>OY015313.1:61998866-63426987 GCA_955612985.1 Cheilosia scutellata
ATCAGAACTCTTCGGAACTCCGAAAAAAATATTATTTTTTTTGGTTAAATTTTGCAACTTTTGCTTCTAACTTTTTTGGATTTGGATTTAGACGATTTTGTTATATGAGAGTATTGTAGAGTTTTTGAAGCACTTTTCGGAACTGTAACCAGAACTCATGAGAACTCACTGGAACTACATTTTGAAATTTTTAATGTTGTCTAACTTTTTTGTGTTTGGGTTTAGAAGATTATTTTATAAGCGTTTTTTGTTGAGTTTCTTGAGCACTTTCCAGAACTCTAATCAGAACTCTTCGGAACTCCGAAAATTTTTTTTCCCAATTTTTGAAAATTTTCACTGTTCTATAACTATTTTGTTTTTGTTCAAAAAAAAAATTCTTTTTTAGGGAACTCCAGAACTCTTGGTGTAGTGCTTGAATTTTGTAAAAAAAATATACTTTTATCAAAATGGGGTGCTGGCTTATTTAGGAAAAAAAATGTTTTTTGCTTTAATTTGGGTTTTTTTTTTTTTTTTAACTATCAGAAACTCCAGAACTATGTTAATTCTATACAAAAAAAAAAGAAAAATTCAAAATTTTTGTAAATGGGGTGCATCGTGAACTTAGCACCCCACATTAAAAAAAATATAAAAAAAATACTAAATGAACAGAACTTTTCAAAATTTTTATCAGGAACTCTAGAACTCTTGTCCAGCTATCCAGAACTCTAAAAAAATATATACTTTTCAAACTTTGGGGTGCTAAGTTCACGCACCCCCCAAACTGGTATGCGAGACCCTACGGACATATTCAATATTCTGCTTTCTTTATCAAGAGAGCTAGTACCACCCTCAACGGATTACATCACCTCCAGATTACTTTTCAAAAAACACTTTGAAGTAGAATTCCCTTCAAGATTAGACTGGCAGGACGGACGGGTGAACAGGGACCCGAACTTAACAATCTACACGGGCGGTTCAAAAATGGACTGTGGAGTAGGTGCGGGTGTTTTTTTGGAGTCTCTGAGCATCTGAAAATCCTTCAGGCTCTCGGACTCAGCCACTGTGTTTCAGGCGGAAATACTTGCTATCCGTGAAGCCTGTCGCCTAATCAAACTATATACACGGACAAAGCTCCGAAGCAAAAGATAGACATATTCACTGCGATCAAGGCTATCGCCTCAGTCAATATAACCTCAAAATTAGTACTAGAATGCAGAGAGGAGCTGGCCTCGCTTGATCAGTTCAGGATTACCCTGATCTGGGTTCCAGGCCACAGCAACGTTTATGGAAACGAACAGGCTGTCGAGCTGGCCAGGCGAGGTTCAAGCCTCCACTGTTTACTTGCGGAATCGGTCCACATCCCAATAGGAACAGTCAAAGCAAACATTTCCGAAGAATACCTATCGAAAGCCAATCTCAGATGAAATAGGCTAACAAATTGCATCATATCCAGAAGGATTTGGCCAAATTATAGCAGGGAAAAAACAACCCACTTTCTGAGTAAAACACGTAAAGATATAGCCAGGATAATCGCGATAACCACAGGCCACTGGCCTATATAGGGGACCATGCATTCAGATTAGGTATCCCACATAATACCCACTGTCGTAGTTGTAACGACGCAACCGAAAAAGAAACCATCATTCACTACCTCTGCTCTTGTCCGGCACTAGCTAGGACTAGACCGCGAGCTCTGGGTAAACCCTTCTTCACATCCCTCGAGGAAGTTTCGAATACTAACATCAAAGAACTCATAACCTTTTTGAATTCCACAGGTTGGATCTAAACTCTCCACTTCGATAAACTTTAACAACCAGGTCAAATGAGTTGTGGTAACAAAACGGCACTTAGTGCTGCTTGGGTTTTCTAATAAACCGCCACACCTACCTACCTACCTACCCTATTCCCCAAACAGTGCTTTTATTGAAAATATAAGTTTTGACCGAAATGAAGCCATCACACAAGCTTGTGAAAAAAGCTCAGAAGACTGGCTTGGTTGTGCCAGGGTGCCCGTCCTCGTACAGCGCGAATAGGTGAGAATGTGGTTGGAGTGGCGATACAGATTCGATTTTGTCGGGATTTTGAAACTTTTTTAGTGTCGTGCCCTTAAAGCGTAAGCACTATAAAGTAACTTGTTATGTCTTGTTCAGTATTACCTACTATTCGGATAACCATAAGTCACTATACGACCGTCAATTATAAACGAATTGGTTAAGTGACTACAATATGCAAAAATTGTGTGTGGCACCGTTGGCAAGGCATTTTTCCTTTCGGATATTGCGATGATTGTTTTCAGGATTCACTACGACAAATATGAGGTCAGCTGTGGCACTAGTTCGGCACTGGTTCGCAGTTTGTTGATGATTGGTTTCATGCGTTTGACAGAGTTCGGCTGACAGGATCTTGTATGCGACTGATGCCTCTATAGTTGGCGCAGTTCTTTCTCCTCCGGTCTCCTTTCTCGTGGACCGGATAAACGATTCAGAGGTTTTATTCATCAGGCTTAGTTTTTCCGACCAAATCTGGGAGATATGTTTATGTATGCTCTTCTCCAAGTCGTCCGCATTGCCTTAAGTAGTTCGGCGGTAGTTCGTTATACTTGAGTTCAGGGGGGTTATTCCCAAATACGCGCGGATCGTATTGAAAACGTAAACGATACCTCAATTTTGACCACCCCCGCTTTTGCTTGTTTTAAAAAGCGAACGCATATTTCCAGTGCTTTCCAGTTTTTTTCATTCTGATTTGCAATTTTATATTTTTTCCCCAAAAGTTTGACATAGTTTTTCAATGCACAAGAATTAAGTTTATTGTCCCCTAAGCAGCTATCCCTTTTGAAAATGCATAAATATAAATCCGCTATGAAAAGCAATCCGCCGCGCTTTTGGGAATAAGCCTCCAGAGTCCAGATTATGTGTTTGCTAACCTAATTTTATTTTGTTTGGGCGGGCGGAAATCTTGGCTTGGCTTTGGGTCGTCCTCGCCATCTGCAAGAAGGGGTTTTCCGTACACTCAACACCGACTGTGACTCTACTACAAGGATTCATTGCTCCTCTACAAACCTCTGTTCAGGTTTTAATACCTTGACACGTTATTTTCAACTTTTGGCAAAACTTCCGAATGCGCTTCTCGTGCTCTTTCTCTTTCCTCCTCCGAAGCCTAAGTTCTTCCATCTTCTTGACTCGTTTAAGGCCGAAAGGCAATAGTTATAAGGATATAGTTAAGTTTAGAGTGCTCGTTAAGAGGCAGTAAGCTAGATTGAGATACATGTTAGATTTTTTTTAGTAATTTTTGTCTAGTATGTACATAAGTTTAAATAATGAATTCATAAAAATGAATTTAAAAGTCAAAACACCTCTACAGGCACAGGTTAGCTTGTAGGAATTTGAACAAAAATAGTGCCGGTTACAGAAGCGACATTTTGTCACTTTTCTTTTAGGGGTTAATTTTTTGATGGTTTACTATAATTACTACTGATAAATTGAATTGCATTTTTCACACACTACAGAAAATTTTGATCTTATACAACGACCTTATGTCAGACAAAATTCCCATGAATGAGTTTCATGATTTTTATTGCCAGCGATAAAAATATCAACGATGTCTATTTTATAGCAGATATACTCGTATTTCCTACATATTTCTACGAACCTACATATAATTTTGTAATAAAATATCGAATGCTGATGACGAAGTGAAATATTTTATGCTAATAAATTACAATGCGCCTATTTCAGTAGACGGGTATATCGATAAGGGGTAAGGTACCATACGCTGTGGTAGGTAGGTATCTACCAATGCCAAATAATGCTTAAATTTGTTTAAGTTAAGTAAGCTTAGTTTTTATTCTCAAATTGCTACAAAAACAAAATAGGTTTGTTTTCTTACTTTTTTGGCCAACTTCGACAAATAATGTCAAATACAATATCAGGGGAATGGCGATAAATCCTGTGAAAGAGTATTATAAATGTTCAGGTTCTGCATGACACATGTCAAAGTGTGAAGGAAAAATTAAATTCATTCAAAACATATGCCAGTGGGTTGAACATTTTCTTTTTTTAATTTTCAATAAAAATGTGAGATAAATAAATAGATGAAGCGAATCTGAAAGTGATGACGATTTTTAGCTCGTTTGACGTGTTTCGGATAGCGAAGAAATAACTGGTTAAAGTGGTAAAAAATTAAGAAAATTGCGTAAAAATTATTGAAATCATCTAGTTTCTTCTTGCACCGAAGAGGCATTTCGTATGATATGCGAATCTATAAGAGGTGTGGAAAAAAGCGCTATGGAAAGAACTTTTAACGCAGTTTTTTTATGGTTTGCCGGATATGAAGCTTATAGCTTCCACGACTTAGCCGATAGTTTTAGTCCTTCCTTATCATATCATGGACCACGATGTTCATAAGCAACCTAAGCCCTGTTGGTTTCAATGACCTAAAAAAAAAATATATATATGCGGCGCGACAGGCGGTAGACACCCAAGGCCTAGCTTCTCGCAAACATTCGTTTTGTGTGGGTTTCTATTTTTGGAACGAATAGAAGGGACCTACAATTTTATGCCGAGTCGTAACGGCTGAATTGAGAAGCTTTTTCAGGACAGTCATACTCTCGGATGTTTGTCAGACGTTCGCGAGAGGTGGCGCAGTAGAAAAAACCTTAAGATGTAATTTGTGTGTTTCAATGACCTATACTGACCAGAATAAAACCGGCCAAGTGCGAGTATCTAAGTAGATAGACCTAGGTACAAAATTAAACAGTTTTTTGTATTTTGTTCACCAAATTCCTAATTACTCCAAAACCAGTCAATGTATCGCTATCATTGGTATTTGCGGTTTAACTAGAGGTTACACCTGATGAGTGATGGTGTCAGCCTTCTACGTCAATTAGTTCTTGAGATAGACCCAGGAACAAAAAAAACCGAACAGACATCTTAACGAAAACAATAAGGTTCCGTTTTGTTCCTTTGGGAACAAACCTTAAAAAGGAAAAAAGTAACCTCTTTAGGCCCTAGTTATAGCTATCATTGAAATGCATCATTGGAACAAATCAGTGGAATGGTGGTTTCTTTTTTTTGACAAGTCGGTTATAGCAATCATTGAAAAATTCCTGTCAGTGGAAGAACCTGTCAGTGACTTGGCCGCAAACAAGTATAGGTTTTGAGGTTAGAGTTGATCATTGAAAGCAAAACTGACAGCTGAGAATAGAATGAAAATCGAATACATTAGTGAAACGATTGGGTTCCAAATTAGAGAAACGAGAATCAGCTGTTCATTGAAATCGATTTCGATCAGTGAAATAATAAAATTGGATTTAAAGAAAAGTTTTAATAAGAATTAAGTAATTTCTTTCGTAAAAAAATTCCGAAATTGATTAGCTTTATCTTGATACCAACTAAAGCCAATATTGTTTGATTATTCGTCTTAAAATCGGAAAACAAAATTTTCAATGATGCATTTCAATGATAGCTATAACTAGGGCCTTACAAACAAGACCGTATCTTACGCAACAGGTAATGATATAAAGATGCTGTATAGCATATAAATAGATTCTATTTATTTCTTTTATTTTTCTTTTGTATAACCTGTAAGTCTATATTGATAGTGTCGAAAATAATGTAAAAAAACACAGAATGTAACAGAAACATAAGCTCAACTGTTTGTGGGTATGATCGAAGAGACCTACGAATTGACAATCAATTGTCGTCTATCATTTTAAAAAAAAGTCCAAATTAATCAGCTGTGCGCTTGAATTTCAGTCAATGGGCTCTGCAACAGCTCAATATGAAGATCCGCTGTTTTCGCGCAAAATTTTGGTCTGTGACGAGGCCTGTTTGTGGCTAAATGGATACATCAACAAAAAACCAGTAAGACAATTATCTTCGACTATGCCGAAGCTCAAATACCCGGTACCAGTGGTGCCATTTTAGCATTTTTTATGCTAGATCTAGCATATTTAAACCTTAAATTGCATATTAGTATAAATAAAATATGCTATATGCAATCTAACATATTTTCAACATTCAACATAAAAAAAAGCAAAAACATTATACCCATCATGAACATCTGTATTTGGCATTTCTGAATATGTGAATGACAATTATTCAATTGAATGAAATCAAAGCTTCTCAATAGTACCTAGAGGTCTATCTATTCCTTTACTTTTGCAGTAAAAATGGAAAAGATTCTCAAAATGACGATGCTGGGGTTGAATTATTCTCTCACAGTTAAAGAAATTTACGAAAAAGTTACGGAACGCTTTTATAGTAGGTACCTAAACTATATGCAAAATAACAGATGCGTTTTCTTTTCCATAAATTACAGTATACGATGTGACGTTCTTGTTTTTCAATTATTGGTGATGGGCTTTAGTTCCTTAAGGGCTACAGACCACTACAACAATAATTTATAATATTGCAGTAGTAAACCAGTAAGACAATTATCTTCGACTATGCCGAAGCTCAAATACCCGGTACTATATTATTGTAAAATAAAAAAAATATTTTAGTATTAAAAAATTATATATTTGTATGGGAGGTATGGGTACTTTTTATTCGACCAAGCTCATTTTTTGTCAAAAATTTTTAAATATTATTAAAACAATATGTGCAAAGTTTAAACTTGCTATCTTTACTGTATCTATTTAAATTTAATTTTTAACATAAAAAGCTATATAAATCTGATATTTTTGTATGGGAGGTAGTAGTAGTTTTCATCCGATCTTGCTCATCTTCGAACTTAGCCTCAGTTTGGTAGATAAAAGCTTACATACCAAATTTCAAGTCGATAGCTCTTAAATTACGGCCGTAATCGTGCGGACAGACGGACAGACAGACGGACAGACAGACGGACAGACAGACGGACATCGCTAGATCGACTAAGAAAGTGATGCTGATCAATAATATATATAGTTTGTCATACCTACAACGCCTCCTTATGGGCGTTACAAATGGAATGACAAAGTGAATATACCCTCACCACAGTGTGGTACCGGGTATAAAAATTGTCGCATTTGGGCTGATGAGCAACCCGAACTACCGTTACATCCACAAAAATGTACTGTTTGGTGTGGTGGGAATCATCGGTCCGTATTTCTTTAAAAATGAGGCCGGACACAACATAACCGTCAATGGCGAGCGCTACCGCACCATGACTTTTTGTTACCTGAAATTGAAGTCCTTGATGTCGACGATATTTGGTTGCAGCAAAACGGTGCTACGCCTACGACACACACGGCGCGCGAAACAATGGCTTTATTGAGAAATCATTTCGGTGAGCAGCTTATTTCGCGTTCGGGACCTGTCAACTGGCCGCCTAGATCATGTGATATCACACCACTAGACTTTTTACTGTGGATTTAGGTTAGGGTGTCCATATACCTCAAACGAAAAAAGAGGACATCATTTAAAATCAGCAACAAAATTGATCGTGGAGAAAAAAGTGGACGTGTTCTCAAAAAGAAATGTTCAGGAAACCGTAGGTTAGCTACGATTCAAGACTTGGAAGCCGAGATACCCGTTGCAATGTTGGAAAGAGTGATCCAAAATTGGACCATCCGAATGGACCATTTACGCTGTAAACATTTGAAAGAAATTATCTTTAAAACGTAAATGTGAGAGATAGTTCTTTCAGCCCATAATGAAGATTCCACCATCCAATTCCATTTTTTGTGTCTTATATTTGTAATTTAAAAAAAAAACTTCTTAATGAATCACCCTTTATTTGCAGGTAGTTTTATGGAGGAGGAAGTGTTTTTTGTTCTGATTTTGTGGCTCTTTTCTGACCAAGTTTTGAATACGGAAACGAAGCTTGAACCGAATTATTTAACTAATCTCTTTGAATGAATTATCATACACAGTCTTATTTTCAGGGTTGCCAGAAATATTTCTCAACAAATCGGGATGTTTCAGAAAAAAAAATCTGAGAATAAATCGGAAGAATTAGAAAAACCCTATTTCTTCATTTCATAGTACAATACAAATTTATAGTTTTATTTCAGGGTTTTCTTCAAAACAACAATAACAAAAACATTGATTCAACAAAAAATAAATATATTTGTAATAGGTACAGTATAAAAAGAAAACATAAAAACATTAATTAGTATCATTATATTTTTTAGCTCTTTGGCTTAAGAAACTCAAGAAATTCTTAACAAGAAAAAATTAAAGAAAATAGTTTTATATAAATAATGAATTTTATAATATTCATCTTTAACCGATTTCTGTCATTTGGCCACAGAGACTCTATCTATCGTTCTTCAAATGCATTTGACACGGGAATAGAAAAAATAATTTGAATTATATTTTCAATGTTCGGAAGCTTGTTGTTTTGAAAAATTTTGCACCACACCTTTTGTGGTTCATAAAAATTTATGTTTTCCTTCGAATTATATTTACTTCATCATAATAAAGAATAATGATCAAAAGATTATCATTATGTGAAGGGGTTCCACAACATTTTTTTCATTTTCGAATAAAAAATAATTTTGAATATTTAAGTCTTCAAGTCTGATACAACTTTATTAGTAGTTAGTTAAATAACTATTTCCTAAAGTTAAAATCGATTTTATTAATATATGAATGTTATGACTTAAGAAGTACAAAAATATTTCAGATTTTGCGTCATTATACTCACAGAAAAAAATTGTAAAGGCTTTACTATCCGAATTGTAAAACCATCTATTTACAATTTAAATAGAAAATTTGGTTAATTTACTATTTTAATTGCAATTTTTTTTAGTTTTACTATTTTATTTTTTTTTGAAAATTTGTGTTTTTATGTTTTTTATCGTGCTGGCACTCACAGAAAAAAATTGTAATATTTACAATTTTCTGCGTAAAATTTACCATTGTAATTGTAACTATAGTCATTACAATTTAATAGTAAATTTCGCTCATTTTTTTCCTATTTTTGGCTGTTGGAAAATTCAGAATAAACTTTTAACACGAGAGTCTCCACCACATCATTAGTTGCACTGCATGTGACAATTGCAATTTGCTTTGATTAAGTTTAGTTTTTCGGCTTATAGGTGTTTGAAAATCGATTTATTGATTCCATAATTAACCAAATCATTATCCACTGCGAAAGGAATACAAGTAGCAATTTTGAGATTATTATTTCCTACGACTTTCGATTCGAGAACTGACAAGACAATGTCAATGTGGCAGTTCAAGAACAAAAAGAGTGATGCCAAATCCATCGTATAGTTACATTAGGCTCTGATTATATTTTTTTAGTTATAAACCTTTTTTCTTAACTGTTCGTAGTTTGGTTTTTTAAGAATTTGAAATATTGGAAGTTCGGGAGATTTCATAGAATTTTCGGGAGACCGGGGAGATTAGTAAAAAAACCGGAAGAATCCCAGAATATCGGGAGAACTGGCAACCGTACTTATTTTATTGAACATCTATACCTCAGCAAAGTAAAGTAAAGTAGAATCTTCAGCATGCAAATACAACAACCACACTCTGCTTGACACTTTCGAGACTTGTGTATACTATACTCTGCACAACAACAATGAATAGATATGGACATAAATTTGACTGCCAGTTTTCAGATCCTCTACTTCTAATCTCTATTAATGCCACATAAACTCGTAAACTTGCAAATTCTCATAGCAACTTCTTAGCATTCGCTATAAGTAGGTTTTTATTACCTTTCAGCTTTCGCAAATAAATGAACAATTCAAGCCGACACCACATTAATAACTTAAGTTCATAATGAAACGAGCAACAGACGTGAAACTAGCTCAAAGATACTAAAAGATCGCAAAATTATACGAAATTTGGCTGCGCAACAGCTTGCCAAAACAAAACCTGCCCAAATTGGTTTATCTTGATAAAGATAACATCTCGAATGGCCAAAACTCTTTTGCATGTCATTAAATATTACACGTAGTAAAACAAAACTATAACGATACCACCAGCCACCTCCGCTATACTTTCCCATCGGAGAGCTCTCGACCACAACAAGTTCTCTTAGTTTCTAGAGCTAGACGATATCTGGTAACCAAATCTGCTTCGGATTGCGTGTTGAAATCCTCTATATACTATTCACGAATAGAAACGTGAATACAACTCAAAAACACATTAATACCAAATGTGAAATAGATTTCATCATCGCGGCAGTGATACTATCGCGGCCAGATACTCGCCAGGAAATAAGTCATTCGTTGAGCCGAGCTTCAAGATCATTAATTTCCACTTTCATGCATTTGGATGATTAATTGCGGCCGTATTGGGTTTCGATCCCAAACATTAATCTGTTGCACTTCAGTGACTATACTTTAAAGCTTATTTACCAAACGCCAACGCTGCGCTTTGAAAACTCTGCGACTTATGGTCTCATTTTCGGCACAGTTTTCCTGGACCAGTATCTCCATTTCTCACCTCACAACTAAACCAGATTTGTCCGATTGTCATGAACTCTCGGATCGTCAATTTATTATAATTTTTGTTTTCCCCGAATATCTTTCTGTTGTGGCTCTGGCTGGCTTTTGTTTTGTCGCAGCTTGAAGTAATTAATTGGTATCTCAAGTTGAAATGGCTACTCGCTGTCGATTGTTGTAGTGTAACCCTTATCGTGGTACACGCATAATTTTCCCTTGTAACACATCGAACAAGTTCGTATTCTATCCGACATCGTGTGCTAATGAGGCACGTCCCGCTGGGGAATATACGAAATGGGGGAAATTCCTATCGAAGCCACTTAGCCTTTTCCGAGTAAGAATCGTTCTTTTATTGAGTTGTCAGTGTACACACGGTTCTTTTGTTTTAACCCTCAAGTGACATGTGACAATTATTGTGTGAGAGAAACACGTTTATAGGTTGTAGAGATACCGTCCTAGGCCTGTACCTGTACCTGGAACATGGTGTTTTGGGGCGCTGCAGCTATACGGACCTTGTAATCGTATAATGAGTTTATTTCGTCCGAACAAGAAACTCTTACTTTTATGCATAGGTAATCTAGATGCGGACACTCGTAACTATGGCCTGGATGTAAATATTTTGGTGTTTCGCTGTCCTAGGACGCACGCGGGCTCGGGCAGTAAAACTAAAGATCTTGTTGGAACATTTTTGGGACACTAAACATTGGTTCGTTGTCGATTGGATTTCATTATATTTGCCGGCCACAAACGTGTTTTGATGGAGGCAAATCGCAGCGAACTTTAGATCTACACGAAAACGTTATTACCGCGGCAGTGTGACGTGACATGTTTCCCGAAGAGTTTTATGCGTGCTCTGGGGGTCGTAATTTCCCCCGTCAAGTTCTTTTCATGAGTTTAAACATTGGAAATGGAAATCCTTTTTGGGAGTATGCGGTATATAGAGCGAAAAATTGATGTTGCACAAGTATAACGGTGAACGCCCAACAAAACAAATTAATGATTTTACTAAGCTTGGCCTTAAATCAAACTCTGGGTATATTGGTATTCAAATTCGAACGATGTGTGTAGCCTACCCGCATATTTTGGGCTGCAGTCATTTGGTTCACCTTTGCATCTACATGCATTGTAAATGAGTTTGGACTAACCTGTATGGAAACTGTGGTAGCAAAGTGGTCTCTAGACGATTGGACAGTTATGGGACATTTATTCGACGTTTAACATTTTCTTTAAAATTATGTAGTCCACTGAGCCATAAAAAGTCTATGTGAATAAATATGGTCGAAATTAGTTTGGTAAGATATGTTGTGCCGATGGAATGGTGGGTATACATTTGCATCAAGTTTAGGCTTTACAGGTTGGCCTATGGACAAACAAGTGCATTTTACAAACTCATATCTTTCGAACCACTGAATGTTTTTAATTGACCTTTATTGAACAAGCATTTCTTTTAACTCGAATTTTACCATTACTCAAGAAGTTGACAGTAAAAATATTGACTCTATGCTAAAGGCTGATAGTCTCCAAAATGACGCATTCAAGATTCAACTCAATATAATGCATCGGCCGTACACTGGCCAGCTCTGGGGGCTTATTCCCAAATGCGCGGCGGGTCGCTTTTCATGGCGGATTGGTATTTTTGTATTTCCAAAAAGCGGTTCGATCCATTCAAAAGCGATAGCTATTTAGGTGACGCATTGCTGGCGGATTTATTGTGGATAAAAAATAAACTAAATTCTTGTGACGAATGGATCGAATCGCTTTTGGAAATACAAAAATAACAATCCGCCATGAAAAGCGATCCGCCGCGCATTTAGGAATAAGCCCCCTGGATAAGAAGTTCGCATTTCGAAGGAGACTCAATGTGGCTTACCACAGGTGGAGTACATCTCCAACCGTAGCTCTACAAAGCTTTACAAACGTAGCTATCCAACTAAGGGAAGGCAATCTCTGGAGAGACCAAATGATTAGTCATATTTACATCTTTCTTCTTCAGTCAAGTTCTTTTACCTCCAATATTTCTGATCAACTGCTGACTTATCTATAAAATATGGACAAAAACAAACGCGATAACGGAATTTCACCCGCATAAGATCACTTTCAATAGTCCTTAATGTGATTTCTCAAGAAACTCTGAATGAGTTGGTGCTGGAGTCTTCTCAGAAACGCTAAATTGTAGTATCTTAAAAGCTGAAATCATAGCTATTCGTCGAGGCACAGTCTGCTGTCGAATATTTCAGTGCCAAAGACGGGACATCGACAGCTAAGCATCAATTCCTCAGCCTCTAGCAAAATCAAATTTAGAAAGATCTCTTAACGAGATAGCTAAACTAACTCACCATTTTTTTAATAGGGCAGACATAGGATGGTCACACCCTCTGGTCGACTTCGACACTCCGTACGAGGTATCATACCCGGAAAGATGCGAATGGCAAAGGGATGAAGTAATTAAACATTGCGAAGTAGCAGTCTATACAGACGGCTCAAAAACAGCGGAAGGTACTGGAGCTGGAATCTACTCCGTAGACCCAGACCTAAAAATGTCTATACGACTGCCGGATACAAGCAGTGTCTTCCAATCAGAAGTTCTGGCTGTTCTGAAAGCGGCAGAGCTAATGCGGATGAGATCTGTATCTGGAAGGGATATAGCCATCTACATCGATAGCCAGGCTGCGCTCAAGGCACTGGAATCTACAAACATCAATTCTGAATTAGTCAGGAACTGTCGCACAATGCTCAGGGCATTATGCAGTCAGAACCGAGTGAGACTGTGCTGGGTACCAGGACACTGCGGTATAGCTGGAAATGAGCAAGCTGATGAGCTTGCGAGAAGAGGCGGGGGAATGTTAGATGGAGGGGATGTGGATATTAAACCACCTCCTTGCATCATAAAAAGCGATATTAGGAATAAAATAACTAAGGAAGCCGACCGGAGGTGGGAGGGCCTCATCGGTCACGCAGTATCTAAGGCACTTTGGCCGCAATACGACCGTAAAAGATCTAGGGAAATCCTCAAACTAGACAGGGAACGGCTCAGGACACTGATCGGCATACTATCAGGGCACTGTCTTCTTAGAAAACATGCCAAAAGGCTCGGGCTGGCAGACTCGGACAGTTGTAGATTCTGCGATGACCTGCAAGCCGTAGAGGACATAACACATATACTATGTGAATGTGAGGCAATATGGTGAGATGTTGGTACTTCTTCCAACATCTAGGGGAGATAGACAGTACCAACTATAAGGGGCTGCTTGGTTTTTGCAGGGATATTGGGGCTTTCTCAAGGGCAAGTGTTTAGGTGTTTTTCCATTGTAGGTCACTGCAATTGGTTCCCCCTAGGGATCGCGATTGGCCCTTATGGTGCCTAGTGCCGTATGAGACATCCCTCTCATACCCCTTTTTAACCTAACCTAACCTATAGGATGGTCACATATGGAAGGCCAAGTAAGAAAAAATCTGTAGAATTATTAAAACTCTGCAGATCAATGTTACGAACTGCGACCTTAGCATGCATGCGCAGACCCAAAAAACAGAAGTTGCAGAGCTGAGGATGAGGAAAGTCCATCAATTACGTTCACTGTCCGAGCCTTATCCTTGCTTACCACAAGACGGCTGAGCGATCACAGTGATCTTGGTAATACAATCACCGCTTACATTCTGAATTTTGTACGAGCAAATAGTTTGCATGACTATTCAGAAAAGGTATCCATTCAACTATACTGCAGCAATATTCACGGCCCATTGAACGGTATGCGGATCCACTCATTGAAAGCCACTTAAAAATAACTATAACTACGGCCACCATTTCATTGTTTGGAATGCTCAACCTACTACATATACGAGTCGCCATATACTGTCTTGAATATCTAAACGTTCCCAATCATAGACTCGGCCCATTACTTGATATTAGCCAAAGCAGGCGGATCCGGACATCCATGTCACACTACCTACAACCCCGCGGCCCGCACTGGTGGTGGAAGAAGATTTAACGTCACAATGCTATGATTGCAAATGGTCTTCACAACTTCTCCTGACCGCCTTTATCTGTATGTATGTATCAAGTGCAAAGGACCAGTGTAGCAACATTGCCAAAGTCCCAACAAAAATGTCGTTATTGATGGGTTTCACCAGGCGAATATAACGAAACCGTTCAGGTTCGATGGGTATTTCCGGCTGATACAAACAGCCAAAAACTATGTCTATGATATATTGCAATGCTGAAGAGTGTAGACCAAAAACAGAGATGCTGACGCTCGAGCTCTCCAGGTAAAAATTAGAGAAGGAACACTCACTACTCAGAAGACAATGGCAAATTATCTCATCTTAAATACTAGTTATACCTAAACCATTAAAACATATTGTATACTTATAAAATATCTAAACTAACAAACCATGAACCATGTACCAACAAAAATGAATATCACATAAATTGTAAGACAATACCAACCAATTAAGACAAGGTACAATTTATTCAAACCATTTTTAGATTTCGGGATGTGAAGTTGTTTTTTTTTTTTAATGGCTTAATAAGTATAGATTGCTGCATAAGCATCTACTCTACTCTGCGGTCCCATTAAAGGGCTATCCCTGTTAAAAAAAAGTTGCAAGAACAACGTGCGTACTCTGTAACTCGAAGTTGTACAAAGTTACGACTCTAAGCTGGGCTATATATTTTTAATTTGCATTAGTGACAGATTTATTTCAAATATTTTTAGATAAATACACGTTTTAACAATCATTTAGAAACACGACATCTGTTTTTTTTTAGTACCTTAATCCTTTGAAAAGTAACATTCGGTCCTATAATAATCACCCTTATTCCGAGTGGCGTTTTACTTTCACGACGTTTGTGGTAATTGGAGGCGTTTCATTTTGGAAGACGTATTCCCTAACTTCCACGACAGGGTACGACGTCGTCGGTAAGTAGTTCACATTCCACATACGATCCAAACGAGCTAATCAGTGCTGACAGATAAATTGTTGTTGGATGTATCAGTGTTTTGTTGTTTATCTTTTTCGAAAAAAATTCTCAGTTTAATTATTTTCGGATTCCATAATGTTGTTTAGAATGTAAGGAAATCTTCATTGGACGAAATAAAAGGTAAGCTCGTGGAAAGTACCTACATGGTCGCCGTCTGTGCAGGCGATATAATTTGCTGCGACTGCGAGATTCTTGACTGAGGGTAGCTATCAGAATGGTGTAGGAAAAAAAAAACATTTTAATTAAGGACGAGTCGATCACAGCCTACATTTATAAAAAAAGTGATGCTCACAAAAACTTTCTGCCAATCTTTTGGCATCTTTTGGCATCACATCATTTAAGACTCCTTTAAAAATCCATTTGCCAATTAATTAAATTCCATTAAATTGTTTCTGGTTTGGTACTTATAACCCTTGAAAAGAATCTAATTAAATTGAGTAAAATAACAATTCAAGAAGTTCAATTTTCAATCGATTACTTACTTGGCGTTCACTAATTTGTTAACGACAGTAATCGTCGTTTTTCTTGTCGCTTTGTGGCGTTTCTCACATGACGTTCGTCGTACGCCAATAGGTTCCACATGCCGTTCAGTGACAAATGGCGTTCAACGACTCAAAAACGACACTCGTAATTCCAAATTCAAATTAGCGTTTCATAAATCGTCGTAAACGCCACTCGGAATAAGGGTGAATAATTTGTTCGCAAACTCTTAGCTTGGTAAGCTCTACAGTAGGTACTAAGTGAAACGCCTAAGTCCATCATTTTAATTAATTTAGTAAATACAAAAACTATTTCTCGACTTTGCTATTTAAACATTTTTAGAAGGCAACATCGGAGATACACTTTATCAAACACCCGTTCAACTACTTATATCAACTTTTATATTATCCGGAGAACGCGTCGATCTGTCAGTGGCAAGTTCGCTATGGTAATGAAACGAAGTGACCATCAAGCGAAAAATCTGTCTTCCCCAATGCTGTTTCTTCGGACTAGGCGTCTAGAATACCGGATCTAATGATGGTATGGTGTAGAACTGCAGAAACATGGGCTTCATCGGAAACGGATAAAAACGTTTTGAGAAACAAATGTTGCGGGTAATTTTCGCTCCTTTTTGTATTGATGGATCTATTTAGGGACCTTTACGTATTCAGAAAGCTTAAAATATAACCGCAAGGATAGCTTGCTAGTTGAATTGTATTATCAGCGACGCACCAGTTCTACAAGTCTTTAAGTTTGAGTTCAATCCTGACCCTGACGGACAAGACAATACACCAAAGGCCCTAACCTATACTTATAATTGAAAGGTGACTTCAATTAACTTTGTATTCGTTACTGGATGCATCTAAAGCAAGAGATCGAGTTGACTGGAGGTGCTTCTTTTCTGTTATCGTTGACCACTCTAACTGTTAGCGTTTTACGTAGGTATAAGTAAAAAAGGTCAACGTGAATTTTGAAGGAATTTTTGAAGATCTTCGCTTATAACCAAAATATCGTATCAAACTTTTATAAAGGAAGCAATCTCGAAATTTTCAGCCCTAGTGCGAAGATCAACTATCAATTGATAGTTGATACTTATCAACCAATTTTTTGAAATGGTATTGCGAAGATCAATTGTCAATGAAGTGTTGATCGATTGTGAACGTGCATCAATTAGCGATATTCGGTTGACAAAACGGTATTGTGATTGTCAATCGTGAACAATTTTATTGGTAGCTGTCAATTTTTCAATCAATCGGAATTTCGGTGTTTATAAAGACGACTGTTAAAAGGAAATGTAAGTATTTTTAAAATTGTTGAAGATCAACGTTTTTAATTGTTATTTTTTAAGAGCTAAAATAGTTAGTAATAAAATGCAACTTAATAGATTGGTTGATTTGATGGAGCAGAATCTTGATATCGCGAAAGGGTTTATTTCCAAAACTGGTGCCCAGGCGAAGAACAATTTGCGAGATTGGCAGAAATGGCAATGGGTACCTTGTACAACATTTCCAATAACTTGATGATCAATTTAAATTTCTACATTTGTTTAGGATCGACCTGAAATGCAAAACAAAAAAGAAAAAGGTTGAAAAAAAAGTCGAAATATCTGCGAGTGGCGGTGGCCCAAACCAATGTCACCAGATTAATGATATGGAAGAGGCTGTGATTCGTATCCTTGAATTGAATACTCTCGTAATGAATTCGGGTTAAACGAGCAGCGATGTAGCGCTAATACCGAGCTCCAGTCAGCGAAGATCCCCATATTATGTCATCCAAAGAGCAGAACAAACAACACCTCAAACAAAAGCAAAAGCAACACCTCGAAGCATTGCAATAGAATCGCATGACACTCTTAGATGATCAGACTTCTATTCAAAAACACTGTTATGACAACATGACAGAATAAGCCAGATTTCATTCCTTCCTTCGGTTTTCCAGTTCCAAAAGATTAGATGCATCTCGCAAACTCCTCGGTATAGAAGCCAATTCCGCGTAATTTGTCTCGCCGTCATCATCATCAAAAAGTAATTCCACTGATGACATGTTTTTCAATAAATTGCACAATCTCAGATTTGTAAAACTGGTAATTATGTATATTGTTTAAATAATTTGTTTGAAAGTCGTAACAATGGCCGCGTTCCATTGGCCGCTAGATGACTAGCGGCATGCCAAACTCCATATAAAAAAACTGACATTTCAGCATTTGCGCTAGATCTCTAGCACATTTTGTGAAATATCCTTTTCTGGGAAATTTTTCAATCTAGCGCCAAATGAACTGCTAGATTGAAAAAAGTAACGAACTGTCAAAATAAAAGTGAAAGTGCAGAAGTCAAATATTTCCAATTTGGTGTAAAATGGGAATTCAAACTTCTATATAACTAATATACATTGTATTTGCTTATTTAAATTATTGTGTACTAATAAGTATGCGGCATGATGGCACAAAATACATTTTTGACTCTCATGAGGATGAAATCATACGAATTAAAATTGATTCTCATGTCAATTTGCCGCTGCCGCTAGATCTCTAGCGCCAGCGTTCCTGCATTAGGGATATTATGTGCTAGATGACTAGCGGTCAAAGGAACGCGGCCAATCACTCTTCAAATGGAAAATATTTTAGAACTGTCAAAATTGAGTTTTCATTCACAATAGCTTTATTTTTTGCGTTATGTTCACAATAGCTTATATTTTTATCAATCGTATTTCGCAATACCAATATCAATCTTAATTGATAAATTTTGTCAATCGTCAACCGATTGATAGTTGATCATCGCAATAGGGGTGTTTATTACAAAGAGTTTGTCACGCTGATGCTGAGTTAGCTGATCTTAGGTATACCTTTATGAATAGAGGTAAATTTACATTACATATCTGCATGAGAATGACACATTACACGACATCTTAGATCAGCTTTGGCTCAAATTGATTATCACACGCGCACTCATATAAAAAAAAAACCTATATTTCAAAAACAACTTCCCAGATGTGTACATCTTCCGATGGTAACGATGGTTACCTAACTACAAGGATCTTCCGACCCAATAATACCTTGATGTCACAAAAGCTACTTATTCATTGTCTACCCATATATAGCTACAGATGGATTATACAAATTCCTAGTATAATCCGCTCAGTCTCTGCGTATATGCGATTTGCAAATCTGAATATTTTTATACTCATAGGATATCCATTACATGCTAGGTTGACAGAAAATAAAAAAAAAATCTACAAAGCTAGCCGTCCACCCGTTGTGTCATAAATACGCATTCATAACTATCCGATGGTATATATACTATACACACTGAGCAACACAAACAGAAGCAATTCATTACGCAGATTGCCACATTCAAAATTGCAATTAATCAGAGAACCTCCTTGATATTTAAGATGTTGACAAATGCCGCCAAGGAAAATATTTATTTGCCTCTGCCCCCGCCGCCGGGGTGACTCTATAGCCGGCACATCTCATCGCACACTCATTGTCGCAGGAGAATAAATTGCTGATTGCAGGCGGACATTGGTTCTTCTGGATGACTTTAAATTTGAATCCTACAATTTCAGCAAAGAATTGCAAATACATATATTTCCTGGGAGCATATTCACTTGTAAATGATACAATCGCTCGCTGATGGTGGACAAATTCAAAAGGCAAGACGAAGAAGAAGAAGAAGGCCAACCAGGTCAGGTAGGCAAACGAAAGACTGACTTGCGATTCCATTGTGTGGTCAAATGCATTCTCGATTTCATGGTTTATTTGTATTTTTGAGTATTGCGTTTCTTGCAGGAGTCATGCACAGGTGTCCAAATCGGTTCATAAAAGGGCGCTTTGTTTACAATTTAGGGGTTGTTGGCATTATAAAATCGTAAAAAAAACTGAAAGCAAGCTAAAATTAGAAATTGAAAAGAGATGAAGGTAGAAGGAATGTCATTATTTGGCATCCTTGGTATTGTGTTAAGATATAATGTGGCATTTACATTAAAATTGAATTTCCTGTGGTGTCATTATCAGAGTTTGTGGCGGAGCCGAGGTATTGACAAAGACCCTAACCATATAACTGTCTATCGTGGCGTTATTACCTTGAATTTATATATGGTCCTTCGAGCCGAGCCATACTATCTACGCATGGAAGAAAACCTTCAATAAACGAAAGCACGGATTTTTTGATAATGCACTTGAGCGTTGATCTGGCCAGAGAAACGGATTACATACATGATTCCAAACCAGAACTTCGTAAAGAACTACCACAAACCAAGGAGAATAGACCACCAGCTCCGCCCAAAAATGAGAGATCCATAGAGCCAGTTTCAAAAAGTTATTAGGTGGTTAAGTATGTGTGCCATGCTAAAGTAAATGGAGGGCGAATTGGTCACGCATACACTGGAACCTAATAGCATTTACAGTTATTTCTGTGGTACAACACGTATTCACAGATAGAAAAAGAGGCGGCGCTACTCATTTCAAAACTGGCTCTATGTAATTCTCTTTTTCGCCCGAAGCTGGTGGTCTATTCTCTCTGGTTTGTGGAACTACTCTGTCTTAATGCCCTAAAGACACAATTGGAATACTAACACGCATGCAAGTGTAGAAGAATTCCAAAACCTACACTGACGTGTAAAATATGTAAGTAGGTAAAGTGGCCGGAGTATTTTGCGAGTGTTAATGCAGAAACGACTCATACAAACTCCCTAATGAATGCGGAATCTTTCACACCGAAATAGTCGTCATCGACAAACCAGAAAATAAACATATCCGCGAAGAATCTTAACCCGCCTAACTAAGATTATAATGCTTATAGGCAGTCAAGCGGCAAACAAAGCACTGTAAGCCAAAGACTATCAAGAACTCCCAGAGAGCTATAAACAAAGTAGGCAAAAGGCACAAAGTCGCTCTCTGCTAAGTTTCATGACATAGCGACATTGAGGGAAATGAAAAGTCAGACCAGCTAGCCAGAATTTGGTCGGAGTCGGAACTTGATGCAACAGACATCATTTTGACCGAAAATTGAGAGAAAAAGACTAACACCCGGTCCAACAGAGAGCAGACACGAACCAAGAACCGACGAAAAAAGAACAAAATGCTTTCTGAAAAGGAACAGACGGGAAATACCTTGGTGCACTGACAGGCCATTCCGAAATATCAAGCACCTGTTCTGCGAATGTCCAAACCTCCAAACTACTCGATTCCGCTTTCTGGGAAACAGACTTCTTAAAGATATATAGAGTACCATTGACGGATACAATCAGGTTTGTAAAAATTAATCCCTATCAATCAACATACAACTATCAAAGGATCCACCTTTAAACAGATCATTGAAATAGAAGACTTAATTGGGACGCAAACATCAAGCCCGTCATAATCGGCACAATTCAATGAAATACTCTAATCAATTCCAAAAAGGAAATTTTTGTATTATCCCAGCACGGTTTTTGAAATTTATGGTAAAAATATTGGAAGAAGCCTTGTCTACGATTCACCAACGAAATCCAGAGTTGAAGCTGAAGTCTTTGGACCTAACATCGAAGTCTCAATACCAAGTAGATGCCATTAAGATTTGCGCCAAGTTTAACTTTCAAAAAGGTATTACAAGGCCGCCAAAATATATACCTTTCAGACAGTCAAGCAGCACTTCAAGTATTGGTCAATGAACTCTATGGACTGGACACTAATGACAGTCTATATAGCCAGGTTTATTATACTGTATGAGGGTGAGTAACCGGATCGCAAGGACCTGGTTAAAAATTCGGAAGCATTTTTTTTTACGGTGACTAAATTACGGTGGACAAAATATAAGCATGTGTACACATAGCAAACCCAAGAAATTCGTGCAACTTCTAAGAGATCCCTCTGCAAAACATGACATCACGTGTATATCCCCAATACAAGGAGTATTGTTCATTTAATTTCATTTCGATGCTCCTACATTGCACGTAGCATAAAAAACATAAAAAAACATGGCAATAACAAGCCATGAAAAATATGCAAATCTAAAAACGAGCAACTGGTCTAGGATCCGGGCTCCTGCAGAAAGCCGAATTACTATTATAGGTACCTATGAAGCCATTCAGTTGAACATTAATTCCGAGTTGCTTCTCTTTATTAGCTATGATCATAGCCATGCTACCATTGCTATCATGTCCCGCCGATACGACTTGTCGTTCGAGCACTCATTGCGAATATGAAGATCCCATGGCAGGGAGCATCCACGACCGTAAGTTTATTTGCATGCCGTGCTCTGTGCGGAAATAAATGATATCTGAGAATCTTTTGTTAAATTGTATCGCTTTATCTATATAGATAGGCAGCAGTTGAAGAAATATCTGTTTTTAATATTCAGATACGTATATGAAGATTGAAAATAAATTACAAGCCATTGGGACGGGACGGATGACGCGGGGAGCCAGATCTCGGGCGGAGCATGTTTGTTAATGTGGTATGGCTCCTTTCATTCGGTTTGACCCCGAACCCGAAAAGGAGTGCACGGTTTGGTAAACATGCAAAATAGCTGCAGTAGTAGCTTTAACGGCGGCATCATCTAGCCACCACGAATATTAGTACACTGTGCGGGGCATTAACAATTCGTTTATGCTTTTGTTTCTGGTGTAAGTACTATGCGCTTAGGAGTCCTCAGCCACGAATTTCTATCATCAGTTTAGATACATATTTGCATTAGAGTTTCTTTTTCTATAGATATAGCAATTTGGATATGAAAACAAGGGTGCCTCGACGTCAACTCATATTCGAAACGTTTTTGTCTAGGGCGCATTTAAGGTGACCAACTATTGCCTTATTTGCTTTAGAGAGCAGGGACAGAGTTCATTTTGATGTGGATTTGTAACATGCGGCAGACTTAGGCCAGAAGTCTTGAGCTATTGAGGTGTTAGTGAACGACTTATGACAGTTCGTATCAACATCACCCTTATCTGCCCACAGAAGAAAAAGATGACTGTTGATGTGTAAAGACTGTTTTTCCGAGCTCCTCGAACAGACCTATACAGCAATGCCCAAAACACGACGTTAAAATCATACGTAGCGATTTGATCGCTAGAAAAGGCCTATCTACCTATCTTTGGTACGACAAATGGTAAGCACAGCCTACACGACAATACGTCCGGCAACCGTCAACAAAATTGAACACATTGAGATCGAGGCAAGGCACGCCTCCAGCGGACAAAGCAGCCTTCGTTATATCGGGAATGCTCCCCATCGACATTCTTAACAGCCAGATGCAAAGGATCTATCTTAGGCAAACAGACCAACCGGAAAGAGGTCCCTAATAGAAGGGTCAAAGTAGAAGTAAGGGAAACATCGATGGCACTATGTCAAGCCAGGTGGGATAACACGGCAAAAGGCAGATGGACTCACAAACTGATGCCCACCATCGAGGTCTGGACAAAAAGAACAAAAGGTAACTGCAACTACTACCTTACGCAGTTCTTATCGGGGCACGGCGGCTATCGGAAATAACTTCACAGATTTGGTCACGATAGCTCGCCTTTCTGTCCCGAATGCCCAGACGAAGAAGAAGATACGGAGCACGCAATGTTCCATTGTAGGCGTTTTGCAGAGGGAAGAGCGAACCCCCAAAGTCGAATAAGCCTTTTCTTGAGGTCAGCAGATGACTGGCTGGAGGTATGCTACTTTATAACGAGCGTACATGAAGAATTAAGGAGACTCGAAAGACTTAGAATAGCCGAAATGGCGGACGCAGAGGATTTAGCATGAGTTGCTAACCAGCCCCACGAAGTAATACCTAACGGCAGTCCCGCGGGGAGAGTGGTTGAAGAACGTAGGGCGTGAAAAAAAACGGTACGCCTCCAGGTTCTGGTCTACGAACCTTCCGAAATGCCAACATTGACTTGGCGGATCACTACCTTCTTACAGACAAGGCAAGATTGTGGATATGCGATAATACCTCAACAAACTGCCAGAATCTTTGCTAATTGCGTATCCCGATGCCCCAGGATTAGTCCTACCGAATAGCAATAGCAAATAGCTAGCGCATAAGTCGAGTGCCAACACTGTCATCGATAAAGTCGCGACTGATGTGCTGGGTTTCACTCGACCACCACCATGAAACTGCCGGTTTGATGAGCAATGTTCACTAGCCAAAGCAGCAAGACAAGAGACGTAACGAGCTGTCAGAGCAAAAGAGATGGTGGAAACATTCTGATCCTCAGAAAGAAAGAGAAGCATGCGGTCGAAGAAATTGAAGAAGTTGAGGAAGTGAGGAAATACTACCAGGAACGCATTGTTCGCAAGTTTTACCAAAATGCCAAAAGAACGTGCACGATGGCATAATCTCGTCCAAAATCCTGCAACGAGAGAAAACTTCAAGTAAATTCATAGTAAGCCTTGAGAAAGGCGGCTCTTTAATGGCGGCGAAGATTGGAATTACGTACCATTTAAAATAGAGTACGATAGACAAAACTTCCGTCAAAACGAAGTAAGGATAGCAATGTACAACGTACAAGTAAAGGTACCAAAAAAGCTGCTAGAGCCGAGTCTGGAGAGAGAGAGAGAGAGAGCATTCACCTGATGAATGAAATCCGCAGCATCGTTTGACCGATTTACAAGAAAGGAGACCCCTTTAACTTCGATAATTATACAGAGGTATCAGTCTCCTTAACATCGTATAAAATATCCTATCTAGATCTAGTCTTATTGTGTGAATGCAATGAGATTGAGCAAATGCTTCTATTCGATCCGCCTTCAAAAAGCTGTTGAGGTTAAATTTTACGACCTCACAGCTCACAATGGAAAATTCAATATAAAATTGTCTATTGTGGCCAGTGTTGGGACTTGAGGGTAGGCAAAAGGTTGTATATTAGGAACCCAAAAAGTGGTAGAAAGTGGTCGATTTTTAAAACATACCATAAATGCTGCTATCATGCTATCATTACCCAAAATATGATGAATAATTTTTTGCAAACATTCAGAACAAATTTTCTTGAGCTCTATAAACGTCACCTCACAAAGCATCACAGATTTTTTTTCCAAAGTTCAGTACCAGTATACCAATTTTCCAGTGCACAAAAGTTTAAAATTATTCAACCACTCGGTTTCTATTATGTGGATGATAGAAAATAAGTCTTATAGTGCGTGTGTATTTGTTATTATATGCGTTATTGTTCCATATTTTCCCCATCTGAAAAAGTGGTAGATTTGGATTTGTGGGTGGTAGAATTTTGGGTTGAGCAAAAAGTGGTAGAAAATATTTAAGCTGAATGCTTAAAGTGCTTATTATTAGTCACTTCAGCCCGACAGTCTTTTTGTTCTTTGGGATTCATCGTGCTGTCATAAAGAATCAAATGCAAGACAACAATTTAGTCAAGTCACCGGGCTACAGTCAAAAGCTGAATGATTCTCTTTTACGTAGCTCCAATGTGTCAATGTGTCTCCATTTTAGTTCAGTTCCATTGAACAATGTGTAAAAGTTTAAGAATTTGGGATAACAAGAGCAATGTTGAGTCTTCCTAAAGGCTTGGTCAGACACATGGGACAATTTTGAGCTATGCCAATCTATTATCAAGAAGAATGAACTTGTTGTCAAAGCTAAGTTATAAAGCCTTTGATTAGATGGTGGCAGCCCAGACCCGCACCTGCACTGGATTATGTCAAATACCGAACGAAAGTGTATTCGTAGATACCTTTTCTGCCAACACTATATGTAAATTATTTTCCTCATCACATTTATCTTGATTGACGCTTATTAATTGCCCTGTGCGTGTCAACTAATTAAACCATTTGTGTTCACATAATTTAGATAAAAAAAAAAATCTTGTCGCAAATCAAAAGGCATTTCCAAACGAGTTTTAAATCTGATAAACTAGCACTATACACGATAACAGTATCGACATTAAATCAAAACGGTGGTAGCGGCCAATCTGCATGATCAACGTCAAATACCAGTTCCATGTGACAGTGTCACCAAGAAATTGTGTTTATATTAAAAGAGATCGTTGTGTCTCGCGTCACATTCATCAACATCATAACGATCAGTAAAAAACTGAGAAAGACGATCGTAACCTACACAACACACCTGCAACGGATGGAAGGAATCTTCTAAGTCACGCTTGTATAATTGAATTCGTCCGTATGACGGCTGTCACATAATAATTAAATCAGATCTGCGTGTACGATTTCTGACACGTCAATAGAATAGCAAGAAATGATTAATTAATTTTACAAGGAACCTGACTGAAAGCTTCAGATCATTTTTCGAATGTCATATTGCATTTGAGTGTATGTCCTTCTTAACTAGGATGTAGGTAACTAGATAGTAAGAGAAAGATAGATAGATAGATTTTTATTTCGTCATAAAATTACAAAGGAAAGCCATCACACAATCTAAAATACAGAGATATAATATATAGGGTATGTATATCTTTCTACTAAAATAATCTTAAATATTTTAAATACTACTTTATAAATTCAGATTTTTTGAAGGGAAACAACGAGAAAACCCAACATTTAAAAAAAAAAAAAAATTGTAATAGTAAGTAAATCTATATATATAAAAATCATGGTCAATTGTGTTTGTCGATAATGTTCTCTGTAATGCGTGATCCGATTTTGATTCTGGAAATTTCCCATGAAAGTTGACGTTGATACCATGGTTTATAAGTTCATACGGTCTTTGTAGGTTCATTGGTTCATGAGTTATAGGGGCGTGGCAGCTCCCATACAAAAAATGCATTCAAAATCTTATTCCTCGAAAACCACTGAATCGATTGAATTCAAATTTACATACAATCTTAGGTATCGGCCCAGGAGTATTCCTGTGAAGATTGGTCAACATTGGACAAAGGGGCGTGGCACCTCCCATACAAAAAATACATTAAAAATCTTATACCTCGAAAACCAGAGAATCGATAGAGCTCAGATTTACATACGATCTTAGGTATTGTCCCAGGAGTATTCCTGTGAAGATTGGTCAAAATTGGACAAAGGGGCGTGGCACCACCCATACAACAAAATCATTAAAAAATCTTATATTTCGAAAACCACCAAATCGATTGAGTTTAAATTTACAGATAATCAATAATCATATCATAATAATCATAGGTATTGTCCTGGGAGTGTTCCTGTAAAGATTGGTCAATATTGGACAAAGGGGTGTGGCGCATCCCATACAAAAAAAGCAAACGCTATTCTTCGACAGTCAAAGCCACAGTTTGTAAAATTGGTAACATTGATATGCATTGTCCTGATACACAAGAATATTATCTAGGCAATACGATTCCTGGAAAAACGAAAAATGTTGCGTAACACAGAGCATCCATTCACTCACAACAGAGCATTACAATTAAATTATTTCTGATTTAAATGAATTTGAAATTGTTTTTTTTTTTTTTTATTTCTATTTTGCACTACGAAGTGTGCAGGGGGTCCGCTAGTATATGATAAATAAATAATAATAATTTGATGATTTAATATCAAATACTAGAAAGTAAGTAAATAAATTAACATTAAAGTAAATTAACAAATAAATAAATAAATTAACAAAAATTTAACAAATAATGTATATAAATAAACAAATAAATTAATGAAATGAAAAAAAAAAAATAAATAAAGAAAGACATGCACGTCGATTATCATTGTCGTTTCCGACTCAAAAATACACGACTCAAAAATACACGACTCTTCCAAAAGGTCGGATGAAAATGTCAAATTCATTTTTTGTACTAGTTTTGCAGTCGTCGCACGTCTCTACTTTAATTACCTAAGAAAAAGCGACACGACTAATGACCTAAAAACTACCTTTTTTGACCTTTGCAATTTCGCTCCCGACAGGTAGTCGGGTGGTCCAATTAGGCCGTGTTTGCGCGTTTATATTCGGTTTTTTTTAAACAGAATTTATTTCTTTTTTAATGGAAGAACGCACACAAACATGCAGGCATTTGTTTTTGGTGGAAAATTTGCTGTTTATTTTCATTTTCAAAACCTTCAGTTTGATTGCGTATGTTCGATGGATAAGTTGAAAACATAAAAAAATATGGAAAGAAAGATCGACTTTGATCGTTCTTGGAATTGTATTGCTACTACGATAAATAGTTATTGCCCTCCTCCCTCAAGGGTTGGCAAAAGGTACTAATTTTGATAGTGAATTCTGTATTTTAGTTTGTTTTGTTTAGGTTTGGGCAGATTTGACATATAAAGCGAAAGGTATGCAAAAACTAGCGCA
Organism: Cheilosia scutellata; assembly: GCA_955612985.1. Classification (NCBI taxonomy): domain Eukaryota; kingdom Metazoa; phylum Arthropoda; class Insecta; order Diptera; family Syrphidae; genus Cheilosia; species Cheilosia scutellata. Next base: position 62,026,873 of record OY015313.1, read on the forward strand.
TAACAAAAAGGAATCTCGCTCAAGCAACCGGAGGAGGCAACTTTTGAACAGGCGATACGTTCGCCTCAAGTTGAAGCTATTGCGAATTTGCTCTCGTTCGAAAAAATCATAAATCTGAAAGGTTTGGCATAGGGGCTTCAAATACTTCAATAGTTCAGGCACAATCGCCTGATTGTAATACGAACTATCCGTCGACATCGCAGACAGTTTCCACGCTAATCCCATCACAATGCGATGATTTCCCTGAAACGTCAGCCATCTAGGTATCTCCTTACAAACTCGCCATTCACTTCTTTGCCCCATCAGACTGGACATACTCCTGAACAAAATGAATGATCTCTTATTTTTGATCGTGTTAAAATATTAATTCCCTTTTAAATCTTTTTAAAATTGAAATCTTTCGAGCAGCGTTGCCGAAGTGACACGATCGTGCTTTTTGGGCACGCAGATTTATTAGTGGCACGGTGGCACGCAAAAATTGAAAATGGCACGTTTTCTTCATTTCTCTTATCTTACCTTAAGGACCATTCACATAAGAGCGACCAACTACCTACGAACGAACGAATATTCGCAAGTTTTGACAGTCCGTTCACATGAACACTTTCCTAAGTCGCGGCAGTTCGTGAATTTCAGTCATCTGTTTCTAATAGCAATGTCTCATTTGAGGTTAAGTTCGAACCAATTTTTTATTCGCTAGTTTGTGGAAAGCGAATTAATTGATGTGGATTGCGAATAAACTTTGACAATTCGCACCAAGGGTGTTTTTATTCTCGGCATAAAGTTTGGAATTCGAAATTTCGTTATTTAAACTGTTTATAAACTTGTTTTCCTAATACATTTTGATTTTAATAATTAATTGAGATTTGAAATGTGAAAAAAAATTTTTTTCTTCTTTGGACACGCTAAGGGCACGCTCCTCTGAAAAAAGTGGCACGCTTTTTTTATTTTCGGCGGCAACGCTGCTTTCGAGAAGTAAAAAATTATTTGCACAATAATTTATTTTCGGAATAAAAAAAAAAATACTATTTGACAGATTTTACTACATTCTAGTCGTCTACAGATCTGCTACAAATTCGGCGGGTCGTCTGTGTTAGGTAATGAGGATTGAAAATCGACACGACTCAAGAAACGACAAAAGTCGTTTTCGACAAACGACAACGATAATCGAGGTGATTGTTTTCGTACAAATGACAAAGATGTTTATGAATTTTAACATTACCATTTCAAACGTCTTATATGTCTATACAAATAACTATGGTTTTAGAAATTTATGTTTTTTTCTCGAAAACAGTTTATACGACTTTCACAAAAACCTATTTAATGAAATTTTATTTAGGTTATAGACCCTTTATTCAAAATTGGACTTTTTATACGGATTACTTGAAGTAAAACTAATGTTTTCAAGACCGCTTTTGAGCTTTTAGATACCAACAAACCTAAGAAAGTTGTGGTGGCCATGGGTAGTAACAAAACACTCTTCCTCTCTTCCAAACTTAAAGCGGAACAAATTATAGACATTTTATTTTTTTAGTACAAAGCAGAGCCTGAACTGTCAAAAAAAGTTCGTGTTTGCTTTTTAGCTCAGACACATCAGAGCTCAGAATTTGTATTTCTTTTTTCGTTCAGAGAATGATCAGCGCTCAATGAGCTCAGAATAAATGGGCTGAGGAAGCTGAGTAAAAAGCTGATTAAGCGCTTACAGTCACATTTTACCGGAATTGGTCTGAGTTCTCCAGGGTTGAGTGTCATTTTTTTATAAAAAAAAAAGTTTAACAAAGAAAGAATCCTCTACTAAACTTGCAATGAGGGAGAAAGATTCGTACGACCCAGTCGTGCACTTTATTTAAAATTTTCCGAGCCTATTACTTGTACCTACATCCTACATACTTTATATTTTAAAGTGATTCTATTCTATGCATTAGGGGATATATCCGTGTGAATTAGAATAATGAAACGATTTAAGTGAGCCTATAGGATCGAACAAGTTATTGGTACACATTACCAGACTGTACAGAAGCAGGGTGCTGAGAGTATAGAAAAAGAGATTGGCAAACGTAATATATAAATTGATATAAATTAGGAGTAATGGAGTCAATATTATCGAGCCTTGAGGTTATACTTTGTCTCTTTAATTCAATTATTCGCTTAAACCCGTCGAAACGTTTTAAGTTCAATATCTATATATATAAAAGAAAGTGTCCGAAGCGATGTAATCCCATAACTCGAAATTGGACTTTGTTGGAAAGGTATTTTCTTAGTACGGGTTTAAAAAAAAAAGAAAAATTGGACAAAGGGGCGTGGCACCTCCCATACAAAAAAATTCTTATATCTCGAAAACCACTGAATCGATTGAGTTCAAATTTACATACAATCTTAGGTATCGGCCCAGGAGTATTCCTGTGAAGATTGGTCAAAATTGGACAAAGGGGCGTGGCACCTCCCATACAAAAAAAACATTCAAAATCTTATATCTTAAAAACGCTCAAATTTATAGATAATCTTAGGTATTGACCCAAGAGTGCACCTAAGAAGATTGGTCAAAATTGGACAAAGGGGCGTGGTACCTACCATACAAAAAAAAAATTAAAAATCTTATATCTCGAAAACCACTGAGTCGATTGAGTTCAAATTTACAGACAATCTTAAGTATTGGCCCGGGAATGTTCCTGTAAAGATTGGTTAATTTTTTTCTTTTGCACTACGAAGTGTGCACTTGTGCAGGGGGTTCGCTACTTTACTATACAATGTTTATCTAATCTACTTAAGAACATACTTCCAAACTCTGACTGTAGGTATCTATAAGTGTATACCTAGATATCTTTTATTAAGATTGTTAAAGGTAGCTACTTGCAAAAGTCGTTAAAAAAACAACACATTCAACTGTGGGCATGGAAAGGGAGGATCTTATTTCGGCAGATTGTATCCGCAATATTTTTCTTTAGGCCAACTCCCACATTTCATGACCATATCTATAGGTATAAAGGTGTTAGACACGGCAGGTAGCAATCCACATACGTATGTAGCACTGACGTCATTTTTACGACAGCGAATGGTGCCAATGGGTATGCATGTCGTGTACAAGCTCTCTTTGTGCACTCTCTGTCGACGTCAGAGCTACATACGTATGTGGCTTGCTACATGCCGTATACTAGCACCTTAAGAGTTGTAACAAACACAGAATTAGGTAAAGACCGACAGCTTTGCGGTGACCCCAAGTTCTGTCATCCTGATAACAGAATGAACTAACAGACTAAAAATTGGCCCACGTTGCATTAACAAAATCACAACCACGTGACCATTGAAGTAAAACATCAAGATAATAAGAATCCATATGTGCAACTTTTTCAAGGGCAGCATCAACTTTATCTAAGAAAGCTGTGTACCGATTCTGGATTTATTGTATACACGTGCACTAAGGCTAGAGCTGATCTATTAAGTCTAAGCTTTAAGCTTCCAAACCTCGCTCCCAGTACTCTGTTTGCCAATTTGGGACTCTGCTCATACCTGAATGGACATTGAAGGTGCAAGTGCTACTCCTAACATTCATAAAACATTCGCTTCGTTTAGGAGACACTATAACTTTGTCTGGCTAAGTGTCTAGAAGAGGCGTTAGGCAATAAATCCTTCTAGAAGATATTTGATTGATAGCCTGGCCTAACAAGCTCCAAGTCTTTTCCTGTAAGTAAAGAGATGTTCCATGTGCTTATTGTAAATCGATGACGTTATCGAGAAGCCTCTAATGGTGCATGCATAGGGCATAGGAGGCATAGCGCATCCACCTTCTGAGTTCTGACCACCATAATGGCTTGCCGAACCGCATTGAAGGGAAGCTCATAGCCATTTTGGGTTAAATTTGGCCGACTGAGCATGACAAGCAGAACATTCGAAAGCTGCTACATTTCAAACCTGCATCCAAAGGGCGCCCTGATTTGATACTCGTAGGCTTGGCAATATCGTAGGCTCGCTTGAATGGTTTTGTCAATCAATGAAAGCAACAAGTTAATACAAAAAAGCAATTTTTTTTATGTGACAACTGAAACTTTATACAGAGAAATTCGTAAACTAGTTTCGCCCAGTATTAAATAATTTTATAATGGACCTCTTTCCCTCAAAACTGAGAACGTGTGTAGGCCTAGGCATTCCATTCGAATTTGAATGTTTAGATCGAATATCATTGATCGATTAGCATGATTATCATGAATATAAATGTCTTCAGTCATTTTGAAATTAATATTTTTGATAACCAACATTATTGGTTTGGTCAGCCATACTGATTTATATCGCCTATAAAGAAATAGTTTTATTTTTATAATCTCACGATGAGGCGACGTCAATTGGCGGCCAAGATCGTGCGAAGAATTTTTGTTTTTCTTTGGGGTTACGTTAAATCCCTAGCCTATGCCAATAAGCCAAAAAAAAAAAAAAAAAAATGGGCTGCATTTTTAAATTTTTTTACTTAAATTCTCAAAATTTTAGAAAAAAAAGTATAGTTAGCTATAGCTTAGTTAGTTCACAGTGGTTTTCGGTGAGAGAAGCACTGAGGCAGTTTGTCGGCTGCCAGATTGTGGGAAATTTCCGTTTTTGAGAAAATATTTGTAGGTACTCGAAATGAGCTAAAAGGGAAAATGGATGCTTTCTTTTCTGTTTTCCAGACCAATGAAAAGAGAATTTTGGTTCTTTGAAAGATTGCTTTAATTTCCTTGTTTAACTCCAGCAAAATAATTTTTTTTAGCTAAGCTATACATTTTCCTGAACGATCCAATTTATTTTATACAGCTGAATGAGTCCATGAACAAGCACTATTGTATTGACACAAAGAAAAGAAGAATACCTGTTTTCTTACTAAACTGAGACTAAACTGAGCTTGGTCGCCGGCCGGCCTGAATAAAATCAATTGAACCATACGTTAGAAAGAGGGTTTAGTCTGTTCTCCACTTTTTTTTTTTTTAAGTTTATGATAGGTACTACTGCAGAAAATGTTTGTCATCTCTTCAGGGTCTAGTTGGTTCCTGGAGAAGATCTTCCTTCTAATTCCAAATTCGCATAAAATATTGGTTTCATTTTCTTCAATACATAGCCTGCACTCCACTAGATTCATTTAGGTCTAGGTAGTATCGTAATCGTAACCCATGATGTCCTATGAGGAATCCTCTACTAGGTTTCTGATATATCATGACTGCTATTGGCGTTGCGATTAAATGGCTGGATAGCTCATTTGGCATGTCCTCAACCTAGGATATTCTTCTAATATGAGATGGTTTTTATGCTTTTTATGGCTAAGTTTATAGCCAATTTGGGGTGTATAGCTATAGCAGAAAGGTTCCGGTCCTGTGAAAAGGGTTTCTGAGTCTATTCTAGCCAATTCGCCGGCTCTTTAGTTTCCTTCAAAGCCCTCATGGCCAGGAACCTATCATATACATTTTATTCTTTTCCCGAAGCTAAGACTTTGAAGGGTTTTGAAACAGCATAGCTGCTTTACGGGCGGGAAATATATGCAGCGTCATAAGTAAGTGAACACAGAGGCCGGCCACCACACAACGATCCCGTATAAAATGATCGGTCTGATTACCGTGGTATAGAACCAGTATATTATTTTGCGTTGAAGGCCTTATCTAGAGCCGACAGCCCTTTTGCAGAAGTATACAGCCATTTGGGATTTCCAATCGCAATTCGCCATAAAACTTTCCTTTTTTGTCTTAGCCAAGAATAGTTGGCGCTTCTAATGAACTCTAGTGGGGTTTCCATTGAGATTGGGAGGAGTGAAGAAAGGTAGCTCAACATTAGTGCTGAATAAGACTATCCCCGTTTTCGTCGGGTTGGCGCTAAAACATCAGCTATTGGTCCCAGGAGACTATAGGGGAGACTGGGGCACATTTGAACACTTTTTACTTTAAGGTCTCATAAAATCCTATTTGTTTAAATTATTGGACTGTAAATTATTCTTACTTTAAGAAATACAAATAAACTTTGATTTGGACAAATAACTACGTAAATTTAGCAAAGGCGTATAATTTATTTAAAAACGAAGTAGGTCCTTATGTTCAAAGGTGCCCCCAGTGTGAGGCAGTTTTGAACTAGACTGGGACACTTTTGAACGGCAGTATTTGTAATTGCTTTTAGCAGCTAATAAGTTACTACTAGAAGGTTTGTATTTCTTTAACAAAATAAATTAACTTTAAAAAAAACAAACACGACTTAACAAAAGCAAACTGAAATTTTGAAATTACCTACTAAAATATTTTACAAATGTCTTAAAAAACTTTATAAAAACAAAAATGAGTTATTTTATTAACCGAACAGAAAGTTTGAAAAATTAAAGACAAAAATCATCATCGCAGCTGTCCTCGATGTTCCCGGAGCGTTAATTGGTGGTGGTAGCTTAGCTTTTAGTTCAATGCCACTTAGAGACCACTTGTTGAAATGTGCCCCGACTGTTTTGTTCAAACCTGCCCCAATAGGTCAAGCGACAGAAAAATGTGCGTAAATATTTATATTTTTCATATTTATCAAAAAACGTACATTTATACGGTTTCAAACGAAGTTATGCCTTAAAAATATATTTTACACAAAAAGAAAAGCTCACCATAAAATTTGTAAACTCTTACAAATAAAAAAATTAAAATATGCAATTTAAGCATAAAAACTCCTCCTGGAAGTAGCCGCTTCCAGGCGACGACTGAAAAGATATCCGAAAGTCGTTGACCACAAAAGAGCACGGTATTACCAAGTTTAAAATTTGGTTTATACTTAGAAATATTTTTTAAATGTTGTTTTATTAGCAATGTTCAAATGTGCCTCATGTTCAAATGTGCCCCAGTCTCCCCTAGTTTATGTAGAGCGAGTTATGAGATGACAGAAATTGTATGAGGATACAACATTGCGACTTCGTCCGCGTGCGTAGGTTACAACTTTGCATTCGGAGTTCTCCATCGAGATCACAAGTTCGTTGAGAACTATATTCTACAACAATGGAGATAGCACCCATTGGTGTCTGGGTGCACGCGTTTTTTGTTTTTCCGCTGCAGCTAAAGGTAGCCTTCACCAAAAGTACAACTTAACTTCCTTTTTTCAATGCAAAAAATAAATGACTCGCAATAATAATTTCTTTATCTTCAAAGCACTCAACTCAAGTCCAAATCCCCTGCTGTAAATTAAACGTCATCATAATTACGGGATAATTTTCCTTGACGCCATTAGCTGTAGTAATGTCATACTGACATTCGGTCTCAGAAGTATGCAAACAAAAATTCAACTTTTATCGCCAATCCATGTTTTCTCAGCCACATGCCAGATTAATGGCGTTTATCCCACCATTATATACTCGCAAGCTTACAAACATGACTCCACAGTCCACATGGACGGGTGTTTGCATTTTTGAATTATTTGGTCGACATGGTTTTTAAATTAATGCTGGCATGCCATTTTGATAGTAATTACCATTACTTTATGATGCCTTGTGGTGGTGATTTTCCCAACACACTACTCTCATCAAAACGGACAAAAAACCATTTGGCATATTGATATCGGCAAGATTAACATTTTAATTAAATTATCATTGCACATGGATTAAGCTTAAAAAAAAAAAACAGACACAGAAATACGATTCCTTGGGGCCAAATGCGTTGCATTAAACATATCATTCAGCGTGGCAATTCTGCGGTAGGTTAATACGGTTTTAAATGGGGTGCACAATGTTGACGTACCACAAACGCAATGCAATGCCTTTTGTCTCAACTTAACATTTATACGTGTTGCAGACAGGCAAATGGAACTACCTCGCACCTGGAGGATGCTGACTGTTGGTATGGAATTGGCTGACAGCATGAAATAGCTTTTTCATTATGATGAAAGATAAAATCTGTGAATGGCTCTGTGCCTTGGAATTGTGTCTGCTCCATTTCAAGCCGTAGAAATGTATAATATCCTGCAGAAGCAACCACGAAAGGAAAACTCATTTCACTTCACATCAAATTGCTGCTAATTAATCTGACAAACACCATGGAAATGGAAGGTCGCCGAGGTTTCTCGACACACAGGGCGTAGGTACCCTTTCAGTTATTGGTGTGAATGCTGAAGAGTTGTGTCAATCGGGCACCTTTGGCACTTTCGCACTTTGTATCATGACATGCGGTGTATAGGGAAATGTACCTATACCAGCTCGAATTGTGTGAGACAATTCTAGTTAGTTTTTATGACCCATTCAAGGAAGAGATTGGCTATGATCATTTTAATTGTGTTACGCAAACGGTTATTATCCCTCAAGGTATATACGCGGACAGGATTTCGATTTGCGGCCATTCACTTTTTAAAGTTGTTATGTTTGTGTAGTGTGATCAAATCGAACCTAGCTCACGGTTCGGAGTAACTGTAAGTGGTTGTACATTGGGTGTGCATGTTAATGCGTCTTGTTCGAAATGACTAATGTTCCTATACTATACTAGGTATTCCGGCTCGTATAGAGTATACAAAGAGAGAAAGTGTTTGCTACATTTTAGAGCCTGCTTAACTTTACCAAATCCTCAAACTACCTTTGTGTGATTTATAAAAAAACTAGCTATACCCGCCCGACTTTGCTCGTGCCCCCCAGGAATATTATGGCTTAGATATGTTCCTTGTTAAGCGTCGCAATCTTTAGAATCTGGTTAATACTAAACCACGTGTGCTCGATTTTAACAAGGAATTCAGACCAGTTATGGTTTAACTTCCTTTGCACTTAAAACGTAACAGCGTGTCCTAGACAGACGAGCTAGATACCTGGCCTCCAAGTTGTGACCTTGTGGTCAACCCGAACAAAACTGAACTGATACTGTTGACTACCAAAAACAAAATATCCGATTTTACTGTGCTCTTGCATCTCTCAACCCTCGACCTACGTACAAAAAAGTTCGATGCAGTGGATCGTTGGTTAGTGAGCTGGACTACTGTCTCAGGTTCGATCATCGGAAAAACACAAATAAAATTAGTGAAGGGCATCGTTAGATAGATCATCTGTAATATGGGGCCTGTGTCTATACGGAATTACCGCGTGACACTACGAACAAACAAAATATTGCTATCCTCATAGATATCCAAGCCGCCATCAAAGCCATCGACTCGGCTACCATATCCTGCAAACTGGTGGAGGAGTGCTGGTACGAGCTGGCCTGTTTGGGCGAACGTTTCAGGGTTGACTATCAAGAGGATATGGCCTACCTACGATCAAAATATAACAATGGACCTAATAGATCCCGCCCAGCTATCGCAAGAAACACGGCGATAATCATGGGGTTTTGTGCATTGGTATCCCATACAAGACAGCACTCACTGCGTCTGCCGTAGTTGCGGGAGCATAAATGATAGCGAAAAGTTCTCCCATTTCCACTGCAAATGTTCGGCACTAGTATGAGCCAGACTGCGCGCACTTAACCAATCATTCTTCGACGACATTAGTAGCGATATCTCTGGTATAGAGCGATAAAAGGTTTTATGCGTTTTCTCAACTCCAGAGGTTGGTTAGGAACCGACTGTTTTACATCCTCAACAAAACAATCATCACAAACTAGGTCACAGAAGTCGTGGTAACAAAAAGCCACATTATAGCGCTACTTGGTTTCTTGCTGAACCGCCAGCTTTACCTACCTAGATATGTTCTTGTCTATCAGGACAATGCATATCAAATTTCACTATTTGTTCCTTCAGGTGTGTAGAAGTAAGCGTTTGGAGTGTTTTTTTCTTTTTGTATGGGAAGTGTCAAGCCCCTCTGTGTCCAATCCCGCCAAAATTTATGAAACACTTAACAGGCAATAAACATCCGTTTAACAAATTTCAAGGCTAAAGCTGATGATATAAATGTCAAGATTATGGTGTAATTTTAAGATTAGGGTATTCAGCGCCAAATGTGGTGTTCGTCAGACACGGTGCGCCTTTCTAAGTCGACTCTCAACGTTTGGTGGTCAAATTCGAGATAACCGGTTCGGTAGGTTAGCAATCAGCCAAACCCCGTATACCTCAAAGGAACATCAGATCGGGATCGAGAAGATTGCCGCGGTCCGTGCTCGCCGTTCACGTCGGCATTTCGCAGATTTCAGGACTTGTATGACTTGGGCCTACAAGATCCGAGGAAGCCTGCACGTCAAAAAACCCATCATGAAAAAAAAAAAAAAAAAAAAAATGGAGTATGCATAACGTGACCATTTATTTTTTGGCAAAAAGCGGCGGGTTTTTTTAAGCTAAAAGCGGGCGTGTTTTGGCGGGTTTGGCGGGTTTCCCAAAACTAGATTCTGACCTGAAAAATTTCGTGCAAAATAGTAGAAAACAGTTTATTTCACGTATTGTCACGTAAAATCTAATTTACGGAATGATAGGGAATGATTCCGTCAGAGGACATAGTTCGTGGAACTCTACAAGTCCCGAACGACCCATCTATACGGTGAATCATACCTTAAGACGAATCTTTGGTTCAAAGACTAGGTATCGCCGAGAGGTTTTTTTTTTTGCCCAAGGCCTGGCTTGTCCATTTAATTAAACTATTTTCAAATCAGAAAATCATTGGTTGTTTTTTTGACTCATGACATTTTCAATTTTCGCACACTTATACCAACTGAACTTGTCTACGGCGGCTTAGATCTGCCATCAGGGTTGTTATATGTTTTTTAAATTAAAAAAATCTTCAAACGTAGTGAAAAAAAGGACTAAAGAAAATTCTTAAGAGAATTAAATTCCGATTTTTTATCAAAAAGCGGGAAAATGGTTGTGGTGGCGGGTGGAGGGTTTTTAGGTAAAAAAGAGGGTAAAACCCGCCAAAAGCGGGTGAAATGGTCACATTAAGTATGCATGACCGGCTCAGTTATAGGTACTGCCATGTTCAAAGGCAATGACAATCAACTTTCCTTTCCTATACAAGCGCGAAAGAGAGGCCCGCCAAAAATCTCCTGGAGCACTCAAATGAAATGAAATGAAATGAATGTTCAACGAACGGCTTATGTGTGCATCAGTGGTGCGCTTAGGACCACTCCAACAGCGGCGATGGACATACTACTCCACCTGATACCGCTAGACCTCTATTGCAAACAAGTGGCAGCGAATGCAGCCATCCGCATGAAAGCAATCCGTCTGTGGACTAGTCGACAAACTGGTCACTCGTCTATTCTAGATAAAATAGAATGCATCCCAAAAGATACTGATTACACCCTCCCCCAGTTCCAATTCAGTAAAAATTTCGAAACCTGCATACCCTCCAGGACTGACTGGGAGATTGATGTAGTGTCTCAAAAAAGATCCGCCTGCTTTTACACAGATGGGTCCAAAACGGAAACAGGAGTAGGGGGGGGGGGGTGTTTTCTCCCAAGATTTAGATTGTACGATCTCATTCCGTCTTCCTAATCACTGTAGCTTGTTCCAGGCGGAAATCATGGCGATCAAGAAGGCCCTGTCGTGGCTACGGTATAATGTAATATCTGCTAAGGATATTGCAATTTTTACCGATAGTCAAGCCGCGATTAAATCCCTGGATTCGGACATCTTCAAGTCCAAAACCGCCCTCAATTGCCGCTTATCTCTTAACGAGATGGCGGAACAATTCAACATTCACCTTATATGGGTGCCGGGCCACAGGGACATTCCGTGGAATTGCAGGGCCGACGAACTCGCTAGGCATGGCACAACTTTGTCGAAAAGGAGAATATATATGCCTCTCGCTACGTGTAAACTTTTAATTAAACAAAATGCAATAAGCGCCACTAATCGAAGGTGGTCACACTGCACCACGTGCTCCATCACGAAACAGATCTGGCCCATGCTAGATCTTAAGCACTCCAACAATCTTGTAAAACAAAAAAGATCCAACATAAGCACATTAGTAGGTGTCATCACGGGACACTGCATTATTGGGAGACATGCTCTCAGACTGGGCCTCCCTTCCAATGATTTCTGTAGAAGCTGCATGGACGAGGAGGAGGAAGAGACAATTCTTCACCTCCTATGCACGTGCCCAGCCCTCTCAGCACGCAGAAAACTACACCTCGGAGAATATTTCTTCGACAATCTTGGCGAACTCGCTAATACAATCATAAGTTGCCTCCAACGCTTCATTCTCAGCTCCTCTTGGTTCACTGGGTAGTTGTGAGATCATTAGATCCTGTGGTATCACAATGGGCCTCCTCTGGTCTAAGTGAGGCTGCACTTAATGCGGCCTGCCACTCTAACCTAACCTAACCTAACCTAACACAAATGAAAAAACAGCAGCAGACACTTTTTGAGAAAGAAGGCAAATCTGGGAACCCCGCAGACGGACCAGTTGGGATGTTGTAGTGATCCCTATAATCCAGACCTTAACCTCCCCGAACAATAAGGATGAAGAAGAAGAAAGACTTGGGGCTACACCCGTCCATGAATTAACCGAGCCAGGAGCTCACTGTTAATGATCATAGACCACGAAGCGTTTGGAAGAGGACCCGAATTTAGGATGAAAAATCATCTTTAGCCACGAGGGATAGTTATAGATGCGAGTGGCAACGTTAGAAAGCAAAATTGCTCTATATGGGACGACGTCATTTCAACATCGACCCGTCCTTATTGGACCCTTTAGTAATTCTTCAGTAAGATCAGATTCTATTCATATGTCTGTGCTTTTAGAAGGGCGGGCGAGTCGCAGTATGAAAAAGATCGGGAACATTTTTCGATATCGTATTCCTCTCGAAAAGACATATTTCTATTTTTGGCCGTGTCTACCCCCAACCAGCGGTAGTCGTTATTATTTCCCCGCCTTACATCAAATCGAATTATTTTGTTACGCTCATCAATATTGATTCTACGCCGAATTAAGCACTTCAATGACCATGTCAAAGAAATGCAACCAATCGCTATATCGCTCACTGAAAACCATCGATAGCTATACTTGAAACTTTTATCTATATAAAACTCTCAAACGGATCAAAGCATATTGCAGAGGAAACGCTTGAAATTAGGAACAAAGTAAAACCCATATCGTTACTTCTGAATCAACAAATACTGCGACTTTTTATCTCCATTTTAGATATTCTTCTCTGAGTAGTATAATTACAATTGCAACTGCTCCATGACAGGCAAAACAAACGAACTGCACATGTTTTCCCTATTCGCTTCCGAAATACCAAAAGAACGCTTTCATGGACATGCCTATAATTGATGCAAAGCAAATGTCATGCATTGCCCTCGAATGTTTTTAAAAATAAACCGATTTCAAGTGATATCAAACTGCAATAACACACCATCGCCATCGGATCAGTATAATTTCAGCAGACAGACACCACCACCAGCAACGGCACCATGCCAGCGATGAGGCGCATTTCAATTGAAAGCTATGCAGGGGCCAGCCGATACTCCCCAATCAACATGTGGTCATAACGCAGCCATCACGGGAATCCAATCAATCATAGAGGAGGATACTTGATTCCACGCCAAGATGAGATAACAATTTGTCATCGTTGCGAGAAGCGCCACAGTCTGACAAATGCCAAACGATAGACCGTAGACTATAAGTCCCCTCGTTCGATTTGGTGTCGTCTGGCTCTTGGTTCCCTGGGATGACAGATTGAGATATTTTTTTTTAACAATCTCCTACCAAGTGCGGTATTTTGTTTTGCCCACAAAGCATACCAGCATACCTCACCTATACCTGGCCGCTATAATGCTAGAGCCGCTATAATGCTAGAGCATTCTACATACACTACACAAGTAAACATACTAGCTAGACCTACTCGTAGCTAATCAGAATACAAATCGTTGGCCAGTTGCACTTGACGTTTTTATTAAATAAATCTATATTCGATTCTATTACTTTGCAAATGAATAAGAAAAATGGTCTGTTCTAGACAATCCATCATAGCATATAGCTTAGCAGCGTTTAGAGCCTAAATTTGAACGCACACATAGACGGCAGAGAACTGCAAACGATATAGGGTACAATAAATCTCATTTGGTTGAAGAGAGTGAATTCCAATTGGGGTGGGTGCGAGGGTGGGTGGGATGGCAGAGTGCAGGTGGTTAGGGAGAATCCAAAGATTTGAATTGATTTCCCCGGAGAAATAATGCGATATGAGTGTGTTGGAGCGGATTGTTCAAAGCGCCGTAATTAACACGTCATATATAGCTAGCTGGTGATCGATGGACTTCAATTTGCTTTCCAAAGCCCTTAGTTTGCATACAAATTACCTGACAGTAATGTCTGGCATTAGGATGAAAATGATCTGGTATGAATGGGGCACTGTATACTGCATTGGGAAGAGATTTGCTCCAAGAGGAAGCAACATGTTACTTGTAAGCAATTTGTTTGTAATCGAAGGAGCACATACCATTTGTCGTTCTAAACTTACCGTGTTGGGAATTATTGTCTACAGCGATAACGATAACTGTGTGCAGATTTTGCGCTGACATTCCTGGTGAACGGGACGTAGATAGATAACACATGTACGGACTTTGTATGCTGTGCGGATACAAAGGAGAATCGCAAATCAATAGGGAATTTTTTTGAAAATACTTTCATAGACATTTAAAGAAAGGACTTTTTACAAAATATGTACATACATATAAAGGATCATTTAATTTTTAAAGGAAATTCGATCCTCTTGACCCTTTTAATAGAATTTGTTCTAGAGAGAATGTGATGTGCTCATTTTGGGGGCTAATGCTTGCCCTACCCAAACTAAGCCCACTAGAGCTTAAAATTATCTATAGTATGCAGTGCCGTAAATAGGGCGTAGGCCCAGGAGGGCGCAAAAATGACCAGGACCAACTTTTAGGTAATTCGGGTTAAAAGATCTTTAAGTTTAAACTGTGACACTCGTAAGTCTCGAAACATTACAAATCCAAACAAGACAAGTTTACTAATAAAAATATTACCTATAAAAAGGTTGCAGGTGTCATGAATATGAACTTTGATTTAAAATGCAATCCATTTAGCGTCAGTCGAGAAACCGAAATTACATAGAAAAAAGTATTTTCCTACCTCTCATGAATCTATGGAGGTACGCCAAATCACAATCAGACACACAATACCCAAAGATATCTATTGGAAATAGTACCTAAATGTTTGTCTTCAATTACACGTATACGGCAAAAGTAAAAAATCGGAATATTTTTAATGTTATTGCATTTTACTGCTTAGCTATTTATATTTCAGAATTTTCAATATCCCATTTCTTATGTGATTTTCTTACTTCAATCCTGTTTCGCGATTATTTAAAAAATTTGGTTCTTAAATATGCTTGAAATCAATTTATTTTGGGTATGCAATTGCATTAAAAAGCAATTGGGAATAGGTAACTGCTTTTCAGAAGGCTTTTTGTAAATTTATTTTGGAAACAAATTCTGAATGACGTGAAACAGATGTGCAAAGTAGATTGGTATTAGTGATAAAATGTATAAATCTCGAAAAATATCGAGATTTGCAAAAAATGAAAAAAGTGATCTAGACAAAAAAAAGATTGATTTTTTTGTCCCAATGGAAAACCACATTAGACAAAATAATCTATACATATTCATTCATAGTCATCAACACAAACCACATAGGGTAGAACGTCGACTCCTCCCACATATCGGACTTTGCCTACAAGCTGACTGCGGGCCCAAGATTTTCCATGAATTGGTGCTGTACAAAATCAAAGGAGCGCACATAATTTTTGATTTTATGTGCGCGTATTCATATTGAAATGAGTGCGCTTCATTTTTTGCAACTAAGAAGTCGCGCGATTTAAATCGCATGTGTGTTTCGTTCGGGCCTAACACTTCGTTCACACCACAGTTTAGTTTTAGGGAATCTAAATTGTTCAAACTGTTCATATCAATTAAAATTGGCCATGTAAAGGAATATTCACATAAGAATGAACGAACGAATTGATAATATGCGAACAAACCAATTTTGATGCATTTAAATAAACAAAAAATTTCTCATTTTACTATTGCAAGAGTACATAGAATAAAAAATAATAATAATCAAAATATGGGAAAATAAAGTTTGAAAAGAGTTTGCTCAACGAAATTTCGAAATTCGAACTAAAAATGGTAGCCTCGAAGGAAAACACCCTTGGTGCGAAATGTCACAAGTTTATGCTATCTATCTCATAAAAAAATCTTTGGAACTTAGGCCCTTATTGTGTTTGTCGATCAGCGATCGTCACGACAATTGTCGAATGCCTCGATTGATTTTAGCTATTCGTATACGCACAACATTTTTTAATTTCCAAGAGAAAGCGGCGACCAGACATTTGTAATCGACTGTCGAATCGACAAATATCAATCGCAATCGACATTCACAATACTAAAATGTATAATCGATGATCGACAGTTGTCGCTCAACGATCAATTTTTCGACACTGACAATAGGGGCCTGAAACTCAAATCAGAGATTGTTGAGTATAGTAGAAGATGATGTGACATAAATGCCACAGAAATTTGGGCCGAAATAATCAAATTGAAGCGGCTTCATTATTTGAAAAATGCGAGTGTCAATCAAGGCTAAGTCTTCTTAAGATTGAAGCTGACAAAGCACGGCTTCGCTATGAGGAAAGCCCGTAGACGTAGAGTAAATCTTTAAGTAAATAGTTGTCTTATTTTGTTTACGTTTACTGGTGTTTTATATTTATTATACCTACCTGTATGTATACATATTTTGGCAAATATATTTATTTTGTTTGCCTAATGTTAATATATTTTTAATTCTAATAAGTAACTAAACAAAAATATTTGGTATCCGAACCTCGCAAAATCAGTAGGTATATTTTTCCAGGGCGCAAATATAGAAGCTCGCACCGGGCGCATAAAAGCCTAGTTACGGCACTGATAGTATGCGGGCCAGGCAAACGTTGTTTTGCCTGCTCGTACATTTACATTGTCCGTCAATTGTTCTACGGGCGTTTTATTATTTGAATTTTTATTTATGATTTTTTTAATTTATTTTATTCATGATTTTGTTTATTGATGAGTGTTTATATTGATGAGTGTTTATTATTAGAATTTTTGTAGAATCGGATAGCAGCGCCACCTACCGGATCCAATTGGTCAGGTAATTTAAACCATCTTTAGAGCCATTCAAACACACACACAAAATTTCATTAAAATCGGTCCAGCCGTTTAGGAGGAGTTCGGTTACAAACACGTACAGAAGAATTATATATGTATAATAAAGATAACAAATTTGTACTAAACCTTGTAGGAAGAATTGAAAAAAAAAACTGTCACAGTTACTTGACAAATGACAGCTGATATGAAATTTGTCGACCTATTTGGAATTTTGGCATTATGCGTGCAACTACTATTCCTTTACTATTTCTTTGGCTAACTTCCTCCCAGTTGTGCACTTGCACTCCAAGTTGGTTGAGGTCCCCTTCCACTTGCGCGACACCTACGGCGAGGTCTTCCTCTACTTAGTTCTCCCTCCGGATTGGAATCGAAGACTTTTCTGGCTGGAGCGTAGGTAGCCATTCGTTGTACAATGCCCCAGCCATCTTAGACGACTGATGCGTACTTTTCTGAACAGGTCGATGTCGCTGTACAGCTTGTAGAGTTCGCTGTTTAATCTCCTCCTCCAAAGCCCGTTAACGAAAACGGGGCCGAAAATCACTCGAAGAATTTTGCGATCGAAGCGACCGAGGATATCTTCATACGCCTCTGATAACGTCCATGATTCTGCGCCACAAGCAGGACTGCAATGATGAGGGACGAGGGCCTTATATAGAATCTCCTTGGTGTTTCTCAACAAGGCCTTACTAATCAATTGCCTTCTTAGGCCGAAGTTATAGTGGTTGGAGAGTGTAATTCTTCGCTTCATTTCTGATATGATGTCATTGTCAGCGTTAATAGCGGAGTCGAGGTAGACGAAGTCCCTACCTCAAAGTTTTAGCTGTCTTTCGTGACGTTCTGTCCGATTCGTCGATGTTGGGTGTCCCTTCTTGTTGACAGCATGTATTTGGTTTTGTCATCATTCACCGCTAAACTCATTTTTGCCTCTTCTGTAGTGATACTTGCAAACGCTCGCTGTATTTTTCTGTCATCATCAGTTAGTTGCACAGACTTTTGGAAAATTGTGCCCCTGGTGTTGGCTTGCGAATGTCGTTAAATTTTCTCAAGAGTGATGTTGAAAAAGTCACATGACAGCGCATCACCTTATGTCTAAATACTTTTTTGACATTGAATGTCTCGGTGAGATTTTTCCGACCTTTATACGGAGCACAGAGCGTTCTTCATCGTCATTCTACACAATCTGACAAGTTTGACAGGGATGCCAAAACTTTATACAGCTCGTCTCTATAAATGCTGTCATATGCGGCCCTAAAAACGATAAATAGATGGTGAGTATCGATTTGGACTTCTTGGGTTTTCTACAGGATCTACCGTAGTGTGAATATTTGGTCGGTTGTGGACTTGCCGGTCATAAAACCGCACTGTCCAATCAGTTTGTTGACAAATGGTTTCAGGCGTTCAATGCTAAGGAGACTAATGCCTCTCTGCTAGTTGGCGCAGTTTAGAGAGGGTCTCCTTTCTTATGGATCGGGCAAACAATGCCGAGGCTCCATTCATCAGGCTTGCTTTCCTCTGACCAAATCTTGGAGTGGAGACGAGTTGGTGTAAGCCTATGCACTCTACCAAGCCATCTTCCGCTGCCTTGAATAGCTCGGCAGTTAAGTCGTCCGGTCCAGCAGCATTGTTGGACTTCAACTTGGATATTGCTATACTTATACTCACTTCATTTTGGTTAGGTGGACGGAAGTCTTGGCTTTCATTGTCCAGGTTGAATGGTTCATTCTGCACACTTTTTATGGAAGGTTATGAAAATATTCGGGAAAGATTCCGCGAGGCCAAAGAAGGAGAATACATAAAATATGTGTCGCAGCACTTTGCCTAATTTAGCAATCCCCTTTTTAGCAACTTGTTCATAGAAGTTCTATAATTGCACATGTCAAAAATATCAGGCCATCAAACAAATTTCAACCAAGGAAAGCCTACCAAACATGCAACCTTTGGCATAATATTTAAAGCACTCCCATGGGAGCCTGATTTATAGCCACAATAACCTGAACAAATTGTGATATTACCTTACCTACCCATACCCACCATTGTGCGCAATTTTATGGAAGATGCCAGAAAAATCATTCATTATGACATTTTGCGTATTTTTTTGTTCGTTAAAGTTTTAGCCATGGGAATGTTTACTTAAACCCGTAATGACCTAGCTTTATGATGCAATGTAGCAGGTTTTAATCTTTATTGCAGAAAAAAAGTGAAACTCGTAAAGAGCGCATAATAGATGTGGGTGCGGTGATTGCGACTACGCGCACACTCTTTGCCAAGATAATTACTTTTGTTTTTTTATCATTTTTCATAAATATAGCAAAATTTGTATCTTTAATGGTGAACTTTGCAGGCAATAAATATGGATTTATAAGCCTTGCTGAATTGTTATGTCATTTTTTGCAGGCTTTAGGATTTGAACAAATTATACATTATTCATGAGCTATGCTTGCTATCATGGCAATGGTTAGCTATACCTTATATAGATGTTAAATGAAAAGTTAAATTTTATTGATTTAGCGATTGATATTTTATTTTGTGCAAATAGCTGGCTAAGCTCTGTATCCACCCATATTAATACATTGTAAATAAATCAAATGCCAGTTGGTTTTCAATTCGTTCAAACATTTTATAGCATAGGTACTGTTGTATGTAGTGTGCTATTTACATTATTTATTGGGATGGATATAAAATTGATTTTGCTCTTTCGGCACAACTGCCTAGACATGTACATCTACATACCTATAGTCGTACATTATACTTTTGGTTCAACAGCGATTGGGGCTTAAACCTTTTAAGAAAAAATGCAGGCCTTTAAATTGTATGAAATTTTAACACTGGGCGAAATGTTAAACCTTCGACACCTGCAGGTTGACCAAATTGTCATTTGTCTAATGCAGCAGAGTAGTCTAAACGGAACGATTGCCCCACTATTACCTATCTCCTGCATCAGGGCTTACAAAGGGTTCCTATTAGGTACCCCTAAAGCTGATATAAACAAGACAAGTCGGTTATAACGCCTGACTGGTATAGATATCAGAATATTTCACCAGTAAGAACGAAGAAGAGTCAGCAAATATCAGGAGATTTCTCTGACTCCGACGAGGGGGTTCCTGGTGCGCCACCATTTTCTGAACGAAAATGGACAATAAAACCAGCAAATTCTTCGAAAGAAGGTAAACATCGAAGGAAGCTGTCCTAAGTCATTCAATTAAAACCATAGACACTGTAACTACTAGCACTACATGTTCAGCGTCAGCTATAAAAGCAATAACTGCAGAAGACGCAGAAAATTGATCTACATATTTGGGAAATACTGTCGTAAAGAGGGCAAGGGAACACAGCGAAAATGTCATTCTGCGAATCCGTGGACACGTAGGGATTCCATAGTCAATAAGAAGGAGGACAAATTAACAAGAAACTGTTTGAAAGCTGTTTTAAAACAATTTGGTTATACGCTCAAGCTTGAAGTAAGAAAAAAAAAGTAAAAAGAAGAATGGATCTGCATGAAGGGCTTATCAAATCTTATATGGAAGATAGAAGATTCGTTTCCATCCATTGGAGCACAGTACATGTTTTTGTAAAACTTGTACATATATATTAAGGATGTATGTATATAAAAGACCCCTTTCTTAATGGTATGACGTATGAAAGTGGTTAAAAATATCACCTCAAGCCGTCGGGTATAACCCTGTTAAAGTCTTTAAGGTATCGTGAAACTAATTAAGTGCTTTAAAAATTTTGGGCGAGATTGGACAACGGGGTGTGGCAGCTCTCATATAACAAAATAATTTTAAAGACCATGTTCTTACATTTGACGAAATTTTTGCCTTGAAATTTAGTAAATGGCCGTATATTGCTTATTGGAAGCGTTTTCCAATAATGTTTATGGGCAGGATTGGTCAAAGGGTCGCCCCACCTCCTATACAACCAAAACATTTAAAATGCATTATGTCTGTCAGTTAAAGTTCTAAGATTCGAACATGAAAATGTATTAAAGCAAGGACAGCTATATAAAAATAGCAGATTCTGAGAGAGCCGTATATTAAAGGTTGAATCAGAGAATTTAGTCCTAAACCTGCAGCCTCCGATGCTTTCATGTATCTCCAGTATAAGTCAAAGATCAAAGCTAATAAAAACTTTAACACCTTTAATAAAACCTTCTCTGAGCAGGTATCTACTATTGTATCAGAAAACATTTATTTATTTTATTTATTTATTTATTTATCGACAGATAGATATTTCGCTATATTCAAGATAGCTTGATTTTTGTTTACTTAGACCTTCCATATGTCCGCTGGAGAATAAATAATAACTATTGCTTGGTTCCTTATATGACTCTAGGACTACTCACACTTAAGCATTTCTTTCTTTCCGGTAAGCCATGCCGTTCCAAAGATTCGTACAAACAGGCCGAATTGCCAAGTGCTCTGCGGGCCCCTTGAAGGGACGCCTAGTTGCTATCGTCGATGTTATCGACCAAAATAGGGTACTTGTTGATGGACCATTGACTGGCGTACCCCGTCAAGAATACAGGTTGAGTAACCTGCACTTGACCAAATTCCGCATCATCACAGCTCCAAACAGGATTGTGCGCAATAGGCTTGGGTTGATAATGACTTGAAGGCCAAGTGGAAGCAGACCGCATGGTCTACTAAAGCACAAAACATTTGCAAGCGTACCCGTCTGAATGACTTTGACAGGTTCAAGCTGAGGTATGCTAAGCGTCAGAGGAACAAGCTGCTGACCATTGCCTTCAACACTCTTAAGAAGAGGACAAAGAGCGACGGTACCACCCGTGTTTTGAAGAAGGACAGACGCGAGAGAATCCTTAAGTTAAAGGCAGAGAAGAAGACTGTCAAGAAGTAAACTTGAACTAGTTTTTGTCACACCTTTTTTTTAAAGCGCCGTTAAAATAAATTGTAAAAACCTAACAAAAAAAAAAAAAAATATGACTCTAGGACTAGCTTCGAACAACCAGCTAACCTCTTAGACAATTGATGAACATAGTAATTTCGATAAACGACTTAAAATGGAGAACTTAGCAATACAGTACAGATGATTTTTATTTTTGGAACAATATAAGGTTAAGGACTATAATCTCCATATCTTTCAAAAATGTGGGTGCAGTATGTTTAAAATGAAATATGTATACCTATTCATATACATAAAAGAAACATATTCGTAGATATACCTTACCTGGGCTATCTTCTTTGATCATCTAAGGAAACATCAAATTCAGTTGATTTTTGGATAATATGTATGTTGAAATTTCTCAGTGAAACGCGGAAAATGCCCCCTACGGGCCACACCTACCGCTTATTGTTTTGCAGATGTTTCAAAATCGGCCGTCAATTATAAATAAATTCATCCATCTTCTGGTGGAACTCCTTTTTACTGTTGTCCAATTTAGCCACCGAAGCTTTTACTATTGGCATCAATGATCTCGTGGTATATGTATGTACAATGTACATATAATTTATTAATGTGGACTATTACAGGAAAATTATTTTTAAATAATTTTTTAAAATATTTTGAAATTATTTTTACTTTTCTTCACCAGGGCAACTCGATTTTTTAATTTTTTTATTTAAATCAAATTATTTATATAAAATTCACTCTGGGGCCATAAAAGATGAAGGTGTGTGATCATGCGCTCAAGTTACAATTACACGGCCATTTTTTCGAGTCATTTAAATGACGCTGTGACGTCAGGAAAAAATGTCGCATTAGAGCTACGATTCGTCATTGGAAATTTGCGAAAAAATGGCGATCACACGAAATGACTATCATCGTCATTTTTGTCCCAAAATCAAATGACGGACGCTGTGAGTCATTTAGAATTTTCCGATTGGATGCCATTTAAATGACGAGCGAAAAAATGGCTATCATACGGTAATGACTTGCCTCATCAAAATGGCAAATGTCACCTTTCCTATTATTTCGATTTCGCGACATTTAACTGTATTGTGATCAGATCAGACGGCAATGACCTATGAGAAAAATATAGCTACTGTCACGTGCGACTTTTTTAATTAAATTAAATAGGAAATAGAGGTGAAAAAATTATTATAATAAATAAAAAATGTCAAAAAGAACAAACAGAACACTAATATGCGAGAGAACGTTTCAGCGACTGGTAATCACGCTGCGCTACCTGGCCACTGGTGAGAGTTTTCGATCGCTGCGATTCCTTTTCCGCGTATCCCATCCCAGCCAACGCAACGATAACGTGCATCATTCCGGACGAAATCTCTCTTCACATTCTCACGGAATGTCCGGCTCTCTTTCGCCTTAGAAAGAATGTCCTTCGCGAAGAAATCGTTAACTCAGCAAATCTTTCTGAAATACCCTCAGAGAAGATACATACTTGTCTTCCTGACTGTCTCCGGAGTAAAATGATTGCTCTAGGACCCTACCAGGGAGGGCACAATATAGGCCCCTTTTGAGAGGCTGCAGTGCCAGAGCCCAATGAAGGCTCTCCCGACTTAATATCTAATCTAATCTAATCTATCTAATCTAACACGTCCTTTCGCCACGAGACAAAAATCCAAATGAAAGCACAAATATCGTATTAAATGCTTCATTTGTCATTTGCGTAGAAAAATGGCATAGCATGAATTTAAGTTTAGTCATTTGTCCTAAGCGTCATTGAAGAGCGATCACACGGCCATTTTATTCCACCATTTAAATGGCACAAAATTCATGTCATTTGCTCCGCCATTTTCCTAGTCATTTAAATGATGCCGAAAATGTTATCCCAAAAATGGCGATCACACAGAACGACATTTAAATGACTGCTTTGTGACGACAATTTTACGTCAGAGCGTCATTTAAATGACTCGACAAAATGGCCGTGTAATCGTAGCTTCAGTTCGGTGGTTTTCGAGTTTTGCGAACACAAAAATACTATAAGGAGTAGACAGGCTGAATTCTTATATTATAAAGACTTTGTTTACGGTTAAGCAACTTGCTCAGAAGTCAAACCTAATGAAAAAAAGTACAAACTTACCACAATTCCACCACAAAAAATCAAGTAACCAACATACCTGAAAATAAAAAATTAAAAGTTTCATAAAAATTGTACAGAAATTAAAACATAAAATTATGCATTTGGTAGAAATATTTCATAAATTCTGACATTTTTCTCTGGAATTTTGTGTGCATGAGATAAGAACGTCATTATGATTTAAACAAATTGTACGGAAATTCTAAGCCACTTGTTGCTTTCAGCGCCACCTGTTTGAATTTAGCCAGCAGCTCTCCGACTGGGGAGAAAATCAAGAGTTGTTGCCAGCAGGTTGTTGTGTTAATTAGCATGTGAAATGTGCCTCAATAGGCAACTACTGGCAACCACTGGCTGGGGAGGTTTCATAAAAACACAACTAAAGAAACACCTACGAACGAGCAGCTTAAGTGTCAATTATTCTTATTTAAGAACTACTAAAATTGTGTGAGATTTTGTGTTTGAAATTCCTCTCAAAATTTCCCTTATATTGTGAGTATCTACCTACCAAAAAACAAATCTGGCAACTTTTCAGTCAAAAAAGTACTATCCCATCACCTAATTACGCAAACAAAAAAGAATCTCATCTATCCCAATAAATGTCATAGGTAGCAAATTCAAAGACCCCATTGCCGCCAAAACCTCAGTTGGTATCTGTAGTTAATTTTAAGGTGCATTAGACTCAGCCATTTGTTTACTGCCAAATCCCTATACCATCAGATGATCCATTGTCATTCCTTCTTTAGTCTATACTCGTGTAGATAAGTGCGATTGTTCATTTCGTCCTTTTGTGGTGAGAAAAATCGAATCTGCCTGAGCCCTGACATCTTTTGTTTACTCTGGAATCTATTCATGTTCGCCACTCATTCTTGCAAAATTTTTATTTCCTTTTTTTGACAAAAACCGAAATCTCTTTGTTTACTTCTTGAAGAAATATATAAAGGACAATCACATTATTTTTAAGCAGTAATAATAATCTTCATCTGCGATAAGGTTCCTTCAGGTCTAGTCATTCCATTGCTGGTGCATTGTCTTGGGACCGATAGAAATTCCCATGGGGTGTAAAATAAAAAAAAAATTATGAGGAAAGAAAATTCCCCAACTAGGGTACGGCCTATTTGTTGACAATGACCGAAATGGCCTTAATTAAAAAAATGATTTAAACAAGAAGTAAACAGATGAGCAGCAGGTAGGTCGAGTCCCTTTTATAGCCGAGCTCAACCCCCTTTTGTTAGTTTAGTTTTTTTTACCAAAAAAATTTTTATAGACAATCAAAAGACCTCACCCTGAGAGTTGAGTCCCATTCAGGAGAAGTTTTATCAGTAACATGACAACTAAAAAGGCAACACACTTCATCCCTGGCCCCTTGTTAATGGGCGTAATTAACTTTGCATGAGGATTAGGGGTAGCAGTAGCTAAATGGAACACGAACCCATAGTATCCAGCGTAGTTTTACTTTGCTTTGATTACAGTTCCTTTGAATATAATGAGCTTTGCAAAGAAGTGATGATAGGAAGCACACACCGGACGGCCGACGACGACATTCTTTGAGGAGTTTGAATATTAAATAAGTTATAACAATGGTGTTGTTATTGTTGTTTGCCAGGAGATACAATGTATGAGTATGACCCATCTCTCCGTCTCCATATGCAGCAGACGTAGTTCTGTTTGCTTTGGCTTTTTGGGGTGGATTATTTGGAACATGCCCTATTGTCCTACTAAAATCATGTAAGTTCTGAAAGGTATCCGGGGGATTTCCTCTGACAAGTTAAACACTTCTCGTTGTAAACTTTTTAGATGGGGGTTTTTTGAACAACAAATTGTTAGGAGAGATTACTCCAACATGCCAATATTTACTTTATACATTTGAATAGAAGATAACACTGATGATGTATGAACTTATTAGGCAAAAAATCGGACAAGGTAGAGGGCGAAGTTAGGTGCTTGAAGAGATTTCGAAGAGAGGGATACAAACTGTTACTTGATGTGATGTCGGTTAGCTGTAAAATGTTGGAGCATATCCAAGGGCAGCAAAACTTCCATACAGCAAGACATGGTGAAACGAGCTAAACAAATGAGGGAAGATATGGTTAGGACATGAGGTCGAATTTGTTAATACGCGGAACGAGTTTATGTACATAATTTAGGCAGCTTGGGGAGAACCAAGGCCTTAATTAAAAAACCTCTTCAATTAGCACGGTCTTTAGTTAACTGCCTCCGGCAATAAGTCGATTGAGATCTCCTTTTAAATTCGTGCTCGTCACTAAAGGCGAAGTCTTCCACTACTGCGTTGTCCCAACGGGTTAGATTCGAAAACTCTTAAGATCGAAGCATTTCTGTCAGTCTGCGCTAGACGTCCTAGTCATCTTAGTCATCTTGACCAAGCCGATGTCGCTGTATAGTTCGCCGTTTACCAAAGCTAATCAACGCAAACGGGAACGACAATTTTACGAAGAATCTTTCTCTCGAAGAGACCGAGGATATCCCTATCTGCTTTAGATAGAGTCCAATCTTTATTGCCATAAAGATAGGACTCGTATAATCAAGGTTTATATAGAATCTCCTTATTTGTTCAGAATAGGGCTCTTCTACTCAATTGCCTTCTCAGTCAAAAGAAACATCGATTGGCAAGAATTATTCCTATTATAACAGTAAAGAAGTAGACAAAGTCCCTTAGATATGCCTATGGTTACCAGAAATCATTTGAAGGAAGTAGTTATCGAGCATGAAAATTCCGGACAAAATAGGATCTAAAAAAGAGTACAAGAGAAGGACCAAAATGCGCGTGCTATTTGTTACAAAAAGATTTCATGTTTTAAGGCCATATGTCAATTTAGCTTGGGAGTTGGGACTTGAGTTATTGGCGACCAAATATATTTCGTATTTTACAAACAAAAACATTCTGTTTTAGATTACGTGAATTTTGGCATCCATGGATTTTCAGAATATTGGAAAAAGTCATTGAAAGAAACCCTGTCGCGTTAAACAACCCAATAAATGTTCAGCCTTATTCATAACACTTAATTAAATCTGAATTAGGGCTAATGTTGGTTTAATTGCAGAATGTTTTCGGTTGATTTTTGACATCTTCGAAATATTATTTTAGCGTTTCAGACATACGCAAAAGTCGTTCCACTGCCGGGTGAAGAGAAAGCCATTTCCTTTTTGAATAAAAGTGTCTGGTATTCTATATTCACTGTCGATCAATTCAGCAAAATATTTTATATTTTCCAAGTAATTACATCGACTTCAATAGGTAAGGTCGCATTAGATATTGAGTAATATGGTGGACATAAATTACTAGTAATTTTGTCATTCAGTGTTTTCTAAGCTTTCTTTTGTCGATTAGCAAAGTAATATGTTTCAGAATTCAGAAGCAACAAGTTACCATTCAAAATCACTACCAAAAAGCGGGAATAAAATTGATACAACTAAGTTCTGTTAATTTCGAATTTCCTTTTCTCTAGACCAGCGGTTCCCAATGTTTTTTGGTCGCGGAGCACTTTTCTGGAGAGAAATTCCTCGCGGAGCACTTCGTTTTCCGTACGTATCCCATTTTTCGTAGTTATTGGAAAACGCTATTACTATTTTCCGATTTTTTTTTAAATTACATACAAGTTACTTATTTCTTCAATTTAATAAAATTAAAAAAAAAATCGTAAAATAGTTTATATCTGCGTTTTCTATAACTATACAAAAAATTGGAGTGTGACCTTTAGCATTTTATAAAATACTAGCTGAACCCCCGCCGGCTTCGCCAGGCCTTTTATTGCTTTTTACAATTTTTATTTTTAAATTTGGCCTATCAATTGATCAGCGTAATTACCGACATTTAAAAAAAATCAACGCAATTGGTTGAAAATTACGGGCGACAGAGGGAAACATATACAATTTTGACCAATCTTCACAGGAGCACTCTGCGGCCAATACCTAAGATTATCTGAGGCCATCAGCGCAGAAGTGGTGTAACCCACAATTTTTGTTAGTTGCTGTTCTGGTGTTACATACATTCCTTATATTACCAACTATCAATGCAAAAGTGGTGTAAGCCACATTTTCATATTAAAAAGCAGATGGAGCTGAACAAATTGTTTTTGCTCAGAGCATAATATAACAAAGTCATAGCGCAAAAGTGGTGTAAGTTGAATACACCACTTCTGCACTATGACAAAACTATGTTTCTCTGCAGTTTACGTCAAAATTCCGTCCTGTCAGTGTCAAAGCGTGTAAAAATTTAAAGGTTGAACACGAAATTTAATTAATCATGGATGAAGGAGATGATACTGCTTCTTCAGGTAAGTTAAATTTTGTATTATTTACTGCAAATTAGATACAAACTTGTTAACGTTTACGTATGTACACATTGTTGGTTACAGGTGGAGATTTTGAAGATTCTGGCTCCGAATATCAACCATCCCCTGCACCCTCATCACCCTCAGACAATGATGACTCTGAAGAAGTCCGACAGCCAGAGCCAAGCACTTCAAGATCAATATCAGCAGATGCAGAACTGCAAGTAAGTATTCCTACACAAGGGTCAGCAGATGAAACTCCGATCCTCAAAAGTAGAAAACGCGTAAAGAAGCCAGAGACTTGGCGGCGGAATCTGCTCAAATTAAAACGAGCGAAAGGCGAAACATACAAGAACTATAGGGATAACATTGTTCCTGCGAAAACGCCTAAAGCAGGCGATTGTCCATGTCCAAAGAAATGTCATCTAAAAATAAATGAGGAACGTCAGCTGGAAATATTTAGAAGGTTTTACGCATTGGCAAATTTTGACACTCAGAATGCATTACTGTTCTCATTGGTTAGAGTGACAAACAAATGCAGAAGTTACGCGGGAAGAGAGGAATCAAGACGACAAAGAACACACATTTATCATTTATTAGGTGAAGATGGTGTTGAGCTTCAGGTGTGTAAAAAGTTCTTCCTAAGAACTTTTCAAGTTTCTGATGGACGTGTAACTAGGGTGGTGAAGCATAAAAGTATTCATAGTGTTCCAGGTATCGATCAGAGAGGTCGACAAAGCTCTGTAAACAAAACACCAGACAATAAGATCGCAGAGGTAAAAGAATTCATTGGCCGGTTTCCTGTTTACGAGTCTCATTATACCAGGCATAAAAGTGAGAATAGGAGATATCTTTCACCGGATCTGAGCCTTGGACGAATGTATTCTCTTTATAAAGAAAATACACTTGAACCTGTCTCATCTTTCATCTTCAATAAAATTTTTAATGAATGTTTTAACCTACGTTTCCATGCACCCATTAGTGATTCTTGCAAAAAATGTGATCTCTTCCATAACAAAATTAAATGTGCTGAGAGTGAACGGCTAAAACAAGAGTTGCAACGTGAACAAGAATTACACCAGAGGAAAGCAGACAGTGCCAGACAAGGATTAAAAGACGATACGACCTTGGCAAAATCATCTGCTGACGTCACTGTAATCACCTTTGACTTAATGAAAACCCTACCTACCCCTGTGTTGAGTACTGGAATAGTGTATTACAAGAGACAGCTTTGGACTTTCTGCTTTGGAATTCACAACATGGGGACTGATGATGCCTACATGTTTGTTTGGGACGAGTCTGATGCTTCGCGAGGACCCCAAGAAATTGGATCTTGTTTGCTTTACTTTTTTAAAAATTTTGTGACCACTAAAAAAGTAGTCATGTATTCTGACCAATGTGGGGGACAGAATAGAAACATAAAGATGTCGTTGTTCTGTCAGTATGTTGTATCTCACCCGGACTTTACTATTGAAGAAATAGATCATAAATTTTTGGTCAGTGGACATTCATATTTACCATGTGACCAAGATTTTGGTCTAATAGAAAAAAATAAAAAATTCTTTAAAGAAATATACGTTCCAGAAAACTGGCTCGAAGTAATTAAAACGGCTCGAAAAAGGCAACCATTCAAGATAAAACGAATGAGTGGAAGTGATTTTTTCTCTTCCAAATCGCTGGAAAAAAATATAACCAACAGAAAAATTTCAGTTAGTAACACCAAGGTGGAGTGGCTGAAAGTTCAGTGGCTAAGATTCAATAAACTCCATCAATTTTCAATTTTTTACAAGTATTCTAACAATGAAGATGTCCTCTTTAGCGAAGTCAGTGTTAAAAAAAGGCAGTCAGTGAACATAACACAACTAGATGCATTGGAAAAACCAACCATAGCTGATAAAAAGAAAAAAGACCTTCTTGAATTGTTGCAGTTCATCCCGCCAGTTCATCACACTTTTTATAACAACCTAAATTGCTCCAACATTGTCAGGGATGAGGTGTATTATGATGAGACAGATGATGAATAGCTCTTGTACTATGTATTTTGATTGATTTTTTAATAAACTTGTTCTAAAATGGTGTAACTTGTTTATTATTTTAAATTGGACCAAAATACCATAAATGCAGAAGTGGTGTAACCCACATTTTTTCCTACAATATTAACATAATAAATACTAAAATACACAGCTATTGTACATTTGAAAGTTATTATTATAAATTAAAAATAAAACAATTAAAATAATGTTCACAAAAGAAATTAAATTCAAAAAAATATTTACTAAATTTAAAATCCCCATTATCTTCTAATTAAATAGTTTGCGGTTACACCACTTTTGCGCTGATAGCCTCCTGTAAGTATACGCCCTTTGTCCGATTTTGAATTTGTTTGGCCTATCGCCCGATCACCGTAATTACCGACATTGTAAAAAAAATCAACTGAATTGGTTGAAAATTACCGGCGACAGAGGGAAACATAGTTTTGCCACGTTGTTTTATATATAGTGATTTAAATTTAGTAGATATTTAAAAAAAAATTATTCAAAAACATTTTGAACTCATTTTCGAGTTTGCCACAGAATAACAAAAACTTTAAAATTCCAGTTTCCGAAATTTATAAAAGTTACCAATATTTAGTGGAATAGCCTTTATTTTTTTAAAAAGGCAGTCAATATTTGCTGAAGACTTTCCATTAAAATCCGGCATCTTATAAATAAATATTTGGTTGCGTCCGAATATGCATCCTAGGACTAAATTCTCACAACCATTTGTTTTGTGAGTTTTTATTTTTGAGACGAATGGAAGGGACCTACAATTTTATGCCGAGTCCGAACGGCTGAGCATAAAATTCAGGACAGTTAGAATCTGCGCCCATCGGGCATCCTAATATGGTGGTATATAGTTCCATACCTCCTTAATGTTTGGAGGACGCCTTACATACACTTCTCCATTGGATCCAAATAAATTAAACTTGGATTTGGCACTCCAAAGAACTTTTATTCAAAATTGCTATGGATTTTGTAAGTGGAGTCTTTCTAAATTCAGGCTCTTCCTTAGATTTTTGTTATCACAATGGGCCTTACCAATAAACAATCACTAAACTCGAGTTTTACTAATTTCGAAACTAACTTTAATTTCGACTTTTAATTTTGGCCTACCAATAACCAATTTAATCGAAGGGTTTACTAAACACGACTTTAGTACAAATTCTAGTACAATTGAAGTCAAATCTTGTACGAATTTGGCAAACTTGTCAGATGTATTCGAGAACAAATGAGCTTTTCATATTTTGCTGAAATGCAATACTTTCACTTTTTACACAAATTGTTGGTAGGTCTGGTTATACATTTATGTATTATTTTCCCGTTAGAAAATAAGATGCACGTTTGTGGTTTGGGTCAACATTTTCACATAATTAAATGAAAGTATCCTATCAGGCCAAAAAGATGAAAAACGTTCCGATGGTACCTAATCATAATCACAGTCACTTTACAAAACAAAAACCAAGAAATAAAAGAAACTATTAGGTTTGCTTGACAAATATTTGTCAATTTATTTTAAGAAAATAAAAATTCACTATTTCACAGGCTAATGCTAATACATTTATTAAATTCTAGTGCAATTTATTTTATATAAAACAATCACATCAAATTAAATCATAAAATTACTTATTAAAGAATTTTAAATGAAAAATACAAAAATATTTCGGCTGGAAAACTGACATTCCACCTTTGAATGACACTACTACGATGACACTTATACTTAAACCATGAGTTAGACACGACTTTCTCAGGATCGAAATTTAGAGTCGACATGAGTCGAAATTTGATTGTTGGTAAGGCACAATGCATTTATTGTGAAATATGCATCCACGAGGATTTTATTCTACGACACAGCGCCTAGCTGCCCTGGCCGCGAGTTCTTGATGGAGCTTAGGTGCAACAATCTCCCTAATTTTTATGGACATCAAAAATGGATTGGTTCTACTTGTCCGGCAAATCTTTCTTTGCAGTAGTCTTGCGTCCATCAATATCCTTTCTTTTATGGTTCTCAAAACTTCCGGATTCCGGTCTTCTTAGAAAAGTGTATTTCCCCGAAAACAAGCTTTGTATTACAAACAAATTTTTTGGCTATCAACGACATTGATTCGTTTCCATTTTGATAGCTCTGAGTAGTGTGTAATCAATACACAAATTCCATTGCTGCGAACAAAATGACAAAGTTTCAGAAGCACAAAATTAGCTAGCTATAGTCTGATGGAATTCTCATATTTTTTCCCATCTTTCCGCGGAGCACTTGGATTTTCATACGAAAAATATAGTACCTACACTTTGGGAAACTCGGCTCTAGACGATGAAAAAATGAAAAACCCGGATAATCTAGAAAAACTACCTATTTTGTAATTTGTAATTTATTGATATAGGAAACGCTCTACATCAAGATAAACAGGATATAAGATATCCCGGACGTTTCTCGCATAGGTGATAGGAGTACATGTCCGGGAAAATCCGGACGGATGCCAATGCTACTTTACTTATACTTTTTCCAAGGTTTAGCTGTTGATAGCGACATTTTGTATCCCGATTCGTTAATGTTAGGTTCGATTTTTGAAACTTATATACTTTGTTTTGCCGTCGCTGACCGCAAAACATATTTTAGCTGCTTCCGTTTCCATACTAACAAATGTCTCAGTACTCAGTGACAGCTCGCTGTGTTCTACCAATGATTTCAATATCATCGGCGGATGCAAGTAATTGGCCGGATTTCTGGCTTGGAAGTAATAATTGGAATAATAATTCCTTCATGTAGGTATGTTGAGGAAGTCGCATAGGAGCACGTGCGTCGCCTTGTCTAAACCAGTGATTTACATGATTTTTTATAAAATCCCTACAGCAGCAATGAAAATTCCCTATTTTTCCCTACAGTTGTCTTAAGTTTCCCCTACGATGGTTTTTCTTCCTAAAGTAAGCTACTCGAAGTTTAACTGAAAATTGTTTAATAAAAAATGTTTGATTTTTTTGCATTTATACATTTTTGCATATAAATTTGATGCATATAAATCTGATTCTGAATCTATTTTCATCCTATCGAGCAAATTCTTAATAGCGTCCACCTGCAAACTGCTGCATTGTATTGCATTTTCAATTTATATGTACAGTGAGCGTCAAAAGTGAGTGAACACCGATGCTCCTTTGAGTATACTTTGTGGTATGGAAACAGGTCTAAAAAAGGAATAGTAATCTTTAAATAGTTTGATAACGAAATAATAATAACAAAACGTATTTAATCAAATCAACTAAGTTGAGTTGTCTTAATTACATAATAGGGTCATCAAAAATCAATGTATAATATCAAGGACCAAGGCGATATGGGGACTAAAACTATGTTTGTTTTGTGGTCAATACTTTGAACCTACTTATGAAACTAAAATGTCATGAATTTCGTTCCTATTAACATTTTTTTCTGATAATTTAAAGTTTTTTTTTTTTGTTTTTATATATATATTTGTGTTTATATTTTAATTTATTGTTCAACTTTACATAAAAAAATTATTTTAGGCATTATTTTATTGAAAATTATTTTATTAAATTTTTCTTTAAAGTTAGGCATTTTTTCGCCAAAAGTGGTTGGCAACGTTTGAGTATTCGCACATGAAATTACTGCGAAATTGAGAATATTCCATAAATTCCATAAGCCATTTGTATTGTCCAACATTCTGTTTAGTTCCAAATAGAATTGAAATAGTGTTGCGTGTTGGGACTTAGGAGGGAGTTTGTAAACTCATTTAATTGAATGCGAAATAAATTTTTATAAAAAATATGCAACATTAGAAAAAAACAGATTTTTATCAAAAAGATATGAAAAATCTGTCCTTTTTTCCCTACGGGCTTATTTTTGTTACGAAAATCCCTACATGTAGGGAATTTTACAGGGATGGCAAAACAAGCTCTATATATAACTCATTTCTATAGACGCTGTCATGGGCGGCTTTTCAAATGGATGAAAAGATTGTGAGTATCGATTTGGAATTCTTGGTTTTTTTTTCTTCTTCTAAGCGTGAAAAATGTATAGAAGGTGGACTTTCCTAGCCTAAAATCGCAGTGATAAGACCCAATCTGGTTATTTACAAAGAATTTTAGATGCCCACACAATATGGCAGATAAGATTTTGTATGCGATGTTAAGGGGACTGATTGATAGGTAACTCTGTAGTAATGGCGGAGTTGGACGGGTCGATTGTGCACACTGTTCACCAAATCATCTTCAGCTGCTCTTAGAAGCTCGTCAGGCTGTATTGGTCGTTATCTTCGATACCTATTGCTGCCTTTTCTTTGTTTTGATCAGGCGCATTGGAGTTTTGTCTATCATTTGGTCGTCTATATTGAATGCTACGTTTTGCTTCTGCGTAACATCGAAGTTCTGGGGCCATGTCACGTAAAATGAAAACGATGGAACGATAATATCAGTATCTGTCTATTTCCACTGATATGATAGAGATAGGTTTAGTATGAAAACGAAAGCGGTTTTCCTTTCGTATATTACAAAATCCCATCCCTGGTTTTCGTCGCCATTATAAACATAAAGTGATCAGAAATAATTATCCATATTTTCAGCATCGACCGTTCTTCGATCACACAGTTCCCTTTGTCTTTCTTTTTGCTCTGAGGAGCCGGAGGTTCCTCCCACCGGTTTTGCTCGTAGAGTTCGCGGCCAGCTCTAGTCCTCTTTCGCAGCGCCGCCTTTTGTTTTGCAAACAGGTATATTGAATCAAGGTTGGTCTCTAAGAAGGATCGGAGATCTAGAATACACTTTGGCTGGCGGCTTCTTGATCTGGAGACAGCCATGTTCACTTGTAAATATTGAGATGTGGAAACATTGTGCTTATAGTTATATTTCAAACCGCCCAGTATGTATTTTCCCCGCAGTTTGGCAATAACCCATGCAGTGTTTCGTACTGAATTCTGGACGTTTTTTTTATATATTCCATTAGCAGTATATGTATCTATTGTATCTACTCTAGAGATATCTATAGATGCTAATGACTGCTGTCATTCTATACCTACATGACGCACTGTAGTTCGTTTTACTTTCATTAATTAATTTCAAATATATTAGCATCCAATTGAGAACACTGTCAATTATACTATACAATGGCGTTTGACGTACTTCTGCTTAACTATATACTCTCGTCTGTCTAGTCTAGAGACTTGTATCTTGTCCTTGTGTGTCTGCGCTACATGATACCATGCATCAAGTGCAAATTCACAAAAGCATGAACCATTGATTCGAATTAATGATCTATCTCCCGACAGTAACCGACTGTCAGAACTTAAACGCATTAATATGTGATATACACCATAAACAAGATGTCAAGTTATTAAAGTTGATTACGGGGTCCGCCACCGCTTAATAAAGACGACGGCCAGCGGACGGCCGTGGCTGACAGCGAATGAGCACATCTGATGCAGATCACCTACGTCCGATCTTGGAAACGATAATTACTCTTCATAAAGCCATAGATTCACGTTACGAATACAGTCAGCCGATGAGCATATTAAACTGATCAACGATCACGATCACGATCACTGATCGTTCAGCGATTTTATTGGGGATCGGTTTTGGTATGGCTGATGCTTACCTCCACTCTCTGCACCCTAATTAAATGTCAACAATTTTTCCTTATTCCTGGGCTGTTCCTCAATCTCTGGTTAATTGTCTTCTTCGGCAACGTGTTATTGCTTTTGTTGTTGATTTATCAAAGGATCTTGTGTGGGGGAATTGCTGATGTTTAGGTTATCCTTCAATAAATCGATGGATTGATTATCTCTGTACGTTGGTATAGGGCTATGAGATGACTTTCCCTATGGCTACGGTGCGCGGTGGTGTTCGATTCAACGTAAACAATCTCTTTAGTGCAACGTCGTCGACGACGGTTTTCCGGTGGTTGCCTTCTTTCTCTCTCCGGTTGTCACTTTCATGAAGAATGAATTGAAAAGGATCTAGGGCGGGATAACGATTCCGGAATTGTTTGCTTGAACAAATAAACAAAGCTGTCGGGATGCGGCAATGTGGCTAACGAAACGTCAACTATATACTTGAGTCGTATCGGCATCGATGCGAATGAGGAGACGCCTCGTTCAACGCGCTTCGGAGTGAGTTCTATTTTCAACTCTTCCACCTATGGTTTGGTGTGTGAGCGTGAGGTGTTTTTTTTTCCTTACAAAATATATAAACAAAAAGAATGAATCGGTTAATTTAGAATTAATTCGAAGGAGCGATGCTATAGCTACTGATTGTTTATCTTTTGGGTATTATTGAGTTTGGAAAACTTAATTAAGAACACAAATTTATGTTGGGATTGAGTTTTGGGATTTTTGTGAGTGTTTGTCGGACAGAATTACATTTTTGTGGATGCATTTTGGTGGCGAGAAGATGTGTCTGGAGTGGATTTATTTTATGTTCAGGTGAATAGTCACTTTTGCTATCGAATGTGGTCAAACGACGACGAGAGTGGCAGTGAATGTTCACCGGAACGGTCTCGATTTGAAATCCGATATGCGGCACTGAAAATTAATTTATTTAATTAGCTGTGTGTTAGATGGAAGAATATGTGAGGGTTTAAATCAGTCGCCATTATGATGAATCCATTAGGCTGGCAGGTACCTGTAAATGTGTTGAAATACTGCCCATTTGGAATTGTCTGGCATTTCATAATTGTAATGATTTTTTTTGTCTGGTTTCACGTTACGTATTCGGGACGCAACTTAATAAGTGAAGAGGGATGGTGGCAAGGTGTTGGATTTGTGCTGGAAACGCTGTTTCTATATGCGAAATGAATGTGACCCTTATGAGGCCGAAAATATATTTTTGACTGGATCCATTATTTCTATTTATAGGAAGATCCTCTCAAAGTTTCTTTTCGTTAATTAGGAAACCCGATGGAACGCTAACAATATCTGGTCAGTTGTTTCTATAGACACCCGCATTTTCCAGGAAGTAATGTCTTGACTCAAGAACGGTCTGGAGTTTTTCCTACTGCTCTCAAATGTGCGGAAGTATTTATTGTGCCTCTATTTAAAAAAGGATTAGGGGAGGACATGAGTAATTACAGGCCATCTTCACTATTTCCCCCTTTTAGTAAACTAGACTATTATCTTTCTTAAACAAGAACAAGTTTTTCAGTCCTGTGCAGTATGGTATTCAGAAGGAAAAGTCAACTGAAGATGCCATACTTAGTTTTTGTTCCAGTGTTTTCTCCAGCCTTGATGCAAAAAAGTACACTGCAAGTTTATTTGCGGATATTACGAAAGCCTTCGATATGGTTAACAACATTACCTTGTTGAAAAAACTAGAAAAAGCTGGAATTCATGGTTTTATGCTCGATTGGTTCAGATTCTATCAGGAGTGATCTGAAGTTATTAAATTTGGTGCTTTAAACTTGGCT
The DNA here is from genome assembly GCA_955612985.1 of Cheilosia scutellata. Taxonomy (NCBI): domain Eukaryota; kingdom Metazoa; phylum Arthropoda; class Insecta; order Diptera; family Syrphidae; genus Cheilosia; species Cheilosia scutellata. The sequence continues at coordinate 62,064,631 of OY015313.1, forward strand.
TCTGATATAAACTGGGATCTAAACTTCTTAAGGATCTGATTCGCCGAACATAGGGCACGTCGGTAGAAACAGTTCTGCACTCCATTGTCGGCACCGTTTAAAAATCACTACACTGTAGAGAATTTGGAATAGTAACCTTTCTGGACATCGAAGGTGCTTTCAACAACCATACTAATTATAAAATGCAACGTCCATCTGTTCGTTTCTCTATAACTCGAGAACCATTCGTCCGATTTTCATGATTTTTTTTTTCTGTTTTATAGATGTGTGGCCAACTTCGGCCGTAGGGTGGGTGAGAATTTCTCAGGAGTAAAGGGTTCGCGGGGAAAACGGGGGCCGCACGAACTGACAGCCGTATGAACTTGAAAGTTTGTATGTTGATAGATAGTCAAAATTTATACATGCCCAATTCATCGTTTTTCAAAATTCGTCCTATAAGGGTTAAAAAAAGGGAATGCAAACTTTTATATTTCGACCTTATAGAGGAAGTGTACCGATTATGGAATACCTAAGGAAAACCTCGTCCTTAAACAATAAAAACTATTTTTTGTCAGTATTTTTAATGCGGATATGAATGGAAATAGTATTTAATAATTAAAAAAACAAAAACAGAACTTAGATATATACAGTAGACGCTCGGTATAATGAACCCTCTGTATGGTGAACTATCCAATATAGTGAACCACCAAAATTTTACACAGACTACTCTAAATAGTGAACTATGAAAATCTCGATATAGTAAACTCAGATTTTTTTCGCAAAAGTCAAAGAAAAATGTTCCAGTTTAGCAATGCGCCTGCATGTCAAAAATTTTTTAGAACAATTTACCGTTCATTTGTGTGTTTTTTTGATATTTTAGTTATGAAGGTTAGGTTAGCCACCTAGACTGTCCCAAAAACAGGACACAGGAAGTGGCCAGAAAAATGATGAACCGGACATTACAGGTGGGAATTCTATTGCTACCTACGAATTTCTTTTAAGGAAAGGTATCTCCGTACATTTTACCGTGATAGCTGAAACAGTCAAATCAGTTGGTTAAACATGTGTCAATTTAGCATCTCTTGGTGGCGGTTTGTCTTCGGATATAGACGGAGGGTAACCGGAGCAGTCTACCCCCTGTCTATTGCCTCTGACAGTCCACCACTGAGGAGAGAGAGACTCATACATGGCAGAAATGGGTGGTTGAATCAATCTGTTCTTCTGCTTGACCAAAAGTCAGTGGATGGATTGTCTACTGGAAGAAGAGGATGGAGGGTAACCGTAGCACTCTGCCCCCCGTTTATTTCCTTTGAAATCCCGTCCACGAGACAAAGACTGGTGTTGACCAGAAGAGCTTGATTGAAGCAAACCACCATACTGCTTGGTACCAAAAAAATTAGTTAGAGTTTCTCCTTCAGGGAAAGCAAAGGCGAATGGTGACCGAAACAGTTTAACAGTCTATTGCCTCTGACGAGATATGTTTAGAGTGTCGAAATGAAGTTGACTGATGTAGTCAGCTCCTACAGGCGGCGGTTAGTCTTCGACGATGGCGAAGAAGACACTTCATGAAGGTGACAAATTATTTTTTTAAAAATTGAATTATGGAACAAAATGATATTATTTCTGTGTTCCTAAAAAAAAAATATCTTCATCTCAGTGTTTTTTTTAAAGATTAATACATTTTTTTTTTGTTATTTTAGTGTGTTGTAATCAAAACGTTGATATGTGTTTATTTATATCAAAATTAGCTTATTTGAACATTTAAGAACTCCCCCTCGAAATAGTGAACAGTTTCGATATAGTGAACAGGGCTGGTTTTTATTAGTTCACTATATCGAGCGTCTACTGTATTACACTTTATTAAATTAACAAAAACGAAAAAGAACACAAAATCAGCACATTGTAAAAAGTGATCCTAATATGGACCACTAATGATCTTTATATGGATTACCGCAGAGTTTGCAGAAAATCGAACTTGTAGTGCAAAAATTGCAAATTCCAATGACGTACTTTACAAGTTGGTCCTCTAAGACTGGACTTAGAACAGTTTTTCTGCCAAGTGGCCTTCATTAGAACGTGAATTAAATAGTCTGAGGAGTGTATAGTAGGTACGATGAGCACTAAAAAGTTGTGCTGTTTTATTGAAGCTATATTTCTTTTGATATGGCGGCTGCGATAGCTGTCACCATGTTAGATTTGCCCCAGACCTTACGCTTTTTCTAGTTAACTATATAGTTAACGCACTCGAGCACCTGCAGATTGACGCAAGTCTATGTCACTGGATCAACCAAAAGTTGTTGATGTTAACAGGTAGAACTGGACTGCTATAAGTTGAGAAGGTCGGTGCAACAAGACTCACCATCGAATGGAGTACTCTCACCCTAGCTATAGCTGCTAACAGCTAACAGCGTGTTATAAACGACAACATTCCTGACACTGCATGATTTTCTATAGTGTCATGGATGTCGCGATTGACACGATTATTCCAACACGTACAGTACAAATGCTGGCGGTAAATTCCGAGGTAAATTCTCTGAGTTTGGCGCAGTTGAAGCGTTATAGGATCGCCTTTCCCGAGAGAAGTATTTAAAAAAAAAATACCGGCTTAAGTTTCGCGTTTTCTATGGTCTGCAGTAGACTGGAGATCGTTTGTTTTCCCATGCAGTTCTGGGGAATCACTTATTGGCTTACTGACGATGACGAAGTTCCGAAGATCGTCATCTATCGTGTTTGCATTTCATTTGAATCGCTTGTCCGGTTAATGCTGATTGCTATTGTATTGTTGGTTCTGAATGAAACAATAGGAACTAAACCTGAGAAAGTTCAGGTGAAAAAGTGTCAATGACACTTCCAATAAATTTTTTTCTAAACTGTCAACAGCGCTTCTTTGTCATTTTCCAACTTGGTATAGTAAGGCTGCAAAATTAATGATTGTATCCCTCAAGTGAATACTTTTTGAAATGTTTCCTCCTCCACGTGAATGGCAACTTTCTTTTGCTTGCACTTTTACCACCATTTCCGGATCATAGTGCTGATAAACTTTCGTAACTACCCATACCTCCATATCGCTTTATACTCTAGTCCTTGTGTTCGCGACAACTTCTACTTCTACTTCTGCCTTAGCGAAACGGTCCCCTAATTTGTTTTTCTTAGTTTTTGCCATTTGCCGACGTCGCGTCGTCCACCTTATCGCTCTCAAGTTTTTCCTTTAGGGTTCAAGTTTGTCCTTTCTGCTCCTTTTCAACTATTTCTCGGACACTCTTATTAAATGCAGCCACCGCGCTAATTTGACGACAGGTAAAACAGGTAAGACTCTATAAAAAATGTAAAACAACTGTCAGACACAGGTCCATACAACGGAAGGAGTAAACAATCCTTCAATTGTGCCCGGAAGTTACGACAAATGAATACAGAATCCAAAGAACCAACATAAGGAGGCTGACTCCTCGGCACCACATCATTGGCATGTTGTTTTATGTTTATTTACTCGCAACTTCCACAATTATAAATTGTCCTTCCGTTGCTGGATCATTTTTATAAAAAAAGGGTTTGTTATGCTTATTTTCTTGTTTACCTACTCAACGAAGAAGAAGTACCGGACTTGGCCATTCTCGGATTTTAAATCCTATACTCTGATGAGCCGATGGCACTCCGTTTTGCCTTTGTCTTCTATTATCCTTATCCTTTCCCACTACCAAGCTGGTATTTAGAAAATCTCAACACAAATACCCAATAGAGAAAAAAAAATCCAACTTTTAATATGCTAAACTGCGGAGTAAAAGAAAAATAGAAATTGATCCCCCAGATACTAAAACAGCAAACACACAGGGAAAACACTCCGAAGGAAGGCGAATAAATATTTTCGTCATTTTATCGCTTCAATGGGTTAATCCCCCTTTTTTGTTCACATCACATTCGACTTCAACCCTCTGGACAAACAGCCGGGACAGGGACGACAGGGATCGAGGCAAAAAGAAACTAAACTCAATTTCGCGTACTTCATGGACTTTCACTGTCGTCCTTGTATTTATTTACCTTTCATTTTGCGATAGGAAGCATTCAAGTCGAGAGCAATTTATTGAAGGAATTTTTCATTACAATTATAAGGATAACTTTCCCCGTGCGCTGTGTCGTTCGTAGTCGTCTTCGTGTTTATCGAACAAAATGCAAACATCCGTGGGACGTGGGTTGTTGTTTTTTTTTGCACATCGGTGGCGTATAGCACGCAGGCCGGGGGGTGGGCGATTAAACTTGAAACTATTTTCATTATTTCCAACACTTTTTCATGGTGGTGGTGGTGAGTCCTTGTTTCGTATTTATTCATCTGTGGACGTCACGCCTTCTGCCGACTTTCCAGATACTTGTTTGATTAATTTAAACATGTTTACCGAACGCACTTGTTAAGGTGGGTAGACATGTAGTTGAACATCATCTTGTGATGTAATTGTCAAATACTTGATTAGGCACGAGGGTTCTTAAGTCATGTTGAATGGGCTTCCTTTCACAGAGAAAGGGAGTAAATTTCCCTTAGTGAGAAAGTAAAAATAGTTCCAATTAGGCGTAGGTACTAGGAGAAGAATTGGATTTTAGTGACTAGTCGAAACGAATTGTCTTTAGGCGGTTCAACATTTTAAATATAGTTTTACTTTATTATATATCACATCTGTGTAACTAAACATTCAAAGTATAATAAATGCAATAAATATTCGCGAAACAACAAGTTGTGTAGGCATGTGATTAATGGCTGCAGAAATTTCTAATCAATTTTTGAAGTTTGGAGCTCAAACTCAAGCTATAATAAAATTGATGCCATCAACAAAATTAAATTAAAATTAAATCAAAATTTAATAAATTTGGCAAAACTGGTTCAGTTGAAGACTGCAATCAATATTATTATTATTATTATTATTTCCTTTATTTAAATACATTAAATGATAGTACATAGTTTTATATATTATATAAAGAGAAAAGCATGGATTTATATTGCCGTCTGCCGATTGATTGATATTTCATGATACATTTTATAAATTAAAAAATGAGTATAATAGAAATGTTGATTAATTATTATTATAGTGAAAAATAAAAAATAAAAAAAGATAAATAAAAAATAGTTCTGACTGAACCTATGTTTCAGTTTTTTTATGTTTTTAATATTGTACAATTTTTATCAATTACATATTCAATAAGCTATTGCGGTACTTGTAGGCATGTATACTATATTACGAAAGCAATTTCCAACCAAAAAGACCGTTCAACAATTCTTTTGCTTCTTGAAGTGTGAGAAAACTCTTGGAGAAATACAGTCTCCTAATTTCGAGAAGTATTGGACATTCTGCGAGGAAATGGAAAACGCCTTCTGGCACATTTAAATTACAGAGACTGCATGTTCTTTGAAGATCCCGTCTTTGCGGTATAAAATTTAGGCCTAAAGTCTCAGTTCTGATTTTGAAAATTATGCTGATTTCGTAAGTTGTTAACTCATTGCAGAAATAGTTTCTTGTGTCCAAAGAATGGCTTAGAGTTCTATAGATGCTTCTAGAATCGGAGGTTTGCGCCCTGTTCAGGCAGTTCTCATAAAAGCGTTCGTCTATCTGCGCTATACAATCATAAAATTTATATTGCCAGTCATTGACATTTTCAAGGGTTAGGTTAGTTCCACACCATATTCTGTTGCCAGATCGCGCCAGTCACTAAAAGGCGTTAAGTTACATCGAAAAGCATATCTTAGTAGCTGGTTCTGAAGATTGGTGTTGCGACGCTTTATTACCTTCACAATGTAGTCAGCGTTTGCTTTAAGATTTTTATAATATATTTCGGGAATTCCTGATTCTACGTAAATGACATAGTTAGGGACTGTTGTGGGAAGTTTAAAGATACGTTTAAAAAAGAAGCGTTGTAGGCTTTCAGACTGTTCGATTTTTTTAAACCCGAAGATTTGATTTGCATAAGACAGGCAAGCGTTAATGGTGGCATTAAATGTTTTAAATTTGGATGCTGTGTCAACATTTTTGTTGCAATAAAATCTTGGCCACATTAGGTTTATTGCTGTTTTTGCCTTAACTATTTTATCCTCCACATGTGGACGCAGATCGAGATTGTGAGTTAGTAGAACACCTAGATATTTAAATTTATCAACGACATCAATAGGCTCACCAGCCAGTTGCCAACTCTCATTTTGTAATCTTCTGATGCGTTTTGAATGCTGGAAAATCATTATTTTCGACTTTTCGGTATTGATTTTTAGTTCCCAGCTATCGCAGTACTGTTTCAGTTTATTGATCTGCAGCTGCAGAGTATGAGGGTTATCTGTAAGGATAACGAGGTCATCAGCATATAGCAAGACTTTGATGACGACGTCTCCCATAGCAACACCACCAGGCAAGTATTCATGTACATCGTCAATAAAAAGCGCGAAAAGAATGGGGCTGAGAACGCAGCCTTGAGGAACACCAGTATCGGTCTCAAAAAAGTTAGACATCTCATTTCCATTCCAAACCGCCACTGATGTATTACATATAAGTTTCTTATACATTTTTAGGAACTTTGTTGATACACCTATTGAACTTAACTTATAAATAAGTGAATTTCTGTTGACGATGTCGAAAGCCGCCTTAAAATCAACAAAAAAAGCGTACAACTTTCTTTTCCTTGCTAAGAATCTATTGGCTATTGTGACTGGAGAAAATATTTGGTCAATCGTCGAAAGTCCAGCTCGGAAACCCCCTTGAAAAACACTGAGCCGATTATTACCTTCCACCCAGTTTATTAGAAGGTGATATAGGATCTGAGCAAACATTTTCCTCAAGCTACATAGAAAAGATATACCCCTATAATTTCAGCTATGGCGCTATCACCCTTTTTGAAAATTGAGAAGATTAGGGATTTCAGAAAAATATTTGGAACGTCTTCATTTATAAAGATTTTATTTAAAAATATTAATAGGCAGTTCAAAAAATGTACAGTGCCATATTTGTAAAACTCAACTGGAATCCCATCTAGTCCAGGAGCCTTATTATTCTTCATATTTCGCAGAGCAATTTCTAGCTCGGCCATACCTATAGGTATATCCAGTTCGTTTATAGTGATATTCGGGAGTGCCTACTGGTATTGCAGTGGGTTGGATACTGGACCTAAAAGTTTGCTGAAGTGTGAAGCGAGTGATTCTACGCCGACCGCTGATAAAGCTTTTTGTTTACAGTGGCCTAACTGACGAACTCTATATCAAAACCCTTTTGAGTCCTTGTAGGTGCTAAGCTCCAAAGCAACTCTTTTCAAATAATTATTTCTTTTATTTTCACACATTCTTTTGTATTGCTTATTACAATTGATATATAACGTATTGAACATATCGTTGTTCGTTTTTTGGAATAGATTCAGATAAGAAAAAGATTTCTTCCTCTGCAGTATGCATTCCCAGTCGACTGCAATCAATATACCACCGAGAAAATGCCTCAGAACAAATTCATTGCACACTGCAATTAATAGAAATTATTTGAAGGGAAGGAAGTATATCATGTTCGAAACCGTGTTATCGAATCTGTTCACAAAATCTCTGAAGCTGCAAGTGCACCTGCAGATAGAAGACTGCATTATGCCCGGTTCGAGAAGACAAGGAAGACCAAACTTCCGTTTCAAAGACCAAGCCATCGCGGATGCCAGAGCGTTTGGTCTGGATGACAACTGCCCGGGATCGTAGAGGATGGAAGGCTGCAGTATCTCAGGCAGATACGGGAGCCCGATAAGTAAGTAAGTAACTCTTTTTTGTCAACCAGGCAGATGACAAAGCCATGCTTATGAATTTTTATTGTAAAAATCTTGTAAAAATTATGAGTTCAAAAATAACAATCTGACTAAAGTTACAGGTAATGGTAATGCTAGTTCAAGGCTTCAGAAGTAAGCATAATAATTCAATTTGCGGAAATTGTGACTAGTTCAATTCCTAGTTCTTCCCAAAATACCTAGACCAAGCAATAAACCAGTAAGATCACAAAAATATTTTAATACATGTTGTTATAGGTCTCAGAGGCGAAAAGTTCAAGAACTTCTCCGAAACGGAAGTCGGGAAGAATTGCCGTTGACCACCTTAATGAAACTTAGAAGCGAGGGTGAAAAGAGAATAAATTATTTGTAACTTTTCCGAAAAGAGGTACAGGTTTTAAAAGAGCTCACGACGTACTAGCATAAAATTGTGCGCCATCAACAAGCCAAAAACTGCATCGTTGAAAACCAGGGGCGTACCGAGGGTTCCAGCCGTGGGGTGTGACTTTCATTGAAATGCCGACTTATTTCAGGAACTTGCCGACTGTATATAGAAATCATGAAAATCGGCCCAGCGCCAGCGGTTATCGAGACCAATTTTCACAGGACATATCCCGGGCCAATACCTAAGATCACCTGTAATTCGGAGCTCAATCGATTCGGTGGTCTACGAATGGGCCAATACCTAAAGGACCATTCACATGAGAGCGACCAACTATCTACGAACCAACGAATATTCGTAAGTTTTGACAGTCCGTTCACATGAACACTTCTCTATGTCGAGGCAGTTCGCAAATTTCAGCCATTAGTTGTATTAAGAAAACAAGTTTATAAACAGTTTAAATAAAGAAATTTCATTTTCCAAACTTTTTGCCGCGAATTGTCAAAGTTCGCAATCCACATTAATAAGCCGAGTTCCACAAACTAGCGAATAACATATTCCTTCGAATTTAACCTCAAATTAAAAATGCCGCCCGTTCTTTTTAAAATCGAATCGAAACTCGCTAAATTTTAAGGAGTTCACGTGGAACTTTTGAAAATGCCGACTTGTATGTACCTATACATTTACAAGTTTAAAATCAATACCTAATGAAAAAACCAAAGACTCATTTTTTGAAAATTGTTCGTTGATTTGCCGACTCTTGAACAGCCTAATGAAAATCCAAACTCATTTCTTCTATTTTAACATTTTGTTCAGACCTAATTTTTGAAAATTTGCTCGTTGATTTGTCGACTCTTGAAAAGCGCCCCCTCCTCGCTACGCCCCTGTTGAAAACTCGAATTATTCCCGCACAAATTGACATTTCTTACCCGCATCAAAATCATTGCGGATTTCATAGGTTTTCTTGCTTGCAGCACGTCGTGAGAATTTTTTTAAGAAAATGTGCATATAAACCAGTAAGACAATTATCTTCGACTATGCCGGAGCTCAAATACCCGGTACTATATTATTGTAAAATAAAAAAAATATTTTAGTATTAAAAAATTATATATTTGTATGGGAGGTATGGGTACTTTTTATTCGACCAAGCTCATTTTTTGTCAAAATTTTTTAAATATTATTAAAACAATATGTGCAAAGTTTAAACTTGCTATCTTTACTGTAGCTATTTAAATTTAATTTTTAACATAAAAAGCTATATAAATCTGATATTTTTGTATGGGAGCTAGTAGTAGTTTTCATCCGATCTTGCTCATCTTCGAACTTAGCCTCAGTTTGGTGGATAAAAGCTTACGTACCAAATTTCAAGTCGATAGCTCTTAAATTACGGCCGTAATCGTGCGGACAGACGGACAGACGGACAGACGGACAGACAGACGGACAGACAGACGGACATCGTTAGATCGACTAAGAAAGTGATGCTGATCAATAATATATATAGTTTGTCATACCTACAACGCCTCCTTATGGGCGTTACAAATGGAATGACAAAGTGAATATACCCTCACCACAGTGTGGTACCGGGTATAAAAAGCTGCGTTATTAAGCCGAACGCTTGTAATAAATCTGTGCAATATTGCACTCTATTAAAATCACAAAATAATCACATATGCCTCCGACGAATGCAGCTACACAGATTTGTATTGACAAATGAAAGACATCCGTTTGACAGTGAAACTACCTTTCCCAAAAACGTGTCGATAAGGAGACTTTTCCTGCGGATTCCACGATAGCAGTAGAAAGTGAAAGGGAATCGAATAGGCGAAGTGAAACGCAATTCCGACGGATTCCACGAAAGGGGTGATTAGCATCATATATCATACTTCATACACATTGGCCAACTGTCCGAAGAAGAACACAAGAGGCGCGAAACAAAAACTAGAAGGATGAGCTGCTTTACCAATCACGCACAGTTGTAGGTTCTCATGGAACTAAGATTTTCGTTGGACAACTTTCTGTGACCCAACTTATGTGTACGGGTTTACAGAAGCACGTGTAGCGTTTGTGAGCTTCTACCACCTAGGAACCAGAGAAAGTCGTAGGTCCTTACGGCCCCATGCTTGATGCTATAGGGTAGTTCGCGACAACGTCAATGTCAAATGAGAAAAAAAAAAAACAAAGTGACAGCTAAAAAAACTTGTAGGAAAACAAACGAAATTTTATATGGCGGGAGATAGGGTTTAAATTAATTTTGGATTTTTTGAAACAATCTCTACAAATTTATTTATTGAACTTTTGTAAACACTTTTAAGAAACTCTAAATTTCAAGACTGCAATGTTTTCAATTTGTATTTAGCACTTTATTATAAACTTTTCACAAATAAAATGGGCAAAACCTATCTCCCGCCATGTAAAATTTCGTTTGCTTTCCTACAAGTTTTTTTGACATTTCAGTGAAAGAGAAATCACACTTCTGAAAGGGATAGCTTCGCAAAATACCCTATTGACACGATTTCCCGATGTCTATATCTATATCACGATTGTCATGGGAATGGGACCGATTTTAGGAACCTATCTTCTCATTGACTTTTTCTGCTGTGGAAAAACTACACTTACTCATAGGACCTTATACAAGATAGCTCTTATACAAAGTTAGCATCCCTTTACAAAAACGTATAAAAGAACGCCACAGACCTTAATTACAGTTTGAGTCTGCATAAGTTCATGTAGATGCAACTTCATTTATTTTGTGCAAACTCTAGATTCATCTTAATAGCTAATATCAAGTGATAAGAGTGTTCAACATATCCATGAAGTGGGTCAACGCATTTATAAAAGGGTTCTCATCCAAGGGTTGCTATGCTTTCAATTACATATAACTTATCCAATTCACCCGCCATGAGGGTTGGTAAATCTAAATACCTTTGTTTGAGATAACTTACGCCCTCGAACAGCACCCTCTGAAATAGTTTACAGTCCACAACGTTCCTGTGTTCCCCTGCCTTCCGTTGAAAAACCAAATAACATATTTATTTCTTATAAAATCAATATAAATTATTTAACAAGCACGTGCCTACTTTCATCAGGCTTACTGAAGCAAACGGATTTCGAATTTTTTTTTTTCTGTACAAAATTCCAAGAGTTCTTGAAGCGAAAGCCGGCAGCAGTGTCTTCGTCTAAGGGTCGAAAGAAATAATCAACATTTTATTAATAACGTAACGATAATGCAGTTCAAAAAGCCCCTTCCAGATGAAAATAAAAATTCACCACCACAAAAGGTGCACAGTGATTGTTTCCCGGTTGAACCCCCCCATGTTTAAACCAATGAATCCAGGAATGCTGCGGCAGAGAGTGTGCAGAGACGGACACGGCGGAATGATGGCACAATAATAAGAATTTAATATTTCCATGGGACTTTCACGGCCACCGCACTTCAGTACTTTACTTTACGCTTTGTTTGGCAAGGGTTGGTATACACCGTATATACCGTACCGCTTGTGTTCATTTGGAAAATATAATTTCAAAAATTCCCTTTGTTTACGGAAAATATTTCACAGGTAGATTGGTACATTGATATCCGGCTGCGAAGTGAAAATATTTGCCGCTTACCTCTTCAAAGGATTCGCTGTTTGTTTGTCGATTCTCTCAGGCGGAGAAAAACGTTAGAAAGCTAGGTTAGCATGAAACCCTTATAACTTTTGGATGGGAATCGGACTGAAGTGTAAAGATGTTGTTTTATTTTTCGCTTTTAAATACAAACAAGTTGTTCTTAATCAAATTTTTTAAGATACTATTTGCCCAGCGGCGGCTAAATAATGAGAGATTGGAATGATTAGAAGTAGCCCTTAATGTTAGATTTAACAAGGCAAAGTTTCAAATGTTGTGCAAAAAATAAAAAGCCTTGGGGTGTTGAATATAACCGCAGACATGGACGTGCCACTTGCAGACAAAGAAGGAAAAATGAGAAACGGTTCCGGGTATGTATACATTTCTATATATACGAATAATAATCCTGGTAGACATATAAGCGTAGACCCAACCCGCCTTTGCCTTTGCCGCTCCAAAAAGTGTGTTAAGTCAATTATGTATGTTACACAATATATTTGTGATATTTCTATGCTGTTTCGTCATTCAATATATTTTCGTTGAATTGAATTTCGTATTAAACTCTGTTTTATAAAAAGTGACTATGTACCTATATGAAACGAAAAGAAATTCAATATTCCCCTGGAATAGCCATCAGTCTATCGCCTAAGTGAGAAACTGTCTACTGTACATTCACCTACCACAGACACAAACAACCAGTGGGGCTGGTACCCGACGTCATCAAGGAGGTATTCGAAACTACTGTAGGGTGTCAGCCGAATTAGAGAAAGGCCCGTGGTATGATGATGAATTCCTTTACCGGAAAAGGCGACCGAATATGCCCATAGGAACAGAGAACAGAGCTTACGCACTCTTCCAGGTTAGTGAGGTCAAAGAGTCTCGCGATCGAAACAACATCCGAATATTTTACAAGAAGGCCAATCAACTGGATACTGACTTCAAGATCAAGACACAGACTCTTCGCAATTGCCAAACCACAGGGGATAGTAAATGTGTTTAGGCAGCATTTCCAATAGCTACTAAATGGGCATCATGTATAGAGAATGAGACCCCACATCCAGTTGCTTTAGCTATAGAAAAAACTTAAGAACAGCAATACCAGGCTCTGATCTGATGGTTTACCTGAGGAACTCCTCAAATACGGTGGCGAAGCTTGTGGTGCAAGGGCCCCAATCATCAACCAAGTACGGCTACTGAAAGAAAGCATTCACGGTGACTGAAGTATCAGCTCCATATGACTCATCTACTAAAAAGGCGATCCTATATCATGTCTTGCAAAAACTATCGAGGCGTATAAGATCCTATCCAACCAGCGTTGCCCAAAATTAAATGCCCCACCCCCCCGGGATACTCTTAGTCCCGCTTTCAGTACATTTATCAGTTTCAAACTTCATTCAGCATTCATTCAATACTTCGTCCTCAGAATATATCTGAAAAAGCCTAAAAAAAAAGTTGGCTTAGTTGGTTCGGACAGACAGACAGACATTGGAGCGAAAACAATAAAACTTAATTAATGAACTTATTAAATTTAATTTCAATTTAAAATAAAAGATATAGCTAACTAAATAAAAACTACTGCCTACATAATTTCTTTTTGATGTCCCGCTTTCGGCGTAAGAATCCCACTTTTTTACTCAAAAAGTTTCAAAATCCCGCTTAGCCGGAACAAAAAGCCGCTAGATAGACTATGGACCAAATTTTCACACTGACACAAATCCGAAAAAGATCAACGAATGTCCAGACTCACGACCTTTTCATCGACTTTAAAGCCTCATATGATAGAATTCACTGCGGCAAAGAGTTCACTTACCTGAGAGTAAACATGAACTTCAAGAATGGTACCCTAGTGGAGATCTGGCGAAGAGTTACACTAGGAAACCGCAATAGCTTCGGTATATTCAAAACTCCTATAAAAGGATGAAAAGTATCAAAGGGCACGGTAGTGCCCCAGCCAAGTTCTCTACTAAAGGCACTTCCCATTTTTACAGGAACAAACTCAGGCTGTTTTCGTCCCCCCTCTAACTTCGGAACCAGTTAAGCCAATAAGTTCAAACTTGAAAGATTTACCAAGCTCATTAAAAAGGTTAAATGTTAAACATTTAACATTCTTAAACTAAGAACTTGGCGTACATTTAGATCTCATTACTTTTCGTAGCTGACGAATTACACACTTTTTGTTCTATATAACAGAACTTGGCTCTTCTTTTACATTTATGTTTTTGGTGTGATATCGTTTACAAAAACCATTATCCTGGTGGTGGACGATAAGCAGGAAGGGAGAACTGATACTGGGCTCCTATACGAAAGAAAAATTCTTCCACGGATTTTTGGTCATGTATGCAAGAGGAGGGCGGTTGAAGGCGAAGATACAACACCTCAAACTCAATAACCTGTATCAAGATGTCATTTAAAAAGCAAATTATTTACCCATCTTTACAGTCAGACATAAAATGGACTGCGGAACGAAACGGAAGCAGACGTCTTTTTAACTGAACTATATCCAATTCTTTCTTAGGAACATAGGTAGAGGGGAATGATAGAGAGCTGATGAATTGGTCAGGTGAAGCTATAGCTGCAGAGGAACTCTATCTCCGACTGGAATATATGAAGAGTGGAATCTTCGGGTACTTTACTTCAAAGGCTGTTTCCACTACCAGTTGGACAAATATGGGGATTTGCGTAATTTCAAGACAGATATTATTAATTTATTAATTTATGACAAAGTTAGAGCTTCGAATCTTTTAGCCAGAGCACTTGTAGATGTCGCTAGACTATAATGGCATTTAGTACGGGCCACTGGCCATTATTAACTCACGGAGCCAAGCTTGGCGTCTCTTATACTACTGACTGCAGTAGCTAGCCAAACGAAAATTAGTGAATTTGTATTCCACTTTCTTTGTGGATGTCTGGTTTTAGGCAACACCTCACACGGTAGGCAGGTCGTTCTTTAATGACCTCTCGGCAATCAACTTCATAGGCTGGTTTTGATCTGTATACATCCATTTTCCTACAGGTCTCATTAGCTCAGATCTGAAAACGTTGCTCAAGCATTATATGTGTTTTTTTTTTTTTTTTTGAAATAAGCCGGTTACCTGGTCACCTAACCTATTTTAATTATGACACTGGAATAGGTTTTTTTTTTAATTGCAAACGTTAAGCTCAAATATGTAGCTCCATGAACGACGACTTTGTATACCTACATAACGAGCTCAGCTTCAACATTAATTTGATACAAAATTCATTAGTTTTCGTCCTGAATCTGGAAATTGGTCGTCTTCTATGATGGACTTAAGAGCCCTTTGTCAACCTTCTTTATAATGGACCAATATCCTCCTCCTATCCTTCATATCCAAGTACTAAACAAACAGCCAGAAATTTTAAAGCAACATATCGCGAATCGTGTCATTCCGCGTCATACTGAAGTTCAAATTGATCTTAATGTGGTCTTTATGTGTGAACGTCCGATTGAAATGGCTTGAATGTCGCAACCAAAGCTGTCAAAGCTCTTGGGACTAAATGACCGATTTTTTTAACAGGATGTCACAGATTGACAATAACCCACACGAGGAATGTAAGCTTTTTTACATTGTCATGCATGCATTGACACAAGTTGTCCCTGTTATTGTTTGTGTGTCAGGTTAGGTTAGGTTGAAAACGGCTATGAGAGAGAGAGGACTTATACGACACTAGGCACCATCAGGGCTCATCGCGATCTCTACGGGGAACCAATTGCAGTGACCTACAATTGAAAAACACCTCAACACTTGCCCTTGAGAAAGCCCCAATTTCCCTGCAAAAAACCAAGTAGCCCTTTAAAGTTGGTATTGTCTATCTCTTCTAAATGTTGGAAGAAATACCTGTCCAGAAATTTCCTTCTACTATAAAAATATAAAAATGGAAATAATGGCGATCGCACTTCATTAAAATCATTGCAACGTACCTTCTCCAAATTTGACAGTAACCACAAGCAGGGTTGCGGGGGAGGGCAGCATGCCACCCCATACATGTTTCAATGGGATTTATTTTTTAATTTTCGACATAAATTCCCTTTTTTCGGCCTTATTATCATTTTTCTATGGAAATAAAGTCGACCATAAAAAAAGGTGCAATTCGACATTATTTCCAATCTAAAATGGAAGTAAAGTCGATTCGACCTTATTTCCTTCGACTTTATTTCATGAATGTGTTTTGTCCTCTTTGGTTTACACGTCATTGAAGAATCTGCAAGTGTCCGAGTCTGCCAGCCAGAGCCTTTTGACATGTTTTCTAAAAAGACAGTGCCCTGATAATATACCGATCAATGTCCTGAGCTGTTCCGTGCCTAGTTTGAGGGGAGTGTAGTTAAATATTGTTTTCGAATATTGATGGTAAAGATTAGTAAGATTATATAACGCTTTAAAAAAGTATTTAAACTTCCGCAGCGCACAGTGTAATATTTGTGGTACTTTTTTCAGCTTTAGATACTTGGTAATCACATCCTGATGAAGGAAACTTAAAAAAAAATTGAATCTTCTGATACCTGATTTAACTGATAACTGATAACTATTTGTGCATACAGCAGGCAGTGTTGTCATCATCCCTTCGCACCCCTATGAATTATAGCAAAATGTGTCTATATTAGAACATCCGAGGCTTTTTCAATAAGGTATTTCACAGTCCCACCCAACTCGAAAAATCAAATGTGTCGCTGTTGCAGTCCACATTTAAGGTAAAGACACGATGAAATGTATACGAATCAGCTACTGATGTATCTGGCATACCTACTTTGTTTCCACCAATACCGAACTAAACACTTCAACCTAAACACAATCTGTTATATTGAATTTGTTTCTAATTTCAGTAAGTGCACTTCGAGCTTTCTCTACACTTCTTGTTCAATCAAACGTGGAGAAAGAATTATATACAACGTGCAACATTAGAGTAACTCATCTCAGAAGAAATTAAATTTAATGATCACACCTCGTTCTATTGGTTTATTTATCTAATACATGGTTGTGCTAATGCCCAATCCACGGCACTTGGCGCGTCCAAACGGAACACCGTATAGCTGAAAATAATGAGTGCACTCACTCAGCATCCCGCTAGCAGAAGGCCAAGTGTTGAAGATACTCAAATCAAAAAGAAAGATTCCCTTCCAGCATATGCACACGCGCCCATATGTGCGTCACAAATTCGAAAATAAATATATCTGCGGGCAATTTTCGATTTTTGAACACTCATAAACAATCTGAAGAAAGAGAAGATACGAGTACAAATTCAGCGTAAGCGGGAAGAACTCAATTTCGAACATCCCTGATTGCTCCTTCGTTCGCACCTAATCACAGTGTATAGAAGAACAAAAAATCGGCCAACTGTCGACATATCAATTCCATTGGAATTGGATAGACTTGGAGCATCACCATTAGTGAGCTCAATAGAAGGCCGCCGCCGACATCACTTAATCGTACGCCAACCGTACCGCATCATCAAATGGAATCAAAGAGCTGAGCATGAGCACCCATAAAAAGTAAAAAATGTTAGTAAACATCTGAAGAAGTCGAGGAGTTGCAGTTGGGCGCTGGAGTCTATTGGTGGCGGCGACACCAAGCGGTGGGGTGCGGCCAGTGAATTAAAGGATACAACTGCCGCAGTGCCGCCGCCGCCGCGAGCTCTGGAGCTAAACGAAATGTAAATATGCAATTTGCAAAAACAAAACAAACGCAGGACGAGTTCCAGGTTCCACTAACAACAGCACCAAAGTGCCAAACAACGAACATAAACCATCGCTCACATCGACAGTCGTGTGCGCTCAAAGTCGGAACCGCTTTATAGCATATAGTAGGTGAGCGAGAGTATCTTCATCTTCATCTTCCCATCTTGCATTGACTAAGGTGTATCGTATACTGATCGTCGCGGTCGACCTGATGTGCGGACTGCCTATTATAATAGATGGCACTGGTATACGAACGACCGACGCGACGTTTGTATTATGATTGTGCCATCAACACAAATGATGTATGTATGTTGTATCTTTTAACACTTATTCGGTGCTTTGCACCGTCTTTATGCCGGCCCAAGGAGTGCGCTACTCAAGGAGCTGCTGCAGCCAAATAAACGAATGTCAAGTGCCGCAGATACAATGCAAATTATTTACAGATACCTATGAGAGAGGAGGGCATATGCCAGTTGGTAGGTGGGAATTAGCAGAAATCTATGTAAACAGCAATTAAAGGACGACAAAGGACACCTTTGCTAGAACGGCAACAAACTCATAGTCAAGTGGCCACTTGAGTCTCCTGGGGTGGAGTATGTATGATTATGAATGAATGGGATAATGGTCTTTCGCCTTTACAATGACTTGAATTACATGACAAATAAAGAAGGGTAGCCTGATGGCTGACTCCTTTTGTGTGATTATGTGGAACCCAAACCCAGTGCCAGATATGCATGCATATAGTAGGTATTAGTACTTGTGTGTCGCAGGCGAGTTTTTGTTTGGTGTGTCATGTTTTCTTCGAGGAGATACACTCAACAGATTGCTCAAAAATGGCAATTTGTATCTGTATCTATGAGGGATGACATTTAAAAATATCGCCAAATTTTTTGGGGTAGCTTTTTTTAGAAAGAGAAAGTGACTGAAATTATACGACGCAGTTGAATTATTTTGATTGAGTGAATAAAAAAATATTCAACGCACTGCGATGTGTAAGATATATTGTGCAACCTACTGCTGATAACGTAGGTACACTTACCCTTGTTTAAAAGTCTTAATGAAGATCCCCAAATGACTCTGAATTTAAGAAGCAAACAGAAAGGTGTCACTGTCAGAACGCTACATCTGTTCGAAGTTGTTCAGAACTAAGTGGCCGTTTACGCACATAAGAAAAACATCTTCATCGTAGATAAGAACGCATTATACGTGTCAATGGAAAGACTTCGGTTCCAAGCTCATGGTAAAATCTTCAGGTAAGATTATCAAAGAGTGTAAATTCGCTCCTAGGACCATCCCTACTTTTGGTCTCAGCTTCGATTCTACATCTTACATTTCTGCACTGCGCAAACTCTCCAGAATGTCTCAGAATGTATAACTGTCCTTAGAAAGCTTCCGATTCGACGGAACTAAAAAAAAACTCCCAAGCCAGCTGTTATTGCCAGCATCTCTACCTCTGGAGTCTGACTTCTAGAAACTACGCATTGAGGAAATCATTAGCGACTGCTTGATGCTATCAGACGAGCTCAATAATAGACTTATAAGCAAGAACAATACGGCACCGTTTTCGCTTCCCAAACTATCGGATTTCAAAAAGAAGTCGGAATAAGTCTCGAGAATCGATCCGTTCTTTGAATCCTTAACCAGTTAAGCAAAAAGGCAGAAAAGCAATGGAGTCAGTCGCGACTCACACCGGAATTATTTAAAATTCCTAAACACCAGAGCGGCAATCCGATAAGCACCAAATCTAATAAAAGAACTGCTCTTTTTGCGATGAGTCGTACCTACTCCAGCCACAGTGCAAACGAATCGGACTGGTTCACCGAGCTATAAGATGGATGTCAGTCCTTAATTTCGGCAGGACTAGGTGACAATGAAGACACGATCTCCTGTGGTTAATATAGACTCATATAGAGGGTTTTTTTTATGAACCGCCTCTGTGAATCGACGTCAACCTACGATTCCCTGCCCAGTGCCCATATAAAGGTTCGGCTTGGCATCACGCCTTTCTCAAGCTAGTTTCTGACGACGACCAGAATGCTGTCAATTGTATCACTGCCTTGCTCAAATCAGTGGATAACCAAAGAACAGAAAACTACCAATAACTGACTGAAAGCTTGTAGGATACAACTCAGACTCCAAAAGTCTGTGGAACTACTTGCATACGTTGACGACATCGACAGAGAGCTGTCACTGGTGCGGTTGCAAGTATCAGTACAGAGGCGGCTAAAATGGGTTTATTAGTGAATGAGGGCAAAACAAAGTATATGCCGTCAACAAGAAGGGACACACAACATCGACGAATGGGACAGAACGTCACGATAGAGAGCTATAACTTTGCGGTAGTTCGGGACTTTGTCTCCCTCGGCTACGCTATTAACTTTGAAAATGACATCACATCAGAAATCATGCAAAGAAATACACATGCCAACCGCTATTACCTCGGCTTAAAAAGGCAATTGACTAGTGAGGTCTTGTCTAGAAAAACCAAGGAAACTCTATTTAAGACCCTCATCATCCCAGTCCTGCTTTATGGCGCAGAATCATGGACGTTATCAAAGGCGGATGAAGATCTCCTTGGTCGTTTCGGCCGCAAAATTCTTCGAGTGATTTTCCATCCCTTTTGCGTTGACGGTCTTTGGAGGAGGAGATTTAACTGTACGAGCTGTACAGCGACATCGACCTGGTTAGAAAAGTATACGCATCAGTCATCTAAGATGGCTGGAACCTTGCTTCATGCAGCAGTTGTTGTAAATTATCCACCTCTTCACTTTTAGGCTTTGTATACCTGCCTAGGGTCTCTATACTAGTTGCTCAGCTGCACGAGGTCTCTTTAATGTCCGGAAATTCCAAATCCAAAGCTCGTATCCGTCGATGAAACAAAGGCCCTTATTGTGATTCTCGATCAGCGATCGTCACGACAATTTGCGTCGATTGATTTTAATTATTCGTACGCACAACATTTTTTCACTTCCTAGAGAAAGCATCGACGAATGGATACCTACGCTCCAGCCCGAAAAGTCTTCGTCGATTTTAATCCGGAGGGACAACTCAGTAGTGGAAGACCTCGCTTTAGGTGGCGCGCAAGTGGAAGGGGACCTCAGCCAACTTGGAGTGCGCAACTGGAAGCAGTTAGCCAAAGATCGCGCTAACTGGAGAGGCGTACTCGTTGAGGCCCAGGTCCACCCCACCTATAAGTAAGTAAGTGGCAACTCGACTTTTTCAGTCTCTATATATACGGCTGCAGTAGATCCCTAACTTCCCAATGCTGCAGGCTCGTGAACTGTGCGTTCAAACAAAATAGATTCGAGGCTAATTTGCGGAACTAACTTCCATATACCGAGTGTCCAGATGGATCATGGGCTGAATCCGAAAGGAATTGCTGCACGACCAATCCTGGTCAAAGATCTGCCCACAACTCTACTACGACCTTATCAGTGATGAAATACTTCAATGGGCAGTTGGCAGCTACCATACAATAGGCCAATAGGCCCTAGCCCTAGAACTAGACGGTATTTTTATTGCACACATCCAGATGGCATACAACAATATAATATGGAACTTGTCCTGTTTTCTGAGAGGCTGCTTGATTAAGTGATTTTGACCCATTACGCATTAAGCTGCAAATACAACACTGCGGTGTCAAAGTCGTAACTTGATGATAACAGATCACGTCTAATGACTAATGGGTTTTGCAACAGCCCATAATAGCACCGGCGCGGCGGAGGTCGAACCTTCAACCAATACAAAATGGACCACGATAGGAAATTTAAGAGAAAAATTAAAAAGACAAAAGTGGGAGGACTAGCGGCAACAGGATTGTGCGTTGTCAGTATATCTTGTCTGTGTATCTAAGTTAAACATTATCTTGTTGTGGGTTGATTTAGTGGGGAAGACGAGACTTAAGATTTTACGTATATAGTAGCAAGTCTACGGAGAGCGCTTGAGTCACCGCATGCTACCAAGTTCCCCAGAGAAAGAACCCGTGATATCGTGATGAATGCGAAAGACTTTACAGCTCAAAATAAGGCCAGAGCCAGTGGTCTTCTATTCTAAGCGACTCGATATTAAAGACGAGTATACTGTGCAACTCAACGTTAGTATGTTGGCATATGAATTTCCCAACAATATAGTCGAGGTCCTAGACTATACTAAATAGGTCAAAGAGAGTATGCACCTACTCCGTGTAGTATCTTGAAATACTGTATAAATTATCAGAATTTTAGTGTATGCTTACACTAGGGTGGTCCTTATTTTTTAAATTTCGAATTTTTTTTTGAGTACCCTTTTTTTTTGTTCCTTTACACCTAAAAACATTGCCCTAATTTTTGTTGTTTTTTTTACGACCATGTTAACACGTGCCGCACTGAGCCTAAAGTTCACAGTGTCAGTGCACAACACTTGCACACGTAGATTACTTCTTTTGCACATATCAATTTTTTTTGTTGACACTTTTGCTTGTATTTTTTTTTTTTATTACATCACAGCAAGCGTATGTGTCAAATTAGTTAAGTTCGCGTATGGCATTCTGTCCAGAAGAAATTGTAATGCCCCCCCCCCCCTTAAGCTTACTTATAACAAAATGCCACGGGAAAAATTATTGTTGGTTGGTTCCATGAAAAATCAAATTCTCGGTTCTAAATATTTTACTAGTGGAACCCAGGATGTGCCCAGGACCGTCAGGCACAAAAAGAGCAAGAGTAGATATTTTTACTCCCAGGCTTTCGGCAGTACTCGACATATGCAAGATAAGTGACAGAGATACCGTTCATCTCTTAACAGCCTGTATCGAAGCCACTTCCATAGATCCGACAAAATTCGTTATTAACCGTACATCAATTAGACGCTCTCGCCGATTTTTCGTAAACAGACAGCTGCTGCCAAAAAAAAAAATTCTCGACTTAAGTTTAGATTTCACTGTCATACATTGGGACTCTAAACTTCTCCCTGACATTACTGGTCAAAACAAAGTTGACAGACTTCCAATTATTGCAACTGCTCCAAACATACAACAGCTTCTTGGAGTACCAGAACTTTCAGCTCAAACTGGTATTGAGGTATCGTCTGCCGTGTATGATCTATTGGAAGATTGGTCAATGCTCGATAAAGTTCAAGCTTTTGTTTTTGACGCAACTGCATCTAATACCGGACGTCTGAACGGAGCTTGTGTTCTTCTTGAAAGTAAAATTGGAAGAGACATACTTTACTTAGCTTGTAGATATCACATCTTTGAGATGGTTCTTCAAGGTGTATTTAACGGAGCAAACTTTGACCAATCTTCTGAGGGTCCTGATTTGGCTTGCCACCCGTCCTCCTTTGAGGAGGACAGTGCTCCTTTGTAAGGTGATGTCCTCCGTCCTCCACAAAAAGAAAAATGTCCTCCACAAACATAATTACTATCTATAAAAAAAAATCAAATTTCTTTCACTTCTCAAAGAGTACGATTTTATTTTTCAAATGTGGCAGCAGATACATTGAAGTACTAGTGCACGGCATGTAGGATGCCGTGTCAACCTTTAGAGTCAAGTTTTAACATAAATTGAAGCAACTGCAGAAGAGCAGGAGAGTTCAACGTTTCTCATCTTTTCAGAGACTTCAGGATTCAGGTCCTATTGACTTCGGCATCTGCATTGAACGTTAAAGCCGCTGCGGAACGAAAAATCGCATACCAAAATGACACACGACGAAATCATGAACGAAAAATGTTGCTCTACTTTACATTTTGCAGTACGCTGCTGCTGCGAAATTATGCCGAAAAGTTGGCAATTGTAGTAGATTAGGCTAGATTTCACTTTAGGTACTGCCCATTAAAAAAATATATATATACTTTATTTTTAACCCGATTGAATTTAATGCGCTGAGCTCAAATCTGGAAAAAAAATTTGGCGCTATATTACCGTCAAATTTTTCCAAAATAATTTTTTTTTATTTTAACCAAATGAGCAATTAACTAATAAAAAAAGTTTCATCAAAATCGGATTTTTTGGCGGTAAAATTGAGCAAGCAGCATAACATAAACATTGTACATATATACCCAACTTCAGACCTACTGTAACCACAAGCGGGGACGCAGTATGCCCCGATACGTATCTTAAAAAAAAGTTTTATTTTTTATTTAAGTCCTCCACGAGATTTTATAAAAGGTGGCAAGCCTAGTCCTGATATTCCTTTGTTTAAAAGATTTAAGTCACTGTGGAAAAACATTGATAAACAGCAGTTCTCTGTGTGGTTAATTGACAACAAGGCTGTAAAAATTGTAGCCGATGTAAGGCAAGAAATTCGTCTGTTTGCTATGAAAAAGCTTGAATATGATTTTCCTCGAGGTGATTACAAGGAGTTTCTTGAGTTAATTGTAATTGTTTTGGGGGGAACTCCCCTAGGTGGAATTCGATTTCGGGCACCTATCATCTGGCTCGATGGATGGCAAAAGCAATATAATGCCTAAAAATAATATTGTTCCAGCAACAAATTAAATTGAACGCCAAGGACAAAAGATCTTTGTCGACGATATGCTGCTTTATTGTCAACCGCTACACGGAGTCTTGGTTTTCTGTACCAGATGCCTTGCAAGCACCGTTAAATAACATTAATTTTTTGAAAAAAAAAACTTAATTCATATAAAAAACATTAATTCAAAAAAACAAACAAGACTATTATAGCTCATATTGCACCTAATAAATTTTTGAACCATTTATGGTACTTAAATGAAGAAAGTGCTGCTTTTTCCTTTTTTGACAATTATAGACGGGATGTTGAACAAAAACGTAAAATAGCTTTAAAAGTATTGGAAGATGACGAAAAAAAGGAAGAAGAAGTCAAAAAGAAATTGCATCTAAGACCAGCTGAAGTCTCATATTTTATTGAAAAAAACTATCCATCAGAGCTGTTGACACCTAAATCAATGAAATTGTTTGACAGATCTGGCTTATCAACAAGCTTTTTACATTTGGATCCAATTCATTTGGAAGGACAATCAGACTATAGGCAAGGAAAGGAAAATTTGACATTATTTGCTAATTAAATATCATTTTTTCAGACAGTGCGAAATTATCGCCAAAAATATCATGGATGTAGCCGAGAAAGTCTCAAAATGCGTTCCGATGACTAAGTTTACCTATTAAAAAAAATATCTATTACGAAACTTTTTTTGTATGCATTTTTAACCTAAACGAACAAATTTAACGGGTACTTATAAAAAAAATTTAATTTTTTTTTCTTCATACAAATAAGGACCACCCTAGCTTACACTGTATAAAATGTCAGATTTAATAAAATAAAATTCACTTTATACGAGACTACAGAACCAGACAGATGTCATTTGTTCAGGATATGTACTACACTCCGATTTCTCATATCTAAACCGTCATATTTACATATATGTATTTCTGACCCTTTTCACACAATATATCTTCTAGATCGCCGTGCCTTTGACAAGAATGAAAGGGAAATTAGGCCGAATCTTAAAATTCAGCGTCAAATTGTTTATGTGTATATACGTGACCCTGACGAATCGATAGCCATAATATTGTTGATTCATTTGTCACTTTTGTGCACTAAAAATTCAAAAATTAACACTGCGTAAATCTATACAAAAAATAAAACTGTATAGTGATTTTATTTGTTACCTAATAACGTGAAAACTGCTTGACAGATTGCAATGAAATTTTTATTTAATTTTTCTTAAGACTGCGGGAAGGTTTTAAGCTATATATAGGTACTTTCATTCGTAAGCCTCATTTTAGGGATCATTTTTGACCAAAGTGTATTTTTTCTGACTTTAACTTGCCTTTTGCTCAAAAATTTCTTTATCAATTCCAAGCTAGCCCCTGTAAGTACCTATAGCTAAAAAGAATTGTAGCCATTTTCATCAACCTCTACTTTACTAAAATCTTTCTTAAACGTTTGCTAAAAAAGCCAAGTTCCCGCATCAAGTAGGTACATTCCCCTCAATATAGGAAAGTCTGTCCATCTGTTATGGGCAAAGTTTATTTTTGTTTACCCGCAAATAGTCTGAGAACAACAAATCAGCAAATTTTAATGGAATTTTAAAATGCCACTAAGAATCTGTTTTGACAACAGCAATTGGACATATTCGACATTAAATACCATCAGCCCGCTCCCATTCATTTTAAATCCCATTATTCGCGTCACCACCGTCAGAACGTAGACTCGTTTGTTTTATTTTTTTTTTAACATGGTTCCGGGCGAATATCAACTGAATTTATGTGCGACTTTAAATAGATTAAGGATGCAGGCTATAAATCATTAAAATAAAAATAAAATGTGAATAAAAGTCAACACAGCACTGTAGTGCGAGAATCTAACAACCCAGGCATTATAATTTAAACAAATAACAATTGCAATTGTGCACACAAGTGCGTATACGCGAAAATGTTGTTGCTTAAAAATAAAAAAAAAAAAACAATAAATACACAATGTTCAAAAATAAATATAGCGCCACAAATATACTTACAATGGTATAATGTATTTTTTTGTGTAGTTGTTACTTGCACGGCTGGCGCTCGGCGAACACTCTTAGGTCAGATAAATTATGAGGTAGACGTTAAAAATGCACTGTCCCAGGTTTTTGTTTCGAAAAGTGTGTCAGAAAAAAAAACTTCGCAGTCAAGTGTTTAGTGTAGTAGAAGAAAAAAAAATTGGAACATCTTCGACTTCGTATATCTATAAAATCAAATGAACTCATTCGACACATTCAAGTATATAGTAATAATTCTCACGAGCATCTTTGGCCAGCACGCAACTTGAAGATGCTAATTTCCATGTAACCATTTTTTAAACTGAAGGCTCTGTGGGAAAGTATTCGATTAATTAAAAGCAATATGTGAACATGGAAATGGAACATGGATTTATTGTGCCAACAAACTGTCAAAGAGCAAGTTGCTGTTGTCACTTGGACAACAAAAAGATACAGTGTTAAAATGTTTAATTTTTTCATTTAGCTGGAATGGGCTATTTCGAGAGAATTACTTGTGATAAGTTGTGGGCCAAGCAATCTATTGCAATATAGGCTTGTATTTTCGATACCACAATGGTAGGAACTCACATGGTTGTGTATTTTCTGATTTAGTGACCTAGTGTCAGCCCACGCAATTGCATTGCATTAAACAAAATCTGCTATATAAAGGGTGCGCCATCCATCTGTTGGTCCATGTCATACGACACTTGGACGAAAACAGTACTTGGCAGATTTTATATGACCACAGCAGTGTTTTGTTCAAAAATTAAATTAAAATTAATTAAATCTCTATGTCAGCTCGATTATTTTTTTTGGTTTAAATAAATTTGAAATTGAATACAATTTTGTATTTTATTGAGTGAATTATTATGGTCTTAAGTAGTATGATGTGGTTTAAGTCTATGCCCGTTTCGCAAAAGCGAGCTCTTTTAAGCACATTCAGTCTTTTGGTATTATTTCATTCCGAATGTCATCCTTAAGCATCAATGTTGTAGTTGGTTTATCGTTGAATATCTTCTCCTTCAAGTACCCCCATAGGAAGGGCCAAATCAGGCGATTTCTAGGGGCTAGTCGATATCACCACTTTTTGAAATTGATCGACGGGGAAAAATTGGCAGCGTCTTGCTGAAACCACTTGTTCTGTATAGGTACGGTGACCATCCGTCCCGTATTTCCCGGGACAGTCCCGTATTTCAATCGACTGTCCCGACTTTTTTTTAAAGACATACGGGACGTACAAATGTCCCGTATTTAATTTTAGGCCCCGTATTAGTCCCGTATTTCCATTATAAACATTTTAAATTATTATTTAAACACTTTAATAATTTAAAAAACATGCATTTCCATATAACTAAGGTTCACTCTCTGGGCGCAGTAGCGCAGTGGTTAGTGTGCTGGACTACTGTGCGAGGGATCCCAGGTTCGATCCCCGGAAAAACACAAATTACATCTTAAGGTTTTTTCTACTGCGCCACCTCTCGCGAACGTCTGGCAAACATCCGAGAGTATGACTGTCCTGAAAAAGCTTCTCAATTAAGCCGTTCGGAATCGGCATTAAATTGTAGGTCCCTTCCATTCATCCCTAAAATAGAAACTCACACAAACGAATGGTTGCGAGAAGCTATGCCTAGGGTGTCTACCGCCTGTTGCGCCACCTATTTATTTTTTTTTTAAGGTTCACTCTATCACTATTCAACATGAAGTGCACAATGGTACATTTTCAATGGCAGTTCGCACATGACATAATAAATGTATGAAGCATGTCTAGGACATGTTCCCGCAATAGTCCAACCAAATAAGGTTTTGACGAAAGAAAAATTCGAAAAATTTCCCGGAAAATTCGAAAATTCGAGAAAAGCGGAAAGGTTTTTTATTTTTGTTCCTTTTTGTATAAAACTCGTGACTTAACGATGGATTTGCGTTCACAAAACGATCATTAATAAATTTGTTGAAATTTAAACAGGGCAACTATCGAGTCAGCTAGTAAACATTAATAATTATGAAGCCTATGTCTGTATCCTGTTTTTAATTAAAGCTACGACGTGAATGCCAATACTTTCCCTTAAGATGTCAACCTTAAGATGTCAAATTTAAGCTAAGGAAAATGAAGGTACATTTGGAGCTTAATTTTAGTGCGGACGACGTAGAAGAAAATCGATTTTAGGGCCTTGTATACGGGGGGGTTATTCCCAAATGCACAGCGGGTAAGTATATATCTATTGGGGTAGAGGATCGCATAGTTTCTGTATTCATATTACCTGAAAAAGTTTACTGAAAGGGTATTTGGTTGGGCTCTTCTTTATTTTCTTCTTCTTCATTCAAAATCCAGAATGACTGAAAGACAGTTTTCAAATTGTTTCACCGGGTGCGGAGCATTTGTCTTAGACATGTGTACGACAAATGTGTGCAACATGTTTTGTGCCTACTTTGTTGTTTTTACTTCATGATGTCTTCCCTTCAAGTAATAATTTATGGAATAATCCAATACAAGAGTTTTGTTCTTGATCTATTTGTTGCTATAATTGTTTTGCTAATATTTTTTTTGTCCCGGGTTTGGCTTCTAAAAATATGGTCACCGTATGTATAGGCCTTATTGATCCAAAAAAGTTTTAGTTGGATGTTTTGAGTGATTTAAGTATATAAATAATAATCTATGCGTTTTGCGGGCTACAGGTCAATGAAAAGTTGTTTCAAATTTGCAACTTTTCAGAGTCAATAGTCACCATAGTAACTGAATTAGAATGATGTCTAACATTCTCAAAAAATATGGCCAAATGATGCCTGCCTTACAAGGGTGTAGTTAGTGTTGGTATGTTTTGGGATGATTTTATCCTACGAACATTTTATTTTTTTCCCTCCGCATAATTTTAAAATTCCCACATTTTTCTTATGCCATTACGTATAAACAAAAATAAAATAGCAACGTTTTTTTTAATAGCTGCCACTCGAGAAACCCATATTTTTAACACAAGGTTTTCAAGCAAATCATGAGCATTTTTCTCTTTTTTCGTTTCGACCTACAAATACAGTGATTGGAAAAATAATAGAAAGAAACGATTATCACACAGTTGGCATCAGTGATTTTGAAGAAAAGCCCGGTCTTGTTTTAATTGAAATAGTGGTAAACTAGTTTATCCTGTAATTTAGTGTTTTTTTGAAGAAAATCTTAAAATAGTAAAATTAACATTTTGTTAAAATGGGTCTGGAGTCCATTGCACCAGTTTTGAGCGTGAGGTGATAAAAAAGCTAAGAAAATACGGCAAAACAATGGATGAAATAGCTAAGGTCATAAATTGTTCTAAAAAAAGCTCTAAAAAGTATTCACAGTTATCCGTTCAAGACCCAGCTTAAAAACCAGAGGCAGAAACGAAAAACGTCTCCACGATTTGACAAACTGCAAGAAGAAACAATTTTTAAATAATAAAAATGAGTTAAATGCCCCAGTTACAAGTCGTATAATAATAAATAGATTAAAGGAAGAAGGTCTTCCTGGAAGAAGTCCCAGAAAAGTTCCCTACTTGAGCAATAAAAATATCAAATATATTCGCCAACAAACACGTCCACCGTGCTAATTGGAATAACTTCTTATGGTCGGATGAAACCAAGGTCAATTTGTTTGGTTCCGATGGGAAAATGTACGACAGACGACCAAATAATTCCAAATTCGATCCCAAATATACAAAGAAGACAGTTAAACATGGCGGAGGAAATTTAATGATTTGGGTGTGCTTTTCAGCATCTGGGGTTGGTCCACTTTTCATGATAAAGGATAAAATGTGTGCCGTAGACTTTGTGGAAATCTTAAAAACTGTTATGCTGCCATTTGCTGAAAAGGACATGCCGATTAAATGGGGGTTTATGCCGATAGAGCATCTATGTGGCGTTCTTAAGCGCAGGATCGGCGGCTGCAGAGACAAAAACAAGGAAGAACAGTAGTCAATTATTCAAAATTCATGGCACTCTAGAACTCCCGAAACTTGTGCTAAGTTTGTTCATTCCATGGGATGAAGATGTGAAGCAGTTACTAAAAATAAGGGCGCAACGAACAAGTATTAAAAAGATATTAAACACCTTTACTGTAAATTAATTCCTCACAGAAAAAAAAGAAACTAATTTGTTTCTATTATTTTTTCCAGGCCAAAATTAAGGACAATCAGAATCGACATTTATTCAGTATTTCTCTTCTTTTTTTTATCAAAAACTTTAATATTACATTAAAGTTTGTTTCTCTTATTTTTTCTTTCACTATATTTGAAATATGTATATGGGACATGGGTACCCACTAGCCACTACCTACTGATTTGAATCATTAAAATGTTACTTTTGTGGGTATATGTATTTAAGTCTCTGAGTATCTTGTGGATTTGCCTTATTTTGCTTGTTCACTAACTCCTTGAGCTTCTACAATAAAAATGTTTTGAAGTTCGGAAGCATGCTTTTGGTACATGTCGTTAGGTTATAATTGCCCACGGAAGCCATTAGTTTTCTAAGGGGTCGATCATGCAAGTTGACGCCTTTCAATTCCTTCTTGTGGGATTGTAAGGTCATATTTCCGATAAACTGCGAACTATTCAGCGCTTGGAAGGCAATATATTCACTGCATTATTGGGGTGATGGATCCCCAAAATCTCCTAAATTATGCAAAACTGCCGAAAAGGCAATATGCCCGCAATTGCGTTTACAACATTCACCCCTATCGTGGAATCCGCCGGGGGAATTATTCACGGAAAAGAATATCTTGGTACCATCAAAATCGCAAAGTGAACAGTTCCCTGTTCGGGAAAAATTCGATTTGAACGTTTTTAACGATATATTGAAACTCTTTCACATTACCTACACGGGGAACTGTTCACTTTGCGATTTTGACGATACGAAAATATTCTTTTCCGTGAATAATTCCCCCCGGCGGATTCCACGATAGGGGTGATTATGTCATGAGGCAGCTGGCATTTTTTATAATTAATAAATCTGCCATGCAATGGTTTTTGACCGTTAAATTCTTAGGAAAAGGTTAATTTCCCAAGCCTTACCAACACTTACCCCCAGTTTCACAGTATAGGTTTCAACTACATTTTTGGTTTATACTTCAGTGATGCAACAATTAATTCGGTTTCAGAGATTCGTTTAAACCTTGAACAGAGTTCATTCTGTAGTTTAAGTTAATCACTTGACACAGTGACATTTCCATATCAAAGTGGCCGATTGTCAAAAACACAAATATTTGACATTCTTTTGCGCGTTCTTTGAAAGAAAAGACTAGGAACCTTATATAAAAGCAAAGTGCTGTACATGTACAATACTGCAAAATTCTATTCATTAAATTTAGTTAAACTGAATTCAAGTGAACTGAAGTTCAGGATGCATTGTGAAACCGGACGTAGGTATTGAACTTCAAACTTAAACTAAAGTTCAGATTCAGTTGAACTTTAGTTTGAACTTCTACTGTGAAACTAGGGGTTAGTAGTCTTTGGTACATCAATTGATTCAATTCTCCTGTGTTTCAATTCCTTTATTCTGTAAACAAAGTTAGCCTAATTGAATTGTGAATAAAAGTGAATGTTTCGTTTACCTTTAATACGTTTTCACAATTTTTTCCGATCTAATATACATAAACCGTCGAACATTCGTGGGTCTTCTGAGAGTGTTCCTAGCTCTGTAGGAACATAAACAGTTTCAGATTAGGGGGCATGGCCAACTCCCATACACGATACAACAAACCTTAAGAAAAAGCTGCGCGACACTCGCAAGGTAAAACTTACTTTGTTAGTTGACGCTATAGTCCGTGTGTATCTGGGGTGAACCAGTACAACTCTCCACTTAGCTTGGTTGCTGGTTAAGGTCCCCTTCCACTTGCTCAACATCTCCTAGCCATATTTGTCGAATGATGCGCTCCTTCAAATGTTTTTCAAAGAATCTTTCTCTTGAACCTACCGAGGGTAATACCTTCATCCGTTTAAAATAGAGTCCAAGCTTCTGCGCCATAAAGCATGAGTGGCAAAATCAAAGTCTAATATAGAATTAGAATCTTCTTAGTTCTTCGGCATAGGGCTCTACTACTCAATTGCTTCTCATCTCAAAGAAACGACTTTTGCAAGAGTTATTCTTCGTTTAATTTCTTTTTAGATGTTATCAGTGTTTAGATTAGAGCCGAGGTAGAATAGACAAAGTCTCTTACAACCTCAACGCATAATATAGATGTGGATTCTGTCTGACGTTCTGTCCGATTGGCTGTCCCTTCTTGTAAGTCAAAGTTTTACATCTGCTAATCGCTAAATCGGTGCGCAGTAGCGCAGTGGTTAGTGTGCTGGACTACTGTGCGAGGGATCCCAGGTTCGATCCCCGGAAAAACACAAATTACATCTTAAGATTTTTTCTACTGCGCCACCTCTCGCGAACGTCTGACAAACATCCGAGAGTATGACTGTCCTGAAAAAAATTCTCAATTCAGCCGTTCGGACTCGGCATAAAGAGAAGCTAGGCCTTGGGAGTATACCGCCAATTTTTTTTTTTTTTTAATCGCAAAATCCATTTTACTGACTCCGTTTCTACACTAGCAAACGCACCAATGCCAATGCCATCTCGCTGTGTTCTACCTACTATGCCAAAAGCATCGATGAATGCAAGTAATTGGAAGGACTTTTGAAAGATCGTGCCTTGCCCTGTGAGTGCCAATCACATCACCTTGTCTAAAGCCCTTTCTTGATATCAAAGGTCTCTGTTATATTGTTTCTGACCTTAATGAAGCAGCGAGTGTTCTCAAAGATCTCTGATCCTTTTGGGAAGGATGTCAACACTAGACATGGCTCTATATATAATTCGTCTTTAAAAGTATTTTGTCGTTTGTGAACTTGCCATGCCAGTTCTAAGACCGCACTGCTAGGCGCCAATCAGTTTGTCGACAAATGAAAGAATCTTGTATGCGCCGCCGTTAAGGAAACTGATTCTGATACCTCTAAGGTTGGTTCATCATAGAGGGTCTCCTTTCTTGTGGACAGGACAAACGATGCTGAGGTTCATTCCTACCTAAAGTGGCTGTGTCTACGAGTTGTTGTTAAAGTTATTCTCTCAAAACTATAATTCATCGGTTCCAGTTATCATTAGGCATACTTTCTTCCGATCTTGGAGATGAGTTGCTGTATATATACTTAGCTTGGCTGCAGGCAGTTTAGACTTGAGTTTAGATGTTACGTTCCTCACTTAATTTTGGACGTGGTCTGAATCGTTAAAATAAAATGGTTTGTTCTGCCTGACATGGGAATTTTTTCGCTTTCGCAATCTGTAGATGTAGTGTTTTCATATCCAACTCCGACTGCGACCCTCACTTTACTACAGGGTTTCCTTGCTCATCCCATCATAAGTGATACAAAAACATAAATTGCATCCAAAGCAAAGCTAATTTAATCTGTCGTTGTGAACTTACTTTTACCATCACGCACCCTGGCAAGTCCCCTTCAGAATACAAAAACCTTTCGCAAATAACTACTGTAGCTCCAGGTTCGATCTATTTTCAATTGGTTTCTCACAGTTTCCTATTCAAAACAAGACACCATGAAATACTCAGATTATCGTAGATATATAAAAAAGTTCTATGCAGTAATCTACGGAATAATACTTTTTGAAAACTTTCTCAATATCATTTACTTTTACTTCGTTCAATCGAATTTCATTTTCAATCAGAATCAGAAAACAAGGCTCAACTTTGGCAGTCATTTTTCCAAATCGAATTGAAAGTGTGCATACCTATCCAACTGGCAAGAGGACTACAACTAACTTTGAAATCTCCACAAGAAGTTCCAAAATGTTCACAAAAAAATATACACCATACGTATCTACGATACCACACCAAAAAAAATAACAGTAAGTAATGTTGAAGTTTGATTTGTAAAGTTATCGTTTATTCGTAAAAAGGGTTTTGGTTTTTGTTTGGTCCTGTTTTATGCACGGGATTAGTAGTCTTTCAAGTTGGGAGTCTAAACTTTATTTTTATTAAAAAAAAAATATATATATAAATTTAAAACTTTCGAATCCGTTTTATGAAGGAGATTTTCTGAGATGAAGCGGACTTAAAAGATTTACTCGTTTGATTGGATTTTGCCGTATAGATTTAGGGAGTTTCTGGGTCTCAAAAGTTTCGAATGTTATATTTTTTCATTTATTTTGGACCAAGTGCGGGGATTATCCTACAAATATTTATAAATGCTCAGAGGTAGATGAACGAGTACCTGTATTTGTTGCATATACAGATCAAAGGCTGGTATCTGTAAATGGTTTTGGCAAAATAGATAGAGTATTCCCCAGTCAAATGAAACTTCTGGCAATGACCCTGCTGCGAGATGAGAGTTGTATTTTTGTAAGGTTAGGCTGTCTCTCCTCGGATGTTCGTAATATGGAAGGGAAGCGGTGCAAATAATATTTAATTATTTTCAGATATATGTAAGTATTTCACGAGTTACTAGTAGTAATAGTTACCTGTCATCACTCGTCGCGGACGATATTCATTAAACGAGGTTGAAGAACTCTCATGATAGTGCGCATTTCTTTCAGGGGATTGTTGCATACCTATTTGAAGCAGTTAGGAAAAATTACATACATAAAATATGACACCTGGTGTTTCCCAAACTCACACGCCACAGCTGAGTCAATTGGCGGGTATCCTGAATTTGGCCATCGCCATATTATGGGGATATTGACGATGGATGTGACTTAAAAAGCGATATAAAAGTGGTAATTCTTGACTTGAAATTCGTTGGTCTTTTCCAGGTCGGAAGCCATAAAAGGTACCCGTCAATTAGTGTGTAGTAGAACGGTTTGAGACGTTCCCATAATACCTACACTCACAGAAAAAAATTGTAAATGCTTTACTATCCGAATTGTAAAACCATCTATTTACAATTTAAATAGCAAATTTGGTTAATTTACTATTTTAATTGCAATTTTTTTAGTTTTACTATTTCACTTTTTGTTAAAAATTTGTGCTTTTATGTTTTTTATCGTGCTGGCACTCACAGAAAAAAATTGTAATATTTACAATTTTCTGCGTAAAATTTACCATTTTTAATTGTAACTATAGTCATTACAATTTAATAGGAAAAAATATGCGAAATTTACTTATTTCAATTGTAAATTTTTTTGTTTTCTTCGATAAAAAAACTTAAAAACACAAATTTTCAAAAAAAAAAAAAAAACTTAAATAGTAAAACAAAAAAAAATTGCAATTAAAATAGTAAATTAACCAAATTTGCTATTTAAATTGTAAATAGATGGTTTTACAATTCGGATAGATAGATAGATAGATAGATAGATAGATAGATAATTCAGATACAGTTAAAATATTGAAATTCTTTACAAAATGGATAAAACCAAGTTGGCGTTGAGGGACTTATCGATAAAATTTAAGATTTTTCAATTGAAAATAGTAAAAAAAACGAAATTTACTATTAAATTGTAATGACTATAGTTGCAATTAAAATTTGTAAATTTTACGCAGAAAATTGTAAATATTAAAATTTTGTTCTGTGACGGTAGTACCTACTTTGGAGGAGATTTATGTATAGGTACCTAGGCAGTTCCAACAATACATAGAATTGCGGTTTTTATATTTGATAGTCAACCAGCAAGCGATGCCCTTACCATCCCAGAGTTGTTAGTTGAATTTTTGACGTCTTCCAAATATGATTTTAGTTTTTCTAACATAAGCAAAAGTCGTTCCACTACACTGCACCAAATCACGTAGGTCATATTGACGAAAATATTTTGTCAATCTTTGAAGAATTTATTATTCAAAATCAATAAAATTTCGTCAACAGCTGTCCGATTTAGTATTTTATTCAAACGAATGAAATTTCGTCATATTGACAAACTGAAGTCGTTGACTGAACTAAATCGAGTAGGTGATATTGAAGAAAATATTTTACTAATTTTTGAAGAATCAGTTATTCAAATCAACAATTTTTCATAACATATTTTTAGATTTTTCATCGTTTTTTCTTCAAATTGAAGAAATTAATAAATTTGAAGAAATTTCATTTTTATTGTTCAATATTGCGCTCGAAGTGATAACTTTTCTTCTTGAAAGTGTGACAAAATGAAGTCGTGCCAAGGAAATTATAAATTAATGTGAGGCAACTGAGCAAACTTCGCAAACACACTTTGTATAAGAAAAACGTAAGTAAAATAAATATTTTTCATCACTTCCTTTCTAGAAGAAAATGTAGAGTATACCTACCTACCTATAATCGCAGCTAAATGAGTTTAAAAAAACGTACACTTTTTATTATAATTTTTTCCCCAAAGCCAACATGCTTTTCTATGCTATCTTTCTCCTAGTTCTATAGACCGTGGGGTATGTGCGGAGGAGATGCATCAAAACAAATAATCAGCCAATGATCATCATAACTAGGCGGTAAGTAAGTCGTTGTATTTCTAAATGATATAACATTAAACAAACTTTAATCAATTTGTTTAATTTTTCCAAATTTAGCTAAGAGAGGACATTTACCCAAACCTGCTTTCATCAAATCAAGTCCAATTATGACAAAAAAAAATATTTAAGTTAAATCACTGTATGTTAAAATAAAACTTTCAATTGTATAGGTATACCCAATGCTAATAAAATAAAAAAAAATTTTTGACCTTAAAAAAATGTTTTTTTTTCTGTTATGTTTATAATCATTTTGGAGAAATAGATGTGTCACAATGATGAATAAATAAGTTATTTTGAAGAATATCGATGCATAAAATTGAAGAATATTTATTTAATATGAATAAAGTGAAGTGTTGAAATGAAGAATTAAATTTCAATTTGAAAAAGTGAATACGTAAAAATGAAGAAAATTTAATTGATTCATAATGCACAATGCGTCGTTTTGAAGAATGTTTTTTTCAATTTGAAGAATATTTTTTTAAAACGAAGAACACTGATTTTGATGAAACTTTCCTCAAAGTGACAAAATTTCTTCAATGTAACAAAATATGTGTCAAAACAACGGACAGGAGGTGTTGACCTTATATTGATCATCATTTCTTCAAGTCTACGTGCTTTTTTGTCAATATCACTACCAAATTTGGTTCAGTGTACCGAGTGAAGAGAAAGTCATAAATTGTTTGACTGGTATAAAAGTTCCTGTTATTCTATTGTCGATCAATTCAGCAAAATATTTTATATTTTTAAAGTGATTACATCGATTGCATATTGCGGTGGACATACAACACTAGTAATTTTTTATTCAGTGTTTTCGAAACTTTCTTTTGCCGATTACCAAAGTTGGTATTACAATAATATTTTTCAGAATTCACTTGACACTTTTAGTTTTAAGTTTTCTTGACGATGAATAAATGAAAAACCCGGACAATCTAGAAAAACTATCCCGGACATTCCCCGCATAAGCGAAAAGGAGTATACATGTCTGGGAAAAACCCGGACGTCTGGCAACGCTAACCAAAAGGGACAATTTCTTGCGATCTGACACCACATTCTTAATTCCTTCATGTTCCTATTTCTGTTTTCTATTTTCTAATAAAATTTCTAGTAGGTACTTTTCTAACTAATTTTCTAAATTACATTTTTAATCGACAGTAAATTTTTGAGATTAAATTCAAATTTGCCAAAATTACCAAAATGTAATTATAAAAGTCAGTTAAAAAAAATGCTTCCATTATTCGAGCCTATTCGAATAAGTCTTTTTTTTAATCTTATCATTCGTATGTAGATTGCAGATACCCTTGTTATGCATATTTAGCAAGACTCAATCTAACCTACATTCATGTAAGCGACGACAATCCTAGCCCTATAGCAACTGCTGCCAGCACATTCGCATTCCGCATAAATGCGCTTTATTATTAGAAAAAATAAACTCTCATTTGCCTTTGCTCACTATCAGATACAAATATTTAGCGTAAATACGTCCACAGATAAGTAGAACGCACTGCAAAACGTGATAGTGCTGAAGAGCAAACAGTATGGTGGCGCCTAATTCCAGCCAATACGCGTATCTAAATCTGTCAACAAATTCCTCTGACAATTTGAAATGAATCAGCAAATCTCTTATTTTACCCGCGGATTGACAATCTATTCTGGAACCCTTTCTGTCTGATGTTAGTGGTATCTATTCATCACTTTGATCACTATCCGTATCTGTATCTATGACATGGAAAACTAACTCACTCGCTACGACACAACCTAAAACGATTTCGTTTCTATTTTACTCGATTGCACATACAAACGAACAAAACAAAACAAAACAGAACTCAACTCGACGATATCCTTTTCAACTTCAATTAATCCCTACAATTAACGATGACGATGATCAACAAGCAAAAGAACAGCATCCGTCTGCATGTATTCATTCATCTACAGAACAACAAAACATTTCAAAAGGACTTTCCCGTTTCCATTTATGAGCTGAAAAACAAAAAGCGAATGAGAAAAAAAAATCATAACACTCCCGGCCATCGATGACAATCACATATGTGTGTGCAAGGACGACAAAATCCCTGCAATCGAGTGAAGCGTAATAAAATCATTAAGTAGGCATTCAGTGTAAAATCGCGCAGACTGATCGGGTGTGATTGAGGGAGCGGTTGTTTTATTGCCTTCATATGTCGAACATTATGGAATGCCCGAAACCGAAATACACAAAATACACCCGTCTATTAGGGGTAAGCCCATAGCCACGGATGCATGCATGTGTGCTGCGGAACAGATTTGCGCAAAATAGTATACAAAAGACAAGGGAATATCCAGATTTCCACCCCCTTTACGAGAACAATTCAAAATCATTCGAATGGTTGTTAATTCAGTAATTGTTTGTTGTAAAATATGCCGAGGCTTAAGCCTCGAAACTGAAGCGCAATCTGACAGCTATGGCCGATTGCCCCACCGGGAAGAACACTGAAACCCATGTAAGAAGTCTCAAAACTATGCACACACACTTACCTTTACATTCATTGGCATCCCGCGATGTCGCCCTGCCCCATGGTCGATCGAAATGGAACGGCTTGCAGCGTTCACAATCCCTGCCGGCTGTGTTGTGCCTGCAGTCGCAAGCCAGTAATCCGTCACCGTCTGTAATGCATTTCGAAGCGTGTCCATTGCATTTGCATCGTCCACCAACGGAGAAGTCCGACACGGCATAATGCTGTCCGACTACCGAAGTGATGGCCATTGACGTTGAGACACTAATTGTTGGAGGATCGATGGCATTCGATCCGAGGGTATCGTCGGTGTATTTGGTTCTGGACACGGGAGCGATCATCACGTTGTCATGACTTGACTGTGACTGCTGGAAGGGATCCTCGGGCATTTGCAAACGGTGGAAAATAACCCGAATGTCGGTGGCAGTGACCCAATCCTGCAGCACAGTGGAGGAGTCAAAGTCGCGCGCGGATGGCCGACCCTCTAAAATGCTAAAGGCTATCCGAGTACCTTGAGCGGACATCCCGTCGCCGTTGTGACGATGGGCGTCAGTGCACCTGGCCTCTTGTTCGTTAGACTTACTGATAGTTGCTCGATTCGGGCGTCCATAGACCCTGCGGCATTGTGAGCTGTAGTATTGGAAGGGCTGCCAGGTCTTGCCGTAGTCCGAGCTCTTGTAGATAGCAATGGAGTCAGGCTTTGGTGCTTTCGGACAGAATTGCAGGCTGACATAGGTTAGCTCGTATTTCTTGTGCAGCGACAAAGTGAGCGTGACATTATCCGGGGGAGCATTGATGCTGGTCGCTGGCATCACAGGATCTGATCGCCAACATGTGACGTTGTTCGGATTGTTGAGGTCAGTCATTGCAGAGGCGGGAAAACTACGTTTTGGGTTTGAGTTGTCGCAAATGTGGCACAGGGCTTCCTCGTCGTTCTGCAGGGCCTCACAATATTTTTCCGGACCATTTTGTCCACATGTACTTGAGGCAGCAACAGGATTGCCGTAGGCGGCGTTCACAAAATCCGAAATACACTTGCTAGCCTTCTCGTCGTTATAGCACGGATCCGTCGATGTTTGTGAAGCAAACATCTTCAAATAAGCGTCAGATGGTATCGCGCCACCCTTGAGCGTCAACTGCACGATCAAGAGACACACGCACAGAATCACTTTCATGATGGGGATGGTTATGGTTTTGATTATGTAAACTTATTTTACAGACAGAAATTTCGTATATAAAGATACTTTTTGGTTCAGCACTTGATCACTATTATCACTAAATAAAATAATTGACAGGATATGCTTATCTCTTTCGGGGCCTAATTCATGTTATTCCTTATTCCATTCGAATAAATTTGGATTTAAAATATTTGTCTCAATAGACGCACAACAACACTAGATATGCTTCTCAGCGAGATCGCCTGCGGAAGGAATCTATAACCAGCGAATCCGTTTTAATGATCATCACGACCGACGATTGAACACTATTCAGAACGGCGTCAACGAGTCTGCCAAAGTATCCGCCACCGACAAATTGACCCACTATAATAGTGCAGATACACTATCTATAGCTCGGGGCTTTTTTCGAAATAGCAAATTTACGCACGCGAGATGAACTGAATCGGATATTCGAGCGAGCGATACAAAAAATACCACGACGAAGCAAGCCGGCTGTTCACAGTCAACTGATGCTGTTAAGAAACGTTCGCATCCATTCACCGTCGTCTGTCTGTTCTGTAAGTGCACGTATCTCGTTGGCTATACACACGTTGAGGCGAATCGTGTGTTGCGCTAAAAATCGAAAGCAGATTTGGTCCACGGCTGGCTGCTGTGTGTGGTGGTGGTGGCGGCGCGCGGCAGCCGTGATGATGATGATGATGGTCGATGGTGGTGGTTTGGTTGGTCGAAAACTTGTCTCGTTACGGTTCTGTTGAACAGCGAAAAGTGGTGTCTCGGCTAAGCGAGGGAGTTTTATCGTGAGGTGTAGTGTGGTGAGTTGGCTTAGGTAGAAAATGTATCTGCAAAGCAGAGAATTTCCAACGTGTACTCTTCAGATTAAAGAGATGTCAGCTCAGCTTCAGCAATTGAGAAGAAGGTGCAAAAGTGGAGAGTTGGAGATTTTCAATTCAGATGATGAGAGTAGAATCATGTTGCAGTGTTAATTACATTCTGTAACATTCGTGTTGCAAGAACAAATGGGACGCTGTTCGGGATTTAATTTGTTTCATTAAGGGTATTCACTTAAACGCGTAAAAGCCTCATAAACTGCAGAAATGTACCACCTCTTAAATGAACTGTCAGATTTTGTATGGAGAATAGTTTACGCAGACCTCATAATTTTCCGCGACGATTTGGGCTCGGAAATCAACCGCGGAAAGTACGCAAATCACAAATGTCAAACTTTGAGAGACAGTTATATGAATTGTTTGTGTGATTCCAGATACAGTCGATTCACGCGATTTACGCAAAGACAATTTCCTAGGGGTGTTCACTTAAAGCACCGCAGAAATTTATACATTTACGAGCTGCATAAATTTATTTGATTAAGTGAATACCCTTATTATAATTTCCATGCAGGCAACAACTTTATTTTAGTGGAAAGCGAGGAGTAAGAAGGATTCTCGCTAGTTGCGTTTTACCCTGACAATTTCTATTCATCAATTATTGTCGAATTTCAAACTGTGAGTTAGTGTTGATAGAACAATAATAACAACTCGGGGCAGGATTGTTAATTTATAAGGATTGTGGAAGCCTCTTGGTTGTATCTTCTTCAGTAAGAAAACAGGTCAGCTTAGTATGAATAATAGTAATGAAGTAAATTTTATTAAAAACTAGAAAGACATGAAAAACTCTAGATTGCTTGAATACAAAATATTAATTTTCTAAGTGAATATTAGAAGTCCAACACTCCCGCTAAAATTAATATCTATTTAGGCCCATGGCCTTCAAGCATTTGTTGAGAATGTCTTTGTTAACAGCTTTGGTTAGAGCATCTGCAATCATCTCCTTGGTTGAAACATGTGCTACTTTCAACGAACCATCAGCTATTAGTTCCCTAATAAAATGATGACGAACATCTATATGTTTTGTTCTGGCATGAAAAGTATTCGCAGATGCCAAGCAAAGCGCACTTCGATTATCACAAAATACGGTGATGTTGCATGATTCTATCTGTTCAAGTTCTTGTTGAAGTTGTTTGAACCACATTGCCTCTTGAGCTGCATTACTTAGCGACATATATTCTGCTTCTGTTGTTGAGAGTGCAACAGTTGGTTGTCGCCTCGTTCCCCAAGTAATTGCACCTCCTTGATGCAAGAATACATTTCCACTGACCGAACGCCTTTCATCGGGATCTGATGCCCAATCAGCATCGCAGAAACCATGGACTGTAGTGTTAGCATCCTTTACATAATTTAATTTGAAATCCAATGTTCCCTTCAAGTACCGAAATATTCGTTTAACAGCTTCCCAATGTGTTTTGGTAGGGTTATTGCTGAAGCGACTGACATTATTTACAGCAAACAAAATATCCGGTCTGGAAACCTGTGATATGAACAAAAGACTTCCAACAGCTTCGCGATACGGTACTTCTATTATTTGTTCGGACTCTTCAGCTGTACCCTTAACCAACTTCTGACCAGGATCCATAGGCGTAGACACAGCATTGCAATCAAACATACGGAAAATTTCTTTAAAATCTCTTCAATGTAATGTTGTTGGTCGACGGTAATTCTGTCCTTTTCATAAACAACTTGCATGCCCAAAAAATGTTTTGCCTTACCTATGTCTTTCATGTGAAACTTCTGCATTAGAGCTTCTTTTAACGATGCTTTCATTTCCTTGTTGTTGCTCAATATGATCAAATCGTCGACGTAGATTGCTACGTACAATCTATTCTTCCCATCGATTCGATAGTACACACAGTGATCAACTTCTGACCTAGTCAAACCAATATCTTTTAGGCCCGCATCCAGCTTCTGGTTCCAAACTCGACTCGCTTGTTTAAGACCATATATTGACTTCTGCAACTTGCAGACTTTAGTCCCATTCGAAAACCCTTCTGGTTGAACCATATATATTTCTTCTTGCAAATCGGCCTGCAAGAATGCGGTGACAGCGTCCATTTGATCAATATCCAGATCATATTTCACGGCTAGACTAAGCAAGTATCGTATAGTTCCATATCGAACAACCGGCGAAAAAGTTTCTTCATAATCAATGCCCATTTTCTGTGAACATCCTTTTATGACGAGCCTCGCCTTGTAACGTTCGATAGAACCACTAGCATTTCTTTTGGTTTTAAATACCCACTTGCAATTCAGAGCCTTTCTTCCTTTCGGTAGATCACACAATACCCAGGTTTTGTTCTTCTGAAGAGATTTAAACTCCTCCTTCATTGCGTTCTCCCATGAGATAGCATCAGGTCGTTGGCGTATTTCTTGTATGCTGCTGGGATCGTCCAATAATTGTGCGTCACTCATATATGTTACAAAGTCTGGTAATTTTACTCTCTTTCTCAATCGTTCTGATCTTCGAAGACGGTTGCCAGGTTCATCTTCAGGTACTTGAACTTCGGGAGCTTCAGAAGATTCTGCAGAATTCTCAGAATAATACTCACTCTCTGAAGATGAAGATCCAACTTCTTCAAGATCCAACAAATCAGATTGACTTTGTTCCGCAGGACTTGACTCATTTTGTTCAGGAAAAAACATAAAATTTTGAACAATTGACTCGTTTAAATTAGCATTTTTGTGATGATCTTCCAAAAATATAACATCTCGCGATTTAACAATTTCATTAGTCTCTAATCGAAGCAAGCGATACCCTTTTGTGTCCTCGCAATATCCCACAAAAATTGCTTCCTCACTTTTCGAATCAAACTTCTTCCTTTTCTCCTTTGGAATGTGAACCATTGCTTTTGAACCAAATACCCGCAGATGTTTAATGTTTGGTTTACTCCCTGTCCACATTTCGAAAGGCGTCTTGTCCACTAAGCAACGAGTTGGTGATCTGTTTATCAAGTAAACAGATGTAGATACTGCTTCTGCCCACAATTCGGTCGGTAAGGATGCATCAAACAGTAAACATCGGGCACGCTCTACTATTGTCCGATTCATCCTTTCTGCGACTCCATTTTGCTCCGGTGTATAAGGATTGGTAGTTTGATGCCTAATACCCTTCATAACTAGGCAATTAAGAAGCTCCTTATTACAATATTCAGTCCCGTTGTCTGTTCGTAATATCTTAATTCGTTTATCCAATTGATTTTCAACTAGATTCATGAAGGCTTTAAACTTTTCAACGACTTCAGCTTTTGACTTGAGAAAATATACGAAAACATATCTTGACATATCATCGACAAACGTTAAGAAATATCTTGAACCACCAAGTGAATTGGTTGACATAGGTCCACATAAATCAGAATGAATGATTTGTAAAGACTCTTTTGCCCGAGACGTAGAATTTTGAAATGGAAGTCTAGTCTGTTTACCTTTAATACAGACAGTACACGGATTCTCCATCTTTCCACAAAATTTGACTCCTTCAGCCAGTTTGTCTCGCAGCTTTTTCATATTTTCTTCACTCATGTGTCCCATACGACGGTGCCATAGTTCAAAATCGT
This sequence comes from Cheilosia scutellata, assembly GCA_955612985.1. Lineage (NCBI taxonomy): Eukaryota > Metazoa > Arthropoda > Insecta > Diptera > Syrphidae > Cheilosia > Cheilosia scutellata. The sequence continues at coordinate 62,109,055 of OY015313.1, forward strand.
TTCGTACTGAGGCTGCCAGGCTAATTTCAGAATCTTGTACATTTAAACGATACATATTATCTTTACGGATAGCCGTTGCAACTAAATCACCTTTGTCGTCAAAAATGAAGCATCCTTTTAAGTCAAACTTAACTGTATTTCCATTTGAAACTATTTGACTTACGGAGAGCAAGTTCGTACAAAGCCCTGGAACATAAAGCACATCCTTAACGGTAACAGTGCGATTTCTTTTGCCGATCGATAGCGTCATTGACAAATCACCAACTGCCTTGACTTCAAGACAAGTGCTGTCTGCAATCACAACTTGCTTTCTTGCTGGATCGCGTACATTTATTAAATTCTTTGAATTTGAGGTCATATGCGTCGAAGCGCCAGAATCTATGTACCAGTCATTATTATTCATACCTTTAACCGCAAATGATGTATACAAAACAGCATTTGAATAGCCTTTATTTGTACTGGAACAAACTTTGTTTTTGGGACAGTCCTTTGAGTAGTGACCAAACTTGTTGCACGAATAGCAACGAACAGTAGGCTTTCGATGTTTTTTTACCTTGTCATTTCTGTGGACATTAGTTCCACCAAAAAGTGCCGATGTGCATTCATTTGATTCTTTTGAATGTTTGTCAACCTCTACATCTTGTAGCAGCTTCATTTTAATTGAATCTCCTGTGATAGGAATTCCAGAACTTTCTAAGCCCATTATCATTGGCGTGTATTTTTCCGGAAGACCAGCTAATAAAAGAGTTCCTACCCATTCTTCAGAAATGTCCATACCAATGCCTCGTAGTTTATGAGCTGTTGTGATTATTTTATTTACGTAATCATCAACAGATTCGCATTTTTCTAAAGAGGTTGTGATCAGTCTCCGTAACAGTCCAACCTTACGACTTAGACCATTATCCAGAAAAGCATTTTTCAATGAATCCCAAACCTGCTTTGCCGTGGTCGCATTCCTGATATGTACATAATTTATTGGGTCAATAAGAAGAATAATTTTTGCCTTTGCCTTGGAGATTTTCTTTGCGTCCACTTCAGTTCCAAGAACGCAATTCCAGAGTTCTTCAAGCTCCAAATACGTTTGAACAGCAAAGCTCCAATTATCGTAGTTTTCTCGTCCTTTTAATCTCTCCACCATTGGAATTGGGACAGCGGCGGCCATTTTATAACCGGAGACAAAAAATCAGCTAACGAAAATTCGGGGCAAGACAAAAAATTATTATATTTCGCATATATAATTGAAATGCAACTAAACCGTGTGCCCTGGGCCCATAACCTGTTAATTTATAAGGATTGTGGAAGCCTCTTGGTTGTATCTTCTTCAGTAAGAAAACAGGTCAGCTTAGTATGAATAATAGTAATGAAGTAAATTTTATTAAAAACTAGAAAGACATGAAAAACTCTAGATTGCTTGAATACAAAATATTAATTTTCTAAGTGAATATTAGAAGTCCAACAAGGATGCCCCCCATACGTTTTCGTTCTTTTGGTGTCTTATTTCATAATGACATTTTACCCCAAACTGAAAAATGAAAAAAGGCCCCAAAATATGAATTGTCACCCCAATTCGCAAAATTTTACGCAATTTGTTGTTGTTGTTGACTTTCATGTAGGTATAAATTTTTGGGCCATTTTTCATTGGGGCCAAATTTCATGTAGCCGAAAATTACTACTATCCAGTTCCGATTAAAGACGGTTCTTTTCACAAACGAAATAAGGTCAGAAGTCACATCGAATCAATTTACCAGCGACAACAATTTACCTTAAGGTACCTAACTTCGGGATATTGGCTTAAACACGTGACCAAATCAATCACCATTCTTAATCATTCCATGGGGAGCACAATATACCTTGATGGAACCGACTTGTCTTTAGTAATGACCTGGGGTGACCTACAAAATAGAAGAGAGAAGTCAATCGCTCATTCAATACGGCCGTATTATTCACTCGGCTTAAAATGTGGTTTAGTTAAGACCGTGGTAGGAATTACCGCAAAACTGATTGGCTCAAATATAGGACAACTCTGATTAATACAGTTTCCCCCGATAACCTTAATCCTCCCTGTAACCCCCAAGAACTTGACAGCATGGTTGAGACCCTCACCTTCGTTCTCAATAAAGCAATGACTTCTTCCTGTCCGCTGGTCCAACCCAGAGGTAAGAAGAAGCCGCATTGGTGGAATGCAGGTCTAGGCCCTCTTAGAACTAAATGTAGAAAACTATTCAATAATGCCAAAAGTAAGAGAAACGCGTTAGACTGGGACTTGTACAAGGCATCACTAAATATATATAAAAAAGAATTGAGAAAAGCCAAACGCAATTCTTGGAGACTCTTCTGTGACAAAGTAGAAGAAGCCTCTGAGGCCTCAAGGTTTAGGAAAATTCTCTCCACGAATCCAATAACACCCAGCTCCCTCAAAAAAGACGATGGGTCCTGGACGACCTCCAGCGAAGATTCGCTCAATCTACTGCTTGATACACATTTCCCCGGCAGCTCCCATGTGGTTAACAACTCGAACTTCAACAGTCCATCGCAACCAATAACCACCCCTTCAAATATAATTACACAAAGTAAACTAAACTGGGCTGGGCAATCCATAGCTTCAAACCAAAACCATACAAATCCGCGGGACCTGACGGCATAATACCTGCCGAATTGCAGAAATCATCGGACATAATCTTGCCGATGCTTCAGACAATCTTCAAAAGTTGTCTCGATTTAGTTTATATCCCAAAGATATGGAGCGAAGTTAAAGTTATCTTCATACCCAAAGCAGGTAAATGCTCCCACACAAATTCTAAAGATTTCAGACCTATTAGTCTATCATCATTCCTTTTAAAAACACTAGAACGACTGATTGATATCCACTTACGCAAAGTAGGTATCGATAAAAAACTACTGTCAGCGGCCCAGCACGTATACTGCAAAGGTAAATCAGTGGAGACGGCATTACACACTTTAGTACGTAATATCGAATACTCCCTGTTCCATAAGGAGTACACGATGGTTGCCTTCCTTGACATAGAAGGCGCCTTTAACAATGTCAATACATCAGCGATAGCAGATGCGGTTTCAGCTCTGAATGTCGACAGCTCACTTGGCGAACTGATCAATCTACTGCTCAATGGCCGGATTATCAACTCAAAGCTGGGTGAGGTGTCCGCAAGAAGATCTGTCAGTAGAGGCACTCCGCAAGGTGGTGTTCTATCCCCTCTTCTTTGGAATTTGGTGGTCAATGAACTATTGATGATCCTGGAAGGTGAAGGATGCACGGCGATCGCTTATGCAGACGATGTTGCTATAGCCGTCTCAGGAAAGCACTTAAATACTCTAAAAGAACTCCTACAAAATGCTTTAAATAAGCTAGCCAGTTGGGCGAGTCGTTGTGGTTTAGGTGTGAACCCCCACAAAACTGATCTGGTGCTTTTCACCAGGAAATATAAAATTCCGACAGTCGACCCTCCCTCACTTAATGGTATCAACCTAACTTTCTCTGACAAAGCTAAATATTTGGGGCTTATCCTGGATAGGAAGCTTAGTTGGAAACTTAACATCCAAGAAAGAGTCAAGAAGGCTACAGTAGTACTCTTCTCTTGTAAAAAAGCTATTGAGAATAAATGGGGTTTACAACCTCGAGTAACCCACTGGCTCTATATCTCAGTTATAAGACCGATACTCACCTATGGGATAATTCTCTGGTGGACAGCCTTGGAGAAGGCCACAAACCGCGACCATATAAGCAAGGTCCAGCGCACAGCTTGCATGTGCATAAGCGGTGCACTACGCACAACACCCTCTGCGGCACTAGACATATTGTTTCATATATTACCCCTTTACATATTTAGCAAGCAAATGGCAGCGAGTGCAGCCATTCGCCTTAAAGCCATCTCACAGTGGTCAAGCAAAGACTTTGGCCACGCCTCTATTCTGAAAAAATTCGAGATCTCAACCGAAAACACTGACTACACCACCCCATCTCTAAACTTTGACAAGAATTTTCTCGTCACAATCCCATCCAGAGCAACCTGGGATGGAGATGCCTTCCCGGAAGATGAATCAGTTCACTTCTATACTGACGGCTCAAAAACCAATGATGGAGTTGGTGGGGGTGTTTTCTCGGAACGTCTTAATCTTAAGCTCTCCTTCCGTCTACCAAACTACTGTAGCGTGTTCCAGGCGGAAATTATGGCGATTAAAGAAGTCTTATCCTGGCTCAAGAAAAACGTCATATCCGTTAAGGATATCTACATATTTTCGGACAGCCAAGCAGCCATCAAATCCTTGGATTCGATCTCTATAACTTCTCTAGTAGCCCTCGACTGCCGATCGTCTCTTACGGAGATGGCCGAACAGTTCAACATTCACCTAATTTGGGTGCCGGGGCATAGAGGCATTCCAGGGAATTGTAAGGCCGATGAACTCGCTAGAATAGGAACAACTCAACCCATTCTGCCGGATAAAGGCACCATAGGGATACCAATCGCTAGTCGCAAACAAAAAGTGAAGCTGAATGCTATCGAGAATACAAATCTTAGGTGGACGAGGTTAACCACTTGTCTAGCGACAAAACAAATTTGGCCTAAGCTGGATTTGAAACGCTCTAAGAAATTGATCTCTCTCAACAGATTGCATATCGGCACCACAATAGGTGTCATTACTGGACACTGCCTGATAGGCAAACATGCCGCAAGGCTGGGCCTCTTCGCAAACGACTTTTGTAGAAGCTGCATGGACGAGGAAGAGGAGGAAACTATCCCTCACCTTCTTTGTTCCTGCCCAGCTCTCTCCCGCAGAAGGAAGCTTCACTTAGGAGCCTTCTATTACAACGATTTGGGCGATCTGACAAGCATAGACATCAGAAGCCTCTTACGCTTTATAAAGAGCTCAAAATGGTTCAACTAGTAGGGAGATCTCAGATCCTTCATCGTGGCATCACAATGGACCTATACTGGTCTAAGTGTGTTGGCGTTTTTAGCTGACAGCCACTTTCAACCAACCAACCAACCAACCTAAGACCGTGGTTTAAATCTTTTTAAACCATACAAGTTTTTTAATTCCATATTATTCACTCAAGTTAAACCTTTTAAACGTCATTTCTTAAGCCTATTGGCAGATAAACCACCTCAATTTTAAACCGCACTCCGACGACCGGTTTAAGTAGATTTTCACAGGGTTTAAATCAGTTTCCATAACATTCACACAATTTACACATATATTTTCGAATGCGGTAGAGCGATTTACTTCATTTAAGTTAGATATTTGGATTTATTTTCTGACAAGGTCCTTGAAATCCTTATAAGGGTATATCTTTGTAAAATATCCTAAAAAAAATAGTTTCGGGAAGTTTTGCCCAGACGTCCTGGAAAATTTCATTTTTACCAAAATGTCTTTTCCAAATTTTCTTTGGGAGCCACGGAAGATTTTTGTTTTCCAGGGTATTTTATTAAGTGTAGGCATAGGTGTGCGACGCGTTTTTACTCCATTTAAGCACCATTGTTCCAATGCCAGAAACAGTGCAAGACCGGTTAAACAAAGGGCGGCATCATCTACACTCTACAGAATTACATTTCTGATATTTATTTGTATCCAAAATTTAAATATGTACCTACAATAATTACAAAAAATTAAAATGACATAGGCAGGTTTACATTTTTTGGGTTTAAAAACTGACGGTTTAGTTAGGTTTATTTTCGTGGTTTAAAAGCGTTTTAACCTTGTATTTAAACTGAGTGTATAATTAGACACTCACGAAGGGCGCCCTTAGCGAAGGAATACTTTTTTTTTAACATTTTCCCGCAGAGGTTTTTAATTCCTTCTGGCTTGAAATATAACCGAATTTAGACATATTTTTTTTTGGTCGGTCAAAATTTCGCAGACCACAATGCATCAAATATTTTGTTCATTCAGTTCGGTTAATAATGCTTTGCGGAATTTCATCTCTATGGATAGAATTTTTACGGGAATTTGATTTATCTTAATATGCACATCAAAATATTGTTGGACTTTACGTCCTATAATATCCATTAACTAGTAGACATTCCTTTCAGAGAAACATATCTGAAGACCGTTTAACCTATGCACATACACCAATCTTTATAAGTCAATTCGCGCGAACTGAAGACTCTCTTTTACAGCTTGTGAATTCAATGTCCATTAATCATATCCCAGTCAGTGCGCTATCATCAACGAAACACCTTGCCTTTCCAATTTGCAACGCGCCGTCCCGCGCCATTGAACCAATACCATAAAAGATATCCAACATAAGTTTCACGTTATCGCATGTGTGCCTCTATGGCTTGGCTTCTGTATATTTGTTTTTAAAAAAATCACACACAGATTCCGTATCTAAACGATCCCACCGAGAAATTTAATTAAGCAATAAACTGCAAATTTACGTGCTCCGCGGTCGCCTCCAGTCATTTGGGGGCTTTAACCAGCCAACTTGTTACCCACTTAACTGCTGCCATCGACACAGCAAAACGCTAAACAAATATTGATCCGTCTCAATCCAGGTTTATCTAAATTGCCATGATATCAAGGGAGTTACCAATCTCATTGGGGCATAAATTAATACCCATAGCCTCATCTGATCTGTCTTGATTGGCGTTCATTTCTCTTCTTTTCTTCGCTGCGGTTCAGATTGTTACTAATTCATTTTTGCTATCTTCAGATGCAATCTAAGGATATAATCAAACGACTCATTGGTGTAGCGCAGCTAATGCGAATCATGTCGATGTGGCCGAAGTCAGCTCGATGGACATGATGGTCTCCGTTTAGGGTGTGGATATATTAGGCGCGTCCCAGTTGTTGTAGCGGCCAAAATCCATCCCCAGAGCTTCCTGAATTCAGATTCGAATGTCCTCCTCGACTTTCGTAACAAATACCTAACCAGGGATACACATTTTTTTTTTTTAATTTTTTTATGGACGCAATGACACTTTAACCGTGTCCCATATGAGAGACTGGAAAAGCTGGCAAGATTTGTATCTGCGACGATAAATATTGTCTCGCGCTGGATGCGAACTGTTGATCTGAGCTGCACACACGGTTAGCCTATGGACTGGTTGGGAACCACGAGGCTAGATTTGTTCCGGGAAATCGGTGCGACACTACAAATAGGTACGCGTCTTTTATGAGCATCTATACACTATACTGTGGCGTAGATACACATTGCTGCATGTGTGTAGGTCAGTGTTATGTTTCGTTTCGACTCTGGGGCGATTGCAATTTATGGTGGGATTTACCTGGTCTTTTGTATACGAGTAGAAGTTATTTCGCCTTTCCAAACGGCAAGGAACACGAGTTATTTTTTTCTTTTTTCACGGACGTGTGTGTATAGATCTTGTGAGCAATCGCATTTATCTCAAGCATGTGTCGGCTGGTTAGTGTGATGCATTGCATTTGGCCGCTTGAAAAATAGACCAACATGGAATGCATGAATCAGCGCATAATAGGGGTTTTCACTAAACATGCCAGTTTGAGATTTTGAGATTGGAAACGCATGTTTCCAAGGTTATAATGTTGCTTTGATTGTCGGGTTGTTTGAAGTCGAATTTGTTTGAGAAATGAATTTTGACTGATTATTGCAATTTTGTTTTGAAATGTTTTTTTTTTTGACAGTTGAACGTTATGGAAACACTTTGGCAAAAATACTTGAAGAATAATTTGCGCCACTGTTTGGTCTACTACAATTTTGGGAAACTCGAAGGCGCAATGTAAATATTTCGGATTACCAAGTATTTGGTCGGGGTGTCTCAGTGCCGAGAATATAGGTGCGTGATTGAGTGCTGTGTAATTTCAGGTCAGTTGACCTGAAACGTTTAACGTCCATCTGCTGCAGGCGATGATTAGATTGTTTGGCTGTTTTATACATCATTCCAAGCATAGACTGGCTGATTTTCTAAAATGATAATCTAAAACCTCAAACCTCAAAGTGGGAAAGAGCACCACGGAACTCTTGAGATGTCGGCTGTTAATGAGGACAAAACGAAGACTCAACATCGGCGACTCGGACAAAACGTCACAGTGGCAGTGGACATATATATATACATAACTTCGAAGCAGTTAAGGACTTTGTCAGTTTGTCTTCCTAGGCTCTAGAATTACCTCGCAAAATGACTTCGGCGTAGAAATCAAACGAAGATCGAAGAATCACTCTTGCCAATCGCTGCGTCTTAGACCTAAGAAGTCATCTAAGAAGTAAAGCCCTCTCTCACAGAACCATCGAAATACTGTACAAGACCTCAATTATTCCGGTCCTGTTGTATTGTGTAGAATCACGGACCTTATCGAAGGCGGATGAAAACCTCTAGCACGTTTTGAGAGAAAGATTTTTCGAGTGATTTTCTGTCCAGTTTGTATCGATGGAGTGTGGAGGAGGAGATTCAATGACAAACTTAACGGGCTATATAGTAACGTTAACCTTGTCAAAAATCTCAAAACACAGCGATTGAGGTGGCTTGATGGTCACGTAGAGCGCATAGACAGCAATGGGCACCAGCCCAGTCTTTGAGTCGCACCCAGAGGTATAACAAAGCAGAGGAAGACCTCACCTCAGATGGAGCGACCTTAATTCAAATGGCAAATCAGACAAGTCCTGTTTTTACCTTAACTTTGGGTTGACTGCAAATTTCATTTTCAAACTCTGTGACAGGTATTCAAAGCTTATGATGTAAAATACCATTCTCACTAAAGCTGGGTTTACAATTCCGGTGTTTGATTAATATTCCAGAGAAGTATTGAAGATGTAACCGCAAACCTCGGAGTCTCCAGAGGATCCTTTCGGAACCCCTTCGGTTGACATGCTCAGCTACAGCTCACAACCCAGGGACACACAGTCCCTTACAGTAACCTCGAGCCGGTTGTTATATCTAGCAAGGTTCTTAGGACTGCGTGGCTTCGAGCATCTCAAGTCTACATGTACCGACGGCATGCCTAAATTCATATTATATTGTTTTTTTTTTGTTTTTACGTACTTCTCATAAAAACAGTTCCAACAACGTGCTAAAAAACGCACATAAAAACGGACCGAAAACCCCACTATAAAACACCCCCAAAAACATTCGAAAAATTTCTCAAAAAGACTTAAATCCCTGAAGAAAACTAGAACAGTTCCCGAAGAATTCGCCAAAAAAACTCCATAAAAAAAGCCCGAAAAATGGCACAAACGTTTTGAAACCGATCCAGAAAATGGTCCTAAAACGAAAAAAAACCTCCTGCAAAATACGCCGACATATACCTATTAAATGCGCAGTAGAAAAAACCTTAAGATGTCCCCTTTCCGGGGATCGAACCTGGGATCCCTCGGACTACTGTGCAAACCTCGGATCCCTCGGACTACTGTGCCAGGTTCGATCCCCGGAAAGCACACAAATTACATCTTAAGGTTTTTTCTACTGCGCCACATCTCGCGAAAGTCTGACAAACATCCGAGAGTATGACTGTCCTGAAAAAGCTTCTCAATTCAGCCGTTCGGAGTTATACTTTGTTAGAAAGGTATTTTCTCAGTACGAGTTTAAAAAAAAAAAATTGGACAAAGGGGCGTGGCACCTCCCATACAAAAAAATCTTATATCTCGTAAACCACTGAATCGATTGAGTTCAAATTTATATACGATCTTAGGTATCGGCCCAGGAGTATTCCTGTGAAGATTGGTCAAAATTAGACAAAGGGGCGTGGCACCTCCCATACAAAAAAATCGTATATCTCGTAAACCACTGAATCGATTGAGTTCAAATTTACATACGATCTTAGGTATCGGCCCAGGAGTATTCCTGTGAAGATTGGTAAAAATTGGACAAAGGGGAGTGGCACACCCCATACAAAAAAAATCTTCTATGGGGTGAAAATCGATGACGTTATAACTTGATAACCGCTGGGGCGATTCTCATGATTCTTTTTTTGTTTTGTTCGTATTGCTGTATTTCAGGTATACGCAGAAATAATATTCCAGAAAATCGATTTATTCTCATTTTTCGCATTTACGATAGAACATTATTATCTAAGACCTAAGCAATACAACTTATGTGCACGGGCAAAGCCGGGCAGGTACAGTTATATTACATTACCTATATAAAAACGTTGGGGCGTATGTAAGTCCGATAATGGCCGCTGAACCACTGAAGCTATCCGCCTTCATTCCTATTAAAATAAATAATTGAACAAAAATATCAAAATAGATCTTGTAATATTTAAAATAACTATTTTAGGCAGAACAACGTTTGCCGGGTCAGCTAGTTTATTATATTAAATGCAACGTCTGATGTCTGTTTTTCCCTTTATAACTCGACTTTTATGATTTTTTTTTTCTGATTTATAGATTTGTTGCCCAATTAGGTTTAAGAGTAGTAGACAGGCGGATCTAGGGGGTATCTCTAGAAGTAGTTGGCCGATTTTGAAAATTCTTTCCCGACGCTGTCAAATACAGTTTCAGTTACCCAACTATACCTACGGCCAATGATCTAAGCTAAGCTTTACATGAAATGGGAGATTTCAAAGTAAAAACTGGAAAGATGGAGATTTTTGGAAGGACAATGAATCACGCAGCCTATAATTGATTTTGCTTGTGGGCGGAATGTATTATAAAGGGCATCCCTTATCCCAGAATTCACGCAAAATGTAATTTTGATAGAAAATACAGATTTTTAATAATTATAAATCTTACATTTTTTATTGATTCATAGAGTAGATTGGGGTTAAAGCCACGGCTTTCCTGGCGAGTACGTACTCTTTTATTAAAATTGTCTATAACCGTTTCGCATAAATGTGGCTGAATTTCATTAATACACCTCCCAATTTCCTCTTTCAAGACGATGGTGGTCATGGGCTTGTTTGCATAGACCTTTGACTTAAGAAAACCCCTGAAAAAAAGTCCAAAAAAGTTATATCGCAAGATCTGGATGGCCAATTCTGATCGCAAAAACGGCAGATTACACGACTAGGAAATGACTCATGCATTAATTGAATTGTTTCTCTTGCTGTATGGCATGTGGTACCGCCTGTTGAAATTACATGTTGGTCACATCAATGTCTTGTAATTTAGGCACTAAAAACTGGGTTATCATGTCACGATAACGAACACCATTCATTGTTACTGCCTGACCAGCCGCATTTTGGAAGAAGAATGGTCCGATAATGCCTCCAGCCGAAAATCCGCACCAAACAGTCACGCGTTGTGGGTGCATTTTTTTGCAATAATTCTGACGATTAACGAAGTCATCAAGTTGAAAATGTGCTTCATCTTTGAAGATGGTTTTGTTCGAAAATCAGCATCCACTTGTTGTTGTTCCAAAATCCATTCAACAAACTTTCTTCGCTCTGCATGATCAGTAGTCTTCAGTTCTTGAGTCAAATGAACTCTGTTAGCATGAAGTTTCAAGTTTTTCATGAGAATCCGCTGTAGAGAGCTTCTCGAAATGCCCAATTCTTGACTACGGTGCCGAATTGATGTTCCTGAACTGTCAGCAATACTCTCGCGAACTTCTTCGATGTTTTCTGAATAACGACTTGTGTCAGGACACACATATTGTTGAAGATCACGAATTGATCCAGTCTCTCTGAATTTTTCAATTATTCTCTTCACAGTTGATGGTTTTAAATCACTACGACGCGACGGCTATATTTTGTTCGAAAAGCTCGGACTATCAGCTAGGTTCCAGAAATCGAGTGAAATCGAAATTGCAAATCGAGTGAATTCGTTTTAGGTGTTCTGCATTTCGAGGGATTCGGAAACTCCGAAATTTTTTCGAAATCACAATTTCACTTTGTCTCAATTCGGAAAATTTTGAAATCAATATCGAATACACTGAAATGTACAACACAACAATTCATTTCCGATTTCATTTCGAGTGAAAGTGAAATGTGGAACCTAGCAGTACCTATAGCTGACCAACCTTCATTATTTTTAAAATATTGCTCAACAATAAAAATACGTAGTTCTTTCATATATCGCTCCATTTTTATTAAACCCGAACTGTCAGCTGTCACATTGTTATCTGCGTGGGCAGATTCCAAGATCAACTGCAAACTTCGGTACTAAAGCTCATGCAAATTTGAATCTAAACGCCGTACGGCCGATTTCTTCAAAGAGTACTAGAGTTAGTACCGGTATTTAGACCAAAAGGTATGAAGTCATTTCTTCACGAAGTACTAAGCTGAATTTGGTACCGATTATTAGTTAGTACTCGGTATTAGCTGGACCCTCAAAATCAGCAGTCTAACGTCGTTAGTACCTGAATTAGGCTGATTTCATTTCTTCACCTCTTGCCTATTTTTGTGAAAAATGTAAATTACAGCTGAGGTTTCAATCATCATTGGTGATTTTTGGCTCATATTAGAAGCGGAAGACTTTTTTTGCAGCATCGCTGGAAAACATTGCCTATACTTGGATACCATGTATGGAAACATTTTTAAGCTAATTTACTATAGTAAAGATGACAATGGAACATGGCTGCCACCATATCATTAAATTGCCAATGCACTCTACCAGTATTCGGAATATCCAAATATTGGAGTTCCATCGGCTACGCTCATTTGGGAATTGAACGGTTCTTAAAGTGAACCTCTTATCTGGTAAATATATAAATAAATAGTTGGTGCAGCAGAGCCGTAGGCCTTGGTTTTCGCAAACAATTTAATTTGTTCGAGGCGAATGGAAGGGATCTATAGTTCTATGGTTAATCCGAACGGCTGAATTGTCTCAGATACTTGTCATTCGCGAAAGGTAGCGCAGTGACAGTATCTTAATATTTAATTTGTGCTTTCCGGGTCTCGAACCTAAGATTCTTCGCTTATTAGTCCAGTACCCTAAGCATTCAGCCACTGCGCTCACATCTTATATCTAGCAACATTTTTTTACGCAAAACAATTTTCCATCAATCGAATGTACGCGCGCGATTTGAGGCCGCCTAGTTTGGAAGAACACAGGCTATTTGGCGACTTCATTCACTGCGAATAATTCTAATTTTCGCTAAAATTGGCGTATGCAAATATCCCGCAAAATGTTTCAAAACCCAATGAGAAATAAAAATGTCACCGTTATGACATTTCATGGGCTAAAATGGGTACTAGACCAGTTTTATACGTATTAGTCGTTAGTACGATTGACAAATTTAGCTGCAGTACTAGTACATGTGAAGAAATACACAAGTACTAACTTTTCGTTGATACCGAGTATCAGAGCTAGTACCTAGTCTAGCTAGACCGGGTACTAAGGCAGCTTAGTACTCATGTGAAGAAATCGGCTGTTAATCAAATGACAAGGAGTATTCTAATAGAACTAGAAAAGAAGTGTTGGAACAGAAAATTGCACTCCATTGCCATTTCTTTGCGCCTAATCGTTCAGGTAATATTTGACAGCTTATGAGCCGGGTGATTTCGATTTACTAAATTTACTTCACCTTGTAAATATCTCTATTCTCTACATCTATACTATTAGCTAGTGTTTACAAGACACAAATTTCCTGTTCCTATCCAGTATATCAATATTAATCAACAAATATTTGTCCAACCTAACATTTAGCATGATTAACATGTAAACGACATAATGCGTATCTATACGTATACATATTTGATTATTCGTGACTAAACATTTCAACAAGACGCATTTAAATTCGACACGCATTATTGAAAGCTGTTGACTAGAGTACGAGTGAAGACTTATCGCCTATTTTTAGTGTTTAATATTTAACGTTATGCTAATTAATTAGTTGTATTCCTTTGTAGAAAATCCGTTAAATATGCACAAACCAAACTATCACTACTCATCTCATCATTATTTCTTTTTTTTTTAATGAGATTCTTTGAGGAAAACTTTCCTTCTCTTTGAGACATCCTGCTCGCGAAAACTTCCTTCAAATGATTTTATATATTTATCACACAAAATACACCAAAACTATTTTAAAGGATATAATAAAGTGGCTCATCCCGATAATCTCTCCCAGCTGAAGTATATTCAAACTCAAAAAGTCCTTAAAACATTTCGAAACTCTTGATCCACTTCAACTCAATGCAGACGTTCAAAACGATTTGTACTTTTGGGTGAAGGCAGTAAAATGCACAAGAGTGTCGTTTCCATGAGAAGTTGAAGCAAAATCACCAAAGAACCATTTTCGTGCCAGTGCACACCAGAACTACTACTGGGAAGCAAATAAAACCTGTAGCCTGTATAGTAGGACTTTGAGACATTAAAGTTCCAACAAATTTCAATGAAATGGCTATGCGCCACTTGGGATTTTATTCGGATACGCATACCTATATGTGCTTCTGAATAATCTCCTTATGAGTAAAATGAATTTTCTTGAATTCATAAGCTGTGTTTATTTTTGTCGAAGGTACCCATAATATACCTGTGAGAGTACTTAGACTACTTTTAGTCGTCTGTGCTTGTTTTTGGAAACAAAAAGGCACACATCTAAGATGGCTTGGTTATGAAATTATTTGATGGGTTTGCCAGTGTCAGTGGCATTGAGGAAAAATCGGGATTGTAACAACTTGTCGTTGTCCGTAGTAAAATTAACTATAGAATACAGTGTATTCAAGTATTTTTAAGTCGGAAGTGAATGACGGTCATGATGTTTTAACAACTTACGGTTGAACATGTATGTAACCATCTATGAGCCCAAACGAAAAAAAAAAATACAAACATGAGCTGATTCTTAGATTCTTTTGAACTAAGCACAATTTTTTTTTTGTTATTTATATAAAGTAAACCAAGTAGCCAAGTAAACCTACCAACTGTTCACTTTGCGTATTTGACGATACCAAAATATTCCTTTCCGTGAATAATCCCCCCGGCGGATTCCATGATAGGGGTGTATATTCAGCAGGTAGATTAACTTCTATTCATATCTTAAGTGGACAGATTCCACGCCCCTTAAATGGACAATTTTTAATTTTTGATATTTCTCCTATCGTACAATGCAGGTCCCACCGCTCTACACAAATTTCAACACTATAGGGCAATGGGAAGTGGCCCAAATAAATAATAACCGATTTTCAAAAGTGGGCGGATACCACGCCTCCTGAATAGAGAATATACAATTTAAAATTTTTTCGTTTTTGTAAACTACAAGTCCTTCCGCTCTACCACATTTCAGCATTCTACGGCGATGGGAAGTGGCCCAAATAAATAATAACCGATTTTGAGAAGTGGGCGGATACGACGCCTCCTGAATGGAGAATATATAATTTTTGATTTTTTCTTTCTGTACACTGCAAGTCCTACCGCTCTACCAAATTTCAACATTCTACGGCAATGGAAAGTGGCCCAAATAAATAATAACCGATTTTCAAAAGTGGGCGGATACCACGCCTCCTGAATGGAAACTCTCAAGTTTTGGACTTTTCCCAGTGTATGCACCACAGAATCTAGCATTCTGCCAAATTTCACCATTCTAGGATGGCCGGAAGTGCTTCATAATTTTGATGATCATCATCTAAGTGAGTGAGTGAGTCAGTTACGGTTTTTGCGATTTTTGAAGTCCTGTATGTTGAGAACCACTAACGCTATAGAGATGAAATTTGGTGAGATAGACCTTTTTAATGGGCTTGGTAAATTTTTCAAGTTTGAAGATTTTGGCTTAATTGGTTCCGAAGTTAGAGGGGGGTCGAAAACAGCCTGAGTTTGTTCCTGTAAAAAGGGTAAATGCCTTTACTAGATAACTTGGCTGGGGCACTACCGTGCCATTTGATATTTTTGGAACGCAATATATAACTACCCCTAAGCACAACTGCAATCGAGAAAGCAATTTTGTTCGCACTTGGCCAAATAAGATCTATTTTCAATTTATTATATCTCACACTCTTGATGGACCAGAAAGATAATTGCTAGCTCAAAATAATCGGTGAAGAATTGCCTAATAATTAAAAGCACTTCTAGATTTGACATACCTACATAGATTTATGGTATAATTGCAAGTTAAGCGTAGTAAGGTCGAAATAGAAATGTTTGCAGCCCCTTATAGGACGAATTTTGAAAAACGATGAATGATGCATGTAATAGTTTTGACTTATCTATCGACATACAAATTTTCAAGTTCATACGGCTAACGGTTCCTGAGACCCCCCTTACTCCCCGCGACCACTTTACCCCTGAGCAATTCTCACCAACCCTACGGCCTATGTTGGCCACATATCTATAAATCAGGAAAAAATCATGAAAATCGGACGAATGGTTCTTGAGTTATGGAGGAACGACCGTCTGTTGACAGTTGAAAGTTGATTTGTGGTTAGTAGGTACACTTTACCATTTTACGATAAATAGATTAACGCCAGAACAACACGTGCAAATTGTGCAAACTTATTTTGAAAACCATGGTCCGCTTCGCCAAACATGATTCAACTTGATCCTCATTTTCAACGCAAAATGTTGTTCTCCGATAAGGCCCATTTTTGGTTAAATGGATATCTAAACAAGCAAAATTTCCGAATTCGGAGTGGAGAAAACTTCAGAAGCCTTTGACGAGACGCCCTTACAACAATTAAAGCTCAATGTTTGGTGTACTTTATGGGCTGGTGGAATCATCGGCCTATAATTCTTTAAGGACGATGCCGGGCAGAATGTTACCGTCAATAGATATGGCTTTAGAAACTTGATTTCTGACTTCTTCTTTCCTCAGTTTAATGGCCACGGCGCGGCCCCCGACACCATAAGTTAATTGCGGGAAACATTTCCTGAGTGCATGTAATTTCGTGTAATGGACATGTGAACTGGCCTCCACGATCCTGTGATCTCACACCTTTAGTTTACTTTCTTTGGGCGTATGTGAAGTCACAAAACGTACAAAACGTCTCCTAAAAATGCGCCAAAAAATGTCCTACAAACGTACCAAAATCGCCTCAAAAACGCGTAAAAAAAACGAACATAAAAACGCCCAGAAAAAACTATATGCCGTACATTACAGTGGGAACTTGCGAATTTTTTCTGAAAGAAATGTCCTTGAGTGTCTTACCTCGTTAAGAGGTTTTGATTGTTACTGTTGCAGTCAAATCTTATCAAAGTTTGCACCTCCTGGTTGCGGTTAGTCTTCGGGTAAAGGCGGAGGGTGACTGTAACTGTCTGCCCCCAGCTTATAGCTTCTGACAGGCCATCACTAAGTAGGGAGACTGGTGCGTTGCAGAAGAGAGTCTGCCTCCCGTTTATTTCCTTTTGACAATCAGTGCACAGGACAGAGACTGGTTCTCAGCAGAATAGGTCCTAGATCATACAGATTAGTACCAACAAAATCAATCGCAGTTTGTCTTCGGTGAAAAGGCGAAGGTAGTCTGATAGTCCGCTAGTAAGAACGGTGGCTGCTACAGATTAAGGATGAATATTTGGAACAATCTGCTTTACTGTATTGAATATACGAAAGGGGAAAAAGACGAAGGGTGACTGAAACAATCTAACCCCCGCATGTAGCTTCTGATGGTTCCCTTGGAAGAAGTGTGGCTGGTACAGAACGCAGGCGAATCTGCTCTACGTCGAAAAGGGTGACAATTTGCATTAGGGAAAAGACGGAGGATAATCGAAACAGTATGCCCCCGCAGCCGCCATTATTAACTTTAACAGTTAGTATATTAGGAGAGAGAGAGAGAATGGTGTCGAGCAGAAACGGGTGATCGAAGCAATTGACCCTACTGCTTCACACCTAAGAGGATGGACGATTGGTGTCTGTTTAATAGGCCTATTTGGGTAGCCTGTGTTAATATTTAAAATACCTTTGCCTCAAATACCTGTAACGGGGATATTTATTCTCAACATCTAATGACACTCAGCTAGTATATCTAAAATTATATATTAATCATACCTAATCGATTTGTAAGGTTACGACCACTCATTGGGAACCTATGAGACAACGCACCTACCGTACCTATAGTCACACCATTTCCTCATCATTATATTACGAGGCGAAAATACTCGCCTTGAAAGCTTATAAAGAATGAGTGCACCATTCCATCCTGGCCATTAAAATGCCTACGATTTTGGATCGAAAGCTTGATTATGTTAATTTATGAGCTTCTTTTCTTTTGTCTTGTTTTTGTTTGTTTTTTTTTTTTTTTTTTTTTTTTTTTTTTGCGGTAATTTGTTATCCGTAAAGGAGGAAAAACAAAAGTACCTACACAGACACATTATTTAAAGGGACACATCAAGAGAGATAGATGACCATGGAAGAAGATATCAAAGAAATATTGGGACGTAAGCCGGAGCTATGGGCTCTTCAGATGTTGGCCCGTGCGTGGGGGGATAGTCTCCATGAAATATAAAAATTGGCCTAATTAAGGTTTCCAATTGTTTTAATTTAGTCCTCGGTGTGTATATTCGCGCAGTAGCTGCTATTACGGAAAGTTTATATCTGGAATTAATCACGCGAAATGGAATGTCCTTTGAAACGAAATACTTTTTAATGGACTTCAATATTTTAACTCTCCTTATTTGCATAGGAGACGATATTTAGTCATTCAAAATTTAATGAATAAAATTTGCTGTAGGATTTAGGAATGGGTACAACATTTTAACATGTTATACTAATTTTTTTTAGTACATAATATATAGGGACATTATTGTTTCTTAGATGTCATCATTTTTATTCTGGAAAAGAAGCTTGTTAAGCTTTATTTGTTACATTAATCAGGCATTTTTTAAGAATCAATTTTTGATGTTTTATATTCTGATCCCTGTAAATCTGTTAAGGAACGTTTTGGAGGAGTACTTGTTCCTGTTTATTTAACGTTTTCGGGGTTTAAGATGCTGACCAAATTTGCTTTTCAGCTGATGTTGGAAGTATGTACAAGATATATTTATATATTGTTACTCATAGACTGAATGCTTATTCCATATATTGTTAAAAAAAAGCTTACGAATTAGTTATGATTTGTTCCATCCCTTCTTTCAAATTCATGGAATCGCTGAGAGATCGTCAACTTATGAAATATCTTGAATCACGCAAAGTTCTTACGGCCGATTTCTTGACAGAGGACTAGCGCTAGTACCGGTATTAGACCAAAAGTTGATACTCAAATAGGTAGAGTAAGTTAGGGTAATATGGAATACGTGGGTAATATGGAATACCCCCGTTTCTCTGTATTTACTACACCGACATCTTTTTATTTACACTCAGAACTTAGATTTTGTACGAAATCGTGGTAATCTTGAACTCGATTTCAAATATCTGTCAAACTGACAAAAAGAAAATTAAAATTAAAAAACTGCTGCAACCAAAACTTTTCATGCTGTGATGTTTGTAAATAAAAAAAAATATTTTTAATAAGAAATTGCATATAAAACCTTGTGCTCTCCAAATCAGTTAAATTGGACGTCCATATATTGCTTTTTGTTCAAAAGAATTATAAGTGGTATGTGACTTTTTACTATTTTTCAAAAATATGCGAAAATGAGGTAATATGGAATAGCTAATGTTGGTAATATGGAATAGTATTCCATATTGCCGTCACTTTTTTTCTTTGTTATGACAAATACTAAAGCATTCAATCCAGCATGTGTTCGCACAAAAAGCGGTTCAAAACGCAATAGCTTTGTAAATATTGTGAAAATACATTCATATAATTAAAAATAAATAATTAAAATAAATTAGAAAAAGGAACAATTATCGAATGTGGCTAATATGGGATATTCCATATTCAACTAAATCTCGGTAATATGGAATATTCCATATAACCCGCACATTTTGTGGAATTAAGATATCTGCATTTTTTACATAAAAAATCCATAGCTCAAAATTGGTAAGTGTTAATGTTATGCAAAGTTTGGCTTAGGTACCTGGATAGACATAGGTCATTTTAAAACGCTTATTAGAACTTTGGTCCAAAAAATGTGGGTGTAATTTCACAATAAAAAAGCAGTATTCCATATTACCCTAACTTACTCTATCAAGTCATTGATTCACGAATTGATTCATGAATTAAGCTGAATTTGGTACCGAGTATTAGTTAGTACTCGGTATTAGCTAGACCCTCAAAATCGGCAGTCTAACGTCGTTAGTACCTGAATCAGGTTGATTTCATTACTTCAGATTTTCCTTATTTTTTTGAAAAAAGTAAATACGTCGTACGTTTTCGTTTCAATTAATTTCATTCTTTTTTATACCCTCCTCAGGAAGGTATATTCACTTTGGCATTACATTTTTGTAACGCCAAGAATGAAACACCGAAGACCCCACAAAGTATTATGTAAGTATTAGGAATCAGAATAAAATTCTGAATCGATTTAGCCATGTCCGTCTGTCTGTCGGCCTGTCTGCCTGTCTGTCTGTCACTAGCGCCAGTCGTAGGCAATAGGTATTAGGCTTTCGACATGATGAGTAAGCATTCTTCGACAATCCCACATTAAAACTAGTACCTATGAGAGTAAAAAAACGATGTTACCAAAGACATGTTTCGATAAAAGCTCTTCAACAAATCATATTACAGCAGAGGTTTCAATCATCATTGATGATTTCCCGCCCCTAAAGAGGAAGACTTTTTTGGCAGAATAGCTACTTGGATACCATGATTGTATTGAATGATTTTTAGGCTAATTGACTTTAGTAAAGATGACAATGGAACATGGCTGCCACCATATCATTAAACCCGGTCAATGCACTCTCCCAGTATTCGGAATATCCAAAGATAGTCAGCTGAAGCTCCCAAAATTTACTCTTTTACAAGAGAATTCTATCGGCTACGCTCATTTGGGAATTGGACGGTTCTTATCTGGAATCTGGTAAATATGTAAATAAAGAGTTGGTGCAGCAGAACCGTAGACCTAGCTTTTCGCAACAAATTTGATTTGTTTGAGGTGAACGGAAGGGACCTTTAATTCTATGGTGAATCCGAACGGCTGAATTGTCTTAGATATTTATCTTCCACGGACAATGGGTGCAATCGACGATGGGCTGGATCTATACACGATTAAACAATTTTCCGTCACTCGAATCTACGGGCGCGATTTGAGGCCGGCCAGTTTGGAAGACATATATTAATCGGTGAATCTGAGTACTCAAACTCACGCTATTTGGCGACTCCATACACTGTGAATAAATCCGATTTTCGGCAAAATCGGCGTATGCATCCCGCAATGAACAATAAAAATGTCAAAAAACAATAAAATGTGACATTTCATAGGCTAAAATGGGTACAAGACCAGTTTCAGACGTATTAGTCGTTAGTACGCTTGATAAATTTAGCTCCAGTACTAGCAATGTTAAGAAATACACAAGTACTTATTTTTCGTTAGTACCGAGTATCAGAGCTAGTACCAGATCTAGCTAGACCGGGTAGTAGTACTAATGTGAAGAAATCGGCCGTTAATGATCGCCAATCGGTTTTTGCGGCAAAAGTTCCAGGTTCATTTTTGATATCAGAATGCCTCTACAAAATGTCAAAGTATATAAAACAAGTAAAATATTTGTGAAAAACTAAGAGATGTGAATAAAATCATGCCTTAAAAAATTGTAAACAGAGAACTCGAAGTTACCAATTATAGAACAATATTTTTATTGTGTTATCTGTTGCCCTTTAGGATTTACAAATAATATGTAGGTATCTCATATTTGGATTTAATTTTCTCCACACGCAATACAGGAAACAGGATTTCGGCAGGTTTTTAGTTGGAAATGCTTAGTCCAACAGAAGATAATATAAGAAGATATCCTTGTGAAAGAGGAGTTGAAATTTGTTCTTTTTCAAGTGGCGGCTACAAATAAGAAAATTCTTTGGAAAGAGCTCCTTCCGATCATTATGAACTTTTCTGGGAATTCAGTGCAAAGATATACATATTTGGATTACTGTACGATGTGCAATAGGTAATTTCACAGGGTTCCCCATCCCCAGTTTTCTTCCCAGTTTTTAATGTAGTTTCTTCTGCCATCCTGCACTTCACCACAAAATCTATTCAATATATGAAAATATTAAATTCAAAATATTTAATTTCAATTATCACGTATTTTTCACAAATTCTTTTCACGAGGGACAGGGACAATTACATTTATTTAACCGCAACATATTTAAAAGAATCAAAATCTATTTATTAGCTTGTTTTTTGGTAGAGATTTACTTTTTAATATTTCTTCTCTTAAATTCACTAATAAACTTGGTCTCTACTTATTAAATTTATTTTTTTTATTTTTCGAAACACAAATTTTCATACGATTTGACAGTTAATGGAGCGATTTATCCTGTGATTAGGGTTCCGCCGAAATCCGCTAGACGCGGTATGACCGAGTGTCAATAGGTGTCTCTAGCATTCTATGGAGAAATTAAAGATGGTTGTCGCTTTGGCTACGTTTTCCAATGCCATCTACTGTAAACAGTAACGCAACAGTTTGAATTTGATCCGTTTTACCTCAAAAATTGTCTGCTTTAACAAAATATAAATTATGAAGAAAAACCATTGCGCGCATTTAATGTTTTTGTTTTTGTTAAGTTTTGTTCTTATGATATGTATGTAGTTTTATATATCTAGTATTTTTTTGTGGGCAATATGGTGGGGTTTTTTCTAACAACGGCAGGGGCAAAAAGGGTATGTTTGGCACAGTGGCGTGGCGTCCATATAACCCGATTCCTACCGTGTTACCTTTTAAAAGTTTCGGTTTCAGCTACACAACAATGTTTACTTAAAAACGAGCAACATAAAACCCACGGGATAAACTTAATAATATGTATCTATTCATCTGCGCAAGCTACATACCCCGACCCCACCATCCACCAACTCAATTGAACTTTATACACACGGAAACACACACCCTTCGGGCCTTCTTCGCCTTCATTATTATTAGTATTATAAATAACTGCCCACACTCTCTGAGCATAACCCTAATCTAAAATAACCCGAAATATGACGGGTTATAAAATCTCTCACTGGATAGAACAAATTTGTCTCCTTTCTCTTTTGTACACTTGCGTTTATCTGAGTTTAGTCCTCTCTGTTCAACGCCCGCTTTCTTATGCAAAAAAATAACCCGCTTTTCTTCGGGTTATTTGGTGGGTTTTGTGTGTATCTTTTACCGCTGCGCTGTGGTGTAATTGAGTATTATGTAATATGTATCTGGAAAATAACACGCTTTTCTCCCACATATTTGGTGAATTTGAATTGTGTGAGTATCTCCTACCGCTGCGCTGTGAACTGTGATGTAGTCATCAGTAGTCATAGCTCATAGACAGTTCACTTTTTTACCTAAAAATTTTCTGATTTTTTCTGAGGGGAGTATCCTCTGTTCATAGGCCGCTTTCTTATGCAATAAAATAACACGCTTTTCTCCGAGTTATTTGGTGAATTTTGTAAGTATCTTTTAAAAAATAAACATACTGATGTGTTTATAAAGTTTATAAACAAGTCGCTAAGTGAGAAATCAAGTGTTTTGAGTCTTGGCTATGATCTTCGTACCTAAATACGTTTGAAAAAATGTTTCAAAGAGTAAGTAGATGAATGTACTGAAGCTCCACAAAAACCCCTAATGCTCGATTTAAACACTCATTTAAATAACCTTTATGTAGAAATAAAGGACAATATTATAAGACATGATATAAATCATGTTTACACGAAATACATATGAAAGTTTTGCACTCAAGATGGAAAAATATCTTCATTAATTTAATTTCTTCCTGGAGTTTTCGATTGTATGGCTTTAAAAAATAACTGAAGGTTTTGTATACATAGATAGGTACTACCTACATCTTCCCTTCGACATTTTGATATTTTTCGACTTCGACTTACCATTTAAAATTATTCACGCCACGCCCACTGGTTTGGCATCACAGAGTGGAACCAATCTCTTTACCTTTCTGGTGAATCAAAGATTATTGTGTTTGGTATTTCGAAAGCATTTGACAGAGTTTGGCATCACGCTCTTTTATCGAAAATGCCTGGTATGGGATCGACGCGTCTCTTCTTGGCTTAGAAACTAACTTTCTGGTCGTTCAATTCAAGTTCTGTTGGACATTTTCAGGTCTGTAATTCACCATATAAGTGCTGGTGGTCTCCAAAGCTCTGTTATGTCTCCGAAAGTCTTTATACCTACTCTCCACAGGAAGGTATATGTATTCACTTTGTCATTACATTTGCAACGCCAAGAAGGATTCACCGCAGGCGTTGCAAATATATTCTGAATCAGGATCACATTCTGAATCGATTTAGCCATGTCCGTCTGTCTGTCTGTTGAAAGCACGATAGCGTCCAAACGAATCGACTTAGGCGACTGAAATTTTGTGAGAGGCCTTATTTTTTTACGGTTGTCAGGTTGGTATTGAAAATGGTCCGTGTCGGTCAAGTAGTTCTGCGGGTACCTGTACAGTACCTACATACAGTAGAGGGTATTAAATCATCGGCCAGGGCGATTAAACTTTTACTTGTTTATGTTTATTTTAAACTAGCTGAACCTTCTTTAAGTATTCCTGAGGCTCCCTCGACTTTCATTGAACTCGAGTCTCAACATTCCAGTTTTGGGTTTATAGCGGTTCGCTGTGAAGACGTTGTCGAAAGCATACTATTGGGCTCTATGAAATGCACCCTACTTTTCTGAAATTGATTCTTCCAGTAGTTCTTCCATATATTATTCACATATTTAATAACATTTTAACCACTGGAGAATTTCCTGATAAATGGAAATTAGCTAAAATTTTGTCCATACCCAAAAATGCTAAGTGCGATGATTTTAGACCAATTTCTATTTTACCTTTCCTTTCGAAAGTATTTGAACGAATTTAAAAAAAAACAAATGAGCGATTTTATTAAAGCGTATAACCTTTTATCAATTAAACAGAGTGGCTTCCGAGTGCTGACTGCTGCTACTGACGAGGACAAAGTAAGCTTTCTGGTTCTCCTTGATTTCTCCAAGGCGTTTGACACTGTGGTTCATTCCAAACTCGCAGATAAACTTCGTCGGTCTTACAACCTCTCGCCTGATGCTGTAAAGCTCATCTCATCCTATCTATCAAATAGAATGCAAGCTGTTAAGGTAGGTGACAGTCTATCAGATTTTCTTCCAACCAGTAGTGGTGCAGACGATGTTCAGATGTACTACAGTTGTGATCTTGGACTCATCGAACATGGTGCTAGTTGCGTGAATGAGGATCTTGAGAAAATAGCACACTGGGCTCAACTTAATGGTCTTGCTATAAACCCGTCGAAGTCCAAGTGCTTGGTTATATCCAGACAAAAACTCGACTTATCTTATTTTCCCCGAATCGTTTTAAACAACGCAGTTATTGATTATGTCGAATCGGCTAAGAACTTGGGAGTTATTTTCAACCGCAGCCTCACCTGGGAGCAGCACTGTTATATAGGTATATGAGGTGGCAACAACTACTTAATAAACACTTATAAGAATTGGTCGTCTTTGAATTGTGGAAAAACGTAGCAGACACATTAAGCACATTACGGTTACTGTTAGGAAGGCATATGGAGTACTACGCACTCTTTGGGTCTCCCAGCGGCATACTCTTGGATCTTGGCCTATGTGAAATTTTTGGTAGTTGTAATTATGTGTGCAAGAGAAAGCTCAATGTTGTTTTCAATATTACCATTCGGTATATTTTAGACATGTGTACGACAAATGAGTGCAATATGTTTTGCCCCTATTGTGTTGTTTTTACGTCATGACGCATGAAGTCATGAAGGAATCAAGTTTGTAGATTATGTCTTCCCTTTAAAAAGTAATAATTTATGGAATAATCCAATACAGGAGTTTTTTTCTGTTTGTTGCTATAATTTTAATATTTATTTTTGTCCCGCTTCTAAAAATATGGTCACCGTAATTATGCAGTTATGATAAGATCTATTTTCAATTTATTATATTATCTCACCCCCTGAATGGACCAGAAAGATGAATGTTAGTGTTATGTGTCAAGCATGGCCACAGGGGCATCTTCGGAGTAGTGGAGGAGGACGGTGGCACGCTCGCGGTTGCACGGCTATCGCTCGTCGGACGGGGTAGTTCTTGTCCACTCGCACTAAACCACTTGCTCAATAACAAAAAAAAATCGTGCCAAAAAAAAACTGTAGAAGGACAGGTAGAGAACTATCTTTAACTGACATCGGACGGACATAAAATGATAGGAAAGAGAAAGAAGAAGGCGACAAGAAAGCGGAAGAAGAAATTCTCAATAACCTTTGCCTCACCACGGAGAGAGGCCAGAAAGTCAGATGCATATTCCAAAATAACCTAACTATCCTAGACTAAATCTACGCTAACCTAAACCGTAAGTTAAACCCTAATATCTATATCTACTCTAACTTATATCTATCCTATTCTACTCCTTTGCATCAACTGCTTTCCACGGTTGCTCCATGGTGAGGTTCGTCTCGTTCCAGAGACGTGCCAGGTGATGTTGGCACTGGCTTGGCCTACCCACCCAATGTCTCAAGGGACACATCCATGGCTATCTCTATGGCCGAGGAATCCGAGAGATAGCCCCTAAATACCAAAATCCAGTCACTCGTCAGTTCGATGTCTACGTAGAGGAGAGTTCGTACGTCGTCTCGTCCATGTACCGCGTTCGTCGGTCGTCTATGTAGCGTCTACGTCATTGCACCAGCGGAAGGACGGCCTTCCCTTTTCACCAAACACCAAATCACTTTTTGTATCTACTCCATGAAGAAAACACTAAATTCACTCATTTAAACCAAATATAATTCATAAAAAAAACTTAAAACTACAAAATTACGTTAAACTACGCAAAAAGATACCGGTGTTCGAATCGGCGAGTAAAAATAAACTAAAATTATACGACCTTTGGAGGCTCTATTCTGCCCCGAAAACAAAAAAAAATCAAATAAAAACTTACAGCGATCTATTAGCGTCGTCCCTCGTTGTCCTGCCGGCAGCACGCGGAGCGATGAATCCTGAAATAGGTGCAAAATTTGGCTCCTACCGCCTGTTTTCCGCGTACTCACTTTCACCGAACACTATACCCTAACACAATGAAATTTAAACTACTAAAATTCAGAAATCAAAAAAATTCACTTAAACTACTCTAAATTCGATCTGTAATTCGATCGTTCACTTTTGTGACTAGTCTTTAGAAATCAAGTCGAGCGTCAATTCTGCATCGACAGATTCACTCGGTAATTTTTGTTTTTGTATTATTGTCTTTTTGTATTTTAGCTGTAGTTGTTTTGGGGATATCTATATCATCCGTGAGTGAGCTTATTTTTCTTGTTGTCGATATGTAATCACTCTTGTTTTCTTATTTAGGTATAGATAATTATGTTGCGAACTTCAGCATGCTCATCGCTGGACAATGGTTCGCTCTCAGGCCCCGTAACATTAGCTCAAAATACTCGGTGAAGTATTGCCTAACAATTAAAAGCATATCCTGAATTGACATACATAGATTTATGAGTATAATGGCAAGTTAAAATTGTTCAACCCTTATAGGACGAATTTTCGAAAACGAGGAATGAAACATGTAATAATTTTGACTTATCTCTTAACATACAAACTTTCAAGTTCATACGACTAACGTTCTTGAGACCACCCTTACTCCCCGCGACCCCTTTACTTCTGAGCAATTCTCACCCACCCTACGGCCTAATTTAGCCACACATCTGTAAACTAGAAAAAAAAATCATGAAAATCGGACGAATGGTTCTCGAGTTATGGAGGGACGAACAGACGGACGTTGCATTTTATAAGTAGTATGGGTGGATGGATATAGTGATAATGAATTTATAATTAGTCTAAAAAAATACAGTTTTTAAGATATTAAAGAAAATTGATTTGCTCAACGAATCGCTTTGGCCTTATATAGAAGAGTCGACTTGAACTATCTATTACACCCGCAATCCAGATTGCTAACTCAATCTACTCCTAACTTACCTACCCCAAACTACCACCAGTCAACCAACCCGAAAAATAGATCAGCGTGGAGCATTCCAAAAGATGTACAATTACTGGAAAAAACTGCCAATTTTACAAAACATCCAGACTTGTTCTTGATTTTATTTATCAGTGATAGTGAAGTGTGTTATCGCCCTTCCTTTTCCATTTCCAATCAAACTGAGCTGAGCACATCACCACCACAGGTAGTGAGTTAAAGAATAATGTCCAACTCTATAAAAATGACGTAAACAAAACCCAGATTTAATTCCATAATTCCAAAAAAAAAAACCGTTCAGTGGGGGTGCGCTATGAAGCCAAACGTGATGACAGTCATTCAGAGGAGATTGATAGAGCGTACAACGACACTCTCAGTGCTTCCGACAAACGCTGTTAACATTAACATTCAACCATTCAATTTGCTACGCACGACTATGAAGAAGGATGTTCCATCGTCGCCATTGTGCATCACAATGGCTACCGAAATGTGGCAGAAAAAAACAAATTTAAATTTCCTTTATAATGACAGAGCGCATCGGAATTTTTATTCAGTGTTCAGAAAACACTCGCACTTCCCCATTATACGCGTCAGTGTTGAGCGGAAGTAAACCATTTAATTTAATTATGCAGTTTAATTTGAAAGGGATATGCGGAATCACGGCGAATTAATGAATTGCCATTCTGCTGAATGCAACCATCTTTCAGTTGTATACGTATACTTAGTCTTCAAATTGTTTAAAGGTTAGGAAGATCTGACACTTAAAGTGACAGAATAACGGACACGCTTCTGACACCTGCTGTCGACTTTTACTATAAGTACTTGCATCAGCAAAGTTTTCACGTCTCAAAGCTAATTTTCCAAAATTGTGAACATTTTTTGGCTTTTGCGGTATCAAAATACCGGACAACATAGACAAGGCACCCACATAATATCCGGTGTCTGGTGCAATTTACTTTAAAACTTTCCCAAGTACATAGGTATATTGTACACCTACGGAGGAATACCTGCTGCCACACCTCTACATTGCCTTGCGGTTGCATACGTGTAATTTCCGTGCTCGAACTCCAAGAGTCACATCACAGTGTTATGGAGTGAAGCATGTTGAAAGGGTATGTATAGCAGGATAATGGTTTTTGGGGAAACAGCTCTTCTGGTGTTGAGAATCTTAATGATTTCACGTCCAACATATGCATGAGCATATGTGTGCATACTTTTCATATTATGGAACTTTAGGGTGCTTACTCGCAGAGTAGAAATTACTAAGTGCTCGCATGCAGCATCATAGCATATGAGTCTATTTTATTTTATGTGTTAAGTTCTCACAATTTTAATATTTTTGGTCAGTATTGAGAGAGAGAGAGAGAGTGAGGTATAGTTTAAGTAGACCCTTGAGAGGTTACGAAATGATAATGGACCTACCATCATAACTTTTCACGGAAACGAACTACATATGTATTATTTTTGTGAGAAGGGTACCGATTTATAACTATCTGGAACTGCTCATTCTAGCCTACTTTTTATTGTGCCGCCAACTTATATGTATGTTTATATTGTTTACTCCCTCATCTGAGTTCTGTTCGCTTAGTTTTTCAATCATTTCTCATTCTTATAGCCAAGTCCACTTAGACACGCTCTCTTGTTTTTCCAAGGAATCTGAGAATAGGAAATTATATTTGGCATATGAATTGAAAGGATCTGATTGCCTATTCGACTGTCAAAGCGAAACAGTGAAAGCGAAGACTTCTGTCTACCTGACCAAAATGATTAGATGGTAAGTCAGGAGAGCCTGCACGGCGCTCTGGCACTGCAGCCTCTTTAAAGGTGCCTATTGTGCCTTTCCTGGTGAGGTCTTAGAGCCATCTTTTTACTACAGAGACAGTCAGGAAGACAAGTATCTTTTCTGGTTGTATGTCAGAAAAATTTGACTAAAATGAAGTGAGGATAGCAATATTTAAGCTCAAGTCCAACATGAGTTGTATGAACGCCTGAAACCATTCGTCAACGAACTGATTGGTCCTTCTCAGTGCGGTTTTAGGCCCGGTAAGTCCACAACCGACCAAAAATTCACACTATGACAAATCCTTGAGAAAATCGAAGAAGTCCAAATCGATAGTCACCATATCTATTTATCAATTTTAATCCCGCATATGACGGCATTTATAGAGACGAGCTAAACAGACCCATGTCTAGTTTTCGCATCCCCGCCAAACTTGTCAGATTGTGCAGAGTGACGATGGAGAACGCTCGCTGCTCCATAAAGGTAGGAAGCAATCTCACCGAGACCTTTGATGTCAAAAAAGGATTTAGACAAGGTGATGCGCTGTCATGTGACTTTTTCAACATTATACTTGAGAAAATTGAGCGAAACTCTCAAGCCAACACCATGTATTATCACGAAAGCGGCAAAAATGGGTTTAGTGGTGACTGAGGGCAAAACAAAATATATGCTGTCAACAAAGACACAACATCGACGAATCGGACAGAATGTCACGATAGTGTAATATTCGGCTGGGATTCGAAAAGATAAAACACTAAAGCTTCTCGAATATTCTATATACTCCAACCGGAACAATCTAGAATGTACTAGTGTCGTTTTAGACCATTCACCATTCGTTGAGTTTCGAAGTTCCGTTGAATAAGTTCGTCTACTTTCCATTAGATGGCATTGTGGTCAATAAGTAGTACTTTTCAATCCACACTACAATAGAAAGTTACAACTTTGAGGTGTTTAGAAGCTTTGTCTACCTCGGCTTCGATATAAACTCTGATAAATGGGTCGTATGAATAAAACGTAGCAATTGCTTTTACTCAGAATAAATGTCAAAATCGAAGCAATTGCTAAGCTTCGTATGAATAAAAACTGATTTGAGTCCAACTCCAACTTTTAAAATCTTCGAAAAGCGGCGCCACCGACCTTTTACTCAGATTGGTACCTATAAATAAAACGTCGAAGACAAAGCTATTGCTACGAAAATTCCAAGTCTGCTATTTTGTTGTGTGAGCGCAAAATAAAGGGTTTTCCAATGAGAGGTATTATTGTGAATGGCCCGCTATTTCGGTAGCTGTCATTTTTGAAACTTTTATTCTTTGACATTTGACAAGTAGAAATTACGCCATTACTAAAAATGGAACGATACACGCTTCAGCAACGCATTGAAATTATTAAAATTCACTACAAAAATGGTGAAAATCTTGCAGTCACAGTTCGCAAAACTAAAGCATTTTTTGGTCGTCGTGAAGCACCTTGTCGGACCGCAATACAGAAATTGGTGGAAAAATTCGAGCTGTTGGGACAAGTTAGTGATGTGAAGAATAAAACCCGTGCACCTCGCTCAAGAACAACTGAGAATATTGCTGCTGTGGCCCAAAGTGTTGAAGAAGACCCAGGTTTGTCCATTCCTCGTCGTTCTTTGGAATTGGGCATTTCACAAACGTCATTACACCGTATTTTGCATAAAGACTTGGGTCTTAAGGCTTATAAAGATCAGTTAACACAAGAACTCAAGCCGGCCGATCATCAACAACGTCTTGTCTTTGCTGATTGGGTCCTTGAAATGCATGAAAATGATTCGTGAGGCTATCGAGGACATAGCCTCTAGCTAGGGTGTCCATCTGTGGTCTTTGTAAAGAGAGAAAATTTTGCTCCCAAAGACATAAAAAAAGAGAACATTCGTAAAAAAAATAGAGGACAAAAAAGAGAACACACAAAATAAAAAAATACACTCACAAAAACTGCAAACATATATTTTAATTAACATAAATGTACGAATTCATAATTTTTTTAAGAAAATAAAATTAAAACAAAACAATTTATAAAAAATAGTATCTAGGTAGTAATATACCATGTTCCCACCAACATATTGCCATATTGTCAGTGCAATTTGGCATGAAAAAGACTACCTAGTTATTCCTCTTGAAACTTTGGGAGAAAAATTTCAGGAAATACATAATAGAATGTCAAAATAAAATACGTAAAATTCGGTGGGAATCTTTTTTCGTAATTTGTAAATCACTTTCGCTTAGTTATGTTGGTGTTCACATGGTATAACAGTTGACAATTTTAATCAATTTTCTATTCAATTCAGTTTATTTGCAATAATCTTAACACAGAAAGATACAATATCTTCTCAAATTGTGCTAGCTTCAATAATGTAGATATACATAATTTGTTCCTGTTTGGAGAAAACAAGAGAGAACAGAAAAACAAGGCAACTAAGTTCAGTAGATAGAATTTCATTAATAAGTAGCTAATTGGGTTCATGGATATTATAAGAATAAATATATTATACTGTTCCTAAGACTAATTTAAAATAGAAAGTGCAATGAAAACAATAATAAAAAGAATAAAAATATTGAAATAATCTTCATTTTCAATAGCTCAAAGGGCCTCCAGATGCCGCCTAAGTCTGCTCTTGAACTGAGGGATTCTGCTCAGGAATTGTATTACGCATGTTCAGGATATTTGAGTCTTTGAAAAAACACTTTTCTTGCGAACGCAATTCATCAAAATTATTTTCTTTTGAGTTTTCTTTAAAAAAGTATTGCAACTCGCAAAAACATCAAAACATTTTTCTTTGAATATCAAAATAACACCTCTTATTGGAAAACCCTTTATTTGGCAAATGCTCTGACATTTGCTAAATATTTTGTGCGCACACTTTTTTACAAAAACATTCTAGCTTTGTGAGATTTTGTGTTTTTTTTTATAAATAGTTAAATTAATTTTTGTTTGTGAAAGAAACAAAAAAAAAAAAAAAAATGGATGCGAAGTTGGCACATTATACCTCTTTACCTACTGTGAAATTGTGTAGATATTTTTTCATTAGCAAATCGCACATTTTCTTTATACAGCGCTTTTCTTTCAATCCTTTATATTTGGGGTTTGCAATTTGTTTAGAAAAATCTTTCTTACTTTCTAACGGGCGCTGCGAAATTAAGCCCGAGGAAATAAGGCCCCAAAAATTGGGCCAATTTTCATAACGAAATAGAGCCCAATTTATTATGTGGAAATAAAGCCCAAAAAAATGAAATTCCCCCCCAAAAAAAAAATGAAATAAGGCCCCAATGTATATTTTTATTTTTTCAAATTTTAAACAAATGAAAATATGCCCAAATATCTTAAATACCTAAACACATTCATTGTATCTTCTACAATTTGTCTACGATAAGGACATTGGAAATTGGATAAACCTTTACCAATATAGCTTCAGCTAGCAGTTTTAGGTCGCATTCAGTGCAAATTTGTAAGTGCTTGTATGGTAGTAGCACTACATTTGCCGGCAAATCAGTGCAAACTAAGCAAACGTGAGAATCTTCGCAAGTGCTTATAACTTGCTCACTTTGTTCTTCCTCTAAAATATCCTCTTCGGAGGATTCTTCAGCTTCGAATACATCCTCTTTTGGTATCATATTAACGCTAATCCCATTGTTCTCATATACCATCCGCGAAATAAATGAGGTAACTGTCAGTTTTCCCAGTTCCAATAGCATATTCGCTTCTTCAATTTTGGAGCTCTTTTCTTAGAAGTACAGCCCCCACTTTCAGTTAATAGTGCAAATCGTCTGCTTTTGAAGAACTGTTCGTCACGAATAACTTTAACGAACTTGAAAAAGTTTCCATTCTTCATAGCGTAACTTCCTATTACGCCATTAAATGCTTCAACAGCTGAAGTTGTTCGGGTGTTTTGTTTATAAACTGTGAAGTTTTGACATCCAACCTTAATTTAATAAGTAAACCAGTTTAACAAACATAACAAATAAAAAGTTATCAAGAGCTCTAACCTTTTTTATCCATTGCTTTTCAAAATATTGCAGAAAAGACGAAAATTTGTTTTCGCTGTCCATTAGCATTATTTTGGTCTTAAGGTCTCGGAAAGCACTCTCTATTAAAGATGCAGGCAGTAATGCCAGAGTTATTATTTTATGGTAAGCCAAAAATGCAGGCTTTGATGCTCTTATATACCCCAGCAACGGTTTTCTGCTACACATATTGCGTCTAATTGCTTGGCAATAATGAAACCTTTTAATAATATAAAAACATTAAAATAAAATATAAAAAAAGACACCAATTACAAAAATACCGACCAGCATCCCACAGATTTTGCTTGTGGAAAAACTTTTCGGATAGCTTGCCTCATAGCTACCTCGAAATCAGTAATAAATATAGCTGGATTCATGTCGAAGATATTATATTTGATGTATTCTAGTAACTGTTCATAGCACGTTCTAGTTCGCTTGTCCATTAATACAAAAAATATTGGGAATACCTTAACAATAATAATAATTAATAAATAAAATTCTGTTACCTTAATCGTCATAAGAGGGATAAAGTGAAGAACCTAAAGGCGTAGCCAAAACAAATTTTTGAGCAAGGGAGGACCGATTTGAAGTGTAAAAATTAAAAATTCGCGCGAATTATTAATCCTTGCCCTACATGAATCCCTCCAGCATACATAATGCACAGTATTCTTATAACTTGACTTCTTCTTATAGATCATCATTTCTTCAAATACATAAAGAAGTTCGCTATTTCTTCTTTTTCCCGAAAACTTTTCGAAATTCATGATTGAATTCATGAAAATAACTGAACTTATCACTCGTTAACTGATCACTAATGTTAATGGTAATGGTAACTAATGGTAAAAGACGAATCTCCTTTTTTTTATATATTTAGTTTTATACCTTTTTCCAGTTTGACTATATTTTCTCGAATGATATTCTATTTTTCTATTTTCATCAGGCTAGATTTGTTCGTACTTGATCATATTAATTTCATCAAAGTTGATTTCTTAAAAGTAGAATACTTTCTTGGGTTTCAGAAAAATAACAATAATGAAATAAGGCCCAAAAAATATTTCTTGGGTCTTATTTCATTATCAAAAGTTGAGGCCTTATTTCATAATGAAAAAGCACCCAAATACGAAAAATGAAATTAGAGCCAAAAAAATGAAATTACACCCAAAATATATATCATATTTTTGTTGTTATTGTATTGTGAGCATAATTTGGGGCCTTATTTCATTTTGTTTTTTGGGCCTTATTTCCTCGGGCTTAATTTCGCAGCGCCCTTCTAACGATTGCACGAATACCCATCACTCGTCACTATTGGAGGTAGAAGTAGATGGAACTTCCTCATCGTCAGCTGAAATACAGAGCAATTAATTTATGTGCATTTTGTTTATTAAATTACTTTATCTTTTCCCCAAAAATCGTTTTTCTTATTCTAAATTAAAATATAAAAAAAAAAAACAAATTTAAAAAATAAACCACATGACAGTTGCCTCTTGCAAATTTTGACAGCAACTGCAGGGGAAGGACACATGAAGTGATTAGTGAAGTAAATGCTTTGTTCGAATTTTCGAACTTACTTTAGCAAAGTAAGATTTTATTAATACCGATTTAAAGCAATTGCTAATTGCTCTTTTCGTCTCCCTACCACTATATACCTTACCCAGAGAGACTCTGGATTTCTCCAGAGTTCTTCCCTGAGTTCGATTCCTAGTGTTAACGCTACCATCTGTTTATGTGAGATCTGTTTCACCCAATGGGCCTCGACCCAATGTTGTCCCAAGATCCTACCTCATTCTTCTGCCAGCCAAAGCTGGACATTGACGCACTATATGTGCCACTGTCTCAGATTCCTCCATCAGTCATAGCTTACAAGTATCATCCTCTCTAAGGCCCATCTTCCTTAAATGATACCCTAAATTACCATGACTTGTAGTTAACACCACCACCCATTTCAATGTTCCTCGACTCATGCTTAGAAGCTTTCTCTGAGTGGAGCAGGTCGGCCATTGTATTGCCATTTTAGCTTGTCTACATTATTCCACGGTTGACTACCTTCTCAAGTGTTCTGCCGTGATCCATTTCTGAATCACCTGTTCTACCATTCCTCTACCAATTGATGAGAATGGTTCTGGTCCCAGTAACTTTTCAGTTGACCCCTGTTTTGCAAAGGAGTCCGCCTTTTCGTTGCCGTCGATCTCTATGTGTCCTCGTACCAAGGTCAGTAGTGTTACCTGATTTTTAGATGAACACTTGTTGAGCTTGAGTACACATTCCAGTGCCAGTGATGTTGTGATGGTTGTCTGCCCCGTGCATCTAATCACCGCCTGGTTGTCCAGTTCTATTAGGATATTTCTTCCTTCCACCTGACTCTCAAGCAAGAAATCCAACGAATGCAGCAAAGCAATCATACCAGCCTGGTATACTGAAGTGTGTTTCCCGAGGCTAATGTGACGGGCTAGTTCCACAGCTTATGAAAAAATTCCGGCCCCCGCTCCGCCATTTCACCATTCCTCTTTTCTGGAAGTAATCCGTTCTCAATACGAGTTTTGTGATTCCTTTCCATAATACGCACCTTTGTTATACCATCCATATAGGCATGTTCACTTGTTCAGTTCCCTAATCTCGTTGTTGACAAGCTCCAGGATCCTCCTGTGTCTATAGATGGTACCACGAAGTGCTGTTAGGGCCGCTGTTTTCTTAATAAATAAGTCTAGCGGTAAAATCCCTAGGACCACTTCCAATGCGCATGTTGGTGTTGTGCTCAAGGGATAGCCGTAGTGTTAGGCAGATGAACCTGCAATCTTTGGAGACGATCGAGAAACTGTCATTAGGACTTCAGGAAATTATTTAAAAGCTGGAAAAAAATGTTTGTAAATGTTGTGGAAGTGAGAGAGGACAAATTAAAATTCATAGCGCTGACACTGCCGCCAGTTCCCATTTTTCAAAAATTGGTATCGCCAATGAATTTCGAAAAAGGGAAAAGTTTCCCCCGGAATAAATAGGTAGGTATATCGTGAACAAAAATTACCCACGGAATTTGACGAATTTCCACCCGGAATTTTTCCTTCCAAAATTTTCAGGTGGAAATTCAAAACGTAGGTAAGCAGTTTTTATGGGAATAAGTTTAAAAAAGTTTTTTTTTTTAATTTGGTTGATTTTATCCGCGAGGAAATAAAAGTGGTGTAAGATTGTTGTACTTGGTGTAAAATCGCGACATTGCCAACGGTTTCACTACGAGGAGCAAAGAGAATGTAAAGAAGTTTTGGAATCTTCTTAAGAAGAAATGTTGGAAACGACTTCTGAGAATGATAACTTTTCTAATCCCATCCCATGTTCCTTTCCAAGTCCTGTCTGATAACCACCTTCTGCAAAGAACCGCGAATGGGTTTTTGATTGTTGAGAGATTGTCCGATAAAAAATCCTGCAAATATTTAAACATTGGTTTATTGACCCTATATATAGTACTGGTGAAATCTAATAAATAACGAATTATGCAGTTACTATATTCCAATGCTATTTAATTTCTACTTACAATGCCTGTGGTAACTCCAAAGGATTGGATTTATCTCTTAAAGTTCTTCTGTTCAATTTCACTTTATTTTTTTTCATGTTTCCTGAATTTGTTCCTCGACAATTTTGTAAGCTTAATATTTTCTTTAATATTTCACCGAATCGAACACTTTCTTCACTTAAATAAGGATAAATCCAATTCGCGTCTTTGCAATTACTCAAATTAACACAATTCCTTAGATTAACACAAATATTTGCGAAATATTACCAAATATGGGCTTAAATGACAACTGATTAAATCACAACTGAAAACTACATATCAATGAATTCGAACATGTTTTCGAAAAATTCCGGGGGAAATATATTCGAAATAACTTCCGATCGAGATTCAAGATATAGAAGGAATATTTTCGAGGGAACAACCATTTTTTTGGGTGACAGTTTTTTCCTCGGAATTGCCGATTTTGACGTTAGCATGCCAAATATTGACACAATTTTTGACATGTGTAATAGTAGCTTTAGCAACCGAAGGTATATTTATCATAAGTGATGATGATCTTTTCAAGGCTTTGCAGAAAATGAGACTTTCTTAAGCCAGTGTATAGTGCCAAGTAGAGGATTCATATCCTCTTCCAAAGAGGCCAGCTGGAGATCATATATCTAAGACCACTTTGGCCTATGTGAAAGCTCACCAAATTATAAGGATTTCTTGTAGAAATAGGGCTTTAGACGAAGTTTGTGTTTCCACTAGTTTCTGCACCCTACAGTAGTAGCCCAATTAAATCTGCAGTGCGGATTCTGAACCAGGGCTCCCTGAAATTACGCACAAAAATTAAAGTGGAAAAAGAGCCCAAAAACCTCCATGCAAATTTGTGGCATTTTTTTCTAGGAACAATCGCCCAAATATTTTGACAAATTCCGCTAATTTTGCCATTTTTTTCCAAAACTCTTTCGGACATTTTTTCCATTTAAGAAAATTGAGAAAACGCCCAAAAAAGTGTTTTTGAAAAAACACCAAAAAAAACGTGAAATAAGACCTCAAACGAAAAACGAAACCGTATGGGGGGCATGCTGCCCCCCTGCAACTCCCCTGCTTGGGTTTACTGTCACATTTCGGGCCTTATTTCATTTATTTTTTTTGGCGTAATTTCCATTTAACTTTTTGGCTTTTTTTCCAAAAATATGGTGTAATTTCCTGGCATTCTGGTGAATTTTCTTTTTTATTTTTTGGCGTTTTTGCCAAAAATATTACGCCGCAATTATTTTGGTCTTTTTTCCAAAACACCTTTTAGCGTAATTTCTTTTGGCGTAATTCCAGGGAGCCCTGAACCAGCTCTAGTTAATTCATTGCATAAGTGCTGCTTAACTTATGTGCATAAGGATCGATTTTTTGACGCCTGGACTATAGAATGACTAGAAGGCGATGAGATAGTAGCAATAACCTATGGACGATGTTAAATAGTAGAATCATGGTGCAAACGGAAATAAATTAAAAGCCAGATTTATTTTTTCATTTACGTTGTCAGGTTTTCGCTAAAACCAGCAATTTGGACACATAGATTATGTACATACCTAGACCAATAGAGCACTCTGGTTAGAAAGATTGTACTATCAGTCTGATTATTTATTAGAACCATACCCAAATAATGAATCATTTCAGAATTGGAATGAATTAAAACATTCCACAATTGCAGTACCATGTACCATCGCAAAATTACTTCGAGAATCAATGGAAGGCGATCCACAGCATTGCGAGGATATTTTATTAAGAGAACCTCAAAAGAAGATTCCAAAGCAAGGAAGTTGCTTTTTATATCCTAGGACACGTCAAAAAAAGACAAAAATGGCGTGCAGTACTTGCCAAAGGTACATTTGTCCAGACCGCCGCCGCTGCGAAGCGGTGCGAAGTATGGCATACTGTACATACATAGCTGTCTTTATTATGTTGAAAAAAAGGATCAAAAATATGCGGGTAGAACAAGAACTTATAAAATCAAAACTTTTTACATATGCTTATGTTGCCATATATGTCTCCTTTCAGAAACAAACAAAAAAATTGGAAGATTCAAGCTTAGAAATCTACATTTTCTTGCATTTTTAAAACACTATATGGTCACACCACTTAATAACCACAGTTATTATTTTTTTCTAATTACTAAGGCTGTGAATGAAATGTATTTTTTTCTTGTTAATTTAGTCAATAAATACATTACTTTAAAATAAAATAAATAAATTTTATAAGATTGTATTATAAGTTGCTGGTATTTTCAACCCAAAGTGCTGGGGTGCTCAGGAACCCCATATGTGTTAACGTTATTCAAAAACCCTTATGCATTCTAGGGATAGTTCATCAAAAAAGTGGCTATCAAGACTCTCCAATCTGCTGTTCTTGTATAATGTATGGACTACAGTCAGTACGCGAATGTCTTATTGTGAATGTCTAATCAGATCATGAAAAATCTGGCATTTTTAATTATTCTCTTTTATCTATTACCGTCCTGCCGGCGTAGACCACGATTTCCGCTAATAAACCCGTCCAACCAGCCTAGTCGGTTGCTTTGAGCTACACACACCCAAGTAGGTTCAAGTGTTTCTGCAATAGTTCTAAGGATTAGCCTTGTCCCTTAGGAATGAAATCAAGAATTCCCCAATCCATGTACCCCAGCCCATGGATCTGCCATCTCAGGCGTTTTATTTTAAGATAAACGACTTTTGGATAATTTAGTCTCTGATATTGGCTTGTGAGTCTCGCTCAGTTGCTTCAAGAATTTGTCTTAACGATTTTTTGTCGCTGTATACTACAGTTTTTCAGTCAGTCAATACAGCCCGAAATTGTCAGAAAAGCATATATACAGCGAAAACATGAGAATACAGCATTTATACAGTTTTTGTAGATTGTTGCCTGTTGTTCAACGTAATTCGAAAATGCGGCGAATTTTACATAATAAAATTACCGAAAACACATACACATATACAAATAAATTCGATTGCTTTACTCTTTCACTGTTCTGAAATATACTTTCATTAGTGAACTGGAGGTCGACTGTTTTCATATAACTATCTTTTTCTTTTTCTTTGAATTTGTATTTTGTTGTTTTGGTTTCGGCGAGTATTATTATAAGACAAGGTGCAAAGTGGTGTGTCAACGTGGATTTTGGCATTTTGTTTACCCGGAAACTAAAAACATGCAAAACGACCAAGAATATATATGACGACATTTTTTAAAAACTGATGAATTGGTAGCACCATACGTTGTTTGCCTCTTCATTGTGCGTTAAATCACTTTCATACCACTTCGCCGGCATTTTATCGGCACACTACTCCTATGCCACCTGCCACTTGGTCACCACGCCACTGCCACACCACTTCGGTGCGCGCCTTGCCTTAGAAATGGTATTTCAATAGTTAAAAAACATATAATTCGCTGTTAAAATGGTACAGTTTTTATACAGTTTTTCGGTCTCGGTTTTACAGCGCTAACCTGTCAAAGAGTTGGTCACGTTATACATACGTCATTATAGGCGACTTTAATTGCAATAAAAGGGTTGGTCTACTGTTCTGGAATTTGCTGAACTGCTCGATAGTTGACTTTTTATAGTGGCGAAAAACCATATATATTATTATGGGCCGATGGACGAAAAGTTTTATGACTTCACAGAGTATATTTGCAATTCACGAGACTTATATTGGGTTAATGGAAGTTCCGATTACATCCTTTAGGTTGGACAGATCTATCAAGCACCTGCTTAAATGCTATCTTCGTACACAGATGTGCTCTTTCCATCGTAAAGCGTCGAGCATATCCAAAAACAATCCAAAACTATCCAATATCACGATTTGGTAAACCATTTCCAAGTCTACCTGCAGTTTTGTGTGCTTAAATTTTATATCTATATCTAATAAAAAAAAACTTAAAAAATCCCTAACCACAAAGGGTTGAATTATATCTTCATAGATAATCATTTTTGGTATAGATGATGAGATTATAAATTTAATGAATGATAAAATTAATAGATGCAAAAGGTATCTACAGTCTAGAAACTTAAATACAGTAACATATTTTCAACTCTTAAAGTTTCAATTAATGCCATAGAATGCGTAACGCCCAGTTAAACTCGATATGACGTTGATTAGTTAAGCTCGTTTCCATAAAGACCAACCCTTCACAAATGTGTACAACACCTACCTACTTGTGTTTAACATTCACCCCCAAATGCGATAGAACAGAGAGGAAAACTGTTCCCCCCCGACTAAAACAAAACAAACAACAGTCCTCAAGAAACGGATTTCCTATTAGATGCTCGCTAAAGCCATCACCCATCCGTTCAAATCCCGGCCTTTGTGATAACGCGTCATATTTGTTTGTACATACAGAACAAAGGCATTTCCTACTTCCATCACGAATGCACAAAGGTAAATTGCTTTACGGATCCCAGAACCAAAACTCTTCTAACCCTTGTGCTGTTTGCTGAAAATATCCTTCTGCCGTGCGTCAGTCGTCGCGCTGCGCCATCATCATGGTTGTCGCTCTTTATAGAAAAGGCACATCTCTCTGGGTAGATACATATGGTTCATCCCAGCACAGCAGTCTGTTCATCTGCAAATTTATTGCCAGAAATTATTAAAAAATTAATTTCACCCCAGTGCGCTACGCAAATACACGTGTTGCTATGCTTTTGAATTCGGGCACTAGGCAAACAGTTTGCGCCACAGCCGCCCCCTACGCCATAGAATTGATTCAAAAGATGGACACCGTTGTATGGAGGGTCCTATGGTCCATCGTCACCATGGATATGCATTCATCCAAGCGAAAGCTAGTGAGAGTGCTGCCATTAAGGTCAGCATATCCCAAGGGAAATGAGCCAACGGTGAGGGCGGAAGCGTACGGGAAGGTTACTGTCTAGCCATGAATGATTTATCCCATAAAATTAGGAATGTTATCCACTTGCCATAACACGCTTACATCATAAGCATATGTGTAAAATCACCGCAAGAGAAAGCCGTCTACACGGTTATCCTTGGGATTTTTTTTTCGTGTTGCTCTTCATATGAAATTTCTCATAAACTATTGGATTTCCAAGTTAGATACATATATGTATGTGGTGAATATGTATCTCAGACGAGAACACTAGAGTGAAAAGCAGAAAAGATTGACGTCTGAGTACCGCAACAAATTTAAACTGTTGTTGGCAGATTTTGTAATAGTGATGCTGAAAATTATGAAGTTGAAGAACCGCATTTGAAATTTCCAACGCCTACAATTTGGTTAGGAATAATGTCGAAAATGAGTCTAATCTATTCACAGTTTGAGTATAGATGAACACAATAAATTCACAAAGAGTTATAACGTTCTATCTATTAAAAAATATTTCTTCAATTATCAATGACAGGTATGATAAATGATAGTGAGACTAAAGGTAAATATAAATTCCTTGTTTTCTTCCGGTCCCGGTTTGCACAGTGGACGTCCATTATAACGAACGATATTATTATGTATAGAGAGTTAATGTGTGAAGCATGGAGGCAAAGCACTGCGAAATTTTCCGCTTAGCAAATCCCAATATGGTAACCCCACCGAGTACTTACTTACTTACTTAGGCGGCTCTACAGTTCGGGGTGAACCGAGGCCTCAGCTAACAAGCCTCTCCAGTTAGCCCGGTCCTTAGCTAACTGCCTCCAGTTGCGCACTCCTAGTCGGTTGAGGTCGCCTTCGACTTACGCGCGCTACCTAAGGCGAGGTCTTCCTCTACTGCGTTGTCCCTCCGGGTTAGACTCAAAGACTCTACGGGCCGGAGCATTTGTTTCCATCCGCTCTACATGTCCTAGCCATCTTAAACGACTTACTCGCAGTTTTTTGACCAGGTCGATGTCGCTGTACAGCTCGTATAGTTCGTCGTTGAATCTCCTTCTCCAAAGCCCGTAAACGCAAACGGGACCGAAAATTCTACGAAGAATCTTTCTCTCGAAGCGACCGAGGATATCTTCATCCGCTTTAGATAGAGTCCAAGCTTCAGCGCCATAAAGCAGGACTGATCAAGGTCTTATACAGAATCTCCTTAGTTGCTCGGGATAGGGCTCTACTACTCAATTGCCTTCTTAGCCCAAAGAAACAGCGGTTGG
Organism: Cheilosia scutellata; assembly: GCA_955612985.1. Taxonomy (NCBI): domain Eukaryota; kingdom Metazoa; phylum Arthropoda; class Insecta; order Diptera; family Syrphidae; genus Cheilosia; species Cheilosia scutellata. The sequence goes on from OY015313.1 coordinate 62,152,267, forward strand.
CAAGAGTTATTCTTCGTTTAATTTCTTCTGAGATGTTGTTGACAGAATTTATAGCAGAGCCGAGGTATACAAAGTCCCTCACTACCTCAAAGTTATAGCTGTCGATCGTGACGTTTTGTCCGATTCTACGATGTTGGGTGTCCCTTCTTGTTGACAGCATATACTTGGTTTTGCCCTCGTTGACCGCTAGACCCATTTTAGCCGCTTCCGTTTCTATACGCAAACGTACCAGTGACAGCTCGCTGTGTTCTACCAATTATGTCAATATCATCGGCTTATGCAAGTAATTGGAAGGACTTTTGAAAGATCGTGCCTTGTGTGTTGGCCTGTGAGTTTCGGACAATTCTTTCAAGTATGATGTTGAAAAAGTCACACGACAGCGCGTCACCTTGTCTAAATCCTCTTTTGACATCAAAGGTTTCGGTGAGGTCGATACCGACCTCGATGCAGCAGCGAGCTTTCTCCTTCATCATCCTACACAATCGAACGAGTTTTCCAGGGATGCCAAAGCTAGACATGGCTCTGTATAGCTCGTCTCTATAGATGCTGTCGTACGCGGCTTTGAAATCGATGAAAAGATGGTGGGTATCGATTTGGACTTCCTGTGTTTTTTCCAGGATCTGCCTATGTGTGAAAATTTGATCGACGGTGGACTTTCCTGGCCTAAAACCGCACTGATAGGGGCCAATCAGATTATTTACAAATGGTTTAAGGCGTTCATACAGTATGGCAGACAGGATCTTGTATGCGATGTTAAGGAGACTGATAACTCTGTAGTTGGCACAGTTGAAGGTGTCTCCTTTCTTGTGGACCGGACAAACGATGCTGAGATTCCATTCATCAGGCATGCATTCATCTGACCAAATTTTGGAGATGAGTTGGTGCATGCTCTCTACCAAGTGAGCTCGGCAGGTAGACCATCAGGCCCTGCAGCTTTGTTGTTCTTTAGCTTGGATATTGCTTCCTTTACTTCGCTTTGGTCATTTGGACGGAAGTTTTGTCTATCATCGTCTATATTGAGTGGTACGTTCTGCCTAATAGCGGGATTCTGGTCTTCGTCGCCATTATAGAGTCTACAGAAGTAATCTTTCCATATTCTCAGCACCGACTGTGATTCTACTACAAGGTTTCCCTCATTATCTCTATACAGGTTTCTGTACGGGGTTGTTTGCCCTGGCACGTTCTTTTTACCTTCTGCTAAAACTTCCGTACATTGTTCCTGGAGTAGCATCTCTCAATTTCTTCGATCATACGTTTCTCGCGCTCTTTCTTTTTCTTTTTGAGGATCCGATGTTCCTCCCGTCTCTTTTGCTCGAGCGGCTCTAGTCCTTTTTCGCAACGCCGCTTGATACGCTTCATGTTTTGCTGCGTTTGCTAGTCGAGTCCGTAACTAAAATTGAGTATTTCGTCAATCGAAAAGAAAACTGCCTAGGCATTCAAGGAGCTTTCAACTATACATCCTTTGAGTCTACAAACAGAGCTCTCAACAGCATAAATCTATCCCCAATCATATAGAAAGCTTGATAATGGCAATGCTTAATAAACGAATAATCCAGACCCACATTGATGATATGGAACTCTCGGCGTTAACAACTAGATTGTGTCCTCAAGGTAGTGTTCTATCGCCACTCCTATATGATCCCCAGTCATTGACGACCTACTTCAATCCCTGTCTAATCAAGGGATTGATGCCCATATTATATGCCGATAACGTAGCAATCGTTATCAATGGCAAATTCAAAAGCACGGTTTCAAAAATACTGCAAAATGCACTATCGGTACCTAGTTCAAAGATGGTGTAATAAAGAAGTTCTTTCTGTAAATCCAAAAAAGACGACTATAGTCCCTTTTACACAACGAAGGAAACTAGATCTCCTTATTCGCCCCTCTATGTATGGCGAAACCATTGAATTCTCACGCGAAGCCAATAACTGGGAATCATTCTTAATAGTAGACTGTCATGGAACCCACAAATTGAACGTATCGCAAATAGGGCTATCAGATCCCTTTGGGTTTGCCGTAGAATCTGCGGTAATAATTGGGGCTTTAGACCCCTTGTGGTTATTAGACCAGCGATCACTTATACGGCCGTGGTCTGGTGGACAAAGACTAAACGAACAACATTGACCCCTATTACTATCATGGCGGTCATCTGTCTTTGCTTGACGCTATGGAGCCATAAAATCCCATTCACTATATGTTCCTAGATGATATTATGCTACCGGAATATGGCTTCCATAAAAACTTCTCTATCATCATAGATTAGATCATAATCTAATGCTAATCTATTCTAATCTAATCACCATTTGACTTAGTCTGGTACATAGACGAACGATTCTATGGATAATAGCCTCAGTCGAACTATTCAGTCAGCCTTGGCAAAAATTCCCATATTCCCGGCTGAAGTTCTTGCCATTAACCATTGCGCTAGAATAAATTTAAGTTCTAATACACGTGGTAGAACTATATTTATCTTCTCAGATAGCCAATCAGCTCTCTAACTCATCTGTCATAAAATCGAAGCTGGTCCTGAAAACATATATGACCATCTACGAACTTGCAAAAAAGAACCCAGTCATTCTTCGCTGGATTCCACCCCACAATGACTATGCTGGAAACGGAATAACTGACTCACTGCTCAATGGCTAGATAAATCCCATTTATCGGACATGAACCATTCTGTGGTGTCAGTAAAAAATATTTCAGGAATGACACCAAAATCTTGCATCTAATCAAATCCAACAAAGTCTGACTTTAAACACCCGGGCAACTGCACCAGAGTATTCCTCCCAAAATTCTCCTCCAGAAAATCCCATTTGCTCATTAATCTGGACAAAAATAGTCTGAGGATCATGACAGGTATTATTAGCGGCCATGGCCTCATGGAGAAACATGTTCACCCAATTGGAGTTGAACCGGACCCTCGGACCCTACATATAGACTATGTCTAGCAAGTGACGAACCCTTTCTTCACATACTCATGGAATGTCCGGCCCTCTTCCGCCTCATAAAGACTGTCCTTGGCGATGAAATCGTAACGTCAGCAATCCTTGCTGACATATCCCCCGAGAAGATCGTCGTCTTCCTGACTGTCTCCGGAGTTAAAATGTGGCTTTACGACCTCACCAGGGAAGGCACAATAGTCTCCTTTTTAAAAAGTCCGCAGTGCAAGAGCCCCATGAAGGCTCTCCCGTCTTATAATCTTTCTAAAAAACGAGTAAAAACACCCTACCATACAATTAAATGCCCCAAAATAATGGCTTCAAAGCTAAAAAAAAATCCCATTAAAAACATATCCGAGTCAAAAAATGCATTGAAGTAAACTCAGAAGTTTTTCAAGGTAACTGATAAAAATTGGCCCCGCAAATATGTAATGGGAACAAAAAAACGTCCTTCTAAAGGCGACAGTGAACGTCCCGAAGACTGGTCAAAAAGCTAATAAAAATGCCTGAAAACGCATTCAAACACATAAAAAACAGAACCCTTGAAAAAGCACACAAAAACACGTTTCACTAAAAGCCGAAAAAATAAGGAAACATTTCTCGCAAAAAGCGTTTTAAAAAATTTCATGAAATAAGCTCCAAAAGGAAACACGATAATCGTGCAAGAAACCAACAATAGAAAGATCAACGAAATATTTAGTCCCACGTCCCAAAAATTTGCCATCATTCACATTCATATCGAATCGATATCATCCAATGTGGGCTTAAAGAAATCGGTAACCTTGCCTGAGAAATGCCGAAGGCACATTCTCATGGATAGCGACGACGTTTTCGGCATATCTCGCGCTTCGTTTATAAAATCATGTGTTGGCTGAATGTTCACTGAACCAGTCGACACCATATTGACATTAAATAATACGCTAAAAAAAAAGACCGATGAAAAAAGTCAAAAAAGTATAATTTTACAAAAGTTCTAAATTTTTAATGGGTACTTAGTGGGTTAAGGTCATTTTTTTATCATTCAAACGGAATTTAAATTACCTTTCCATTGATGCCAAAATTTACATGAAGTAAGCTCAAATTATGAGTAGAATTATCTTTAGTTTTTGTGTGCTATTTATATGTCCACCACTGTAGGTAGTCGTAAAATTCTGAGCAGGACATATTTCTAAAACGATATTAACAAAAAAAAGTTCAATGTGTAATTTAATATTTAAACATTTTTTTTAAGTATTCTACACATTTTTCGTGCATAGGTGCATTTAAAAAATTATTATTGTCTTGTTCTTGGTTTAGAAATTTTTTTAGGTTACAAAATTGACCAAACAATTTATTTTCGTTTCATTTGTTGGGAATTTTGTTTAAATCCATCCATGTAAAATAATCAAACTCACTCAGAGATTCGCCCCATCTCTGAAGATATTTTAAACACATTGAAGAAACCTCTATACATTTCTTACACGTTTAAGGCATCATTTTCATGTCCACCTTTAACTACAAATTTTAGGTCGTGTTCATACCAGAGAGATGCATACAATTTCTGAATTTGTGTTGAAAAAAAGTTTTGTTATAGTTTTGTGGTGTCGAAAAATTCCGTAAACTGGGAAATCCCAAAAAGAGGACAAATTGCAATTTTTTTCAAAAAGATACTGGACATTTTTTATTTAGATAAAAAGAGGACGTCTGGTCAGCCTAAACATGATGTATACAAGATTGAAACATTGAAATGCTTTCAGTTTAAAAGTTACAATTTAACTTATTATCTCGCATTAGGGTTGCCAGTTCTCCCTATATTCCGGGAGTCTCCCGGTTTTTTTTTACTAATCTCCCGGTCTCCCGAAAATTCTATGAAATCTCCCGAATTTCCAATATTTCATTTTAATTTTCTTAAAAAAACAAACTACGAACAGTTAAGAAAAAAAGGTTTATTACTAAAAATATAATCAGCGTGTTATGTAACTATAGAATGGATTTGGCATCACTCTTTTTGTTTATGAACTGCAATATTGACATTGACACTTTGACAGTTCCCGAATCGAAAGACGTAAGAAATAATAATCTCAAATTATTTTCGGTTAATTATGGAATTATGGAATCAACAAATCAACAAATCGATTTTCAAACACCTAAGAGCCGAAAATACAAACTTAATCAAAGCAAATTGCAATTGTCACATGAAATGCATCTAAAAGACTGTCTTATGATGTGAAGTCTCTTGTGTTAAAAATTTGTTCCGAATTTCCCAACAGCATTAAAAGAATACGAGCTCTCAAAAAAGAGTTCGAGAAGTTTGAAATGGTGTAGGTATATGAAAATGCTTGGCATTGTCCAACACGTTGGCTGTCACTTGGCAATGCTCTTGATAGGCTGATTGTTATTTGGCCAGAGTGGTTCGCTTATTTTCAAGACCTAGGTGAAAACAATTGTCATCCAGTTGTTTGGCAATTTTTTTATGAGAGTAGTGCACCGAATAATGACGCAAAACCTGAAATATTTTTGTACTTCTTAGGTCATAACATCAATATATTAAAAAAATCTATTTTAACTTTAGGAGGTAGTTATATAACCAATAATTACTTATAATGTTGTATCAGACTTAAAGACTTAAATATTCTAAATTATTTTTATTCGAAAATGTAAAAAATTTTGCGGAACCCCTTCACACATCTTGTGATCATGATTCCTTATTATGATGAAGTAAATATAATTCGAAGTAGTAGAATGGAAGTAGAGAATATGCTTTCAGAGGAAAACAATGAACCACTTTTTTTTATATTCCCGTGTCAAATGCATTTGTGGAACGAATATTGATTGAGTCTCTATGGTCGAATGACAGAAATCGGTTAAAAATTAATATTATAAAATTCATCATTTGTACAAAAGGGAACTTTAATCTTTCTTGTCAAGAATTTGTTGGGTTTCTTAAAACCGAAGAGGGCAGGGAAATTGTAATTCAAAGCAAAAGGGCTGAAAAATATAATGATAGATACCTACTAAATTTATTAATGTTTTTATGTTTTTTTTGTATATTGTATTACAAATATATTTATTTTTTGTTAATTCAATGTTTTCGTTATTGATGTTTTGAAGAACACCCTAAAAAAAACTATAGGTAAATTTGTTTTGTACTATGAAATAATAATTTTTTTCCCATTCTCCCAATTTATTCTCAATCTCCCGATATTTATTCTATGAAACCTCCCGATTTGTTGAGAAACATTTATGGCAACCCTGATCTCGCTCCGTTTAGGCGGGTGTAGTAGTTTCAAAAAAATAATACTTAAAATGAACAAGACAATGGCAACGCCTACAATTAAGGACTTTACACTTTAGGATTTTTGAAAGCCAATAAAATATTCTTTCATATTCAGCCCTATCGAGGTATCCGATCGGAACGGAATTTTTTCCGCTACGCATACTCTGTCGGAGACTGAAATTACATTCGATTTATCAATACTTCACACAAATCGTAGTAAACAAATTCCGCAACCAATTCCTGTCGGAGCATATCGGAAGAAAATTCGTACGAAGCTGTCAAAAATATCGGTAAAAACGCACTTGATCGCACTGAAATGCCAGTGTGCCTTACATATTTGTCGAAAAGAAGTTCCGAAAAGCTGTTCGGAAGAATACCTCGAAACAAAAATCCTCCGATTCGTATTCGTATGAAATCGGAGAATTTTCCGTTCCGACGGATACCTCGATAGGGCAGATTATTTTTTAATCAAGTTATTTGTACTACATAATAGTTTTTGAAAAAAAAAAAATGCTTTCAAACTTGAAATTTAAGGAAACAAATTTAAAAAAAAAGTTGTATATTGATTTTTTTAATATTGAGAAAATAGATAGTACTTAATTTATTTGTAGTTTTTACTGCCTAAATCAATTTTTAATCGAACACTGAAAACCAGATTGATTTACGTCTTCTAATTTTTGAGAAAATGGAAAATGTCTTATATGTCGCTCCGCTTAGAGTACAAATTGTTAAGCTTGTACCTTAAAATGTGCATCCCCCCTGCTTGGGGTCACTGTTGGATTATGGGATAGATGCAAGGTTCAAGAACAGATTCCTGGCTTTGAATAATTAGATAATACTTTGCCATTGATTTTTAATATGTACCTACCTATTTTATTTTCAAGTTTTATATTTTTTTTTAAATTACCTTCCTAAACGAAGCGAGATAGACCCCCCTCCCATTGCAAAAAAAATGCTTATATTGAACCCCTCTAGAAGATCCCGTTATCAATGTTTGGCCCCTAAGTTATCGTACTTTTCCCTAATTTTTTTTTGTAGCCCATTATCCAGATTCCAGATATAATTCAATCACAATAAGTTAAATATTTCAGACTTTGACAAGTTATGAGTAGGCCTGTCAATGGTGGTAAACTGCGGCAAGAGTTCAGAAATAGAGATTATTTGTGACGAATTTAAACACCATTATGTGTTGAATGAATTACTATATGTATTGTTAAATAATTTGACATTTACTCCAAAATTCGTTTCGCTCCGATGTATTCAGTTTTTGATTTTTCATAATGTGAACATTATTTTTGTGTTGAATAATTTATGTAATATTGTATCTCAGTACATTTTCATTATAATTTTTCTCTATTGTTCCCATCTTTTTATAGTCGAATTTACAGCTCATTTGGGGATTGCGCAAAAAGGTTGAGGTCCTATATAAAGGGGGCTTTCGAGCCTTTTTTGAAAGTTATTTAGCTTTTCCATTTTCTTCAATTCCCTCATGGCCTGAAAACCACCAGGTTTTATTCGTCAATAATGGGTGAGCTAAGGGTTTTCATAGCTGATTGACTGTCCGTCCATGTATGTTGGCTTTGGCACCTTTAATAACTGAAATGTAGATGCGATTTGTGCATTCCTTCAAGGCATGGAGAACAGGCTTTCCTTCTGAAATGCACAGGGGCTTTTCCCAGAGGTATATTAATTGAGATATTCCGATTTTTTTTTTGATTTAATACTTTTCTCTCGGGAAAGGTGAACCTATAACGCTTCAACAGCGCCCCGAGATGCTTGCAGATGTATGTTAGTTCTGCACTTAAATTGCTGTAAATTGTAGTCTTCAGGAAATATATCCCCAGGAAGCGAGTTCCAGAGTTTGCTTGTCCTGTAACAGAAAGAGTTTTGTAAAATTGATGTCCTCGCGATTGTCAAGTGTAAGTGATCGTGATCGTGAGCATTAGCAGCCTGTCTTGTGGGAAAGTTGCATTTCGAGGGATAATGTCTTTGAGTTCATCGGAACATCTACCATGGAAGTACCTATAGAACAAGCAGAGGTCAGCGACTTGTCTTCTGTGCACTGGTTCTGGTTGTAGATTCGATGTGAGTGTAGAGTCTCCAATAAGTCGAACTGCTCGTCTCTGTATGCTGTCAAGTAGGTTAAGTGAATGTTTTGGGGCCGAGCTTAATACCTATATGTATGGGAACAATATTCCAGGCCTGGTCTAACCTGTGCTTCGTATAGAGAAGGAGAAGTTGCTTGGGGCTAAAGTACCTCTTTGCTCTAAATAGGGAGCTCAACTTAGCGGACGCCGATCTTGCTATAAATCGGATATGTGGTCCTGCCATGTGATTCCTGAATTGACTGTGACTCCTATAGAAGGTGAATTGAGTCCTTGGAATGGATTGGATGGTCATCCATTTGGATCTGAGGAACTGTTGATGCATTTTTCTTGGAAAATGTTGTGAGCTGTGTCTTGGTCCGTGAATGCCAGCTCTTACCCCCGAATCCATTTTTGAACCATCTCTATAGCACTTTTGGCAGTTAGGGGAGCTTGTGCGACATCCGTGACTTGTGGGTACTTAAAATACTGGATTGTAGTTTGATGATAATATTGCGTCTTTGTGTTTAAATGAAAGTAAATGGAAATATAAATGGAACTGTTTTTAGAGTACCACAGTCCACAGTGTACCTATATCTATTATAGAAGTACCTACTCATTATATCCTAAGTGCACATTTTTTGCTTATTGCTTATTATTACCCATTTTTCCAAATAGCACATGCGGTTGCCATAATATTATTTGATAAACTCAGGAATCCGTATGTTTTCAATCAATATTTGTCTTAATATTGTGAGTTCGAGAAGAAACTAAAAATCCTTAAACAGCCAAACATACCTATCCAGATCCACCTTTCATCCCCCTTTGGGTATGAATCAATTTTTTTTTTTTTCTATTTCAAACTCCCATGGGTTTTAATGACATACAAGGGACATTATTCACAATTTCAAATTAAAATGATAAATCGCTCTAGCCAGAGGCATTTCCTGGCTAAAACCACTTGCATCCAAAGTTACAACAGTCTAAATGATATCTATACACAAACACACAATCCCTCCGATGTGATGAGGATAAAAATCTCAAATTTACCCCCACCTATGTTTGCACATATCTATATAGGTGAAACACCCCATACTTCCAATATCTCTTTCTCGCTCTGTCGGCTTTGTGTTTCTGCTTCAAGTCATCTTCGTGAGGGTGGCAGTCCTCATTATTTTCCAAATTTTGTCAGTTTTGGGGTTTTTTGTTGATTCTGTCAAATTTTTTGTTCGGTTCTCTTTTATAAATTGATTTGATAAGACAACCTGACGGATTTGTCCACTCAAACCATCAGTAGAAAGATATATAAGCTACTTTATTTCATGGCGTAAAATAGCTATTGGGGTAGATATGGCTACACGATTCACAGACCGAGGGGTAGTTAAGTGATCATAGGTCATTTTTCAGTAGAATTTTGGGTATTCATGGCAAAGAAGAAGAAGATATAAAATAAAAGGACAGACAAACTTCAGTTTGACTTTGTAAGCTGAAGAAGATAATGTCAGAAGCAATTCTGAAGGATATTGAGTGGGAGGATATGAAATGCTTGTGAATATTTGATTTGATACCTACCCTGTATCACTATTTGTTTTTAATCGAATTAAAAGGATGTATAAATTTGAATTTATTTACGGACGGCATTAGGTTAGGCAGACGTAAATATTATTTAGGTATTTAAAATTTCATATTTGGTAGGTGTGTGTATTTGGTGTAAACAAATAATTTTAAACTTATTCAGATTAGAAGAAATTTAAAAGTGTAGTGTAGTGATGGGATTATATGAGAACACGAAGCTACCCTCTAACTATGAACTCCTATACTCTTACCTTAACGATGGTGATAACAGGGTGGTTAGTATCTCGACTGTAGTTACCAATAGGCTTGCCACCTTCTAGAAAATCTCGCAGAGGACTTAAAAAATAAAACTTTTTTTAAAGCATAAAGACCAAGGGTATGACGTAATTAAAAAAGGCTACATTTTAACCACTGAATTTTTGCTCTTTTGTACTGACATTTCATTTACTTTCAAGCCCTCGCCTAATTGTGTATTACATTTTTTACTGACTTCTAATTTTTTTTCTAAAAATCGCAGAAACTGTAAGATACATATCGGGGCATGATGCTTGATCCTTGCACAACAAAGCAGACCCCTTCAGCTACAGGTATGCCTGTCGTAAGAGGCGACGAAAATCCAATCATATCCCTAAGGCTACACTCACAGAAAAAATTGTAAAGGCTTTACTATCCGAATTGTAAAACCATCTATTTACAATTTAAATAGCAAATTTGGTTAATTTACTATTTTAATTGCAATTTTTTTAGTTTTACTATTTTTTTTTTTTGTTGAAAATTTGTGTTGTTATGTTTTTTTATCGTGCTGGCACTCACAGAAAAAAATTGTAATATTTACAATTTTCTGCATAAAATTTACCATTTTTAATTGTAACTATAGTCATTACAATTTAATAGGAAAAAAATATGCGAAATTTACTTATTTCAATTGTAAATTTGTTTGTTTTCTTAGATAAAAAAAAAACTTAAAAACACAAATTTTCAAAAAAAAACTAAAATAATAAAACAAAAAAAATTTGCAATTAAAATAGTAAATTAACCAAATTTGCTATTTAAATTGTAAATAGAGGTTTTACCGCTTGGAACCGCTTTTCCTGCATTGTGACATCAGAATCGAAGCTTTCCAGACAAAAGAATTCGGGATACAGTTTAAAATATTGAAATTCTTCACAAAATGGATACAACCAAGTTGGCGTTGAGGGACCTATCCATAAAATTTAAGTTTTTTCAATTGCAAATAGTAAAAAAACTAAATTTACTATTAAATTGTAATGACTATAGTTGCAATTAAAATTTGTAAATTTTTATTTGTAAATTTATTACAATTTTTTTCTGTGAGTGTAGGTGTTAAGCGACCCTTTTCGGAAGCCTGAATGGTGCCCGGGATACAAAATACAGCATGAAAAGCGGAACCCTCCATAGATACCTGGCATATTCTGGTTGTAATAAATGCCTTACCACGCTAGTGGGGCCTATACGTATGACGTGGTTGACCTCAATTGTCTTTTACTCGTGGGATTCTCAGGGCTTGCGTCCTAGGTGCACTTCTGTAGAACGTTATGTACGACGGTATACTGCGATTAACAATACCTGAAGAAGCAAACATTGGGGGATATGCTGATGACATCACCATTACTGTCACGGCGAATTTATTGGAGGAAGCAGAACGAATAAGCATTTAAGCAATGCGACAATAAGGGTAGTGCGAAATTGGCTTACATCAGTCGGCCTAACACTGGCGGAACACAAAACTGAAGCTGTCCTAATAAGGCAGGTGGATACACCGACTCGTAAGCAAAATCCAAACTTTAACACAGTTCCTAACCGGGCACGGATGCTTCCGTTCGTATTTATACAAGTACGTGTAAGCACAACGACAGAGTCTACTGCCCGTCTTGTATCGGCCAATTGTAAAACGCTGAACATGTGTTTTTCCAAAGTCCAAGGTTCGTAGATAGTAGAAATATACTATATAGAAAGCTTGGCAACCCGTCACCAAAACGTCAGAGAACATTGTTGGTCAAATGTTAAAAAGCCAGGAGGCATGAAGAACCTAAGAGACTTGGAGAGAGAAAGAAAGGAGTTACACAGGCACATCAAATGCAGTACACGAAAATGTGAACATGATTTAGCTGAATGCATCAGGCTAACCCCCTCCCCCCCCCCTCCCCCGCGATGAAAAATGCTTTACGCAGTACAGAGGGGAATGGAGCAGCTATGGGAGGGGAGTTTTGTGGGTAAAAATCTCATCCAGGTACTCAGTGCCGTGCTAGGTTTCGCCTCCCAACGTACAAGATCCTATCTGCCCTCGTATTAGCCATATCATGTAAACGTCTTAAGCCCTTCGTAAATAACCCGAATAACCCCTATCAGTTTTGTGCAATTTTGGGCCACGAATCCTTGAAAAACCAAAAAATCAAAATCAATATTCATTGCTTGATTCAGTGTATACGATTTTTATCACTAGGTCTTGTTTTTTGGCTCTGAAGCTAAGGAACTCTGTCAAAAACGAAAAAAAAAAATCTTCGTACTTAACATTTTCGTTATAGTGTTGTTTCTTCCCCGCTTGGAGAGAGTTCCAAGGACTGGGCCTTTTCTGACCCACTAAGCCACCTGTAAAAATCTTGCAAAAATAAATAACAAAGTCCATTCATGAAATTGGTCTACCAGTTGGACATCAAGACAAGCAGATGACGAGTTGGGTATACGTTTGGCCTTAATCCAAACATCAACCTTTTAAAAAAATTGGTATTTCTGAGCTTTAGTATTTCGATCATTTGTTTTTCGATCTGCCTCAAAGTGTATAGTGATTGGATTTATGTTTATTTGGTTCTTGTGAAACTGAAGACGTGGAACTTACTTGAACAAAACAAATAGTAGGCAATTTTCAACAGCCAAAATTGGCACATAATAGAAATTTAGTCGAAATCAACATTTGTCAGAAATTCCTTGCGTAGTGGGCTAAACATTTACCTAATCTTGGACCTATTTGGAGACGGCAACTCTAAAATGATATTGATTTACTGGGTCTTTAGCCCCGAATTCAATAAATTATTTATTTATGGAATTCTTTAGATAATTACCAATATTGTCCACAAGTTGCTATTAAAATGAACGTGGGTTTTAATTTATTGAATTTGTATTCTTACCTACGCCGCCGGTTAACTTGTTGACAAAAATGTAAATACAGTAATTATGTGACATGACCTTTTCTGGCTTAGAATACACGTCATAAAATTTAAGTACAATCCATACAAGTTGTGTATCTTTTTGATTTTGGTAAAGTGGAATAATATTAAAAAAACAAATTGGGCAAAGCAGCATTCATTGAGATCAACTAGATCGTTGCGGCGGCGCGCGATTATGGCTCGTGCTATTTTATGCGAATTAATTAAATGACATCAGCGTTGATGTAGAGATAGATACAAGATACTGTTGTCAATGGCTTCTACATCCAAGTTGGTAAATTACTCGTCTGTTGCTATTTTAAGCAATGTACAGAAATAATTTAAACGGTCTATATAACTTTTGCGGTTTTCCAATAAACAACTTTTATGTAGGAATATATTATTTTTCCAAATAATTATATTTTTTTATTTTCTTTTTAAAGGGAAAAACAAATTCGGCGTCGAAATCGTCCGTTATTTTTAAGCAAATGGTTCGTAAGAGGTAATCTGAAAAGCATTTCATTTTCATCACACAAAGGGACAAAAATTTAAAGAATTTAATTCAATTTCATTTCTTCATATCCTTTAAGACTTAATTAATAATGGGTGAGGTCCCGTTTGTTGGAAATTACTTCGTAAACGCGATTTGGAAGTGTTTACAGAGTTTTTTGATGATTCAATGAAATATCGCACCATGTGGCATATTGATGACGTCTGCAGATTGCCCACCGGACTCGTATACTTTCATTACAGGCACCTCCAAACCAAAGATTATCAATATTCTATTGAGATCAGGAGAAAAGGGAGTCCACTCCACTAGGCACGTTTTAACTACAAATCCGCACTCTCTTGCAATGCGTGCGAAATATGGATTGGATCTTAGTATAGCCGTCGGATTTCGTTCGTTTCTATTACAGAGACTACATGATTGTAATGGGGAAATCACGTCTGTGAGGTATAAAACTTAGATTAATTTGCTCTACTCTGGCTCTAAATATGGTCCTTATATCTTCAACCTTATTTGCTTTACAGAAATAGGTATTTTCGATGGTTAAATTTTTTTTATGTATGTATTTCTTACGACCGACGAAGGGTTAGTGTTGGAAGTATAGTTTATTATCAATTTTTGAAATAAATTATACCGGCAAAAAATGTACTCTGCCATTCATTTAAATTCGTTTCAGAGAGATCACACGACGACGCATCATGGGACATGGTTAGGTTTTTCCAGTCCTTAAAAGGGGAAGCAATTGATTGTAGGAAGTTCAACATTAAGGATTTATGTTGATTATTTCTAGGCCTCTTCATGACTTTTGTTAAATAATCAGCTTTGGTCTTGTTAGCATTAATTTGTAAACCCCATGTTTTGCAGTATGTTTGCAGACTGTTTGAAGCTGAAGAGCAGAAGGGTTGTCAGCAATAAGTATCAAGTCATCAGGGTAAAGGAAAATCTTGATCAAAGGGCACGGTAGTGCCCCAGCCAAGTTCTCTAGTAAAGACACTTACCCTTTTTACAGGAACAAACTCAGGCGGTTTTCGACCCCCCTCTAACTTTGGAACCAATTAAGCCAAAATCTTCAAACTTGAAAAATTTACCAAGCCCATTAAAAAGGTCTATCTCACCAAATTTCATCTCTATAGCGTTAGTGGTTCTCAACATACAGGACTTCAAAAATCGCAAAAACCGTAACTGACTGACTCACTCACTTAGATGATGAACATCAAAATTATGAAGCACTTCCGGCCATCCTAGAATCGTGAAATTTGGCAGAATGCTAAATCCTGTGGTGCATACACTGGGAAAAGTGCAAAACTTGAGATTTTCCATTCAGGAGACGTGGTATACGCCCACTTTTAAAAATTGGTTATTATTTATTTGGGCCCATTGCCGTAGAATGTTGAAATTTGGTGGAGCGGTAGGACTTGCAGTGGACAGAAAGAAAAAAATCTAAAATTTTATATTCTCCATTCAGGAGGCGTGGTATCCGCCCACTTTGGAAAATCGGTTATTATTTATTTGGGCCACTTCCCATTGCCGTAGAATGTTGAAATTTGGTAATGCAGTGAGACTTGCAGTGTGCAGAAAGAAAAAAAATTAAAAATGTATTATTCTCCATTTAGGAGGCGTGGTATCCGCCCACTTTTGAAAATCGGTCATTATTTATTTGGGTCAGTTCCCATTGCCGTAGAACGTTGAAATTTGGTAGAGCGACAGGACTTGCATTGTACGAAAGGAGAAATATCAAAAATTAAAAATTTTCCATTTAAGGGGCGTGGAATCTGCCCATATGAATAGATATTAATCTACCTGCTGATTGAAATTTTAATGAATAGTTTATTAGAAAGAAAACCAAAGTGACGGTAGTGGTAGCCAGTGTCTGTTGACATATTAAAAAATAAAGACGTTCAACGTTGTTTGTGAAATCAAATAAGGAAAAACTTCGCAAAAAGTAGTGAAATCACACCAAAAACATAAATGTAAAAGAAGAGCCAAGTTCTGTTATATAGAACAAAAAGTGTGTAATTCGTCAGCCACGAAAAGTAATGAGATCTAAATGTACGCCAAGTTCTTAGTTTAAGAAGGTTAAATGTTAAGCAATTGGTAGGTTTACTTGGCAAGTTTTTCGTTTATAACTTTATTATATCGTACAATATATAAGTGTTTGAAAACTTGACCAGTGACCTACCATTGCTTAACATTTAACCTTCTTAAACTAAGAACTTGGAGTACATTTAGATCTCATTACTTTTCGTGGCTGACAAATTACACACTTTTTGTTCTATATAACAGAACTTGGCTCTTCTTTTACATTTATGTTTTTGGTGTGATAAGTATTACACGCACGCCCGGGCAAAATATTACAAATTCCATCAATAAATAGTGCAAAAAGTATTGGGCTAAGGATATAACCCTGGGGAACACCAGCTGTCGTTTCAAACCACTCTATGCTACATCCCATCATTTTTTAGAAGTGAATTTATTGACTGAGTAGATACTGGCTACCATTTCACCAAATCTTTTTTTTTTTAAATACCTAATCCATTTTCAATACTAGTTTTGTGATATCTTTCATAATACGCATCCTTGGGCATACCTACTCAGCTCCCTAATCTAGTTTTTTTAAGTTCCAGGATCTGACTTTGAGTGCACTCCATATCTGTAAGGCGAACACACTTAAACGTTTTCGTGCGCACGAACGGTTTGCTTCATGTACCTAACATCAAAAACGAAAGAAATTTTCGCCGCCGCGAATGAAATAGAATGAACACATTTTCTTTGACGTTTTCGTATTTTTTGCTTCATGTAACCTTAAAAACGAACAGATTTTATCGTCTCCACGAAAGAAAACAAACGACAGCTCATCACAAATTTTTAAATTTGAGGTGGCCTCGACTCCAGTAATTCGTTTCGCCCCGATGTGGTGGGTGGGCTCATCAGTAGACGACCACCACATCTGATCTAGACGCACTGTTTACTCGATTTTTACCGAGACTAATGATTTTTCAATCAACAAGTGACTGTGAATCGTACCTCAAGACGAATCTTTGGTTCAAAGACTATCGCCGAGAGGATTTGTTTCTTGACGTTTATCATTTTCTTTGATTTCTAAATTGGCGGTTGGGTTTAATATTTCCATATTCCATTTTGTATTTTGTATGTATGCTGGCGAATTATTTGTTAATAGCAAGTCATAGCGATGTTAGCGATGTGGAAGATTCTACAAATACAACAAGAAAAAATCTCCGGGAATATTCCAATCCTCTTCCGCTGTCCGATGAAAAATTTGTTTTATTCATGTGTATTGAATTGTAAGTTTACATGTTATATGTTCTTATTTTTATACGTTCAACGTTTTCGGTTGAATAAAAGCGCTTTTAGGTATGTGCTGGACAACATTTGTCTTCCTACAGGAATGCGAAACACATACGTCCCTCCTATTTTACGGCTATGTTCCACGCTTGAGGTACTGGCTGGAGGTGGTTACCGGTGGATGATTGGTTCGACAAAATTTTCCAACAGAAATTGTCAGGGTCAATCCCAAACAAGCGAGAATCGTTGTTACTCCTCGCTTCTCCACTCAGTAATCAAAGCTTAAAAAAACAAAAAACGAAAGAAATAATGCGAAAACGAAAATGTGTTTCATTTCCCTTCGTTTTTTTCTTCCTCTTCATTTAAGAAAAAAGGGCTTAAATATATGTTTTTGTGATTTTGCGCTTTTTTTTTATTGTATATTAAATTGTAAAATATAAGGGTGCCTATTTGGCGCAACAGGTCCGAATAGGCACCCTATCAATAGCTTATCACAACCATTCGTTTGTGTGAGTTTTTACTTTTGGTAGGAATGGAAGGAACGGCTGAATTGAGAATCTTTTCCAAGGCATTTATATCTACTTTCGGATGCTTGTCAGATATTCGCGACAGTTGGCGCAGTAGAAAAATGC
The DNA here is from genome assembly GCA_955612985.1 of Cheilosia scutellata. NCBI lineage: Eukaryota > Metazoa > Arthropoda > Insecta > Diptera > Syrphidae > Cheilosia > Cheilosia scutellata. Next base: position 62,169,731 of record OY015313.1, read on the forward strand.
CTTAATTAATTTGTGTGTTTTCCGGGGATCGAACCTTCGTTTTGCCAGTTAAATGAAGCAAAATAAAAAAACCAAAACGTCAAAGAAAAAGCTTTTGTTTTTTTTGTGGTTTCGCGCCAACGAAAATTCGTTTCGTTTTCAAAGTTATTTAGAGTAAACCTTAGCGTAAGCGAAAACGATTGAAAGTTTTCATATCACAGAATCCCACCCCAGATCTTCAATTTGGTTTAGCCAATTTGAATGTATTCATTTACCTACCTTCATAATTTGAAAGCCCATCCATTCAGAAGTACCCTTTTTTCGCATAAAAATGTTAACGACACTATCTGGCCAGGTTGACTCTTTTCCTTGTAGGTGTTTTCCAAGCAAATTCGTTGTAATGGTCGGTACAGATATTTACAACAGTTCACACTTTCGAACACATTACCTATTCTTCTATTTAAATTTGTGAGTTTTAACTGTCGCTAAATATTCCCAATTATGATGACGGCTGTTATATTTAAAGTTTAAAGCCATGGCCTTGTATCTGAAAGCTATTATTAGCTTCTCCGATTTACCGAATCAATATTTAATTACCTGGCATTTCAGCCCTCACTAATTAGGTAGTCGCACCATCATGCAGATACATACAACTTGCATGTTGATTTTATCAAAAACATCAGCCAATCAACGTCATCAATATTTTAATAGTCTTGTTTACTCTTGGTCACATCGCAACCCCCCGCTACGGAGCCCAACATATTAGTTTCAATGTAAACCAGATTTTCCATTAGGTAAACACACCCTTAATGGTGTCACTATGAGCCCAGCAATAATGATAAATTCAAGAGATAACTTTTAATTCCCTGTTAATCTCCAACATGCTTCCGTGCAGAGCACTCGCTACTCCACGTCCACCCAGGAATTATCCTGAGCAGAAGATAACATCCGAGCAACATTGTTCGTTTTGTCTTCTCGTTTGGCTAAGAAACCCATCGTTGTTGCAACCATGTTGAGCACACACCAGCAACTCTGCTGGAAGGAAAGTCCTTGCACCATCGACCCACGCCCCCCCATATGTGTTCCCATGGCTCGCATTGCTAAAAGGTTCACATAAATAAATTTAACAGATTCCCTATCTCCATCCCAGTCGGGCGGGTGTATTTTATTTACAAACAAGAAGAAAGTTCCGGTCTGGCGGATAAGCAATCCGAGGATGCTCCAAGCTCCAAGCTCCACCGATCCGCCCTCTTTTGTCGGCAACGTGGTGGCAGGCATCCTACATATTCTGCCGTTTGAATCAATGTTTGGTGAATGGGGCTGTTGATTCCATTAGGTGTTGTTTCTGTTGCCACATCCAGTGTTTTGTCGAAGCGAGTAGATTTAACCGCATTTCCTCTTCACACCTCTTTTGTGGCTCTACGTGGCCCGACCGCACTGACAAGACATCCAATAGGAGGTGCGGCAAACGTCTTTCTCAGTTTTTTTGCTCGTCACGTCATCAGATGAAAGTTTACGGATTTTTACAACGTCCTTAATAACGCTTTTGGGCAAACAATTCCTCACCAGTCGAGCCAGCCGAAAAGGGTTTTCACTTTCATGTATACCTCTATATACGTATAGACTCACTCACTTCGGGCCAATTTGGGAAAAGAGCATCAGCACAACATAAAAATAAACCAAACGAGGCAGCACGGGCGGCGAAAGAAAACTCATCATTCCACGGCACATCGCCTGCCCTTGCTGTCTGTTGGTGTGTTCCATCAATTACGTGACTCCCATACCTGGGCGGCAAGGATTCGTTTTCAATTCCCGAGCCGGCAATCCGCAAGGCGAAGTTTTCTGATAAAATTTCCCAGACTACATGACGTGCATTTGTTAGAGGAATTTTTTTTAAGAGCATTCCATTCGATTGAACAAGATTCTTCGTAGTAACGTTTTTGTTGCTGCCTGATGTGGGTGGAGCGCGGAGCTACTCTGCCGCAGTACCGGAGGATTCCTCGCATCTACGCCATCGGAATCGCAAGAAATCCGAAAGATTTTTTTCTGGTCGACGACGCTGCGTCTCATTCTCATTGTCGGGCGCACATACATCCATCCATTCGCTATCATTACGATAGATGATAATTCAATTTGGCTGGACAATTTGGCAATCTATTCACACAAAGGCGTCGGAGCTGTGCAGAATCTGGCCGCATCTCTTGATGCTAATGCTGGAATGTGACATTGGATGAAATAGTTAATCCGGTTGGCTTTAATGGTTCATAACAATGGCTTAAAATTGAAACGGAATGCATTGTACTGGTAGAATGTCGATGGTTATATCGGATTTCGGTAGAGTATCTCCAATTAGAAATCGGGATTATGATAGCTTTGGTATGCAAAGTTATAGTAATCCTACGTTTAGGTGGTGCGCCATGATGGTAAAGTGAAATTATTCAATGCAAATATTGTGCTTTTTATTGAGCCGGCAGTTAAATTTGCTAAAGTTGTTTATTTAAATTAGAAGCTGCCATTTAGGTAAGGCATGTGGGAGAGTTGGCAAGTGGAATGCTGAAGTGAATACCGAATTTCATAGATTGGCTAAATGGGTCTCAGAAGTCTAACATAAAACGCTAGAAGGAGAACGTTCGGTGGGTGGATTACCGGTGTCATCATCAATCCAGATGGCGATGGTCATATTTGGAATTGAGGTCAGTGAGGATGGGGATTTTTGAGAACTAATCAAGGCAGTGTTGTTATATTGTGGGATTTATCCCTTTTTGTGGGATTTTCGATGTCCGAAAAGCCTTCCCTGGGATAAAGGGAAAAAGCACCAAAATCGTGGGAATTTCAGGAAACTGAAAAATTTTAATGAAATTTTATCAAAACTACTCCAATTCACAAAAATTATCGGCTCAAATATTAGCTAGTACAAAAACAATCTGACGGCGCAGCGGAGCGCATGTATAACTAGACCTCTAGCGCCAGCGGGAAAGTGACATTGGAATGGAACCAGTTTGATTGTTTATCTTCATGAGCATAAAAAATATATTTTGTTCCATAATGTAAACTAGACCTAGGGTGCCTATACGGACTAGATTGAAACATTTCGCAAAAAATGATATTTCCAATATGTGCTAGCGATCTAGGGCAAATGCTGAAATGTCAGTTTTTGTATGCCGCATGCCAGTGTTGTTAGGTCTCTCTCTTCATTTTTCCCACCAAACGTGGTCATTTTTCCCTTTTTTCCCTTTTCACTGAACTCAAATTCCCACGAAATTCCCACGATGCATTCAAATGAAAAAAAAAAAAAAAAAATTATAATAATACATTTTAACTCATTTTTATTATATTGAAAGAAAATCACAATGGCCGCGTTCCATTGACCGCTAGATGACTAGCTTCTCTAGTTTGTGTGAGATTTTATTTTTGGGGCTAATGGAAGGGACCTACCATTTTATGTCGAATCCGAACGGCTGAATTGTCAAATCAAGTCTAAATTAATCAAGTCTAAATGAATCAAGTCTAAATTAATTTAGTAAAGAACAAGGAAAAGTGGAAATGTAGAAGTTACACAAAATACATTTTTGATGCTCATGAAGATAAAGTAATAAAAATACAAACTGGTTCCATTCAAATGTCACTTTGCCGCTGCCGATAGAGGTCTAGTTACATACACTGTCGCTGCGCCGGCCGTCAGATTGTTTTTGTACTAGAACTTTTTTGTTAAGAGGCTATTTACATGAGCTCTTTTTATTTCTGCTGATAATTGTTGTGAATTTTTGAATTAGTTTTGATGAAATTTCACAAAAATTTGGTTTTACAATTTTTTTGTCAGATTCCTGAAATTCCCACGATTGTGGTGCTTTTTCCCTTTATCCCACGGAAGGCTTTTCGGACATCGAAATTCCCATAAAAAGGGATAAATCCCACGATATAACAACACCTAGCGGTCAATGGAGCGCGGCCATTGTGATTTTCTTTTGATATAATGTATCGTGGGAATTTGGTGGGAATTTGAGTTCGGTGAAAAAGGAAAAAAGGGAAAAATGACCACGCTTTGTGGGAAAAATGAAGAGAGAGTCCTAACAACACTGAATCAAGGTGCTGGAAAAGAGATGGTATCGGATGAGCCCTTTACGGGCCAATGGCAGCTCGTAAATCTTCAAGGTGGGTCACTGCCACCGTAATATCCTTCATCCAAGTGATTTCCCTCCTGTGCTACTATTGTAATCATTTGCTCATTTTGAGTACATTTTTATGAACTGAGTACGGATACTACTTTCAAGCCGTCGCGTACTACTATTTCATAACATTATAAACATAATTCATTTTTATTTTTTTCGAAATACATAACATTTTTGGTTCCTAAACCTGACGCTTGAGGAGTACTTAATTACCTACTTATAAGGACCTTTTTACTTTCCTATACAAATTTAGTATGAACTGTCAGTTTCATAGATTAAAAAGTGCCCAATTATAACACAAAATCACAAAACGTTTTGTAAGAGGACAAAAATTGACTTTATATAGTGAGAGATTTAAAAATTGTTGAAATGTGCATAATACAATAACAATGGACAATATAGTGCAATTAAAACTGTAAGCTACGTAATTCTAATGTTATATGTAAGAGTAAGTACCTACTTTTTTTTAAAGAAGATGTGTAACTTGCTCAATAAATATTATTAATTTACTAATGGAGATAGATTGGTCAAGCACTGACGCACTGAGTAGAGTGAACTAGGTTACATAAAACTTTCAGGAATAATGAGGATTTCTTCAATTTTCAACTATTTACTTGAAACGAAGTTGACTCTGTATACACTGGAACGAAGTCAAAGCTTCAGCAAAGTCCAAGAACTGCCCACTGTCTTTTTGATGTATTTTCATACTATTGGGGAGGTAACTTCTATGTTTGCGCAATTTTTACAATGTTTTTCGTATTTTGCACTTTTTCAACAATTTTTTTTTCTAGAAATGAATGTTAAGAAAATACCATATAGTCACATTGGTCGGAATTATAGCTTTTTGAACAACGTTCCTAATACATTAAAGTCTTAAAAGTTATTGTTTGAATATACGAATTCTAACAGCTTGGAAAAAACAGCTCATTTTATTGATGCTATTTTTTAACTAAAGAACGTAGTCTCAAAAACAATAAAACTACAACTAAGCAATTTATAGAAAAACAAATCATACCATAAAAAAAAAAATAAATATACCTACAGAGCCACACCACATTAAGGCACTATTTTTATCAAATTTGTCTGTTAAAATCAGCATGGCCACATGGCGTTATTACGTCAATAGATTACTGATTGCGGAAATTGATAGAATTTCTAATTTTGACCAATTTTATACTTATAACTGGAAAGTACACTTTAGTTTAGGTGCATTGTGAGACGTACTACCTTGGAAGCCATTTGAGTACTATTTTCTACAGAGATGAGAACTCTGCCCAACCAAAAGGGAGGGAACGCTGACCTACCTACCTACCTACATATGATTCGCAATACAAAATGTATTTTGCGTTCCTTTTTAAGGTTCCGTTTCCATATGGAGGAACCTTATTGCTTTCGCTACGATGTCTGTCCGAATAAAATAAAAAATGTTGTACCTAGGTCTATCTCAAGAACTAATTGACGTAGAAAGCTGGAATTTGCACACAGTATCAGGTATAACCTCTAGTTAATCGACAAATACCAATATTAACAAAACATCGGCTGGTTTTGGAGTTATTCTTAATTTCGTGGAAAAAATATGTTCATTCGCACAAAAAACTGTTTATTTTTAGATTTACAAAAAATACATGTAATCCTTTCTTGTAGATCATCTTCGTAGCTATATATGTGCTGAAGACTGTTATGTCGAAAAGTTAATATTTTAGAAGATATTTACAAAAAAACTCAATCAATCGCCACAATTGGAACTTCCTTTCCAATCCCAATGCATACCCATCTCATACACCATTGTCAATGTCACCACACCCACACGGCCATACATACATAAGGCATACCATATTGGTGTTTGGTTGAACACGATCTACACCACGCGCCAACAAACCGAGAGAATTACTCCGAAAAGGGTGTGGCTTTCAGTGTTGCCACTAAAAAAAAGTGAATCCGGTCAAATCTGACCGAATGACCGGATTTTTATTTTCTAAATCCGGTCAAAAATTCCGGTCAAAAGTTAAAATGAGAATTTTTGACCTGAAACCCGGTCAAAAAGAGAAAATACCTATACCTACCTATACAATTTACGAATTTTTATGTTATGTCATGTTTAGAAAACGTTTTTATAATACGTGAATCTTGAGTTTGTGAACTTGTTTTTTATTTCGTTTGTTTAAAATTTACTGAAACTAATTTAATTTTTCATTTTATATGATATGTTTTAAGTTCTGAAATACACTTTTAGTGCATGGCCATACACGCCTTCCAATGAACGAGGTGTCCAGCGACACAGGTAGATTTTGAGTGAGTAAAGGAGAAAGGTATATAGCATAGAAAATCTACTTTCAGAAATAATTCTGGCACGTTCTTTTTCGCACCTTTGTGCTTTCGATACAAATCTTTATTTGATATTTGCGTTGATAGAGTGAGGACGTCAAAAACGGGCGTCCGCTTCGGCTTAACCATAGAAATTGTTTGTGTTTTCAATTTCACTATTCTTTTACCAGCCAAATTTTATTTCATTGCAATGACCCCTGGTTTTTGTGTGTAGCCAAATTGTTAATGGAAATGAAAGTCATGGGAGGACGTGTATGGCCAGGCCATGTACTAAGGCCGTGTGTCAATTGAGCTAAGTAATTATTCTCGAATAATTTTCTGACACTTGAAAAGAGTAGTTCACCAATCTGAGATTTATCGAATTTCACACTTTAATTAATTAAAATTCAATATTTAATTTCCTCTTCAAAATTCTAGCAAAAGAAAACTTCAAAAAATTAGCCTATAAGATAAATTATTATCCTGCTCCCTGAGCAGAATTTGTTTGAACTTGGGAGCATGTTCGTAATGTATGGCAAAGTTATATTCAAATTATAGAAATCTATATTTATTTATAGTCAGTAGGGAAATTTTATTTTTCCGGTCAAAAAAGGGTTTTCCGGTTAAAAACATTTTTCGTTCCGGTCAAAAAACGGTTAGGCCGGATTTCAAAATGTTCTCCGGTCAGAGTAAACAGATTCCGGTCAGATATGACCGATCTCGATCCGATCTCGATCTCGATCCATTATGCGTTGTTGCTGTTGGATTGCATGGGGAGATTTCGTGTTGGATATGAGTGGAATCTGGAATGTCGTGGTCGTGGCTGGCTGGCAGTGGTGTGGTGGGTGGTGGTTGCTGTGGGAGAAAATTATTTTTGTTGGATAGGAGGCGGATCTTAAGTGAGAGACATAATTCATATAGATATTTGCATATCAGATCGAGATGTGCTTGAGTTGAGGAGAAATACCTTTTGTGAGGTTTGATGGGAGAGCATGGTGATTATTTTATGTTGTGTTTGTGTATCTCGGTCGATGTCATGGAGGATGGAGGGTTGTGCTCTGGCCTCTCTCCCCACGATCATCGAATTGTTTCATATTCATTGTATCGTGTTCGCGACTTCGCGTATGCATTTTTGTTGCACGTGTGCTCTCTCTGTTCATTTGTATTATTACGAGTTGGGTGGGGCCGATGATATTGCAATGAAATAATGTCTTGCTCGCATTTTTAGGGGGTAGGTCAGTAAAGGTATGTATATATAGGTACTACATTACATAGTTAGTTTTCGAAGATCCAAGTAGGCATAGGTCGAAACTGACGAGTGACGACAACCGACGTTAGGGAACAATACCTTAATGTCGTTTTCGATTGGTAATCCAGAATCGTCCGGAAGCAATCCGAACGCTTCTAAAAGCGTTCGATTAGCACTCAACTGACAGTTCTTCTACTGAAAAGAAGAGAAATTTGCTTCTGGATTTGAATTCAGAATCGCGGAGAGTTCTTCCGGACGCTTCTGGATTACCAATCGAAAACGACATAACACTATGCATGCATATTATTATGAACTAACGTACGGAACCTTCGGTGCGCGAGTGACACTTGCACTTGGCCGGTTTTTTTTTTTCAATTTCCTTTTTATCTGTTTACCTTGTGTGCTAAGGATATTGTAGTTCTACTCTCTGGGTTTCCGTCTTTCTGGTCCTGGATTCGTTTTGTGGTGAACTATTTTTGCTTTCTTTCTGTATGATCATGGGACTTGAATTTTCTTAAAAGAACCTCTTTCACTTGTGTTGGGTATTTAAAAAAATGTCTACTTAAATTTGCTTGTCGCTGAGTGCGACAAGAGTTTATGCAACATTTAACACAGTATACGTATTCTCTAGTTTTAACCATTAGATATTGAATTGACAAATCTGAAAAAGGGGCAAAAAAGGGAAGCGCATCCACTAGCATACGTTCGCAGAACAGGATTTGCACTGAAAACAAAGTGAAGTGAATCAAGAAAATACAAACCCCGTGCATCCTAATCATATAGAAAAAAGGGCAAACATATTTCACCACCAAATCGAATCAGTACAACAACAATATCCGCAGCACACAAGGTAAACACAGAAAGAGGAAAATACATTTTTGTTCGAATCATACACCACTCATTGACTTCCTTCCTTCACATTGCAGGCGTTTCATACCAGGTATTGTATGTAGTATGCTGGTTTTTGGTTTTTAGTATGCTGGTTTTATATTTTTTCTTGAACCAGCTTTTGTTCCATCATTCTACATCTGTATATTTCTCTTGTTTGTGTTAGATGCAAACTTAGGTGAAATGTCTTTAACTCCCTACAACAGTTACGATTTGACTGTGGTATCTTGCAAGCAGCGGGACAAAAATCATATCGTACCATATGACGAGGATGAAGATCATAAAGTGTAAAGGACTAAATCAGGGGCCTGTAACACAACGTGACAAGTAGTTGTAGGACAAGTGAATTCCGACAACTTGTAAAAAATTGTGTAACACAAAACGACAAGTCCGTGAACACTTCGACAATTGTCGCGATGGAAGATGACAAGTGGGAAATTATATAATTTCCCTCTTTCTGTAACAGAACACGACAAGTGTCAAGAAACACTTGTAGAACTGTGGTTCAATGAGGACAAGTGATTTGGATATTGTCAAGAGCTGACAAGTGCATTTTTAATGTAATGCCTAATCCCTAACATTTATTTTGTGTAATTAACGTATTAATTCTAATGTTATTTATTTCGTTACCACTTACAATTGCGCGTTTCTTATCATTTTGCCAAAATATGTCCCTTATACCCGTTCAATTCTTATTTTGCGGAACTATATACGTTTAGAATATTTGCAAGGCTGTGTATTTCCTTCCATTTTGCACATTTTATTTTCTTTTGTTAGGACATCTCAAAAAGCACCAAAAATTATACCTTTCCTCTCTTATGTTAGTTAAAATAAAATTTTTTTGTTTTTCTTCACAAACACTAATTGTCGAAGAATGCCGACAAGTCAAGGAAATTTAATTCTTTTGACAAGTGCAACGGTTTACGTTCTGTTACAGAATTAATTTTTACTTGTCGGACAAGCATAGTTGGACAAGTGAATTTATACTTGTCGACTTGTCACGTTGTGTTACAGGCCCCAGGTCCTTGGATGTGTTGCAATGAAGCTAGCCCTGGCGTCAGCCACAGCCACTTCAAGCACGACTTGCGAAGAAGGGCAACAACTCAATATACTCTAAATGAATCGTTTAATAGTTCGTGTCCAATCACTCGACTGCGAAGGAAAACCAAAAGAGCTGCAGTTAGGAGTTAGAAGAATGGCATCTCTACAGAACCAGTTCCAGTCCATCAAGTTCAGATCCCAGTAAATATGAAATTAGAGGGGCAAAACTGCGAATCCATAGATAGGATGAAAACGAGGCCGCAAGGTACCTACTATTAAAAGTATTGTCGGCACATGCGGGCAAAGTCCAGTCAGTAATTTCTAGATTTGCTTATTGAATCACATTTCTATGGCTGTATAGAAACTGAAATGCAATGCAAACAAGACCAGCTCACATTTTCTAGGAAAAATTCATCAACAGTTCCTCAGATCCAAATGGATGACCATCCAATTCATCCCAAGGACTCAATGCACATTCTAGGAGTCACAGTCAATTCAGGAATCACATGGCAGTCGCAGGGCCACATATCCTATATCGCAAGATCGGCGTCCGCCCCAAGCAACTTCTCCTTCTCTACAAAGCACATGGTTAGACCAGGCCTGGAATACAGTTCCCAGATATGGAGCTCGGCCCCGAAACATTCACTTAACCTATACTTGACAGCATAGAGAGACGAGCAGTTCGACTTATTGGAGACTCTACACTTACACTTACATCGAATCTACAACCGTTGGTGCACAGAAGACAAGTCACTGACCTATGCTTGTTCTATAGGTACTTCCATGGTAGATGTTCCGAGGAACTCAAAAACATTATCCCTCGAAATGCAACTTTTGAGCGCCCCACAGGACAGGCTGCTAATGCTCATGGTCATGGCCATACAGTACACTTGACAACCGCGAGGACATCAAATTTCCAAAACTCCTTCTGTTACAGGACAAGCAAACTCTGGAACTCGCTTCCTGGGGATGTATTTCCTGAAGACTACAATTTACAGCAATTTAAGTGCAGAACTAACATACATCTGCAAGCATCTCGGGGCGCTGTTAAAGCGTTATAGGTTCGCCTTTCTCGAGAGAAGTATTAAAAAAACAAAAAAAAAACAGGAGTTTGTTTTTAAGACAATAGGTCTGTTTTTCTCCACACCTATCTCAGTGAAGTAAAGTAAAGTAAGAAAATGTGCAAAAAAACAATCGCCAACTGCTCCCCAACCACTTTTCTGAACAGTCGGTTTTATCCCTGAGAAGATAACAGCTGGCATTGCTGTCAAAATAGCCATCAATGAAAAATTCAATTTCAAAATATAAATCCTTCTAGAAAAATGAACCTTTTAGCGCAAAAAAATAATGACTATCAATTTCTACAGAATATTTACTTTTTCTGCTTACTTTTTTTCTCTTCCTGGGGCCTGTACCACGAAACAACAAGTATTGTGGAATTGGAGCATTTTAACATATTGCTCGGATAAATTGCTACTGTTTAACAATACTTGTTTTTTTCGTGGTACTGGCCCCTGGCATCTTGTATCGTCAAAATAAAATCACAAACTAATTGCTAAAGAAAAAAAAACGAAAACATGCGCGGGTGTGTTTATTAGGTGAGTCCTAAAGAGTATGCGTGCTAATTCTGAGATTCGATCGAATCGAGTATTCCTCGAATTTAAAAACTCGAATGAACTTCTCACAATCTAAGTTTTGAGGGAAAGAAGTTCATTACTAAATGATTTCATTGTATGAATTTTATTTTCGAAATCAGCTGTATTAAATATATCACTGTCGATTGCGTTGGTTTTGACTTTAATTTGAGAAAGGATGGGTTTATATACATTCTTGGACGAAATGTATATAAACCCACCATAAAACGATCAAATTGAACAGAAAAAATGCAATAAAAATTAAATAAATGGGCATTTCAAATCGTTTTTGGTTTGTTCATTTTGATTGCGACATGCGATTATTTTCATTTGAAATTTTTTCTCCATAAGACGAACAAATGTTGCTTCCAATTTTATATGTTTTATGTTTAATTTTGCTATACCTAAACATTTTTTTAAATAAAGATTTAAACCACAAATTTTCAGTCGAAAAAACTCATAACATTTAACTCAATGCAATCGAAAATGAGAATGTGCGGAGAAATGAACAAAAAACGAATCTCCATCGAAATCAAAAGTTGGAATGTCAGTTGGCTTAAAAAAATAAATAATACTTAACCTTTATTACATACTTCAGTTAAAAAATCAACAGGGAATACAAAATGGGAGAATGTGCTATTACAAAAAATGTATCCCATAATGATATATCAAAGATAACACACTAATTTTAAATTATTATAAGTCTAGGTGTATAATATATAGGCATTTTGTAAACAAAATGCAACTTAAATAAAAACAGAAAATATTTATTATTTTATTACTTTCCGTAATATTCAGATGTTATTTTAGAATTTGTTTAAAATATGCAATTCCTTATACATTTACACCCACCACAGCCTACAAAATGGTACGTATCATAAAAGGAGACACTCTGTGAACAGATCCAAATTACACAAAAATGTGTTCCCCTAGTGTTCAGAATTGAAGAATGCTCCAAAGTTGCCCTTGCTGGAAATGAATAGCTTGTGTGAATCTCAGTGGTGTCAAATTGAGTGCAGTTGTTGTAATTGCGTGCTGAAAATCCTGCTTTACTTTACTTCACTGAGATCGATGTGGAAAAAAACAGACCTAATGCAGTGGAGAAAGTCGTTTCCAACACCATAAGTTGAATGGACTATAAGCTCGTTCAAATTTGCAGAACCTGACGGGATTTACCAGCAATGAACTGCAACAGCCTTTAAGTCCGGTTTTACCAACCTCGTATAAACATCGTCTCAAGCTGTTTACGAACAGTTTATAGTTTACCTGCCTAATGGACAGAGGACCGACTGCGACTCAGTGATCTTTATATCAGAGGAATGTTTAAATCCCAAAACCAATATTAAGCACAAGACGTCTACCACGAAGGTAAAATCTTAAGCATTCTCCGGATGCGATCGAGTATCTATACTATTTCTCGACATCAATAACGTAACAGACTCAGACTCAATATAATGATAGCCATATGGAAGATTTGACAGAATAAGAAAGAACACATTTCACAGAGAAGAGACCTGTCACTTGATCACGACGCCACTGCCTCACCACTTGAATGTGCGCCTTGCTTTAGGTATGTATAGGTTTTAGGTAACTGGTTAGGGCAAGAGATTGGTGGCTGCATTTTTCTGATAATCGTATAGCTGTCATTTAGGTGAATTGTGAAGTATAGACTTGTGCTACACGTAAATTTAATAATATTTTCAACATTAAAATCATTTAAATCCCATCAATGATATCGCAAGTGTTAAACATCTATCTACATTACTATATTTTTAAAGTAGTAAAGTAGTGTTCGAAATCTTGCGTTTCCTATAAGGTTTTTGGTAGCCACAAAAATGGAATGACACTTTTCAGTGCACACTGAGTGGCCAAAAAGATTCTGTCCCGGGCATTACCTTATGGGAATTCTATTGCGTCTTTCTAAATCTCTCAGCAAGTCCACCCTCAGGTTCACCAGCATCAAGTACAGAGGACCAGTGGCAACACTGCCAGCGTGCTATCAGGAGTGCCGCTACCGAAGTGCTGATGGGTTTCACTAGGCGACCACAACGAAACCCCTGGTTCGATGAGGAACGCCGCCAGGCACATAAGAGAGCACGAGAAGCGAGCGGTCGAATCAATTGAGGTACGGACACTACTGCAGAGACAATGTTCGAAAGTTATACCAAAGGGTAAAACAATCCACCCAAGGATACAAGGCCCGAACAGAAGCCTGCAGAGAAGAGCATGGGAATACAGTAGTAGATTCACAGTCGGTGCTGAGGATTTGGAAAGAACACTTCTGCAGACTGTTAAACAGCGGAGACAGCCAACAACCCGCTGTCAGGCAGAATGATCTGTTCAGCTTGGACGATGATAGCCAAAATTTCCGTTCACCCGATCTACACGAAGTGAGGATAGCGATATCCAAACTTAAGTCCAACAAAGCTGCTGGAGCGGATGACCTCCCGGCCGAGCTTTTTAAAGCAGCGGGAGATGGCTTGGTAAGGTGCATGCACCAATGCACCAACTCATCTGTAAAATCAGGTCGGATGAAAGCATGCCCGACGAATGGAACCTCAGCATCGTATGCCCCATCCACAAGAAAGGAGATACTCTGAACTGCGCCAACTACAGAGGAATAAGTCTCCTGAACGTCGCGTATAAGATCTTGTCGGCTGTATTGTGTGAACGCCTAAAACCTTTCGCCAACAACCTGATCGGCCCATATCAGTGTGGTTTTAGACCAGGAAAGTCAACCATCGACCAAATTTTCACACTCCGACAGATCTTGGAAAAAACCCAGGAATTTCAGATCGATACACACCATCTATTTATCGACTTTAAAGTCGCCTATGATAGCGTATATAGGGACGAACTATACAAGGCCATGTCAAGTTTTGGCATCCCCGCCAAACTCGTCCGTCTGTGGAGGATGACGATGGAGAAATCTCGCTGCAAGTCGGCAAGAACACCACCGATTCATTTGATGTCGAAAAAGGTTTGAGACAAGGCGACGGCGACGCGCTATCATGTATACTTTCTTTAACATCGTCCTGGAAGCAATTGTATGAAACTCACAAGCCAACACCAGAGGTACAATTTTTCAAAAGTTCGTTCAACTACTTGCCTATGCTGATGATATTGACATTATTGGGAGTACGCGGCGAGCTGTCAGTGGCGCATTTGCAAGATGGGTCTGGCTGTTAATGAGGACAAAACGCTGTCAGCGAGAAAGCACTCTCAACATCGACGACTCGGACAAAACGTCACGATGGACAGATACAACTTCGAAGTAGTTAAAGACTTTGTCTACCTGGGCTCCACTATCACTTCGCAAAATGACATCGGTGCAGAGATCAAGCGAAGAATCAATCTTGCCAATCGCTGTTTCTTCGGGCTAAGAAGGCATCTAAGAAGTAAAGCCCTCTCTCATAGAACCAAGGAGATACTATATAAGACCTTAATCATCCCGGTCGTGCTGTATGGTGCAGAAGCATGGACCCTGTCAAAAGCGGATGAAAACCTTCTGGGATGCTTTGAGAGAAAGATTCTTCGAGTGATATTCCGTCCAGTTTGTGACGATGGAGTGTGGAGAAGAAGATTCAATGACGAACTATACGGGCTATACAGCGACGCTGACCTGGTCAAAAAGCTAAAAATTCAACGGCTGAGATGGCTGGGACACGTTGAGTGTATGGACAACAACGCACCAGCCCGACGAGTCTTCGAATCCACCCCTGAGGGACAACGCAGCAGAGGAAGACCCCACCTTAGGTGGCGCGCACAATTGGAGAACGACGTCAACCAACTTGGTGTGCGCAATTAGAGGCAGCTAGCGAGGGACTGAGCTGGCTGGAGGGGCTTGTTGGTTGACTGTAAACGCCACCAAAAGTAAGTAAAGTAAGCTTGATGCCTTTCTCACCAACTTTGCTAACATCTGCATGCGCTTAAAAAGCTGGCATAACCTTCCTAGTTCCATTAGCATCCCACATTCATTGTAGCAATCCACAACTTTCTCCCTATAGCTTTATAATCCTGAGAGATCTTTCATGTTCTTCACCCACATTGGGAATGACTATGCTTACACGGGCCGTGAGGAACACCTATATGCATAATGACAATTTTAAACCCCTCTCATATCTAAGAGCGGATTAATTCTGAAATAAATACAACCAGACCACCTCTATCCACTAGCATACCCTCACCGAAGACCGATTTCCATCTGCTCTAAGGCAGCCTTATTCCGATCCATCAGTATAGTTGCACGAGGTTCACAAGATGATTCTCATTAATATGTCCTCCTAAATGGAAGATGTAAATGCGGACATGTAGACCCAATACCATCCATATATTGCATGAGGCACGTCATGCTCATGGCTCGCCATCGCCAGTCAAAGGTAAGCTCTGCCAAACGCCAAACAACCTGCATTCACATTAAGTCATATACTGCTTGCCTTTGCCACGATATCCATCCGTACATCGATCGATAAACATCCCGTAATCTTTTATTACGTTATTTGGAATAAATCATCAATAAATTTGCCCAGGACGGGACACAAGCAAAAACGTCGCATTGTCCATGAAGAAATCACTGCGCGATTGAGACCATAAAAGGAGCCTGAGTACAAATCGTTGTCACATGTGAGCAGAATTTTTATTGCGGCCAGCGGCCGTCGCCATCGATGGACTATAGCATCACCGCAGTGCAGCGACTGGTTCCAGAAGTACCTGTGAAACGAATTAAAATTGCCGAACGTATTGAAACGCGTTTTTGCCCCACGAAGCCGCAACGGCATTGTTTAGGTCCTATTGCGGGGAATGCAAGTGATCTACGCAAGGAATGTTGTCTGCGGTGCGTAGTGTATGAAAATGCCTTACCAGATCTACATATATGGCGTGGCTCACATTGGGACCAACGTCAGCCGCGCACCAGGACCAGTCACAACCAATATCTCTGAGCAATGCATCGGATCGGCCTTCCAGAGACGGCAATCGTAAGCTTCAGTCCATCCAATATGGTCCAAGGAATCGCTTAAAGATACCAGTATATCAGATACCAGAATGACCATGGCCCGCATGAGAATACCATGTCCCCTGTCCCTCCCAGCTGAATGTTTATTGTTCAAGATACGCGAGTATTTATTTGTTTTTTGCCCAAAGCAAATGAAATTTGTTGCGATGCTCATATATGGACTAAGACCTGCCAAGGGACTGTCGATTGTCTATGTGGATTGACAAGAGATACACTCAACGCGGACGACAGTGATGCGTCCGTCGTACTAAATCTCTGTTGATTCCCACATAAAATAAATATCCAATACTGCAGTCGATCCGAGAGGATGCGAACCAGGAACGGCTCGATGCTGGTGTGTGGTATGATGCTCACCGATAACATTCGGATGTCTTTGCGCGCGACTTTATTTTGTTTATATCTCGAGTCCCTTCTCGAGCTGTGGCATTTGTTTGCCTCTGTATATTATTGTTCGATTTTTATTCCACGATGCTGGGTTATAAACATACAAGAATCCCAACAATGGCTCGGCTCATCCTCATCGCTACAAGTAGTTTCTCAAAACAAACGATCTTGGCTGTGGAAAGGAAAAATAAACAGACCACTCGAAAATAGGCCCGAATGTTATCATAGCTATCTGTTGGCTTGTATAAGTCGAGTATATAGCGTTGCATCATCGCATGGGGAAGGGACCAGCCTGAATGTCTTTCTTGGGTAATTTGTAGTCGCACCGCAGCACGCTGTTGCACAGACAACGCACCGAAGATCATTATCACTGTGTTTCAGGAAACACAAACAGTGATTTGTCATTTTCGAGATCATTATGCAAAGACACGAACACCATGCTCATCCTGTCATTGATATTATGTATAGGTACACGCGGTGGTAATTGGGTGCTATGCTTCACGCCGATTGGTATGAAATGAAGACCTAATTAAATTGGAATACGTATACGTATGTCTAGTTGCAGTGCAACGCTGATGGGTAATCGTCGCTGATTTTATTACTTCGGTCGGTGTGAGTCAATTATCCAGACACTTCGCGTGGTGTCATCTTTATGCATAAATGAAGAACATAATTTGGAATGAGATCAAAAAATAATTTCGCAAAATAGAAAAATTTGGTAACATACACTTGGCAATGGCCATCATTAAGTATTTAATCGAATAAATTATTATCTGAGCAATTTTAATGATTGTAGAATATTGAGTGGCTTCTCCATCTGTCCAGTATAGTGACCCATACTCGGAAGATTACACACATGTCACAAATTGTGTCATTCCGTGACATGTTGACTTTACTATGCGTCAGAATTTATCCTAAAACTTAGTATGTACCACAAACCAGACCACCAGCTTCGGGCAAAAAAGAGAATTCCATAGAGCCAGTTTTGAAATGAGTAGCGCCGCCTCTTTTTCTGTCTGTTAATACGTGTTGTACCACAAAAATAACTGTAAATGTTATTAGGTGAAAGAGTATGCGTGACCAATTCGCCCTCCATTTACTTTAACATGGCACACATACTTAACGCCAGGGTTCGCACTTCAGTTGTAAAATTTCGCAGTAGATCTTAAAAAAAAGTGCAGTAGATTCACTTTTTTTGCAGTAGATTTTGAATTTAAAAAAAGTGCGATAAAAATGACATTCAAATATTTTTTAAAAAATGTAATAGTTTATGAGATCACAAATCTTTGACTTTTTAAGCTCTAGTGTTAGGTACATATTATAGAACTTACTTTTTAATAATTTACAAGTATAGTGTAAAAAGTAGGTAGGTACAAATTTATTACAAATTTAAAACAGATTTAATGCAAAAAATTGATTCCAAATTTCCAATTCCACCAGCTGACGTTTTTCGAATTCTTTTTAAATATGGAAAGAAAAAAAGCGACCGCCGACAGCAGAGCAGAACAACAACAACAATAAATTTAGAAACAGAGAAAGACACACTGGAGACTTGACTTCAGTATCAGTTCATGCAAGGCAAATGCAGTGAAAACGAGATGGCATGGACATTTTCTTTTAAAATATATTGTAATAGATTGCAGAAACAATAAACAGTGCTCCCAGTAACTGATTTATTTGCAATGGGCTTATAAAAATATCCTAAGAATCGAGAATGTGTATAACTATACTCAATTTTGATTTTAGATTTCCGAAATTCACATAAATTGCAGTAGATTGCCCGTCGAGCGCAGTGGCGCAGTAGATTTTATTTTTAAAAGTCCGAAGTAAAGTCCGAACCCTTAAATACCTAATAACTTTGTGAAACTTACTCTATGGATCTCTCATTTTTGCCGAAGCAGGTGGTCTATTCACTCTGGTTTGTGCTTAGTACCCTGCTCGAGCGAAACTAAATTTTAGCTGCTCTCCAATTTTTCTCTCCAAACATTAGCTGAAAACTGAAATCCTAGTTAAATTTTGACATAGAATAGAGTACGCTATGGATATAAGTGTCACAGAAAACAGGTGTTTGGTGAAAACAACTTCCTCCAATATTCATCGACTCGAAAAAGTGTTATATTTTCTTTTTTCCTTGTCTGCTATTCTTTGATCACAAATTTTTCACTTTGAAAGGATTCCTCATCGAGGTATACATTGAAAAATATTACCCTTATTTACTTTTCTTCAACGGACAACCAACGGAACCAACATGATCTGTCAAAATTTAGCTTGAAAAAATATGGCGAACCATTAATGGCCGTGCTAAATTGTGACAGATTGACGCAGTATACCGCTCAGATAAATGGATTCGCTTAAATTTAGCTCAGCTAAATTTTGGAGAGATTTTTGTATGGCAGCAAAAATTTAGCTCGAGCAGCGTACTATGCTTAAAGTGGTAATTCTATATGACATCGTTTGTCATGCGGCGTCTCATACGTACCACGTGACACCAGGTACTTGAATTATCACGACCAATTCGATTGAATGTTTGATCGCCTTGGGAATGGTGTTCGAACTGAGTGACAGCCTTTTTTTGACAACATGTCACAGATTGATATGGCTCCCGGTCGTGACACTGCGCGTTATTTTCTACAGTGTCATGCATGTCATGATTGACACGGGTTTTAGCAGTTGTTGTTTGCGCGAATGACCGTTTTTTCAATTTTACAACAACACAGTGTGTTGTGAAAATAGGGTCTAGTTAAATTCTTTTTGTTTTTCCAGGGTATAAATCTTCAAAGACTCAACTAAGTAAAAACTTATCGGTGAAATACCCACAAACAGATAGCGACCGCATATACAGGGTAAAATCATACCTATACCATTATCATCCCACAACTGATAACGGAAGTCCAGATGTGAGAAAAACCAATAAACGAGCGATTGAACTAAGGGTACCTGCGACTAAAGTATACAATCGTCTTAAGCCTGTGCGCTGTTTAATCGCCTTTCATGTGGCGGTCACTTGCCCCTCCTACTCAACTCTGTCACTGCCTGACGAGGCTAAATATATCATCGATTTGGGACACAATGACATGAGCATGACTACACGATTGACACAGTGTCAGTCGGTGTTTACACGAATGACGCTTAGAGTTGAAATTCGGGCGAATTTTTCACTATTACCTACTTTATCTAATGCTCAAAAACTGAATATCTAATTTTCAAATGTAATCTCAAGTTTTTTAGCAGAAGATGAAGTAGTAATAGTAAGAAATTCTAATCCTCTGCTCTTACTTCTGCACCATTTAAGAAGTATGCTGCAAGTTATCCGAACTGATGATGAAACAATTGAACCATAACACATATTATTAGATATATGTACTTGTATTTAGTAATCAAATTATATATGTTTTTTTTTTTTCAGATTTATCCATTTATGTACGTCCTAACGACTCACAAATCTGAACAAATGTATCTGCATTTATTTCATTACATTGAAGCAAATTTGTTTCAATTTAAACCAAGTTCTTTTGTTATGGATTTTGAAAAAGCTTAAAGGAACAACTTACATTAGTGTTTCCAAAGGCAAAATATACAATTTGTTGGTTTCACTATTGCCAAGCTGAAAGGAGAAAGGCGTCAAAAATAGAAAGATTGCTTAATTTTTTTAAACAAAAACAAGAAAGCGAAAATTGCATTTCCGAAAGTTTCTTGTACTCCCACTCTTGAGACCTGAAGACATGAGTTCAGCTTTGAAATTTTCCATACAGAAGCAACTGCTGCACAGTATAATAAAAATGGCCAACTTGTGTTTAAGGAATTTTTGATTTACTTCAAAAATCAATGGATAGATAAGGTAAGAGTGAGCACATTTTAAGAAATATAATGCAAGGAGTAAAACTTTTATAACTATAGGAAACCCCTTCAGCCGTTTCCGTTTTCAATATCCAAATGAGGACAACAAGTGCCCTTGAAGGTTACAACAGCTTACTAAGCCGCAAGCTCACAAAGCATGGCAGCTTTTTCAAGTTTCTAGATTGCTTATTGGATGAAGTCAGGATAAAATCCAGAGAGTTTACTATATGTCCCTACATGGAGCTTTCGATATATATTTAAAGTTTGAACCCCAAATCGAAGTAGCTCTAAAAAATTTGGATAACAAAATTATTTCACTTAATGACTTCCTTAACCAGATGACAAATCAACAAAACAATCTAGTAACTGAATAGACTGCAAATTTATGAAGATGACGAAGAAAATGAGCACCAAGACAATGCAGACCATTTCTAATGCAGACGAAAAGCCAATCCTTTGTGTTATTTGTACTGAAAATACACGAACTGTAATTCTACTGCAGCCGTGCAAACATTTCAAACTTTGTTTAAATTGTTATACACAGCTGTCGGAGAAATATACAGTAAACAATAATCCGATTATGTGCCCCATTTGCAGGCAAATTCTTAAAAATACAACACGAATTTATTGTTAAAATTTATTTCATTAGTTTTTCCACATTTGTATTAATTAATGCACATAATTATGTATAATATTTTTAACCAAAAAGAAAGTTAAATTTTATTTAAATTGGAATAAAATTATTTGCAAACATTAAATTTTCGTGTCAAACTTCTGTCTACTAAAATTCGGCCTAGTGTCACTTTGAAAAGCGTCATTATGCCAAATTTTTATATTTGGCATAATGTGGCTTGGCACAATGTCACGGTACCATGTCATCCACAAAAAACGATTGTTCCAAAATTACCAAAGACTTCCATAAATGCTGGGACTTTCCTCATACCTACATTGGGAACAATAGTGTAGACTAATCTACAAGCACAGCGGCAAAGGGAGCTATCACACTAGGAGAGTCCTCCCTGCTGGAGCGACTCCGACTAGAAGTGATGCACAGTTTCGGAAGCTTCAAAGCCACAACGGACTACATAATTCCCTATTACGATTTCAGTGCAAAAACACCCTTCCTCTTCCCAAGCAGGGAATAAAAATGAGTAGGTACCTACAGCGACCATAAAACCGCACTGTATCCAAAATGAAGACTGGTAAAAGAGCAGGAAGAGAAGTTCTGGAGACTAGTACCAGATTCCTGTACCGTTTATCAAGCTGAGATACCAGTTGTAGGGAACGGCATAAGTCCAATGTTGATTTCAGGCATGCAATACATTTCGATATATTTCACAACTTTTCTAAATTATACTGTATACAAAATTAGTTCCTAAAAAAATATAAACAAATTGTCAAAAGTAAAAAAATAAAATGTTCATTCCTGCTGAGAGTTTTTAACAACAAAGATTGCTTCTTTAAAAGTAAAATAAATAAAACAACAAATTTAATTGCAAGGAATTTCAGAAAAGAAACACTGTCCAAAAGATAAAATCAAAAGGCCATAAAATAAAAAAAAAATATAATAAATCTATCTGAGAAAATCGTGAAAATATTCCTATCATCTCGAAACTTCCCACTAGAGGATATATAAAATCGTGGACAGATTTACTAGTAAATCAGCAGAAAGAAGGAAAAAGAAAATAACAATTGAAATCAAGAGCTACAAAAGTTTTCAAATTCACAACAATACAAATACATGAGGGTTTATCGGACCATCTGTTTCTCGATCCTATCAAGAAAACATTAGCTAAGATTTAGAAGCCTAATTTCATATGAGTACATGAGGTCAAAATCAAAAACGAAAGAGACATCATTGATTATTGAGATTATGGTATAAATTAGTATTTTTAAATTAGTATTATCCATTAATCCTAAAGTTAAGTATTTTGTCGAAGAGATTGCTAAATTAATTTTGTAAGTTACCACCAAAATTAAATTATAATTCATTTTACTTTAAATTTAGTGACCAGGTCAAGAAAAAATCCAAAATTCACCACGGGCGGGCGCGGTAGATGTGCACCTCGTCCCCTTCACCCCTGGATCTTCCTTAATATTTTTTTTATGTACAATTGAAAATTGGTAAGTGATTTATAACTTTCTATAAACATTTCATTTTGGTGTGGTTCAAACATTTTTTTTATGATTCTGTTTAAAAAAAAAATAATATTCATAATTATTGTTTAGTTGAATTATTATTATCTTTACGTTCAATCGAGTTTTTATATCTCAATATTAATTTATATTATCGTGTGACAATTCATATCCTTAATCAGTTAATTTTTTTACTTGAACC
Organism: Cheilosia scutellata; assembly: GCA_955612985.1. Classification (NCBI taxonomy): domain Eukaryota; kingdom Metazoa; phylum Arthropoda; class Insecta; order Diptera; family Syrphidae; genus Cheilosia; species Cheilosia scutellata. Next base: position 62,192,568 of record OY015313.1, read on the forward strand.
TATGTAATAATTTTTACCTTTTTCTTATAAATAAATGTATTTTTTTGTTAGTTTAATTTTATAAACATGGCATTTTAAAAACATTTAGAATTGGTGGATGTGGCAAGGCTTTGGTGAAGCCTAAGCCTATAGGAAGACAATGAAGGTGTACGTTGATTGGGGCTACCGTAAATATTCCTCACCCCACCACTAAATTAAAGGTAAACTCTAGGAACATGAAGGCCTCATTTTTATTATTTGAAACTTTTTAATGTTGACATGTATATGCGTAACGAGCAGGGTTGACAGAAATGTTTCTCAGTTTCAGAAAAAATATCGGGAGATTGAGATTAAATCGGGAGAATTAGAAAAACCTTATTAACTATTTCATAGTACAAAATAAATTTATAGTGTTTTTTGAGGATTTTCTTCAAAACTAGATTTTAAAATATTCTTTTTTTAGAGGCTCTATCATAGAAAATATTTGTTCCACAAATGCATTTGAGACGGGAATAGAAAAAATAATTTGAATTATATTTTCAATGATCGGAAAATATCTGGCACAAAGGTTCATCAAAGTTGTTGTTTTCCTCTGAAAGCATATTCTCTACTATTTAATAAAATAAATAGGCGGCGCGACAGGCGGTAGACACCCAAGGCCTAGCTTCTCGCAACCATTCGTTTTGTGTGAGTTTCTATTTTTGGAACGAATGGAAGGGACCTACAATTTTATGCCGAGTCCGAACGGCTGAATTGAGAAGCTTTTTCAGGACAGTCATACTCTCCGATGTTTGTCAGACGTCCGCGAGAGGTGGCGCAGTAGAAAAAACCTTAAGATGTAATTTGTGTTTTTCCGGGGATCGAACCTGGGATCCCTCGCACAGTAGTCCAGCACACTAACCACTGCGCTACTGCGCCCCTCTACTATTTACTTCATCATAATAAGGAATCAAGATCACAATTCACAAGATATGTGAAGGAGTTCCACAACATTTTTTACATTTTCGAATAAAAAATCATTTGAATATTCTTTAACTCGATGTTTGAAAACACTTCTTTCAAAATCATAATTTTTTTTTTAATATTCTAAAGTATTTTCATTTATTATACATTTAAGAATTTAGTCTCAATGGGATTTTTGATGGTTGACAAATTTGTTTTTCTTAAGCACTCATGAGTTTTTGTTCCAAAAAATTGTCTTTAATTCTACATTCTATGTCAGTCTTTAAGTCTGATAAAACTTTATGAGTAGTTATTGCAGTTAAAAACTATAAAAAGTTAAAATGTAAATATGTATAGGTATTGTATATTTATGTTTTGACTTAAGAAGTACAAAAATATTTCAGGTTTTGCGTCATTATTCTGTTCATTACTGTCATAAACAAATTGCCAAACAACTAGATGAGAAGTCTTCGGTAAGTGCGACTCGATTAGTAATCGGAAACTTAACGTTGCTTATAACAATACTGCTCGATATATCTTCGGTCTTCGAAGATACGACCACATTTCACACTTCTCTTACCGGATCTGTAATATCACGTTTGACAGACTTTTACAGTACCGTACCATATTAATGCTGCATCACATAATTTATACACGTCAACCCCGCAACCTTTTTAACAGACTAACGTTTTGTACATCTATCAGGACTAGACAAATTTTATCCCCGCGCTATTCTTGTTTAACGTCCGAACGTCAATTTTTTGTTAATGCCACTAGACTCTGGAACTCCCTCCCTCGCCACATCAGAGAAATAAGACAGAAAAAGAGATTTTCAACCGTATTAAAATCTTACTTGTCGGCCAATTATTAATTAATTTATATTTTATTTTATATTAATTTATATTTAACTAAGTAATATGTATCTAATTTTGTTTTCCTTGTAATTGTTTCTTGTTATTTTATATTTTTATGTACCAACTTCCTTTTGTTTTGTAAACTTCAATCGGCCGTTTATATTTATATTTATATTTTTAATTGTTATTATTCTCGTTTAAAGGTAGTAATCATTGTTTCTTTTAAATTCATTACTTAGCTTATCACTATTTTAAAAGATAATATTATCTTAATGTGTAAGCCTTCGAATATCTACTTAAATAAATAAATAAATAAATAAATAAATTGTCTTGAAAATAAAACTGAACCACTGGCCAAATAACAATCAGCCTATCAAGAGCATTGCCAAGTGACAGCCAACGTGTTGGACCATGCCGAAGTATTTTCATATAGATACTCCATTTCAAACTTCTCGAACTCAGTTCTGAGAGCTCGAATTCTTTTACTGCTGTTGGAAAACTCGGAATAAACTTTTAACACTAGAGTGTCCACATCATAACAGTCTTTTAGTTGCAATTCTGACAGCTTTATGAAACATGTGACAATTGCTATTTGCTTTAATTAAGTTTGGATTTTCGGCTCTTAGGTGTTTGAAAATCGATTTATTTATTCCATAATTAACCGAAGCCTTATCCACTGCGAAAGAAATACAATTAGCAGTTTTGAGATTATTATTTCCTACTATTTTCGATTCGGGAACTGTCAATGTCAGTGTGATAGTTTAAAAACAAATCCATTATATAGTCACTTTAACTGTTCGTAGTTTGGTTTTTTAAGAAAATTAAAATCAAATATTGGAAATTCGGGAGATTTCATAGAATTTTCGGGAGTCCGGGAGATTAGAAAAAAAACGGGAGACTCCCGGAATATCGGGAAAACTGGCAACCCTAGTAACGAGCCGTCCAGGGTGACCAATAGCAAGAACACCCCCCCCCCCCCAAGCTTTCGGTACCTGGACATGGACACCCTTCCACTTTTGCTGCCCGGACTGACTCCATGTACCTGTAAACATGGGGTCATAATGGTAGCGAGAAAGGTGGAAGGGAAAATAGCAAATTTCGTTACACAGTCATAGATAAGAAAGCAAGACACATACAGCTGTGTTCATGAAAATAGTAGTGCATCTCTCTAAAATAGTCAAAAGTAAATAAATTTTGACCGAAAGTAATGGAATTTTGAAATTTGTATTCTCTTCTTTGCATTCTAAACAAAAAGTTTGCATCCTTATATTTTTCAACGGAAAAAGTACCAATTCATTTGGTTCAAGTTTTGTGTAGAAAACCTTTCGGAACTATGTAGCTTTGATTACATCATGTATGAAGGGAATCACAATGGGCCTCAATGTTTCCTCCACTAACCTAACCTAACCTTCACCTAATAAAGGTTAACAAGTAAAAGTGTTATCATCGGCCTGGCCGATGCTTTAATACCCTCCACTGCATACCTAAAAGTCATCCAAAATATTTGCCATGCGAGCTAGTACCTACAGTGACGGCAAAAACATTCCGTATTTTTTCTATAATATTTTCCTTATATTAGGTATATTGTAAAGGTATTATATTTTAAAGGTAACTAAAAAGGTTTCTAATGGAATTCTTCAAATTATTAATTGTATTAAGTTAAAGGATTTCTCCTTGATGTTAAGAAAAATATTACATATATCAAGAAAAAATCCGGAATGTTTTTGCCGTCACTGTACATAATGTATAAGTTAACACAAAGCGCAACAACACAACAGGGGCATCTTGCTCATAGTAGCCACTGCCCGGCAAGCGCACAAAAAATTGTTTTGCACATAAGCCTAGCGGTGTCCTTCAGCCAAAAAATGCACATAAGCCTAGCGGTGTTCTAAAACGAAAAAAGTTGATTTGCACTGGCAGTAAGACTATGCGAAAAAAATTGTTTTCAACTTGGATCTTGCGGTGTAATAATATGTATTGTCTTGCACCCGCAATGTAACCATGCAAAAAAAAATTGTTTTCCATGTTTCGGCAGTTACCTGCGTCTGCGTCTACGAGACCAATGGTTGATTTGGCGCAATGCATTGGAGTCAGTTGTAGAAAATGGTCCAAGCTATCAAGAGCTCGTAAAGAAAAGTACAACGCGAAACCGGAGAGTTTATACAAGTTCTCATAGAGAACACAACCTATAGATTAAGACGAAGAAGATTAGATAAGTGATTAAGAAGTTATTGTTGAAAAATAAAAACTTGTTCAATACCTAAATGAAGGCATTTTAATTTATACACGTATATGGGTATAATATTGGTTTTGTATGGGAGGTACCAGAACTACTTTACCGACATAGCCCATTTTTAAAACCAACCTGACGACGGTAAATAGAAGTTCTCTCACAAAATTTCATTCACTTAAGTCGATTCGTTTGGACGCTATCGTGTTTTCAACAGACAGACGGACAGACAGACAGATAGACAGACAGACGGACATGGCTAGATCGATTCAGAATGTGATCCTGATTCAGAATATATATACTTTATAGGGTCTCCGGTGAATCCTTCTTGGCGTTACAAATGTAATGACAAAGTGAATATACCTTCCTGAGGAGGGTATACAAATTATTATTAGTAGGGGCCATTGACATTATCATGCAAAAAAAGTGCCTCCGCAGCTAGGTATATACTCGCTTAAATCATTTTGCAAAAAATTGTCAGTCACTTTAATTAACTGTCCCATACAAACTAAACTAGAAGAATAAATGTATAGCCAATCCCCAAGTACCACATCCGATAGGCGATAGTTATGGCATTATTGCGATTGCCACTTCTGATTGTCATTTAAATAATCCGCTTCTATGTTTTACCAAGCATAACATGTTTGCTCCATATCACTACATTCACCCGCAGTATATCTTATCAGCCTGATTCACTTTCTCGTGGTCGTGACGTGTGAGTAGAGTACGAGTATATACCTCAAGCAACTTGTTGCCGCGTTACCGGTATCAAAGTCCAACATATTGTATAGTGCGGCTATTTTTGGCATAACCAGCTACACCAGAGCAATCGTTATGCACGCTCAGCTCAGTTCAGTTGGCATTTGGCATTCACGAATTAAACTCTCAGCACACCCGCCCATATGTTCTCCAGGCCGATTTGTTCCGTACTTCGCGTTAAGAGATGTTTTCAACATCCAAATGCAGTGCGCGTCATGCACAAGCGATTAATCAGTGCATTTGTTGAGGGCGATAGATACATCGTGGTGCGGGAGGATGGCGATACAAATGCAATGAAATTTCCCGGCGTTTGGTTACGTGACAACTGTCGTTGCGCCCAGTGCTTTCATCAGAGTTCACAAAGCCGACAAATTGACTGGGACGCGTTTGACACGAAAGTGAAAGTGAAAGATATTTCGGTAAAGCATTTTGGCTGCTAATAGATACAATCACATTCTGACTCGGTATTTGTTTACACACAGGCAGACAAGTCGGAGAAGACAATTCAAGTCAAGTGGAGTGATCAGCATTCTTCAACATATGACTTGAAGTGGCTGAGAGAACGAGATTTTAGCGCCAGTAGGCGAAGCAGATACTTGTCTGAGTTTTACCGACCTAAGCCAGTGCATTGGCGGGGAGCGGATTTCGACAAGGTGGCGAATGTTTTCCAGTTTGAAGATGTCATAAACAAAGACGAAGGTGAGGTGATTTCAATTTGTCACTGTTAAGTGTGTCAACAATTTTGTACCTATATCTACTATTTTTAACTTTTTTTTTTTAGAACTTGAAAAGTGGCTTGAATCTCTGGCAGTGTATGGAGTGGCAACTATAAAGAACTCTCCATTGGATAAAGATGTCGTTAGACGGTTAGCAGATCGAGTTGGTTTCATTCGGAAAACCACTTATGGGTATGTATTCTCTGTTACTTTGAGTTCAACAATAAATGGCTTTTATTTGTTAGCGAGGAGTTCATTGTTCAGTCAAAGCCGGGTGCAAAGAACTATGCTTATCTATCTGATCCGCTGCCCTTGCACACCGACTTGCCGTATTACGAGTACAAGCCAAGTGTGAACATACTTCATTGTGTCGTGCAATCTAAGTCGAAAGGCGGCAGCAATACCCTAGTAGATGCGTTCCACATTGCAGATCGTATAAAGGTGGAGGATCCGGAATCTTACAGAATTTTAACAGACACTACCGTCGATTGGAATGACATTGGCAGTGAAGATGGAAAGAGCTTTCATAACATATGGCGTGCACCGGTTATTTGGTAAGAAATAATTTTTTTAAGGGTGCGATAATGCGTGGAAATTATTTTTTTTAGAACATTTTTGAAAGGTTTGTCCGATTTAATAGGAGTATTTTTACTGATCAGATTTAGGTACCCTATTTCAATTATAATATATGTATCGAGAGCTGTTGATAAAACTCACTCACTGGCATAAACCACAGTCCACACTACATTTAAATTAGCGCCCTCTGTCATCATAAATTCTTTTTAAACATATACCTACATCTCTTGAGAAAGGCGAACCTTTAACGCTTCGAAAGTGCTCCAAAATGGTTGGAGATAGATATAATCTCCGCACTTGAATTATATTTTTATATACTTCTCTGGAAATATGTCCCCAGCAAGAGAGTTCCAGAGTTTACTACAGCTGTTGCCAAAAGAGTTTTGAAATGTGATGTCCTTGCGGCAGTTATGTGTACTGATGGGTGATGTGCATTTTGTCTTGTAGACTGTCGCATAATGTCGCACTTCGGGGAATAATTTCGGCATTAGCCGCAGAACATAGTTTTAAAGGATAACTCTAAAAACGTCTGTCTATGTTCGCGCAAATCTCGATACGAAATTAACGCATCTGGATATACGATTTTCACTGTTATGATCTGCATTTCTTGTATCTATTGAAATTTGTTATATCGCTTATATGAGCTGAGCTTTAAAGGTCTAAGTAGCAGAAAAGGTGCTAAAATCAAATTTACCCCCACCCACAGCTCTAATTCCAGAATGAGTTATTGGAATTAGAAACTAAAAAGGCAGCGAATACAAGCTGCCGAAATGAGATTTCTCCGTTGTATTGCTGGTGTGACTCGTAGAAATCGCATTAGAAATACCAGAATACGTGAGGAACTCAATGTCGAGCAGCCACTTCTCCGGACGGAGCGTTCCATGCTTCGGTGGTTTGGTCATGTTAAACGCATGTCCCCGACCAGGATTCCACGACGTGCTATGGAATCCGTACCATCAGGCAGGCGGCCTCTAGGTAGACCTAGGATGAGATGGTTCGATCAAGTCCATAATCTCTCCTCTACCCGTATGGGGATTGCCCTTGATGATTTGGAGTCGATGGCGGAGGATCGAGAGCTATGGAGGGTCCACTTGAGCAACCTACACCCGCGACCCACTTAATGGACAAGCGGACCATTTGAAAATGAATGAAAAAAAGGACTTTTTGTAATCGTATCCCTAATTTATTTAAGATATAAAACATCTCCCTGTTTGATTCTGAAGCTGAGCAATGCTCGAAGCAAATCATCTCCAAGTCAGTTGCATGAGTTTATGACTGCATGAGTCAGTTGCATGAGTTATGTTGCTCGTAGTAGTCACACTCTTTCATTTTGAAGGCTTACTTCATGAGCATCTCCTCAGCATTGGTTATGCTTAAGGCTTAGGCAATGGAATGCAAATCCCTGAATCTAGTCTTGCTGTTTACTTAAGCTTAGGGCTTAGGCAATGGAATGCAAATCCCTGAATCTAGTCTTGCTGTTTACCTTCGCTCAATCTCGCTCTACTTTTACTTTTGCGTTCATAATTTGTCACTGGTGGCAGCCATATTGGCGTAGATATGTCATTCGTTGCAGCGTTGGTCCTCTTTTTGCTCTTTTTGGTATTGAGTCAGCTTTGGCTGCTTTCCTGAGAAAACTTCTAAATGCTGATTGCTAGCGTTCGGTATAGTGAATTTTCGGTCTCTTCCATTCGTCCAAAAAATAAAAACTCAAAAGATATAGTTGTGAGATGCTAGGCCTGCTTAACCGGCCTATTGTGCCAATTAGCTATTTCCTTATTTATTTATTAATTTTTCTATATAGGAATTTTAAAGGCACGTTTACACTATATGTACACATTCCATATAAATCCCAGCATTAAATAAATTTATTTATCTGTGTGTATGTGTCATTATCGCCTTATGGCATCACTTTAAAACTTCTCGCCCAATTCGTATGTATTTCTTAGACATAATACAAAATTTAATGGAGCAACATTGCAATCGGAATAAATACTAATTTAAATATTTTTGAACAAATTTAAAACTATATGTTTCCAGGATGAACACATTTACAAATCCAATATTGTTCTTTTAAACTAAGTGACCGCTTCTTATAATTTAAGTCTCTAAGGTCTAAGCTATCTAATGTCCACATTAATTTATTTCTTTTTTTTACAGCTTGGACAAAGAAGGGAATTACACAAGAATTAATCACAGCATTCCACAGCGGGACAGTCATTTCTCGGTAGATATTGAAGATGTTATTCCTTGGTATGAAGCCTATTCCAAGTTTGTTAGGATGGCCCGAGCTGATGCTGCAGAATTTAAAACTACACCCGGAGATGTTTTGACTTTTAACAATATACGCTTGCTTCACGGACGCAGGGGCTACGATGATACCGAACAGAATGTTCGATACATCGTTGGTGCTTATTTGGACTGGGATATAATTTACTCCAAATTGAGAGTCTTGAAAACGAAAAGGCTTGCATCATAGAATGTCATAGGTTCAGGTTGATTATATATAAATTGCACATATTTACAAGTACTGTATACATAAACACGATAGGACTCATTGAGGCATCGTCATTTATAATTGAATAAATTAGTTTAACTTGATTGAAGAATATTTTCAATTAAAACGTTGTCATTATGTTAATCCATAATAATTGGAGGTTTCTTATGTTATTTATCAGCCGATTATAGATTGTTCGATAAGGAACTAAAAAGTAATCGAGGACAATAGATACTATCATTAGTGTCACGATCGCCGAGATGAGCACATCAAAGGAGCAGCAAGAACCGCCCAACCCAGGACCCACCAGTCATCGTCGCACCAGCCCCAGGCGAGTAGCCCCACCCCCGAGACAAGAGAAGGCCACCATCATTTCAATGCAGACCATAGCTCCACCTCAAGTCATGATACCCCCTGTACGGCCACCAACCCCAGAGAGCGAACGTATGGACTATGGAGTTGGTTATGGAAGCACGGAGGAAGGCTGTGGAGATGTGGGAGCAGCGGAATCTAGGCCCACCAGTCAAAGCCATCCACACCAACGGCAGCAAGGCCTCAGGTGACATCAGGCGTACCGTCACTATCAAGCCACCGTCCACAAGCGTCGCCAAACCGTCACCTGCAAGCAATGTCCAGCAGCCAACAACAAGCGTCAAACCACCACCATTGAGCGACGCCAAGTCGCCACCAGCCGGTATCACGCTCACAGGGCCCACCGAAGAGGCCAAGCCGCCACCAGGCGGGACCACGCTCACAGGGCCCACCGAAGAGGCCGAGCCCAACTCTGAACCGAGTGGGTGTTCGAGACTCCAACCACGGGGACGTCACCACAGAAGGAAAAGGTTCCAGGACCCCGGAACCGCAATATGAGGGAACGTTGAGCCCGGGGTCACCCCTACGTTACCGTCCCCGACAATCCATCCGAGGGCAGGAATGTATTATCAGCTACATTAGGAAAGTAGAAGCGCTACTAACCTAAACAGATATCTGACACGGCAAGTCAGAATTAAAAAAAAAATCCATTCGAGGGCATCTGCTGGACCGACCTTGCTGCCCGTGGGAGGACAACCTTCTATATATTAACCGGCCCTGGGGAGTAATCTGGGTCCAGATGGACCAGAGAGGAGTAGCCACCCTGCGCACCAAGGGACATTCTAAAATGTTGGCCCCAGACAACCAGAACCGTCCACACCAAGTTGGAGAGTAGGTACTAGAATACAATTTAAGTTATTACATATTATTATTATGAAGTATTATTACATATTATCATTATGAATTATTATTCAAGTTCAAGTTCCCGGCTGACAGGGCACAGGTCACGACCCGCCTTTGGTTCCCAGAAAACAACTGGCCAAAGCATCATAGCCAAGATGTTAAGAATATGTAAAATTATAAATCAAAAATAAATCCGACCCCAGAAGGGTAACCACGAGGAAGTCCTCGTCTGACGAAAAGGAGGGGGAATGTAATGAAAGGTCTCCTTCCATTACATATTACACCCACCGCCCCCACATAAAGAAATATTCCCGGCGCCACTAAGGTTCCTGTTATCTTAGGATGTATCGACGGTTCTCATATAAGAATCAAAGCCCCAATTGTCAATAAGGAAAACTATTTTAACAGGATTTCATAGCATTGCTATTCAAGCTGTAGTGGATCCTAATAAAAAATTTATCAACGTCTTCTGTGGAGAGGGAAGTTTACATGACACTACGAAGATCTGATGTATACAGAGAAGCTTGCGACGACATGAATGCACTTTTCCCTAACAATACATTTTTGCTTGGAGATTCTGCATAGTGCATACCCATCTTTGGATTGGTTGGTTCCACCATTTAAGGATAATGGAGCTATGACAAAAATGTACAAAGAAGTTTCAATAAACTGCACTCTTCTGGACGTGTCATTGTGGAGCATTCACTTGGTTTACTTAAAACCCGTTTTAGAAGGCTGATGCATTTAACCGAGCAAAGAAAAATAAATATGGTCGTAAATTTGGTTGTCTGTGGATGCATATTGCACAACATGTGTACAGACAATAATGATGAATTCGATGAAGAATTTGAACCTGGAAATGTTCCAGTGGTCGAAAATACCCAAAAGTGTAGCAAATACCTAGCAACAGGCGAGAACGTTTGCTGGAAGATTTAATAAACAGACGAATAATACATTCATAACGCACATACATATTTATTAAATAACAAAAACAAAAAAATGTCTCCACTTTTTGATAAAGAAAATTAAACTCTAATAATAAATAAATAGTAGTAACTAAAACTGTATGAAAAAATAAATAGGAACTTCACCTGTAAAAAATAAATAATAATAAGTAAATAAATAAAGTTGTCTTTATTTTTTGTTTTCAAAAAGCTCCAGGAAAAGCTCCTCCTTTCGCTTATAGCGATCTTCCTTCGCTTTTTCCGCAGCTTCTAATATCGCATTCCTTTTACAAGCATATTCAGCCAAAATGCTATTTTTTTGTTTCAATAGTTCCAATTTGGCCCTATTCCCCATTTAGACCAAGAGCCCACAGCAAATTTTTGGTACCGAGATATAACCGAAAAAAAAGTAGATGGGTTGAAGGAGGGGGTAAGGCTGATGCTATAAACCAAAGTCTTGCAGCTGATGGGCGTGGCTTTAGTTAGTAATACTATGTTGAAAACCCATGTTTTTCTAAAACTAATATAATATATATAACCACTCAATGTTAGTTTTATTGTGTAGAGTATTATTATCTCATCGCAAATATATAGGTCCAACACGTTTTAAGCGCGGCAAGACTTGTGCCAGACTGTTTCAAAATGCTAAAAAATCGTTTTTTTGACTTTTTGACATAACCAAATAATATTTGCTTGGAAAGATAGAAAATCCATCCCTGATAAGAATTATAAAGGTCCAAGACCATTTGAAGGTGGCCAGCGTCGTAACAGACCAATTCGAAATTCCAAAAAAGTCAGTTTTCGAGATAATTGTTATAACCAAAAATTATGTAGTATACACGAAATACTCGTCTTACTCCCCTGATTACTATATGTGGGTCCAAGACCATTTGAAAGCGGCTTTCGCCCTGCCAGATCTTTTTAAAGTTAAAAAAAAAAAACGTTTTCGAAATAATTGAACAAAATAATAAATAAACAAATAAAACTATCTCCGGGGTCACAAATATATAAATATACAAATGCATATGTCTAAGACCATTATATTTTAAGTCCTTCAAATATCTCGGTACCAAAAAATTTGCTGTGGGCTCTTAGACTAATTGTATTGCGTTTTGGTGTCGATGTCGATAACGGCGATGGCTGAATATGTTCATGCTTTTGGTGGTGACTATATTTCAGCTACTTTTCTTTTTATCGCGCGACATTCAACCAACAATTCTTGAGCTGTAAAATAAAATAAATAAATATTCAATACTTCTATATAGTACATAATTAGGTATGTAATATGACATTTGACTCTAGGTATACATTTACAATTAAAATTCTCTTTTTCGACCCCCTAAACAGTATATTTCATATTTGGAATATACGTTACAAAATAATGTATGTATTCTGAGGAGTTTGTAGGCATCAGTTTAAAACTTGTTGACTTTTGTGATAAATTAACAAAAATAAGGGTTCCTTCCAACCACAAACCAAGAGCCAAATTTCCAGTTCAACGGTTAAACGGCTGAAAACATTATGCAAATTTGGTTCTTGGAGTGGGTTGGATAGAACTTTTTTTTTATTTAAAGGCTAGAAACAAATAATTTTAATTTAAATGCATAGGTAACAACTGGTACATAAACAACTGGTAAATTACCTCGTTTTTTTCGTGCCGATGCTGTCACTCTCCTTGTCACTCTCCGAAGACGATGATATGGATATCGCAAGATCTTTTTTTTTTTTTTTTGTTGGAAGAGCAACTATTTGCTTGCCTGCCAAGTTAATTGAGTGCCTATTTGTTATTTCCGGCCTGTTGCTGAATAGCTCCTCCATTTTTTGTTCATGCTGAGCTGTGCTGGCCACTTCCCCACTTCCCCATTCCTTTTATTGGTATCACGGGTTGAATGCTCATTAAATTTTTGAGCTTAACCTCGAGCATCAGTCGAGTGGTATTTGATATACTGAGTCTGTAGCAGCGATGCCACTTCTGAAAAAATGTCTGGAGTAGAATTGCCAAAGAAAGTGGAGTAGATAGGAAAACACGGGAGTAGATTTTCAGAAAGCATCAATGTACATACCTATATATAATGATAGGGCGTGGCTCGGGACGGGACTAAGTCTGCAAACTAGTCTATCCTATAACTAAAACCAATATTTCATACATGGTTATAGGTTAGGTTGAAATGGCTGCCGACAAAAGGCCGATACACTTAGACCATTATGGTCCCGTCTTCTGATACCACATGAATCTAGAAGAAGTTTCGTCCTACTCGTTGAGCTAGTTTGAGCTTCTAATGAAGAATAGGAGATTACGAATGTCTAGGCTTGTTAGATCGTTTAGGAATAGAAAGCTCCCAAATGGAGTTTCCGTTTACGGGGAGAGTCGGACAAGTTCAGAGAAAGTGATGAACGGTCTCCTCCTCCTATTCTACGTCCAAACAACTTCTACAAAAATCGTTTGAGAATACGTCAAGCCTTGTTATATGCTTCCCCATAAGGCAGTGTCGCGTAATGACACCTATTGTGGCGCTGATATGCCTTCTGTCAAGATCGATCAATATTTCTTAGGTACATACATGCTTTTAGCATTCGTAGTTAGGAAATTTATTGTAAAGTGAAAACTACAAGTCGTCGTAAGGTACTCTTGGTTTAACATTAAGAGCCCAAAAGATATATTCTATATTATACTAGCTGACCCGGCAAACGTTGTTCTGCCTAAAATAGTTATTTTAAATATTTCAAGAATTATTTTGATATTTTTGTTCAATTATTTCTTTTAATAGGAATGAAGGCGGATAGCTTCAGTGGTTCAGCGGCCATTATCGGACTTACATACGCACCAACGTTTTTATGTAGGTAATGTAATATAACTGTACCCGCCCGGCTTTGCCCGTGCACATAAGTTGTATTGCTTAGGTCTTAGATAATAATGTTCTATCGTAAAATGCGAAAAATGAGAATAAATCGATTTTCTGGAATTTTATTTCTGCGTAAACCTGAAATACAGCAATACGAACAAAACAAAAAAAGAATCATGAGAATCGCCCCAGAGATTATCGAGTTACAACGTCATCGATTTTCACCCCATAAAAGATTTTTTTGTATGGGAGGTGCCACGCCCCTTTGGCTAATGTTGACCAATCTTCAGAGAAGCACTCCTGGGCCAATACCTAAGATTGTCTGTAAATTTGAGCTCAATCGGTTCGGCGGTTTTGAAGATATAAGATTTTGAATGTTTTTTTTTGTAGGGGCTGTGCCACGCCCCTTTGTCCAATTATGACTAATCAACAATACAAAAGGCCCAGATGATGAGAACGTATTTTGTTTTGTTTACATTTTGTACTTTTTAAGTGAAACTTCTTGTGGCTCGTTGGGCAGAAATTCCAAACTACGATGAAAAGCAAAGTCATAGCGAAACAGATTTCTATCTGACTTATATCCTGACGTGTCACTCCTCTTACTTAGAACATGTCTTTCGTACATGAAACCATTCCCAAGTGTCCACATGGCGAAAACCTTTTGGAAAACGCGGAACAGAATGAGTTTCCTTGACCAGCTCCATCATTGGTTTGCAAAAAGATGTCTACCCGGTCTAAATAAAACTACCCCAATTAAAGAGGTTAATTTCTCCTTAACATTGTGTGCAAGTGCAAGATTCTGTCAGCCTTCCAGCCACCTCGGTCTATAGCTAGCTATCACCAGCTACGCAGATCTATAGTGGGTTGAGGTCATTCTCGAATTCTGGGGTATTATTTGCTGGCGTTAGGCAATAACGCCCAAGGAAATAGCGCCCAAATCGATTTGGAAATAACGCCCAAAAAAAAAAATCGTAGGGTAAGGTCGGGATGGTTCGACACGTTAACGAACATTTGGAAATATCTTAAAATCCAAATACAATTTCAAATTTTCAAAATTTACATAAGTTACTATATCATTTTAGCAATATAAAAGCATTAATGATTAATCGATATAAATATTTTTAACAGAGTTGTAAGGTTTTTCCCAAAACCTTACAAAGTGTCAATTCCTCCTACCATGAAGGAGGTTTTGACAGAGGACGTTTTTAAAATAATAAAACAACTTATATATTGCTTTTTTGATCAACAAAATAAAATTTTTTTATTTTTAACGCATATTAATCTTTTTTTATTAGTTCAGTTTACTTTTATTTTAGTTTAAAGGCGTAGAATTAAAATAACAAAATAAATTGACCAACAGAAAAAAACTTTTCATAAAAACTTAATTTAAAACACTTGTTTCATCGATGTTATGGTGGGGATGTTTTTTCTTGTAAATATTTGGCATTTTTACATTCTAAAAAGTTGTTTTACCACACAATTTTTATTTTGACTTATAAAGAAGGATTTGACACTCTGTCAATTCCTCCTTCAGCAAAAATGTCAAATCCTCCCTTTTGATTACTTTTGGGACTAATACAAAAAAAACTTTTGTAATGGTGCTCAAGATAAACTATTGTTTATTAATGATTCTAAAACGAATGAAGGTGCTCTACATTGCACTTTCAATGTCAAAAGCTACATAATTAAAATATTACAGTTAGATTGCTTACCATAAAAGTTAGATGAAATGGGCACAAAAATAAAAAAGACGTCTACTTCGCTTATCTCCTAGACCACAGTAATTGTTTATTTATCACTGAAACCAATCGTAACTAACTACGTTTTCTCATCATTTAAAGTGCTGTCAGGGTTTTAGTTTTTCAGAAAAGTGCTGGTGTCAATTCCTCCTGCATGTCAAATTATCCCGACCTTACCCTACAATTTGTTGTTGCAAAATATTTCGTCAATTTGGGTGTTGTTTTCTTTCCAGGCTTCGTTTTTTTGACAAGCAATAAAGCTGTCAGACTTTTGGCAAAAAATATAAAATTGGAAGTCTGAATGAAAAAAAACTAGAAAGCACGGAAACATCAGTTCGCTTTTGAAAATAAACGAAAGCGAAGAGTGTTGAAATTGAGCTATCGTTTTCAATACCTACCGTATTTGGGAACACCCCCCAGTGTACACCCCTCCTCCTCCACTGCTTCATTGTTCCTTTAGAGGTATCTCAAGACTCGACGGGCTGGTGAGCTATCGTCAATACCCCACCTCAGCCCTTATATTTCAATATTTTTGACCAAGTCAACATCGTTGGTATAGCCCATAAAGGTTGTCGTTTAATCTTCTCCTCCACTCTCCACCGATACAAACTGGACTGATAACGATAAGTACGCACGTCATGGCATGGTACCGTCGAAGTCTTCATCTGAAATCACTGATAGACTTCTTTTTTGCACCGTGTTAGAGCGAAACTGTCAGCTTTCAACTGATCACCATCTGGCCTTGAGCAGATTGTATCATATAGCAATCAAATACCTGTCCTTACGGTGCACAACGATGAGGTGCGGGAGAAATGTGCACAACATGTATCTGAAAGGAAATAGGAAAATTTCATATGTTCCATTGAATTTACAGGAAGAATGGCACTTATTTTCCGCAGCAGGCATTGCCTCTGCAGAAGATTTTAGTGCGTGACGGCTGATGGTGAGCAGAGAACTGCTGAGCTGAAGAAGCCATCAGAATGAAGATGAAGGCTTTCAAGGTGTGGATTCACTCGAGGAACTCACTTTCTCGAAGCCGAAGAACTTGCAAGTTGGCTATGAAAAATAGGCAAGTAATTCGGAGAAAAGTTGACCGTGATCGCGCAGATATGTAAACGGGATGTTCTGGTAGACTAACCGTCAAATCGAAAGATGGAGTACTTTTTACTAAATAAGCACGAAATCGTGCGAGCACTTTTCTGAGTTGCCCAATCTAGAACAGGACATTGAGGATGATAGATCCATCTTCTTGAGTAGGGCGTAAAAAAGGAAGTGTGACTTTTGCGATGAAATCGCTAAGAGTAGACAAATTTGCCAGAGTAAATGAAATCCGGCCAGAAATGCTCAAGAACTTAGATGCGGAGGTATTTAAGTGGTTCTCCACTCGGCGATTGGCAAACTGAAGTGCCAATCATGAAAAGGGATTTGCAATTATAGGGGCACGAAAAAGACCGAGTACCTGTGTTGCCCATTCTCCGATTCACTCGAGCCTATTCGATTCCAGTCATTTATTTCAATGGAAATGTGCTTCCCAAGTGCGAAAAGTTCAAATATCTGGGTTCTATGATCATTATTGAAGCAACCTGTGATGACGATATCAATCATCGCGAAAACGTAGGGTGGATGAAGTGGCGGGAAAACTCAGCCATCTTCTGTGACAGAAAAATGCCCCCTAAGCTGAAAGGAAGCCTCTACACCTCAGTTGTACGTCCGGCGCTCACATAGGGTTCACAATGTTGGACAGCGAACAAAAAGTATGAGGGCAAATTAACGGCAACTGAGATGAAGATGCTTCACAAACACATGACAGCAGGAGTAACAAAGCTCGATAGAATAAGAAGTTCAAGCATCCGAGGAAGCCTTCAAGTCAAAGAACCCATCTCTAAGAAAGTTAAGCGCGCCCGGCTCAGTTGGTACTGTCATGCTCAAAACAGAGATCCTTCGAACCCCGCTAAAAAGGCAATATCTATCAACGTTCCAACGCAAGCGCGAAAGAGAGGCAGGCCTAAAAACTCCTGGATCGCACAAATGAAAAAACACCAGCATTTGATCGGCCTCAGTGATCCGAGACAGGGAAGCCTGCCGATATTTCTTGAGGTCGAATCGGCGAACCCCACAGGCGGACCAGTAGGGATGCAGTAAAGTGGGAGAGTTATGATCCCCATAATTCAGATCATAACCTCATCGAAAAAGAAGAAGAAGGGGCACATTTGTATATAACTTTAAAGTCCCCCCGCAAATTGTTTGCCAATGTATTGGAAATGCGTCGCACGTTTGGATGTTGAGCACTAGGTTTTCTTCCGGGAACAAGCACCACCGACCATAGTTATTTACTCTCAGAATTAAACTTTTGAAACGGCTTGGAACAATGCTACACTTGTTTACTCATGCTTTATAGACATGGAGAAGCATTTCGCTTAACCCTTTCGGTACATCTTTTTTGTTCTAAGGTTAAAAAAATATTTTATTTCTTTTTGCTGCTACTTAGACTCCTACTAAAAATATTGTAACATTATTTTTGGTAAATATTGGTTCTAAAGTGGTTTTTGGGAACGTTACCATATGGCATCAATTGTCTCAAGTGGTAGCAAAGTAAATGACAAAATTAATATTTTTGTTTTAGTTTCTTATTTTTATATATTAATTTTTAAACAAAATTGAAAAGAAAAAAGTATAATTATTTTTTCTAATTAAAATGTATATTAAAAACGTAAGGATTTTTGAAAATATTTAAAAAACACATATTTTCATATATGTATAAAAATAAAAAAATAATAAATTGTTGCATTTATACTCGGATTTCTTTGTTTACTTCAAACATTACAAGTACTACAAATTAAAAACTAAGCATATTCCAAGATAAACACGTGTATTTATATAAAAAAAATAAATAAAATATAAAAAATATTAATAAAAAATTAAATATTCATAAAAATCTAAGTATTTTTTTTTAATTCAAACCAAATTAAAAAGTAATGCTATTCAAGACTATTTATGCATAAAAATACATTTATTTTTATTCATATGTAGGTATATATATAATTTTATTTATAGAAATGATGCCTTAAAATGCACCTCTAGATAATATTGATGCCATATGGCAACAGAGAAAAGGAAAATTGTGCCAAATTGAATAGACGGAACTTATATGTTTATTTTATTTTTTTAATTGTCCGCCTGATATTAGTCAATCAAATAAAATCGAAATTGATAATCTATTTGATAATTATCAATATAAAAAAGAAATAATAAAAATAGTCTTCCGACGAAAAAATTCGAACTCTATTGCAGAACAATCTTTCACGAGAGCTAAAAGCACAATGACGACAACTATCACCCAGTTTTTTTGCTTCTAATTATTAAGCAGATACTCTAAGAAGTTAATCAGAAAAAATAATAGAAAAAATATACTCAGAGAGTGAGAATGGGTGTTATGAATATTCGTGTTGCCATATGGCATCAAAATACCGAAAGGGTTAAGTACCTAGAAGGAAACTCTGGAGTGTATTGCAGGAATATGCAATTGACTCTTCTCTCCACTCAATCTCTTTATACAATCTGTGTTCGGGTAAACATCGTTAAATTAATACCTTTCTCAGGGGTGCGATTTGCCTCGCCTCGCCTCCTTGAACTATGGATACTACAGCGCGGCCTTGGCGAAGAACACTTCGAACTGGGAGACCTGAAGTTAACTCAATTGCTCTTCGCTGATGATTTGATCTTCATTGGACCTCCTCGGCTGAACTTCAGCACGTATTCCAGAGGTTTGCAGCCGTTTGTTTTGTATCTTGGACGAAAGTAAACGAAAACAAATCTAAAGTTATGGTGGTCTTCAGAACGCCTGTTCTGCATGTTAGTGGTGTCCCACTGTATTAAGTTTTCGGTCTTCTCGGGGGTTCTCAAGCGTTCTCTGATACGCCGAGTATGAGATGGCTAGCTCAAGTCCATAATCTCTCCTACACACAATTTGTGATTGCCGTTGATGATTTAGAGTCTATGGTGGAAGATCGAAAGCTATGGGATAACCTGAAGCGAGATATTGATGATCAGAATAAATGAAATGAACGTAAATGCATTTCACATTCAACCATTCAAGATTAATTGTCTGAGTTCAAGATTTAATCAAGTCGGCCAACCTCATTAATGTCCTCTTCAATAAATGTCAGTTTTGCGTCCTTGAACCAAGTGGCAACCAAAATTCTCGACAATCCAGTGAAATTGATTGTGATGGAATGTCAGAAGCACGACATGATTTGCCAATTATGTTTCCCAAAATATTTTATACACTATCATCCAGGGCCTGCCGCAATCTATTTAAAGTTTATGTTTTCTTTTGAATTGCTATGATGTGTCCCCCAGTCTGCAGCACACAGTCAAACTCCGACCCTACATCCCATTTGAGTTTCCACGCCATTTGTCTGCCTGCTTAATTTCGTTATTTGTGGATACTTTATGACGAACAAATTGGCTGGAAAATATGTCTTGACTGACATGGGGCTCGGGGCTTTAGTTCCCATTCACGAGAAGAAACTTTTCCGTCAAGTACGCCATATTCGGGAAAATTTAAATGCTGGAGAGTTTTATTCCACTTTTATGTGCGAGCACTCCCGCCGCTGCCGCCGCCATCAACCCTTAAATAATCATCCACTCAGTGGCACGTGATATATCCCTCAGCTTCCTGTGCACTCAACGCTTGAGTATATCTTTCGTGGGTATATTACTTCATCTTTTCCTCGTCATCTTCCCCCACAACGCCCACCCGCACCCGGATAAGTAAATAAAAGTACGTTTCAAAGAATATGTTTGAGCCCACATTTACAACTTATTTTATGGCTCGAAAAAAAAAGTTTAACTAGGATAACTGTAAAGTAAATTGATAAAACTCGTCGTATTCCCTGCCTCTGATGTCATGTCAGTCCGCCGGTATATTCATATCTTAATGTGTTCCGTGAGTGGATACGAATTTCTTAAGATTTCCTCCTCCTTTCTTGGTTCCATTGATCGGCCACCAATTCTTAACGTGAAATACATTCAGAGCCACACATTCCGTCCGTAGTCGTTGCCTTGTAATTATTTTATGCAAATCCGACTTTTATCCTGGCGAACTGTATTAAAAATGCTTATCTATCCCACTTGTCCCCTCTCGTGTGATAGTATAGTGTGTTTATGATATAAAGCATCAGCCCCACCACCACGTACAATAGCAACAGCAACAACAACGCCTGCAACCCTTTGCTTCTGCTTTGTATGATAAAAGCTCTCTAATGGTGCTATGATGTTCAACAGAAAGGTATGTCGTGCCTTGTGTATGTGTGTGTGAGTTGACGAGAATGGCAGGACTGTGCTGCACTCCTTGGGAATTATGCTGAATAAGGGCGAAAGGTTGTTTCATACTGGATTCTAATTAGTATTAATGGGCGGGTGAGTTTTAATTACACTTTCGTTTCCTTAGCCGCCGCGATTTATGAAATTAAAATTTGATTTATGAATTTTAATTTTGTTTCAACTTTAAGGATATATACGGGCATGACTGCGAAGTTATTCATTCACGTTTATTTAATGAATATACGGCGGGAATTGATTGTAATTAGAATCTGGGTTGGCGTTTGAAAAAAGCTTGCTGCCTACAGGTTGTGTCGGTAGTTTCTATGATCGATGGTTGTAATGTTTAAGATGACATTGCATATTTGTCAAAACAAGGATATCAGTAGTGCAGTCGGTGGCTTCGCTGGTTGACAGTTGTAGTTGTGTAGGGTTATTTATACCTATTGAATTATAATCGATATTGAATTTGCTTTGCTGTTAACATATGATTTGCCTTTTCACCCCTAAACCTACATCACTGTCAGAGAATGCTCTTACCAAAATTATATCTAAGGTTAATTGAAAATTGTAAACCAAAATTAAATTCGTTTGGGACTCCAACGTAATTATATGTACATCCGTTTAACCGACTGACACATCTTGCTACAGCTGAAAGCAGTTAGTAGAGGAGCAGAGGAGTCTTGCATATTTGATTAATTAAGTTTTCCAACAGTTCTTGGGTAATACTAATACACTATACACAGCAATAGCTATACAACGTTACAAATTCATCAGGCTTCTTTCTTTAGGTAACTGCTTCTGGCATACTCTAAATTTGAATGCCAACACTCTTGCGGCGGCGGATACATTTTTGTCGTCTCTAGTCCGATTCGAATTAAAATCAAAATTAATTGCGGGTTCAATCCTGGAAGTTGTTTTTTGCACCCAATTTCGATATACAGTTAAACAATTGGGACACCAATGGGAATGAATGTTTTTTTGCTATCCCCAATTCGGACGTGTTCCAATTTATAGAAGTGATGCAAAACCCAACTACGCAAGAACATATTTTTTTTTAATGAACACAGAGTCCGGAATGCCATTTTATATCGTGGGTATGTGTAAACCTACAGAGAATGAAATAAATTGACATTTTTATGTTTATAAATAAGATTAATTATAACGAAAAAGGGTTAAAGTTAAAGTTTAGGTGTGTACTACGTACATATGTAAGGTTCAAATAATTAAGTAAACAGTGAAGTATTTCTCCACACTTCGAAAATTACAAAAAAAAAAAATTTAAATTTGCCATCTAGCTATTTGAGTCCGAGAAAGATGTTTTCTTTTTTCCAAAAATGAGAAATATTGTTTAAAATGGACTAGTTGAAAACGTTTATCTTGAAGATTCAAAAACATTTTGAATTTGCACAAATTAAAAAACAATAAAGATGAACGAATGTTCGTAAATATTTCAAAATTTATATTATCTTGCCTAATAGAAGCGCATCGGCAAAGCGAGTTTATTTGTTAAATATTAAAACACATAATAAGAACACACTTTCTTATAAAACATTAAATGCAATTACATTATGTTATATAATTAATTAACTAAGCAAAATAATATTGTAAAATAATTTCTAAGTATACTAGATATTATATATTTTTTGTATGTAAAAAATGTATGTACATATCTACGTACATACCTACTAGATATTAATTAAAAATTTGTTAATTTTTTCATAATTAAAATTAATAATTAGCTAACCTAAACTAAAAACAAAAATTCTATAAATAATTTTTTGGTTTTAAAAACATTTTTAGTTTTTTTTTCTAGGACCTCACGATACAGTAAAGGAAATTCACATAAAAACACTATTTTTTCATAATTTTCACTTAATCTTAAGAAGTTGAGGATAACTGTGTTTGATCTGCCAATCTTTATAAAAATGAATTGCTGTTCGTTAGTCTCACTAAAACTCGAGAACGGCTGAACCGATTTGCCTAATTTTGATCTTGAATTAATTGTGGAAGTCCAGGGAAGGTTTAAAAGGTAAGAAATTGGACAAAGGGGCGTGGCACCTCCCATAACATTCAAAATCTTATATCTCGAAAACCACTTAATCGATTGAGTTAAAATTTACATACAATCTTAGCTATCAGCCCAGGAGTATTCCTGTGAAGATTGGTCAAAATTGGACAAAGGGGCGTGGCACCTTCCATACAAAAAAAACATTCATAATCGTATATCTCGAAAACCGCCAAATCGATTGAGTTTAAATTTACAAACAATCTTATTTATATGCCCAGGAGTGTTGCTGTGAAGATTGGTCAAAATTTGACAAAGGGGCGTGGCACCGCCCATACAAAAACATTGCAAATCTTATATCTCGAAAACAGCCGAATCGATTGAGTAGAAACTTACAGACAATCTTAGGTATTGGCCCAGGAGTGTTGCTATGAAGATTGGTAAAAATTGGACAAAGGGGCGTGGCACCGCCTAAACAAAAAATATCTTAAAAACCGCCGAATCGATTGAGTTGAAACTTATGTACAGACAATTTTAGGTATTGGCTTAGGAGTGTTGCTGTAAGATTGGTCAAAATTGGACAAAGGGGCGTGGCACCGCCCTTACAAAAAACATCTTCTATGGGGTGAAACTCGATGACGTTATAACTCGATAACCGCTGAGCCGATTTTCATGATTCTTTTTTCGTTTTGTTCGTATTGCTGTATTTCAGGTTTACGCAGAAAGAAAATTCCAGAAAATCGATTCTCATTTTTCGCATTTTACAAAAGAACATTATTATCTATGAACTATAAGCAATACAATTTCTGTGCACGGGTAAAGCCGGGCGGGTACAGCTATCTTATTTAATTTTTCTGTACGTGTGTTGTAATCGAACTCCTCCTAAACGGCTGGACCAATTTTAATAAAATTTTGTGTGTGTGTTTGAGTGGGTCCAAGGATGAATCTAAACCATCCATTTGGTGAACATTGGACAAAAGGGCATGGCACCTTCCATACGAAAAAAATTTTATATCTAGAAAACTACCGAACTGATTGAAATCAAATTTTAAGAAAATATTTGTTATTGATAAAAAGGTGTTTCTGTGAAAGTTTGATCAAAATTGGACAAAGGAGCGTGGTACCTACCGTATAAAAAAATATACATTTTAAATCCTATTTCTCGACACCCATAGGAGCTAAAGTGGGTGGGATTGGAAAACGGGCCATGGCACCACCCTTACAAAAAAAGTTATTTAAATCACGATATCTGAACATTGCCTGATTGAAGCATTTTATAAAACCTAGCGGGACTGGACAAAAGGGCGTGATACCTCTCATAACAAAAAAAAATACATTTCAAACGTTATTCTTCGACAGTCATGGAAAAAAATTGTCTAGACAATACAATTCCTGGGCACACGTCCGAGGAAATATCGGTCGAAGCACATACGGAGTACAGAATCAGTCTGGACACATCGGTCAAATAAAAATGAAATGAAAATGTTCAAGCAGGCAAAACAACGTTTGCCGGGTACGCTAGTTTTTGTATAAATTTCACAATCAAAAAGGCCACATTCCTAAAAATATTTTCCTTTTTTTTCTGCTTTAAAATTCTTTCGCTTGACATCTTTGATTTCGAACGGTAAATTTATTTTATACCTACCAGCTTTGATAAAAAATTCTGGCCACTTTATAAAAAAAAAACACTTTACTTCCACTGTTTTTATACAAATTTCCGCTTAAAAATTAATTTATTTTAAAGATGTTTTTGCAAAAGATGCATTTTATTCTTATGGTTTTGGGGATTTTAATTATTTTCGAGATTTTGGTTTTTCGTGATTTTGGGCTTTCGGGAAAAAAAACGGTGCCGTGCCTTCTCTCAAGAATCCACATTTCCAAAAAGGTATTCAAGTATTTTTTCCGTTATTATTATTTTTTCTTGTATTGGCTTGTTTTTTGCCCAATATTAATATGTATGCTAACTCAGTTTGTTTACCGCTATGAGTTTATCTCTCTTATTTTTCTTATTTACAAATATTTTTTCTACCAATTTATGGTTCGATATGTTCATTGCTATTGCGCTTGCTTTATAGACTATCATGTCTGGCCTAGGTATATCTACCACGAAAAAACAATTTACATAACATAGGTTAGGTTAGGTTTACCACACTTAGGTCTTTGTGGACTCATTGTGATGCCCTTTTATGTGGGGGTTAATCGTTGGTGCTAGGAATGGTTAGCCGCATGCCCCTTTTTCTTGTAATTACTCAACGCCGTCCAGCCGTCGTGATATCCTCAGAAACCTGTAAAATTCAGAAAGTGAGACATCAGAAAGTTCGTGGAAGTAATGAATTCCAAGCATTCCGTTCCTGAAGTGACGGAGCCTCGGGCAGTGACAGAGGAAGTGAGGTGTATCCTCGTTGACCCCTTCGTCTCCGCAGCCACTACATATATCGTCATTTTTGACGATATAGTTTCATTGTATGGTTTCTTAGGAAGTTATGGCCCTTTAGAGCCCCTACCATCTTAGACAGCGATGACCTGTCAAAATGTAGAAGTTTGATAGTCCGATCAATGTCATATTTTGGCCAAAGGTTCCGTGACACTTCACAGGTAGTTAGTCCTTTCCACCAGTTGTTGGTTTTCATGCGAATCTTCTTTTCCACTCGTTCTCTTACATTACATATGGTCGATTGTAGATCGTGATCAATATTCTCGCCAGTTCGTTAGCACTCTCAATTTAACATTAAAACCGACTATTGTTAAGAATGTAGATTTAACAAGTAAAATTTATTTCTGTACCACAAAAAAACATCCGTTGTATTTTTTAGATTCCCTAGATTTCTTAAGTCAGTTTAACAAATGATTGCGTCCAAGTCCAAGCTGCACCTGCGCGGAGAAAAATAAGTGGCACAGGCAAATTAACCTTCTTGGTTAAAATTCGCGACAATAAAAAGATTCTTTTCAATGCTTTGGCTAATGATGTAAAAAAAGAAAACAAAATTGAAACTTGGACGAGTATTTTAAAATAATAACAATAAAAAACTGGACATAGGTACATGAGACTTGTTTTGGCAAAATTGCCGGAATTATGCTTTGGTAAGTACGAGTTTCTATATAAACGGTAAACTATGTATGAATATTATACTTATAAATAAAACTCAATTCCGTAATCGTAAGTCTAAATAGAAAATTCAAACTGGAGATGGTGGGCGGAAAGAGTGTAAGCTCAGTGCTTGTGATGTGAGCTTGGAGTAGAGGAGTCCACTAGTTCCAAAAACGGTAATAATTCAAATTTGAAGTCTGTTTTGTGGACTCTAATGCGAGTTGTTCTACTATGGGGAATGAAAGTGTTGCTAAGTGGGGCTAATAACTCCAACTATGTTTCTTTTTTAATCATATTATTTCTTTACTTAACATAAAACACAAATTAGAAATAATGCTATTGCAAAAAAAGTGAGTCCTGTATAGTTCTCGAAACATCGTATTAAGATCTGTTATTTTAATTATGCTTCTCGAGTGGGTGGCAAAAATGCAGTTTCTGAACTGTTTTCTTCGTTTTCTGATACAAAATTTTGAGATTCGTACTGAACCGAGTAATTCTGCACATGCACAGTGTTGCACAGTATGTATTTAAAAATATTTGATGCATAGACATGTTTAACGCGCAAGTGATTCAAACATGGAAACTTTTTTTTGGGTAATCCAAATGCGCATTCTACTACACGTCTTGTTCGCTTATGAGTCCTGTTGTACTTTCAAATATTGCATCAGCAGACATAATATTTGAAGATAAGGCTGACGGAGCTATAAGCCATGTTTTCAGAGGATATGCGCAGTCGCCCAATATGACAGCATCAGGAAAAGGCCTTCATCCACTTTCTATTTTCTCGAAAAAAGTGCTGTTGCGAAGCACGCTCGCATCGTGTACACTTCCGGCCCAGTAGGCACTTACTCGTTGATAATTATGTAATATTATTAAAGATCTAGCATGTAATTTATTAAAAGATTTCCGTGGGAATATTATATAGAAAATTTAAATTTTTTTATCAGACCTCATTAAAAAGCAATATAATGTCATTAAAAAATTTAAAATTCATTCGTTATTATCTTGCCAACAAATCAACAATTATTTTTTAAAACATGCCCACAATTAAGTTGTTACATTAAATCAATCATAGAAATTCAGTCTTCGCGTTTTATTTCTTGCAAACTGTTTTAAAGTTCGAGTTGTCAGTAATATTAATCAAAGATATGTTTGTTTGTTCGCCAAAGGCGATAATTCGAGAATTCGTAGTAGTTTGTCCAGAGGCATTGTTACGTACGGTTTGGCTGGGTCCGTGCTGGCATGCTGTGCTGGTCCCGACACTTTGCTCGCCGGAGGGCGTAACGGAGGTAACCCTCCCTACCTTGACTGTCTTACTCGCCTCGACAGCCCCTTAATTGGCATCTTCACTCTTACCTTAGCATCATCCGACCCTTTCCCAACCTCCTCATCCCCTTATACACCTTTTAGTTACACTCCATTATAGTTCATGTGCTTGTTCATATATTAACAACCAAGTTCATTTTATTTTAAGTAAATCGCAAAAATCTTAATTCTATTATTACGTTATTCATTAAATTCTTTCAATTGAAATCCTTATATTCGCGTATATCTATATACTGTCCGAGTATATGGGCTTCTTTACCGTCTTTTAACAAACAACTATTTAATTCACTATTGTATTTTGCACTTTTGTCCCAGAAATTTCTCAATATTTTATA
Organism: Cheilosia scutellata; assembly: GCA_955612985.1. Classification (NCBI taxonomy): domain Eukaryota; kingdom Metazoa; phylum Arthropoda; class Insecta; order Diptera; family Syrphidae; genus Cheilosia; species Cheilosia scutellata. The sequence goes on from OY015313.1 coordinate 62,219,938, forward strand.
TAGGTATAAAAATTAGAAATATATCAATTTACAGACTCACCCTTTATTTTCTGCAACTGTCGATGTCGTGGCCACAGCATCCAGGTTGCTCCTTCGGTGTTAATTTTCACTTTTACCAAAATTCACGTTTATATACCTTTCTTTAGAAATTTCTATAATTCAACTCCCTCTACCTTACTTTACTTTCAAGTGGGCTTATATATGGATTTCTTCTTACTTAGCTTTACTTTAATCAATTAAAATTCAAAAAAAAAAAATAATAAAAAAATATATCAAGCAACAATTCAAATATTGTTGGCAAAAGCAAATCTTTAATTGCAAAAAAAAATTGTAAAATAAAAAAAAATTTAATTGAACCGGAGGTTCACCGTGGTTACCGCTGCTTTATTCGGCGTCGCTGACGATTACACCGTTGAGCCTTTGCGTTGGTGTGGTGATCGCTCAAATTGCGTTTTCGCTTCGGTTTTTGTCTCCGCTAATGGTTTGCCGTTTGCGCTACTTATGTACAGTGTTCTGTGTACACGCAGTACGTGGATTATCCCAATTGCGCTACTGAGGATTATTTCGAAGTCTCAGTGCCAGGGACGGTTGTCCAATTTAAAATTTTACGGCCAGAGATTTTCTGCTGGGCCGTCTTCTCATAAAATCTGAGGTAATAAGGTATAATTCCTATGAGAAAATTGAAACTATATCACTGAATTACATACTTTTATCACTTAATCTCTACATACCTTTTCTTTTTCTTTGATATAACTAATTTGCCTTTTTATTCGCACTTTGTGGCGCACTATATTCTTAATATCGCTCTATTGGCGTTAATTAAATTAAATTTAATTTAACCTCCCAATTTGTCCCAGAAGAGCTTTCATTTGTTTGGGAGAAAACCCCGCATTTTTCTCATCGAGACTCATCTCCCTTCAGTGTACACCAGTATACCACTTTAATTTTCAGGGAGGTGTTTGGATTTTTTGTTTTTTAGGCCGACCCTGCTATATCGACAGCTGTACTGTTTGAGCACATAGCACACGAAATGTCATTTGGATTGAAATTCATTTTTTTATTCGTCTCGTATTGTTTGTCTAATATTTTCTACCTATCGGGCGTCCTGTTTTCGTAACAGCATGTCGCGACTATACTTGCCTTTCAAAAGCTCTTCAATAAAAACCTGAGCGACCAAAATCAGAGATTTTGGATGAGATTTCCATCCCGCAATAATTAAAAACTCTTGAGGGCGAAGTATTTCGTACTAATAGAAAAAAAAATATTTAAGCAGAAAAGATAATAATATTGGGGGCTATGACGACCCTTATAAACCTAGGCAAAACAAAGTGTTGGCTACTGGATGGCACATTTTACGTGGTAGGTGTTAAAAAATAGTAGACACCCTGTTTTCGGAGTTTTGCAGACTGCAGTTTCCATACTGCTTATTGATGTATTCGTATCTTTTTTTACTCTAAGTTAAGAATCTTAAAAAAGTTTTACTTGTTCATTTTCCACGGGTTCCCCTTTTTTACAGTAGGTAAGGCTCAACCTCAATTATGCGCTTGCTTTTCAGTATTCATGGGGTTATAGACGACCAAGTTATCCCGCCATTTCTGTTCTCCTTGCAATTGCTTCGAAATTGAATATAAATTTAATTTTAAAGAAAGAGCAATAACAGACTTTGAGAAAGATATTCGGAAAGGCATATATGTAGGTACCTTTTTAATTTTATGCAAATTATTGGTACATCGTGACAAATTAGACCGACGTTATGGAAACGACGAACATTTTAGCTTGCAGATTATAATGCTAAAGAGTCCAGTATTCGTTTAACATGAACATCTTATCGAAAATTGTTAACAACTTTGTCGCATACTCGATAAAGATGAAAAAAACAATTGTGAATTCGTTAACAACGTAGTACCTATATTGGAGGTTCGAAATCTCGAGATTTGGCAAAATTTTGGTGCCTCTGCTCTGGGATACTAGGTATAAAAAAATATTTTCCTCGAATGCAAAATTGTGCTTAAGCCTGACATCATGCGTCGTTTAAAAAAGATAATTGGTAAGAAAAAAGTAGGGTATTTACCAGATCATAAGGGAGAACCAAAAATAAGTCATAGTGAAAACTATTTTGGAAAAAATTAATTGCGGTGCATCAATTCCAATAAAAAGAAAAAACAAAGAGTGTTAATAGAAGTTGAAAAAAATAATAGACATTTTATGAATTATTTTATTATTTATTATTATTTTTTTACTATGAACTACTTATTTATTTTGCTTTAATATTTTCTACGGCCCCATAGGTATTAATAACGAGTGTCCCATATTTCACACACAATTTTAATTTTGCGCCATTTAATAGTACAGTGATGCCAACGTGAAAAAAAGATAACAATGCGACAAAACGAAGCCCATGAAGATTTTTTTGCATCTATATGTATTTTTTTTTTTTTTTTTTTGCAAATCGTGAACAGACTTTTTCTAAACTCTAGCAACACTGAAGCACATGACAATCCAGCTCAAAATTTTTTCTAAAAGAACTTTTTCTGGGGCTGGAAAATTTGTTTTTAATTGGGAAATTGGTGGATTTTCCCAACGGCGGCGCTTATATCTTATAGTAGCTAAATTATTACTTTCCATTTTGATCAAAATCAAATCAAAACAATGATAACATTTGAAATCGTCCCAAGAGGAGGACGGTGTGGCCCCAAAAAAATTCCTAAAAACTTTATTCAGAAGCAATTGCAATGATGTGCCCCCCTAAAGTCTCAAATTTTGGAAAAGAAAGCGATTACTGAAACTGTAGGTAGCTCAAGCGACGAAGAGTAAAGGTATATTTTAAGGTACCTACCTAGTCTAACTCTAAAACCTAACTTTTTATTTTTATTTTTTCTAGACAACACTTATTTTGGATGTTTCCTTATTTCTAATTTATATTTTTAAAATACATTTAACTTAATGAAATTGTGAGCTGTTCCCAGTTGCAAGTTCTTTGCGTCCGTCAATCAGGGTTTGAGCGAAATCATCTTCCAAATCTCAAAAAAAAAAAAAATCCGGATGTTTAAAATTAATTTACTACTGTGGTAACACGAACTTTATTCCATGCATGTTTTTTTGAACCTCTTAGCGGTTATTTTTCCAGCAGTATGTGACTATGCTTGAAAGAAGGGTCGCAAATCATACTGTTAAAGCAATTCCGGCTAAGGGCTGGTTCAGGCAACAGCAAAGTACAAATTTTAAAATCAGAACAAATAATTTCACAAAATAAACTCCACACAGAAAATCGTGTTGGCAGAATACATGAGAGATAAAACTTACTTCCAAACACTTGCCAAGGCAAGGCTACTTCCATAAGAATGGAGGAAAGCTTGGCCACAAAATTAAATACTGTTGGACCTCCGGTTAAAGAAATAAAAGCCTGCTAGAGCCTGTTAGAAAACTCTTCTTTTATTGAATCTCTACTTACTATTTGATTTTTTGTTTTAAGGTTTTTGCAGACCAAAAGTTTCAAACAAAAAAAAACTATCTAAAAACAAAGCTTCGAAGAACATATATAAGGAAAAATATATCACGGAAGAAGAAAATTTGTTAATTGAAGCAACTGGATTGGAAGCATCTGGTAAAGGGACTATCAGATGTTAAAACTTTTGGTAATTACAGTTAACCAACTCAGAACCTAATTTTTTAACAACACCAAGATCCTGTGGATAATTCCCTTCGTTTGATGCTGGACTGGAGTGCTATTCCACAGACAGTCGCAGCGAACAGAGCATTGATTGACAGATGACAAATTAGCACTCCTTGAAGAAAATATTGAGCTGGGATCCGAATCCCGCCAAAAATGTTGAAGAAAAATTAAACATATTGCTTGATCCAAGAAAGAGTACTAATAATGAAGGAGGAGAACGACAAAAGTTTTATTGCCGTGCAAGCAATCGAGCTGCAAATCAAAACTCTTCAGCTTGAAATGGTGAAAAATAACACTGAAGAAGACTGAAGAAGAATTATAATACAAACAAAGCAGTGCATGCGTTTAGAAACTGGACCACTTTTCCAGGTTGGTATCTGCCTCGTTTGTTGTATCCTAAGATTCTCCAACGAGCTTTAAGGATCCCGATTTTTCTCTCCACAATACAGCGTGCCTTTGAGTGAACCTCCTTGAACCGGGCTTCCATGGATTCATTTTGAGGAGTTCTGTAGGGCGTTATGCACCATGGTTCAAGTGGATAACCGGAATCACCTACATATTAACAAGTTACGTAAATAATATGCAAAATTAATTATTTTTTATTACAGATTTACCCAAAAGCCAACCATTTTGATTTCCATTCAATTGAAATCCATCCTCTGACTTCTGACATCCTTCGCTCTTCAGAATGTTTCCAAACAAATGAATCCTGTGCTTGTGCAGCCTCTCCATATTGTGCATTCACCGCATGTATGACATGTATGTAAATTAATATAATATAAGGTATTAGTCAAAATCAGGATCGTCAACGTCTGAATAGTCTTCGTTTTCATCCTCGATATCCCCGCCATCGTCATGTTCCTTGTGTCTCAGGAGCTACAGAAAAGTCGGAGCCTAGAATATTTCCACGTTTTTGTTCACCATCATCACCATAAAAAAAAAGTTCCCGAAATCATTCTCAAATCTCAATTTGGGTGGTGGCACCCAGGTGTAACCTAATTGTCGTGGATCTGATTCCCATTGTGTTGGCGAAATACTCTTGAAGCCGAGGCGTTCGCGAACCGATGTGACGATGTTACACATTTTCGGTTAAGTTTCTAAACTTAAAAATAAGCATGTCTAACTAAATTACCCTTTCAGTAGCTTCGTACAGATATTTGATAAAAATGCACTCTTCTTGAATCTGTAATTTTATAATGGTTACATCTTGATCGTTCACCAACAGTTCGAACTTTGCACTGTTCTGCCAACTTGGCTCTTCTCTAATTCGTCCTAATTTTGTGACTATCTTCAGTATACTAAATATTAATAACTATTTAGTATTTATTAAATTGATTTGAAGTGATGATTTTCTTTTTGTTTAATTTTTTTCTTATTTTTTTTGTTTTTTATTTTATAAACTAATTTATTTTGCAAAGCCTACTAGTCTCTCCAACAGCACTCAGACCCAATCACTATTCCAAGTTGATCAGTCTATGCACTTCCTTTTTAAAGCAAAAATGAAAATACTCAAATTCATTAAAGTTAATATAAGTTTTTATTAATTATTATTATTATGACTAAGGTAATATATATTAAAAATGTATGTACACAGAAGATAATTATAAATTTAATTATAAAATAAGTACATAATCCTTTGTATATTAAGTAGATAATTATAATTAGCCACTATTAGCTTGCGCTAAATATTTTACTTGAGTAACAATATCTTATAAGCTAAAAGAAGAACAATTTTTTGTTTACTAATTCTATCTTACGAATACAGTTATATAATTATGTCGTCAAGTATTATACAGATATGTTTGTTTTATTTGCTTATTTTACAATTTAAATAAAAATTAAGTACGTGTAGATATATAAATGTATATATAATAATTAAAAATGTATCACTCATTGTTCTATTGTTATTTTTTGGTTAAATTACTTGTTATGTGCGTTCTAAACTTAACTTAACTTAAACTAATCGGAAACGGCTTACGACAAGAGAACTTTATTCGGATTTATATCATGTTAAAGTATAAATTTAAAAATATTTAAAACCAAGTAGATATGTGAATGCTAAAGAGTTTGTTCCCTTGAATAGTTATTCAGTTTTAAATTCGATCGATAAAATAAATTTTACAGCATAATTGTGCACAAGAGGGCATACTCCTATATAGCTAATAAAATTTGTTATATATCAGTTGCTTTTTCTGTAAGATACTAAATTATTTGTCAAAGTCTTTAAATTTGTTTTATTTTTAATATGGATTACACTTTTGTCTTTTAACTATTTTTGTAAATACTCGTATCCTATGTAGGCAGTTGTAATTGTTGCTAATTATTAATGTTTTTAGAAGTTTCATGTTCTTGAAAACATTAGCAGAATGTTAACAAGAAAAAAAAAAAAAAAAAAACGATTTATTAAAAAAATTAAGGAAAACATTCTAAGCAATCCGTGGAAGAATGTCTGGAATCAGTGGGAAGGAGAACACATCTATATCTATTAAAAGTTTGAAGGGTGTCGTAGATGATGAAAGACTACATATACCGCTTATACGGTTCATTGAGAAATTAAAAAATTACGCTTTTCCTGGTGAATACGGAGATACAGTAGCCACTAAATCGTTTCAGTGAAATTCAGTGAAATGAAAGCTGAATGATTGTGATTGTCAATCTTGTTTCAGGGGACTAGAAAATATGTGTAAGGAATTGTTCTGTTTTGACCGTAGGTAGGCCATATCTTCCTTGATGTGACGCAGTTTGTCACTCCCGATCCCGACCATTGGAGATTGGCGTTCTGCAAAAATATGAATGTATACCCCTTCCAGACCAGCTCATCCGCGCGCTCATTGCCTGTTATGTCACTCTGCCCTGGAACCCAGAGAAGTGTGACTCTGAAACGTTCGCTCAGACAGGGAAGGTCGTTCCAGAAGTCCTGCACCAGTTTGGAGGATATGTTAGCCGAATCGATGGCTTTGATGGCGGCTTGGCTATCTATAAGGATAGCAATGCTTTGTTTATTCGTTGAGTCACGCCCTAGTTGCGTGCGGGCTTCTCGGATGGTCAGTAATTCTGCCTGGAAAACGCTGGCAAAATCCGGTAAGCGGACTGAAATTGATATTTGCGGTGATTCCGAGTAGACACTGGCCCCAACACAGCTGATCTTAGATCCGTCGTCGGACTACTTCGTCGGTCTTCCACTGAGCCCTTGTTGGGAAACCGACGTGGAAGTCTTTCGTGAAGTTTAATTTGAGTGTTATGTAGTCGGTTGGAGACGTGAACATGCCGTTTACGAATCCAGGATGTTGCTATGGCCATACGGCCTTGTAGTCCAGCATCCAGACTCCTTGAGTCTTATAGCACGACACAATGTGGCATATTTTGTGTGTAGGTCAAGAGGTAGAAGATGCAAGAGCACAGTGAGAGCATCTGTTGGGGCTGACCTCATTGCCCCCGTGGTTCCTATACCTACTGGTAATTTGCAGTCTTTTCTCTTTTCAGTTTCGTGAGGTTGTCGACTTTGCTCAACGCAGGCCACCATACTAGTGATCCATACGCGTCTATTGGACGCACTATGCGGCGACATCCACAAGGTCATCTTTGATTGAAGTCTCCACTTTCTCACCAAAGGTTTTTGGTTTTCCTACCGGTATAGAAAGCGAACGACGCCCTCCTTACTCTGGGGGCTGATTCCCAAATGCGCGGCGGATCGCTTTTCATGGCGGATTGGTATTTTTGCATTTTGAAAAGCGATGAAGTACCTACCGCAATTTTTGTAGCAAATAGTACGCGCATTTTGGTTCTCTTTTATAGATCCTATTCTGTTCGTTCGGGAAAGTCCGGGATTTTCATGCTCGATAACTACTTTTTTCAAATGATTTCTGGCAACCCGACCAAGACAATGAAAAGCGCGAAGTGGCGAGAATATTGCAGCTGCATCGGGCAGTATTGACGATGAGAAATGAAGAAACACAGTTTCTCTGATTTTGGATATTGTACTTCGGCTTCGGCCCTGAGTTATTAGCGACGGAAAAAGAGGGGGGGGGGGACTTGGAGCGCATAGTAAAGCACACTAGCACTGGGTACTTCTGTAACGGGAGCGGAGAAGCGGATAAATCCTAGTGCCTTACAGAAAGACATTTGAAGCAATTTAAGGGAGCTTTAGCCTTATAAAAGTTCAAACATAAATTAATAAATAGGTACAGGCATGTAGTAGAACACCCTAGGCCTAGCTTCTCGCAACCATTCTTTTGTGTGAGTTTCTATTTTTGGGACGAATGGAAGGGACCTACAATGTTATGCCGAGTCCGAACGGCTGAATTGAGAAGATTTTTCATGGCAGTTATACTCTCGGATGTTTGTCAGACATTCGCGAGAGGTGGCGCAGTAAAAAAAAACCTTAAGATTTAATTTGTGTTTTCCGGCGATCGAACCTGGGATCCCTCGCACAGTAGTCCAGCACACTAACCAGGGCGCCTCGTTCATTTGACATATCCATAATTGGAAAATATTCCGCTTCAATTGGTTGTCGGAGAAATTCGGAAGAAATTTGCATTTATCAAATGCTCAATTTGATTTTGTATGTGACTTAATGCGTTCAAACTTTTTTTTTTCGATTTGCATTGATGAAGACATTTCAATGTCAAAGTTACTAAGCATAGTTGTTCGACTAGTATCGAGGAAAGGGGCACGACTTCTTTTTTGCGGTTTTGAAAGTCAATAGCAATGATGCCAGTTCTTTGTATGCTGTTGTTGTTGAACTTTTTACAAGAAATAATATTATAAACTATAAAAATTGTTTACTTGGCTTTGCAGCTGATAGAGCAAATGTAATGACATGGGCAAAACATTCGGTAGCGGCACTTCTAAAAGTAGATTGCCCTCACTTAATAATTTTTAAGTGCATCTGCCATTCTTTTGCTCTTTGTGAAAACCATGCATGTAATTTTCTTCCAAGTTATGTGGAAGGATGTACAAGGGATATTTACAATTTTATCCAAAATTCCCCAAAAAGAATTGAACTCCTTAACCCATCAAGTACCCATTGAAAATTTAGAACTTTTGTAAAAGTCTACTTTTTTTTAATTTTTTTCTTCGGTCAAAAAAAAATATGTTTTGATGCAAAAAGTTTCTTCAAACAATTCTAATAGTGACTGCAAAAAAATTTTTTCAAAAATCTCTTCGCTAGTATTTTTTATGATTTTTTGAATGGGATGATCTCAGAAAAATTTTGTATGAAAAGGAGGAAGAAGTGGCTAAAATAGTCATTTTTAGCAATTTTCAAAAAATCATAAAAAATATTAGCGAAGAGATTTTTGAATATTTTTTTTTTCAGTCACTATTAGAATTGTTTGTATAAACTTTTTGCATCAAAATATTTTTTTGTTTGATACCGAGGAAAAAAGTCAAAAAGTAGACATTCACAAAAATTCTAAATTCTAAAATTTTTAAATGGGTACTTAATGGGTTAAGGAAAGTTTTGTATCATTCAAACGGCATTTAAATTACCTTTCCATTGATGCCAAAATTTACATGAATTAAGTTTCAAATTATGAGCAGAATTAACTTTAGTTTTATCAAAATACATATGCCGACCAGTGTATAGTAGCGCAGATATAACAATCGTATTAAAATCTTTCCATATCTTAAAAAGAGTTTCAGCATAACTGTCTTGCTTTCTATAAAGAGTTATGTAAGCATTTACTAAAAAATTTGATTTCGGAAATGAATTACTTATTTCATTTGAATTAATTTCACCTAACACTGTTATCCATGGAAAAAAATATGCCTGTTGGATCCCTTTTCAAGTGTTTCCCTATTTTATGTTATAGATCCAAAAAATACTCAGGACTTAGATGACGAGTGGCGAGAGCTTCGAAAACTAAATTTAACATTGATGTAAATGAAAAAATGTTCTTAGTCAATTTTTGGAATAAAATATTATCTTTAAAACGTGGAGATGGAAGCGGCTCAAAAAAAATGTTTTGATACAAAAAGTTTCTTCAAACAATTCTAATATTCTATTTAATTTTTTTTTTTTTTTAATTCTAATAGTGACTGCAAAAAATTTTTTTCAAAAATCTCTTCGCTAATATTTTTTATGATTTTTTGAAAATTGCTAAAAATGTCTATTTTAGCCACTTTTTCCTCCTTTTCATACAAAATTTTTCTGAGATCATCCCATTCAAAAAAACATAAAAAATATTAGCGAAGAGATTTTTGAAAAAATTGTTTTGCAGTCACTATTAGAATTGTTTGAAGAAACTTTTTGCATCAAAACATATTTTTTTTTGACCGAAGAAAAAAATTAAAAAAAAGTAGACTTTTACAAAAGTTCTAAATTTTCAATGGGTACTTAATGGGTTAAGGAAAGTTTTGTATCATTCAAACGGAATTTAAATGACCTTTCCATTGATGCCAAAATTTACATGAAGTAAGTTTAAATTTATGAGTAGATTAACTTTACTTTTGTGCAAATAATTTTGCCACTGACTGTATGTCGTAAACATTAGAGAAAATTATGTTCCGAACGGATACCTCGCGATAGGGTGAAAAATTGTTACTGCAGCGCAACAATTGTGACTTTCTCAGACATCAACATGGAAAAAAAGTCGTAGGTATTGACTCAAGAGCTGAAAACAAAACGATCACAGATTGCGTCGGGAGCTGGTTGATGGAACCCTCAAAGAAACATGCGACCACTCTGTTAGCCCATTTGTAGCCCAAGGCCAACACCCAACAACTGAGACACTGTGGTATGTATGATTAGTCCGTAAAATGGGACGAGTTTTTCCATGACCATACATTTCAAGACAGAGGATCTCTCATTGCCCCGGTTTACTGCTACGCGAGATTTGTTAAGTAATAATGAACAGATGAGGCAGTCAGTACCCAATAGTAGAAAAACCAAACCAAACTTTAACTTTCTTTATTTTATAACTTGCGTAAATGGCTGTAGGTAAATGCTTCTGAGGAATACTAGTTTTTAGTATATCTATGCATAAAATGGAGTAAATACTAAAAATTAAGTAATTACTTCAAGTATGGCGTATAGATACTTTTTTCCGATGATTTTTTGTAGTAATATTTTTTATAAATAATATTTTGTTTGGAATGCATCAAACTAAACGTTTTTCAAGTTGCTATCGACCAACTTGAATATGAATGAATTTAGCATCTACTTTTGCTTGTTTTTGATAGTTTTGTAAGATCACAGTCACTGATCGAGTTTGAAGCGAGTAAGGTCGTAAAATAATTGAAATTTGTAAAAGAAAACTTTATATTCTTATCAGAATGACAGATTGGCAGAGTGAGAGTATTTGTCGTAGTTTTTGGAGTCCATCGTTTCAATGATAGCCAAGCTATAAGGCCTTTATGCTCACACAATTTTTCACCCTTGAATTGTTAACGGCTAAGTCATTGACATTGACATCAATATAAAGTTGAAGGACATTAAAGCCTCACCGACACTGACACACGTAGAAGTAAAGTAGAAATGTATATTTTATACTTCGAAATTTACCCATATTTGCAGCTGACATCTGCTAGAAAATAAATGAAATAGAGCTGCTCATACCTACAAACAAAATAACAAAAATCCATAAAATGTTGTTCTGAAATCAAACCGCCTTTGCGCTTATTCCCATTCATAGAGATAGGCTATGGACAAGAGTTCGTGAACATAAATCAAATAGACAGGGAACTACATGTTAACTGCCCGTCTGTGATTTACAATCACAACCATGGTCATGGTCCAGTTGTCCAGGCCCAAAGACAGGCGACAGCGTTACCATTAACGAACTGTCATGCACGTAGAGACGAAATATTTCAGTTCACTTTGATTTACGGCCACGCACATTCGCGTATGACGAACGTCCGAAATAAAGGTGACCCAACTTTATACAATACGCCACCACACGGTTCACAATCACAATCCATTCACGTAACATCATCTCTATATGCGCTAAAACAGTTGTTAACATTCCAAAGTCCTAAAATTAACATTTTTGTCACTCACATGTGTGTGGGTGATTTAGCAACAAATAAACAACTGCCTACGGATGAGATACTTTTTGGGTAAATTTTGAGTTAACCTTTACAACATTATACCGAAGAACGTGAGAAGCTTTGCTATGCTGTACAATTTATACACAAATCGAATTCTGTCCAAATGAATAAAGTTGAAGTCCGTCTTGACATATTCCGTTTCCGGTTCAATTCAACTGCATTTGCGTGCTCTCCGCTGGAATCTCTTCATTCGCAGCGACCACTCGTCTTTCCACTCAAAGACAACCGAACTGGGCCCAACGGCTAGGTAGCCGGGAGCAGCTTCGGAGTCTCTTCCCAGGATTAGATACGATCTGAAATGAAAAAAGTTTGATATTGTTTATAGTTAAAACGTATAAACGGGTGCTTTTCGACGTGTACTCACTTGTTCAGTTTGATCTTCGGACACTGACATTCTAGGTTCTTGCGTGGCACGAGCAATACCATGGGTCCACGTCCTAGGAGAGCACTTGTTGTTCCTGATGCAGGATTTCGTTTGAAAATCGTTTGAATATTGATTTCGAATTTAAAGATCTCGTTCTGTCGTTCGATTGAGTACTGTTCTGTGCTGATTTCCATTGATGCTCTGTCATGGCCGACTACCTTCGCCATAATAGCTGAAAGGGGATATTCATTAGGTTTTGCAAGGGTAGTTGTTTGAAAAGAAAAATTAAGTAAGTAAATAGAGAATTTGTTTTAAAAGGGATGATATCAGTACTGATCTCATTTGGCAAACATGGGAATTTGGTCATTATCGTCTACAGTACATTTTAAGGCAATCAGCAAAAATTGATACAAAAATACGAGTATGTAACAGGAAATAGTTGGAAATGATGTGATCTCCAGGCCAGGACTGCTAGAGGAGAGTTACCAGAAATAAGTACTATTTCTAATAACGTAAGACGAGAAATATGATTTCACAAACTGAATTACAGGCAAAGACACATATATAATTTAGGATTCGGTTTTTTTAATAGTACAAGGTGGCGCAAAAGTAATCCTCCTATCAGAAAATGCTATAAATTTTGCGATTGGCCCCTAATGTCAGTTCTGTTTTGACATTTGTGTAGTAAACACATGCGAAATACACGTTAATAAACAATGTTACGCTACACTGCTCCAGAACGCGGAATACTGGTGATGGTGACTATTTATTTGAGCAATAATCGGTCGGTGACTTTGGCACAACGTGAATTTCGTCGCAGATTTCCTAGCCGTCCAACGCCTACTGGTGAAACACTGCGACGTTTAGCCGCTCGCCTCGAAGAGACTGGCACAACACGAGATGCTGCCAGGCGTGGCAGACCCCGGAGTAGCCGTTCTGCAGAGAATATTGCTGCTGTAGCCGAAGATGTCATGGAAGCGCAGTCGACATCGACCAGACGACGTGCCACGCAAATGGGCACGCAAATGCGCTACAGAGCTATGATCAACGAGTTCTTTTTACCGCAACTTGATGAATTGGGATTGGAAAACATGTGGTTCCAACAGGACGGTGCAACGGCACACACTGCACGTGCCACAACCGATATGCTGAAGGATGCATTTCCCGGGCGCCTAATCTCCCGTTTTGGCGATTTGCACTGGCCAGAAAGATCGCCTGATTTGACCGCTCCAGACTTCTTTTTGTGGGGCTTTTTGAAGTCGCGGGTTTATGTCAACAAGCCTCAGACTCTTGCAGCTCTTAAAGACAATATCCGTCAAGAATGTGAGGACCTATCGCCGGAAGTTTTGGCCAGAGTGATGGAAAATGCCATAAAAAGGGCTCAAATGACAATCAACTGTGGCGGCGGCCATTTACATGACATCATATTCTCGACTTGATGTAAAAAAAATTAAAAGACCAAATAAAAATAATCCACAAGAAGAATCAAAGTTTTTCATTTTTTTTTTTTTTAAATTACAGCCAAAAAACATCGGAAGGTTATTTTTGCGCCACCTTGTAGTTAAGTTCTGAAAATACAGGGACTATTAAATTACGCTTATGACCCTACTGAATATAAGACTGGGTTTATGAAAGCTACGACTAAATTTCTGACCTGGCTCTTGATGTGAAAATCGTAGGTTCTGGGCGACTTTAACACAAATATTGGACCAGCCAATGTTTACGAGGATACCTTTTTTTGATGATACCTACATTTTGTTCGTAAATTTTATTACAACAGAAGTTAGCTTTTTCAAAGTTCTATTCCTGATGTGAAAAAACGAACGCTCATTGCATCATGCCCTGAGGGCCTTAGTTTGCTCAGTTCAATTCAAGTTACATTTTTATCGATTTGAATCTTAAGTCCACAATAAATAATCATTGGATTAAGTGCAACTCCCCTGCTTGGGTTCACTGCTAGGTTACGGGATAGGTGCGCGGTTGGGTGGGTACATGCTAAGTTTCTTTAAATCCACGCGAAACATTGATAAAAAGAAACGTTGCATACATCCAACCTGAAAATGACTTGAAAGTGCCTTATGACGCATTATCAAAGCGACATAGGGCCATGTTTTCGAATATGTTCGAATCAAATTTTCAAAAACATGTGCGCATCCTTAAAAATAACTCTTTTTAAGGAGATTTTAAAAAGATACCCTTTTTAAGGGTTTCAAGTAACTTGTATACAATTTCAATAACATCTTCATATAGAACATCCTTTCAGCCTTATCATATAAAGCCAGCTATTACTAGGCTATAATTTAACCTGTAGTTTAATCATTTCCGTTTCATCGTACATAGTTCAGAATTGCTGCGCAGGCCATAAAAGGTTTCACCTTAAAATCACAAAACTTGAATGAAGCACGTACCTATAAAAGGTCCTGACTGACTCAACAACGTACAGCCCGAACCGCAAACGTTACCCTCAGGGGCGTAGCGAGGGGGGGGGAGCAAATCAACGATCAATTTTCAAAAATTAGGTCTTATGTTTGGATTTCCATTAGGTATAGGCATTGAATAACTACAAATAGAAGTGGACACAGCTCATTTTGAAGCGACATACGGACCTTCATTGCGGAGGAAATTTGTATTAAGTTAGTATATGCATATACAGTACAATCCCGATAAATCGTAATGCCAAGGGACCTAGAGTTTATTACGAATTATAGAGGTTTTCGAAATAGCGGGATTACGAATTATTGAAGACTTCAAAAATAAAAATTCGATTTACCGGGATAATAAGTTTTAACAGTCAGTTAGTGAATACATGTGTGAAAATGACTAACATTTCAACAGAAACAGCACCCAATTGTAGTAGTGGTCCCATTTCTCAAGTGTGAGAGTTTTCCATCTCGCTCTATCTTGCTTTTCCAAGAACCAAATTCTTATTCTGTCTTTCCAAATAAACATAAACATGTACCTAACAAACGTATTTCAGAGTATTGAAGAGAGGAAGGAGGTTTTTTTTTTCGAATAAACGGGGTTGTCAACACAGACTTACGAATTATAAGACGTTTAATGGCAAAGTCATACGGAAATTATTGCGAATTACCGAGGGGACCGAAATGCACTGGTTTTTTACGAATAACCGGGATTTTTCCAAGGGACCAGCAGTTTATTTCGAATAAGCGGGGTTTACGATTTAACGGGGTACGAATTATCGAGATTATACTGTACCACCTTTTTCTAGGTTCGTGCATTAAGTAAAATTAATTTCCCAAAATATTCCCATGTTTATTTCATGACAGACTATGCACCTTCTTCTTTTTTTATTCGTCTCATTGACAACATGCAAATGAAAGAGAAACAACAATTATTTTTGTTGTATTTTATTCTCCACCGATTGCATAATTGGTTGTGGAGTGGAAGTGGAATATGCAAAGGATAATGAAATCAATGATCGGGTATGTATTTTTCGCATATAGGTAGTTAGTGGTGGTTGGTATTGTAGGCAAAGGGTATTTTTAGCATGAGGAGACTGATTGGGATTTTATGAGAAAAACAATGTGGAAAGAAGGTATATGAAATAAAAGATCGGTTATATACTTTTCGCATATAGTGGTGGTGTGTGGGGTGTGGTACTTTTAGCATGACAAGTGTAATGATGATTTAAATTGATATTTAAGAAAATAAAATGTGGAAAGGGGATATATGAAATCACAGATCGGATGCTTTACAATACATATTTTGTATTTCTTCGATATATGTGCAGCAGTGGTGTCATTGTGATGGCTTTTGGACTTAGGTGTCAAGGTGTGGGTGGCTAACCCAGCCTTAGGTGTCAAGGGCGGGCTATAATGATTTGAAAGTTATGGGGTGGGTTAGCATGTGAGGTGCATGGTAGGTGTAGAAAAATCTTGTAAATTTTGAAATGTGTGTTCCACTATCACGTAAGAACTACTAACCCGATTGGTATGGATCTTTTTGGAAGATTTAGGCCTTAACAATGAGCACCATTTAGGTTCCATTATCTCATTGTAATCGGATTACTCATTCAAGAGATATACGAAAAATAACGGCAAATCAATACTAAGCCAATAATTTTCTGTTGTTGCTCTGGGGTGGTGGGCGTAAATCGCAGCATAATGTTATGTGGCTTATGTGCGAGTAGGATCTATTAATTATGATATTAAGATGATATTCGAGCTCAAAAAGTGAGTCTCGCAATTGTGTCTGTCTGTCTGCGTGTTTGTTGGTAGGTAGGTGCATTCTAGACGACAGGACGGATTTGTTTGTACCTATATGTAGTAGTTTTTTTTTTCAAACTGTGCATAATTAGGTACCTATGCGGTTTGTACGCTGACAGTTCGAGTTCATTTGTTTAGGAATCTTTAGAAACATTGCAGTTCATATTAGATTCTTGCTATACGAAATTGAGTAGTCTGGTGTTTATTTTAAAATAACTTAATTATTAACGCACAGCCCAAAACGGATAATTAAGTCTGTTTTCTAACCACTGATCAACGATCACACGAAAGTGAGGAAAAATGAAAATCGAATATGTAAGAGAATTTGTTAACGACTTTTACATTGGCGCGCAAAACAATCATACCAGATATACCTACTAAATAGCTGGTTCGGAATTTCCTACAATTACCCTCTATCTCCTTACAGAGGGTTATTGAGCGAACTCAAGGAATGCGAATTGCTCATAATTATCTCCAGACCAGAAATGACGGCATCTGGCGGTTAACCCCAAATAACGCAAGCAAGACCATCACGGGGCTACTACATATATGAAATCAAACCTAGCACTTTAAGGAACACCGTGCTTTTCTAAATATGTACATAGTGAATATGTATCTATCTAATATGTATAGTTATAAATTCCGATATTTTCGGGACTAAAAAACAGGCGGGGTCCACAAATCGCAGGATTGTACCTACATATTCGCTAGTAGTTTTATCGAAATGATTATTAGTGGTTATTGGAAAGATTAACAATTACTGTACCCGGCAGGCATTGCTCGTGCCTAGGAATTTTATTGCCCAGATTTTGGTCTATCAGCATATAGCGTTATCAGAATAGCGCTTTTTTTAACCTTTGGGACAATTTTAACAGGAACATTCTCGGGCCAATACCTAAGATTGCCTGGAAATTTGAACTATCGATTTGGTGGTTTGAGAGATATAATATTTTTGAGTTAATTACAAAAAGAATCACTTAAATCGATGCATATTTGACAAAAATATAGGCAAAATAGTGAGACTCTAACATACATTTATGCATATCTTAAAATGTTGTGTAATGTCAGCAAGAAAGCCAAACTCATTTTTATTCTATTTATCCTTCCAAACTGATCACCCCTTGCATCGCCCTCCCTCTCTTAAACTCATATAAATCCTACACATTGCTATTGATACTTGTTTATAATATTGCATCTCCTTTCCTGTCTTCCAAACCAAACCAGTTCCCTACCCTGTTACGTCATTTCAGAAAGAATTGTATACTGACGGCACTACCTTAAACTGGTTTACAACAAAAAATTACCCATCCAGCATTCCTTAGAGGGATATTTTTGTTGGGATATTATACATTTTCTTGTTTTCGTTTTTATCCAATGTTCAATCCCAGATTATGCCCAGATCCATTTCACAAACCCGCACAAGCGATCACAGCGACGTATGGACCGCGTAGCGGATGTTTGCTTCGGTGCCGTTTCTATTTGTAGTTATTCAATGGTATAGGTTTTTAAACTTGTAAATGTATACAAAAGTCGGCATTTTCAAAGGTTCCATACATGAACTCCTTAAAATCGGTGAATCGGTGAATTTGCCGACTGAAATCCTTAAAATTTAGCGAGTTTCGATTCGATTTTAAAAGCACGGTTGGCATTTCTAATTTGAGGTTAAATTCGAAGGAATTTGTTATTCGCTAGTTCGCGGCTTATTGATGTGGATTGTGTTTGGGCCAAGAGGAGGATAATTAATTATCCCATAAAAATGTATTAATAAAATAAGTTTATAAACAGTTTAAATAACGAAATTTCGAATTCCAAACTTTTTGCCGCGAACGAAAACACCCTTGGCGCGAATTGTCAAAGTTTATTCGCAATCCACATCATTTAATTCGCGTTCCATAAACTAGCGAATAAAACAATCGTTCGAACATAACCTCAAACTAGACATTGTGGGTAGAAACTGATGGCTGGAATTCGTGAACTGCCGCGACCTATAAAAGTGTTCATGTGAACGGGCTCTCAGAACTTGCGAATAGTCGTTCGATCGTAGGTAGTTGGTCGCTCTTAAGTGAATGGTCCTTTAGGTATTAGCCCAGGTGTGTTTCTGTAAGATTGGTCAAAATTGGACAAAGGAGCGTGATGGCGCCTCCCATACAAAAAACGTCTTCTATGGATGATGTCGTTGACGTTAGATATAACTCGATAACCGCTGGGCCGATTTTCATGATTTCTATACAGTCGGCAAGTTCCTGAAATAAGTCGGCATTTCAATGAAAGTCACCCCCCCCCCCCCCCACGACTCGAACCCTCGCTACGCCCCTGGTTACCCTTTACTCCCTTTTTGATGCGAATATCTTTAAATGTAGATAATTCACTTTCTTAAGGGCTGTAACTTTTTTAGTGTCAAAAACTTGGGCGATAGCGCATCCTTCAACCTATTCTGAAGTCGTTTGTAGATAGCCTTAAGTGCTGAAGATCAGAAGCATCGATGGCAAGGAAACTTCAACTGATTCACTAGCCAGTGTTACAGACTAGATCCTGTCTGGCGTGAATACTCTGTGAAAATATGGAACCCCTAACGAAAGCTGATTGGCCGTTACCAATGGTCCGTTAAGTCAAAATCTGTCCCAAAGCAATTGTCAATGAACTACTTTACTTTCGTCTGTCAATATTAGGTAAAAAATCTATAGGACTTTTTAAATCTAATTTAAATTTAAATCCACATTTACAAGCGGACCATTTAGCTAATTGTGAAACAATTTTAAATTGGTATGCTTTGGAAGGTGCCTTTCCATGGTTTTTCCCTAGGCCGATTTTCTACGACGAATCCACATCCTAATACATACATGCAAAACTTGTTTATTATAATTTTTAGAAAACTTGTCAAAGATAAAGGAATTGTATTTTCAAAAAGAAGGTACACAACTCCCATTTAAAATGGTTATATCTTATACCTCTAAAATAGAGATGTCCCCCTTGGACGTTCGACGGGCTATAATTTGAAATGGAGTGAAAACAGACCCCCCTGCTCTCGAGCTTTTGTTCGCTGGGATTTTAGGAATCTCTACCTAAAGATTATACCACTTAACCCTGTAGGTATATGAGGCCTTAAGCCCCTTAGATAAACTTGAAACGAAGCAAATGGTGAATTGCATAAAATATTATCCAACAATTAGGTATTGATGTCTCATGCTAAACAAACAGTTAACAAATAAATTAAAAACGTAATCCAACTCACCATAATCTTCCCTACAGAATCGGTTCAAGTTCAGCTTTTTGGGACTGGTTTTACATTTACCACAATCTATAACATAAAACAAGATTAAGTTTGTTAATTGTTTACAAAATATTGTTCAGTTAGTTGTTAAGACAGAACTTACAAGTTTTCATATCGTCGGTCTGATCGCCTTCACTCACATCTGTACTTGCACTTTCCGCTTGGATAGCATTGACAACAGTGGGGATCTCTAAAATAAAGAAAGCAAAATAATTTAATAATTGCTTAATTTATATTATATTGATAAATTATATAATTTATTTAATAAACATTTTAGGGAAAACTTACTTATGCATGGCGCTACATGTGATCGAGTTTGTTGATATCCCTTTGCACATCTATTGCATGTTTGGCCAGTGACTCCGTCCTTGCATGGACACTGTCCAGATAAGTGATTGCAAATTTTGCCCGTTGAACCGACCGGATGACAATCGCAACCTTAAAAATAAATTAAATTTTAGTTATATAGTTATAGGTGGCGTCTGTTCAATTAAGTTAAAATTAAAAAGTATTTTCAAGACGGGAATAAATGGAGACCTAATATTGAAATCAAAATGATTTTACTCGGTATGGAACTTTATATTCCACATTGCATCAAAAAATTAGCTTCAAATAAACCCTGGTTTAACAATGAATGCAAGCGAGTTACCGCAGCGAAAAACAAGGCTTTCCGTGAATGGCGTTCAAACCCTTCGGAGCAAAAAAGATCTGAATTTATAATTCTTCGAAATAGATGCAACCAAATTATTGAATCGGAAAAGACAACTTACAGCGAAAGAGTCATTGGATGTCCTAACGGCTCACGCGTGGGCGCAGTAGCGCAGTGGTTAGTGTGCTGGACTACTGTGCGAGGGATCCCAGGTTCGATCCCCGGAAAAACACAAATTACATCTTAAGGATTTTTCTACTGCGCCACCTCTCGCGAACGTCTGACAAACATCCGAGAGTATGACTGTCCTGAAAAAGCTTCTCAATTCGCCGTTCGGACTCGGCATAAAATTGTAGGTCCCTTCCATTCGTTCCAAAAATAGAAACTCACACAAAACGAATGGTTGCGAGAAGCTAGGCCTTGGGTGTCTACCGCCTGTTGCGCCGCCTATTTATTTTTATTTTTTTTTAACGGCTCACGCGCATTCTGGTCCATGGCAAAGGCAATCAGTAATAACTTTAGTTGTTCTTCTTTTCCACCTCTAGTAAAAGAAGACGGCACGCTAGCAACAACACCTAAAGAAAAGGCAGATCTTTTCGCTAGCATGTTTTCAGAGAATTCCACCCTATATTCTGCACAACTAGAGCCACCAAATATCCCGAGGGTGCAAACATCGATGACAGAAGTGAAATTTGGGCCCCGAACAATTCAACGCATCCTTAAAGAACTAGATTACAATAAGGCAACTGGACGCGACGGAATCCCGGCTATAGTACTCAAGAGCTGTGCACCAGAACTTGCACCTGTACTTTGTAAGCTGTTTAGCATGTCGTACTCCCAGAAGACGTTTCCTTCTTGCTGGAAGAGCGCTCGCATTCAACCTATTCCAAAGAGAGCGAGGAAATGTCTGCCACAAAACTATCGTCCAAGATAGCGTTACTTTCAATGCTCTCAAAAGTAATGGAAAAGGCAATAATGTCGAAATAATCAAATATCTAGAAGGCCACCGCTTAATAAGAGACAGGCAATACGGATTTCGGATCCGTCGTTCCACTGGAGACCTGTTAAGCTAAGTAACGCACTTATGGACGCAAGGAATTGAACAACACGGCGGATCTAGAGCCGTAGCTTTGGACATATCTAAGGTTTGACCAAGTCTGGCATTGAGCCCTATTGGGCAAGTTAGCGTCTTATGGATTACCACAACAACTCTGCAGATGGAAGCAAAATGTTCTTCTGGGAAAATCGATCCAAGTTGTTGTAGATGGTGTATCATCTAATTCGTTTGCTATTTATGCAGGAGTGTCTCAAGGATATATTTTTTCTCCAACTCTATTCTTCTCCACATCAACGATTTGCTTGGATCGACAAATAATAATATCTACAGCTTTGCTGGTGACAGCACTCTTATATCCTCCATCTCGAATAGTGGTCCTGTGAATGCGGCTACATCACACAGTCAGAGATGTGAACAAATTCGTTCTCTAAATGATGATCTGGACAAAATCTTGAAGTGGGGAAAAGACAACTTGGTTGTAATGCAAACAAGACACAGCTCACAACATTTTCTAAGAAAAATGCATCAACAGTTCCTCACATCCAAATGGATGACCATCCAATCCATCCCAAGGACTCAATGCACCTTCTAGGAGTCACAGTCAATTCAGGAATCACATGGCAGGATCACATATCCTATATCGCAAGATCGGCATTCGCTTAGTTCAGCTGCCTACTTTAGCCCTAAGCAACTTCTCCTTCTCTACACCCAGAGAAAAAATCCTGTTAAATCAACCAAAAATTAACCAATTATCATGTTGTTTTTTTTCAACACGAATGGCAGTGTTAAGTTTTAACACGGTACACGATTTTGACGGAATTCGTAGTATTAACATTTAAAAGTGTTATACTAACGTGAACAATCATGTTAGTTCAAAACTGTTTATATTATTAATCATGTTAAATTTACACGAAAAAAACGATGAATCTACACGATCACTTGTAAACTAATTGCTCTATGACCTGTAAATACAACATTTTACGTAATGTTATTTTAAAATGCTATCCTGTTAATTGTTCATGACCCTTTGTAAAATTGACTTTATTTATCATGTTAATTTTACATTGAAATCCCGAAGAATCAACATGCTCTAATGTAATGTTAACAGTGCTTACCTGTATAATCTACATGACCCTTTGTCAAATTGACGTTCGTTGTCATGTTAAACTTACGTCATAGCCCCGATGAATCAACATGCTGTACTGTAAAGTTAACAATGCTTACCTGTATAATCTACATGACCCTTGAATTCGTTTCGCTATACATGGAAAATTAATGAAACAAAATTTTCAATTTACAAGTTTGTAATTTTTATTTTATAGAAACTTATAAAAAAGTTAACAAATTCGTTTTTTTTTATTTTTTGCAAAAAAAAAGTAAAAACAAATTTTATAACATTGGAGTATCAAAATAAGTAATTTTATGTTAAAAACATGTAATGAAATGCTAAGTTTATACATTAACTAAAGCGATTTAAAACACACAGTCTTTAAATTATTACATAGTACTTATATGTTTGAAATTGGGTCGAAGGGTCGAATTAAAGATTTTGAGATCTCGACCTGGCGGTACAATGGAAGCATGTGAAAACCATTATTGATTATTGTTTAGGTACCTAATTTATTAAATGTACTACATTGTGGATAGAGGCAATTCCAATATTAAAAAAATAGGATTTCATTAACTCATAAAAAATGTAGATTCACCCGCATACTTAAAATTCATTACATAATGTTGGCAACTTGTATAAAATATTGTCCACAAGGACGTAAAAACTTTCGATAGTTGTAATCTCCTTACCGATAACCAAAATCACTGGTTGTATGGGGCTATTTCTTTCACTAGATTTTTGTTTCAGGAGCTGTAGTCATTAATTGACAAACAGTGAAGAATTGTGGCCGCTCGTGCATCACAAATTGATGGCTTCCATTTCGTCCGCTTACTCCCATTTGTAGATACTAACGATGGTTTAACGACAGCATGAAGCAATAGAGTCGTTAAACAGTTTTTGGAATCTGAGAAAAAAAAATTGTTATAACATCTAACATTTAACGCAAAGAAAAAAATGTAATTGTAGATATCTAATTATGAAATTTACCTAATCAAATATCACCTTCCAGCTTCCGTAGCATGCTTTTCGACTCCGCGTCCTTTACTTTTTCCTTGAAGTAAAGTAATATTACTTCCTTAAAGTGGTCCCATTTTGTAAAAAGGCCTTGAATGTTTTCGGGGAAAAGCCGGCCAAAGTCAATAATTTCAATCTGTAATGTAAAATTTTATTGGTATTTATATTGCTAAACCTCTCCAAATTCTTTTACCAGAGAATGACCTAGTGAATTTTTGAATAATGGCCAATTAACCAAAATGTTCGTATCATTTCGAAGAATTTCTTCTTATTTGGAAAGTGGCTTTCCATTTTTCGAACACTTCGGTCCATGGCTCGACGTTGTGAAGTAGCCATGTTTTATGGTCCAAATTATCCTCGTCTGTAAAGAAAGAAAAGTAAGATGTACAAAATATTTAGGTACATGAATTTGAAATAATAAGTAAAAATTCTTACCTGTGGCTGTGGTCTCCTTAGAAATAGGCAATACACTGATATTGGTGTCAGCAGCTGCTCTTCTTTTCCTGCGCGCATTTGTTGCCTTGTCGTATAATTTTCCATCTGATCTGTTTAAATAGTTGAAATAATACCTCTAAATTTAAAAATACAGTTTAATTAAATTAGGAAATAATAAATTGATGTGAACCTCAAATTAAATAAAAGAGAATCCCTAGTGTATAAAATTTCTTTTCATACCAAAATTTCCTTTATCTCGTCACTAAACTTAACAATATGTCGATAATTACTTCCAATTCTTGGAGTAATTATCGACAATTATATTGATTAAGGCATCACGATGGTCATCGTTTAATCTTGAGTTCAAATTGAAATATTGTAAAATATCCTGCCCTCTTGGAGTTTCTTGCAAAATTTCGCTCAGTTTCTGAGGCTGAGTTGATGCGAGTGATGATGAACTATTGTTAGAAACTGAAGCTAACCAGCTTTTCACAGATAATGTTTCGGCCTAAAATATTTTTTGGAAATATATTTATATTGTAATATTACAAGTAAGCGTTTCATTTTATTGTTTACATCATTTTGCCTCCAATGGGAAAGTTTGGCTTTAAACATGACAAGCAATCCCATATTCTTGATTGGAAATAGTTAATTTTTTATATCCTCATCTTTGATATAATGTTAGGCTTTCGACGTTCATTCCGCAATCTTTAATTAAAAATGTGGTTCCTATTATTGCGATTGTCATTAGACTTGAGCGAAAGATATTAGTGATACTGGAACTAGATGCCTACAAAAAAACCAATGCCAATATTATGTACAACTGTACATATGTATAATACAGCTGTTCGAAAGCCTCGCAGCAAAAATCCTGCGATTCGGTTAAAATCGTAGATACCTCGCTATGGATGAATGTGTCATATTGATGACAAAGATGTTTGTCCTTATAAATAGAGATCAAAAGAATAATGGCAGAACATGGATAAATTATAAAATTATTCATCATGAATATTGCTGAGGCATTGTTAGAAAATTTACTAAGAAGATTTGGCCAAAAGACAAATACTTAACACACTTTACATGACTTTGCGAAAACCATTCACAGACAAATTAATCGAATTTAATTTATTTCTTTATTTAACTGTCGATTTCTATTGATTCTTCCTGTTTTTTTTTTAACAAATGCACTGTACTTTGAAACGAACTATGTATGCCAAAACAAAGTGAGTGTGCGTTGAAAAGCACAAAAAAAACTTAACAAATACAAAATATCAATAATGATACTTACCGTTCAGCTTCTGATAAACGTCTTCACCCAATCCGAATTTTTCACAAATAAGTTGCTTTAGTTCCATGTTTCCGTTGTCATTATTATACTCGGTAACACTTTCATTTGACACTATATATTCTAATAAAATCTCATCTGTTAGTTCCGATTCCACTTTAAATTGTTAAGAACTTAACACTACACACAACGCTACTAGAAATCGCTGCAACTTTAGTCTTTAAATTATGTTTAATATTGTATTTAAAAAACAAAAAAAAAACACCACGATTACGACCGACACCGACCCGACAACGCCAACAAATAAACAAGAAGTGATATAGTTTGCCTTCCTTTATGTAGCAAATAAACAACGCTATCCCAAATTAACACTGTGATATGTTTACTGGGGTTGAAATGAGCAGATGCAGTGTTACATTGACACTGCGATCGTGTAAGGTGATCTGTTTAAATGTGTTTAATTAACCAGATACATTGTCATATTAACACTGTATCTCAGGTAGATGGAAAAATTCGTCGCAGGACATAGCGGTACATATGTGTGACAACACGGTGATCTGTTTAAATGTGTTGAATTGACCAGATACATTGTCATATTAGCATAGTCAGGTAGATGGAAAATTCGTCGCAGGACATAGCGGTACAATTATGTATGATAACACGGTGATCTGTTTAAATGTGTTCAATTGACCAGATGCATTGTCATATTGACACTGCGATCATGTAAAGACCCAACATTATGATCTGTTTAATTGTGTTGAAGTGAGCTGATACAGTGTCATATTAACACTGGATGAAAAGAAAACTGATTGAATGTTAAAATAACATGATATACTTTAAAATCAACTAACAACCCTGTCAAATATGTAACAAGTTTAACAATGTTAATTTAACATTGCACATACTGTAAACTGAATCATGTAAATTTCTTAATTTTGGTTAAATTTGTATAGGAAGAGCCATCATGTAAATTTAACATGAGTATTGTTAACTTTTTACCTGACGTTTTTCTCTGAGTGTATAAAGCACAGGTTAGACCAGGCCTGGAATATTGTTCCCATATATGGAGCTCGGCCCCAAAACATTCACTTAACCTACTTGACAGTATACAGAGGCGAGCAGTTCGACTTATTGGAGACCCTACACTCACATCGAATAAGACAAGAAGGCTTATTCTATAGGTACTTCCATGGTAGATGTTCGGAGGAACTCAAAGACATTATCCCTCGAAATGCAACTTTTGGGCGCCCCACAAAACAGGCTACTAAAGCTAAGTACACACGATTGTCAGATCTTACAATATTGTCAGATCTGTAAGTGAAAATGTGTCCCAAATGTCTTACAACCGTCTGAACTTACAATTTTGTCTGACAATATTGTCAGAAATGTCATTGTCAGCCAATTGTAAGACATCCATCTGACATTGCTAACTTGAATGATATTCTGATTGATAATGGTGTGGATATTACGAAATGTTGCAGCGTTATCGAGAGAAATGATAGAAGATTTTCAGTGTTACCAGCTGGCAACAGCCATACAATAATTTTTGAAGTTTCACCAATACGTGAGTGTAGTCGGCCAGAAGCAGTTTTCTTGTTCTATTGGATTTCAAAATGAGTGTATCCTCGAGCGAAACCAATGGAAACTCTAGTTCTAATCAATTGGCGCAAAATTATAATAATTTTTTGTTAATATGTAGGTACTTAAAGCTTTTGTTTGAAGTCAAATTCAAACAATTAAATGAACTTTAGTTTGAGAGAATTACATTAACAACAACTCGTAGACACAGTCACTTTGGTTTTAAAACAAATTAGGCCTCTACCATGGTTGGGGCCTTATGCTAATCTATATACCACTGAAGTCCCACCCCATACCAAAATAAACCACCCACATGCAGTTTACTTCAATATTTGTCAAACTATAGAAACTAGTTCATAATGCTTGTTGAGCATGTCAATTACAAACCATAGAGCACTTTAAAGAGTTCACTCGTATTTATGATTCACAATTCAAAAACAGATGTGTTCGCATATTTACTCTGAAAAAGTTATTACTATATTCATAGTGCTTTGAATATCACAAGCCCCAAAACATCAAAAGGACTCCATCATGAAGTAAACAAAATAACAAGCAACATCATCTCACCGAAGTTTGCCTTCTTGTTTCACCTGCTGCCAGTCGAATGAAACTTTTAAAATATCTGAATGAGAAGGGTCTGAAAATGGAAGCATGCCGGTATTTTTAAACTCTATATAAAGTGGTATACTGAACTCCAGCACTCAGTGAACTATTTGAAAACTTTTATTTTAGTGAGTTTTTGGAAATATTCAAAATTCCAAACTTAATCGATGCGCATTAAGTTGATGAAATTTCCTTAACAAGTTTTAAATTGTGTCATCGGTTGCACTTGGGAGTTCTTTGATGGCGGCAAAGTGGTGATGGCGTCTCTTGTTGATATTTGACTCCAACACTTTCTTTTGATGGGCTTTTAGCTATTTGTTTGAGCAGCATTCAAATAAAAACATAAATGGTGTATGACAATCTCTGGGGTATACATTTTTGTGGACACTTTTCGGCCAGATACACATCATAGAATGAAATACCTAATAGATAGAGATAGATGAACATCGGCATTTAGAAATGATTTATAAATATTAATAAAATGCTAAAAATGTATAGTGAGGTGGATTTTACTTCATGACTGCTTAAATATTTGAGTACACTACCCAAGGTGATTATTAAATTTTTACTAAAAAATGTGTTGATTTCAATTTTCGAATTTAGAAATTATAAAAAGAAATTGATAGAAATAGCTAATAGATGAAAACCCTTTGGCTTTGCAAAAATTCATAAAACTAACTACATATGGAGACTGTGATATATTTAGGCCGTGTGTCAATTGCGCTAAATAAATTATCTTCGGCTAATTCATGGTTGAAAGCTTAGGATTTGCTAGAATGTTCAAGAGTGAAATAAAACATTGAATTCCAATCGATTAAAAGCCAGAAATTAAAGAAAAATCCTGTTTTTAGATTTGAGTTAGGTGAACTGTCAAAAAATTAGCCGAAGATAATTATTTAGCGTAATAGCAATTTTCGGTGCTAATAATAGGCGTGTTTTTTTTTTGCAATCCTATATAGGCTTAGATAAAACGTGACTTGGCAGCACTATGCTAGTTGATATTTGACTTCTCAGTTGTTTTTTTCTGTCTTCACCAAAAAAATTTGCAGGTAGTAAATTAGTTTGTAAAGTGATAAATGACGAGAACAAGTAGTTATATAGGCATATAAAAATAGTTCACAAATGAGAGAAAATACATTTAGTTTCAGACGGTTTATTTATTGGTGGTAAGCTCTGCAGCAATAGCAAGTTCCAGCCGTAACAGCGATTTGCAGGATGTACTGGATGTGCTTGCACTTTTAGCAGATGATTCAGGATGATTTAAGTTCCAGCGGCGAATCAGTGGCAGTGCACAACTCCTTACGCACAGTGTAGCATTTCAGCAGTCCCAGCAGTGATGCCAACTGAGGCATAATTATGCCTTTTAGGCATAATTCCGATGCTTGAGGCATTGAGGAATAATTTTGAGAAAAAAGGCATAATTTTTTGTAAAGTTTTTTTGCAGAAACATAGACGCCTCATAGACAGTGCACTATTCCTGCAATAAGATACATAAAAGATATCACTAACTTCATCTGAAGAATTATATTTGTTACCATTTCGTTTTGTGTTCTATTCTGTGCTCTATTTGATTAAAAACCATTTGAGCAGTTAGTTTGGTCCGCCGAAATCGTTTTACGAAATCTGCATCAACCCATTTTACGAAATGATTTGGCCTCAGACATATTTAAACTCAGTTTAAACCCCCATCCATGGCCGGTTAAGTTAAACTCCGTTTAAACTCTCGATAAAGTTTAAACGAGCACTGTAATACACCTTTTCGTGTCAAACGTCGGTTTAAACTTGATGTGTGGTTAAACGGAGTTTAAACTTGCACTGTAAAACCGGCTATTACTCACTAAAACCCAAACAAGAAATGTGATATGGTGTGCAAATGCATTAGGGCGGCTGCACATTGGATACGAATTTGTATCGTACGTAAACATGAATACTGGTCGTACGAATTGAGTGCGAACACCGAATACGATTTTCTCTTTAAATAGGCAGTGTCCCAGTAGCTTCGATTTTGTGCCTGATGAATAATCTGTATCTTGAAGATAATTTTCTTCTAACTCGGAAACTGCGGCGTGGTCAATATCGTAGAGCCGAATATTTAAAAAGAGATGAATTTGTGGAAGGCTTACTAATGACCCCATATTTTTAAAATTTTTAAAAACATTTTGTAATAGTTTATTTTGAAGATGAGTTCAAGTTCAACTATTCGCGATGAATTTGGTGCAGATCCGTCGAATAAAAACTGTCTTACGTGAAGTTAGTTTTTGTTTGTCATAATTTTAGTTACAAAAATTACTACACATAGATATGTATTTATGTCTTAATTATTGTTTTTTCTTAACTATGCGCCTACTAATAAAAGTTTAACATATAAATTGTCTTCGTTATTTATCTTTTTTACCAAAAAGGCATAATTTTTTTGAAAAAGGCATAATTTTTTTCGGAATGAGGCATAAAAACTTCGATGCGGGTTGGCAACACTGAGTCCCAGTCTGGTCCCAGTCTCTTCCTAAGTCCAAATTTTGAGTTGCAATCTTTCTTGTCCATATTTTGATTGTTGATGTTTGTTTTTCTTTTTTTTTAGGGAGACTGGGAAAACTTGCTAAGCCCATATAGGATTGCAAAAAAAATGCGCCTAATGTAAGCGATGCTCTACAGTAGTGTCCAAGGAAGTGAGCTTAAGGGCTTAAGTTTCAAAGGCCCGGATAGTTAGCCGACACATAACGCTTTCAACCAGATAAAAGCTACTGGATATTTGTTTTCTGTTTCATCGTCAAAGTCTCTGATAAACTAACTTGCGGAAAAGTTTATCAGACACAGTTTGTTCCGATACACATCGATACACATGTCATTTGTTTGTTTCGTGTTTTCTGTTGTTTTAGGTCTAAAAAACAAAACCTTTGATAAATCCAAAAAAGAATTCTAACAGAGGAATTGGACCAGGGCATCCAGATACTCCGTTTGTGGCTGAGCTATTCTTTAAACTGGGGCCCCCATTCAGGCTGACTATCGGCACGGGTCGTATGACACCTTCGTCCAACCCATCAGGGGAAAGGGGGGTAGGATAAGAAATAGTAAGGTAGATAAGCTCTCCAGACTTATCGAGCACTCTAATTAGGTAAGAGTTTTTGGGTAGATCTTAGTTCGTTGTTCATCAAAACAGCCTGTCTGTCATGGGTGACCCTACTGGCGACTAAAGCCGCCGACAGCATAGCCTGTTGAATCATTACAACTTAAGCCTCCACACCACCAACGCAACGTCCAGAAAATAACGCAACGGCGAGGTGACAGCCCCTTCGTGGTAGGAATGTTTAGGAAAAAAGTGAATACAATCCTTCCACAGGCGTTTTTTGGCGTTTCGGTAAGCCGGAATCGAATTCTGAAATCTTCATGGTCGAGGGTTTCAAAATAATTTGGACTTGGGCGAAATACTCTGCTCCTACGGGGCCGTGTTGTATGATCGTAAAAATCTTTAACTTCGTCTTCTAAAAACTCAAACAAATCCATGTTAGTCTGGATTGCTGTCTACGCCCGTTAACGAAAGAATGCTCTGAAAGTATATTTTTTCCAGCCACTTCAAATAAATATTTTGTTTATCTTCCGGATAGAGACAGCCACTTGAACCGGCTGATAAACTATCCGAGACTTTCGGCCCTAGCGAGGTATCCGTCGGAACGGAAATTTCTCCGATTTCATACGAATCGGAGGATTTTTGCTTCGAGGTATACGTCGGAACAGCTTTTCGGAACTTTGTTCCGACAAATATGCAACGCATACTGGCGTTTTGCGTTTCAGTGCGATGAAGTGCGTTTTTACTCATATTTTTGACAGTTTCATACGAATTTTATTCCGATGTGCTCCGACAGGAATTGGTTGCGGAATTTGTTTACGATTTGCAGTGAAGTGTTGATAAATGAAAACAATAAAAAAAACATTTTAGCAAAGTATGTAATTGGTTGTATTTGTTGCTTTAATTTGTGTTTCCAGTGTAAAAATAAACGAAAAAACAAGCACTTAATAGGAAAACCCCGATGTAGCACGAAACAACATCATGTCAAATCAATGCGTTGTCGCATTTTAATTATTCTTTCCGAAGTCGGATACCTCGAATGTAATTTGAGTCTCCGACGGAATATGCGTTGCGGAGAATTCTCCGTTCCGACGGATACCTCGCTAGGGCCGTTTATCTGTCAGCTATCACTATCCGAAACCTTTGAAAACGAAAGTTGAAGTTTATCTGACATATAAATTCCGCATAGGCTATCCGAGTGTCAATAGGTACAATTTAAAAAAAAAAAAAAAAAAACACGCTGCTAGTAATAAATATGTACCTAAGCCTGATTATGTTGATTATGTACTCACTTTCTGACTTCCTATCTACCTACTTAGCCAGAACAAAAGCGAAGATCGATGGCATGAAATGAAGTCTTATGCAAAAAGGTCCAAAACGTAAAACTCGTTTTGGACTTTATTTCACATTTGAAAGTGCAATAAAGTCCATAATTACGACTATTTATTTCATGGCACCGCGAAGATCTCTTCAGCAAATTTAGGCTTGGCTCACTAATATCTTACACCGAAAAAACCAAATAGTTGTGAAGCAACTTCAAGCTTCGGAAAAGGACAGATTTACTGTTGACGACTTATGCAGAAAGTCTTGAGCTATCGGCACATAAGTGAACGTTTTATCATAATCCGCATCAAAGCTAAATTAGCAAACATCCGCATCATATAGCCCACAACTAAAGAATAGGACGACACGCTAGCAAATACAGTTTCTACGAGCTCCTCGAAAAGACCTACGAGAAATGCCCAAAACAACGACAGCGACATTTAACATCGTACAAGGTGATTTTAAAGCTAAATAGGCCGAGAATATTATTTTTGGTTTATTATTATGACAGTTGGCAAGGACAGTCAACATGTGGTGACTGGGGTATTGGGTTTCACTCGACCACCATCATGAAACGCCCTGGTTTGGAGCCAAACACGTGGCGTTTAAAGTGTGCAGTTGAAGCAGTTTAGAGGGTCTCCTTTCTTGTGAATCGGGCAAACGATTCTGATTTTCCATTCATCAGGCATACTTTCCTCTGACCAAATCTTGGAGACGAGTTGGTGTATGGTCTCTGCCAAGTCATCTCCCGCTGCGTTAAAAAAGACCCCCGATAGACCGTCCGGTCCAGCAACTTTGTTGGACTTTAGATTGGATATTGCTATCCTCACCTGATTGTGGACAGGTGGACGGAAGTCTTGGTAGATATATACTAGTTTATTCTGTCTGACAGCGGAATTTTTATCGTCTTATCCATTTAACAGTCTGCAGAAATGGATTCTCCATGTCCTCAGCACCGACTATGACTTCCACAAGATTTCCTTTGCTAGTCTCTAAAGGCGTCTCCTGGAGTAGCATCTCTCTATTTCCTCCTTTTTTGGTTGTAGAGCTCACGAGCTGCTCTCATCCTTCTCTGCAGCGCAGCTTGACACTTCTTTTACTTCATGTGCTTGCCGGCACTCTTCATCAAACCAGGGGTTTCGTGAGGTTAGTTTTGTGAAACCGAGTACATCCGCTGCGGCTGACGGCTTCTTGATTGATGCTACTGATCTTCAGCACTTGATTCTGGCTGTATAGGATTTCTCAGGGGGTTGAGGCAGACGCGAACGCCAAAGATTCTGGCGGTTTGTGGCGATTATAGCAGTTAAACGTTAAATCTCCTCACAGTATTTTCTTGTTGTTGTGACATCTGAGATAACCGCATTCTTACCTTGGCTACAACAAGGTAGTAAGTCCGATTCTATGTCGGCCGCTCGGAAGGTTCGGAGATGTAAAATACTGGAAAAGTGCCTTACGTCGACCGCAAAGTGATCAATCTGATTGATAACCTCTTGATCGCCATGTTCCTTTGTGAGTATTGAGGTGATTGTACTGATTTGCACTACCAAAGATATCCTCCTTTCCTATATTGGCGTTAAATTCACCTAAGACGATCTTAACGTATCATACTTAGGACATTGCTCATTTATGTTTTGCGGAGGATCTCGTATAGAAACAGTCTTTATTTTCCGTGGGGCCGTGAGTGCATATCAGGCTGATATTGGCAAATTTGGCGTAGATGCGGATAGTCATAAGGCATTCACTAACGTGCCGAAAGCTCAAGACTTCTCTTCTAAGTCTTACAACACATCCAAATTCAAATAGACGCTGCTTTTGTTTCCATGTAACAATCACCGTATAGTAAATGACACAGTTTTTCATCCTCCTTCTTTAACATTATATGTACTTAAAACGGTTGTCCAAAACCCACAAGCCTCAACGAGGGCAAAATGGATGTAACACTCAACGTCGACGTCACAAACGACAGCTATTACCTTGAGGAGTAAGGCCTTTTAACCTTTTAAACCTCGGCTACTGCTGTGAGCTTTGAAAATATCATCTCAGAATGAAGAATAACTCTTGCCAAAGTTGTTTCTTTCGGCTCAGAAGGCAACTGAGTATTAAAATCATATTCCAAACAACTAAGAAGATCCTGTACAAAACCTTGACCATCCTAGTCCTGCTTTATTACGCTGAAGCTTGGGCTCTATCTAAAGCGGATGAAGATATCCTCGGAAAGTTCAAGAGAAAGATTCTTGAATGAAGCATCAGTCGTCTTAGACGCCAAGGACATGTAGAGCATATGGGCACAAATGCCCAGGACCGTAGTCTTCAATTCCTATGGAAATGCAACAGTTTCCATTCCAACCCACATGTCAGAATAGCGACTGTATAATTTCTTTAAAAATTATATTCTTCATCTACCAAGGTAAGGTATATTGAAAAGATATATATGTATACCTCTTTTAAAATGGAATGTATCGTCAAAATTCTCTTGCGAATAGATTTATCAACAGCAACTGCTCATGTTCATCCTCATCTACTTATTAGCATCATAGCCAGTTCAAAAAATTAACATTGAGACGGATCAACAACCAGACCTCAGCAATTTATTCTCAAAAACACTCGCAGTTTGTGGCCTTAAGCCAACACCTGTTGTGCTATTATTTAGACTCATTCTGCCTATCAAGCACAATTACAAGACAACAAGATAAAAATTCAAATTATGTATCGCATATATTTCAAACGGTTTTGATATTTATAGGACTTACGTCTGCAAACTTTTCGATGATTAATTGGTTTTGTCGAATCTCTGTAATAACCCTCTCTGCAGTAGTGGCAATATCTGCCAGTCGTATCGTGTTGGCAATTGTAGCACACTCCACCAGATACTCGGCCAGATAATTTATACAGCTCCACATTGAATCGGCATCGACGTGCGTGTCCATTGCAGTTACAAACTGAAA
Source organism: Cheilosia scutellata (assembly GCA_955612985.1). Classification (NCBI taxonomy): domain Eukaryota; kingdom Metazoa; phylum Arthropoda; class Insecta; order Diptera; family Syrphidae; genus Cheilosia; species Cheilosia scutellata. The sequence continues at coordinate 62,254,585 of OY015313.1, forward strand.
ATGAAAGAGAGAGAAATTCATTAAACTTTAGCCATTTAATCAAATTTATGCAGCAATTTAAATGATTGAAGATATTTGTGGTATTTATAATGCCCAATGACATATCTACTTGTGGTCTATAGTCGGGTCTATAAATTTGTATTTCCTACTTTACGAAGTTGAAGCGACTTTTGATTAGGTATATATAGGGAAATCAATAATCACCTACCACTTCATATTGTAGATGCGTCTAGAACGTTTCGCCCACACAATTCGGTTGAAAAAAATGTTCTAGCGACCATGGCCGACGGACGTCTCAAAGATATTGTATCTGATGTTTCGATATTTAACTGATACCCACTCGAATGCGATGGAGTAGACGCATATACCACCCAGACCCACAGCCACACGTTGAGTTTGAAAATGCACTAAAAGCGTGGGTACTCCCAGCCCCCCTTGAGTGGATGGTCAACACATGTTTCCATAAGGGAAATATGAGAGTACAGACATCCCCATGAGGACTAACATTGACGCTCTTATGGCTTTCTACTATACTATCACACTTTTTGTGTGTGTCCTCTTCAAATCGAATAAAATATCCTTTCCAACAATGGCATACTCTCTCGGCACACGTATCATCTGACAGACCGCACATGTGAGTAGAGTACACACTCATGTCTATATGGATCTGCAGGATCCCCGTCAATAATTCTAAAGAAGGAGCAAACACCACTCGTCCGTATCAGAGATGATAATTTACTTCATATGTAGTAGATCTACTTCATTTTCTAAATATTGTTCATCTGCTACGTAGCAACTTATTTCTACTTCGTTTATTTATGGTTCAAAATATCATTTAAAATAGACAATATTGACCAATTTGACTCTAAATACATCAACAACGACGAAAAAATCAACGAAATATAAATATCACGAAAAAAATGTGTCATGTAATGCACTATAGAATATCATTTATGTGCTTCTGTCACACTACACATCCATCTATAGATCCCATTATCCCATTGAAGACCTAACTTTATCATTTTGAGCATTTCGCCAAATGTCTGCTTCGTTTTTTGTGAATCTACTTCGTTTTCTCGGCCAATTTACTACCTTTCTTGGGTTCAGCATTATCATCCCTGCCGTATAGCATATGAACATCGGAGTAGGAGTAGGAGGAATACTCGTATCCTACCGTAGCAAAAAAAAAAAATACCAATGGTTGCCTTGGTTGCATTTTTCTTTCCTTTTCTCTCCATTATGACTGTAGGCTGACGACAGAAACCGAAAAAAAAAGAACAGATAAAAAAAATCCTTTCAATTGACAACCGGCCACACTGCGGTGTTTGGTGAAACCAAAAATGAAAAGGAAATTATCCCTAAGCGGATGTACCACCACTCGAAAGATACCAGAACCAGAATCAGAATCCATTCGATGGATACGTGTATAGTAGGTCTACTTTTTAAACGACTCCACCTAGTCTACCTGAATATATGTGTCCTATACTGATTGGGCTGGCGAACCTCCATATACGAGAAAGTTGATGAATACTTGATTACTGAGTCGTCCGTTCCGACGGCTCTGCTGTTTTTTTTATGCGGAAGTGTTGTGAGTGATTTGGGTTACACAAGAAGGTTACTGCCGGTTGAACGATCATCGGGTCCACTTGGACGTTTTTATTCCCAATTCCAATTCCGTTTTGAATTGTTACGAAAAAAAAAAATTGTTCAAAAAATAAAAAGGATGTGGCCCATACAAATTGTTTATTTATTTATCCTTTGTCATTGATTGTTTTGTGCAGAGAAAAGGAAACATTTTATAAGGTTTCGTTGACAGAAAGGATACTGCTGCCAAATGAACCGAACCAGAGCTTTTAACTCTTAGGAAAGTTAGCGTCTTTGACTCAACCGAATTGTAACATCAAAGTTAATGGACCTATCGCGACATTTGTGTACAAATTGTGTTAAAGGATTTCTTATACTCCGTGTGCAATTGAGTCCTTCCTTACCAATAAGCCAGAGCAAGAGCATCCATCAATATTTTTTGTGGAATGGAAAAGGTAACATTCAGTATTGAGCATAATTATATACCTCGGGGAGCAAAATGCTGGCAGTGGACCTTTAATGCTTAAGATAGTCCTGTTGACATATAGGTTGGTAGAATTTAAAATGTTGATAGGTTAAACATTCCAGACAGAGCCTTTTGAAAAGGAACTGCTTAGAAATAGAATATAGTTATATAGGTCTTAAAAGTACTGCTCATTAGCAGAGGTTGCTAATATTTGACGGTGCTATACGGACCGTGATTGAAAGACGGGAACTGAGTGTGTTATTCTGTCCGCACTTGATTGAATCTATTGAGTCTCGCTTGTTCCACTAATGCCCGCCAACTTTACTGGTCTTCTGGGTTAGGTTCGACTATTATAGGGCCGTAGCCCTGTTGTTCATTCGTTCTACATATCGTAGCCAACTTACGGTGAGTCTGTACTTTTCTGCCAAATCAATGAGCCTGAATATGGCCGTCATTAAACCAACAGGTTAAAATATCCCACAAATAATTTAACGTTGTTTAAAACGGCAAAGGATATCTTTAACTGCTTTTGATGGAGTCAATTGTTTTATGCTATAGACTCAGGGCCTTATATAGGGTATCCCCGGTTGTTCAGGACAGAGAATTACTTCTCAATTGTTTTTATAGTCCAAAGAAACAGCGTATTGCAATACACGTGAATGCATTAGTAATAATCGGCTGAAGTCTTTTCCATATTACGTCGATGTCGAAAGCGTATATGCCAGTAAATGCGGAAAGCATTCTAACGCCGCACAGTGGGGTATTGCACTATGAAACGGCTCCATGAAATTAGGCCCCAATGAAAAAAGGCCCCAAAAATAAATGAAAAAAGGCCCCAACAATTGGGGCAATATTTCATAATGAAAAATGGCCCCATTCCATTTATGAAAAATTGCCCCAAACAAATGAAAAATTGCCCCAAAATAATAATTGGCAAACAAAAACAAAACGTATTATGAAATTGTCATTGTTTTGGAGCCTTTTTGCATTTTATTGGGGTGATTTTTCATTTACCTAATGGAAATTGTTTGAAGATCATTTGGGGCATTTTTCATTTTCTTATTTTGGTATCAAAACAAAAATCTACTAGAAGAAACGCGAATTATACCGTTGTTACAAGGGCAGGACGTTACAGCTTTCAATAATAACTTACTGACAATTGAATTTGTGAGTAGGTACACATCGATCAGTTTATTGACGAAAGTGCGCGCGAATTCCTAACTTGTATTTTCTTAATTTTGTTATACAGCTTAAATTGAAAGCTATTTCTAAATCTGAACAGGTTTTAAGCTATAACAAAATTAAGAAAATACAAGTTAGGAATTCTATAACTTGTATTTTCTTAATTTTGTTATAGCTTAAAACCTGTTCAGATTTAGAAATAGCTTTCAATTTAAGCTATTATTTTTGAAATATTTCAAAAATCGAGCTGGCTTTTCTACAGCTTAAATTGAAAGCTATTTCTAAATCTGAACAGGTTTTAAGCTATAACAAAATTAAGAAAATACAAGTTAGGAATTCGCGCGCACTTTCGTCAATAAACTGATCGATGTGTACCTACTCACAAATTCAATTGTCAGTAAGTTATTATTGAAAGCTGTAACGCCCTGCCCTTGTAACAACGGTATAATTCGCGTTTGCAAGTCCACGTTTCCAATGTTAAAAACAGAAAAAAAAAGCTTAAACATTTTCGCAGTGGTGTTTTAAAAAATTGGGTTTATTCAACAGTTTTTGAAATGAAAACAGTGGCTGAAGGTTTGTGCAATACAAATAATTATTATTGAATGTTTCATAATGTTTTAAATTGTCTTTTGGTGACCTTATGTGAAGACACCTCTCCGGTAGTAGTTTTTCTCCTTAACCGCAAAATGTAATGGACGATTTGTTTATGTTCCCAAGCAGTCCCAGATCAGATTTTTTTTTATTGTGATGGCTCGGTGTATGAATTATTTTAAGATATTTAAATAAGCTGCGGAAATGTGCGATTTTCCGTTATTTTAAATTTTTTGAATCTTTGTTATTATGTCTTTTTTCGTATTGTATTGCGTGGAATTGTGTGGATTTGTTTGAATGTTTCTCCATTTTTGTTCGTGTTAATTTTTTTTTTTTGTTTGTTTTTTAACAAATGTTGTGTTCAAGCTACGTGCTTATGTCCAGTAGTCGTAAGACATAAAAAATAGAAGGTATAATCCTTTCATTTTTCATAATCAAAACTGCAGTAGCTTATCAGTTTGATGAACGCAGTCGTTAAATTTTATAAATTGATTTTCATAATGAAAATCACAATTGTTAAACTGGAGAACTCGATTTTCATAATCAAATTTGCAATTTTCAATGTAATGAACGCAGTAATAAAGAATTCGATTTTTAAAATAAAAACGCCATAATTTAAAACACCTGCTAGGATAACGAATTTATATTTACAGTGGAGTGTCAACATAATTATATTGATAATGTTTAGCATATACTCCAGAATGCGTTTCGGCCCGATGACCCACCACATCGGGCTCATCAGTAGCCGAACCACCACATCTGCCTACCTGGACGCACCGTTTACTCGATGTTTACCGAGACTATCATGTGTTTCACAGTCGCGCATAAAACTAAACGTGTCTTATAGTTTACCGTTTCTATTTTCATTTAAATTTTGGGTATTGAAAGTGCGTACATCATACAACTGCAGTTGTTACAACTTTTTTCATAATGTTTAGTAATAAGAATTGACGACAGCCCGTTCTTCATATTGACTATTCACTATGCAGTTGTTAAACTTATTTGATATTTTCAAAAAATGTTCATCATATCGATAATTTTGTTTGTCAATTCGACAATTACCACAATTTACAACTACCGATTGTTAATATGACAACTACTAAATATCTACTTTTTTCAGGGTAAAACCTAACTTTTTATTTTTTCCTAGACAATACTTATTTTGGATGCTTCCTTATTTCTAATTTATATTTTTAAACTACATTTAAATTAATGAGAATTAATTAAAAAAAATTATATACACATAGATATGTCTTTTACATTTTAATTTTACACGCCCAACCACCCCACTACCACACTTCCCCACTACCCCACTCACAACACTCCACCAACTGCAAAACTCATTGAATTTACTTAGAGTTGAAGAAAAAAACATTAAAGTACCAACAATTAGCTGCCCAGCCCAAACTGAATATTAATGCCATGTTGCATAGTCCAATACCCCACTGTGCGCCGTGTCCAGAGTAGACACGGGCTCGATTTTGCTAGCGGTGCGTATGGAAATTGATTCATTTTGACGAATTCTTCAGTACAGGGGTTCCCAATATTTTCCATACTGCGACTCTCTATACAGGTTATACTATTTTTGCGACGCCCTTCTAAAAGCACATAAGCTGAGTTTACTGAAGATTCACTAAAAGGTTTTTCAATAAGGATGGGTCGGCGTTGAAATGGAATACAAAAAACTGTGTGCGAGATATTAACGAAATACTTTTTATATTTGAAAGGCCCATGTATGTTATTATTGTATAGAATATAACACCATGTCTGCCGCAGCTTCTCACGTTGTCACGGATCAATGTTGTCACGGATCAATCAGATCAGCCGGATCACTCGGAGTGGTCCGATCTGCGGCATAGATCCGGCTGAATTTGAGCGATGGCATTGGTTATGTTGGGTTGAAGGACATCGGTTGATTGCAGTTTATTCGCATTGAGCTGCGGCTTCAGGCAACCCCACAAGAAAAAGGCTCGCGGGTTAAATCGCACGATCTTGGTGTGCAATTCACGTCACCTCTGCTTGAGATAACCATACCCTCAAATCGGTCATGCAGAATGACCATCGTGGCGTCTGATGTGTAACACGTAGCCATGTCTTGCTGGAACCACATGTCATCTACCGGTTAGCATCGCTCTGTAGCGCTCCCCGTTGATGAAAATAGCCTTAGCAATGTCATTTTCAAGACAAAGTATGGAGCAATGACTCCACCGCGCCGCCGGTCTAAAATCCACACCAAACAGCTTATTGTGGTCGCATGAATTTTCTATGGTCATTATCATTAACTTTGAGCTCCTGGTCAGTTGGATCTTGAACGGGTCCAAGTCACGACGCAAGATTCGTTAAGTTGAAGTCTGCAAAATCTATTTTTTTTCATTTTTATAACTTTATTTAAAAATAATGTCGAAGAACATTCCTGGCTTCCAAAAATCCTAAAGTTTTCTTTTAATTTTAAGTGAGTATTATTTTTTTTAAATTACCCCTCCCGCCTAAACGAAGCCTAAACGAAGACCCTCACACCCTCCCATAGTAAAAAAAAAAAAAAAGGAATAGAGTTCATTCTGTAGTTTAAGTTAAACGACAATATTCTGCCGTTTAAACCTCAGATCACTTGAAACACTGACATTTCAATTTAAAAGCTGCTGAATGTCAAAAACACAAATATTTTACGTTGTTTTGCGTGCTCTTTGAAAGAAAAAACAAGGAACGATTTTGGAAAGTCGTATAAAATCAAAGTACTGCCAAATTCTATTCATTTAATTTAGTTAAACCAAGTTCAATTAAACCGTAGTTCAGATTATATTGTGAAATCTTCCAATGTGAAACTGGGGGTAAGTAATAATATTACACATATTTTAATTTTATTTGCAAATGGTTTACCCCCAGTTTCACAGTAGGAGTTTAAACTACACTTTTAGTTTAAACTTTAGTTCAACAATTAATTCTGTTTCAGAATTTCGTTTAAACCTTGAACAGAGTTCATTCTATAGTTTAAGTTAAACTACAGTAATCTGCCGTTTAAACCTCAGATCAGCCGATTGTCAAAAACACAAATATTTGACGTTATTTTTCGTATTCTTTGAAAGCAAAGACAAGGAACGATTTTAGAAAAGTCGTATAAAAGCTAAGTACTGTACAATACTATCAAATTCATTCATTAAATTTAGTTGAACTGAGTTCAATTGAACTGAAGTTTAGATTAGATATAGCTATTGTGAAACCGGACGAGTTGAACTTCAAATTTAAACTCACGTTCAGGTTCAGTTGAACTTTAGTTTAAACTTTCAGTGTGAAACTGGGGGTAAGTTAAGTAAGATTTCATTTGATAAAAAAAAATCGTTATGACAAAAATATCCTCTTAAGGGAAATCATTCTGTGGATCTTCGGTAGTTTCATAGCTTCCACAACCGCGTTGGAGGATTAGTTTACTCTCTGAAATTGAACAAGTTAAAAATAGTTTTAACACTCGGTCAGGTTTAGTTAAACTGCAGTTTAAACTCTCACTGTGAAACTGGGTAAAAGATACATGCATTTTTCAGCCTTTTTCAATGAGATTTCTCTCCTACGATTTTTTATACCCGGTACCACACTGTGGTGAGGGTATATTCACTTTGACATTCCATTTGTAACGCACATAAGGAGGCGTTGTAGGTATGACAAACTGTATATATTATTGATCAGCATCACTTTCTTAGTCGATCTAGCGATGTCCGTCTGTCTGTCTGTCTGTCCGTCCGCACGATTACGGCCGTAATTTAAGTACTATCGACTAGAAATTTGGTACGTAAGCTTTTATCCACCAAATTGAGGCTAAGTTCGAAGATGAGCAAGATCGGATAAAAACTACTACTACCTCCCATACAAAATATATAGCTATTTGATGTTAAAAATTAAATTTAAATAGCTACAGTAAAGATAGCAAGTTTAAACTTTGCACATATTGTTTTAATAATATTTAAAATTTTTGAACAAAAAATTAGCTTGGTAGAATAAAAAGTACCCATACCTCCCATACAAATATATAATTTTTTAATACTAAAATACTTTTTTTTTTTATTTTACAATAATATAGTACCGAGTATTTGAGCTTCGGCATAGTCGAAGATAATTGTCTTACTGGTTTTTTAAATATTTTGTTAAAAAGTCACATAAGAGGGTGAAATGTTGTCTCTAAGTGGTCAGTAAGACCCCTTTCGTTGTTAAGGAAGCAGAATGATCCTCTATCGTCATCATTCAAAAAGAACAAATTTTGCTGGAATGTCAAAAGTCGATGTGAAATTTAGCACGAACCTAAGGCCAAAAAATCGATAAAAATGTAATGGATATTTATTAGAACTACTACTTCTTTTAAGGAATGTACGAGAAAAAATCAGGAAACATTTGCGCGGTCTGACAATACTGAAATATAGCATCGCATTCCGTTAAATTTTGATCACATGCTCCTATAATCATTATAAATAAATAAATAAATTATAAATTATTTGATTTTAAGGCCGCGTGTTAACTGGGATAAATAATATTATCTTTGGATAATTTTCTATCGTGGTCGAAAACGAATTTTCAGCTGTCAACAATTTATCCTGCTGCGGGACCAAGATAATAAACAGTCCTATAGGCTAATTTTTGACATTTTCTTCTGCTTGAGTTTTGCTAGAATATTCAAGAGGAAATAAAACACTGAATTTCAAAAAATTAATACATAATTTCGATAATTAATTATTATTATAATTAATTAATTCGATAAATCTCTGTTTTAAGATTTGAGTTTGGTGAACTTTTTTTTCAACACTTAAGCTAGTATTAGACGATATGTTGAATCATCATACGTATGCTGACTATCATTGCTAACAATTCTAAGCATATATGCATATTCTCGTCTGGCGTATGATACCCTATTACACGATATGTTGAATTACTCCGAAAGCAGCAAATTGTTTGCTGTCAGTATATGCTAACATACGGTTTGCTATCATATTTTTTCAGGACGTATGATGCCATATTAGACGATATGTTGAATTCGGTATGCTTAAAAATTTGAAGACTCGTATAATTATATGCTGATAAATTAACAAATCGGGATTTTAGCATTGTATTTATCGATTTTCTGCGATTCTGCTGAAACGTTCAACGTACAACGAAATGAAAAGACAACAGACTCAGAGTAGGGCACTAGCTCCTATACGGATTTGGGCATAATAAGCTGTAAAGGGGTCGTCGGTGCTTGTTATACCCTATACAGTGTACAGGAAGGTATATTCACTTTGCCATTACATTTTTAACGCCAAGAAGGAGACATCGGAGACCCCATATATTCTGAATCAGGATCAAATTCTGAATCGATTTAGCTATGTCCATCTGTATGTCTGTCTGTGCAAAACACGATAGCGTAGAAACGAATCGACCTAGGCGAATGAAACTTTGTGAGATGACTTGTTTTTAGCGTCGTCAGATTAGTTTGGAAAATGATGTATTTCGGTAAAGTAGTTATGGTACCTCCCATACAAAACCAATATTAGAATACAATATTAGAACCATATTGTGTTGTGTACGTATACTCAAATGCCTCACATTTTGCCTCACTTGTATCCAGTGGAGGGTATGAAAGCATCGGCCAGGCCGATGATAATACTTTTACTTGTTTTCTCTTGTATTTGTACCATATTAAAAACGACCACGACGACAGGAAGAAAGAAAAAGAAACGAATGAATTTTTTTATTATTAACTTTTTATTGAAGAAAATGATAATATGCACGAGACAATTTACGTTTCGCAAATATCACTTATGCGGCTCGAAGACTCCGCAATTCACCTGCAATATAATGCTGAATTTCCGGCACACCCAAGTCATTCAAAATTGGCTTGTCACTAACCGCGGATGGATAAAAAATGCACAACAAAACCAGCCTATAAGCTGCGAACAGAACAACTCAGCCATTTTTTCTTTTAAAAGCAAAAATCAAGGCAATATAAATACAAAAAACATGTCCGGCGCGTTCAAAATGTATCGAAACTTCAAAAATAACAAAACCGTATGCTGAAAAATGTGGTGTATAGCCTACTTTATATCGTCAGCATATATCATACGAGTCATCATACACCGAAAATTTGTCCGAATGTTAGCATACGGTCCCAAAAGGGGTATTACACGATATGTTTAGTTCGTCAACATACGTATGCTGACTAGCCAACAAATTTGTCAGCAAACGCCTTTCAGCATACATATGATGACAGAAATTTGCCTATTACGCGATATGTTGCGATTCGGAATCAATTTTCAGCATACGTATGCTGATTCAACATATCGTCAAATACTAGCTTTAATAAGTGCAAAAAAATAAGCCCAAGATAATTATTTAGCGCGGCCTAATAAAGTGTAGAAAAATAGTAGTTTAAAAAAATGTTAAGCATAATCCGTTTTTTCAGCATTAAAAATTGTCAGGCCTAGTTTCTCTTTCCGGATTTTTTCTCGAACATTTCTTAAATGCCCATTTCGGGAAAGGCGAAGCTCTAGTTGCTAGTTTTGTACACAACTTGTTGTAATTTTTAGTTCTCTGGCAAACTAGACACGGCTCTGTTCAGGTTGTCAACGACAACCTTAAAATCCAAAAAAGGTATCAACTTTGCCCTTTTTAAGATCTGCTTCATAGCAAATATTTCTTTAATGGTGGTTTCATTCTGATCAGCATGTTTGTCTTTATTGATTGGATCATAGTGTCTGAAAGGATACCGACTGTGACTACATAGGTACATACATACATACACATTACTTACTTATCGGGCTCCCGACCCGTGAAGAGTCTCTGCCTGAGACACTGCAGCCTTCCATCCTCTACGATCCCGGGCACGCTGCTTCCAGTTGTCGAGACCAAGCGCTCTGGCATCCGCGATGGCTTGGTCTTTGAAACGGAGGTTCGGTCTTCCTTGTCTTCTCGAACCTGGGGGCTGGGATTCGAAGATCCTCTTAGCTGGAGCATTATTGTCCATTCGCTCGATGTGGCCGAGCCAATGTAGTCGACGTGTTTTGGCTTTTTGGACTACATCCACATCTTGGTACAGCTCATAGAGTTCGCGGTTGTATCTTCTCCTCCATTCGCCCTCCTCGCACACAGGACCAAAAATCCGCCGAAGTATTTTTCTTTCGAAGGAGCCCAGTATCAGCTCTCCCTTCTTGCTTATCGTCCAGCACTCGGCGCCATAAAGCAGAACTGGCAGGATGAGGGTTTTGTAGAGCACACATTTCGTCCTTCGAGTTGGGAGTTTTGAACCCAGTTGTTTTGCCAAACCGAAGTAGCAACGGTTTCCTAGGGTAATTCTTCGCCGGATCTCCACTAGGGTGTCATTCGTGGAGTTCATGTTTACTCCGAGGTAGGTGAACTCCTTAACTACCTCGAAGTTGTTGCTATCAATAGTGACGTTTTGTCCTAGGCGGTGGACAGATGCTTGTTTGTTTGTTGATAGCATGTACTTAGTCTTGTCCTCATTTACTTGAAGGCCAACGGACTTCGCCTGTTCTTCAATCGCCGTGAACGCTTCTACCACGGCACGCTGGGAGCGACCGATGATGTCAATATCGTCCGCATAGCCCAGTAGCTGTACGGATCTGTTTAAGATAGTGCCTTCCGTGTTGATACCTGCCCTGCGCACTATCTGCTCCAGTACGAGATTGAAGAAGTCGCATGACAGCGCGTCTCCTTGCCGAAATCCGGTGCAAGTTTGAAATAGATCGGAGGAGCTGCTTCCAAACTGCACATTGCAGCGCGTGTTTTCCAGCGTCACGCGACACAGCTGAATCAGTTTTGCCGGGATTCCGAATTCGGCCATCGCCACATAGAGCTCCTGACGATGTATGCTATCATACGCGGCTTTGAAGTCGATGAATAGGTGGTGAGTTTCGACTTGAAATTCGTTGGTCTTTTCCAGGATTTACCTCAGTGTGAAAATTTGGTCTATAGTCGATCTGCCGGGCCGGAAGGCACACTGGTACGTGCCGATTAGTGTGTTGCAGAAAGGTTTAAGACGTTCACACAGTACGTTGGATAGGATCTTGTATGCAACATTAAGCAAGGATATGCCTCGATAGTTCTTGCAAGACATAGGATCGCCTTTTTTGTAGATGGGGCATATGGAGCTGATAGTCCAGTCATCGGGCATGTTTTCTTCCAGGCTTACTTGGTTGATGATTCGGTGCATGCTCCCTACCAAAACATCACCACCGTATTTAAAGAGCTCCGCTGGTAAACCATCAGAGCCTGCGGCTTTGTTGTTCTTAAGCTTTTTTATAGCTAGGCCAACTTCTTCTATACTAGGTGGTGGAACTAGTTCTTCATTGACTGGACGCGGGTTCTCTTCTTGCCCTATCACTCTCTCTACATGATGCCCATTTAGCAGTTGCTGGAAATGCTGCTTAAACACATCTACTATTCCCTGCGCTTCGGTGACTAGGTTTCCTTCGCTGTCTCGAAGAGCCTGCGTTCCGGTTTTGTAGCCAGCAGCCAGTTGCTTGGCTTTTTTATAAAACCTCCGGATGTTATTACGATCGCGCATACACATTGGTTTTAGTTAGAATTTAGAGCCTTCAATTCGTAGCCCTAACATGCTCGTTTTACTTTTTTTTGCGAATTATTTAGTTTGAATCATTTGCGGAGCTACATTTCTGTCTCGATACTCTTATTTTTCTACAGGAGGTTTGGGTACTTCTTATCTTTCCGCATTTTTTCTATTAGAGAAGGTCAGTCTTCTGATGCAGTCACAGTCAGCGGTTTGTTATCAGACTTTCGAAAAGTATTATTCTGGATATCCGAAAGTGCTACAAGGTATATACTAGGTATATATTTGGTGATTTTAGTTTGCGTCAAATATTCAAAAGGCAAAAGTTCTGGTTTAAGCACATCTCATCGACGACAATCTTAAGCCAACCAAAGTTCTGGAGGAACATTTCTGAACTTCTACCGATCGTATTGTGATCCATCTGGCTTATTAGAGTTTTTTTTTTAAGACAAAGGTGGCTTTCAGTTCTCTCCCTTGTTTTCGAATATATAAAAAGTGTTACTCTTGCCTGCAATACTAAAGTATTTAGCCGACGACATATTTCATTGTGAATCGCAATCCAACAAAGATCGATGGATATTTGACGTTCATATAAAAATTCAGTACAAATTTAAGCAAGCTTCTTGCTTTGTTGAAAGACATCCTTCCTGGCGCTGTGATTTCATATTCACTTTTGATGTTTTGACTAGTGTCAGTGCAGCTGTTAACGCGGTAGTTGCAACATCAAGCCATATAAGAAATGTATGCAGGAAAAGGCGATTCCATCATACATGACCATTTCACCTACTGCATATAACATTCGATAAACGTAGGCCATCTTAGATATGATATCTGGTAACTGATGACCTTTTTCCTTCATCGTTACTCGTATATGTTAAGACATCAAAGTTCAATATGAAAGTATATATTTTCACCTTGTGTGTGTTTCATAAATTTCAATACCTACACATAAGTCACACACACAGTTGCGCATATTTCAACATTTACTCCCAGCCTAATCCGAAATGAATGATGCAAAAACTTGGAAATTTCCTTTCTAGATCCGACTTACTTGATATATTACCATACGTGGGCCATAATAACCTCAGTGCAAAACGTTCCTTCTCAAAGAAACAAGTGAAAAAGTTGGACAACTTTAATGCACATTGCATTCCGGTATGATAAATCGCAACTATACGGAAAAATTATTTCTCTTAGACCGCGCCGACCATAGGTGTCATAAGAACCTCACTCGGGCCAAAACAAAAAGAAAAACTAATTACTTACAAGTTACAAAGTCGGAAAGAGTCTCGAGTAGAAGGAATGCAATGAAATTTAGCTCCGACAAATAGCCCCGAAGTCCAATAAATAATCAAAGATTAGTGAATCGTGCGATTGCCGCACAGCAAAGGAAATCACCTCGGGCACTCCTTCTAACCATCCGGCAGAAGGGCGCCCGGCCCGTCTCGTCGCTCATCAGCAACGGCTCAATCTTCCTACACGAAAAGAATACTCGTAATAATTATTATTAAGTGCGTGTTGCTTAAACGTTCTCGCTCTGCGGAGATACAGGCGCACCAGGCAGATGTGTGCGCATATTTATACAGGGTGGACCAGAATTTATTAGCCTTAGGTGAATCACAAATTAAGGTGATAGCGGAAGTATAGGTACTTCTAATTTATAAACTAACAATACTGAATTAAATGCTGACAACCCTTACAACCGAATCATGGGCAATAATAATTGTGCAATAGAATAGTGCTTCGGAAGTACATACACTATAATGTTAACCCTAGCCCAGCCCAGCCAGGCCATGTTCCAAAAATATATTGTCGAAATTCAAAAGTTCAAAATATTTAAAACGCTTAGCATTTATGCCTCATAAAATTAATTTTCTTGAAGGACTATTCATTTTATCTGTTCATTTTAGAACTTTATTTCAGAAATACAAACATATTTTGCTTACGTATTATTCATATGCGTTAATAAATATGCGCGAAAGCAAGATTTTTTTAAAATAAAAGTAGCCTATAACCTTGACATATTTATTTTACACATTCAAAAATAATAATTTTGTAAATCGGTGCAATAGTTCGTAAGATTTTTGCGGACAAACAATTTGGCCATGCATATAATACAGGAGATTATTGAGACCAAAAAGTGTCAGATGTTTACCTCTTTTTCTTTCTTTTTTCCTCTCTCCATCTTCAGGCGAAGAAACCCCGAAATTTTTTTTTTTTATTACTTCAAGGTGATATCACTTTCCTAGCCTCTACAGGCTCTAATCTTCTGTGGTCTAGCTAATGGATTTATTTCATATTCTCTTTTCTTTATCTTCAGTACTTTTCTCGGATCCAATAATCGCTCCCGTTCGTGGGCATTGTCCACCAGTATTCGAAGCCATCTGTTGGATTCGGAAAATTTGTGCTACGCTCTAGCTTTAGGCTCCGTTGTTGACATTTCCTTTCCAGCCTACTCTTTTTCCCATATGGGTATGTGCACGCTTTCTGAACGACGGGGGTCGGGTTACTACCGTCTATAATGAGCGTTTACGGTTATTTCTGATACTGTTCAATAGGAACTTGCCAAACGGACAGCTCTTTTTCGCTTTCATTCGTTTTCTTCGTTGAGGGCATTAGCCCAGATCCGTACATCAGAAGGAATCCGTGCTTGCAATAGGGAGTGTTTGCCAACTTGCCTTTGGTCCTCTCAAGTTTGTCAATAGTCTGCTCAATTCTGTATTGATTTTGGCAGCTTTTCGGATACAGAATCTGTATGTTGATGTGAGATTTGTATTTAACTTTACTCAGCTCACAAGAACATACTTTAATCTGTCCTTAGTATTATTGCCTCTTGGCCTTCCTGTACATCAAAGATAGTTTTGATCTGCCATCTAGAAAGCACGATTATCTGGTGTTTTCTATTGATAGGCTAAGTCCAATAGTCTGAATATAGGATTTTACGCCTCTCATGACTTGGAATAGCGGTGTTTGAGTACTTTCAGTTCGGTGATCGCACTAGCTAGCCCATAACAGGTACGTATTTTCGGAAATCCTAGGACTAAGGCCACGACGGACGGCACCTTTCTTCGTTCGGGTTTACTCTTTAGCGTCATAGATTAACTTTCTGTCTCTAAGGTAACTTGTCATCAGCATGTCCCTCCAATAAGCGCAATTAAAAGCGTTTCCTAAATCCAGACGTATAGTTGTCAGCACTGGGCCTCGTGGAAAGTCATTACCTACCATCTTCTCTAGTGCTCCTATTGTTGAAAGGTCGTTCCCTGAACTCGGGGTGATTTTAGTCGCTTTTTACTATGGTATATCTTATTTAGTAACAAATAAAACTGTGCAACTGTCGCATTCTTTTTGGGGCCTATCGATGAGCCCCAAAGTTGTCTTAAATATATAAAACCCGCAGAATACAAAGGCAAAGGGATAGCCAGTTATGCACTTTAAACACATTGATAAGGAAAACTAAGATCGTTATCAAATGAGGTATTTTTGTGTAGACAGGATCGTTTAACAAGAGGTATTATTTTTCGCGCCATTATTGAGCTGTCACACTCAACTATCATTAGCTTTTAATAACTAAAAACTAGTATGTAGGTTATTTAAGATTGATTGATATACAATCGCACAACGATTTGAAATAGTGTAAACTCACTACAAAAAATATCAATATATCGCTAAAACGTTTCATCAACATTATTTATGCAAATTTATTCTCAGTGATGAGATGAGACTCATCCATTTTTCCAGGTACTTAAACAATGAAAAAGCCAAGAAAAATAGTGGAACAACTGGTCCATCCACAAAAATGGACAGTTCGGTGTGGTTTTTGGACTGGCGCTGTCATTGGGCTACAGTATTTTCGAAAATGATGCTCGTGCGATCGTTTCAGTGAATGGATTTCATTACTAAACGGTATTGACTGGCTTTTCACAATGTGGGCGTGATAACTAGACGAGAGCGAGGCGAGAATCGCTCTCGCCTCGTTCTCGCTTTAACCTCGTCCGGCAATTCACAATGAAACGTGGTACGTGGTACGTCGTCGGCGAGTTTTTCTGACAACGAATAGAGGAACCACTGAAACTACAAAACCATATTGCCACTTCGATTTTTTTTTTACAAAACAGAGCTGCACTTTTATAGCTTTTTTTAGCACTATTGCATGCAGTTTGAATATTCTAAAAACAACCAATTCGCAGTTTTCAGGCGTCGCATTTTTTACTATCAGTAAAATGCAACCGAAAAAAATTCTGTTGCTTTTTTTGAGCTCTTAAACTTAATGACTGAACTCAATCTTGGTCTTAAAATGTTGCTTATGAATTATAAACTTAGTTAAAAAAAATTAAGCAATTGTTGTCTAAGGTTGAAAACTCACCGGATAAAGCAAAACGTGTTTTTTTGTTTTGTGAAACAAGAGCACATTGTTTGTTATGAGGCAACACACACCAAAGCAAATGAAACAAAACAGATGTTTTTGTTTTTAAGTGTTTCGGTGGTGGTTGTCGAAAATACATGCCATTGTATACAAGCATAACACACACCGAATGCAACAAAACTGTTTCGAACCAGCATCGTTGACGATAATTGCCTACTTTCTTAGAGCGCAACACACACCAAAGAAAACAAAACATAAAAACCAAAGCAAAACAGAAAAACATGTTTCGTTGCCGATAGTTAACCTGTTGTTTTTGCGAAACAAAATTTACATGTCGTTGTTTTTAAAATGTAGGTAAATAAGATTTGCACAACTTCATTGTCTGAGTCCGACCAACACTAAAAGCAAGTCGTATATTCCACACCAAACGAAACAAGAAAACAAAACGTTTTGTTTTGCTACAATCTGTTTCGCTTGGTGTGTGTTCAAATAAAAAAAGATTTTTTTTTTTTGAATCAAAAACGTGTTGTTTAATCTAGTCTACATTTTCTAGAAAATTAATTTATTAATTTTTTCGTACGTACAACTTTTTCTGATGAACTTCTTAGTCAGTTCCAGAACAGGTTCCAATGAATTCCTATGAAAAGTTTACAGTCTTACATCCTAATAAAATTTGCTCAAGAAAATGACCCTCAATAACCAAGAAATCAAAAAGAAACACACTCAAAACATATATATTTTCGGGGCAATGTTTGTTTAAAGAAATACGAAATTCCCCTTTTCATCGTCATTCATTATTATGGGAAAATAAGTTCTAACATTATCGCTGACTTATTTAAAAAATTTCTCAGAATAATCAAACCGTATCAAAATAATAACAAAAAAACGATAAAAATGCCGCCCTGTTTGCTTGAGAAAATACAAGTGGCAACCTTAAGTACATTTCTATGAAAATGGCGTCGCTTCACATTCAGAGAGTAAATATCATCGGTGTCTCGGGCGAGATTTTTCCAAATTTCCGAAATGGTCGCGAGACGAGGCAACGAGATGATTTTGTTCGAACAAACCTTCATTATTTTTAAAATATTGCTCAACAATGAAAAGGCGTTGTTCTTTCGTATAGAGCTCCATTTTTACGAACTGACAGCTGTCACATTGTTATCTTTATTTCCGTTGGTATTACTGTAGGTACTATTAAATGGCGCAAAATTCAAATTTTGCATGAATTATGGGACCATTTATTTGGCTTTGTCATCTTTTACAACTAAACCCATTTCTCCAGTCTCTCTCGGAATATTGGCTAACGAGCCAGTGACAGCTCGCTGAGTTCTATCAATGTCTTCCGCGTTACCTACAAATATTGTTTTACGAAACTTAACCCTTTACTGACATCAAAGGTCGCGTTGAGATTGTTTCCGACGTTAGTGGAACAACGAGTGCTCTACATCGTCCTTCTGCACAACCTGACGCCTATAGGCTCTAGGCATAGCTTCTTAGAAATACCTCGCTGAGTTGTTATTTCCAAAACTGTAATGGCTCTACATAACTCGTCTCTTCATATGTAAGTGCTGTCGTGCGTCCTTAGAATCGACTAGCTGACCCGTGCTCGCCTTGTGCCGCTCGTCTTTAGCAAACAAACAAACTTATATTTGGTCCATTTAAGATTACATTTTGAGTGTTTCATTGAAATCTGTCCAGTAGGTTTCGCGCCTTTAGGAGACAAAAAGAAAATTCCTACAGTTTTATTATAAGTATAGATATCGATTTAATGTGCACCCTCTGCATCGCGCTCCCCGCTTCACATAAAATACCTACATTTTGGCTAAAAACTTTTCCTAAGGACGTGGCTATAAACAACACAGCCTATAGCAGTCTCACAGTCTTAAGGAACATTTTAACAAAAATTTCATCGAAATCTGTCCAGTACTTTTCGAGTTTTTAAATGACAAAGACAATTCCGACAGTTTTATTATATGTATAGATAACCAGATGTTGGCTTCACACATTTTTTATCAACTGCATTCAATTGAAGGGCATCAGAAATCAGAATGAATGCAATCATAAAACTGAATTAATTTTACATTCCATTCCTTTGGAACTTGTTGTCACCCTGTTCATCCGCAATCCAAACTAAATCCGAAAAAGAAAATATTGTTGCTGTGTGTTGGTACAGATGCCGATGATGATGATGAGATTCGCAGATCGCAGGCTTATTCTTGAGTTATTTTAGTTTAACACTCTGTACCAATGTACCACGTACAAGTGCGATGTTGTACAAGCAACAGTAGATATATCCACGTCAAAACATAATCCAATTTCAAGCAAAATATACACACTCAGCGGATACAGGCTACACAGATATGTTTGGTTGGAAAATGAGAAAAATACACAACACCGCTATATAGTCTGGCTCTGGTGTGGAATATGTACCTATACGTATATTCTCGTAGGACTATTAAAGCACATTACCCAATGTCGCTCGTACAAATTGCGAACAATATAAATTTGTCATATCATTCCCTGGAGGATCTCTGATTTTGAAGAGTACGCTCCCTAGGCATGTCATCATGGCTGTCATCGCATGCGGCTCCGTTGATGTCTCGGGACAAATGAAATACGTATACAGTATTCGATGTAACTACAACAGTGATGACGATGATGACGACGATGGCCTTCTCTTCGGGTGTACGCTGCTGGATGGTGATGGCGAAGTGATGTAAATGGGTCTCTCCATCCACGGGACGTCTCATCTCAACAACAACAGGAACGAATTTAATTGCACTGAAAAGTGATAATCATTTTAATTAATGTGGGGCACTAATTTGGGCGCGCGAATGAGCGCGTGCTATAATTCATATCATTGCCAGCGGCAAGCGGAGGCCGTAAGCGAACTCCATAAGTTTGAATGACCGCAGATGAGTGCGTGTTTATGTATAATTAAATCAGAGGAACCGGACACATGCGGGATGCCGCTAACAGACGAGCGTTTTCTACTCAATCAAATTCTGAAATTAGATTTTCCCAAACGCGAAACATGAGTTATTTTCGTTAGACTGTAGGCATTTCAATTATGATATGATTTGATATTGAGGGGCGGCAAGCAAGATATTCAAACGGATATACAGCATACACGTTGCGTCGCATCGAACATCATCATTTCCGTTTCCAAAGAGTAAACAAATATGGCATTCGCGTTTAGTGTTGTGAAAATAAGGTTTTCGTATATTTAACCATCGGGGACTGAATGGATATACCAAACCATAAATGCATGCATCACCGAAAATGGATAAAATCATATAAAAAGAAATTCTTTGAATTAATTGATGCATAGCTTACAGAGCACGGCACTTGAATGCAGTATAGGACGATTCATAAATCTTTGCTCGGTGTCCCGATTCGGTCAAGGTTAAGTGGACGAGACGGGAGAAGTACAAAAATTGCAATGAAAAACTGCTGAGGGCACGAGTACGATTAGGCGCCGCAAATTGACAGCAGAGGGGTTAACCTTTAGAGTACCTCGTGGGGGACTTTGGGTCCCCCACGACAATGTTTTTGTCTAAATTTCGTCCAATAATATTTGTTTTTAATTCTTCTTTTAGGTAGTCGAGTTTTTTGGCTTGATTCACAAAATCAATGTGAATATTAATTTTCGGCAACATTTCATTAACAAAAATGTACCTAATTATAAAGTTAGGGGGACCTAACCCCACTTCGTACTTTAGGCAATTTTTTTTTACAGGTAAAAATGGCAAATAGTCGAAGATTTCTTTATCAAACTGTTAGTAGATACGTTTTTTTTTTCAATTGAAAGTCAATAGAAGCTATTTATATTTATGAAATATATGAAAAATCATGTAGGTACTTATGGGTTGTGACCTTTTTCTTTGTATATTGTTGTTTTATATTGGGGTTTAGGTCAAATGAAAATAAAAGCAGTTTTTATTTTTCACGACTTTTCGTCCATGTCTATGGACATCATCAGATGTAATGAATAAATATTACATTTATATTTTACAAGGGACAAACATATATGTACTTGCATATATGTGCCAGTTTCACTTTTTAAGTGGTCTTTTACAATACTGTGTAACATCGATGTAAAATATGAATGTAATATTTATTTATTACACCTGATGATGTCCATAGACATGGCCGAAACGTCGTGAAAAATAAAAACTGCTTTTATTTTCATTTGACCTAAAGCCCAATATACCACAATATAATATAAAAATTGTTCCTACGAAATGTTCCTATACGTATATGTACCTACAATTTTTTTTTTTAAATTCATTTTTTTATTAATTTTTATGAAATGAAATGAAATTTATGAAAAAAAACTTAGAAAATTTAATTTGTTTATATATTTAGTCTATAACTAATAATTAAACACAATAAAATATAATTAAAAGTTGAGTTTTATTAGGGGGACCCAAAGTACCCCACTCCGTCTCTTAGGTCCGAAAATTTGCTCGGTACTCTAAAGGTTAAATACAAGATATTTTTACTATGGGCGTCTAATAAAAATTATCCAGGAATCTGTCCTTTCATATTATTTTTAAATCAAGTCATTTCTGTTAGTAGTTTTTGGGAAAAAATACATAGGTGTACTTTTAAACTTGAAATTTAAGGAAAAAATGGCTCAGGTTTCGATTATGAACACTAATAGCCGGTTTTACAGTGCCAGTTCAAACTCAGTTTAACTAGATTTCAAGTTTAAACCGACGTTTAACATGAAAAGGTGTATTACAGTGCTAGTTTAAACTTAATCGAGAGTTTAAACCGAGTTTAACTTAACCGGACATGGATGGGGGTTTAAACTGAGTTTATTTTCCGGAATTTCATAGTACGATCTCCCTCCCGGTTTATAGGACAAAGCAAAATTGCATCATTGTTGTTTTTAAGCAACCAATTACTTCGCAAGTGCAAACCCTTATCCTTGATTGTACTCCACTGTTTCTAGAAATGTTTGTATTAGTGAGGCGGCATAGTAAAAAAATTGTGCACTTTGTGATGAAAGCATGCAATTTTTACCATGGATGACACATTATATGAGAATGATTTTAAGATATTGGGGCACTTCAGATTGCGCCCTAAAGGGGTAAAAGAGGGGGGTCAAAGTTTGTATGGGAAAATTTTTATTTTTCATCCGATTGACTTCAAACTTGGTTTATGTACTCTCAATGAGAAATAAAGAAAACTCATTTCTCCGATTTTGGAAATTCAACTTTGAAAGGGGTAAAAAGGGGATCGAAATTTGTATGGGACCATTTTTATTTTTCATCCGATTGACTTCAAACTCGGTTTGTGTACTATGTATGAAAAATAAAGAAAACTATTTTCTTCGATTTTGGAAATTCAACCCTTAAAGGGTTAAAAGAGGGGTCAATATTTGTTCATGTTTTTTCTTAAAATTTTTAAGGGGTGTAAGCTTGCTTTACCGCCCCGGGTGCCACTCCTTCTTAGTCCGCCCCTGTCTCAACATATTTTATACCACAATACATTAAAATGTATTACTTACTTACTTATCGGGCTCCCGACCCGTGAAGAGTCTCTGCCTGAGACACTGCAGCCTTCCATCCTCTACGATCCCGGGCACGCTGCTTCCAGTTGTCGAGACCAAGCGCTCTGGCATCCGCGATGGCTTGGTCTTTGAAACGGAGGTTCGGTCTTCCTTGTCTTCTCGAACCTGGGGGCTGAGATTCGAAGATCCTCTTAGCTGGAGCATTATTGTCCATTCGCTCGATGTGGCCGAGCCAATGTAGTCGACGTGTTTTGGCTTTTTGGACTACATCCACATCTTGGTACAGCTCATAGAGTTCGCGGTTGTATCTTCTCCTCCATTCGCCCTCCTCGCACACAGGACCAAAAAATGTAAAATGTATACCTATGTATATTTGAATTTAAACTTTGACCCCCTTTTTACCCCTTTAAGAGTTGAATTTCCAAAATCGAAGAAAACAGTTTTCTTTATTTTTCATAGAGAGTACACAAACTGAGTTTGAAGTCAGTCGGATGAAAAATAAAAATGGTCCCATACAAACTTCGACCCCCTTTTTACCCCTTTAAGAGTTGAATTTCCAAAATCGGAGAAATTAGTTTTCTTTATTTCTCATTGAGAGTACATAAACCAAGTTTGAAGTCAATCGGATGAAAAATAAAAATTTTCCCATACAAACTTTGACTCCCCTCTTTTACCCCTTTAGGGCGCAATCTGAAGTGCCCCAATATCTTAAAATCATTTTCATATAATGTGTCCTCCATAGTAAAAAATTCATGCTTTCATCACAAAGTGCACAATTGTTATGCAATTTTATACTATGCCGCCTCACTATATACCGTCTAATACAATAGAGCGGTGTAGCAAAACCGATTCCAGCCGGTACTCGTCATCTTTCAAGTGTAATCAAAAATTACAACATACAAAATGCACCATTTCCATTTCACAAGTGCAACGACTTATGTCACTTTATTAGCAGGATTCGAAAACCGTCGCCGTCGCATTGGCTTATCTATAAATACTATACTAAATGCATAGTGCGCAGTGTCAGCAAGCTTAGCTGCTGACACTGCACTTTATGTTCACTTTATGTTGCATTTTGCCAGCTTGCTGATAAGTTTTTCTTTAGCAGGAGTCTGCAAGAAGTTGTCCCTCCAAACGGCCACTTCAGTTTAGGTCCACTTGGAGTTTATCCCAAACCTAGAGAAAGATGCATTGTGGTTTGCCTAGAGCTTGCAGAAGATGAGCTAGCTTACCTTCTTCTTAGGGTTGAGTACTTCATCGGGCTATATTATACAGCCAAAGCCAAAGCCGTGAGATGCTATACAAAACACTCGTCATCCCCAGTCCTGCTATATGGTGAATGAGCATGGACCCTTATCCAGTCGGATGAAGGCTCCCTTGCTGTATTCGACCTGTAAGTCCTACGAACCAGGTAGAAGGAGAGCTCCGACTGCTTGGAGTGCGAAATTGGAGAAGTCAGGCTAAAGATCGAGCCGGCTGGAGGGGCATAATAAGTAAGGCCCGGACCACCACGCTTTGTAGCGCCATCAAAAACTTTCAAATTTCCAAACTGACACAATAAATAAAATATAAAACTGATAGAAATTTCAAATACACATGAGTTCTACGTTTACAGTGGCGTACAAAACAGATGAGAAAAGTTAAACTGAAGTTTAACTAAACGTTCGTTCGAATTTCACTGTAATACACTCACGGTTTAAGTACTTCGTTTAAACTTGCCTGAGAGTTTAACTAAACCTGAGTTTAAACTTGCACTGTAAAACCGGCTATAAGCAAATTTATTATTTTTTTATTTTTGTTAAATTGACTTATTCTAAGATGTAGGTACGTAGAAGACATTTTCTGCGGAAACTTTTTTTTCTATTTTTTTTTTTTTAATTTTAAAGTTTTCAATTTTGCTAGAATTTTCTAAGCAAATTTTATTTATTTATTTTTTTTTTTTAAAGGGTTAAAATCCTGTTAGCCAGCGAAGCGAACCACCCACCCCATATTTTAAATACACCAGACTTTCTTACAGGCAGACAGTTTTTGGTATAGACTTATTGAGCTATGTAACTGGAATGAGTCACATAAACATGATTTGATTAAAAAAAAAATTATTAAAATTTAGACAAAAAAAATAAAAATTCATTTCCTCAGCAAAAAAATATTATATTTATGTTTTTTAGGCCATTTTAAGCCAGATAAAAATAAAAAAAAAATGTTGCTCAGTGTTCATAAACCCGCCCCAAAAAAATGTTAAAAAAAGTTGTATACTGATTATTTCAATATTTAGAAACTAGATACTTAATTTGTTTGTAGTTTTTACTGGCCCAAATCAGTTCTAATTCGAACAGAGAAAACCAGATTGATTTATGTTTTAGTCATTCATTCATTCATTCATTCATTTTCAATATCCCGCTTATCCATTAAGTGGGTAGCCGGTGGTAGGTTGCTCAAGTCGACCCTCCATAGTTCTCGATCCTCAGCCATCGACTCCAAATCATCAAGGACTTGATCTAACCATCTCAACTACCTAGAGGATGCCTGCCCGATGGTACGGATTCCATAGCACGTTGTGGAATCCTGGTCGGAACATACGTTTAACATGACCAAACCACCGAAGCATGGACCGCTCCGTCCGGAGAAGTAGCTGCTCGACATTGAGCTCCACACGCGTATTCTGGCATTTCTAATGCGTTCTCTACGGATCACACCAGCAATACAACGGAGTTTTTCCTAGTTTTTGAGAAAATGGAAAGTTAATTTTACATGTCGTTTCGCTTAGAGTAGCTACAAATTTATTGGACAACAGCACATAGCGCCCACGAAAAAGGGCAGCTCTTCTTCTTCGTCTGTTTCGTATAAAGGGTGGGTCATCTAGTGGTTCTTTTTAAATCATAGGTTATTTTCACACTGACAGCTGTTTCCCGCTCGAATTCTTGACAGAAAGTCAGTATCATACCTACGCGGAAGAAAATGAGTCACTTTACGCTTGAACAACGATGGAAAATATTGAAAACTTCTTTCCAAAGTGAGTGCTGTGCAGCCCAAACAGTGCGTTTTTTAAAAAAAAGTTTTGTCCGAAATGAAGCACCCACGCAAGTTGTGCAAAAAGTTCGTCAGACTGGTATGCTAGTGGACAACACTAATGGCCCCCGTTGTCGAGACGCCACACAGACTAGAAAGCATCCACAGAGATTGACAGTTTGGTGCGGATGGTGATGGCACCATTGGACCATTTTTTCTTAGAAAATGAGGCTGGGAACAACGTTTCGGTCAACGGCGGGCGTTACAGAGCCATATGTTAACCGACTTTTTTTTTTACTGAAATTGAAGACATGGACTTGGACGACCTCTGGTTCATGGAGGCTGGCGCGCCATGCCACACAGCCCATGCCACAATCGATCTTTTACGCACCAAATTCCCAAATCGTGTTATCAGCCGTCTTGGCGATGTCAATTGCAGCCTCAAGCTGCGATTTGACTCCTTTTAGACTTTTCTTTTTGTGGGAAATCGTGAAGAACCGATGTTATGCCAACAATCCGGAAGCGATTCAAGCACTTAAGGCCAATATCATCCAAGCAATCCGTGAGCTACAGCCCGAAACCATCAATAAGGTCTTGGAAAATTGGAGTGACAGAATGCGCTACTGCGAAGCCAGCTGAGGCAACCAATTGAATGACGTTGTGTTCCATAATTAATGGGAATGTTTGCTCTTACTAATAAAGCCATAATACCTATGTACATGGAAAATGTTGTATTTTGTTAATTTTATTGCGTTTTTAAAAAGAAACTTGTATTTGGCACAATGGTCGAACGATATCGTTTCGACAATAGCCAGTTTTTATCTATTGCCATATATATGATAGAGACAGGTTTAACCCATTTACGCCCATAGTCAAAAAAATGGTTATAATTTTGAAATATCTTTATTGATCATCTTTAAAGGAATGGTCCTAATAGGTTTTAGAAAAAATATACCAAAAAAATTATTTGAAAGTGCATTTGGGAGGTGTACTTTTTATAGTACATTGGGCACTTATGAGTGATATATTGCAAAACAAGTTTTGTCAATGCACAAAGTTTTGTCGCATTTATCGCACTTCCATTTGATGCGTGTGTGACACATCACACATCGCAGTTGTTTTTCCAGCTTCTTAGGGTTGTGTGTGTCCATTATTATTTCGTGTAAGACCAACTATGGCTGAGCTAGATCGGCTTTTATTTCTGTTTCTAAGACGCAGGTCATTTCTGGCAATATTTCGTGTAAAAGCTAGTTGATCAAGTGGCTCAAAGCTCGAAAATACATGCAAGCGCCATGCATTTGAAACGGCCATATCCATCAAATAAGTGAAGATGACCCACCACCATTTCTTACCTCGGATATTTGCGCGACGTAATGAAATTGACTGGTCCATCTCATCGACTCCGCCCAGTGACAATTTCTCAAATATATCCACAGGGGTAAGTTTTGCCAATTCCGCAGTTAGCTGTTCCTTCTAGTATGAATCGCGTTCGAAACTGAGCTTTTTTCAGAATATGATCCATCGCACCTTTTCCAAGTTGGTAAAGAGTCCATTGGTTCAGTTCGTCGTCGTTTGTTAGAAAGCGGTTCGTCATCACTATCCCCCCAGTCACTATTATCATCTTCTGGCATATGTCGGCGCATTACCTGCAAAGTACCTGGCACGTCTCTAGGTAGAGCCAACATTTCAATGTCATCTTCGTCGCCTTCCTCTTCACCTGTGAGAGCACTAGGCTCCGGTGGCACAATCATAAGATCAAACTCATCGTCATTTTTCTCATCGAAGGTGGAGTTAATAGCTTCTTGAAGTCCTAAATAGTTATTTTTGGCAGTAAATTTCGACATTTTCAATGTCTATACCTAACAAAAAAAATCGAATTTTCAATACATTTGGGCCCATTGTGCTAAAAAAGTGGTGTCGTTTTTAAAGTACGGCGGGCGTAAATGGGTTGAAAGCGAAAGTGGTTTTCGTTTCGTATTTACAGAATCCCACCCCTGATTTCCATTATGTGTACCTACAACCCGGAAAGTGGGTTTCTAGAAGCAGTTCTAATGTATCCTAGCTGCTTGCTATCCAACTGTTGTCGAGGTAACCCATGGTGGAAAGGGCTTTGGCTAGAACTTTTCGAAATCTAACCGCCTTTGTTGTAGATTCGATGTTGGAACAGGAGTTTGCCCAGGCTGTTCTTTTCGCTGTCCTTGTTTTCTTTTTAATATCACAGAAACTGGTGCGATATTCGCACCAAAAAAAGGACACATTATATAGATTTCAGCTAGTAGAAATGAATAACAATTTCAATGTTACTTAAAAAATATCACCTTCAGGGTCAGCCCCATATAAAAAGAGACAGGAGAAAAAAAACACTTTTGCAAAGGAACCAAAATCATACAGAGAAAAAACTAATCAAACGTTGTTTATTAAGTCTTCAATCTTTATTGGTATGTGGATCCTATATGCATGAAGAAACAAAGTCATTCAAAAACAAAACAATAGAGATAATAAAGTGTCTTGTGGTATATAAAACCATCTACAATACGTCGCCACGCCAGACATCTTAAGTGCAACACCCTAAAATAACACAAATCTCTTCTTGGGATGCTGATGCTGATATGAACTGACCACGCAACTGTAGCATAGGTGATAATGTTGCTATCGACAGATTGTTTATTTGAATTTGTTGATATCTCATATTGTGAGGATGTCGATCAGAAACAATGTTCTTCTTCCTCGTCTTCTTCTTCTAATAGATGTATACAGTATACCTATGTAGGCTTAAGGAGAAAAAAGCTACAAAAGTGATAAAGGAATCAAAATCATACAAAACTACTCAATGTTCAAGGGAGGTATTAATTCAGTCTTTAGACCTTTTATCTGATTTTGGATATCTACTAAGATAACACAAATCTCTTCTTGGTATTATATATTGGACTCAAAAACTGCGTACCGCCTTTTCTTTAAAAAGACTGCATTTATGCAACGAAATTCAAATTTACCAATCGAAACGTAAAACGTAAGAGACAAAATTGCCCAACTTGTAGTGCAGGTTTCGAAGTGTTTATGTCAACAATGTCAATATTTGTATCTACACTTCGCGTGAACTGAATAAGCACAAACATTTTCTAAGGTACATTGTGCATTTTTTCCAAACATTGTTCGTAAATGTATCATTTGATGATGATTACTGTTTGCTTATGATGTTGAAAAAATGAATCCGAAAGAATAATTCCAAAAATACTGTTATTTTTTCCCTGCCTCTCTTTCAAAGCATTCCATAATGAAAAAATGCTGATTTTTTTTTTGCGTCAACTGAATAGACACAAATATTGAAATTGGAAATAAAAGTTAATGAAATGAAGTGAAACAAGTTTTTCTTAAAACAGTTTTCTATTTTGTAGTTTTAGTAGTGGATACTGCCGCCTTTAGCGTTCATGACTTCATAAATTCGATCCAGCATGGAATCTTAGAGTAGTCCAGCAAAATTTCCCTCCAGGCTAATTTTATGGGATTCTCTGACCTCCAACTGACGGCCAGACTCATAAACTTTTGTACTGAACATCCCCAAACATTTTCGATAATTTCAGGTCAGGAAAGAACGGCGGCCATTGAAGCATTTCCAGATTTTGCTTGTCTATCCAATTTTTTACTATGCGCGTCGTGTGGATGGGGGCGTTGTCCTGCTGAAAAGTCAAATTTTGGGTTCCAAAAATGTCCGAAAATTTTAGGAAATTGTTTTTCCAGAATTCCTTTATAACTTACTGCAGTCATTTTTGAGGTTTAGAACTCAAGCTCAACAGTGCCGTAATAGCTAACTGCTCCCTATACCATAACACCACCTTCTCGACTATGATGCCGCGCTAAAAAACGTTCATCTTTCCTCACATCGTGGAAATAATAATTAAACCCATGAGGGACACCAACATTAAACTTCTTTTAATCCGAAAAAAACCAAGTGACGCCATTAATTTTTCCAACTCATATGGAGTCTACAGAATTCTAATCGCATACATTTCCGTTGCTCGTTTAGTAATGGTTTCTTTTAAATTTTTATTCGTTTTAAATTATTGGCACTATTGATTACTCTTAGAACTGTTGAAACCATTGCACTTAGACCGGCTTCCGCTTTTATTTTTGCGGCAGAGTCACAAGAATTGGAAGCACATCTCAAAATTGCTCTTAGAACAACTGCTGTTGTTGTCGATTTTTTACCTCCTTTCAGGTTTTTTCCATACGAGTCTTTATTTCTTAAGTAAGAATTGATCACTCTAAAACTTCGTTTAATTTTGTTCGCTATAACATGCCCGGTTAGTCCTTGATCTCTTAATAGATCAATTTTTGCTCTTTCAACACTATTAAGAGATTTTGATCTACCCATTTTTATTTGAATTTCAGTTCAACGATTAAATTTCTCTTAAAACACTTCAACTGTTGATCTAATGTGTCAATTTCCTCAAAACGTTCAGAAACAATGAAGACCTGAGGACCTGATGACCTTGTGTCTTGTCTATTCAGTTGACGCAAAAAAAATCAGCATTTTTTCATATCGAACGCTTTGCAAGAGTGCCAGAGAATTATTCTTTCTGATTTCTTTTCTCAACATCAAACAGTAATCACCATCAAATGATACATTTACGAACAATGTTTGGAAAAAATGCACAATGTACCTTAGAGAAGTTTTGTGCTTATTCAGTTGACGCGAAGTATATCTTGCCTTACCTTTTGAATTTATCTTTTATAACTCGACTTACAATTAACATTCCAAGCAGGTTATAGAGCTTTTCGGCTCACTAACTCAGTCGGGTCTTCAAAACCGGCTATGTAGGACATAGCTCTACTCTCAAGTAATCTCCAACATCCCTGATGATATAAGGCGAATGAAAGTCTTGGTATATACTTTAGTTCGACATATACACCCTACGAACTACGAAGCACTACACCCTGATAGAGAGGAGCTTTGGCATAGGAATAACGGGGTATAGTATAACTCGCGGTTTTTTTCTTGCATTTTGTTATTTCGCTGCGATCATTTCGCATTTTATTATTTCGCATATCAACAACTTGCATTTTGTTATTTCGCAGTTTTTATTTGGCAAAATTTCAATTAGCCTTGTAATTATTTCGCCATAACATATTTCGCATTTATTATTTCGCAATAACTTACTTTGATTTACTTATTTTCGCATTGTTTTATTTCTCGTTTCCTTATTTCGCTTTATTTTATTTGGCAAATAATATAATTTTGGTTTTCTAATTTGTTTGGCTTTCATATATAGGTAAAATGAAAGCCAAATTTCGCGCGAAATTTCTTAACATGTGTTAGGTAAAATGAAAGGCGAACAAATTAGAAAACCAAAACTGCTGTACCTAACCTACCATGTTGCTTAAAAAAAATTAACAAAGTTTTTGATTTCATTGGCAACAATTTTATTAACCTAAAATTAAACTCAAACACAAGGCAAAATGGAATTAGAAAAAAAAAAACTTTTCGACAATAACATAATAAATATTTAAACATTTTCAAAAAGATTTATATACATACATACATATTTCATAGTGCGTTCGCTTTAAATTGCTTCAGGACACAATCACTGCAATCACACAAGCTTACTAAAAACGAATTATTCTAGTCTCGAATTTAATTTTACTGAAGCTCAAAATTGCGAAATTTGTGCGAAGAATAAAGACACAAGGCAAAATGGAATTAGAAAAAAAAAACTTTTCGACAATAACATAATAAATATTTAAACATTTTCAAAAAGATTTATATACATACATACATATTTCATAGTGCGTTCGCTTTAAATTGCTTCAGGACACAATCACTGCAATCACACA
Organism: Cheilosia scutellata; assembly: GCA_955612985.1. Lineage (NCBI taxonomy): Eukaryota > Metazoa > Arthropoda > Insecta > Diptera > Syrphidae > Cheilosia > Cheilosia scutellata. The sequence continues at coordinate 62,285,678 of OY015313.1, forward strand.
AGCTTACTAAAAACGAATTATTCTAGTCTCGAATTTAATTTTACTGAAGCTCAAAATTGCGAAATTTGTGCGAAGAATAAAGACACAAGGCAAAATGGAATTAGAAAAAAAAAAACTTTTCGACAATAACATAATAAATATTTAAACATTTTCAAAAAGATTTATATACATACATACATATTTCATAGTGCGTTCGCTTTAAATTGCTTCAGGACACAATCACTGCAATCACACAAGCTTACTAAAAACGAATTATTCTAGTCTCGAATTTAATTTTACTGAAGCTCAAAATTGCGAAATTTGTGCGAAGAATAAAGACACAAGGCAAAATGGAATTAGAAAAAAAAAAACTTTTCGACAATAACATAATAAATATTTAAACATTTTCAAAAAGATTTATATACATACATACATATTTCATAGTGCGTTCGCTTTAAATTGCTTCAGGACACAATCACTGCAATCACACAAGCTTACTAAAAACGAATTATTCTAGTCTCGAATTTAATTTTACTGAAGCTCAAAATTGCGAAATTTGTGCGAAGAATAAAGACACAAGGCAAAATGGAATTAGAAAAAAAAAAACTTTTCGACAATAACATAATAAATATTTAAACATTTTCAAAAAGATTTATATACATACATACATATTTCATAGTGCGTTCGCTTTAAATTGCTTCAGGACACAATCACTGCAATCACACAAGCTTACTAAAAACGAATTATTCTAGTCTCGAATTTAATTTTACTGAAGCTCAAAATTGCGAAATTTGTGCGAAGAATATATCTAGGCATTGTGAACTATATTTAAAGTCGAAACTAAAATTGGTTATTTATTAGTACAGAAAAGACCCTTGTCATCCCGACTGTCTGCGGAGTGAAAAGATGGCTCTATAGAACCTTACCAGGGGAGACACAAGGGCTACTTTAAAAGAGGCCGCACACTCAGAAAAAAAAGAGCTAAAATCAAGCCTATTCATGGACAAAAGTATGGTAAACTCGGAAAATCGTATGTACCAAGTACAAAAATCTTATTTTGAGCTCATTTTCACAAAACCAAAAAATCTTCTTTTGAGATTTTTAATAAGCCTAAAAATCTTACTTTAATCCTGTTTCGGGATTATTTTAAGAATGTTCGTTCTTATTTTAAGAATACAAAGGCTACGTTTTGGACCATTTTTAACTTATAAATTAAGCTTGAAGACCGCCGTGAATGAAAATGAGGCCACCTTAAAATGAGAAAGAAATTGTAAAAACAAGACCAAAAAATCTACTTTTGAGATTGTTTTTAGTAAGCTTAAGCTGCTTGTTTCAATACTGCTTTGCGATTTTTTTAAGTTTTAAGAATGTGGTTCCTACATTATGCCTGAAACAAATTTATTTTAGGCGGGACATCACATTATTTGATATCAGTAGATCAGTAGATAGGTACTTCACGTAACACACATCCCTTAACATAATGTTGTTATAAGGACAAAGTAAGTCCGTCTCCATTAAACGAATTCAAGCAATAAACCTTAAAAAAATAAAGTTAACTCTTTTCTAGAATGCGGTCAAATTTTAGACGCTCGGTTTTCCTAGTAGTAATATTTTTAACTCCAACCCATTTAAAAACGCTTAATACAAGCGTCTCCCATTAACGTTTGTTAAATTTGCAGCTACAAGAAATAATACTTATCTAGTAAATTACTATAGCCTTTCACATAAATAAAAATTATTGCATCCACCAAATCTCCGCACATTAAAGCGAATACGAATACCCCAACTTAGACCACCGGCCGCTATCTTTCTGTTTATTTTTCTCCGCTTAAAAGAAACGATAAAATATTATTAACGACATGATAATTTTATATATTTTTTTTCCAGGACTACCATCCACAAATGGCATTTATCGGACTGTTGTGACTAATTCTGGGCAACTTGTCCCACCGTAAGTAGCTATTAATTTGTCAGAACCCACAGCGACGTTATGGCGCGAAGATTATGTGCGCCACCGCCTCGCAATTGTCCGCAGCTCTATACCCAAGGTATTCGGTGCAATAAATTATTTTTCTCAGTCACTAATTGGAAGCTACGCGGGGTTACTATCACGAGTGATGACCAACCATGGACCGACCATAAAAGCCATATCGGAAAAATATGGTGCACATTTATACTCCTGATGCGATACCACAATGACCCAATGCCATTGCTGAAATTGGGGAATAAAATCGAAGTAGACTGGTTTACTATATCGACTTCGGAATCGCCATAGCAATTCCCATCACCATCAGCGTCCGTGCCAAATGCATTTAATATCTGTCGTTTCTTCGATTCCCACTCGTGATCGGTGATGGTTGAATGTATATAAGAAACTCTGGTCCTCCTCCACCATTCGCAATGATGCTAATGAAGATAGCACGTATATAGCTGATAGAGTTGGACCGGCAGCTGAGGGTTCGTGTTGGTTCTGGGACGGAATCCTATAAGGTGCCATAAAGAATATTTTGTTATTGCTTGCCATACGGATATAATGCAATTTGTAGATGCTTGCAGAACCGCACACAACAAAAGGATGTTTGACATAATTCAAATACTTAACAGCTGGAACTCTGTAGGTTTCTGTTTTATTGATGCGAACTTTCCGTATATTGGAAGACGGCAGACAGATGAGGGAGGGGGGACCCTGCAATTAATGAAGAGGGTGGCTTGGTGTACGAATTCAGTGACGCCAAGGCCGACATGCATTTTCCATTTGATTGAGATACATAGTTTATTATGCAAGGCATGTGTCCTTGGTATAGAGAGATGTGCGACGTTCGTTTTTGAAGGTAGGTACGAGTATAGCACTCAAAGTCTACTTCATTTATTTCTGTGGAACAAAGTGAATTTTCCCATATCTCAGGACAAGGACTGAAAGTTTTTGCGAATGGGGATAGTGCCTAACTATATTTCATCTCGGTGCAAATGGATTTAACACAATAAGAAGAGTGTTCTCTATACCTACACTGGGCAGGAGGTTATTGTTCTATCTTTTGTCTTGACCAAAGTCTTTCTCTACCTTGTCTGTATATAGTTTTATGACATTGGTCGTAGAGATAGAAATCCAATTTAATGCTGACAATTTACTAACTCCAGCTCTTTATAGATGAACAGATTAATTGCTGTTCACATGGGGTGAAATAATTGTCCCAGTCATGATATAGCACTAGCAAAATACAAAAGTCTTGACCCTCTCGAGCTCCGGAGCTCGATTTTTGACTTTAGATTGAGTAAGTGCAGGCAGAAAAGCTATAGCAATTCGGCACCAAAATAAAAGCGTTCTGATGGGCGCAGTGACTCAGTATGAGGTATGTGGTAGGCCGTATGCTGAATTCATAGGTTATAGGTTCAACTCCCAAAAACCAAAAGCTTTTTTTTTTACTAGCTCGCATTTAACAAATGTATGGCAAACATCCGAAAGTCTAATTATCTTGAAAATATTTGTCCCTTTGAATCGTCCTAAATAGCAAAAAAAAATCCCACAAGGGGATGGAGATGGAGAAACTTTGCCTAGCGATCTGATGCGCCAAATATTTATTTACCTTTCCTATAACAGTTAAGTGATGTTTTATAGTACCAGCTTCTAGGAGGCGTGACACTATTGCGGCGCGAGTCGGATTAAACATACCTACGTAGTAATAATATAATTTAACGTTCTTCACATAATATATTTAATGAACATTCATAATCTATATATATATAATTTTTTTATATAAAACAATTTGTCCTGACTATGATTGGCGAATATTGATCAACGACCAGCTATGAAGCTGATAATTTGAAACAAATTTCCTGTTATAACCAAAAGGTACACCTTCGGATATCCCGAACACCGCCAAGACAAGTAAACACTGTGAGGAAGTTTGACGTCGGACGGCTAAAATCGCAAGAGATTACCAGATCCTTCTCCGATCGAGTCTCTCTCAATCTCTCAAGAGGTTCTATGCAGCCAGCATCAAGCATCGAAGACCAGTGGCAACATTGCGAAAAAGCCATCAGAGACGGCGCCTCTGATGTGCTTGGTTTCACACGACCACCACAACGAAACCCCTAGTTCGACGACGAGTGCCGGCAAGCACATGCAGCGAAACAAGAGGCATACAAAGCGGCGCTGCAAAGAAGGACCAGAGCTGCTCGTGAGCTCTACGCGCAGAAAAGAAGAGACGAACACCGGCTTCTCAGGAGAAAAAAGAAAGAGCACGAGAAGCGCGCGATCGAGGAAATAGAGAGATGCTACAACAGGAATGCGGTTCGGAAGTTTTACCAAAGGGTAAAAAGAACAGAGCCCGAACCGAAGCCTGCAAGGACGAACAAGGGAACATCATAGTAGAATCGCAGTCGATGCTGAGGATATGGAAGAACTACTTCTGCAGACTGTTTAACGGCGATGACGAACTAAATACCGCTGTCAGGCAGAATGAACCATTCAACCTGGACGATGAAGACCAACAATTCCGTCAACCCGACATGGACAAAGTGAAGATAGCTATATCTAAGCTTAAGTCTAACAAAGCCGCTGGAGCAGATGGCCTAACCGCCGAACTATTCAAAGCGACAGGCGATGACTTGGTTAGGAGCATGCACCAACTCATCTGTAAAATATGGTCGGAAGAAAGTATGCCCGATGAATGGAACCTCAGCATTGTCTGTCCGATCCTCAAGAAAGGAGACCCTCTGAACTGCGCCAACTACAGAGGTATTAGTCTTCTTAACATCGAATACAAGATCTTATTTTTTTTTTTTGACTTTTAAATTCATTTTTATTTAATTCTTATTTAAACTTACATACTAGACAAAAATGATTAAATCTAAATTAAAACTAACATTTATCTTATTCTAGCTTACTGGCTCTTAACGAGCACTCTAAACTTAACTATATCCTTATAATTATTGCCTTTCGGCCTTAAATCTATCAATTTTTGTATTTTTGCTGTTTTTTCATTTCCAAGAAACTTTGCTAAAAACTTGGACTGTTTATTATTTGGTTTTTCTTAAAACTACCTAAAACTACTTAAAACTACCTAAGCTACTTAAACTAACTTAAATATAATCAGGGTGATGAGCAATCTCTCGATTGGTCACCATCCCGATTGCGTCGATGGTCGCCTGGCAGTCACCAACATGGTGCACACGCGCCGCCGGGACCCGAGCGAGGCCATAAGCGTCGGTCAAGTCTCGGTAGCACTCATTCATGTTGACGAGCCCGGCCCCTCCCAAAGACCCCCTAAAATACACCTAACTAACTTACAAACTAGCTTAAAACTAAGGAGGATGTTACGTAGGTAACGCACCGACCCGGGAGAGCGTGTCTGCCCTCACCTCTTCCTCAAGCCACCAAAATTCGGTGAACTGCTTTAAGGTATCAACCATGTCCCTATCCGCAATCGCGGTATTAAAACGGAGGAGCTCCTGAGCATTGGCGGCGTACCCGTCGTGGATGAGCCGCTTATCCCTCGCGCCGCGGTGGCTGTGGTACAATACCGGCACACCATCTTTATCCTGGACTAACCCTTTCATGTCTGATACAAGATCTTATCTGCCGTGTTGTGTGAACGCCTGAAGCCTTTCGCCAACAACCTGATTGGTCCCTATCAGTGTGGCTTCAGGCCAGGAAAGTCTACCATCGACCAAATATTCACACTGCGGCAGATCTTGGAGAAAACTCAGGAAGTCCAAATCGATACCCACCCCGGACTTTAGCGCCACCTTAAGTAAGTAAGTAACCAAAACGAGCGCGTTTTGGGGAAATTCGAACTGCAAAAAGGGGTCAAAGTTTGTATTGGAAAATTCTTATTTTTTATCCAATCGCCAATTATTGGCGAGGGGAAAAGAAAGATTCAGTTTGTATGGGGAACATTGGTTTTTTTCATTTTATCAAGCCAAGATATTTGTCCTTTGCTGGGTTTACCAATTAGAGCGGTCTAATAAAAAAATAAGCCCCATGTCTTGCTAAGAGATGGGGCTTATCTCCTAAAAGGGTCCTTTGGATCTATACGGCAATGGTAAGACCACTTCTCTCATATGCATCGAATGGTGGAACAGGCTTTCACGGAAACGTACTGCCTCTTTTGCCAAACTTCGAAGAACGGTTTGTCTTGGGACTCTACTCTAGATGCTATGATGAACCTTCCCCCCCCCCCTTGATATTTTTATCATGAGATGTACTCTGAAAACCATCTCTCGGTTAAAGAGAGGTGGCTTTTGGTACCACGCGCATTGGAATTTTGAAGAACTTGTGCGAGAATTATCCTTGACCCCTGTCTTATGGATATGTCGTCTGACGCAATGACACCAGAAATCCTACTGCGACAAAACTACCACGTCAACTTTCCTCAGGCAACGGAATGGCTTCGGCAGGACTCTGAGCCAGGGAAAGAATTCCATCCGTGAATACGAGTCGTTGCCGGCCAGATTCGTTGGGCGCATTGCCGCGGTCCATGCGAGAGTGTGCAGGAGCACCCGAGGCAGTCAATTCCTCGCCGTGCATAAGAAATCAGCCTTTCGTTGATTCCAACTTGGCGAATTTTGCATCGGGAAGAGGAATCATCTTTAGCGACGAGGCGCATTTTTAGATGAATGCGGGTAAGTGAACACGCAAATTTGCCATAAATTTAGGACGACGATATTTCAACGTGGACCCGTCCTCATTAAAAAACCCTTTATTGAATCTTCAGTAAGATCTGTGCTTTTAGAAGGGCGCTGCAAAAATATTTCAACGTTTCTAGGTATGTCGCAGTATGAAAAAGATTAGATTGGGAACCCCTGCCCTATAGCAACTTTGTATGAGAAATTATTCTCTAGAAACTGCTATTTGGTTGTATTGGAAGTAAGGAACTACATTAGTAGCTAACAGTAGAAATGTCTGAAGTAATTGCCTAATTGTTCAACTATTTTCTAGCATCAAACTTTTTACTTTATTCTCTCAGGCTATAGCGTTTTTTTTTTATCATATCCGAGTCGAAGTCGCTGCTACAAAACCAGTTAAAGACATCGAATAAAGCTCATCTGGTAGACAAATTTTCGACTAAGCCTGCTGATGAGTCATGAAATGAAATGGAAAACATAAGTCTACTCATGGGTCATGGGTCATGGCTCATGGGGAACTAGCAAACCAAAATGAGCCCGATTCAGATGTCAAAACTGTTGTTTATATCTTATATCAAGTCCATTATATAGAACCCTAGATCTAGCTTCTCCCAACCATTCGTTGCGAGATAATAGTCCCAACCACATGTTTATCAGACGGACGTTCTCCAGGAGGAGTAAAGCTGAAAAAGTTAGTTTTAATTCATATTTTTTGATGGTTAAACTTGGGACACCTCGCAGTTTAACATACAGTAACCACTAACAGACCGAAAAAAAATAAGTACATTAATGGAACCTCTCGCTAAGTTTTTCAGCACACTATGAGCCACTGAGCCACTGCGCTTCTCTGTTTATCGGTTAAATAAATTAAGTGTTTATTTTAAAATTACCAACAAGCTCCGAATGCTTCAAAGTAATATTATTTTTAACACGAAAATACATTTTGCGTATCCACTGCCACCAGTGATTACTTTCACTTGAAAGACCCTTATTCAGGTTCAGGGAGTTTCGCCGTAAATATTACTTTATGAAAAGCAAATAAATTCATGATTTACACGCACGAACTACGTCCTTGTGGGGATATGGATGAGACGTACTTGGACTTGCTCACATAAAATTTGGCAAACGGCTCACGTATTTTATTCCCGTAAAAAGTCCATTCGCAGCAAAAAAAAGTTTCAATATAAAATGTAAAATGATGACATATTGCAACTATAATAATGGAAACGGAAATGGAAAATGAATAGTGCAGTTACTAAGCCAGAAAAGTATCTTGCATGGATATGTTTACTCCACAAAATTCAAATGTAACTTGTTGTTGAACTGATATGAATACGAATATGAAAAGTATTATCCTTGGAAAGGATACGAGTATGGAAAGCATGAATAGATGCTGATCTGAGGTAATAGATTGCCAATACTACTTAGTGGGTGGTCAAAGGTATTATTCTTTGGAAAATTGTCAAAGTGTACAACGCATACATCTATTTAAAATAATTCACTTATCTATTTATATGGACGTTAAGCAAACACAGAACGACACAGTTGTACAGTTGTTTTATCACATATGCATAGGGGAGATACAGGCTTTCCATTTAAATATTGCCATTGCCTTTATCCTTCCATGCAGTGCAGAGAATAACAATAAACACACTATTAAGTGATTACATCCTAATACTCCATCTAAGTTTATGAATAGTTTTACTTGTCATGTCTGCCCAAGAGCCACACCGAAAATTACATTTGGGCTTTAAAATCTAAAGTAATTCAGATCGTCCCATGTACAAATTACCTCCTTTTCAACGAACATTTATGATTACAAAATAAAATCCATCTAAGGGGGCGTTTAGGTCAACCACGGATTATAGCGCCAGCAATAGTGACAAGGGGTTGCTATACGAGTAAATTGCAAAACGAAAGTGACATAATATAGGGTGCATAAAATGTATATTATTATGCGGGGGTGCTTGCTTTGGGTATACATAAATGTTGTGAAATTCCATTCAAGTTAATTAATAAGTTAAATTAAGATTTAGCTAGCACTTGTTTTTTTTTAAAGAAGAAGCATGTACAGATAGATACTTGGTTTGCAATCACTTTTATCTGTTAAGCTAAGTACGCAGCTCGAGTGAAACTAAATTTTACCTGCTCTCCAATTTTTCTCTCCAATAACACAAGCTAAAATACCAGCTAAATTTTGACATGGAATGCGTTGTGGATAAATGTGTCACAGAAAACACGTACACTCCGCGCCACTTGAATATAGCACACCCCCTAAGGTCGGTTTTCTATCGCCCACTGAACTAAACATGTTTTTTAAATTACAGTTCATTTAATTGTTGTTATTTCACCTGAAGGAGGATTTAAAATGAAAGCTAATTATAAGTATTAAAGTGGTGTCCTAATTTTACGCCACTTGAATAGAACACTTAAATGAAAAAATCATTTTAGAGAATTCTGCTTCTTTTTAACATAAACATTACTTAAATTTAAAGTAATTGGAGTAGATATTATAGATTAAAAAAATTTTTTCAATTGTTTTTTGAGCCACTTTTCTGCTCCAAAATGCACACCTCCCCGCTTTGGAAAGGGTGCTTACAAATTGGCCGAATAATTTAGCGAAATCGAGCTCGAAGCTTTCGATGGCTTGGGTTAGTTTATGTATAGTCGAATATTGTTGTCCCGATCCATAAACTTGACGTGTCAGCCATCTCCAAATATTTTCGATGATATTTAAATCCGGTGCGTAGACCGGTCAGCTTAATAGCTCCACATTTTGGTCCTCTCTACATATGTTTTAACAAACCGGACTGTATGTATTGGCGCTTTATCATGTTGATAAGTCCAAGGCAGAGGTCTTAAGACTCATTATGGTTGACAAAAATTGTGATTTGTAGGTGCCAATATACGAAACGGCCCCCATACCATAGGTTAGGTTACGTTAGGTTCATCATCATCATCATTGGAAGGGAGGCCCAGCCTGAGAGCATGTCTCCCAATAATGCAGAGTCCCGTGATGACACCAAGTAGTGTGCTTATATTGGATCTTTTTAGTTTTACAAAATTATTGGAGCGTTTGAGATCCAGCATGGGCCAGATCTTTTTCGAGATGGAGCACGTGGTGCAGTTTAACCACCTTCGATTAGTGGCGCTTATCGCATTTTGTTTAATTAAAAGTTTACAAGTAGCGAGAGACATAAGAGATTCTGCTTTTCCGGTAGAATCGACAAAGTCGTGCCATGCGTAGCGAGTTCGTCGGCCAATTTCCCCCAATGTCCATTGTGAAGACTTGTAATTAAAAGAATAGAGACGACTTTATGTGTTTAGTTCATGACTTTAATTCAACGACTGACTAATATGTCTGTCACAATACATTGTAGTACTTAACCTAATACATCTTAGTAATATAATACTTATAAACTATGCACATACACTCACAACATCTTTTTCTTTTTATTAAAATTCTTGATTTATATTATTATAAGTATTTCATGATATTACAAAAAAAGTAATAATTAATTCTTATACTACAAAACTACTTCATTCTAATTCAATGGTTCAAATTCATATACAAGGTACATGTGGATAAAAGAAATGCTATTTCGGATTTATGTCCTGTCTTACTGAATAATCTGATGGTGAATATCTTTCTGGAGGTTTAACTATTCTACCCGATTTAGTTCGGACTGAGGACGATGCATCACTAGTAAACGCGCTACCATCATCGTTTTGTTGGATCTCCTTCTTCAAATCCAAAGACGACGATGAGTTACCAACCGTGTCTTCCTGATTCGTTTCCGGATTCCAATGTGAATCTGAGATTTTTAAAATATGTTCTCTACTTCTACGATAAATATTGCCCGATTTATCTTTTATCATAAACGATCGCGGTTCTTTACATTTGCTAAGAATTGTAGCCGGCATCCAACGCGAATTAGGATCTTTTTTATAATAGACTTTTTCTTTAGAATTGACGGGCAATAGATCTTTGGAAGTTCTATCATAATGTTGTTTCATTTTTAAATTATAATTTCGCATATTCAACTGATGCTTCTTTTTATTGATTTTTATCGGAAATAGAACGTTTTTTGTATTTGGCAATTTGGTTCGCAATCTGCGCGACATTAAGAGTTCTGATGGTGAATTAAAATTGGCTTTGGGGGTGGAGCGTTGTTGCAGCAAAGCTATGTATGGATCAGAATTTGTTTCAGCGCATTTAGTTAGCAGTGACTTTATAGTTTTGATAGACCTTTCCGCTAGGCCATTCGACCGTGGAAGATATGGGCTAGATGTCTGGTGCTCAATTCCCCATTCTTCGCAAAATTTTCTAAACGCATGTGCATTAAACGGAGGACCATTGTCTGTGACAAGTTTTTCCGGTATGCCATGTCGAGCAAATGTCGATTTAAAGGCTGTTATTACTTGTTGGGAAGACGAGTTATTGGAAAGTGGAGCAACCTCGATATATTTTGAATAGTAGTCTACTATTATTAGGTAACTACTTTTTTGAAAATAAAATAGATCTGCTCCTACCTTATTCCATGGCAAATCTATCTTTTCATGAGGCATTAGAGGAAGCTTCTGATTAGATGGCCTGTTGCGAATACATGTCTCGCAATTCGAAACTACATTGCGTATATCATTTTTGATTTGTGGCCAATATACAACACCTCTGGCCATTCTAGTGCATGATTCTATTCCGAGATGGCCTTCGTGAATCAGGTTTAGTATGTAAACCCTGAGGTTTTTTGGGATTATGATACTGCTACCCTTGAGTAGTAGGCCATTAATGAAATGAGTTTCGTCTTTTATGGAAAAATACGGTCTGGCTAAGATGTCGACTTGTTGTTTAACACATGGCCAACCATCTTTACAATACTTGATGACTTTTTGCAAAACATTATCTTCCAAAGTCTCTTTTCTTATAACTTCGAGTTTAGACTTCGATACGGGTAACGCAGAAATTATTAGATTGACCTGTAAGTTTATATCCTTATCTATTTCAGAAAAAGTTTCGTTTGGCAGAGCCGCTCTTGACAAAGTATCAGCGACTACTAACAACTTTCCGGGTTTATATATAAGATTTATGTTATATGATTGCAGCCTTAACATTATGCGTTGCAATCTCGTAGGGACTTTGTATAGAGGTTTGCCTATAAGACTTATTAAGGGTTTGTGATCTGTCTCAACTGTCACCTTTTGACCGTACACATATTGGTGAAACTTCACGCACCCAAATAGTATTGCCAACAGTTCCTTTTCGATTTGAGCATATGCCCTTTGTGGATCTGTAAAAGTGGCAGATGCATAGGCAATGGGCTTGCTATTTTGACAAATAACAGCACCCATAGCGTCCTTCGAAGCATCGACTGAAAGAATAACTGGCTGGTTAACATCATAATACGCCAAAATAGGTGCATTTGATATTAACTTTTTAAGATTTTGAAATTCTATCTCATGGTTATCTGTCCACAGCCAGACGGAGTCATTTCTTAATAGTTTTCTAAGGTGAGTCGTTTCAATGGATAATCCTCTTATAAAAGACCCCAGATAGTTAACCATACCCAAGAATCTTTGAAGCTCCGTAACTGACTGTGGTGTCGGCATCTTACATATGGCCTGAATTTTATTATTGTCTGGACTTATGCCTTTATTAGAAAATGTATGACCAAAAAATTTTATTTCCGGTACACAAAATTTTGACTTATTTTTGTTGAACTTCAACCCGACTTCACTTGCTCGCTTTAGCACGCGTTTTAATATTATATCATGTTCTTGTTGTGATTTCGCATATATAAGAAAATCATCAATGTATATGATGACACCCTCAATATCACCAAAGAGTTTTGTTATAAGTGCGTGAAACATTTCCGGGGCAGCATTTATACCAAATGGCAGACGCAAAAATCTAAACCGCCCGAATGGGGTAATAAAAGTACATAACATCGACGATTCTTCAGACAAGGGAACTGCCCAGAATCCAGATTTCGCGTCAAGGGTAGAAAAATATTTTGCATGCAATAACTTAGATTTAATATCTTCCACGGTAGGAAATTGAAAGTGCGGTCTGTAAATTGCTTTGTTTAGTTGTTTTGGATCAAGACACAATCTTAATTCACCATTGGGCTTAGTTACTATAACTATCGGATTGACCCACTCTGAGGGGTCATATACCGGCACAATAATATTTAGTTTGACTAACCTTTCCAATTCTTGCTTTAACAGCGCATGCAGCTTGAATGGGACACGTCGGGCATATTCGATCGCAGGCATCACCTCGGGATTTAAACGAAAACTACATTTTACATTAAGACATCCAATTCCTTGAAACACATCAAAAAATTCATTTACAATTTGGTTGTGCTTACTAATTTCACTACAACTATATAATGAGTTTATTTGTTTAACTAAATTAAGTTGGATACAGGTGCGCAGACCAAACACTGTTTGACAATTCAAATCTATTATATGAAACGGTATTGAATGAGCTTTATTATTGATTACGCAGGGAATGTAACTCATTCCTCTCACTATTAGTTTTTCACCACTAAAAGTTAACACGTTTGTATTAGAAACTTCTAAAGTATTTGTTTTAAGTCCAAGTTTTTTATATGTTTCTAGCGACATTATATTTGTTTGTGCACCTGTGTCCAACTGCGCTTTGACATTTCTATGATTAATTTCTACACTACAATACCAATTACTACGATCATGCGCCTTTTTGTCTTCCGTCTCCGTTAGCAATGTACCGATGTAGAGATCTTCATTTGATGACGTATTTTCACTCTCCTGGTTGTCTTTGTGTAATTCAATGTCATTTACTTTCCTGGCTGCTTTACACATCTGCGCAAAGTGATTTGGCTTTTTACATTTGTGACATATTGCTCCCAATGCGGGACATTTGAATCGATGACGTTGGCCGCATCGTCCGCAAGTGTCTGTTTTCTTAGTGTTGGTTGTCCATGTATTTTGCTTTTCCGTTTGATTTCTTTTGTTAGAATTTTTGTACATAACTTTCCGGTGTCTGTTATTTGTGGTAGTGTGTAGCGCACCAACAAAATTTGAAGAGTTAGTGCAGCTTTCCAATTGCTTGGTTTGTGACCTTGAAATTTCAAGTAATTTAGAAATTTCGATTGCTTTCTCCAATTTGATGTTTCCTTCACTAAGGAGCCGTTCTTTAATGAAACTAAAGGATTCATGCAGCCCGCATATAAAAATGTCTTTTACAAGTTCATCCTTTAGATTTTTGAATTCGCAGTTTACACTTAAGATTTTGAGGGCTGTTACAAAATCCTCTATGGATTCATTAGCTAATTGACGTCGCGTAAAAAATGAATGCCGCTCCATGGAAATATTTGTTTTTGGGACAAAGTGTGTATCGAACTTTTTTATAAGATTTTCATATGTGATCAGGTCGATGTCCTCGTTGAACGAATTAAAAATGTCCACACTTTGTGATCCCATGTGGTGTAAAAGCAGGGCTGTTTTACGCTTATCATTTTGTTCTTCTAGACCACTTGCCCGCATGTAAATTTTAAATTGGGTTTTCCACTTTGTCCATGCGCTCGCTAAATTCACTGATTGAAAGTTTATTGGCTGCATGCTAAAACCACTTGTCACTATTTCGGTTTCTGTTCTTGACTCGTTTGCCATTTTTATTTTATTCTTAATTGTTTTTTTTTTTTTTTTTTTTTAATTCACATCTGACACCATGTGAAGACTTGTAATTAAAAGAATAGAGACGACTTTATGTGTTTAGTTCATGACTTTAATTCAACGACTGACTAATATGTCTGTCACAATACATTGTAGTACTTAACCTAATACATCTTAGTAATATAATACTTATAAACTATGCACATACACTCACAACATCCATGTGGCCCGGTACCCATATAAGGTGAATGTTGAATTCTTCCGCCATCTCGTTAAGAGATAAGCGGCAATTGAGGACAGTTTTGGACTTGAAGATGACCGAAAAAAAACAACAAAATCTGTTAAAATTTAGCTTCAGAAAATGCGCTAAACCATTAATATTAATGGGCGCGCTAAAATTTTGACAGATACATGCTTTACAGTAAACACTGTAAAAACAACAGCTCCTTTTATAAGATCTCATTCAAATCGATTACTAATAAGACCACATTGTTAAACTTTGACCGATTCTCTCACGAATGATGCAATTCGACGCGAGTTTTTATAGTTTCCTTATACGAGTATTAGAAGTTCCTGTCTTTTTGGATCTACAATTCTCAAAATCTAATCAGTTCTTGAGATTTCGTGCCTCTTAACAAACTCTCATTCACACCCCATACATCCGACAGACCAACAAAGGGGTGAACATTTATTCTGAAGGTGATTTCACAATACTGTGGTCCACCCTCATAATGAATTTATTTGACAGTTTAAAATAACTTTAATTCCAGTTAGGTAGATCCTAATGAAAAATGATCAAGGCAAACGTTACTAATATTTGAAATGTCAAAACGATTGTACGTATGAGTAATCATCTCACTAACTATTATATTGTCTCAAATGCAAGCGAGTTGATTCGGACAACTATAAGTGACATGTCAAAGAATATTAAATACTTGTCAGGTGCATAATACGCACGAACGACTTACAGCCATGCTAGGAAAAAATCTCTTACAATCGACCAGTAGCCAAAGTCATGGGAAGAAAGTACGTGCGCATATTGCTAAAAGGAGAACATTACAAAGGTCGATTCGAGCCAACGTTACACTGTTCTGAGAAAGTTGGTAAGTAGATATTCAAATCATATTATTATTATTAAGAAAAAATATCGTTTATGGAGTCTAGTCATTCGTTGTTATGGATCTGTAAAGATGTTTGAGCAGAATTGACTAGGACACTAGGTGCGCTTGACAGCGAAGAATACATAAAGTATTGAGTTGCGCCAGTAACATATTTCTTCGAACCCACACTGTACTTTGACAGAAATCTGAATTTTTTTTTTAAGTTAGCAGGAGGCTAAAACCTTTGACTGTAAAAAGAAATCATATTGTGTATCTTTTTGCAATTTTAGGTCACGATCTGATTAAAATGAATGTTCAAGTGCATTTAAATCTCGTAAATGCTTGAAAAGACAGTTTGTTAAAAAAAAATGTATCCTCCGGTATGAATTGTTGAAAATATTTAAATTTACTTCACGGTCAGTGTTACTGTTTTTACAATTTCAATTATTTTTCCGGTGTGAGAGTGACCATCATTATTTTCTTAAATCTGCTAAAATCTAGCATTTAGCAGATTTTTTTTTTTTTTTTTTTTTTCAAACCAAAAAGTGCTAAACATTTTTTGGATTGTGCTATAATGCCTGCTAAATTAAAAAAAATCTTAAAATTTAATAAATACTGTTCGGAATTAATTTTATTTTATTTTATAAAAGAATTAAGATAAACAAATACATGCGGTATTGTAGGTATCTACTTTACTACAAAAAAGCTCATAATTAATTCTGTAAAACAGACATTTTTATCACATTACGTATGTTCACTGTTCACCAACAAAATGAGAGATCATTAAGAACTTCTTCAAGCATAGTTATCACTATCACGATTATGTTCATAATTGTCTCGTCGCCCTAATTGCTAATATCTTTTTCTGTTATTTATGAAAAATTAACGTTTCGGTAGTTATTCAAATTGAGTTATTCAGAATCATGACACAGACGACTTGGATTTGAGTATGACAGAAAATGGTGGGAAAGGATTTTTTGTTATTAGGTTCGTTCGACGTGGTTAGAACTAGGACAGAAAACCCAAGGAAACCCCAGAAATTTAATTTCATGTCGAACACGAAATGTAATTTAACACTAGCAATAACATTAAATTACTGAATATTGAAAAACACATTTCTTTTAACATTTAATAGTGCACCACAAGTCAATAATTCACAAAAATATGATTTCACCCAGGTTTCAGCTTCATAGATATTTTTCTGTCAAAGAAAATAATTAAAAACCGAAAAACCGGTTTTCCTCCATTTTTTTCGAAAAATTTTAAAATTAAGGTAAAAATGGTTAATACAAAAGTTGTAGATCTTTTTATTCCCTAGAACTGTTACGTTCAACTTTTTTTGATAGGATGCACAGTTTAGCCAGAAATCGCGAAAAACCATTGTTAACCCCTAAAAATGCACCCCATTGCACTCCGGATAGCTCCGTCGGTTCGATTTTTTGTCCTGTTTTACAAGAGCTTGTTCTACAATATTCCGCTGTTACAGTTTGCTGTAACGAATTTTTTTGTTGTTCGAATCCTATTTCTGCTGGACTAATATACAGGTTTGATCCTTTACTTTTGTGGAAAAATTAAAAAGACTCAATCAGTTAATATTGCTAATAAACTAGCAAGTTTGTCTCGTTTTTCAGATATTTTAAGCTTCATTTTTTTTACTATACCTACCCGCATAAGTGAAAAATATACACGCCCCGCACAAATTAGAAATATGACTACCTGTTTATGACCATTCGACAGTGATCCTCTTTTTACACTGCTTCTGCTAATACTGTTGATCTTTCTAATGTCTTGTCTCGGTCGCCCAAGCCAACGCGCTCCCTGCGATTTCAGTTGACGTTATTATATAACTAATCTAGAATGATTTAAAAAAAATATAAATGAAAAGTGGCCGGAGCATACCTATGTAAATATATGACCCCTAGTCTAGCTTCTCGAAACCATTCGTTTGTGTGAGTTTAATTTTTGGGACGTATGAAAGATCCACAATTTTATGACGAATTTGAACGACTGTATTGAGAAGCGTTGTTAGGATACCTTACTTATCATCTCGGATTTTTGTCAGAAGTTCGCGAGATGTGAGCAGTTGGAAAAAATACCTTAAGACTTGCTGAGTAGCTTAGCACACTACAACAGCGCCATTCCAGTTTTAACTGCCTACACTCGACACCCTTTGACTCATCTTACAGCAAAATTCCCTGTTGGGAATATATTATTGGTGGTCAACGATTAACAAAAGCCTGTAACATTTTCGAGATGTTTGTCGACAGGTTTCATATTCCACACGTGTTCGATTCAAAGAGTCTCAATCAAAGACAAAGCGAGCTTGCTTTATTCTGTGACTAACGATCCATTCGCCGGTAAAGCTAAATTACGCTGGACCTATGGTTCGACCTCCTCAATTATAAAATGGCATGTGGTTGAGCCTTTCAAACGCTCTCCAATGAATGTCATGTCTACATCAGTACCGTCAGCTTAAGATTGATTCGCAAACATGTGGAACTTAATACATAAACAACTCAAAGGTCTTGAATATAGTCGAATACGCCCATTTTACATTAATACATTTTTTTAACCAAAGTTCTGCAAATTAGGTAAGCAAAAACATTGAACTACAAAAAAAAAATCAATATTAATTAATCGATGCAATTTGTTCCAGACGTCGAACGTCCACAAAAATAAAAGAAACTTTTTCATTTCCCATGATCCGATTTATTAAACTTGTGTTTTTCCCATAGCACGTCTAGTGCTCAAAAAAACATTTTCCGAAGCTTCAAATAATTTCTCTCCACCATTTCCGACAAACAATTTTCTGAAACGGAATTACAATCAAATGTGACAACAGAGCTAGAACTTCGCCCTTTAAGGTGTTATACTTTTGCTGAATATTTTACAGAAAAAAAAAAGTTCAACTCGACGCCATATATTTCAACTTGGAGAACAAACAACTTTTATTGAAGACATAAATTGCCCACAAAGTACAACCACAGCCACCTTCGAATAAATATTACATCCTTTATTGCGCAGAACAACCTCTTTGTGAGTAATGTTAGAATTTTTGAAACTATTTCAGAACTATTCCTCCCCTCAAGAATTCCAAAATGAAGTAACTTTTCATTTGTGCTGTTAGCTGAATTGCTGAAAAGGGAAACCTCTGCTGCTTGCCATTAAACAAAGATTTGTAACACTTTAGGTAGAAGAAGGCAAGCAAAAGTCGTCGCCCTCGCCAGAACATGAAAGGAACAGCGTTACGTAAACTTTAACCAAACAAAGGGCGACTCAAAGAATTCATATCTGAATACAAAAAGAAATAAATCATTTTATTGGCCACATGGAAGGTTTCAACGTATCTCCGGATATGTACTGGCAGAAACGGAGAGTTGCAATTTTTGTGCAAGAATAAGTGAATAAAAATAAAAAGTTTACGACAGCTAAAGAATTGTAAAACAAAGAACTCAAGCTTCAATTGGATCATGAATGAACAAATAAAGAAACACACGAATAAAGAAATACATTTCAGGTCGTTTACATACCATGTATCCTTGTTCGATTTATATCTCTTGTATGGCTATAATACCATCAGTAACGTTGAAATTGAACAATGTGACTGATACTTCAGGGAGTTTGAAAAGTTTTGTTAGCATGTTAAAGTAAATTTAAATAATATAATGCATGCTGCTGAGCTCATGTACATACTGTCAAACTGGGAATAGGATTATTGCATGTCTTAAGGACCTCTACAATTTATTGGTAAACTGTTAGGTAAATATATCTAAACATTTGTTTTGTTGTAAATTGTTACGAAAATATAGTGTGGATGTGCTGGGTGTATCTATAGCTTCTTCTCATATAAAAATGGAAATTTCAGTTCATTCATTCACTCACTCTGACTCATCAACGCCCAACCGAAACCCTGGTATTTGCCATAGAAAACTGAAATTTCGCACAGAGGTTTTCTTTAATGTTTGTGTACTTCATATAAGAAACTAGCTGAACCCCCGCCGGCTTCGCCAGGCCTTTTTTGTTTTTTAATTATTTTTTTTTTTTTTTTTTTTTTTTGCTTATCAATTGATTACCGTAATCACGGACAATTAAAAAAAATTTAATAAATATTGGTTGATAGGGGAGACCGGGGCTAGTTGACCTCAGGCGCAAGTTAACTCACTGCCATTGATTTTAAAGAGAAGAGATGAATTGCATATCCATTCCTGTTTTTACATTCAATACCGATACCTGCTTAGTCTCCTTTTGTATCTCGTCGCTAGTGCATGTCATTCGAGAAATATTTAGGAAAAACGATTTTTTGCTACCGTAAAGCTAGTATTAGACGATATGTTGAATCAGCATACGTATGCTGAAAATTGTGTTCCAATCACAACATATCGTGTAAAAAATAAATTTCTGTCATCAAGTTTGCACGATATGTTGTGATTGAAACACAATTTTCAGCATACGTATGCTGATTCAACATATCGTCTAATACTGGCTTAAGTAACTTTTTTGTTTTCTCTTATTTTACTCTTTTCGGCCGTTTTTGAGCGTCTGGCGCAGATTTTTTTTGGAATATAGTGTATATATGTATTAGTTGTCCATGCATGTCTTTTATTTTTTGTTATTTTCTGTTTTTGCTTCTGAAAAATTTTGTTATTTGCCAGATGGTCGGGCGGAGTTAGTTGACTAATTTTTTCGGGGCTAGTTGACTCTAGTTGTTTAATTTTAAGTCGTTTAAGTGCATTTTTGACATTTTCCTATGCACTGAAAGTGCCTCTATAATCATTGTTTTGCTTAATTAGTGACTAAGAATATAAGTGATATTTTTGTTTTTTGTTTTACTACAGGAAGTGACTTTTAATTTATTTATTTTGTTTAATTTAAAATCATAGATTTTTCCTAAGCACTAGAAGTATGTACCTACCTCTTTAATTTAATTATTTTGCCTTATTTTAGTTAATGGCCATTAAGTGCCTTTTTGTTTCCACCACAAGAAGTGGTTTTGTGTTTTATTTTTTGTAAGAATTCTGTTTCGCACGGCGTGTGTCAACTTACCCCATAACGTAAATCGAGGTGCTCTAGAAAAATTAAGAAAAAATGTCCCTCATGTTGTTTTTATTTAATTGAATAACTTTGTTTAGAAAGACCAAATGATGCTTTTTTTAATGATATTTTAACTGTCTTGATATAAGTCTTAGTTCAAGAGAAAAAGAAAAAAAATTAAATTTTGAGTCAACTAGCCCCGGTTTCCCCTACATACAGTTTTTCAACTTTGTTAGATAGCTATACCCGCCCGGCTTTCACCATGTACATGTACACTGTACAGGAATCTTTCTTAGGTCTTAGATAACAATGTTCTTTCGTAAAATGCGAGAAATGAGAATAAATCGATTTGCTGGAATTTTTTTTCTGTCTAATCCTGAAATACAGCAATTCAAACGAAACAAAAAATGACTCATGAAAATCGGCCCAGCGGTTATCGAGATATATAGCGTCATCGAGTTTCACCCCATATAGAAGCTTAAGATTATCTGCAAGTTTGAGCTCAATCGATTAGGTGGTTTTCGAGATATAAGAATTTGAATGTTTTTTTTTTGTATGGGCGGTGCCACGCCCCTTTGTCAGATTTTGACCAATCTTCTCAAACTTCCAAATTGGCCGTAGACCAATACGTAAGATTACCTGTAAGTTTGAGCTCAATAGATTTAGTCGTTTTCGAGATATACGATTTTGAGTGTTTTTCTTGTATGAGCGGTGCCACGCCCCTTTGTCAGATTTTGACCAATCTTCACAGCAGCATTCTAGGGCCAATACCTAAGATTACCTGCAAGTTTGAGCTCAATCGATTCGATGGTTTTCGATATATACGATTTTGAATGTTTTTTTTGTATGAGCGGTGCCACGCCCCTTTGTTCGATTTTGAATTTGTTTGGCCTATGTTTGACCACTGTAATTACCGACAATTAAAAAAAAAATCAACTAAATTGGTTGAAAATTACGGGCGACAGAGGGAAACATACAGCTTTTTCCACTTTGTTTTATATATAGAGATAAAGAAAATCAATTTCTTCCGATTTTGGAATTTTACTTGGGGCCCGATGTATTGGCGATGACTCCTTTTAAGGGGGTCTGTTTTATAACTCACGAACCGAATTTAAAACTGACAATTTATCTCAGTCCTCCTAATAACAGAATGGCCGAGCTGTTTCAAAATTGACCCAGCCTGACCAATCCTTTACAGCAAAACTCAGCATTGCTCCTTCCATCAGTCGTGAATAAAACCCCGACATACTTAAACTTCTCCACCTATTTCAATGGGACTAACTTACAGAGTACATTGAACAGGCGTTCAATGATAAACGACTATCACTTCAGATTTGTTCACTTTTACCTTCATCTCAGCTTTAACACAAACGGCTACAAGCCAGTCGAGTGCACGGCGAAGTTCAGTCTGAGAGGACCCAAGGATTTAGAGTTGAGCCCACTTAAGAGTATATTTTTATATTTTAATAATATTTAATGCTTACTCCACTAAACTTTCTTGGATTTATTCTTGACTTGAAAACTTTTTGGGTTGGACCCAAGGATGACCAAGTCATCAGCGAAGAGCAAAGGACTTATCCTCAGATCGCCGGAAACGTTTTTCGCCAAGATTGCGCTGTAACATCCAGTCCATATAAGAAATGAAAAGGAGAGGAGACAAAAAAGACGCACCCCTGGCGAAGTCCAACGCCCACGGTGTAATGAATTGATTTAACGCCGTTTACCCGAACACAGCTTGTACAGTTTGTGTAAAGAGATTGAATGGCTCTCAAAAGAAAACCGACAATTCCATATTATGTTATGTAGATAGATATGCTTTCTTCAAATCTATGAAGCATGCGTAAACAAGTGTAGCATACTTCCAAGCCTTCTCAAGAACCATTCTCTTAGTGAATAACTGGCCGGTTGTGCTTCTGCCCGGACGAAAACCGGCGTTGTGCCAGTCTCGAAGAGTCGTTCAGCCAATTGCCCCATTGAACAACTAGTTCAATGTTTTTCAGGAATATAGGGTCTTATTGCTTATTCAATATTCATACAAATTACAATTCTATTAGCTTCACAAATGTCAATATCTAATTGACATTCGACGATATTTTTTGTTAAATCTGACCCAAGAGTCATGAGCTCTACTCGGAAGCTACGGTAGACAGAGATGTAAGAACCTCTTCAGACGGGCTCTACCTAGGAGACTACTAAAACCTCTTAAAAGTTTTGTGAGATCACTTCAGAAATCTACGGAAGTGACATAAGAGTCATATAGCCATATAGCCTCTTTATGTGCGGTTAATTCTCATATAAAAGCTTGTTCTGACTGATTGGTGGGACTGGTGATCAACCAAACGGTAAGATCAAGGATGTTGAAACTTTGAAACAAATTTCCCTTTATGATGATCACTAGGAGCGATTTGGGGAATTTAAACTCTAAGTGGAGGAAAAGGGGGATAAACTTTTGTATGGAAAATACCTACTTATTTTGCAGTTAATATACATATATAAAAATTGTTTGTCCGCAAAAGCCTTACGAACTGTTGCACTGATTTACAAATTTCTTTTTCTTAAATGTGTGAAATATATATGTGGAGGCTATAGGATATTTTTTGTTCTAAGAATAGAGCATTTCTCATTTATAAAAAATTATTATGTTCATGAAAAGCGAGAGAACGAATTTTCCCGTCTCTGTTTTGTTCAAGTTGCACTTTTTTTTTTAAGTAAGTAATTTATATTACTATCTTTATAAACATTTTGTTATTTCGCTGCGATCTTTATTATTATTGATTATTTCGCATATCAACAACTTCCATTTTGTTATTTCGCAGTTTTTATTTGGCAAAATTTCAATTAGCCTTGTAATTATTTCGCCATAAGATATTTCACATTTATTATTTCGCAACCGCCTGTTGCGCCACCTATTTATTTATTTTTAATATAATTTGGTTTTCTAATTTATTTGGCTTTCATTTTACCTATAAAATGAAAGCCAAATAAATTAGAAAACCAAAACTGCTGTACCTAACCTACCATGTTGCTTAAAAAAAATTAACAAAGTTTTTGATTTCATTGGCAACAATTTTATTAACCTAAAATTAAACTCAAACACAAGGCAAAATGGAATTAGAAAAAAACAACTTTTCGACAATAACATAATATGTAAATATTTAAACATTTTCAAAAATATTTACATACATACCTACATATTTCATAGTGCGTTCGCTTTAAATTGCTTCAGGAGGCAATCACTGCAATCACACAAGCTTACTAAAAACGAATAATTCTAGTCTCGAATTTAATTTTACTGAAGCTCAAAATTGCGAAATTTGTGCGAAGAATATATCTAGGCATTGTGAACTATATTTAAAGTCGAAACTAAAATTGATTATTAGTATACCTCGATTAGTACCTAAGGCGCAAGAACACTGCATATAAAACCAGTGAAATTGACAAAAAAATTAATGCTAACAAATAAACAAGCAGCTAAATAGCATGGCGCGAAATAACGTTTTGAAAGATAAGCAAAATCAAAAAAACCAAAAGCCACTTGAAAGAAGAGCGAAACATAGAAATGCTAAATTTAAAGTGCAACTTTTATCCGGTTCGTCTTTCCACAAATTTATCAAATTCTTTCAGCATTATTATGGTGTGGTGGCAGAGGGAGGAATAAAGGGGGAAGGGCCCAAAATTGAACAAAGAATTGAGGCACCTTCCATAAAAAAAAACTTTACAAACGCTTTTTATCGACTCTCCAAAAAATTGATCCATTGAACTGAAACTTACCTACGCAATATAAAGGGTGTACCATAATTCACGCAAAATGTAATTTTGGTAGAAAATACAGATTTTTGGATAGACCTTTGACTTAAATAAACCCCAAAGAAAAAAGTCCAAGGGCGTTAAATCGCAACATCTGGATGGCCAATTCTGATTGCAAAACGGCCGATTACGCGATTAGGAAATGACGCACGCCGTAATTGAATTGTTTATCTGGCTGTATGGCAAGTGACACCGTCTTGTTGAAACCACATATTGGACACATCTTGGTCACATTTTGTTCGAACAAACCTTCATTATTTTTAAAATATTGCTCAACAATAAAAATGCGTTTCTTTCGTATAGCGCTCTATTTTTACTAAACTCGAACTGTCAGCTGTCACATTGTTATCTTTTTTTCCGTTGGCATCACTGTACTATTAAATGGCGCAAAATTCAAATTTTGTGTGAATTATGGGACATCCTTTAGATATAGAAAAGTCGATGTTAAGGACATTGCAGAACGAACCATTCACCTTGGACAACGACAGTCCAGACTTTTGCCAAACCTATCAAAATGAAGTGAGAATGGCAATACCTAAACTCAAGATCAACAATAACCTATTTTAGATAGCGGAGGAGGATTCCCAGCTGGTAGCACCAAAAAGCAGAAGTATAAGTGTCCAGCTTTAGAACTATAATTTATGTAAATATTTTATTTACTTATATTAGCGACATGGTTTCAATTACATCAATCAAATGTTAGACTCCAAGCAATTAGACGTTAAACGCATGAAAAGATATGCAGATTGCAGGACTTATGTAGATAACAGCATAAAAGAACAAGTATGCCTTGTCGCGCATTTAATTTCTATATTATTGTGCATATTTTCCAACTTTAATTAATATTAATCGATTGTGGATAATATCGACTGTCAAGTTCATGATCGATCTATGTAGTTAATTAATTAGACATAGATACGTGTCATGCAGATATGTAGTCGGATTTAAAGAAACGAGGTCATGCCAGATCAATTGGTCTAAGTTCAAAGCAACATCGCCAGTTCTCGTACCCGTTCAGAACAAGAGTGTAATGCAAAAATGCATTCTTTACTATGATCGGCAACCTTAAAAGTCACACGAGTTAAACATTTCTATTTAATTAGTATAATTACCAACGATCTTGAAATTAAATTAAAAACTTAATTGATTACTGTAAGCAACAAGCAATCGAATTATTTAAAAGAACATAACAATATTGTTAATTTGAATAACAAATACATTATCTACCGAAAGTAGCATATCGTTTGAGAAGATTTTTATTCAAAAATCATTAGCCGGTCCCGAATAATTTTGTTGACAGCCAAGCAGAAAGATCACAAGACTCACAAGTCAATTAGGTTCCGTATGGGCGTCCATGGCGGGACTGTTTTCTTTTCCATTAACATGCATAGCATAGCTATAAATATTCAGAAACGATTTTATCAACGCCCACATATTCTGTTTGGAATGAAACGTGTTTCAAGCTTCTGACTTTGTATATCGTGATTGTGGGCTGAACATGTTTCAAGAAATTTACATAATCAATTAATAAAGGCGCCGGGCAGCAATGCGTTATACACCTAATTAAACCTGTCGAAACATTGACGAAGTGACAAGTGAAAAGGTTAATACGTATCGTGATGCATTTCTGACATATTTGCATAATTTCTTTGGCTCTGAAGAATTTATATGTGTTGGTACATCGATTACAGTCAGGGGTAAGTTTATAGAGAAAATGTCATTAAAACGTAACTGCCCCAAAGGGATTCAATGTCAAAGAGCGGAAACTATTTAGGGTGCCAAACAGTTGAGAGGTTTAAAGTTTAAACAAAAAAATGCATTTTAGTTAACAAAAGTATTCCCTGGGAAAGTACTGAATAATTATTACCAACTGGTAGTAGGTATGCTTGAGGGAGGAAAACAAATGTTTATACTGGTAAACAGATTCCGAGGTGTACCATCAATCAGAGAAAAATCGCAAGCTAAAATCTAGTATGATTAGGATTGATTTCAGATTAAATTGTAGGTCCCTTCCATTCGTTCCAAAAATAGAAACTCACACAAAACGAATGGTTGCGAGAAACTAGGCCTTGGGTGTCTACCGCTTGTTGCGCCTATTTATTTATTTTTTAATCGTAACAATTCACTGTAACTTCACTGAACGGTTGGTAGCAATGGTTATGGTTCCAGCGAAATACAGTGGCTAGACTGTGCCATAGTACAAATATAGAAGATAATATATATTGGGTAACTGTCATGGTGAACAATTGGTGATCAAGGTCAACAACCGACAACCGCGAGGACTTCAACTTTCCAACACTTCTTCTGTTACAGGACAAGCAAACTTTATAACCAGTGTTGCCAGAAATTTTCTAAGAGAATATGCCAAATTAAGAAAAAAATATGCTAGATTGTATAGATGAATTAAGCAAAATATGCTACCGTTTAAAAACAATTTTTTTATTACAAAAAAAAAGGAATAAATATAAACACAACATGATGTCTATCTATAATAAGGAACAAAAAGGGAATTCAGTATTTTGTAATGAAATTTACATTTAGTTATTCAAAAGCACGTCAATTAGGTAGATACAGAACTAAAACTACGGACGTATATGACTACATTTTTCTCTCAATTTTTCTTCATTTTTATCGCATTAAATCATCTTAAAAAATCAGCTGCTTGTAAAAGAGACAAAAAGTGTGGATATGTATTATGAAAGGGGTAGCAATTCTTTGCAAAGGAACACAAATTTTCAAACGAATTTATTTTCAAAAAGTTAGACTTCAACCACAGATAATAGAGTTACATAGATATCGCATCCAGTGCAAATAAAAATGATCACTTTTTTTCGTTCCCTATTTCAAGCGATTTGTTTAAGTCAAACCTTGCAACCAAATTCAACAGAACAAAATCAAACCTATAACACGATTTCCAAACAACAGACGTTGACCTGTGGAGCTGTGATGTGACTGTGAGTTGCATTCGAATGATAAATACATTTGCTTATTTGAATTCGTTTTCGTTTGCCAGTGCAACGCCAACGACTGACTGATGAGGACAGGGATGCGGATGGGTGGTCTAATGTGGTGTTGGCTTTGTTTGGTCGTGTGTAGGTATACATGTCTATATTTTTTTCGGACGGCTGGTTTGCGCTGTGCGCAGCGGCTGTGGCTTCTTATTTTTATTTTCATTCGCTGTCGACTTTCGAACGATTTGGATGTTCATTTATATTGTTGAGAGAATTGAGATATTGTTTTCTTTGTAAACTTTATTGTCAGCGTTACTTTTTCAGAGTTATTTTTATACCTTCCACAGGAAGGTATATTCACTTTGTCATTATATTTCTAACGCCAAGAAGGAATCACCGGAGACCCCATAAAGTGTATATATTCTGAATCAGGATCACATTCTGAATCAATTTAGCCATGTCCGTCTGTCTGTCTGTCCGTCTGTTGAAAGCACGATAGCGTCCAAACGAATCGACTTAGGCGAATGAAATTTTAAGAGAGGACTTCTTTTTATGATTGCCAGGTTGGTATTGAAAATGGGCTATATCGCTCAAGTTGTTCTGGTACTATAGTTATAGTATCTGTGCTTCAACCTAACCTAACGGGAGGAGAAATGCCGAATAATGTTAAAATGTCAAACAAAAAAAAACTCCCAAGTGAAAAACATAATTTGAATACATAATACATTTTCAATGCATTATTTTATATACATTAATAAAGTTATTGTGTACGCAATCACACCTATCGGGAATTTTCTTTCTAATTTTTCGTACTGTTCTAGGTTCATTTTAAACGCGTAAAATATGCAAACAAAAAATCTAGTGACATACGGGCGCTTCATCATCATCCCCGTCTTCCTCATTGTACTAATATTTTGCCGAGTCTTTATTTTTTATTCAACAATTTTCTTGTAGTACCTAACAATTAAAAAAAACTGTCAGCCACTTGCTTATTTGAAATTTGTCGACCTATTTGGCATTTTGGTATTATGCGTGCTATTACTATTCCCATTTATGTTTTGATTTCATTAAAAGAAGTTACATTAATATCGAATAAATTTCATTCCTGGATGATTCAGCTAATATTGGTAATAAATTAGCAAATTCTTCGCGTTTAACACACATTTGAAATACCTACCTACTTTTTTACTACTGCAATTATTAATTATTGTTGTAGTGGTCTGTAGCCCTTAAGGAACTGAAGCCCATCACCAATAATTGAAAAACAAAAACGTCACATCGTATACTGTAATTTATGGAAAAGAAAATGCATCTGTTATTTTGCATATAGTTTAGGTAGGTACTATAAAAGCGTTCCGTAACTTTTTCGTAAATTTCTCTCACTGTGAGAGAATAATTCAACCCCAGCACCGACATTTTGAGAGACTTTTCCATTTTTACTGCAAAAGTAAAGGAATAGACCTCTAGGTATTATTGAGAAGCTTTGATTTCATTCAATTGAATAATTGTCATTCACATATTCAGTAATGAAAAATACAGAAAATTTTGATGGATGCATATACCACGAATATGTTCATGATGGGTATAAACATAAAGTTTTTGATTTTTTTATGTTGAATGTTGAAAATATGCTAGATTGCATATAGCATATTTTATTTATACTAATATGCAATTTAGGGTTTAAATATGCTAGATCTAGCATAAAAAATGCTAAAATGGCACCACTGTTTATAACTCGCTTCCTGGGGATGTATTTCCAGAAATATACAATTTGCAGCAATTTAAGTGCAGAACTAACGTACATCTGCAAGCATCTCGGGGCGCTGTTGAAGCGTTATAGGTTTCCCGGGAGAAGTATTTAACAAAAAAAAATAAAAAATTAACTAATAGGAATAGTATGCGAGCGCCGGATATGTGTCCTGGCGGACAATTGTCACTATTTATATGGAAAAATTTGCTTTTTTGACAGATGCTCAGATTCAGAACGAAGTCAAAATAGTAGTGCTCGGAGTCGGAATATATTCTTTGTTATACGCATATACCTTGAGAGACCCCTTTTACACGCAGAATTTTTTCACTCATGACTCTTCTTAATTCTCTTTTGGGCACTTATGGTGCATTTATACGTTCAGTGTTTTCACTTTAGTGCCTTGATTGTCAAATCGTCTTTGTTTCCTTTTTTTCTCATTCGTCGCTCGCGGCGCAGACCGCATACAGTTCGAAAATAGAGCAAATGCAGACGTCTATCGCGACTGAGTACGGTTTGAGAATAAAGCAACGCTGAAAATAACGAAAGAGAGCGAAAGAGAATACAAGAATCGGATGGGAATTCGCGGCCCATCAGTGTTCGGCTATCCCCTGCACTTTTCATCCCCTTTACCAACAAATTCTCGACACTAAAGTGAAAACACTCAGCGTGTAAAAGGGGTCAGACTGTGCCATACAGACTGGTCGGCATAAGTATTTTGAAAAAACTGAAGTTAATTTTGCTCATAATTTGAAACTTACTTCATGTAAATGTTGGCACCAATGGAAAGGTCATTTAAATTCCTTTTGAATGATACAAAACTTTCCTTAACCCATTAAGTGTAGATTAAACGCGTAACACAACAAAAACCGTAACAATTGTTAAAACCCGAAAATTTCCCTCGACTTGTTGAATCATTTCAACAAGTGAGTCAGTATTGCTGTCTCCAATCGGCACTCGAAGTTGGTTAGTTGAAGACAGAAAAAGTATCACTTCGTAATGCTTACGTATGACAAACCTATGGAAGGGAATGCGCTGCAATTATATAGTTTTTTACAAGTGGACTTAAAATATGTAAATAATTAAATCTTAACACGTCATTGTATAAAGTAAAATGAATATTGACTGTATGAATGTTAGTATTCCTTTACTAATTCTTTAAATAAATAAATAAAAAAAAGAATATGAAAAATACTGAATACAGAATAATAAATTAGTCTTTATATTTAGCGCCGGAAGCTATTATTTGTATAGACTTTTACATTATTTGCATTAGTTTAATTCTAACTTTCCACAGTTTATATTGATTGTATGCAAGGTTTCGGTTTACAGGACCTTCAGAGGATACTTAAACTGACTTCTAATACCAAACTTCTATAAGCTCTTATTTTTCAGACTAAATAACTTCAGCAGGCCTTATATTAGCCTAGTTAAATAAGAATATCTCACCTCTCTGTGCAGCTTGTGAAATTGTTTACCAAATGCCTTAAAGAAGCTATTACTGAAAATATATCTTGAAAAGTGGCTGACATCTCGAAATAAGCCTTATAACAACAATATAGAAGTTCTAGCTTATTAAACTTTTGACTATCACCGTGAACGTCACCTATAACATGGTACTGGTACTAAGATCCAGTCCCAAACTCCCAAACCTATGTGAGACTATTAATATTATCTCCCTAACTTTTGCTTGTTTAACTCTAACAAGTCGGTCAACGTCGGTTAGAATTAATCAACTTTTTAACAAATCCATTCTCTTTTCTTTAAGCAGTTGTTGTTTCCAGTTACAGAAATGGAAGAATTATCAAATTTCCCACTTGTTGCAATGTTCTAAAACAATTGTTGAACTGCCCGCAGACTGGTTATTACGTGTTACACAAATTTTTAACAGTTGTTGAATTTCACTTGTTTAACAAGCACTAGTTGTATTGTGTTATAGGCCCCAGGACTCTTACAGAAAGATGCCAGATCCGTGCTTAAATAATTGTCCTCTGGGAGGCTGAAGGAAATGATACCCCAAGTTAGCTTGGCCGGAAGTCGGAAAAGTTTTGAAATAGTAATGTCCTTACTTTGGTCAAGTTCAAATATGCTATATATTTAAAACAAATTGAACCTATTATATCCTATCCCTTCATAAAAATGCCTCTGACGGATCTTCTTAAAAAGAAAAGTCGCTTCAAATTCAGACCAAAGGTGATTTTAATCCATGAGACTAGACTGCAAAGAAAAATCTAAGCGTTGAATCTGTTCTTTAATTTTTCAACCCAAATCTGAAAATGGAGCTTCACAACGGCGCGTCTTAGGTGGATTACAGTGACGTTCTATTGCAAAGATACGACGATGTCTAGTTCCACCGAACGTTTTATCTTAGTTCTAAGAAAGAGGGTAATTTGTACGAGCTATACGAAGACGAAATGCTAGGTCGTAAAACGCATGATGATATAGTCTATCTTTTGGAATTCAAGTTTCGCATCTTTGCCAACTATACCACTCCAAAGCGACGATGAATAAGTGTTATAGTTTAAGTAAGGTGGATGCTATAAATATAGGAGTTCGACTGTAGCGTTGTTAAATCGTTCAGCAGCCGCCCTGCAACATGTATATTGCATTACTGCATACATACATTCAAGAATCGTCGTCCCAAGCAACGAGTATATCATCTTGCAAAGGATGCTTACCCAACGCGTAAAAAACTTCTTCGTGGCATTTAGGGCATGAAAAGGTCTTGAGATATTGCTGACAGTTGCAACCTTCTTTTGAACGAGAGTTCCTGAAGATGTCATGTAACTTCCATTCTGGCCTCCAGGTGGAAGGATGACAAGAAGGATTACTGAATCCTACATGGAGAATCCACTAACTTCTGGCTACACTATGTTTCGACTGCTATCGGTTCCACTAAAGTCAAAGTGCTATAAGTACTTACTAGTGATGGTCGACGCTTTTTTAAATTCTGCTGGATATAATTATCCTGTGGAAAGTAATACTTTCTACAAAATTGTAAACGATAAGATGAACTTTCAGAGTCGTATCTTTGGAGATCCGTCATGACCGAGAATCCGGCCTTTGCGAAAGTGCTTTCAGGAGCACTGTATGCCTAAAGAATAAAACACGTTTTGATGACTTCCGCCGTTGCCAGAGAGAATCATGTCATTATCTAAATTACACTTGGAAGACCAATTACTATCGTTTAAGTTAATTTCAAGTCTCTAAAAGGCTATAAGCTTATTAGTTTCTGGTAGTACCAAGAGAAAGTCCTTTTCAGTTCATGTTTGGTTGGTGGACAACTGGAGAGTAAGGAAGCAAGCGAAGCGAACTGGCAGGATGAGGGTTTTGTAGAGCACACATTTCGTCCTTCGAGTTAGGAGTTTTGAACCCAGTTGTTTTGCCAAACCGAAGTAGCAACGGTTTCCTAGGGTAATTCTTCGCTGGATCTCCACTAGGGTGTCATTCGTGGAGTTCATGTTTACTCCGCGGTAGGTGAACTCCTTAACTACCTCGAATTTGTTGCTATCAATAGTGACGTTTTGTCCTAGGCGGTGGACAGATGCTTGTTTGTTTGTTGATAGCATGTATTTAGTCTTGTTCTCATTTACTTCAAGGCCAACGGATTTCGCCTGTTCTTCAATCGCCGTAAACGCTTCTATCACGGCACGCTGGGAGCGACCGATGATGTCAATATCGTCCGCATAGCCCAGTAGCTGGACGGATCTGTTGAAGTTAGTGCCTTCCGTGTTGACACCTGCCCTGCGCACTATCTGCTCCAGTACGAGATTGAAGAAATCGCATGATAGCGCGTCTCCTTGCCGAAATCCGGTGCAAGTTTGAAATAGATCGGAGGAGCTGCTTCCAAACTGCACATTGCAGTGCGTGTTTTCCAGCGTCACGCGACACAGCTGAATCAGTTTTGTCGGGATTCCGAATTCGGCCATCGCCATATAGAGCTCCTGACGATGTATGCTGTCATACGCGGCTTTGAAGTCGATGAATAGGTGGTGAGTTTCGACTTGAAATTCGTTGGTCTTTTCCAGGATTTACCTCAGTGTGAAAATTTGGTCTATAGTCGATCTGCCGGGCCGGAAGCCACACTGGTACGTGCCGATTAGTGTGTTGCAGAAAGGTTTAAGACGTTCACACAGTACGTTGGATAGGATCTTGTATGCGACATTAAGCAGGGATATGCCTCGATAGTTCTTGCAAGACATAGGATTGCCCTTTTTGTAGATGGCGCATATGGAGCTGATAGTCCAGTCATCGGGCATGTTTTCTTCCACCCATACTTGGTTGATGATTCGGTGCATGCTCCCTACCAAAACATCACCACCGTATATTTAAAGAGCTCCGCTGGTAAACCCTCAGAGCCTGCGGCTTTGTTGTTCTTAAGCTTTTTTATAGCTAGGCCAACTTCTTCTATACTAGGTGGTGGAACTAGTTCTTCATTGATTGGGCGCGGGTTCTCTTCTTGCCCTATCACTCTCTCTACATGATGCCCATTTAGAAGTTGCTGGAAATGCTGCTTAAACACATCTACTATTCCCTGCGCTTCGGTGAATAGGTTTCCTTCGCTGTCTCGAAGAGCCTGCGTTCCGGTTTTGTAGCCAGTTGCCAGTTGCTTGGCTTTTTTATAAAACCTCCGGGTGTTATTACGATCGCGCGACTCTTCGATCTCCTTGAGCAGGGAAGCTGCGTGAGCCCTCTTCTTTCTACGCAGGATCTTCTTTTCCTCCCTTCTCCTGGTTCGATACTCTTCTCTCGCTGCCCTTGTTTTGCGCTGCAGCGCTTTCTTGTGTGCATCTTCTGTCACCTTTTTTCTGCACACGCATTCATCATCATTCCACGGGCTCTTTCTCTGGGGTGGCTGGTACCCTACAGTGGTTTCGGCTACCTCCTTGATGATGTCGCGGTACTGGCACCAATGATTGTTGGCGTCTGTGGTAGGTGAGTGCACAGAGGAGAGTCTCATGCGCAGGCGCTCGCTGTAGGCTCTGGCTACTCCAGGTGTGCTAAGGCGTCCAACGTCGAATTTCTTCTTCTGGGCGGTTCGCAGCTTCTTCTTCATTAACCTAAAGAAAGCTGAAATGTTAGTTGGACTGGACATATCAATTAACACCAAAAATCCAAATGCGCGCAAAATGAGCGCATGTTCATTTATCTATGAAAATTTACACTATAAAGAAGTTCCTCTTTTTTCTAACCACTTTGGAATCGTCCAGGGGTCGAATCGCCGCATCCGTGAGTCAACCGATTTTACACGAGAAATAGAAACAAATTCCTTCACGTATTGCTCGTTTACGGCTGAAAGGATACGTCACCAGTTTTTATTAGTCGGTGATTGTTATTCAAGTGTTTTATCCCTTGAAGGGAAAGATTCTCCAGATGTACATGTCCTTTACGTTCATATTCTTTGTCCTTGTCATTTTTAAAATGATGTGATGACGAATTTTTTAAACTGCTTTTACGGAAAATGTTACCCTTACAATTTGCAAAATTACAGCAATAGCACCCTTTAAATTACCTTTCCTTTACATACTTCAGTTGCTTTGTAGCAAGGAAGAAACAAATCCATAGCGGTATACAAACTAAGAAGCAACTTGTCGAAATAATACAATTGCTCTGTAAATATTACACAGCTGTATGTGTAATGTGTATGAACTGAAAATAAATGGGTCATGTGCGAGTGTGTTGCAGACGACACCCTTGGAAAACTTCAGCTAAATAACGCGAGGCATCTCACTCACATTAGCATACTATAAAATACTATTCCTTGGCAGGTAGATAGTTTTTAAGCTCTCAGGCCACATTTGCTGTATTTACGTCCTTAGTTGTCATTAGCTGATTTATTTATTATACTACCGTATATTCTGGTTTGAATATAAGCGGTACCCAAACTTTATTTTAGACATAAATATTCTATGCGTGGGCTTCCATAAAGTGTGCGTTATTCCATTGAAGTCAAAAACCCTCTTATTGCTACCAAGTATATTCCTAACGATTTTATTCTTTAAATGACTTGTTATCGCCCACCTCACTAAATCCTTGAATGTCCATCAGCTTAAACTATTTATGAAATCGGAGAAATCTCCCATTTAGTAGACCGTTTCTTGTTGGCGGTTCTTTTCTGATGGAAATGTGACATATAAATTAGTCTCAACTCTAAAAAAAAGCACGCAAATTGGACAAATTTATTCAAAAGCATGCAAATAATTAACTGCTTCCATTATCTTTTCAGCAACAGTGGTTTTCTAAATTGTTGCCTTTAAATATAAGCATAATTCATTCAGTAAAAATCCATGCTTAGATATATTCAAGGCGTGGGCTGTGATTTATTAAAATTAGATTCGCAAGTTTGTTTTAGGTACCTGTTGACGAAAGATTTGTGAATGGAATGGTGAATTAAATCACCAAAACGTAAACTTGTTTATCTCGGCAAACGGATTAGGCTATTTATCATGATCTGTGTAGCCGGAAAGTCAAATGATCGATCGAATTATGCTTAAAGTGTGACAATTTAAGTTATTTATGGTGAAACTACGGTTGGATTTTAAATCTTTACCTATAATATGTAGCCGCGACAAAAAAAGATTTTGATTTACTTAAGAAGCCCGAAGCACACATATGTGCAGTGCAGCTTGTGTGTGTGTATTTAGGAATGCACCACGCTGTTGCGTCAGTGATATTTATTCGAGATATTTATCAGTTCTGGTATTAGGATTATTGCGGAACTGCAATTAGTCGATCTCGTACTTAAATCGTACTTATCTATACATATAAAACTAAATAGAAAAATTGTATGTCCGCAAAAATCTTACGAACTATTGCAGAGATTTACAAATAATTTTTTTTTTAATATTTGAAATAAATATGTGCCAGTTATAGGCTACTTAAATATAAAAAATAATTTTCAAAAGAAAAGAAAACAAATTTGTGGCTATCTTCTCTTGCATCTATGTATATACAAATACATGTGCCAGATGCAAAATTTGTCTCCATCTCTGCTTTAAGCGTTTATTCATCATAAACACATATGAAGCATACCGAAGAAAGCAAAGCGGCGGGGTCCACTAGTGAGTCGTATATATGTACCTATCTACTATATACCTACGGTGACCATATTTATCAAAGGAAAATAAAGGACAATCATTTTTCTACTTACAAACTATATTATTTAGAAATATAAGACATTAACATTAATAATAGTTCTTTAAAAACAAAACAAAAATATTGGATTGACATTTACTTATAGCCGTATATATTAGCAACTAAGAAACTAGCAACTTTTTGTTAAGCTACTTTAACATCGAAGCAACAGTATTGTCTGAAACTTCTAACTATCAATCTGAGAGCCGCCTTACAACGCCTCTAGGATGTTGTTCAGCTTTTCGTAGCTTTCCCGAAAATATTATTTAAAAACATTATTTTATGGTTACTTTACTAAACGAGCTTGGTATCTAAATTGGTACGAATATTTTGATAAATTATGACAAAAAGGCGATAGATGTCGTTATTTATGTGTTACTATGCAAACGAACCTTTTTCGACAAAATGTCACTGTTTTGTTTACGTTAACATGGAAATTTGTATCTTACTCCGGCATGTGTTTCATTACCTGTCCGTAAAAATTATAAATACGGCAGTCAATTTATTAGCACAAACATTATTTTTTTTACAAAAAACTAGCTTTTATCCGTGGATTCGCCCCGCCCCCGTTACAAAAGTTAGTGTATTTTGCTACACGCTTGATAGGATGAACAAAAATGTTCCTTGTGCAAACTGAATCCTCCTTTTGCAGTCGCTAATAATTCGGGCCCCAGGCAAAATTTCCAAAATCAGGACAACTATTTTATTTGTTTCTTATATACTATACATAGAGGAGGTATCTACACAAACCGAGTTTGAAGTCGATCGGATGAAAAATACAATTTTTCCCATACAAAATTTGACCCCCCCCTTTACCCCTTTAGGGTTTGAATTGCGAAATATTATTCCTTGTATACATCATAAAAGGAACCTCTGTGCAAAACTTCAGCTTCCTAGAGCATACGGTTTGGACTGGGCGTTGATGATCAATGAGTCGTGATCTTCATTTTTATATACAGTGAGCGTCAAAAGTGAGTGAACATCAATGTTCCTTTGAGTTTTGTTTGAGGTCTGTTAACAAGTCTAAAAAACCAATAATCTGTAAAAAGTTTGACAACGAAATAACAATAACAAAACGTATTTCATTTTTACAGCATACAAATTTGTATAGGTATTTAAACAAAATTGTTTTCAAACTCCAAAAACAAATGAAAACAGCATTGATGTTTACTCACTTTTGACGCTCAATGTATAGAGATTTCATCGAAAAGTTGTAAGCCATTTAAAAATAAAACGGTATTTTTCTGAGAAATTAATGGTCGAATTTTCTCAATACTTGGCCTATCCGGTGTTTCACTAAATAAGACCCTCTCAAGGACTTCTACGTCCAAAAATGTAGAATTCTATTGGTAAATGTATTGTTGACATGAGTTTCTACCATTACAGTTTATGTTTTGATACTTCGTGGAGTTCAATTGCCCAAAAATTAAATCTCTATGCATACAATTTTTTTAACAGAGTTTTATAGGACAGTTTCAAAAATAAAGGACAAAATACGTCCTTTATTAAAAATAAACAAATACATGACAGAGGTCAAAAAGAAAGGACTGTCCTTTTAAATAAAGGACGGATTGCCAGCGTAATATACCTACCTATAAAAATCAATCGCCTTGCCTTAGTCTCGCAAAAACTCGAGAACGGCCTGATTGATTTGGATGTGTCTTCTTATGTTATGATCTAAAAAAAATTCAGAAAATACAAAGGAAAAGCCGAAAGATCGAAACAAATTAAATATTCATTTTATCGCAAAACTTAAAGACTCTAAATTTCAGGTATTCGCCCATGAGTATTCCTGTGAAGATTGGTGAAAAAACGAAGAAAAGAAACACATTTCAAATGCTATATCTCGATATTCATGAGAGCTAAAGTTGTTAAATTGTAAACATTGATGTACATTGTCCAAACAAAATACTGCGCGAAGTGTGGGTGGTATTGGAAAACGGACCATGGCACCAACCAGACAACAAAGTTATAGAAGACACCATATCTTTTTTATAGCCAAAGGAGCCAAAGTTTGTAAAATTTGGAATATTGATATGCAACTTGATATAACTCATTTCGTGTTCCTTTGAATCATCGTGTTTATCCGTTTAAATTATAGAATGTACTCTCGACAGGTAGAAGTCGATACCGGCAGTGTAGTCAATATTCTTAGCCAATACATTGATATAATCTCGAGGTCAGCAACCAATAAGTCCACTTACCTAAAGGAAAATCAGCCAACCAGTAAACAGGAAACTCGACAAAACAAGTCGTTCGGCGATCCTTCAGAAATACTTTGGCCATGTATCTATAACCGACTACATCACGCTATACCTACATAGAGTTGCCAAGCGCATATTACAGCAGGGAAAAATGAAGAAAAGGATTCCTATCTAACACGCAATTCATAGCCCTATTTACAGACGGATGAAAAATTCACATTAAGGTTAGGCGTCTTCGCCTATAATCGCAGAGAATATCAAAATCGGTAAGCCTCCCCGACCATAGTAATGTCTTCCAAACAGAGGTCCTGGCAGCAGCCCGTGAGTACATATGTGGTAAGCTGAATACCAGCTGAATGTATTATCTTCTTTATCGACAGCCAGGTAGCAGTAAAAGCCATAAGTGCACCAAAAATTTAATCGAAGCTTATGAAATATTGTGGCGAACTGAAGGTTCTTGGTACACTGCAACACAGGGTATCGCTCTGTTGGATTCCGGGACTTGAAGACATTCCAGGTAATCCAATGGCCGTCCTTTAATGAAGACAGGACCATAGGAGAAAAATGCCCCTAACGACGACATAGGAAACACTTTCCTGAGGTTGCTGTGAGTTCTTAAGGAAAAAAACTTCCTATGCCACTATGCGCGGATCTCTAACACACCAGGTAAAAATTCATATAGAGGCACTATACTGCCAAGACCTACACAAGCTTTCCAGCACATCAGCAGACAAGATAATGAAATAATTAAATCCTCAGGATGGTTTTTATGTATACCTACATAGTAATACAAGCATAGTAAGAAAAAGCATTAGCAATATAGCACTGTCTGTATTGGGCAATGGACACTCGTCTTTCCCCATCGGGCCAGTCATGTATTGAAGTTATATGTATTTCAAAAATATGTATACAATCTCTTTCGAATTCGAATATCCCTGAAGTTGACTTTTGACATGACATCTCGCTTTTCCAGTCGCTCCGTATCTACCTTTTGTCCAAAGTCCATAATTTCCACCACAATATTTATACAGTGAATATTTATATTTGACTGTTTAAACTGCGTAATTTTTGCAAAAACACCATAAACTATTTACAACAAATTTATTCAAAATTTGTTTAAGATCCCACGCGTATTTATTCTTCCAGCTATACTTTAAGTCCGTACTAATGTTGATTTATCGGATTTATTAGTTCATTCATTGAAGTTCGTTAATGTTGCCTTGTTAAGTTGTAGTAGACTTCTAGTCGACTAGCATTTAAAACTCTAGACGTGGGATGTGATTTATTTAATTTATTTAAGTTTGTTTGTTAACCTGTTGACACTAAGTCAGGGATTGTATATGGGCTTAGAGAAAGCCTAGGTATTTTCAAAGATATATTTTATTTTAATGTTAAGACTACCAGTTCTATAAGGCCACTTGATATCATATTCATGGGTGGTATATTTGTATGGATGCTGGTATAGTATTTTTTATTGTGAACAGACTGTCAATATTAACCAGTCTCTTAGTAATGGTTTTAGCAAAATAACAGGCTCACATAAAATGGAAAAAAAAATGCTTTTTACGTAACAACGATAAGCTTTAAGCTACTACTTTTTCTCACATGTCAAAAATCGTTTAATCGCCTTGCTTAGCAATCTCATTGGATAATCTCATTTCCAGCAATCCCAGTGTGACCTGGGACACAGACATGAGTCAAAGAATTCAGTCTTTCAACCGAGTTCAAAGAGTTTTTGCATTCCCGAAGTATTATGGAACAGATTACAGGGCTGAGCAAGGCCTTAAGCGAAGCTTATCAGACGCTGATAATCCGACCCCGCCACCTATTCTTAACAATATATTCGGCAGCCATCAGGATAGCATAGATCTCCGCTTGAAAAACAGGCATGCTTGCCTAACGAATAGTGATGTCTAGTGTTTTCGATTTCCACGAAGACACCAGCACCGGACCCTTGACTAGTTTTGGAGCCATCCGTGAAAATACGACTACATCCCAAACCAGGCTCAGACTCTGGCTGAAGCCAGTCCTGAACACAAGGAAAGTCGTCTCTTGCACAACAGCCGAAGTTCCGGTGTCATAGCATCAGACGGCATATCCATGGAACTAGGGTCTAGGACAATAGATTGCGGTTCAAAACACACGTGGAATATTTAGCCAAGAAAGCATTGCAAATGCAGGGAGCTCTTTCGCGCGTAATGCCTAACATTGGTGGACCTGGATACGCAAGAAGGAGCCTACATTCCAGAGTTGTTACATCAGTTCTGTTGTATGCCCCCCAGGCGCAGGCACTGAGGACGAAGGAGACCAAACGGAGACTATTGTCAACATACAGGCTCTGCGCGCTACGGACAATCAACGGCTTCCGAACCATATCGGATGAGGCCGCCTTTGTTATAGCTGGAATGGTTCCCGTCGACATTCTTGCAGACGAAATGATGAGGATATATAACAAAAGAGCCTTAAACCAATACAATGCCATTGAATTCAAGAGGATTAAAATTGAAGAAAAGGCAGCGTCAATAGCTATGCGGCAAGCTCGCTGGAATAGCACAACGAAAGGCAGATGGACATACAACCTTATACCGACAATCCAGGAATGGATAGAACGTAATCATGGAGACTGTAACTACAACCTTACACAGTTCCTGTCAGGCCACGGTGGCTATCGCAAGTATCTGCACCGTTTTGGGCACGACAGGTCTTTGCCCTGGAGCAGAGATGATAATTTACTTCATATGTAGTAGATCTACTTCATTTTGTAATTATTGTTCATCTGCTACGTAGCAACTTATTTCTACTTCGTTTATTTATGGTTCAAAATATCATTTAAAATAGACATTATTGATCAATATGACTCTAAATACTCCAACAACGACGAAAAAAGCAACGAAATATAAATATCAGGAAGAAAATGTGTCATGTAATGCACTATAGAATATCATTTATGTGCTTCTGTCACACTACACATCCATCTATAGATCCCATTATCCCATTGAAGACCTAACTTTATCATTTTGAGCATTTCTCCAAATGTCTGCTTCATTTTTTGTAAATCTACTTCGTTTTTTCGGTCAATTTGCTACTTTTTTTGGGTTCAGCATTATCATCCCTGCCCTGGAGTATTCCTGTTAAGATTGGTCAAATTGGGCCATACAAAAAAAAAAAAAAAAAACATTGCAAACTCTATACTTCGACAGTCATGACCATGAGAGCCAAAGTTTGTTAAATCTTATACAGAGCATTACAATAAAAATATTGTTTATCACTGATATGTATTTGAAATTGATTTAATTTTTTTATTTTGCACTACGAAACGAAGTGTGCACGGTCTTCGCTAGTACATTATATGTATTGTATATGTATATGTATAGGTATGCAACTTGAAAGTACAAGACTGCACTAACTTGTTAGCCTCTTTGTTCAACTCGCTAGTATCAAGCGCAAAATCACTCTTGAAAATGGCTCTTTCTTCGGGCTAGGTATAGGAAAATGGATATCCTCTCCTAAACCTAGGGGGTGAGCAAAATTAGATATCGACTTGAATTGCATATAACTATGGAGGCAGCTATAGTTACGAACTGAATAAGCAGTAAAGTGTAAAGCAAAGTGAGGCTCGGACCCTTAACCCTCAATAGCGTCCCAATTTAAAAGAGCGGACAAATTTTAAGCACCTCAACAGTCAACATGTAATGATGCAACAATTTTAACGACAAAAAGATCAACCGGCTATACAGTAAAACCTCGTTAATTCGGAATGTTTGGGGGGAAGGTCAGTCCGAATAAACGAATTTTCCGAATTAATGAGAGATTTTTTTATGAACGCAAACGCGTTCCTATTGATGAAAAAAATGCAAGAACATTAAACTAAAAATTATTTAATAACACAAAATTATTGGAAATAATTCATAAAATGTATTCTCTAATTCATTTTTGTAACTATGTCAATGGTACTGGTGTTTTCCCAAACAACATCTAATTGTGGATACCGGGATTCCCCCAATACCTATCATTTTTTTTTATGGTTTTTCCCCAATTTTAAATAAATGGGGACTCCCCCAATAGACATTTTTTATGATTTGTTCTCACTTCTACTTATTTGAGATCTATTAGCTACCTATACGTTTTCAATCATGGCGTTATTTAAATTTTTCTAATTTAATTTAATTTTTACATAAAAAAATTGAAAACAAACTCTCATTTATTTGGAAAAATCTCTTTAATTCGGAAAACGAAAACGAATAAACGAGTTTTCCGAATTAAAGGGGTTTTACTGTATGTATTTCGGAACTAAAAAAAGCTAAGACTTTCAGTCACGTGCAAAAGCCATTGCATAATTTTGAAAAGAAAAAACTGTAACTACTGTTGAACTCCGCAACGAGGAAGAGCGACATAACAGAGAATATTGAATTTGAATGCTAGCCTCCCCGCTTGGGTAATTTATCAGCGAAGTACAGAGCGCAGTATCTCATTGAATTGTTAATCATGCTCGCGGACAGCTAGTAGCAAGACAAAGATTTGCAATTTATCATACAAAAGAGGCAGCGCTCTTGTGCAATTTTCGCAGATGTCCACTCACGAACAATAAATTGTAAACATTTCAGTGTTGCCGGCTTGAAAATAAACAGAAATTCCAGAATCGTCATCATCAATCAGATTTCCTTAAATACAGTAGGTACCACAATTTTTTTTATTATTTTCGCTCATCCAATACATTTATCCAAAAGTCAAATAATTTCCGAGTGCACTCTCAATCTTATAGCTACACAGATAGGATATCTGTAGATACCCATCATCCGTGATATTATC
This sequence comes from Cheilosia scutellata, assembly GCA_955612985.1. Taxonomy (NCBI): domain Eukaryota; kingdom Metazoa; phylum Arthropoda; class Insecta; order Diptera; family Syrphidae; genus Cheilosia; species Cheilosia scutellata. Next base: position 62,328,723 of record OY015313.1, read on the forward strand.
GTTACAAATTCTGAGATGCTTCACCTGCGAAGGCGGTTGATTTATTCATGTTATTCAAATCCATTTCGTGTGTTGAACAAATCCCCTGCCACCAAATGTATTCGATGATCCGCGCACTCCTTAATCTACCCCCAAAAATTCGTTGTGCTGAAAGCTGCCGAAAAGGTAAAAATGTTCGCGGAATCAAAGCAATCTTTCGTGACGTGGTGCATAGATTCTCCCCACATCCTTCCACATCCGTAATTTTTCCTCCACGCGAATTAAATTTGCATTCAATGAGCTTAGAGGATAAAAAGCAAATGGATGCGAATATCCTTCGCTCCAGGATGGAGCGAGATTCATTTTGGGAAAAACTTTTCTTTTTTTTTTTTTAATGCGCGGCTTACGCAGATATATACTTCAAACGAAATTTGTTATGAATATATTGTTCCAGGAAACAGCTTAAATGGGGACCGTTAGGAAGAGATCTACCTCCCTGGAGACTCCATGGTAATTTCTTATCTTCCAATGGTAAACGGAACAATCAAACATGTAGGTTTGAGCACGAAATGTTGCGTACAGTCGTTAGTGGTCATCGTGCATAAGTAGGACGTGTGTACCGCATCGTAGCCGTTTATATTGCTGCACACATGTGATTATGGCCATAAACCAAGTGGGATTGAGATTGAGACATTAACACTGCCACAGGTTCATAATACATATGCTTCTGTGTAATTTGCGTGTTGGGTCTCTCCCCAAAGAGATAAGACGTCTCCACCTGGGCGACAAATAAACAAAAACTTGGTGGTTGGTGGCACGCCATGGGATTCGAAATTAATCACACACTGTCACTTCGGGCGAAGCGGAATCTCTATAGCCAATTCGAGGCTTCGCCGACAAGCGTGCGCTTAAACATGCAGCATGCGTTTGAAAAATGTTTTTTTGCTAATGCTGATGCATTTTGCGGTCGTAGTTTTGTTTATTTGTTTTCTATATATCGATCCAGGCGCTTTGGAATTTTCTAATAAATTTCGAGAGAGGCAACACCTACCGGAGAAAATTGGATGCGCCTGAAAATAGAAATTTTCAAGTGGGAGGACAGTTGTAAATAATTCGTTAATGGTGTGGCAAATGCGGTTGTACGATGAGATGTCGGCACGACCTGCAGTTTTCTGGCAAAATCGAAGGAAAATGAACGGTGCGATGATAAATAGCAATTGAGTCCTTCGCCAGAGGAGGTGTATCCTAATGCATGCGGCAAAGAGGTTTTTAACTTGTTACTTCGTCGGGTTCTTGTTAAAGCATTTGTTTAATGTTTGACGATAATCTGTGAGCCTATGAGGTGACGCACGCAATTCGCATAAATTGACTACCTACCTACTATAGCGCACAAGAGTTTGGCATGTGGGTTAAGTCTGACATAGTAGTAGTCACATGGTGACTTTTCTTACTGAGACGAACTTAAGACGCCGGTATAATCTACCTGTTTATTTTGTTTATGCATATGCTGAGAAATAGCGTTCGCAGTATTTTTATGGGATGTGTCAAGCCTCTTTGTGCAATTCCGCCGACATTTTATTCAAAGCCTTTAACTGGGATGTTTTTCCAAATTTCAATGCTAAAGCTCCTAATTTAAGATTGGTCGGTCAGCCCAAAAATGTACGCTTTCTTCAAACTGTCTATGCATTTCATATCATATTATACTATTTGCTTACTTCCCTATGGCCGGTCAGGCGCAAAGCGAGCACGGATTTAGAAATGCCTGGAGTTTTGAAAGCATTCCTTAAGCTCGGAAACTATAAAGAATGAAATCAATCAAGGAAGATACAAATTGGATTGTGATTACGGAATGCATTTATGAACATTATTTATTTAAATAAATACAGGTTCGTATAATAAGCTTTTCAGACGATTGTCGTCGAAAGGATAGGACTCTCAAATTATAACAACTCAAAGTTACGAAAGTTAGAGTAATTCAGCCTCCAGTCTATGCAAATATAAAAAAAAACCTGCCGAAAATTAAAAAAAAAGTTGGCGATGAATTTTGAATTATATTGCCATGCCACTGACGTTTTGGCCTTTACAGACATATACCGTGTGTGAATACAGATCGGGATTTTGCCATTTTGGTAGTAATTTTTGAGAAATATTCATAAAACGGCTATATTAGAGTTTTCTGAGAATAACTGTATAGGTACGTGATCATGTTTTTGTAAAATTATGCTGAAAAATGTTATAACTTTGGATTTGAAAAGAACTGTTTAGCTTAAAACTGAAAACGACGTATTCAGGATATACTTAAACATTACCTAGAAGTTACATTTTCATCCAAATCGAAAATGGCGTTTTCGAGATATGAGCAGTTTTTAAAAAAACATTTTTAGCGATTGGGGTGGAAATCGAAGGACGCATTCATGGTTCAAAAAACACGGTTTTGCAACTGTTTAGCTCAAAACTGAGCAAATAGTATTACTATGGATTTAAGCATTACCTGCCAGTTATATTTTTATCATAATCGAAAATGACGTTTTTGAGATATGAGCCATTTTTTAAGGAATCTACTATCCATTATTAGGGATTTGGTTGGATATCAAAGGACACATTCTTTTTAGAGAAGAACTGAGTTTGCTATCGAGTTAAGAACGACGATAGTACCATAAAAATAAATTTTTGTTAAAATCGTTTTTACCGTTTTCGTTTAGCGAAAAACTGATGGGTATGCAATCATTTTAACCATCCCTACATTAACTCAACTATTTTGGTTCAAATCGTTAAAGCTGTTTTCGAAAATTTCTAAATTGTTTAAAATTGTTTAACATTTTTATATGGGAAGTACCTACCGTTAATATTAGGGCTAGAATAAAAAAAACGCCTCCTAGCGGGGAGCTCACAAACTCTAAATACGAAGTATGAAACAAATCCGTCCAAGCGTTTAGATTTCAGAGCTATGGGACAAACAGACATACGGACAGACAGAATTGCGAGACCCACTTTTTCGAATTCCCCTATCATCGTAATATCGGAATTGATTAAAATCTCGAGTTCGAAATTTTGTACGAAAACAATGTAGATATGTATCTTTCTCTTACTACGTAGGTATACGAGAAAGTTAAAAATAAACACCCGAAAAATAACTTATAACGGTCGTTAAAGTTTCGGGAAAGCTATCGTGCAGATAATCACTGTCATAACGTTATCGTTAACTGCTTTGACTTTACAGCAATTTTGAAGACAAACAACAGATTAGAAAGGTTGCTGAACGAAATAATTTAGGAATTGCTACTTTTAACAAATATGTAAAAATAAAAAAAACGTTAGATTCAAAGTGCAGCTTTTTCAGCAGCTTAATTAATGTATTAGATATTGTAGAAAGTTCCAAGCTACCCGAGAAGCTACCAGAGGTCCAATGCACATCCATCGATAAATAATCAGATTCTAAAGAGCTCAACACAAAAAATTGCTTTAGAGCTAACAGCTACATTTCCGAGACCCGTGAATGAACCTTCAATAGCATTCCAGGCTAAAAAAAAAATCTTGAATTCTATTGATTTGTCGCTCCGCCATTGCAACCTTGTCGGTTATTCTGTCCAGAAATTGCCATCAAACCTGCAGATTATCCATATTTCCATATACCATATATATATGTAGATATATAACATCTGACGTTGTAAGAATATACTCAAAAATAGAAAAAGCAGATTGAAGGGAAGGCATTGTCAAAAATCTGGAATTCTCAATCTCCAGAAAAAGAGAAGAGACACAATCAGTTAAGATTTAAGAATATGTATCTATACCTAATACGAATCTTTGGTCGAAGATTAATCGCATCGTATTAATTTGGGTGCAGTGGATCAGTGGTTAATGTGCTCCCACAAATCACACATTCGGAGTTTTCGGACTCGGTATACGTTCCTTTTCTGGGTCGATTTAGCCATGTCCTTCTCTCTGTACCTCTGATAAAATACATTTTTTTTCTTCCTTTGGTGGATGTGAGATGTGTTACCGATGGGCGACATAAGTTGCCAAATGGCGACTTTTCTTCTGTCGGGAAACGTGGCGACCACAATTCGAAATAAGCGTTTTTTGGACCCCTTTCACAAATTCAGGCGACATTGGGACCCATTTTCAAAACTTCAATTTATTTCTCAAATAACACCCAACAATTTTGAAAAAAGAAATACATATTTCCGTGTGTTTTCTTCTTTAATAAGTTTTTTCGCATGTTTGCATATCTACTAGATGACCCGGTGAACTTCGTAACACCTAAAACCTATCTCTGCGATTATAAAACCGAATCAACCTTCCAACTCCAGTTCATTGAGATCGGCAATATTGGCCGCACTGTCTACAGTTTAAGTTTCATTTGGTGATTAAATGAAACTCGTTCGTATTCAAATGCATTCAATGTCTTTTTTTATTTACATATAAAAATTGAGGACAATTTACCAAATTTCAAAGCTAAAGCTATAGTGTTTTAAATAACTTGTATGGGTCGTGCCATTCCCGATTTCCAATCGCACCCTGTACTGACAATACGCATCAATGTTAACAGTCTTATATCTTTTTAAATCCAGTTTTTTTGTATGGTAGGTGCCACGCCCCTCATCCAATTTTTGCCAAATCTCACAGAAACACCTTCAGGCCAATAACAAAGAATTTCTCAATATTTGAGCTCAATCTATTCGGTGGTTTTAAGATATATGACGCCGAAAGATTTTCTTAAAATTTGACCTCAATCTATTCTGTGGTTTTCGAGATATAAGATTTTTACGAATTTTTTGTATATGAGAAGTGCCACGCCCATTTGTTCAATATTGACCAAACTTCACAAAAACTCCTTTGGGCCAGTAACAAAGATTCTCCTTAAATTGAGATCAATCGGTTTGGTGGTTTTCGAGTTTTGCGAACATTGGTGGTGTATATTCCCATACAAAACGGAAATTTAAACTTTTTTCGATTTTCCGGCTTTTCATTTGGAGTTTTCCCAATTTTCTAAGCCACCCCTGATTAAAGACCAACAAAGCAAAAGAAGAACCATCCAAATCGATTTAGCCATTCTTGAGTTTTTGCAGGACTAGCGCACACGCTACATAGAAGAACTCTCTACATGAACTGTAATTTTTTCTTTATTTGTTGTTGTACCCGGTACCACACTGTGGTGAGGGTATATTCACTTTGTCATTCCATTTGTAACGCCCATAAGGAGGCGTTGTAGGTATGACAAACTATATATATTATTGATCAGCATCACTTTCTTAGTCGATCTAGCGATGTCCGTCTGTCTGTCCGTCTGTCCGTCTGTCTGTCCGCACGATTACGGCCGTAATTTAAGAGCTATCGACTTGAAATTTGGTATGTAAGCTTTTATCCACCAAACTGAGGCTAAGTTCGAAGATGAGCAAGATCGGATGAAAACTACTACTACCTCCCATACAAAAGTATCAGATTTATATAGCTTTTTATGTTAAAAATTAAATTTAAATAGCTACAGTAAAGATAGCAAGTTTAAACTTTGCACGTATTGTTTTAATAATATTTAAAATTTTTTGACAAAAAAGGAGCTTGATCGAATAAAAACTACCCATACCTCCCATACAAATATATAATTTTTTAATACTAAAATATTTTTATACCCGGTACCACACTGTGGTGAGGGTATATTCACTTTGTCATTCCATTTGTAACGGCCATAAGGAGGCGTTGTAGGTATGACAAACTATATATATTATTGATCAGCATCACTTTCTTAGTCGATCTAACGATGTCCGTCTGTCTGTCCGTCTGTCCGTCTGTCCGTCTGTCCGTCTGTCTGTCCGTCTGTCCGTCTGTCTGTCCGCACGATTACGGCCGTAATTTAAGAGCTATCGACTTGAAATTTGGTATGTAAGCTTTTATCCACCAAACTAAGGCTAAGTTCGAAGATGAGCAAGATCGGATGAAAACTACTACTACCTCCCATACAAAAATATCAGATTTATATAGCTTTTTATGTTAAAAATTAAATTTAAATAGCTACAGTAAAGATAGCAAGTTTAAACTTTGCACATATTGTTTTAATAATATTAAAAAATTTTTGACAAAAAATGAGCTTGGTCGAATAAAAAGTACCCACACCTCCCATACAAATATATAATTTTTTAATACTAAAATATTTTTTTTATTTTACAATAATATAGTACCGGGTATTTGAGCTTCGGCATAGTCGAAGATAATTGTCTTACTGGTTTTATTTTACAATAATAGGCGTATTTTTTGGAAATCTATAGCTAGTTCACTTTTACTTTTACATGCAAAACTGGTATACTCACTTTTGGTTTTGTTATACCCACTTTTGGTTTTACATGCAAAACGGTTATACTCACTTTTGATTTTGTTATACTCACTTCCCAAAAAATACGCCTAATATAGTACCGGGTATTTGAGCTTCGGCATAGTCGAAGATAATTGTCTTACTGGTTTTATTTTACAATAATATAGTACCGGGTATTTGAGTTTCGGCATAGTCGAAGATAATTGTCTTACTGGTTTTTTTTTTTTTACTTAAAATTTATTTCATTTAGAAAATAAATTCTCTTTTTTTTTAATAAACTGTGTAACTTAAACTCTATGATTAGTATGAGCAAACGTCCCTTAAGAACGTAACAATAGTGCGTCGTGTCTACAGGAAGATCCCCCACATCCGGCGAGCTAGGTCGTGCAAAGTGCAAGCATGCTATAGAGACAAGGATGACATTCCATTTCTGCTGTCCGGAGTCACCTCATGAAGCGGGACTATATGTTTTCACTGTTCAACGAATAAATTTTTTAAGTATTTGAAGCAGATATGTATAAATATTCAAAAGTAGTGAAAAATTTTCTGAAGATTCGGCTCAAAAAATAAGTTCTGTGTAAAGAGTGTGCCCAAAAATATCAAATGTTGATTACAGATCAATGATAGATGAATGGACCTTTTTTCCGAGTCCAAAAGCATGTAGATTGTAGGTACATTTAAGATAAGAATTCACAAATTTTAAAGCTCATTAATACAATACTCCAAGTTGCGTTAATGCGGTCTTTGCATCTTTATGCACAATTTCATTGTACCCCAATAATTGTGTAGATACCTGCATTTAAAACCCTGCTAGAAACGTTAACGAGCATTTAATGCTTGCCTACCGCCACCGCCCATGACGGATGAATTTGCTTTCGATTAGAAAGTGAGTCAAAGAAAACCTTAAGTTGTTTGCTTGCAACAGTTAAGCGTAAGCATCCCTATTTCGGAAACCATTAGATGCCCACACGTAAGAGCCAGAAGTAACTTCCTCAGCCACAAGTCATATAGATGGTTTGGTGTGAAATTGCAAAGTAAGTGCTAGTGCATATCAGACAAAAGGTATCAAATGCCAGTTCAAGTGTCGCTGCAACACACGCAATACCTTCGTTCCCTAGCTGGAGCGCGAGCAAATGTAGCAGCAGCATCAACTTTCATATCTCAGGCAGGGTTCTTTGTCTTACTGGCTTCATCATAGGTAGAAATGTTTTTATTTCTCTCTGTTGATTGAAGCAGTGTGTGTGTGTCTCGCTGACCCAAATGCGGGCCTTGTACGGTAACAATGACAACGACCATAAATATATATATTACTACGACATATGGTCGCACTTTTGCTGCAATATCAATAATTTAACTCGAAGAGGAACAACATGGTGCAAAGAAATCTTGGAGACTTAACATCATTAAATGCATTTCCTCTTTATTTTTTTATTTATTTTTCCGACACTTAACATGACTTATTCATGTTATATATTTTATATAGGTGTAGTAAAATAAAATCAGAACGGTAAATAAATTCAGTTTACCCTCATTATTTCCAGATGAAGGTGAGGGACACATTTGTGTGGTATCGTTTTGAATTTATAATATCTGTATGGTGTATCTATTATATATCATTACAGAATGTGAATATTAGTTGGGAACGTTTATTTGGGAAGCTTTATACCGACTGGGATAGCTACTCTTTGTTTGCCAGACAAGAAGGCAGTGAAAACCTCGACTCGAACCTCCAACGCAGGGCTTAAAGCATTTGAATAGCGTTCAGCGACTACTTTCCAGTTTTATGTAGCCCAATTATTAGGTAAGTTGTCCAGTTTCCAACTAAACAATGCCCTCCTTGAGTTAACAAATAGTTGGCTGGGGAAACTCAATATCCTTAAACGAGTTAAACAAGCCACCACTCTGTACAGCTGTAAAATTAAATATTGGAAGCAAATTTAGGTTGGAGTAGTTATTCTTGTGGGCGCAATAGCGCAGTGGTTAGTGTGCTGGACTACTGTGCGAGAGACCCCAGGTTCGATCCCCGGAAAAACACAAATTACATCTTAAGGCTTTTTCTACTCCGCCACCTCTCGCGAACGTCCGACAAACATCCGAGAGTATGAATGTCCTGAAAAAGCTTCTCAATTCAGCCGTTCGGACTCGGCATAAAATTGTAGGTCCCTTCCATTCGTCCCAAAAATAGAAACTCACACAAACGAATGGTTGCGAGAAGCTAGGGCTAGGGTGTCTATCCGCCTGTTGCGCCAACTATTATTTTTTTTTTAGTTATTCTTGGCACGTGATAGTCTGGTGAACCATCTTGTGCCAAGAGTGGCATGCGCCTGCATTACTGAAGCCCTGAGGACCACTCCAACTTCTGCTATAGACATTTTTTCCACATATTCTAACGCTAGATACCTAGTGTAAAGAAGTTTCATCAAATTCGGTCACTCGAATGAAAGAAATTCTTTTGAGGACCCAGTCTGCAAACTGGTAACTCCGGATCGTATCCCAAATAACACTGAATACCATCTACCCTCGCACCAAATCAATGAAAATTTCCAAACCTATATAGTATATACCTTCTAGGATTGCATGGGAGGGGGGATCCGTTTGCTTCTATAAAAACGGGCCTCAAATGAAAGCAGGAGTGAGAGGAAACACGCTACAATTTAAAAATAAGGGCGGAGGGTAGTGATATGTGCGAGCACAAGCTCCGAGGTGAGATAGCCGGACAGGCCGGACCTTATAAGAGCTGTTTCGAAATATTCGGACGCAGGTCTATAGATATCTTCCATAATAATAATTTATTCATCACATATATCAGTGCAGTTTTAGACCAAGAAAATACAACGATCCTGGAAAACACCAAGAAGGTCAAGACTGGTCTCTCGATTTAATTATATCGTTTAACGAGGATATATCATTTGAAATCAAATGAAGAACAACTCTTGCCAAATGCAGTTTCTTCGACTTAAGACTCCAACATTGTAGTAGGTAAGCCCCTGCGAACTTTAATCCCAGTCCTGCTATATATACAGATCTGAAGTATTGACCTTTTAGACCAAGAGTCCACAGCACATTTTGGGTGCCAGATATAACCGAAAAAAGTAGATGAGTTGAAGGATGGGGTAAGGCTGATGCTATAAACCAAAGTCTTGCAGCTGATGGTCGTGGCTTTTGTGAGTAATACTATATTCAAAACCCATGTTTTTCTAAAACTGAGATAATTGATATAACCAGTCCAGGTTAGTTTTATTGTATAGAGTATTATTATCTCATCGCAAATATGTAGGTCCAAGACTTGTGCCAGACTGTTTCAAAATACAAAAAAAAAAACGTTTTTTATACCCTCCACAGGAAGGTATATTCACTTTGTCATTACATTTGTAACGCCAAGAAGGATTCACCGGAGACCCTATAAAGTATATATATTCTGAATCAGGATCACATTCTAAATCGATTTAGCCATGTCCGTCTGTCTGTCTGTCCGTCTGTCTGTCTGTCCGTCTGTTGAAAGCACGATAGCGTCCAAACGAATTGACCTAGGGGAATGAAATTTTGTGAGAGGACTTATTTTTACCGTCGTCAGGTTGGTATTGAAAATGGGCTATGTCGGTCAAGTAGTTCTGGTACCTCCCATACAAAACCACTATTAGACCCATGTGTATCTACGTCTGTTGAAATCACGATAGCGTCCAAACGAATCGACTTAGTCAACTGAAATTTTGTGAGAGATCTTATTTTTACGGTCCTCAGGTTGGTATTGAAAATGGTCTATGTCGGTCAAGTAGTTCTGGTACCTCCCATACAAAAACAATCTTTGGCCCATGTGTCTCTCTCTCTTGAAAACACGATAGCGTCCAAACGAATCGATCTAAGTGAATGAAATTTTGTGAGAGGACTTTTTTTTATGGTCGACAGGTTGGTTTTGAAAATGGGCTATGTCGGTCAAGTAGTTCTGGTACCTCCCATACAAAACCACTATTAGACCCATGTGTCTCTCTGTCTGTTGAAATCACGATAGCGTCCAAACGAATCGATATAGGCGAATGAAATTTTGTGAGAGGACTTCTTTTTACCGTCGTCAGGTTGGTATTGAAAATTGTCTATGTCGTTCAAGTAGTTCTGGTACCTCCTATACCAAACCAATATGGCATGGCGAACATTTTGCATGACTTTTATGCAGTGGAGGGTATCAAAGCATCGGCCAGGCCGATGATAACACTTTTACTTGTTTTTTTTTTTGAATATTTGACATAACCAAATAATATTTGCTTTAAAAAAAAAATTGAAAATCCATCCCTGATCACTAATATGTGGTTCCATTTGCAGGTGGCCAGCGTCATAACAGACCAATTCGAAATTCTGAAAAAGCCAGTTTTTTCAGCCGAAGTCGTCGATTCTAACCCAGAGGGTCAATGCGGTAGAGGCAGACCTCGTCGAAGATACCGCCACAAATAGCAAAGCACTTCAGCCAACTTGAAGTGCGCAAGTGGAAGCGGTTACAGCCAAGGATCGAGATAATTGGATTTATTTATGTAGTATACATAGTTTAATATCTACCAACTAACAAAAGCTTGTTTTTTTACTATTATTTTATTGTATTGTCATCAAAACTGAACCAGGATGCAAACCAGGATGTCCTAAGTCAGGGGCGGACTAAGAGGCAGTGGCACCCGGGGCGGTAAAATAAGCTTACACCCCTTAAAAAATTTAAGAAAAAAACACGAACTGAGATTTTATTTAAAGGTGCTTCAGAGCTTTTATTGCACTGAATGTTTCGATTAAATCATTAAAATCTATATTTTTTGTGTGTGCTCCTTTTCGATTGAAAGTATAGCCAGATTAGTCAACCTATTTTGGTCCATTGTTGATCGATAAGATAAGTCTTAATTAATTTGAATTTTGAAAAGCTTCTTTCACACGATGCCACTGAGTCGCTAATTGTTAAATAAATTTTCATCGCCAATGACAGACTCGGTAACGAGTCTGTAAAGTCCCACTTAACAATGAATCTTAAAAATGTAAAGGCTGTCCAAATTTCTGCATCTTTTAAATTTATTTTTGCAGCTACTATGTGATGCCGTATTCGCCCGATTTCCAATATGATACTGTTATTTAGTTCTGTAAATGTCGAGGTAAGCATTGGAACAGCAGCACTCAGTTCTTCTTCCATTCCATACAGCAATATTTTTGGATGAAGAACTGCGAAAACTAACGCAATGTCTGCCATGGCCTTAGACCGATGAATAAGTTCAGTGCAAAATGTATCCCGACATTCTAAAATGGATCTTCGAGTTTCTTATTCCAACGTCAAACCAGCATCTATGCTGCATCAACTTCTTCCGCACCAGAATGAATGATAACACAAAAACGTAAAGTCGCATACAGCAGATAAGACTATGGTTGCAGCAACTCTTGTATCCCAATTTTCCTTTTGAGGATCACAAATAAGTTCAAGAGTTGAAACTATCTTCACGAAATTTTCCTTCAATGGCTTAACAGCCTCGTGATGCTTAGAAAAATTTGTTAAGTCTTTCCACTGTCCTAAAAAACGTTGTACTTGAAGGAGTGCTTCCCAAAGAGTGAACTCCACAAATGTTTAAAGAATGGTTTGCACATGGCGTAAACAAAGCTTTTGGATTAATTTGCCGAATTCATTTTTGAACTCCTCCATAAAATACCCGCCAATAAGTCGCAGCATTATCATATCCCTGAGCCCGGCCAAGGTTAATGTCAAGACTATCTTCGTTGAGTTGCCTTTTTAAGTTTTTTGGCAGTCTTTCCAGATGTAGGAAAAAACGGTACCAAGAAATAATACTTTATTTCTTACAGGTTCGAAACGTAATTTTGGACTTTATTGCTATTTAATAGATAACCACGAACAGAATAAAAAAGAAAATATTTTCAACTGACAGTGGACTTATTTACTTGTATTTTTTTTTCATATTCACCCACTCCAAATCCTACAGTGCTATAAGGTTGCAGGTGGGCAACGAGAAAGCAATTTTTTTTCGCATTTGTCCGAATAAGATCTTTCGGTGAAGTATGGCCTAAGAATTAAAAGCATTTCTTGAGTTGACACACATAGATTTAGTATAATGGGAAGTTGAGCATAGTAGAAATAGAAAAGTTTCCTCCCCCTTTTTTAACCTTTTTTGGTGGAATTTTGAAAAACGATGAATGAGGCATGTAATAATGTTGACTTTTCTATCAACATTCAAAGTTTCAAGTTCATACGGCTGACGGTTCGTGAGTTATTTTGTAGAAAATATAAATAGTCCGTATAGGCACCGTAGGCCTAGCTTTGGATAAGTTTTTATTTTAGGCACCTAACATTTTCATATGCCGAGTTTTTCATACACTCTCAAAAAGGTGGTGCAGTGGAAAAAACATTCAAGATGTATATTGTATAAGATGTGTTTTTTCGGGGAACGATCCTGTGACCCCTCGCACTGTAGTCCAGTACACTAACCACTGCGCCCACGTTCCTTTCTAGAAGCAATTCTTTTTTTACTTCCTTTACAAAATCCTTTCTGTACTCTCCTTCCTCGAAAATATTAGTACATTAGGTAAGGTATAAAGATATAATACATAGTATGTACATTATGCTGGCGTACATGCATGCGTACAGGCATACAAAGCGGCGCTGCAAAGAAGGACCAGAGCTGCTCGTGAGCTCTACGCGCAGAAAAGAAGAGACGAACACCGGCTTCTCAGGAGAAAAAAGAAAGAGCACGAGAAGCGCGCGATCGAGGATATAGAGAGATGTTACAGCAGGAATGAGGTTTGGAAGTTTTACCAAAGGGTAAAAAGAACCTGCCAAGGCTACAGAGCCCGAACCGAAGCCTGCAAGGACGAACAAGGGAACATCATAGTAGAAAGTATGCCCGAAGAAAGTATGCCCGATGAATGGAACCTCAGCATTGTCTGCCCGATCCTCAAGAAAGGAGACCCTCTGAACTGCGCCAACTACAGAGGTATTAGTCTTCTTAACATCGCCTACAAGATCTTATCTGCCGTGTTGTGTGAACGCCTGAAGCCTTTCGCCAACAACCTGATTGGTCCCTATCAGTGTGGCTTCAGGCCAGGAAAGTCTACTATCGACCAAAATATTCACACTGCGGCAGATCTTGGCAGGAAGTCCAAATCGATACCCACCACCTTTTCATCGATTTTAAGGCCGCCTATGACAGCATTTATAGAGACGAGCTATACAGAGCAATGTCTAGTTTTGGCATCCCTGCCAAACTCGTTCGTCTGTGCAGGATGACAATGGAGAATGCACGCTGCTCCATCAAGGTCGGTAAAGAACTCACCGAGACCTTCGATGTCTGAAAAGGATTTAGACAAGGCGATGCGCTGTCATGTGACTTCTTCAACATCGTTCTTGAAAGAATAGTGCAAAACTCAAACGCTAACACCAGAGACACTATCTTTCAAAAGTCCGAGGGACGGCGCAGTAGAGGAAGACCGCGACTCAGGTGGCGCACACAAGTGGAAGGGGACCTTAACCAACTTAGCGTGCGAAACTGGACACAGCTGGCCAAAGATCGTGCTGGCTGGAGACGCTCGTTGGTTGAGGCCCAGGTCCACCCCGGACTGTAGCGCCACCATAAGTAAGTAGGTACATGCAAATGCATGCCCCAAAATTTAATCGGTTTCTCACATTTTCGAAATTAGATACCTAAGAAACAAATATTCAAATCGACTTATGCAGGTTCTAAAGAAACTGTGGCGATGTCAAACAAAAATCCATTTCTTGATGGGCTGGGTCCCGCCTATGACACATGCACATTTTTATCGCCTGTAACCTCCGTAACACAGATGATAGTAGGTATATTGATAATTTTGATATCTAAATGCATATGTATCTATAAATTCATCTTCTCTATGGTCTTTAGCACGTTCCAAGAAATTATGTAAAAATACTATCGCGCCTATCACTTAACCAATTAAAATATTAGTTTAGAGAAGAATTAAGTTTCAGAAGCTTGCTTCTTTTTTTCCACGAAAACTGATAATGATCCAATTAAAAAACAAATAACTTCAACTATACGCACCGCACAGTTATAAGAATGAAATCGGACCGCCATTATCGTTTTAATGTGAGAAAATTCCCCCTTAACATGCGTGTAACATAAATTAGCCCAAAACACACAACTTAATTTTATATATTATGTTTATTAGATGTATAGATGCTAAGGGCACGCCCTTCAAAGTGGAACCCCTGTGGTATTTCAAATTGAACCCCTGCGGTATTTGACGCTTATTTGGTCACTTCTCCGTGAGTAAATTATGATTTATCTATTCTGAACTCTGAGATTGGTTTCCCTTTCCACGCTTTGTTTCCACACACAGATAAGGCCAGAACGTGGGCTTAGATTTATGGCCCAATAGCTTTCCACCTGTTGGGCTTTTTAAAATTCATTCTACAATCGTTATGTCGACTAAAGAGTTGGTATATAGGTAAGGTATATGACAAAAGCGTTGGCAATAAAATTTAGCTCTTTATTAGTTACAAACTGTTGCGAATATTTCGCACGAGTTACTAACAAAACATCATGAAATCGCGCAGCCATTTCCGGCGACCCCATTCAACTGCAATAAATTTCAACATTTAATGGCTATAATGATAATGTAATGACTTTTTCAAATCTCTGGTGGTATATTCGTCTTTGGCTGAAAGAGAATAATCTAATCAGCTAATAAAAACTGAGTAATGGTATACTTTCGAAAAGAAATTAAGGCCAAGATAAGCTTATCAAGCAGTAATCTGCGAGGATTATTAACTGAAATACCCTTCTCTCCGGTTGTAATGAATTTCACCCCAGTGTAATAAATGCGATTAAACCAAATCACCAGATGTGCACCGCCCCCCAAAAATCCCTCCCTCTGATAAACATGCATTCGAAGGGAGTTGTATAACCTACTCCAGTTATACAGAAGCTATACCTCCTTTCATTACTTAATGGTAAATGTCTTGAAAATTTTGAACAAAACTCAGAACACACTCTTCCCAGATTGATAGCCCATCAGTCAGCACGAGGTGGAGATGTCCTTCCATCATTATAATCCTGATACACAGTATACTGTATATTTGTACACACTATACACACGTGTAGATACATGTTGTGTACAAGATGAACGGTATTCGACTTAAATGATGAATGGTGTAGACTGTAGACTGGGAAGCAAAAGGACTCATGTGTAGAATTTGTCGCACGAGTGTGATCGGTTTGTTTACCAAAAATTCCTTTAGCAGTAATTAATTAGGAAAAAATAGGTTTTCTATTTACGCAGGATCTGCTCAATTTATGTGAGTGCTATGGGGCGTAAAATTGCCTCGTGTAGCAAGAAAGTTCCGTTGTGCGTAGGGCTCCTATGCGTCCAGAATAATTAATCAAATTGTTAAATTAATTCTGCGGAATAATATTTCAGAAGTACGAATATTATGGGGTTGTGTTGGCGACGCCGACGCTTGGCGAAGTAATGATATTCAATATTTATGAATATATTATGCATTTGCTAATCCCACGTTCACTTTCAATTAAGTCCGTTGGAAGGAAGAATTAAGCCAAAGGTTATCTATTATTGTAATATGGGCAAGTGTTTCATATTCCATATATCCCTGGTATTAAATTTACTCAGAAGAGAATGGAATTCAAAAATAGCTGTCTGGCAATGGCAACGTCTGCAAGTTATTTACCCCAATCGTGTTCCACTAACTGGGGCAGATGACGTCTTTTCGATCAGTTTTCAGAAAAATGCGCTTTGAAAAAATAACATAAAAAAAACCGTCATTCAAGTATCTACATAGTGTTTAGTAGTTAAAAAATGATTTTTTTCGTTTCAAAAATCAACTTTCAAATGAATAAAGATATCGGTAGAAAATTCTTTTTTTTTTTTCTACAGGAAATTCTAAAGGCTATAAAGCTGTACATTTTGAGAAAATTACTATATAGGGTGGTTTAGAATGTTGGGCTGAAGTACATTTTTTTTCGCACATTTTTACAACTTTAGCTCCCATGGGTGTCGAGAAATAACACTTAAAATGTATTTTTTTTTTATACGGGAGGAAACAACTTTGGGCCAATAACAAATATTTTCTTAAAATCAGCTCGGTAGTTTTCTAGATATAAGATTATTTTGGTTTTTTTCACCTTTTGTCCAATTTTCATCAAATGTGAATCTAAACCATACTTGGACCCCCTCAAACACACACAAAAAAATTTCATAAAAACCGGTCCAGCCGTTTACAACACATACGTAGAGAAGAAGTATGTACAATAATACAGCGGAACCGGCAGAGGTTGTCCTGCCTGCATTATGTAGAAATCGGTCCAGCCGTCTAGGAGGAGTTCGATTTCGATTAGAAACACGTACAGCAGAAGAATTATATTTATATAAAGATTGGGAATTGCAAAACAAATGAATTTTTATAAATAAAGGTTTTGTAACTTGGCATCAGAAAGAAACTTTTCTTTTTTTTTTTAAATTGCATGTTCACAAAAATGTCAACATTTGTCCATATTCTTAACAAAATATGTGTGTATGTTTACACGAGAAAATCCTCTTTTTTTTTACATGTCATTTGGTAAGAGGATGGGGAAATTTACTGTAGAAGTAATTTTATCATGATGATTTTTTACCTTGGAGCTATTAGGTTTTTTTTTTTTAAATATACAACTTTTGGTCTTTATTCGTTACTAATACATTTTATTTTTATTCATTTTTATTCTTCTGTTCAAAAATGATTTGCTAACCAATTTTGGTGTCCAAGAAGTTGTTTCATTTCGGAATAAATCATTTTCAAGCACTTAACTTCAGACAAACATACAAAGCAATTTGTGTTTCTCATTTAGCGAAACAAATGGGCATGTTCGATTGTTCGTGCTCTCACACCTTATTGTGCAAGCGCACATCAATTAAGTAGGTAATTACGATTGTCTTATTGTGAGATAATTTCTTTAGCTGTTTATTTAAAGCCGGAAAAGAGCAATGAATTCGCGCTTCCATAAAAGTGTTGGTCAATTTCAACAAAAGTGTGCTTACAAATAAAAAAAAATATTTGGATTGTCTTGTCATTTAGATAAAGCAGAATTGAATGAGCGCCGAGGGTATTAATTTCGTATGCGAACAGACTGTTAACATTTTGAAGGGGGTTTTCTAAAACATTTTACCTGGAATAGACTCTTCTGGATTTCCACCGTCATGGATGCAAGACTTTCTTATGTTCAAATCTATTATAGGAATCCACGAAATCGGACATCCGCGATGGCAATACCTGCTTGCCAAAAACTCGTGTGACTGCAGGACAAACAAATTATGCAGCTCGCTTTATCCCTATCCAATCCAATCCTATTTCCAAGCCAGACAAAGGGAGGGTTCAATATAGACAACAACCTAAGGATCAACATGTACACGGATGGCTCAAAAATGGAGATAGGTACGGGAGCTTTGGCAAAAATGGTGTCGAAAATGAACATCAGTGAAGCGGACACATCCATATTGCCACAGATAGTTATACCAAAAAGAAGAGTCTAAAATGCATAAATTAGACGATGATGATCGCTTTAAAATTTAGTTAACTGAAATAGGCATTTTATCAATCGCGCTCTGGCGTCGAGAAGGAGTCTGGAAAGGATTGTTTCTTAATTGTCTTCCCATAAACTGGTCGAAGTCCAAGTGCTTGGTTATATCCGAAGAAAAACTCGACTTATCTTATTTTCTTTTAAACATATTTTATTATTTATATTATATTATATTATATTTTATTTTAAACAACGCAGTTATTGATTAGATATGTCGAATCGAATTTAATTGAATTCATTCATATTTGTTTTTTTTTATAATTATTCATTCTTTCAAGTGAACTGAATTTAAAAAGAATCATGTTTTTAGTAAAAAGATTAAATATAATGTGTGTGCGAAAACAGACGAAATGTAAATTTTGTATACCAATTATATCATGTAGAGTTTAATTAAAACTTCGAGATCGAAATCATTCAAGACTCCAATACCAAGTATCCCTAAACAAAAAAAGAGAAGCCTTTGGGGAAGGACTACTGGCCACTGCCCTTTCACAACCAAAGTCATTTTCATTACCACAGAAAATTATAGAATAAGAAAGAAAGGAATCTGATGAGCTCCATAAAATTGCGAATAATCCCTTTATGGACGTTGGGTGGCCATTGTTTTGTATGTATGTATAGACGAGTTACAACAATCAGCCCTCTAATGACAATCAAATAGAAGATTCCTTGTGAAATGGCTTACACTGCAGTACGAATACAATATGAAATGGTATATACGCATTCAGGGCAATTAAATTCGCGTTTGGCCGTCAGATTGTGATTACAAATAAATTGAACAACAAATGTGCTCGTTTGCGTTCAATATTCGCATGCGACATGACCTTGATTAATCAGAAGACGTCTTCTTCTCTCTGCGTCAACGTCAATATGACGCTTTGTAAATAGTTTGCTGAAGCAATCTATGTCGTCGCATCTGTTCAAACCGACAGTAGGGTGTGTTTCTTTGGTGGGCGCAAGCAATTGTGTATTCACATCGAATTGCTTTTCCGATTACTTCCGATTGTTTCTTAAGATAATGGTTTTATGTGCCGTTGAAGTTCCCATTTAAAGTGTCTTACTTGGTCATGTAAATCAAATCATGTGATTCCTTATAAGGCAGGTTAAAGTTAAGACTAAAATGCTAATTGACTTTGCGTTCTGACTGAGTAATGAGACAGATTTTATCCAAATGTTTACATAAAACTGCAAATTAATTGTCACTTTAGTAAATTTTTATTTATTTAATTTAAGGTATAGGTAGCAGCAGCTAGCGTGCGGTCGATTCTTTTTTTTTTTTTAAAAAACCATGTGAGTATTTTAAGACGTAACATTCAGAAAATAAGATTCCTATTTAATAAGAAAGTCTCAACTATTTGTACTATTATAAATCAACATGAACACACGAGATTCTAAATAATTTGCACACAGATGTGAAAATTTGTTTAGTGTCGCATATTTCGGCAATCTTGTCGTAGGTCTTCTGTTATTATTTATAGTTATCCCACACATTTTTTAACAAAATTTTATTCTGCTGCTGTCAACTACATACTGACAAAATTGTAAATATGTAGTACATTTTTTTCAGGACAATTCTCAGACAATTCCTGACAATTTATTGTCATGCAAATTTTTTTTTTTTGAAACCAAAACTTGACAAATTTTTGGTTATTTTCCGATAATTCTATAAAATTGTCTAATATTATCGATCACGTTCAAAACTCGTTTTAGTCAAACTCACAAGTCACAAGAGTGACAGGGGTTGGGGTCGAAATTCTGCTGAGGTCAAAATTCTTTTTCCAAAATTCTGCTTTAAAAATTCTTTTAACATTTTCCAAATTTTTTTTTATTATTTATGTAAAACATTCTACCTACCTACTCCGGGATAGTTTTTCTAGATTGTCCGGGTTTTTCATCCTTATGAGGAAATTCGGAAATTCGAAATTAACAGAGCTTGAAAGTGTCAAGTGAATTCAGAAAAATATGATTGTAATACCAACTTTGGTAATAGACAAAAGAATGTTTCGAAAACACTGAATGAAAATAAGTTATGTCCACCACAATATGCGATCTTACCTATTGAAATCGATGTAATCACTTAAAAAATATAAAATATTTTGCTGAATTGCTCGAAAATGAATATAGAATACCGGGAACTTTTATACCATTCCAACAGGTTATGACTTTCTCTTCACCCGGCAGTGGAACGACTTTTGCTTCTGTTAGAAACCCTAAAATAATATTTGGAAGAGGTCAAAAATCCACCGAAAATATAGAATTTTTTTTTTTTGTTTTGGCAAAATTAATGTTTGTAAAATACGAAGTATATTTTGTATTCGGGTCCCAAGCAAATTTTCCAAAATCCCAGAAATTGATTTTCTTTATCTCTTCCCCTTTTCCACCAATTGGAATTAGAAGTTGGAAAAATATGGAGTATTTGTCTAAGGAAATATTTCTGTTTTTAGATTTGAGTTTAGTCAACTTCTTTTTTCAATAGTTTCATGTGCCAGAAAATCAGCCGATAATAATTACTCAGCGCAAATGACACATGGCCTTAAAACATGGATGTAGCTACCGCAATAGTACGCGCATTTTGGTCCTAGTTTTGTACTCTTTTTTAGATCCTATTTTGTCCTGGATAGTTTGCGATTTTCATGCTCGATAACTACTTTCTTCAAATTATTTCTGGCAACCCTAGCGTGGATGGATATATGTATTATTGTGAAAAATTAAATAAATGTAAAAATTATATTGCAATTATGAAATAATTTGTAATTTTTTGGCTGTTTTTTTTTTTTTTGTGTGTTCCTGGTACCCACCCTGTGTACCTTCTTTATATGAAATACTAGCGGACCCCCTGCACACTTCGTAGTGCAAAATAGAAAAATAAAAAAATCAATTGCAAATTCATTTAAATCAGTGACAAAAAGTTTTTGTTGTAATGCTCTGTACACTGTACAATGTACATGTTTTGTTTTTCCAGGAATCGTATTGCCTATATAGTATTCTGTCTATCAGGACAATGCATATCAATGTTACAAATTTTAAAAACGTTGGCTCCCATATGACTGTCGAAGAGAAGTGAATACTCCTAGGCCAACACCTAAGATTGTCCAAAAATTTTAACTCAATCGATTCGGTGATTTTCGAAATAAAGGATTTTTAATGTTTTTGTTGTATGGGCTGTGCCACGCCCCTTTGTGCAATTTTGCCCAATCTTCACAGGAATACTCCCGGGCCGATACCTAAGATTGTATGTAAATTTGAACTCAATCTATTCAGTGGTTTTCGAGATATAAGATTTTAAATGCATTTTTTGTATAGGATGCGCCACACCCCTTTGTCCAATATTGACCAATCTTTACAGGAACACTCCCAGGACAATACCTATGATTATATGATATGATTATCTGTAAATTTAAACTCAATCGATTTGGTGGTTTTCGAAATATAAGATTTTTTAATGATCTTGTTGTAGGGTGGTGCCACGCCCCTTTGTCCAATTTTAACCAATCTTCACAGGAATACTCCTGGGCCGATACCTAAGATTGTATGTAAATTTGAACTCAATCGATTTGCTGGTTTTCGAGATATAAGATTTTGAATGTATTTTTTGTATGGGAGGTGCCACGCCCCTTTGTCCAATTTTAACCAATCTTCACAGGAATACTCCTGGGCCGATACCTAAGATTGTATGTAAATTTGAATTCAATCGATTCAATGGTTTTCGAGGAATAAGATTTTGAATGCATTTTTTGTATGGGAGTTGCCACGCCCCTATAACTCATGAACCAATACACCTACAAATACCGTATGAACTTATAAACTATGGTATCAAGGTCACCTTTCATGGGAAATTTCCAGAATCAAAATCGGTTCACGCATTACAGAGAACATTATCGACAAACACAATTGACCATGATTTTTATATATATAGAAAATAATATTGTAATTTATTGACAAAGTTGAAAAATATTTGTTTTCTTTAAATTCGTAAATTGGAAAAAAAACAGAATTAGCAGAATTTATTTGTTTAAAATATTGCCTGTCAGAATTTTAAAAAGCTGAGTTTTGAAAAGCAGAACAGAAAAAAAAAACAGAATTTTGAAAAGCAGAATTTTCGTGTTAAAAGTCAGAATTTTGCAAAGCAGAATTTCGACCCGCTCCCGAGTGACAGTTCTCTTCTCTCACTTGATGTCTCTGAGTTTTTATTGGCATCGATTGTTCACGTGAACAGTTTACTCAGTTGACTTTTATGGAGGTGTAGTCGACAAATATAGTCACAAAATTGGTCTGCATCAGTGTTGTAATTAATTATTATGTCAAATATAGTCAAGAGTTTCTCGACATAATACTAATGTCGTTTTCGGTTGGTCGTCCAGAATCGTCCGGAAGCAATCCGAACGGCTCTGAAAGCGTTCGATTGGCACTCAACTGACAGTTCTTCTACTGAAAAGAAGAGAAAATTTCGGTTCTGGACGACCAACCGAAAACGACATAAGTTGACATTTCTATTAGGATGTCAGTGAACGCAGTTTGACATTTTAATTTGGCCTGATATAGCGCACCACTCACTACTCAGTACCCTTACCCTCGGGTTCTGAGTAGTTTATTGTTAACTAAAAGAAGAATAATTATTGTTGTTACTTTTGATTTTAGAATACTTTTTGTTACTAATGTAACTCTTTATAATATGACATTTTTCTGTATGGGAGACAGTGGTGCTTGTTTACCCTGATATAAATTCCGACTTGTAAAAATTTTTAAAAATTGCTATACTTACACAGAAATGTTATTTAAGTTTGGAGAAACTTTACAAAACTTTTGTTGTTATGCTTTTAAACAAACAACCGCAAAAAGTAAAACTTATGTATGTATACATAATTGACAAAGCTGACGAATTTCAGGATATGTATACTCGTATTTTCAAGATCCTGTATGGATTCTAGTTTCATAATGTAAAATGGTAATCAATAGTTAAGAAAGTAAAAATATTCCTATCATAGATTTGTGACCGGGGATTAAAAGTTTAATTTGGTAAGCACAAACAGTTTGGCAAGTGTAGTATCTTGAAATAATGTATAAATTGTCATCATTTTAGTGTATGCTTACACTGTATAAAATGTCAGATTTAATAAAATAAAACTCACTTTATACGAGACTATACAGAACCATCAGACAGATGTCATTTGTTCAGGATACTACAGCAAGTGTCTTGTGGTAAATATTGCCCAAAATACAAATATATATAAATCAAATTACCATCATCGATCGAGGAGATACGAAAAGCCAAAAGTATTAATACAAATAGCAATAAAATAAGAATAGACCGTTTTAAAAATATCTGAATAAAGACGGCTCGAAAGCCTGACTTATTTCGATTTGACGTGGGCCTTCATATTTTCTATTTATATTCTTTTGATCTGAGAGGTGTTCAAATCAATGTCATAGTATTTTTCTTCTTTCACAGCTTCCAAAGCTGACTTCTTCTAGATGCTCATGCCTGGAGTTTGCCCCTTTCCAGCAAGCAAGGATAAAATTGTAAAATGTTAATAAAATCCATAGCAAATCTTTTCTCGAGTTTTGTACGATGCAGTCAAGATATCTATTCGTCTTTCATTTATATTTTCCTTTAATCTACATCTCAAGCACTCTCAAATTTTTCAAGTGTTCACTCAATAAATTTCATCTTTAATCGTAGGTACTAAAATTAAGAGAACACTCAACTGTCAAAATTTGAGAGTGGTGCGTTTTCGTTGAACTTGACTAATTTTTATTTCCGCCTAATAAAGTGTTCCTTTCAAAATGCTAAAGGAAATTCAATTCATTCGTTCATTAATTTTTGTTGGCCCGCTTATCCATTAAGTGGGTCGCGGGTGTAGGTTGCTCAAGTGAACTCTCCCATAGTCCATTCGTTGGAAGACGGGCCTTAGCTTTCTTGTTATAATACAAGTTTCAGGCATTTGTATCTCTATTGTGGATTTCCTTCAAGCTTGAGCGTGCAAGGCGGGATACTTACAGAAATATCAGTTCTGAAATATCTACCGAACCTTATGAAAACCAAAAAGTATTTTTAACTACATATTTTTAATTGCGGATAAAATCTATTTTAGGCCCTAGTTATAGCTATCATTGAAATGCATCATTGAAAATTTTGTTTTCCGATTTTAAGACGAATAATCAAACAATATTGGCTTTAGTTGGTATCAAGATAAAGCTAATCAATTGTGGAATTTTTTTACGAAAGAAATTACTTAATTCTGATTAAAACTTTTCTTTAAATCCAATTTTATTATTTCACTGATCGAAATCGATTTCAATGATTCTCGTTTCTCTAATTTGGAACCCAATCGTTTCACTGATGTGTTCGATTTTCATTCTATTCTCAGCTGTCAGTTTTGCTTTCAATGATCAACTCTAACCTCAAAACCTATACTTGTTTGCGGCCAAGTCACTGACAGGTTCTTCCACTGACACACTGATTGCTATAACCGACTTGTCAAAAAAATTAAACCACCATTCCACTGATTTGTTCCAATGATGCATTTCAATGATAGCTATAACTAGGGCCTTAGCTGGAAAGCCGAAGTTTGTAGAACTTCGATTTAATTGCTATAGTCCATCTCTAGAAGGCTTCACCTAACTGTGAACTATTCACGAAACGACACAGTGATAGTGAAAATAAAATATCAATGTGCTGAAAACTGCCTGAAGTGACGAAAATACTCATTAGTCATTATCATTACACTCGAAAACCATTTGATTTGACATGGAAACGCGCACTTACGTTCAGTTGCATTTATAAATGGTCTTAATTCTTAAATTCATACATTAGATAATTCGAATATCTGTGACGTCTATTGAGGTGCTCTTCAGTAACTCTTTCTAATGCATTTTACCCACTTAACAGTTTTAATCGCTGATATCAACAAAATTCTAATCTCAATCTCTATTCGCACTTTCGTTTTTCGAAATGGATTATATTTCCCTATGTCACTGGAGTTCTCATCTCGATAATACTCGCCTACTATTATGAAATGTGTGGGCGCAGTAGCGCAGTGGTTAATGTGCTGGACTACTGTGCGAGGGATCCCAGGTTCGATCCCCGGAAAAACACAAATTACATCTTAAGGATTTTTCTACTGCGCCACCTCTCGCGAACATCTGACAAACATCCGAGAGTATGACTGTCCTGAAAAAGCTTCTCAATTCAGCCGTTCGGACTCGGCATAAAGGTCCCTTCCATTCGTTCCAAAAATAGAAACTCACACAAAACGAATGGTTGCGAGAAGCTAGGTCTTGGGTGTATACCGCCTGTTGCGCCGCCTATTTATTTATTTTATTATGAAATGTGATTGCTTAACAATCCAGTGACCTCTTTGATCCACCTGTAGAAAAATTAATCAGCCAAAAAATGGGTTGGGTGCGACGCCAACATTATTGAAGATCTAAATTCTTATAGTTGTCAATATAAGCTTAAGTATAACCACTCAATGACTCTCCAATAGCAAGTGGTTTGGTTTGATGGCTTTGTCGATCGTGTAAGCGGACGAGATTTATGATGGATTACATTTTTCATAATGCACATCAGGGATTGTGTCAGTTAATTGAACATGTTTGTATATTCTGTGGCATGGACGAAACAATCCTTTCCAGACTCCTTCTCGACGCCAGAGCGCGATTGATAAAATGCCTATTTCAGTTAACTAAATTTTAAAGCGATCATCATCGTCTAATTTATGCATTTTAGACTCTTCTTTTTGGTATAACTATCTGTGGCAATATGGATGTGTCCGCTTCACTGATGTTCATTTTCGACACCATTTTTGCCAAAGATCCCGTACCTATCTCCATTTTTGAGCCATCCGTGTACATAGCAGTGGTGCCATTTTAGCATTTTTTATGCTAGATCTAGCATATTTAAACCTTAAATTGCATATTAGTATAAATAAAATAGATATGCTATATGCAATCTAGCATATTTTCAACATTCAACATAAAAAAAAAATCAAAACCCATCATGAACATATTCGTGGTACATATATGCATCCATAAACATTTTCTGTATTTGGCATTACTGAATATGTGAATGACAATAGGTCTGTTTTTTTCCACATCTATCTCAGTGAAGTCAAGTAAAGTAGGATGTTTTACACGCAATTACAACAACTATATAGAGTCTCGAAAGTGTCAAACAGTTCATAGTTGTTGTAATTGAGTGTTAAAAATCCTACTTTACTTTACTTCACTGAGATAGATGTGGAAAAAAACAGGCCTAATTATTCAATTGAATGAAATCAAAGCTTCTCAATAGTACCTAGAGGTCTATTCCTTTACTTTTGCAGTAAAAATGGAAAAGACTCTCAAAATGACGGTGCTGGGGTTGAATTATTCTCTCACAGTGAGAGAAATTTACGAAAATGTTACGGAACGCTTTTATAGTACCTAAACTCTATGCAAAATAACAGATGCATTTTCTTTTCCATAAATTACATCAGTATACGATGTGACGTATGGCTTTAGTTCCTTAAGGGCTACAGACCACTACAACAATAATTAATAATTGCAGTAGTAAAAAAGTAGGAATGTATTTCAAATTCGTTATAAACGCGAAGAATTTGCTAATTTATTACCAACATTAGCTGAAACATCCAGGGATGAAATTTATTCGGTATTAATGTATCTTATTGTAATGAAATCAAAACATAAATGGGAATAGTAATAGCACGCATAATACCAAAATGCCAAATAGGTCGACAAATTTCAAATCAGCTGTCAATTGTCAAGTGTCTGGCAGTTTTTTAATTGTTAGGTACTACAAGAAAATTGTTGAATAAAAAATAAAGACTCGGCAAAATATCAGTACAACCACGAAGACGGGGAAGATGATGACCTTAAGCCCGTATGACACTAGATTTTTTGTTTGCATATTTCACGCGTTTAAAATGAAACTAGAACAGTACGAAAAATTAGAAAGAAAATTCCCGATAGGTGTGATTGCGTATACAACAACTTTATTAATGTATATAAAAAAAAGCATTGAAAATGTATTCAAATTATATTTTTCACCTGGGAGTTTTTTTTTTGTTTGACATTTTAACATTATTTGGCATTTCTCCTCCCGTTACTTTTAAGTCTAACTTTTTGAAAATAAATTCGTTTGAAAATTTGTGTTCCTTTGCAAACAATTGCTACCCCTTTCATAATACATACCTACACTTTTTGTCTCTTTTACAAGCAGCTGATTTTTATACCCGGTACCACACTGTGGTGAGGGTATATTCACTTTGTCATTCCATTTGTAACGCCCATAAGGAGGCGTTGTAGGTATGACAAACTATATATATTATTGATCAGCATCACTTTCTTAGTCGATCTAGCGATGTCCGTCTGTCTGTCCGTCTGTCTGTCCGCACGATTACGGCCGTAATTTAAGAGCTATCGACTTGAAATTTGGTATGTAAGCTTTTATCCACCAGACTGAGGCTAAGTTCGAAGATGAGCAAGATCGGATGAAAACTACTACTACCTCCCATACAAAAATATCGGATTTATATAGCTTTTTGATGTTAAAAATTAAATTTAAATAGCTACAGTAAAGATAGCAAGTTTAAACTTTGTACATATTGTTTCAATAATATTTAAAAATTTTTGACAAAAAATGAGCTTGGTCGGATAAAAACTACCCGTACCTCCCATACAAATATACAATTTTTTTATTTTTACAATAATATAGTACCGGGTATTTGAGCTTCGGCATAGTCGAAGATAATTGTCTTACTGGTTATTCCTTTTTTTTGTAATAAAAAAATTGTTTTTAAACGTTAGCATATTTTGCTTAATTCCTCCATACAATTTATCATATTTTTTTCTTAATTTGGCATATTCTCTTAGAAAATTTCTTGCAACACTGGTACATACATAGTACATCTGAACAATGAACATCCTTTGCATACATATTATGTAACGAACAATTTTTGATGATCGCAGGAATTTCATTAACATTTAGAGAGAACAGTAAAGGATCAGGCGAGAAGTTGTAAGACCGACGAAGTTAATCTGCGAGTTTGGAATGAACCACGGTGTCAAAAGCCTTGGGGAAATCAAGGAGAACCAGAAAGCTTACTGTGTCCTCGTCGAGTGCTTGCCAAAGATCCTCTATGTCATTTAACAAAACAGTAACACAGCTGTGTTTTTCGCGGAAGCCGGTCTGTTTAATTGATAAAAAATTCGTTCAAATACTTTCGAAACGAAAGGTACAATAGAAATTGGTCTAAAATCATCGCGCTTAGCATTTTTGGGTATGGGCAAAATTTTAGCTAATTTCGATTCTTCAGGAAATTCTCCAGTAGTTAAAATGGTATTAAATATGTGAGTAATATATGGAAGAATACATTTCAGAAAAGTTGGGTGCATTTCATCGAGCCCGATGGCGCAAGACTTAACCCAAAGTATGCTTTCGACCACGTCTTCACAGCGAACCGCTATAAACCCAAAACTGGAATGTTGAGACTCGAGTTCAATGAAAGTCAAGGAAGCCTGAGGAATACTTAAAGAAGGCTGCAGTGGTAGGGAAACAAACTTGTTGTTTAATGAATCGCCGTCAACATTCTCAATGAGATTATTTATATTTGGGCTTACCAAGCTTACCAAGCTACGTAAGTTATTCCACAACTAAAAACAAATATATGGCGCAACAGGCGGTAGACACCCTAGGCCTAGCTTCTCGCAACCATTCGTTTTGTGTGAGTTTCAATTTTTGGGACGAATGGAAGGGACCTACAATTTTATGCCGAGTCCGAACGGCTGAATTGAGAAGCTTTCTCATGATAGTTATACTCTCGGATGTTTGTCAGACGTTCGCGAGAGGTGGCGCAGTAGAAAAAACCTTAAGATGAAATTTGTGTTTTTCCGGGGATTGAACCTGGGATCCCTCGTACTTCAGGGTCCAGCACACAAACCACTGAGCTACTTTGACCACAACTGTTGACCATTTAATGAAGTACTGAGTTTGCTAGAATATATACGAGTCTTCCCAGCGCGAATTTCCATTGGACAAATAGCCGTGGCACATCCCGCTTTGTGTATGTGTACGCCCGAGTATATAACGAAAAATTTAGGTAAATATACAAACATTACACATTTTTCCGCTTAGTCGTTTAGAGTTTGCAACGGCGCGGAAAGACAGACAGTATAACTAGACCCATCATTTTAAGTGTTCTACAGTGGCCGGCATAAGTATTTTGACAAAACTAAAGTTAATTCTGCTCATAATTTGAACTTACTTCATGTAAATTTTGGCATCAATGGAAAGGTCATTTAAATTCCGTTTGAATTTCCGTTTCATTAACCTATTAAGTACCCATTGAAAATTTATAACTTTTGTAAAAGTCTAATCTTTTGCCTTTTTTCCTCGGTCTTAAAAAAAAATGTTTTGATGCAAAAATTTTCTTCAAACAATATTCTAATAGTAACTGCAAAAATCTCTTCGCTAATATTTTTTATGATTTTTTGAATGGGATGATCTCAGAAAAATTTTGTATGAAAAGGAGGAAAAAGTGGTTAAAATAGTCATTTTTAGCAATATTCAAATTATCAGATGGATATTTCTCCCAAAAAAATGAAGAGTAGCTAGCACTTGCAACGATGCAGGAGTGGGAAGCCTGCAATTTGTTACAGGCTCTTGGATATTAGGATTGGCGATCATATATTGCACAATGATCTTATCAAATCTATACCTAGAATAAAACTCTTCGTCATCAAGTTCTTTAAAAAGATTTATATGTTTTAGATTTTCTTAATAGCTCAAAGTCTCCAAATATATTAAAATCTTGAAAAATATTATCAGCTTCATCCTCGGAAAACATTTTGTTTAATTTCGCGGTTAAAATTCTCTAAAACAAACAAAAAATATAATTTTGCACTCAAATTGACGAATGATAGATTATTTAGTGCGTACTAAGAGATAACAACTAAGAGCCTGTAACACAACGCGACAAGTAGTTGTAGGACAAGTGAATTTCGACAACTTGTAAAAAATTGTGTAACAAAAAACGACAAGTCCACGAACACTTCGACAATTGTCGCGATGGAAGATGACAAGTAGGAAATTATATAATTCCCCTCTTTCTGTAACAGAACACGACAAGTGTCAAGAAACACTTGTAGAACTGTGGTTCAATTAGGATAGGTGATTTGAATATTGCCAAGAGGTGACAGGTGCATGTAATACCTTTGGAAAATCAGAAATAAAATACTATATTATTGAGCATAATTAACAAATATTAACAATACTAGTAGATACTGACTTTGTCACGAATTAAAATAACTTTAAAGTATACTTTATCTGACTATAATTTTGCGCCAAATATCTTTAATTTAAAAATACATACATTTAAAATTGATAGATACTTTACAGTTTACAGTATTTGCTTCACATGTAACTTCAAAAAAACAAATGAAGTTTTTCGTATGTGCGAAAGCTATTTCGTTGATGTTTTGGCTTTTTTTTTTTGTCTTTATGTAACTTTGTTAGAAATGGTTTATTATAAAAACCGCAGATATGGAAAGACACATTCCTCGAGTGGTAATTGCAGTGTTTTAAAGCTGTTTGCCTTCAATATGCTGAAAAGCGAAAAATAAGAAAATAACGAAAAGAGTTGCATGAAGCAAATGTTCATCTGATTTCTTTCGTTTCTTGTAAAGCGAAACCGAGTTCTGTTTCGTTTTTTACAAAATCTCACCCCCGATTTTTTTTTTTAGTGTAATTCAGAATGTAAAATGTGTAGAATTTCTATCCTATAATAACGATTGTTACCTCATGCCCCTGTCAAAGTTGAAATCGTCTTGTCAGTCTATACACCATACATCACTGCAAATCAGAAAAGGGTTTAATGAACCGGCAACGCCTTAGCCAAATTAACCGGATAATGCGCGAACATCAACCCAATAATGAG
This sequence comes from Cheilosia scutellata, assembly GCA_955612985.1. Classification (NCBI taxonomy): domain Eukaryota; kingdom Metazoa; phylum Arthropoda; class Insecta; order Diptera; family Syrphidae; genus Cheilosia; species Cheilosia scutellata. Next base: position 62,359,526 of record OY015313.1, read on the forward strand.
TCACTAGTGAATTACTTAAGATATTCACACTAAACGCAGCCATTGTCAAAGGATAAATCAATTTCAACATTCTTGTGGTTTGAAATTTTAACAAGTCCGGTTCGATACGGATATCCATTGAACTCGACGACGCAACGTAGCTCAAATTAATTCCTCATTTATCATCGTTGACTCAGACGGTTAACTAAAATTTTATTTATTGCCAAATACCCACTTCAATTGGCATATGATACCTCCTCATGAATTAATATTATTGACTTTTTATTTTGTTGCAATCAACTCAAAAATCTAATATATGATTTGTGCAAACATTTTTATGGTCGGCTTTATAAACACAATAGTCTCTTTGCTAATTGCAAAATAATAAATGGACACAATTACATATTTTATTGTATCCTATTGAACTTTTGCATTTATTATTTCAATAACCTGTTACATGTATGTGTGTATGTATATCGTATCCGACCACCCAGGGTCTCATCCTATAAACTCCTTTCGTCTATTTCTACTCTGCAGTCTGCAGCATATCCCCCTGGATCAATGTAATCACCAGCACACATTTCATGTTTTTTATTGTTATACGTTTTTTATGTTTTTATTTCTGTAGCCATCATAAACAAGGACAAAAGCCGATCCAAATTAAGTTCCTATAAATGCAATTTTGCCATTTTAACTGTGTGTCGTACTGTGTATCCATATCGTATAAGTACAATGGGTGGTGGTGGGTAAGGTACACTGCCATGTTAACTAGACATGGCAATGGGGGCGTACTCAACCATTGAATGGAAAACAACCGGGAACGTACGTGTAGAAAGACAGGAGGGTTCGTTTTCGTTGTTTTGATAGAAAAAAGGCCTTCTCAAATGGGTTTGAGTGGGCTGATGTATTGGGAGTTAAAAATGTCAGGCAAAATAATTTTCTTTAATTAGCAACATTAAAGGCTTGCTGTTGTTCTTATCCTTGTTAAGTTAGATTTGTTATCGGGGAGCTAATGGTGCGTGTTGATGATTTTTTAACTTTGCGCACCTGGCGAAATACAATACTACGGAGTTGATGTAGTATTGGAAAAGGTGGCACGACAGTCAATAGATGAATCGAAAATAAGAGGCTGTTATTGCATATAGACGTTATATGCGCACTATAGATGTCCATATATGAATGGACGAGTAACTACACCCCAAACCCTACCACGAAAACACAAATGGATCGTTTACGCAGGAAGTGGTATGGTTGTCATGCAATTTGTGGCTATACATCCGCCGACATACGAAATTAGATTGATTGCATTAAGTGGAATAGGTTATCCGTATCAGTGGACTTAAAACGCCTGATTGCGTAGGAAGCTCTTTATGGGGGTTTACAAGCCAAACAAAATGCAATGTTATCACCGCACATCCTACTCGCATATTACGTTTAACACGTTAGTGTGGATGAATTAGTTAAGTTATTGAAAACAAGGCGTACGCTCAAAATATGTATCTATCACTGGTTGATAGGTATACCTGGTGAATTATCTTTTGCGCAATCAAGTTGCTTAAAAAGTTACTACACGTAGGTATCTGTGAAGGCGATTGCAAGTTGTATTTGGATAATTTTTTTATATTCACACGAAAGTTTGATGCCGATGTTCGGTCATTAATTCGGTGCTAGAGTTAACTCCAGTTAAAATTATGATAATAATGACAGAAATACAAACTGCTCAATCATGTTTATGAATTAGTGAAATAAAATGATTATATTCAGACGAGTGCCGCAAAGCACAACACAAAGTACTCTACTCCGGGAAGATATCCAGAAGTCCGCGAGTAGCATCGAACGAATAGACATGAATTGAATATGGCTGTAAGCTGGCAACCTAAAGGTGAAAGAATATTGACTGTCAGGTTTTGGAATAGAGAACGAAGAGTCACCAACATACAGTGATACGCGCTAAAGTGGGATATAAGATTCGAGGGCCAGCTAAAGGTACCGCTTTCAATTCATCTTCCAAGGGAGATATAGTAATGTTGATGGTAGGGGCCTAGAGAGGTTAGGTAAGAAGTTTTCATAGAGATCGAAGGCAATGTAAATCGTCTTGCCATGTTTGAAGATAATACCTATCACATAATAACTTCTCACTAAATTGACCAATTCGGTGGCAACTTTTGAGCGCCCCACAAGACAGACAACTAATGCTCATGACCATACAGTATACCTGACAACCGCGAGGACATCAATTTTCCAAAACTCATTCTGAACAAGCAAACTCTGGAACTCGCTTCCTGGGGATATATTTCCAGAAGACTACAATTTGCAGCAATTTAAGTGCAGAACTAACATACATCTGCAAGCATCTCGGGGCGCTGTTGAAGCGTTATATGTTCGCTTTTCCTGGGAGAAGTATTTAAAAAGAAAAAGTCGCCGTTTTAGTCTCCTGGACATTTGGAACAGATGAGTACCTACCTACCCTATCTGATATGGAGAAGTTGCGAGATTGCCATTTAAAGGGATCTTATAAGACCAGTACCACTTGTCTGTACCAGCAGACTGTCGGAAGACACGATAATACACGAACGCACGGGGGTAACATCGACAAAAAGCAAAGGATCCCGCCGATGCGACGGCCGAAAAATGATGAGACAATTTTTATAACGACTGGAAACAATCAGCAGCTTATTTCCTCAAGCAATATCCGGTGGCAACATTTTTAATAAACTCAGCGATAAAAGTATTGTCGGTCGATCACAGAAAGGTGTGGTACGCGAGTCTTTGGAGTATACTGGAGCAGTAGGGAGAAGCTAGCCAGAGTTCAAATATCGCACAAAGATGAAAGACATGGTAGTGTGAGATGTGACATACGCAACATACCAAAACCAGCTAGCAAGTGTGAAAGCCGTATACCATTTCAGAGTCACTAAAGAGTCGGTGATAGACTTAGAAGGATTTTAGTAATTTCAAATGAGGGCAGCTTAAAAGATGGTAGCAAATACTTTGGTATATTTGGATCACTATTCCCCGGTGCTTACACGAACAGACTCAACCATATTGTATATAGAATATAAATCAGTGGAAAACATTTGGGTAGCCAAAAAATTTTCTCATTATTGGAAGATAAGAATTATTGTCAAGCTTCCTAAACATGGAAACTTTATGCCCAAAACTTATGTGCTGAATTCACTGCGCAGCAGGATTAGAATACACATGTTCTTATGTGGTGATCCAAATGTAAATTCTCCACCGACCGCAGCACTGCAACATGTCTCCATTTCTAAATCCACTACATAGCAACGCAGTGAATTATATTAAATAGACTTGGCAGCATCAAATTTTTAAATTCAGCTAATGACGCATACGAGGAAAAAAGATACGGGAATTATTTGTCGTTTGTGTTGCAATCTCGTATTTTTCCTCGCATTGACAGCAACTGCTGCAAATTGAATTCTGCACATCTGTTTCATCTGTAGAACTGCCTGCAGTGAAGCATTCAAAATTTCTGCACATGTGTTTTGGACATTACGCGGTGCGAGAATTGGATAAGGTAGTAACAAGAACAATTAGGTTTTTGCCCTCGAGCTCTATGCGTCAAGGACATCAACACCTTGGGGTGTATTGCTGAACAGTGCATCGGATACCTATCCTTACTTCACATGATGTTCATCGATTTCGAACATCCAAATAACCTTGTTCGGCAGACGTATTTTCCATAAATTAATAGCTATTATGAAGGCAATTCAGGAACCTATGAAATAAATTCAAATTGCATAGTTTCAAGAAAGAAAATAAAGAAAGCGACCAAATTTTGCCCTTCATGTACATCCTTAGATGTACATAAGTAAGCCTTTGAGGAGAAAACAACAGAAGTGTAAGCCTTTGAGCTGTATCGTTGACCAGAATATGTAGGATTTCGGTGGACCCTTGCATTTCAATTCAAACATCTCAACACAGGATATTATGGGCCTGTAATGACCGGTGATCGGTAGCTACTAAATGTGCTCAGCACCACATCTCAGAATCGACTGACTGCAGATATGCGGATCAAGATCAAGCTCTTTTATAGAGAGACAACAGATGTTACTTTTTGCACGTAATTGACTTGTGTGATGATGTTCTAAGCATAGGTCACTACAGGGCAGCTACATGTCCTCCACCTACTGATAGCAAGTATAGAGAGAACTAAAAACGTTATATCATCACTTTTATCATGTGCAGATAGGGCTAGGAAGTATACCTAAGTCTGTTGCGCGAATTCATCTATAGATATGACTGCACCGTTCCGTAAGTTTTTGTTATACGTATATAATTGGATATAATTTAAATACTAGTCCCTGCAGTAGTTCAGTGACAAATTTACACCTAAAGATTTTACCAATGAATTTCTGTCAATTAAGCTTTATGGATTGGGCAAAGGATTGTTGTAGGTCGCTTTGATTAGTTACAAATCCTACAGATCCTATATATACCTGTTCCGTAAACTATTCCTTTCTATATCATTAATCATTATATTAATAGGCTACACTTTTTTTTCGTAGCAATTACTGCATTTTTATGATGATTTACCGCTTGTATTTTCTTTTCCACAAATAATAAAAATTAACACAAACATTACCTACACAAATCTATACAATATAATGAAGGAAAATAATATTAGCATTGCGTTTTAATATTACCTATAAAAGTATACGCGCAATAGAATGTTACAAAAGAAAGCGTTGCATATTTATAGGCTAATTTGTAACTTATTTATTGGTAGTACATATTAGGACACAGAATAATTGTCTGATTGAAGGAAAACCCTTGCCTAGTTGCTGAAGGCGTTTCTCATTTCAGTAAAAGTGGTTTTTATTTTTATATATCTATATTGTATATATAAAAATTGAGCCTTAAAATGTTTGTCGCCGATTCACGCTTTAACGCATTTACCGTTCTTAACCAAACTTTCGCACATCTTTGATATTGGTCCATACATGAATCCTGTGAAGTTTGGTCAAAAATGGACAAAGGGGCGTGGCACCCCCCATACAAAAAAAACATTCAAAATCGTATATATCGAAAACCACCAAATCGATTGAGCTCAAACTTACAGATAATATTAGTTATTGGCCCTGGAGTTGTCCTGTGAAGTTTGGAAAAAATTGGACAAAGGGGCGTGACACCGCCCATACAAAAAATATCTTGAAAACCGCCGAATCGATTGAGTTGATACTTACAGACAATTTTAGGTATTGGCTTAGCAGTGTTGCTGTAAGATTGGTCAAAATTGGACAAAAGGGCGTGGCACCGCCCATACAAAAAACATCTTCTATGGGGTGAAACTCGATTATGTTATAACTCGATAATCGCTGGACCGATTTTCATGATTCATTTTTTTTTCGTATTGCTGTATTTCAGGTTTACGCAGAAAGAAAATTCCAGAAAATCGATTTTTTCTCATTTTTCGAATTTAACTAAAGAACATTATTATCTAGGATCTATAAACAATACAATTTCTTTGCACGGGCAAAGCCGGGCGGGTACAGCTAGTATCGTATAAATAATCTACTACCATTTCGCTCAGAGGAAACCTAAAATCTTAAGTGAAAGTTAAGAAATTTGTTATCGAACCGAGAGACCGTAATTTTATAAAACAATTCGAAATTTGTATGTAGTAAAATGGAATTTGTATAAAATACCTTTGGGTTAATAGTATACATATTAAAGTAAACTTTAGAAATGCTTGTCAATGTGCAATTATTTTTTATTGATTCAAAAATATATTATATCATCGCAAAGTAATTTAATGAATGTAATTTGTTCCTAACAAAATGTTATGGTAAAAATAAATGTTGCTAATCATCGAATAAATGATTTTTAAAAGGATGAGATATATAAAACTGGTGTCGGTAGTTAGAAACTGGGAGACCTCCGCAAATGACAATAATATTAGTTGTATAATTTAATCAAAAATCAATCATTTTATAATATGGCTATTTGCAATAAATTGCAAAAGTAATGGAATTTAAAAATTATTATAAATAAACTCACCAAACGCACTGTACTCTGATTATATAGATTATAATTAATAGATCCACTTACCTGAAAAAAAAATACATAAATATTACTATTAGGTGTGCATGGCGATACATGATATAGATATTACTATTTTGATTACATTACATGTTAAATATTGATTTTTGTAAATACAAAGGCAAAGAGTGCAAAAACTGATTAGGACATAATTCCTGTCGATATTATCATCAAAACATATTCTCCAACAATTTTGACCTATATGAACAAAATACAAGTGTTAATAAGAGCTGGGGCCTGTAACACAAAACTACAATTTAACAATTTTACAGGCACTTGTTAACAATGCTGATTTAACAAGTAACTATAATTACTGTACCACAAAAGAAAAACTCTTTACTTGATGTCAAAAGCTATGAAATGTGGAAAATCTGATTCTAAAAAAATGCGATATAGGTATGGTTTAAAAATACCAGGGGTTGTTGATATGATAGGTCTCAAAATAAATAAATGAAGATTGGTCAAAAAGAAATCCTTAAGACGAAAAAGTATTTAGTAGGTAGAAATGATTGTCTACACTTCGAAAGTGTTATAGAGTACCTAGTAGACCTACTCGGCCCTAGCGAGGTATCCGTCGGAACGGAAATTTCTCCGCAACGCATATTCCGTCGGAGACTCAAATTACATTCGAGGTATCCGACTTCGGAAAGAAAAATTAAAATGCGACAACGCATTGATATGACATGATGTTGTTTCGTGCTACATCGGGGTTTTCCTATTAAGTGCTTGTTTTTTCGTTTGTTTTTGCCCTGGAAACAAAAATTAAAGCAACAAATACAACCAATTACTTTGCTAAAATATTTTTTTCTTTATTGCTTTCATTTATCAACACTTCACTGCAATTCGTAAATAAATTCCGCAACTAATTCCTGTCGGAGCATATCGGAAGAAAATTCGTATGAAACTGTCAAAAATATGAATAAAAACGCACTTCATCGCACTGAAACGCAAAACGCCAGTGTGCGTTGCATATTTGTCGGAACAAAGTTCCGAAAAGCTGTTCCGACGTATACCTCGAAGCAAAAATCCTCCGATTCGTATGAAATCGGAGAAATTTCCGTTCCGACGGATACCTCGCTAGGGCCGACTAATTCAAAAGCGGCACAAAAAGCTATTTCGAAATTCGAATAGCATTGACTTTCGGAACGAAATTTAGATACCTAGTAGGGTAGGGCCCCAGCGGCAGCCCCAGGTCGCTGTTTGCAGGAACAGATAATTTTCGAGATTTATACATACTCTCACAAATTCCCATATACTTTGGACAGCTCCTTTACGTCATTCAGGCGTAAACATTTTGGAGCCGTATGTGATTACAAGAGGTATATGCGCTGCGCACAGCTGATTGAGCTGTCAAGTACAAAAGAAGATAAATCTGTTTCTTTGCTCCATGTGACACGAAAAACCTGAGATCTGAAAAAAAAAAATCGGATGTGCCCAATGGAAAACCATACACAATATTCGCAAATATGCAATATGTACAATGTACATATTGTTTCAAACTACGGAAGCAATTTGAAATATAGTTTTTACCATGATGGAATAAGTATAAGGTGGTCTCGTCGGCTGCCGACTCGTTCGTTTTTTGGTCCGTTAACGTATACTTACTACGCTGAATCTTACGCTGAATCTCTCTTTCAAAGAGAAAAGCGTATAGTGTACGGACTACTTTTTGCCGACGAGACCACCTTATACTTATTCCATCATGGTTTTTACGACCAATTATAAATTTTTAAAACCACTCCCTGAAAAAAGTCATCTATGAACAACGTTTAAAAAGCCTAAGCATTTCTTAAGTGCTATACAAACAAATTTAAAGCGATGTAGTTGTAAAATATTGGGGTTGGCTTGGCGTTAGGGATGGGGAGTACAATTACAAAGTCAGTCAACCGTTATACATGACCATGACACATAGATGCAGTATGTTATTATTGCTTTAAAAGCGAACACTTCAAAATCGACTTCACCGAATTATATTGCAGAAATGGGTCTGAATTTAAAGAACATACTTATGTCGTTTTCGATTGGTAATCCAGAAGCGTCCGGAAGAACTCTCCGCGATTCTGAATTCAAATCCAGAAGCAAATTTCTCTTCTTTTCATTAGAAGAACTGTCAATTGAGTGCCAATCGAACGCTTTCAGAAACGTTCGGATTGCTTCCGGACGGTTCTGGATTACCAATCGAAAACGACATTAAACATCCTTCTGATTTTTTTTGTCTCGTTATAGCCATCAATATTAAGCACTGCAATTTGTAAAATTGCTTACTTACCTTAACACATTCTTGGACTTTGAAACTTTTGGAAAGCGCTTTTGCTCTATTTTTTTCTTACCACCATCGGATTTGGAAACGTCTGTATTAACTCGAAAGACAATATTATCGGTCTGCACTGATTTTCTTCGCTGGAACAGCGCCGAAGATTTTCGATGAAAGAACAAAATGTCTTGGCCAGTTGTATGTGAATATGCGATAAGCTATCCAAATCCGAAACCGTGAATAGAAAGCCAGAGCGTCAAGATTGCAAGAGCAAAAGCTTGAATTGTGCTGATTGATACATATATCTACATTTTTAAGAAAATACAAAGTAATCAATTTAAAAAATTACAAATTAACGTATACTCACGGTCCCGAATCGCTATTTTTTGTTGGTACATTATAATTTGACGACAATATTTCGTGGTAGATTGTCCTACTTTGTACCTAAGGACAATGTACCATTTTATCCTGAAATGCTCGAAATGGTGAAAACTCGATTTCTTTTAATATCCGTTCCGCAAATTATAAGAATCCTATTTTGCTTCTAAAATGTTTATATTTCTAAAAGCCGAAATTTATTTATTTTCTCCACAGACTTTAGATAATTTTAAAAGATTGAAATTATTTCACAAACAGAATAGTACTATTTTTTTATTGTTGACACATGTTTTAAGGCTACTTGATTGAAATTTGAAATTCTAAAAAAGGATTTAGAAGAGCTTTTTTAACCTACTAAAAAAAGCGAAAGTTTCAAATAGAGATATTCATATTATCCAATTCTATACGTATCCACAACAATATTTGTGTTAACGCCGGCACAGAACAATCTCCATGTTGTCAGCGGCACGGCCATGCAATAAGAAGCGGAGCTTTAAATAATTCCACTGTTTAGTTTTCTAATTAACTTTACTTTGTTAATTATTTATTTGTTTTGCATTAATATTTTCTTGTCATAAGTTTTCTCTAATTTTGTAAAAATTCAATTAAAATTTGTTTTAAAGTTCGGATCGTTTTTCTCTTATTTAAAAGATACCATTTCAGGGTACCTATTATATATAAGAAGCAACAGGAACAGATATTTCAGAATCAGGGCATTATAGAAGGAACGAATACAGATTTTTAGCGCACTGTAGAAAGAGCTGTAATAATACAGTCCACGAAGCTGACCTGACTATTGAACAATTTGAATGTCCCATTTCAATGCATTTCTTAAATTGATGTTTATTTTATTGAAGAGTCAGTTTATTTTCAATTTTTCGGCCTATTTGACATTTTAGCCATTTTTAGTATTACCTATATGCGTGCAATTACTATTTCCAATTGTGTTTTGATTTTGTCGAAATTACTTTCATCGCTATATAAATCAACTAATAATATGTAATTGTAATAAATTATCAAATTCTTCGGGTTTATCAGCAGCTTTGTGCTGAAGTACCCAATTGGGTAATTTGGCTCAAGTATTTCAACTTTGGCTCAATGCTCCGAGCCAAAGAGAAATGGCTCACATTTGTCTTAAAACTTAAAAAAAAATTTATAAAATTAAAATGTAGGTAGTACTCGACCGAACCCACAAAACAATCGCTGGTTAAAACGATTCAGCAAGTGGAAATAATATTTCCTCCGGAATGTTTCCCATTTAGCAATCTGGTTTACATTGCTGACAAGGGAAATATTTCCACGGGCACAGATGTAGACTTCTTAACCATAATTTAGAAATAACAGAACTTTTAAATACTGACAGTGTAATTAGGAAATTAAGGCGGGTAAAACGCACCTCTTGATCTATAAGAGTTATAGCTAAGACCAAGAAAGTAGGTAATATTTTCAATCACAAAACTATAAATCCGACAAACGGCGGATTTATTTTTTGAATTTTTTTTAAATGAATCAAAAATAAATTGGCGATTATTCGAACGACTAGACTAGATGCAATGCAATTCGGAATGACGAAAGTCAGTCCCATCGGGATTTTTTAACTTTCTCGTTTTAGATCGGTTAAAGCTCTGGAATGTATTTCGATGATTTTTGCTTCCAGCAATCCTCCAAACACAAAAAAAAAATATAAAAATGTTGAAAGAAATCACAACAAAAAAAGAACAGCCCCGCCCCCTCCTCTTTACTTAAAGTGGCTCAAACTTGTGTGAAATGGCTCGGAGAATGGCTCAACTCCAAAATTTCTCCGGAACAACGCTGTATTATCAGACATTTTTGATGTCTTTTTTTACCACTGCAATATATGAACCAGTAAGACAATTATCTTCGACTATGCCGAAGCTCAAATACCCGGTACTATATTATTGTAAAATAAAAAAAATATTTTAGTATTAAAAAATTGTATATTTGTATGGGAGGTATAGGTGCTTTTTATTCGAACAAGCTCATTTTTTGTCAAAAATGTTTAAATATTATTAAAACAATATGTGCAAAGTTTAAACTTGTAGCTACAATTTAATTTTTAACATAAAAAGCTATATAAATCTGATATTTTTGTATGGGAGGTAGTAGTAGTTTTCATCCGATCTTGCTCATCTTCGAACTTAGCCTCAGTTTGGTGGATAAAAGCTTACGTACCAAATTTCAAGTCGATAGCTCTTAAATTACGGCCGTAATCGTGCGGACGGACAGACAGACGGACATCGCTAGATCGACTAAGAAAGTGATGCTGATCAATAATATATATAGTTTGTCATACCTACAACGCCTCCTTATGGGAATGACAAAGTGAATATACCCTCACCACAGTGTGGTACCGGGTATAATTATTGTTGTGGTGGGCTTTAGCGCTAAACGAACTACAGCCCATCACAGCCCGATAATTGAAAAACAAAAAAGTCGCATCACATACTGTAATTTATGGAAAACAAAAGGATTCTGCCATTTTTCATAGATATTACTATAGATAAAAGCGTTCTCTAACTTTTTAGTAAGTAAAAGTAAGTAGGTGCATATCTCTCTCAGTGAGAGAATTCGTCCCCAACACCAGCGTTGCCAGCACGGGCTATTTATCGCCAATTAGGCTACTCGGATTTTTCACTCGCTCCATGAAATTACGATTTGAGATTTATCCAAATTTGGGCAATTTCATTTTAAAATTGGGCTATTTTTAGGCTCCTTAGAAATTTATTTAAAAAAAGTCATACATCATTATATTTTTTTTTTTTTCACTGCGAACTCGTAGAACTGAAACTTTTTAAAAATGTAATTGTGAATGAGTCAACTCCAGTTTCGATATTGTGGTTACACTCTCACTTCTGAGTAGTAAAATCAGCTCACAAGACTTATGCATGAATATGAAAACTCATTATTTGCCCAAGTATATGTCCCCTTCCAGCAAAAAGTTTTTTTTTGTATGTTGTTAGATTTATTTAATGTAAACATTTATGCAAATTTGACTTCAGAAACAACCGAAGAATCAGCCTCCAAAATGGATGAAATTTTGGAGGAAACTTGCGATTTTTAATTGAGTTTTTTTAGTTTATTAACTGATTACTTTCACCAAATGTTAATCTTATATATTTTTAGATTATTTTTCTTTTAATATCTTTTCTTTTGAATAGGTACCTACAGTTATTATTTTTAGTCTGTTCTACTCTTTTATTTAAAACGTTAGGTTGTTGTTGTTTCTATGTTTCTAATCAAACCTTAATGCGCAAATTTCACGAAGAGACTGATATTTTAATTGTTTTTTTTTCTATTTTTATTGCAATTATTTTATGTTTTGTTAACATAACACATAAATATATATATTTTGTTTATATTACTTTAATTTCCAAATACGAGTTCGTATATAAATGGAAGGAAGAAGCTATAAGTTATTTTTTGTTAATTTTGAATTCAATCACTTTAATCAAAATGAATGTGCATAAACAATTAAACAAATAGGTGAGCACAGCGTTGCCGAAGTGGCACAATTGTGCCATTTTGGCACCCTAGAGTCCGATTGGCACCTTGGCACCTTCAGTTCTCATTTGGCACCTTATGAGCTTGATACATTTTAATACATAATATTTAAAAAAAAAACATTTCTTAAAATGTTTAAAATTGATTGAGAGTGCAAGTCATTTTCTCTTTCATCTGCGAACACTTATTTCAGGGGAGAGTACGATAACTACGGCGACAAAAATTGATAACGGTATTTTGTAGAGGGGTTAAATACAAGCACTTTTTACTATAGGAGGGGGGGTCTATCTTACTCCGTTTAGGCGGGAGGGGTAATTTAAAGAAAATGATACTTTAAATGGAAAAAAAATATATTGAAAAACAATGGCAACACTTATGATAAAAAACTATACCATTTTAGAAAGCCCGGAATCTGTTCTTTCATTTGATTTTTAAATCAAGTTATTCCTTTAAATAGTTTTTGAAAAAAACAATTTTAAACTTGAAATTTAAGGACAAAAATTGGGGTGAGTAAAATAATTTTGGCGATGAAAACTAATGACGGATTTATGTAGAGGAGTTAAATACAAACATTTTTTACTAAGGGAAGGGGGGTCTATCTCGCTCCGCTTAGGCGGGAGGGGTAAATAAAAAAAAAAAAAATTAAAAATAAAATTAAAATAAAATATTAAAAAACAATGGCAACACTTACAACAACGAACTATAGTATTTTTCAAATCCAGGAATCCGTCATAAACTGTCTAAAATGCAAATCAAAATTTTGTCTACCAATGTGAAATTTCAGGCCAGAGACTGTATCTGAAGAATGTTGTTGACATTGGGTAAACTTATATAATTTAAAGAAAGTTAGAATGTACTCAGCCTTGCACCCATCCCAAAATCCAACAGTGACCCCAAGCAGGGGGGTTGCAGGGGGGGCAGCATGTCCCCCCATACGCATTTCAAGGCACAAGGGTAGCAATTTGTACTCTAAGCGGAGCGACATATAAAAGTAATTTTCAATTTTCTCAAAAATTAGAGGACATAAATCCATCTGGTTTTCAGTGTTCGATTAAGAATTAATTTAGGCAGTAAAAACTACAAAAAAATTAAGTATATATTTTCTCAATATTGAACAAAATCAGCATTAAACATTTTTTTTTTAATTTTTTTCCTTAAATTTCAAGTTTGAAAGTATTTTTTTCAAAAACTATTAACAGCTATAACTTGATTTAAAAATAATATCAAAGAACAGATTCCTGGCTTCCAAAAATCCTAAAGTCCTTTATTGTAAGTGTTGCCATTGTTTCTCAAAAAAAAATTTTTTCATTTTAAGTATTATTTTTTTTAAAATGCCCCTCCCGCCTAAACGAAGCCAGATAGACCCCCCCCTTCCCTTAGTAAAAAATGCTTGTATTTAACCTCTCTACAAAATACCGTTATCAATTTTTGGCGCCGTAGTTATCGTACTCGTGCCTTATTTCATATTCACTGAACTGAATCATTTTTAACAACATAGAACGCAGCCCTTGTGTATGAAATCTATAGCATTCTCGAAAACGAAGTAAGATGTCAGCGCTTCAGTCAGCGGCTGGCCACTTATAGCCAATTCACAATGCTGCTTTGCTGCGTGCGTGCGTTGACAGATAGAGTAGAACTAGATACCTACTAATGCGAAATTATATGTGGCACCCAGTTGGCACCTTTGGTTACCGTCAATGGCACCTAAGAAATTTGTTTTGCGGCAACGCTGGGTGAGCATTTTTATTCCTCATATTAGTGTTGGGCTATTTTTGGCTACAAGACTTTTAAAGTTGGGCTCTATACCCCTTAGAAAAGCTGGCAACACTGCCCAACACTGTCATTTTGACAGTCGTTTTTTTACGATCGATAGGTGAGGTCCATAGTTCACTAAATATTCACACTACACTCACAGAAAAAAATGTAAAGGCTATCCGAATTGTAAAACCATCTATTTACTTACAATTACAAATTTGGTGAATTTACTATTTTAATTGCAATTTTTTTAGTTTTACTATTTTATTTTTGATTGAAAATTTGTGTCTTTATGTTTTTTATCGTGCTGGCACTCAAAGACAAAAATTGTAATAGTATTTACAATTTTCTGCGTAAAATTTACCATTTTTAATTGTAAATATAGTCATTACAATTTAATAGTAAATTTCGCTTATTTTTTTCCTATTTCAATTGTAATTTTTTTTTGTTTTCTTCGATAAAAAAACATAAAAATACAAATTTTCAAAAAAAAAAAACTAAAATAGTACTACCTAAAACAAAAAAAAATTGCAATTAAAATAGTAAATTAACCAAATTTGCTATTTAAATTGTAAATAGATGGTTTTACAATTCGGATAGTAAAGCCGTTACAATTTTTTTCTGTGTGTGGGGGAACCGCTTTTCCGTCATTGTGACATCAGAATAGAAGCTTTCCAGACAAAAGAATTCGGGATACAGTTTAAAATATTGGTATTCTTCACAAAATGGATACAACCAAGTTGGCGTTGAGGGACCTATCCATAAAATTTAAAATTTTACTGTTGAAAATAGTAAGAAAATAAGCGAAATTTACTATTAAATTGTAATGACTATAGTTAAAATTAAAATTTGTAAATTTTACGCAGAAAATTGTAAATACATATTACAATTTTTTTCTGTGAGTCAGATCGATGACTTTTACATAGGTATATGGTATATATATGTATGTATAGACAAGTTATATAGAGCCATGCATAGTTTTGGCATCCCTGTCAAATTCGTTAGGTTGTTCAAAATGACGAAATTCGTTTGCTTCATTATCTAAGGTCGGAAACAATCTCACCGTGAGTTTAGATCTCTAAAAAGTAATTACACGAGCTGTCATTGTCATATAACTTCTTCAGCGTCATATTTGTAAGAATTGTGAGGCCAACACGCAAGTGACGAAAAGTCCGTCAATGTACTTGCCGATGATATTGAGATAATTGGTTGAACGCAGTTTATGCTGTCATCAAGAGGGGACACTTATCGAAGGATCGAACAAAACGTCACAATCGACAGCTATAACTTTGACGTAGTAAGAGACTTTGTCTATCTCGGTTCTACTATACATTTTGACAATAACATCTAAAACGAAATAAAACGAAGAGCAACTCTTGCCAACCGCGGTTTCTTTGGGCTGATAAGGCAATTGATCAGCAGAGAACTATCCCGAACAACTAAGATATGTCTTCTGAATAAGACCTTGATCATTCCAGGCCTGCTTTATGGCGCCGAAGCTGAAGCTCTATCTAAAACAGATGAAGATATCCTCGGTCGCTTCGACAAAGAGATTTTTCGTTCGGTCCCGTTTGCGAAGACGGGCTTTGAAGGAGCAGATTCAACGACGACGAGCTATACAGCGACATCGATCTAGTCGAATTGCGTATTAGTTGTCTAAGAAGGCTAGAGCGAATGGATACCAAAGCTTCGGCCCGACTCCATCACAGAGAGGGACAATGCCAATGCAGTATCTAAAGATACTGCTTCTGCTTTTGGTTTATGTTTATATGATGTCTACAATTAGTTCATAAAGTCCAGAAAATGATATCGGCTAGGTAACCGCCGCCATCAAAAATCTGAGGCTGATTAACATAGACTCGAGACTTCAAAAAAAAAAAACTCCACAAAAAGAAGTCTGGAACACTTAAATCAGGTGATTTTGCCAGCATGTACAAATGGCCAAATCGAGAGTTTAGGCGGCTCGGAAATCCAGACCTAATCCTAAGAATTTCAGTTGTGGTTCAACAGCTGACACCTGATGATGTGTAAGGGAACCTTCTTAGTCTTTCACAAAAAGTATTTGTAAGGACCGCCGGCCGATGTTCAATCGCATGGAACGTTGCGTTGTCTGGTCGAAACTCAGAGTCCTCTGCGGCATCTTCAGTCACGCAACTGTGAAAGTTCTACTTTCATCAGAACGACTCCTCCGGAGCCAGCCAGACCTGGTAGCATCTCGTGCTGTCCCACACTCGTATTGGTTGGCGAAACAATTATTCAGCGTTCTTTAGGAGTATAGCGATTAATGTCTTGTTGACGTACAAATGTCCAAGTAGAATAGTCGGCCCTAGCGAGGTATCCGTCGGAACGGAAAATTCTGCGATTTCATACGAATCTGAGGATATTTGCTTCGAGGTATTCTTTTGAACAGCTTTTCGGAACTTTGTTCCGACAAATATGTAACGCACGTTCTGCGTTTCAGTGTGATCAAATGCGTTTTTATTGATATTTTTGACAGCTTTATACACAATTCAACACAAAAATAATTTCTTCAGTGATCGTCAGAGACACTAATTATTTTTTTTAGACCCCACCCACAGATAAAAGTTTTTTTTCAACATGGCTTATGTCTTTGATTTGAAAACAATACAAGTGTTTACATTGACCAAATTATTTTAGAATCCGCAAATACAACCACTATAGGCGTTCACTTTAGTACAAAACGTGTTCAAGAACCGCTTAAAGTCGAAAGAATACAAATCATTAAAGCCAACCAATTCCAGTTCATCGTTTATACATTTTATTCTAAGCCCACGCACTTTTTAGCATTCTAGGCACAGGTTAGAGATTTCCAAGCATCGTTCAGTCTTGGTTTTGATGAGCTTGTAGAATGTCACCAATCGATGTATGCCGTAGCTAACTGTGCTCTAATTAATAATTTAAATCTCCATCTAGGAAATTTACATAAATAATTTTGTAACAATATGTCGCTTCGTTAAACTGGTTTAGACGCTTCTGCGTCCATCTTTGTAAACAAAAGCATCGATAAAAGAGTTTAAAACAATTTATTGTTACAATAAAAGATCTCGTTTATGGCTAAAGATGAAGTGTACGTAGGCGGGCTAACATGACTATAAGGCAAACAAACAAATTAATTTGGCAATTTATTTGGATTGTTTACTATGCCATAATGATTCAAATTGCATGTCACGAGGTTACCAAATGAAGGTTGGAATAGAACAGACCGACTTAATTGTATAACCAATTAGAGTGGACATATAAGTAGGTGGCTTTTTGTGTTTAGATGTTTTTTTTTTTTAATTGTACAAGTTGGGTGTGCCTGTGCAATAAGTTCAAGGTTAAAGAATGAACTTTGTATCGTTCCCAGTACATAGTTGCACATTGTACCCACTTAGCTCATCCAGCGAACTTCAAGTGCTTATTTTCTATAAATTGATATTGCATATGACTTGTGTAGGTAGGGTGTAAGTTGCAGTTCGTAATATCCACCAATTAAGAGGAATAATATTTAAGTTTGACCAAATGTGGCCTGTCACTCGGTAATAATTATTATAGATCAATGGACAAGTGTTCGAACATTTAGCCGATTTGACGTCTACCCAAAATCAACCTATGTTTAATTTTTCCGTCTGTTGATACATGTGAAATAGCTTTCAAAGAACTGTTAACCCTTCAAAAGTTGCAATTATACTACGGAATAAAACACTTTGTAGACGATCTGCTACATCTATATTAGATTTTGTGGCGGAAAAAAACGTCTCCATGACAATGCATTGGCTTGTCAGTGAAATCATGATTTGCTTTATGTAACATGTGAAATATGAAAACAAAGATGGCCTTTTCATTAACATTTTGATTATACCCAAACATTCCCAACGACTAATGTGTCAGAAGAAAGAAACATTCCTGGAGCACTAATGGTTCGAAATGCATGGCAAGAACTTCAGTATAGCGATGCTGTTGGCTACTTTACAGTTTACACGTCTAATTGTAACCAACAAAGTGGAAGAAAAATAAATTATTTATAATTAAATTATCAGAATCAGAACCAGAAAAAGGAGCAAAAGCATACCTACATCTATGTACTGCTGCTAACAGCAGAAGTTTCTGGTACTGTGAAAATGACCCTAAAAGTATGCAATTTCAGCTGCTTTTTAAACATTTGCGAAGAGGATGAAAACCCGATAGGAGCAAATTTTCGCTTTCGCTTGATTTCTTTCGTTTTTTGAAAAGCGAAAGCAGTTTTCATATCGTTTTTACAGGGGCCCATAGTCTTTTCCCATTGAATTGAAAAGCTTGACAGTTCTTTATCTTCTTTTAAGTACTTTTTCGACAATGGACTAGTATGGAATAACGAAAGAAACAAATCTGTTTTCTGTTGAAAAAAAAAATCAAACAAACCCGCACATATAACTGAGGAGGATATCAATCAATATATTGGAGTATGCTTAAAGATGTCGGTTGAACACTCTTGCCAGATATAAGAAGTTTTTTTGTCAACTGAGCTTCATTTTAATATAATGAAAGAAATTCGTTAAAATCAAGTGGTTTTAAAATGTCAATAAAACACGAATGTAAACGATGGATATCATCATGATCATGGCAGACAACATGCGACAATATCATAACGTGGGCTAATAACCGGATGCTATACAAACACAAAGGCAATCCATTACCCAGCAATATAAGCCTGATAAATGGGTATACAAAATTTATTTGCTTGGTGGGAGAGATGGATTTTCCTACAAAATTTTAAATACTGACGATGAAAGAAACCCTTGGTATTTTTACTATTTATACATATAACAGTGATTTATCTTAGACACAGAAAACCAAAAAAACTTGACTTTCCTATGATTATGGAGAAATATGCTTCGCTAACAAAATTTTCAATTTCTAGTCATCAATATCGAGTTACAACGTCATCGATTTTCACCCAATAGAAGATCTTTTTTGTATGGGAGGTACCACGCCCCTTTGTCTAATGTTGACCAATCTTCAGAGAAGCACTTCTGGGCCAATACCTAAGATTGTCTGTAAATTTGAGCTCAATCGGTTCGGCGGTTTTTGTAGATATAAGATTTTGAATGTTTTTTTTGTATGGGCTGTGCCACTCCCCTTTGTCCAATTTTGACCAATCTTCACAGCAACACTCCTTGGCCAATACCTAGGATTGTCTGTAACTGTAAGTTTCAACTCAATTGATTGCGCGGTTTTCGAGATATAAGATTTTGAATGTTTTTTTTGTATGGGAGGTGCCACGCCCCTTTGTCTAATGTTGACCAATCTTCAGAGAAGCACTTCTGGGCCAATACCTAAGATTGTCTGTAAATTTGAGCTCAATCGGTTCGGCGGTTTTTGTAGATATAAGATTTTGAATGTTTTTTTTGTATGGCCTGTGCCACTCCCCTTTGTCCAATTTTGACCAATCTTCAATGGTGCACTTCTGAAACAATACCTAAGATTATCTGTAAATTTGAGCTCAATCGATTTGGCAGTTTTGGAGATAGGTATAAGGTTTTGAATGTTTTTTTTGTATGGGAGGTGCCACGCCTCTTTCTCCAATTATGACCAATCTTCACAGCAACACTCCTTGGCCAATACCTAGGATTGTCTGTAAGTTTCAACTCAATTGATTGCGCGGTTTTCGAGATATAAGATTTTGAATGTTTTTTTTTGTATGGGAGGTGCCACGCCCCTCTGTCTAATGTTGACCAATCTTCACAGGAATACTCCTGGACCGATACCTAAGATCGTATGTAAATTTGAACTCTATCGATTCAGTGGTTTTCGAGATATAAGATTTTTTTGTATGGGAGGTGCCACGCCCCTTTGTAAAATATTTCTTTTTTTTTTTTAAACCCGTACTGAGATAATACCTTTCCAACAAAGTATAAATCATCAAAATCGGTTCGGCCAATCTCGAGTTATGGGATTACATGGATTCGGACACTTTCTTTTATATACATATATAGATACAGCAGCACAGCATAACCCTAATGTATGGAATAGCACATCGGATAAATATGTACGTACTCTTTTATTAAAATTTTCTATGACCGTTTCACACAAATGTGGCTGAATTACATTAATACATCTCTCAATTTCCTCTTTCAAATCGTTGGTGGTCGTGGGCACAAACTAAATAGAATAGACCGTCGACTCCTCCCACATAACGGACTTTACCTTCAAACTGCCTGCAGGCTCAGGATTTTTCATTTGGTGCTGCACAAAATCAAAGGCGAGCGCCATTAACGCACGCATACTTGAATAATCCTAGGCCCATGGTATATTATTGAACAATCACTGCCGCCATTGATTTTGACATTTCACACGTATACAGGAGAATTAATTCAGTGGAGAATCGGGTAAGTGCACGGAAGTTTGCGGTCTAGTTCTATGTGATTTGTTGTCGTGGGCTTGTTTGCATATACCTTTGACTTCAAAAAACCCCAAAGAAAAAAGTCCAATGGCGTTAAATACCAAGATCTGTGGCCTATTTCACCAACTTACAAATTGTTGTTCACAGGCATTTTTTTAACAAATTTGTTCAAAAATCGATTTTTTCTGTTTCACAAAAATTTTGTATTACATAATTGTATTTGTTGTTTACAAAGGGAAATTTGTAGAAATTTCATTATTTCCGTTTCACCAAAAGTTAATTTTCTTTGTTGCTTACAAGTACAAATATGTTAAAATTCATATTTTTTTTTTCAAGTTTGTGTTTCACCAAATCAAGGCATTTTACAAATTTGTACAATTACTGAAAATTTCTTACAATATAAAGATCGTGTGTCAATTTAGTAGCAATTTGTAATTTTCCAAAGGAATCGCTTTTCAAACCTAAAAATGTCTTTATGTCGAAGGCAAAGTAGCGACGAGTTTTCATTTATGTGAAATAACAATTATGTCCATCGACTTCGGTACACGTTGCGTAAGGACTCAGTTGTTGACTGGGGAGGGGTAAAGGGGTCGTAGGGACTAACTCTGGAACTATTTGGCCGATTTTAAAAATTCTTTCAACATTGTACTGGCTACATCCTTCGGATCAGTATAGGCTACTTGGGAGAGCGTGGGGGAAGGGGTATAGGGGCTATTTTCGGAACTACTCTGCTATAGCTGGAGTTGGACTCCGACAGCCAGGTTTTTCACATGGCTTGCATATGTTGCATGTTCGCGTGTGATCTGCAGTTGTTTATATACTGCACCCACTAAAATAATAACGTGTATCTATAGTTTATTGCGATAAAATATTTTGTAAGCTTAAAATAGAGCTTAGTTTTATTTTAAAGAAAAGAAACCGGTGGGCGGAGCCGCTATCAAAAGCTAGCAAAATTTGGATAAATAATATGGAACAAATAATAGATTATGCTATTTTCATATTCATGATGTGCCACATCTTCATCGTCCTAGTCGCCGTCTAGTGATAATACTGCTTCGTCTTCTTCATACCAGATTTTTCCAGTTGCAGTATTTATTATTTGTAAGCGAGGGCGCAGTAGCGCAAGTGGTTAGTGTGCTGGACTACTGTGCGAGGGATCCCAGGTTCGATCCCCGGAAAAACACAAATTACATCTTAAGGTTTTTTCTACTGTGCCACCTCTCGCGAACGTCTGACAAACATCCGAGAGTATGACTGTCCTGAAAAAGCTTCTCAATTCAGCCGTTCGGACTCGGCATAAAATTGTAGGTCCCTTCCATTCGTTCCAAAAATAGAAACTCACACAAAACGAATGGTTGCGAGAAGCTAGGCCTTGGGTGTCTCCGCCTGTTGCGCCGCCTATTTATTTATTTATTTTTTAAGCGAGAAAAAGCATCAAAGTTTGCAATTTTGTGGAAGACATTACAACATTATATTCGGAATATTTATTATGAGATTTGTTTTATAATTTGAAAATGTAATTGTAAAACTTGCAAGTTGCAACCACTCTACGAAAAAATAGCTTCACAACAAAAAATGTAAACAACTTTTGGCAGCTACACCACCAACACCAACAGCTCAGTATACTTTTTTTGTTCGATTGGACAGCCGAAATCTGAAATTTGAAACACGAATCTGAGAATCCCAAACGAAATCGCTTTAAGTTTGTGCTAAATAGCCGAAGACAAACTTATAACTCCGAATTAACTACGAAATTTCTCTTTTGTTTTCAATGAAAAGTTTCCGCTAAATGTGCTAAGGCAGAGGAAATAAAGGACCATTCACATGAAAGCGAACGAACGAATTGATGAATGCGAACAATCCAGTTTTGATGCATTTATCAACAGAAAATTGAACATTTTACTATTCCAAAAGAAGGATAATTAATTATCCCATCAAAATGTATTATAATCAAGATTAAAAATAGATTAAACAACGAAGTTTCGAATTCCAAACTTTTTGTCGCGAATGAAAACACCATCGGCGCGAATTGTCAAAGTTTATTCGCAATCCACATTATTAAACCGCTAGAGAAATTTCGAAACTGATGGCTGAAATTCGCGAGAATAGTCCAAGTCCTTAAGACAAATTGGACCTCGGATTGCAAATCAGTCTGAAAAAAACTTTTGACTGATACCGATACATCAATTTCTAACAGGTTAGAACATTATTTAATAAAACATTTTTCTTATCACGAATAAAACCGATAAAAAATTTGTTCTGTTCTGTTAATTTTGTTCTTTGATAATCAGTTAGAAGAATTACAAAATTATGAAAAACAGTTGTTGTTTACAACTCTGGAAAATAAACGGTGAAACGGTTTTTTCTTCAATTTGTAAATAACAAATACAATTTCCCTTCATTTTTTTATCTTTTCAACAAATTTGTTAGAATTAAGTTTGTAGTTTGTGAAACAGAAAATCAGTGAACAAATTTGAAAATGTAATTAACAAATACAAATTTGTAATTATAATTGTAATTTGGTGAAATAGGCCACTGGGGCCTGTACCACAAAACTACAAGTATTGTACAACAGGCGAATTTTAACAATTAACAATGGTTTTTGTACCAGAAAACCTGTTGTTGTCGCCTGTTGTACAATACTTGTAGTTTTGTGGTACAGGCCCCTGGATGGCTAATTCTGATCGCAAAAACGGCCGATTATTAAGTAAACATTTTTTTAGTGAAAAATAGAAAATCGCAAGGTGTTGAGTTTTAAATGTTTCGGAAGAAGCTTGCTTTATCTGTCAGTTGTGTTTTAGACTTCAAGGTTCTTAAATTAATTTTATTAAATTTCCGGTGTTGGTCAAACATATAAGTTATGATAGGATTTTTTTAAAGAATTTTTGCTAAATTTTTAGTAGAACATAAATACAAGTAATTTTCTGTGTCGTTGTACATCCAAATACATATGTTCACATGCTCCAACCGACGAGGCTGAAGAGTGAAGACCCTATTAATGAGTTGTATGACCTCTTGAATAGAGCCTACGGATCTTGTCCAGAGCATGATGTCAAAATTATGCTGATACTGGGGTCCTTCAAAAAACAAATTTATCGACGGATTTTTGGTGTGCGAGAAAGGCGAATGGAGAGAAGATACAACCGCGAACTCTATGAGCTATATCAATATGTGGATGTAATTTCTTTGTCCAAAAAAACCAAAATCATACATCGATAGGGTTACCAGATTAAAAAATACGAAAAGGGGGGACCTTGTGGGTTTTACTAGTGGGGACAAAACAAAAAGGGGGGCAAATTTTTTTAATTTTTAAACACCCGGGTTTATGGTAGGTAGGTAGTAGTGGCGGTTTAGGTAAAGAAAACCCAAGTAGCACTAAGTGCCGTTTTGTTACCACATACTCATTTGACCTGGTTGTTGTAGATGTGTAGAAGGGTAGTTTAGATCCAGCCTGTGGAATTCAAAAAGGTTATGAGTTCTTTGATGTTATTCTTCGCGACTTCCTCGAGGGATGTGAAGAAGGGTTTACCCAGAGCTCGCTGTCTAGTCCTAGCTAGTGCCGGACAAGCGCACAGGTAGTGAATAAGGGTTTCTTTTTCGGTTGCGTCGTTGCAACTGCGACAGTGTGTATTATGTGGGATGCCTAATCTGACCGCATGGTCCCCTATAAGCGAGTGGCCTGTGGTAATCGCTGTTATCCTGGCTATATCTTTACGTGTTTTACTCAAGAGGTGGGATGTTTTGTCCCTGCTATAATTTGGCCACATACTTCTGGATAGGGTACAATTTGTTAGCCTCCTCCATCTGAGATTGGCTTTCGATAGGAATTCTTCGGAAATTTTTGCTTTGACTGCTCCTATTGGAATTTGAACCGATTCCGCAAGTGAGCAGTGGAGGGTTGAACCCCGCCTGGCAAGCTCGTCGGCCTGTTCGTTTCCATAAACGTTGCTGTGGCCTGGAACCCAGATCAGTGTAATCCGGAACTGATCAAGCGAGGCCAATTCCTCTCGGCATTCTAGTACTAATTTTGAGTTTATGTTGACTGAGGCGATAGCCTTGATGGCAGCCTGGCTGACAATGAATATGTCTATCTTTTGCCTCGGAGCTATGTCCGTGTGTATTTTGATTAGGCGACAGGCTTCACGGATAGCAAGTATTTCGCCTGAAACACACTGGCTGTGTCCGGGAGCCTGAAGGATTTTGAGATGCTCAGAGACTCCGAAAATACACCCGCACCTACTCCACAGTCCATTTTTGAACCGTCAGTGTAGATTGTTAACCCGGGTTTATACTTTTCGTATTTTTTAAAAGCATTTGTTATGAATTTCAAATTAAACACGCCGCATATTCAGGACCTTCTATTATATAAACATTTTCTTTTTTTATTTGTTTTTTCTTTGGGTTCGGACATTTTTCTTTTAAGTAAATTTTGGTTTGAATACAAAAACTGACAGAGAGACAGATAACAGTACAAAACAAAAACTTACCGGAGAACAATCTTGCTAAAAATATTAAAAGAAAGTAGGTATTTTTAAAGTTTTCAATTGAAGTTTTCTTTTATTGAATTTTGACTTGACAGTGGTTTGTGTTAGGGGGGACAAACAACATTTTGGTATGAAAAAGGGGGATGTATGGTAACCCTAGCTATCGACTACATTGGCTCGGCCATAGGGCGAATGAACATACTCCAGATAAAAGGATCTTCGATTCCTCAAGATAAAGACGACAAAGAAGGGCGAACATGCGTTTCAGCCAGAGCGGCTGGTCTGGATAACTCGAGAAGAATTTAATTTTGAATTAATATGTTTGCTATTATATTAACTTTCTATTTAATAAAAATACGAACGAAATTAAATCAAATTGAAACAATCTCCCACGCATACCAAGTCATATAAAAGGATGGATGTCAGTCAATCTTTTTTATACACATTTGATACATATAAAATTTTTTTTATGTTGTGTTCGCATAAATGACAAGTTGACAGAGACTCATACAAAAGTATGAAACATACTGACAGCCTACCTACTCAGTGACAGAATCAAAAGAAAGCAAGCCTATGCAAATGACAAAATAACGGTAGAAGGGCTCTGACGGTTATCATGGCATTACTTCCGGAATATTTACTGTAATTTTCCCGTCTCGACGAAATCTAATAAAACACGCACAGATACCGTTTGGCAACATGTTTACCTCGTATTCGAAGGAAGCACTCAATCCATACATAAAATGTATATTAATTTTGCTGTCAGCATAATAAAATATCAACAGAGACGTAGACTATATGATGAAAGAAATCCACAGGGAGTATTCAAAGTACGCAAAGGAATATCACATATACGCTCGTACTTGTTACCGGATCCAGCAAATCTTTAACAAACCTCTTTTCTATTGCCCTGCATTCAGGTTGTCTAGAATCGGAATCTGTATCTGAATAAGTTAAATGCAAAACAATTCAAACCGTCATGCCCATCTCCATGGATCCGGCAAACATGACACCACAAAAATCATATAATTATTAACCTTGTCTGGGCCGGACTCGTTGCTCAAAACTTGCTATAGTATCTAACTGAAATAACATAACAATAATGTCTGTTAATGATTTGTGCATGTAATCTGTACATACTCGCCGCATACAGGGTGCGCGCACACATTCCCATACGCCCAGACGACCGAGGCAAATCTAATGATTCCAAATTACGAGCCCGAACCCCTCCCCCTTCCACCTCGAACAACATCTCTATACAGCTCGACGACTCCAGGCAGCACAACATGTCCCACAGTATGCCACCGGCTCAGCAACTGGAGGACCATCGCAACGACTCTTTACAACGAAGGAAGGCACACTCAAAAACAGAGGTATATAGAAGAAGGTAAAACAACGACTGATGCGATACTATGTCCCGGGGTTAATTTAAATTATTATTTTTAAAGTGGGGTTGTTGCCTTGTAATATACCTTGCGAACAAGATAAGGGACTTTAATGGCACACCTACATGCTGGCAAGTGTATAGATACGTATGTTGTTGCTGATGCTGATGTCCCCATCGCCCATCCGCCCAAATGCGCTAAGTCAATTTCACCATAGATGTGGCTTCCTTTAGAGAGCGATTCATGGGATGCCAATGCCAAGCCCGGTGCCGATCAAATGACTGAGAGAGTGCATCGTGTACACTTAGACGACATATTTCTTTTGCAACTCAAAACTTTTCCACAAATGAAAGGAGAATATCCTTGTGGAGCGTGGAGCTGCCGATTCGCTTGTACACGCAAAAAGAAAAGGAATGTCGGCGACGACGACGGCGGCAGTTTCCAGCGGAAAAGCAAAAATCAATTGAGACACAGAAATATTTATTTTTTTTTCTTTACATTTTTTCTTGCACTGTTTGTCTCGGTCTCGGTTCCCCGGGAACGTTGTTGTTTCAAGACCGCACTTGTTCCGTGGCAAGTGCCTAAAATGCTACAAGTACTTTGCTTGACGCTTATAGTTGTTGGCTGACTCCATAACGGATACAGCCGAAGGACTTTTTTCCTCTGCGAAAGGAAAGGAAAGGGAAGAGCGCGTATAAAAATAAAGGAAAACTTTTAACTTTGCTTTTGTTTGTGGAAATATTTTTTAATTTTCTAGCCCACGCCCCCATTCCAGCGAATGAATCTGGGAAGTTCGTTTTCCTTTCACAAAGCGATTTGCATTAAATTAATATTCCTCCATTTGGAAGCGTATACAAATACAGTATAGGATGCTATAGAAGCGGATAGCGCTAAGAAAAATTAAAAATTGTATCCTTAAAGTGACGGGAAAAGATTAATACATATTTGTGTATGGTTTTCTTTTGTTCTTGGGTGTGTGCCTGGTGTTTGGCTCGGAGGGAAGCATGTTCTTTAAGAAGTGTTCACATTAAGCTAATAAATTGGAACAACAAAATCAGTGTCGAAATGAATCCTGAAATTTGTTTCTAAGCAATACAGGGAATTACTTTGTTGATCGCTGTTAAAACAAATTGATTCGGGAAGACAGTGTTCTTTTAAAGTACCTAATCCTGATGCTGAAGAAGAATGGAACGAGGGATCGACTGTGAGGATATTATATCTACGCGAGAACTGATTTGTTCCGAGGGGCGACTGCACTGCTTTTGATTAGATTATCCCAGGATTATACAATTGTGTTAGGTACTGAAAAAATACTCTGGAAGATGTATAAGTATTCTGTATTTGTCTTTTTTCTCTCCGTCATTCAAATAAATGGTTGCCATGATTTAAAGGCTACAGTGCTTAACTGAGGCCGAAGCGGCTTCATTCGGATTCTTCACATCCTTCCCATGGACTTGCTCATCAAATGATTCGGCTCCAAAACGAGCTGATTTAGTTAGTTAGTTTAAAGTGGCTCTCGGTTAAAGAAGCACTTAGGCAGTTGGTCCGCCCACAGTGCATACCACTGGGATATGGGGAGCTGTTCCTTTTCTGGCTACTCATATGCAAACCTTTTATAAAGCTAAGAATGTTAGCGGCGCTGGTATACCTAGATCACTGACATCATTGAGGATATAGATTCCTAAGTGGGCCTTTCTTAAATTGGCCTAGGCAGGGCAACTGCAAAAAAAGTGAGTGACGGACTCGTCCTCCTCTTCATCTTTGTGGCTTCTGCAGAAGCCATTGTGTGGCAGACCGAGCCGTTGCGTGTGTCTACCTAATATGCAGTGCTCGGAGATGACATTAAGGACTTTTAAGATGCTGGATCTCTTAAGTCGAAGAAGCTCATTGGATTTTTTATCACATTATTCTAGATGTTTTCATCTGAAACTTGCTCTGTACCTGCTGCGTGAATTATTTGTTTAGCGTAGGAAAGTGGTGCATACACGTTGTGCAGATTTATACTAATTACGCCAGAGAATCCTAGCCTTGCTAGTTCGTCTGCTGTACAGTTCCATGGGATGTCACAGTGACCAGGTACCCAGCAGAGGGTGAGGTTGTACTTTTGTCCACCCATCTCGTTAGTAGATCTCAATCAATCTATCACCGCCTTAAATTTTATTTCGCTGGATATTGGAGATTTGATTGCAGATTGGCTATCAATATACAGGGTGTCCCAGTTAAGAAGGACAATCCTTTAAGGGAAGATTCCTGTAGCTATGCCGAACAAAAAATTGTATGGCAGTCAACCCCCCTATTTTCCCGTTATAGCTCATCAAAGTAGGTGACCTCTAATTTGGAGGTGTTACCACTTAAAACGCTATAATTTCTAAACTATTATAGGTACAAACATTTTGTACATTTTGAAAAGACAATTTAGTAGCGCATACAAGTCTTAAGTACTTCGGGTACATCTGTGTAGCTACAAAAAAGTTATGGCTCCTTAAACTTAAAATTTTGAAAATTAGTTGTTACATTTTTTTTAATTAAATGCCTTTTTCTCAAAGTTTTGACTTATAAATTTTCATTTTTTTTTTATGAAATTTTAATCCTTGAGCAATTTACTAAAAATTATGTTAAGCAACTTTTTTACTTACGATCAACAGAAGTTGTAGTAAAAGCCGTTTTTTGTCAGACAAAGGTCAAACAAAATTAAGTGGCTTTTACTACAACTTCTGTTAATCGTACGGAAAAAAGTTGCTTAATATAATTTTTAGTAAATTTCTCAAAGATAAAAATTTCATAAAAAAAATGAAAATTTATAAAGTCAAAATTTTGAGAAAAAGGCATTTTAAGTAAAAAAATTTAATAACTAATTTTCAAAATTTTAGGTTTAAAGAGCCATAACTTTTTTATAGCTGCCCAGATGTAACCGAAGTGGTTTAGACTTTTATGCGCTACTTAATTGTCTTCTCAAAACGCCCAAAACAGTTTTTGTACCTATAACAGTTCAGAAGTTATAGCGTTTTAAGTGGTAACACCGCCAAATTAGAGGTCACCTACTTTGATGAGCTATAACGGGAAATACGATGAAAATAGACCCCCCCCCCCTGCCATACAATTTTTTGTTCGGCATAACTTCAGGAATCTTCCCTTAAAGGATTTTCCTTCTTAACTGGGACACCCTGTATATGCCAATATCCCGAATTGTTCGACAGCCACGCTCTATCTTGACGAATAGCTGTAATCTCTAAAAAGCCACTGCAGTGTTTAGGAAGACAGAAGGAGAGGCTCAGATTCAGTTCTTCTGAAAAGACCCCGGCGCCAACTCACTCCAGTGTTTTGGAACCGTTTGTGAATATTGACAATGATTTGTCGTGTAGGACATTTTGTGAATGGTTCTCGTCCGGTATTTCATGGGTGAAGAATTTTTCAAAGTTGATTTTCGTAGGCAGGTATAACCTGTAATAATGGGCAATGGAATCGTCTGTAGAAGGTTGCTGGTGTGTCCAGTCGGTTGCCCTCTCCAGTGTTTCCCATCCCTTAATCTGATTGCCACGTTTGTAGCGTATTCCAAACAACGCTTACAGATTGAGAGAATCCATCCGGTTGGACACATACATACTGCCACAGATTTGAAAAATGCATAGCATAATCGACGTCATAATTTAGACGACATCCTGATTATCTAGGGAGGGCTCTATCACCTCTAATACATTATGGCCGAAACAAGACAAAAAGGAATAATAGAGAGCCTTATATGGGTACTAAAAAGATATACTATATCCGCAGATCCTAACGCAGAGTTAGTAGGCTTTTTGAGGGTAGGAGCTTCTTCTGTTGCAGCAATTTGTTCTCAACCCGGCCGAATGAACGTGATGAGTTTTCTTCCGTCAAACATTTTTTTAACTTAACCTAACCTGGGTTCGGCGATCATATCAGGCATCAAGACAGGTCAGTTATTCACTGACAGCATATTCCGTGGGCTCGTCACATGTGATCTTGATGCAAAAGCTGCAAGATCTGCATTGCTCGAGTGTCGACGTGGCATGGAGGAAAATTATATTAATTTTATTACCAAGTAGTTTCAGTCCTAAACTAGGCCCGCACCGATTCAGGCTCTTTAAGATTTTTGGCCTGTCTAAGACCAGGGATGTTCTCCCAATGTGATATACACTTATTGTGTTCCCAGCTGTTTATAGCCGAATTAATAACTGATTTGGGGGTGTCACAGAAAGGTTCCGGTCCTATTAAAAGAGTTTTCGATCCGGGAACCAACCATAATCTGGTTTTGTTTCTGGTATAAAGTGCTTCGAGGTATTGAGGCAGTGCAGTACTGATTTGGAGTCAATAAAAATAATGGGTGAGCTAAGGGCTTTTATACCTGATTCCTGATTAACTGTCCGTTAATATTCTATTTTGGAACTATCCGTATACCACTTTAGGCCACTTTGGTGGAAGTTGCTTGGCCGTGCTTCTCCGTAGAAAAAACGGTTGTCTAAGCATAAGGTTTTGGAATGCGATCTATGACCGCGAAGATCATTTCAAGTTCTGGAAATTCTGAGAACATTAGCCGTTTTTTATTAACAGCATATTCCGAAATATGAAAATAAAACAAACTGGATCATTGATTGAGTTGTAGCAATAGTTGTTTTTCACATATGAAATCCAATACCAATTATGACAAATTTCGTATTGCCACCAGCCATCTTGCAGCCACACGGTACAATGTGACGTCACAATGCGATGATTTCTCCATTGCACTTGCTCATATTTGAGTTTGACATTTCGCTTGTTGTGTCGGGGTGTTACCATATGGATACAAATCTGCATACATTTAGCATTGAATATTTTTTTTTGGGGAAACTATGTTCAGATGTTATGTTCAAATATGCATCATAATTAACCGTATTGTACTGCTAATATTTCCATTTATATTTCTGTGCTATATAGCGAAACAAAACATCTCGAAAGTCGGAGTAGTAACTTATTCGAATTTGAAAAAATGCTAATTGAATTTTTGTGTATTTAATTGTGTTTCATATTTTGGTCTGGCAACAATACTGTGTGGCTATAATTTACAGGGACACCAACACTAATTAAACAACGCCACGAAACAACAACGAGAAATAGTTGAATTAATTTTCAGATCATAATTCGTGATCTCGATGAAAAGCAGGATCACATGTTGTTGTTGTAAGTGCATGTAAATCGATGATCTATATGGATCATAGCTAACGCTCGTATCTTTTTGCGGACAGAAAAGGGGATAAATGCCCGAAATTTGGAGATTTCAAGGGATATCGCAATTTAAAAAAGAGGATATATAGGGGATAAGTTTTTAACTTATTTTCGCACTGAAATTGATGAAATTCAGGAATAGCATCAATACACAAATTAATGTACATTGTGTTTAATAAATTATTATAATTTTTAAATTACATATGTGTTTAATAAACAACCAACGTGCCATCATCGCCGTCGTCGTCATTCGCATCTGAATCGTTTTCGATAGCAATAATTTCTCCACGTTTGGTTTTCTTCTTATATTTGTCTTCTGCAGCGATTGAACGAAGCAATTCAGGCTTCGTTTTCAGAAATTTGTAGAATTCAATGGATGAGTTGAGTACTGAAT
Organism: Cheilosia scutellata; assembly: GCA_955612985.1. NCBI lineage: Eukaryota > Metazoa > Arthropoda > Insecta > Diptera > Syrphidae > Cheilosia > Cheilosia scutellata. The sequence continues at coordinate 62,391,342 of OY015313.1, forward strand.
ATTACATTTTACTGTGAGAATTGCTTAACTTTTTGATTTGCAATCGAGTTTTTTCATTGGTCCAAGGCTTGGTCATCGCAGAAAAGACTCGTTCCACCGATACTGTTGTTCGCGGCAAGCACGAAATATATTCATTCCACCAACATAGCGATTTCGTTGCTCACTATTTTCGGCTTGCAGATGTTTGAATATTTCCACCAGAAATCTGCTATAGTGAAAAGAGGAGTTTATAGGATAAAAAAGGGATTTTGGAAATTTTCAGGGGATAGTTTCTTTGACTTCGAAAAAAGGGATAATCCCCTAAAAAAGAGGATAGATACGAGCGTTAATCATAGCTGATAAAAAAACGGCTAATAATATATATATATCCATCCACGCACAACTTATCTTTTTCTTTATTGGATTTAATTACAGATACATATATGTATTCATTTTCACTCTAGAAGCACACGTTCACTCACAAGGGTATACTAACAGAATATTTGTCTAAACCAAGAGAGCAAACTTAAAACCAATAAAAAAACTCCTTTTATCTCTTCTTCTATAACAAGTGAGTAGGTACCTAGGTAGAATGTTTTACATAAATAATAAAAAAAAGGTTTGGAAAATGTTAAAAAGCGCGCAAATTTTGTAAAGCAGAATTTTGTAAAGCAGAATTTTGGAAAAAAGAATTCTGAAAAGCAGAATTTTGAAAGCAGAATTTTGTAAAACAGAATTTTGAAAGCAGAATTTTGAAAAAAGTATTTTGACCTCGCCAGAATTTCGACCCCAACCCCATTTTTAACCTACACATTAAAAAATTTGACACAATTTTATATGGACATTGTCTATGTCTAGGTTAAGTCTTACGAACTCACGATTTAACATAGAAAGTAAGGGCCACTTTCAAGACTACCTAATAATAGGGGTATTCACGATTCGGTGTATCCAGGTCTAGTAAAATTCTGAAAATGTATTTTTTTTTATCACATCGTGAGCACACTTTTTCTAATCTCTATAGCAATACTAGACATTTTATAATCTCTCTATAGCAACACTAGAAAATAACAAAAAACATTTTAAATCGAACTGACATTTGCGAACTAATACATTTTACACTGTTGTACTTTTTTGATACTATAGGTCTGGGGTATAGTAAAAGTGTAAAAGTGTAGCTAGTATATTTTGTTGTTATAGCTAGTGTAAGAAAATTTCACACTTTTACACTTTCACAATGATACTAGACCTGATACACCGAATCGTGAATACCTCTAATGTATCTGATAGCCTTTATCTGCCAGGTAAACTTCAACTTTTGGTTTCGAAGGACTTGAATAGTTAAGTTATGCATAATATAGAATTATCAACAACCTTTATCTGTGGGATAACGTTATGTGTCAGATAACTATCTGAAATTTTATCTGGAACCTTCAAAACTGGCCATAAAAAATATTGTAAATACCGTGCAAAATGTATAAAAATACATTTGAACTGGCGCTCCCCCTGGTGTGAAACAGAGTTCAATGAACATGCTATGTGAAAAATTTAGCTAGCCATGATGTTGTCCAAGTCCCACAGGATAGTACCTCAAGTAGGTACGTGAAATATGGTATCTGGTCGCTTAGTTGAGAGTCTATCTACACGCTGCCAAAATGACAATTCAATCAGGCATGAACTAGCAAAGTTTTCACCAGTAAAATTACTTGGGATAGTATAGGTCCAGGTCCAGAGTTGTCTATGGTCTATTCAATATTTACACATTTAACTTTCCTACTTAATTGAATTATCTCGATTAAAGCGATTTTCCAGATTTTAGGCCTAGTCTGTCTGCTGCGTCCGTTCAAGGCCCCCAAGAACAACAGCAATTACCACCAACCAAATTTGCATATTTTTACTGTGTCGTGTGCAAATTTCATCACTTTTGCCAACTCCCATCCGCTGCTGGCTGATACTCTTCCCTCTAAGGAAATCCTTTTTTAATATCATTCCAACCAGGCTCTAACTCAATTGATGTCGTCCCTCACGTCACAGATCGTGGTCGTTTCTCTCCTGCATCCTCAATTAATATGATTGTGTGCTACTGGATGCTCACTATGAAGTCAACAGTAACTTACACTACCCCCATAAAGTCCCGTTGTATAAGGTTGTCTTTTTTTTCTCCTCTTTTTGTTTTTGTTCCAACACCATCTCCTTAACCCGTCCCAATTGGGCTTAGATGTCCGTCCAAGCAACCAGCTATTATCATTCAGCTCTCAAACAACCATTTCACTAACAAGATTGCTGTGCACACAGACTCAACAGATATGCGCGCTCCTTGCTGGCAGCAACAGCAACAGCAGCAGCCTCCACAGTGCCATTCACAATTTGCCCATTTAATTTGCAAGTCTCTGATGCGAGTGCAACAAAAGCCAAAAAGGAGTAACAAACAGAAACAAAAAATAGAAAAAAAAATAGAAAAAAAAGAAGATAAACAACGAAGAACGGGTATATACAACTAAACGAAAGAAACAACAGTGCAAATAGAAAAACACAGAAATGCCAGTTTTGTAGTTGCTTCTGACTGTCGACTTTAATTAATGGTGTCTGTTCAGTGAACGTCGTCGTCGTAGCTACTGGATGCTAGTTGCTCTGTAACTGAATGCTGAAGCTGAACTGCTTCGGGCCGACACGTATTCTTCCAAGTGGAACATACACACACATATGCACATTATATCGGAATGAAGGAACAATCCAGATTTCGACAACTCAATTTATGAATACGAGGACGAACTGCAAGTAAGGAGGACTCGTCCACAAAGGACCAACTACACGTCGCGTCGCGTCGTCTGTCTATCGCTGTCGTAATGTGCTAGGACTAATTTGGCAAATGTCATTAAGCCATTTGCAGATTGAATTTAAATTAAGAGCAGATGTCGATGGATCATTCATGTGCTGTGCGCAGTGATTTGCAACTTATGAGCCGTGGCAGTGGCACCAACACCAACCCGCAACCCCTGTCGTCAATTCAATTTCACCCACAATAAATTTAGCGCAAACTAATTCCAGAATGCCGGGGGTTCCATGAACTGCAGCAGATGGCCTAGGGAGACAACAGACAATAGAGACTGATGGCGGCGCTAACCTCACCAAAGGGGTGAGGTGAATCCGCTCCGCACCAACTACTGGGTGACAAGAAAACTACTCAACTCATATAGTCGTACTTACTTTTACATTCGTTGGCGTCGGTGGCTGTGGCACGTCCCCACGGTCGATCAAAGTAAAACGGTTTGCAGCGCTCGCATTCGGATCCAGCTGTATTGTGTTTGCAGTCGCACACCAATTGGCCGTCCTCGTCGTCGGCTATACACTCGGATGCATGTCCATTGCACTTGCACCGTCCGCCAACAGCGAAATCTGATACGGCATAGTGTTGGCCGTGTTGGCCCAGAGCTGCAGTGCCCGATGTCCCCATCACGGCTGCCGCTGATGGTGGCGCTGATAGCTTACCCGTGAATTTCGTCTCGATGGCGTTGTTGGTGTCCATTGATTTGTCGTTCGTGTACTTGCGTTCGCTGTCGCCGCTGCTAATGCCGAAGTGATTAGTGGCAACCAAGTCGCGTGGCACTTCCAAGCGATGGAAAATCACACGAATATCTGTTGCTGTAACCCAGTCCTGCAGCACCAGTGACGAATCAATGTCGTTCGCCGATGGACGTCCTTCGAGGGTATTAAATGCGAAACGATGATTATCACCCGAGGAGCGTTGCGAGTTCATGCATCGGGCCTCCTGCTCGTTGAACTTGCTTATCTTGGCACGGTCAGGTCGGCCGTAGAACTTATGGCACTGCGAGCTGTAGAACTGGAATGGTTGCCAAGTCTGTCGATGGTCGAAGCTCTTGTAGATAGCCATCGAATCAGGCTTGGGCGATTTCGGGCAGAAAGTTAAACTGATGTATGTCAGTTCGTACTTCTTTCCAAGGGAAAGTGTTAATGTAACGTTGTCGGGTGGAGAGTTATCGCCCACGATGGGAATCGGCACTGTGGCTGACCTCCAACATGTCACGTTGTTGGAGTTATTGAGATCGGTCAGGGAAGATGCTGGGAATCGTAGTTCGGGCGAATTGTCGTCACATACACTACACGTTGTGGTGCGGTCATTTCGATCTACCTCGCAGTACCGTTCGGGCTGTTTCAGGCCACACGTTGAGGAAGCTTCGACGGGATTTCCATACGCGGCGTTGACAAAACTCGGAACACACTTTCGGGCCTTGCCATCGGCATAGCAAGGGTCACTAGAATCGCTCGACGCTAGAGCTAGACAGACAAAGTTCAACAACACCACAAGCCCACCACTTCCAGTTAGGGCGGTCATTTTTGTTTTTTATGAGTTTACGCTGTGCACGAAAAAAGTATCGAAAACCGGTAACAGCAGCAGCTGTCGTCACTCATCCACGCGATCTCTCGAGATTGTTTTGTTTTTGTTTCGCGTAATTAATTAGAGCGGAACAGCGGAACTTGCACTCGCTAATTGATGCACTCGCATAACATGCCCCAAGTCGACCCTCAACCGATGCTGGGCGCGCATTCCTTGCATTAATTCGCGACGTTGGAGCTCACTTCACTACTTCACGAGTTTACACGTCTTCGCCACCCGCGTACCCCGGTGTCATCTCGAGAACACGAACCACAAGACAAAAAGTTACTTTTTATGACAGAGAGGCGACGCAGAGTCTGCTTCAAAAGGGAACTCGCTGCAGCACAGGCACACAATATTACTTAAACTTCAGTGCCATTAGGATAATTTGATTTGATCACCGCGCACCGTGTCGTCGTCCTCAACACATCCGTTCTTGTGGCATCCAACACTGGCTATGGACAAGGATGAGGGGTGACAAATGGAAACACTAAACAATAAATTACAGACAAAGCGGCACAGACACCGGCGCAAAACGAACTCGATTTCAACTCGGCGAGAGATTGTGTGCAACTAATGTTGCTTGGTGCCGTGGTTGCTTGCACAGCCTCACGTTTTCAATGCGGGATTTCCAGATACAAAGCAGACGGGTGGATGTGGTGTGGAGTGTGGTTGCTTGCTGGTAGGTTGGTGGTGAAGTTCGTTGGTTTGTTAGGGTTTTGCTACTGTTCTCTCGCGCATCGCATCAATTGCGTGAGCAGAGCAGCAGCCAGCAGCAGAGCATCTGCAGCTGCAGAGAATCTGATTCGGTTTTCTCTTATTTGATGCAATCGCACAGAATGTTGCTATGTTAAGTAAAATGTTGACAAGCAATTGCATTATGGAAAAGAAAATTTTTTGAATTGCATTTCCAATATCTTATCGGAAAGAGCTGATGGGAAGGGAGATAGATAGCTCTAATGTCTAATACAGTCTGAGGGGCAAGACTAAGGTCTTTTAACCACCGATTAGTTCTGTTGTAATAATCTGATGGTTCTTCTTCTGGTGCAACAATGGCCGCGTTCAATGTGGTTAGGCACCTAAATATTTAGGTGACAGTTGAACGCCCCCAATAATGCTAAAGAGTCAGGCGATGTCATTTTTGTGTGATATTGATTGATCTCTTATACGATGATATAGGGCAGATGGATCTATTGTTATACGAGCGAGCGTGACCGTGAATCACTTACATTGGGGTAGTTGATTTACAAATACATACATGTGTACGTTCACAATTTTCAGAACACTCTTCAATGAAATTCCGTTGTTATATTAAACAAAAACTCTTTGTCAAATACATACAAAGTAATTGGATGTCCTAACGGATCAAGCGCATTCTGGTCTGATCAATGGCAAAGGCAATCAGTAATAACTTTAGTTGCTCTTCTTTTCCACCTCTAGTAAAAGAAGACGACACGCTAGCACCAACACCTAAAGAAAAGGTAGATCTTTTCACTAGGATTTTTTCAGAGAATTCCACCCTAGATTCTGCACAACTAGAGCCACCAAATATCCCGAGGGTGCAAACATCGATGGCAGAAGTGAAATTTCGGCGTCGAATAATTCAACGCATCCTGAAAGTTTTGAACTGACGTGTCCGGTTATGAAAACCTCCTGCAGATCTCCAGTTCCCTGGTGGAACCCAGAACTGCAGCGACTTAGAAAGGAAGCCAACCTTTAACCCGGTCTAAAATAGTTCGGGAATGCAAGAACTCTTTGAACTCGGTCGCAAGGCTGAACTCTTTGACTCTTGTCTGGGTCCCAGGTCACACTGGGATTGCTGGAAATGAGATATCCGATGAGATTGCTAAGCAAGGCTCAGAGGAAAATTTCTCGGGACCAGAACCTGTGTTGGGTCTTCCTGCGTCCTCGACCAGGGCTTCCATTGACAATTGGGTCTCAAACGAACACAATTGTGTATGGCAAGGCTCTACAGGAAGCGGGCAGACTAAGCGCATGCTCCCGAAAGTCAGCAGTAATTCTGCGGCATTCCTGCTGTCTCTCAGTAGAAATGACTGCAGAAAACTTATTGGCGTTCTTACGGGGCACTTCGCTTTTGCTAAGCATCTTAGTGTGCTAGGCTTAAGGGATACCACTGTCTGCGACGCTTGTGGAGAAGGCGACGATACTTCGGATCATTTCCTTTGTTATTGCCCTACCTTTGCTCGGATCAGGTGGCAGATTTTTGTCGCTGCATTCGGCTTTCTCCGAAAGTCGAAGAAATTCCAGTAAAATGGGTGATACTGGATGTTTTTGTGGTAGTACAATGGACCAGTTGCGTCTGAGTGCTCCAGTAAAGTGTAACCCGCAAAAAAAAAAAAAAAAAAAAATCCTGAAAGAACTAGATTGCAATAAGGCAACGGGACCAGACGGAGTCCCGCCTATAATACTCAAGAGCTCTGCACCAGAACTTGCACCTGTAGGTACTATGTAAGCTGTTTCGCATGTTATACTCCTATAGAAGACATTTCCTTCTTGCTGGAAGGCCGCTCGGATTCAACTTATTCCAAAGAAATGGAGGAAATGTCTGCCTCAAAACTATCGTCCAATAGTGTTACTTTCAATGCTCTCAAAAGTAATGGAAAAGGCAATAAATGTCGAAATAATCAAATATCTAGAAGGCCACCGGTTAATAAGCGACAGGCAATACGGATTTCGCAAACGTAGTTCCACTGGAGACCTGTTAAGCAAGGTAGAATAATATATATATTCTTTATGCCTTGCCTGTTAAGCTACGTAACGCACTTATGAACGCAAGCAATTGAACAACACGGCGAATCCAGAGTCGTTGCCTTGGACATATCAAAGGCATTTGATCGAGTCTGGCAGAGCCCTATTAGGCAAGTTAGCGTCTTATGGATTACCACAACAACTCTGCGGATCTGGGATTCTGTTAAGATCGATCCAAGTTGTTGTAGATGGTGTATCATTCTAATTCGTTTGCTATAAATGCAGGAGTGCCCCAAGGATCTATTCTTTCTCCAACTCTATTTCTTATCCACATCAACGATTTGCTTGGATCGACAAATAATAATATCTACAGCTTTGCTGATGACAGAACTATCCTCCATCTTGAAAAGTGGGACTGTGAATGCGGCTACATCACACAGTCAGAGATGTGAACAAATTCGTTCTCTAAATGATGATCTGGACAAAATTTTGAAGTGGGGAAAAGACAAGTTGTATTTAATGCAAACAAGACACAGCTCACAACATTTTCTAGGAAAAATTTATCAACAGTTCCTCAGATCCAAATGGATGACCATCCAATCCATCCCAAGGACTCAATGCACCTTCTAGGAGTCACAGTCAATTCAGGAATCACATGGCAGGACCACATATATCCTATATCGCAAGATCGGCGTCCGCTAAGTTGAGCTACCTATTTAAAGCAAAGAGGTACTTTAGCCCCAAGCAACTTCTCCTTCTCTATAAAGCACAGGTTAAACCAGGCCTGGAATATTGTTCCCATATATGGAGATCGGCCCCAAAACATTCACTTAACCTACTTGACAGCATACAGAGACGAGCAGTTCGATTTATTGGAGACCCTACAATCACATCGAATCTACAACCGTTGGTGCACAGAAACAAGTAAACTCCCAAAATCAGAGAAATTCTTAAAGTACACAAACCAAAGTTCAAAATCAATTTTTATTTTTTAATCAAACTACATATTTTCAAATCATAAACATATTTATGAAATTAATAAATTTTTGTGGGTACAGCTAGTAATACTTAATAGGTATCATAGTTTTTCCAACACTTCTGCTTCAATGGAACGAAATTCGAGTCTGAGTCTCTGAGACTTGGAATCCCCTCTTGAAAATAAATAAAATCATTCATGCAAAAAACTGAAAACTCTCTAATTGAATGCAACATTTACTCTCTTGAGACTACTTTAACACCAAAAATCAATCAGTGAAATCGCCCATCAAATGCCTCATGCAATCCTAAAAATGTCTGCGTCATAAATTCTACAAAAAAGGTTCGTAAATCAAAACTAAATCCTGTATTCTTATTCAGCTAAATTTTAACAAAATGTACAAATTTTTAAAGATTTATTACATTTGTAGCAAGCAAAATATTGCTTACTCAACTGCGGTAGTAGATCCCTGTTCCTCCTAATAGGATACCACTTCGCAAAGCCTTATTAATTTTGCGGTTAATGAAGTGAAAGTCAAATGTCAAGCACAAGTAGTTCGACAATCATTTCTCAAGACATTCTGGGAGGAAAATTTCCGTTTTTTTCTATTTCATTTCCTGCCCGCACATTTTCCGTATATGTAGGCATAAAATCTCTTATCCCATAAGCTAGTTAAATAAGGCTATTTGCACGCGCTCCATCCCCAATTGAAATGGAGTTTGTCATATGGTTGCCTTGTCCTCCAAGTGGCAATTCACTATCAGATGGTAGATGGTATAATCGCTGACAGGAAATGGACCCTCTGAAGGGGAAAAATGTTTCCGGATACATTTGGGAAATGCGTTTGGATGTTGGCCTAGATTGGGTGGATTTTTGATTATGATTTAGATCCAATTTAAAGATTTTGTGTTTTTTTAGGACCTATGGATAAGCTTTCTAAACGATAGCCAGAAAGTGACAAATAAGCACTTTTGTTGTATCTGAATGAATACATTTTGGATTGTTGAAATAGGTGGATAATTTACTTTTGTGATGGGTGGTCACGGCTCTATAGGTGGAGGCGAAACTGGTAGATATAGCAATAGAGATGTGATTGAGGCAGAGGTTTGCCTTTCAATTCTTAAGGAATGTAAATCGCTTCGGAGGTGATAGACAGCCATCAAATGGTTATATGATGTGAATACAAACGGTTCCATTGTTGAACAGAATAGATTTCGTTAGAATCATTAATTATCAGGGAAGAAAGGAAGTTGGATAGGGACTATAATTTGCACAAATGCTGACCTACTGCGTAGATCTTGACTTATTAAACAGGTTTTTTTAGTATTTGAAATATGAGAACTATAAAGGGTGGGCCAAATACAAGTTTTCTTTTTAAAAATGAAACAAAATTAAATTTTTTCCATGTATTATGGCTTTATTAGTTTAAAGCAAACATTCCCAAAAGTGGCTGCCTCAGCTCGCTTCGCAGTAGCGCATTTTGTCACTCCAATTTTCCAAAACCTTGATGATGGTTTCGGGCTGTAGCTCACGGATTGCTTGGATGATGCTGGTATAAAGTGCTTGAATCGTTTCCGGATTGTTGGCATAACATCTGACCATCACGGTTCCCCACAAAAAAAGCCCAAAAGGGGTTAAATCGCAGCTCCGATGCGGCCAATTGGATGTCAAGACGGCTAAGACGCCTGATAACACGATTTAGGAATTTTTGGTGCGGAAAAGATCGTTTGTAGCATGAACTGTGTCGCATGGAGCGACATCGTGCATGAACCAGACGTCGTCAAAATCCATGTCTTCTATGTTAACTTGGCTCTGTGACGCCCACCGTTCAGTGAAACGTTGTTCCCAACCTCATTTTCGAAGAAAAATGGTACAATGATGCCACCACTCCACAATCCGCACCAAACTGTCACTCTCTGTGGATGCATTCTACTCTGTGCGCACCGTACGACGACGGGGACCATGAGTGTTGTCCACTTGCATACCAGTCTCACAAACTTTTTGCACAAACTTGCGTACAGCAGGCGCGGTGGGTGCTTCATTTCGGCAAAAAACTCATTTTCAAAAACCGCACTGTTTGGGCTGCAAAGCATAGCGATAGCACTCACTTTGGAAAAAAGTTTTCAATATTTCCCAACGTTGTTCAACCGTAAAGCGACTTATTTCATTCCACGGAGGTATGCTGGTATGATACTGACCTTCTGTCAAGATTTCGAAGGGGGAAAAGCTGTCAGTGTCCAAATAATTTATGATTTAAAAAGAAACCACTGGATGGCCCACCATCGTTCCACCTATATCAATTAAAAGGTTGGGGTTTTTAGGTGTCCAAGTTCGATAAAACCATAACTCGATCTTTCCTCGCCTGTGGATGTACGAGAGACGTCAAACTCAATCCAATCTCTTGGCTCATCTTCGCGAGGTAGCTTTTACATCTTTACAGACCTGAACGTCTTGGTAATTTTCTTGGTATATGTGGGAAACTACCGGAACAGAATTTTTGAATTTTCTGTGATTTTCTATTGCCCAACGAGTATATAGTCGCTTCCTGATGCGTGGCCTGGCCAAGCACTTGGGTGGAGTGTTTGTCTGCTGTGTTGGACTCAATGACTCGGGCTGGAGCGTTGTTGTTCATACAGACACGCTAGCAGTCTAAGCCTTTCCATTATAAACTTTTTCGCTTAAAGCTTAAATCTTCTCCTCCAAAACCGATTGATATATGTATGAACTGGACCGAATATCGCTAAAAAGAAAGTTCACTAGCGCAATTTATGCATCGTCATTCTGCATACAGAGGAACAAGCTTGACATAGTTCTCCCCTACCTAAAAGCTAACGATGAGAATCCATTCGTCGGACATCCTCCTTTCCAAGCAAGCCTCACAACTTGTTGGTCAGGTAAATCGAAAATTTGACAGCTATAGTCAAGGTTGAACGAACTTTTCTGTCTGACTGAAAATTATTGGCAGCCCCCGCTATTCAGCAGTCTACATACGTTTTACTTACAGTTCGTATGCTCGCTCTAATTGAGCATCTAAAACCATACATTTCCTCAAACATTTCCTATGCAGTAGCAAATGGCGCCATTTTTTCCTTCCGGCAAGTCAGTGTTCTTCACTTTTTTACGGTTCCCGGAAATTACGCCTGATTTTTTTTCCAGAAAATGTTACACTACAAAAGTCTGGCCTTTTTTTTTTTGGAGAAAAGCCAGAAGTTTCTTTCTCCCATCTTTCTTTTCTAGCTATTTTCCAAACAAAATTCTGATATTTTTTCCAAAAAAAAATCTGGCGTAATTTCCGGGAGCCCTTTTTTTACTTATGGAGCATACGGCTAATAGTCTCAGCACCTTTGGTCTCGGTATGTAGCTCTAGCTTTGATATAAACATAAGCTATCCTCGTTTCTGACTGCATATGGAAATGTGGATCGGAAGTCCTCAGCGAAGGGTTTTGTGGCCGTATAGTGAAACCATAAGAATGTCCATTACCATTAAAGTCGCCAAGAACAATCTTAACGTTTTACTTTGTCCACTTATCTTATACGTCTTCTTGAGAAGATCGTAGAATGTTTTCTTGGTTGCGCCATCATTCTTCTCCGCAACATCGGCTTTATACCTATAGTCATAGGGTCTCCACCAGCTCTTCGCGGGCTGTTTATGAGCCTGACATTTTACGTGCAAATCCGAAGTTCATTGTCCTTTTTTCGTTGGCTGAGGTCTTCAATATTTTAATCGTGCATATAACAGGTTTATCGTTGGGCCGAAGAGTATTTTTACCGTGGTATGGAAGTTACCCAAACGCACAGCCCCCAACCTGGAAAAGCCTCTGTGACTTTGGTGAACCTCTTACAGAAAAGGGACCGTGTCAGTGGGTGTCAGTAACCCATACTTGGTAGATATGAGAGCTGCTTGGCCCATTAAGGCTTCATCCGCCACCGTCTCTTTTCCATCAGCCTTACAAATCATCAGCCGGAGCAGCTCAATTTTGTCGACGATTCTGGTTTTCAATTTCGTTATTGAAACATTTGAAACAGGTATTTGTAATTATAGAACAATGCAATACCACGCACGCAAGGTCCCTCTATCCACTTTGAACGCCGAGAGAGAACAAAGTAAAATTATACCCAACCGATTTGCAGAAACTTGAACCGAAAACACTTTCAACACAACTGAGCCGCCCAACAACGATTTACTTTTGCCCAGAAACACCACCCCTTGGGCCCTTGTCGACAACATAATGAACACGTAAAGAAAATATTTGTTTTTGCTTCCATTTTGGTAGCCAAATTGCCACATTCTATAAATTCCTCATGCTGGCTGCTATATTCGGCCGGAGGACCATTTGCGATAAACGCACTACTTATTCATTGGATCCGACTCCGAGCCGGTAGGTATAGTGAGTTATGTGCTTTTAAAGGAATGTATCTGCACATCTACCTGAAGTCAATTACATGCGGATACTACAGTTAAGTAGCACTTTCTTTGCATCCCTGCGGCAGTGTTCCAAAGATGTGGTGCTACCAAGCGAAACCAAAAGCCCACTTTTCACAATCTGAGTTCTGGCCACATTCCCGGGCATATATGCTTCTGCACCAGAGCGACCTGTCTCAATCATACAATGGACCAAGTGAAGGAATTTCTCCGAATGATTTTTGCTCCAAAGTCCGATACTCCATGTCCAGTCCCATAGTGGGGCTGCGTATGAGCATGAATACTTTTACTGTATGGGTAGGAGTGGTTGAAGGCAATTTCGAAACGTACATACTTCACCAATATGTATATGTATATTTGATTTTTTTTTATTTTTGTTTTATCTGGGGCCTCTTCCGTTGGTGCTCCTCGGTCAGGTATGATTTATGATAGCCGACTTGCCGCTGCGCTCTCCTGGGAGTATAATTATGCTTCGGTCTTCGGTTGTTTTATCTCTATTAATGAGGTGGAAAAATACCTGTACAGGATTTAGATTTAGGCTTAGCCAGATTGCATAACCTTAGGGCAGGACCGATTAAGTGTTATGGGAAATTGTGTATTTATGTATACATAGTTTGATTGGGAATTGAGTTAAAAGTTGCTTACTGCGTTTTGGTCTATTTTGGTGCAAACAAAAGTGGAAACCGGACCAAGTTGGTGGATATAGCTGAAATATTGATTGTTTTAGGTTCGATTTTATTCTAGCACGGCGGGTACCTACTATGGCTGACTTGTTAAATATAAAGTTGGCGCAACTGTATGCACCGAATCTGGAGTCGGGGTATACAGGTTTCTTAGATGAAATTGATGCAGCCCTTGAAAAGGTTGCAGATATGGATTCTTATATCCTGATATGGGTAACTTCAATGCTCACGTGGCCGTGGGTGTGGATTTACCGACATGTGAGGCTGCGTGATTGGGAAATACGGTGACCCCGATCTTTCCACACAAAGACATCCATAAATACACATGGCACCGTCGAAGTCTTCAGCAGAAATCGCTGATAAAAAAAACTGGCAAATCTGCCGGAGTGGATGAAATCCGGCCAGAAATGCTCAAGGCCTTAGGTGAAGAGGGAGTTAAATGGCTCTCTCGTGTCATTAAAGTGGCCTGGGAATGCGGCGAAAATCCAAGGGATTGGCAGATTGGGGTGATTGTGCCCCTTTTCAAGAAAGGGGATAAAAGGGATTGCTCCAATTACAGAGGTATATCACTTTTAAGTCTCCCCGGAAACTTTGCCCAGGTGCTGGAAACGCGACAGAGCTGTGGTCGAGGCATGATTAGGATATGAGCATAGTGCGGTTTTTGTCCCGGCAGAAGCACAACCGACCAGTTATTCACTCTCAGAATGGTACTTGGGAGTATGCTACATCTGTTTACGCATACGACCGAGTCCCTCGAGGTAAACTCTGGAGTGTATTAGAGGATTATGGAATTGACGGTTCTCTCTTGAGAGCCATTCAATCTCTTTACACAAACTGTAAAAGCTGTGTACTGGTAAACGGCGTTAAATCAATGCCTTTCATCGTGGGCGTTGGACTTCGCCAGGGGTGTGTCTTATTATCTCCTCTCCTTTTCATTGCTTATGGATATTACAGCGCAGTCTTGGCGAGGAACGTTTCGAATTGGGAGATCTGAGGATAAGTCATCTGCTCTTCGCTCTTCGCTGATGACTTGGTCATCCTTGGGTTCTCTCAGACTGAACTCCAGCGCGCACTCGATCGGTTTGTAGCCGTTTGTGTTGAAGCTGAGATGAAGGTTAACGTGAAGAAATCTGAAGTGATGGTCGTCTCCAGAACGCCTGTTCAATGCACTCTGCATGTTAGTGGAGTCCAATTGAAACAGGTGGAGAAGTTTAAGTATCTCGGGGTCTTATTCACGAGTAATGGAAGGAGTAATGCTGAGTTTTCCTGTACGATTGGTCAGGCTGGATCAAATTTGAGACAGCTTGGTCATTCTGTTATTAGAAGGACTGAACTTCGTGTCAAAGCTAAGTTGTCAGTCTTTAATTCGGTGTTTGTTCCAACTCTTACAGCAGAATGTTGAAATTTGGTAGAGTGGTAGGACTTGTAGTGTACAGAAAAAAAATTTAAAATTTTATATTCTCAATTCAGGAGGCGTGGTATTCGTCCTCGTTTGAAAATCGGTTATTATTTATTTGTGCCACTTCTCATTGCCGTACAATGTTAAAAGTTCTTAGTTTAAGAAAGTTAAATGTTAAAAAAAATTGGTAGGTTTACTTGGCAAGTTTTTCGTTTATAACCTCATTGTATCGTGAAATATTTTAGAATTTTAAAACTTGACCAGTGAACCTACCAATTTTTTTTAACATTTAACCTTCTTAAACTAACAACTTGGCATACATTTAGATCTCATTACTTTTCGTGGCTGACTAGTTACGCACCTTATTTTTGTTGTTCTATATTAGAGAACTTGGCCCTTTTTTTAAATTTATGTTTTGTGTGATTAGCTTATCGTGCTTTATGTTGTTCTGTCAATTATGCTTTTAGTAATGGAGACGATGGTCATTATGGTAAACAATCTCATGTTTCTTAGTGAATACTTAGACTTGGAATTGGCTTTTTCTTAGGGCCAAGATTTTTAGTGTGCACTGTCGCTTTTTAGGCTCCCTGAAATTACGCCAAAAAGTGTTTTGGAAAAAAGACCAAAATAATTGCGCGTAATATTTTTGGCAAAAACGCTAAAAAATAAAAAAGAAAATTCACCAGAATGCCAGGAAATTACGCCATAGTTTTGGAAAAAAACGCCAAAAAGTTAAATGGAAATTACACCAAAAAAAAACATGAAATAACGCCCGAAATCTGACAGCAAACCCTAGCAGGGGGGTTGCAGTATATACCCATACGGTTTCGTTTGAGGTCTTATTTGGTGTTTTTTCCAAGACACTTTTTTGGGTGTTTTCTCAATTTTCTTAAATGGAAAAAATGCCCGAAAGAGTTTTGGAAAAAAATGGCAAAATTAGCGGCATTTGTGTCAAAATATTTGGGCGATTATTCCTAGGAAAAAATGCCACAAATTTGTATGGAGGATTTTGGGCTCTTTTTTCACTTTAATTTTTTGGCGTAATTTCAGGGAGCCGCTTTTTATAAGTTACAGAATTTTGATTTCAGAGCTGTTTTCATTACTTTTGTGAATAAAATTTAGGAATTATAAAAATAATTATTATTTTTTCTTTTCATTTTTCATTATCACTTATCTACCTACTAACAATTTCAAAAATATAATTTTTTAGTATCAACAGCATAAGGTAAATGGAGCTAATAAATCCAATGATCGTTCTGTAACTATATTAACAGATAGTGGTGAACGACCTTTCAAATAAATTTATTAGATAAAATTTGATGTGGGGTAACAATCAGATATGAATTCTGAATGCCATAGGTATATTACATATAAAACGAAAATATTTATAATGTATGTATGTATGTATAATGTATAATAAAATTTCATGGAGAAAAAAATGTATTAGTGAAATACTGAAACACAATTTAGTATAAAAAACTAAATAAAGAAAGTAAAGAAAAACAAAATTAATCACTAAAGCGGCCCCTAGACGCTCAATATTATTGTGCAATATTTGTTATTGCACAATATTATTGTTCGTCTGTAGATAATATTGCAGGGTTGTGCAATATATTGTAGAAAATCAAAATGCTTTTGATATTTATTGCGCAATTTAGAAAAATTTTATCGTCTGTGGGTAATATTGCACAATATTTGGTCATTTATGTTTCAAGTGTCGATAAAGAAACATCTCCGCGAGCGAAAATGTCTGTAAAAAACAACTTCTCTACACAAATATCAGTAGTCAACTTAATTATTGGGAAAAATATTGCACCGTCTGGGACGCCCAGCCAATAATATTGTGCAATATATTTCACAATAATATTGAGCGTCTAGGGGCTGCTTAACCGTTTTAAAAGTACCCTGCTCTTGACATTATTTATACAACAACACTAAACAGTAGCTCAATCTCATCATTATTCTTAGTGAAAAGCCAACCTTTTAATTTTTGAGTAAACAAAGAAAAACTGTGGATTGCTCTAATAGAAACAGAAATTTAAAACTTGTTTCCAAAATTTTTAGTTTGAAAGCAATTTTTTTTAAACTATTATCTAATATCAATAACATAATAATAATTGATTTAAAAATAAAATAAGGAAACAGATTTCTGGGCTTCAAACTTGGCGTAGTACTTTATTGTAAGTTTTGTCGTTATTTTTTTTAAATAGCCCCTCCCGCTATAGAAGTGGTAATATGTAATTCTACAAGAATTCGTTAATATTTTGCGGATTTTATACCGGAAATTTATAAATTATGGCCAAATGACGAAAATTTCATACAGTATTTTCTCAATTGCTTCTACTACGAATGTTCAACAAACTCTTTTAAAACGCCATATTCGTGGGCATATTAAACGCATACTCTTTCAGCACATACGAGACATTTAACAATATCTGGCGCTACTGCCTACCCCATTTTCGGAAGGAACATTTGCAAATATCTCCACATGTTTGGTATATAGCCCTACTTTTTTGACTGCTGTAGAAATATTTTGGTGACTTTAAGGGCAGAAAGAACCCAATTTCCCATACTAATCGCCCTCTGAAAAATATTTCTGTCGATATTTTCCTGTCCTCTTTCCGAGGTCTTTGTATATCCGTTGTGTTCATATTGTCGGTACTCGGATGAGTCAGAAAAATGATTATCTAAACGAAGTCGTGACCTCTGTTTTTAATTCGCGGTGCGAAGTTGGGATCCGGTTTTTATAGAGACGTAGACGTGCCTTATGTAGCACGCAGCACGAGTACTCAGGATTGTCTTACTGAACTTTCTAATGGTTAGCTTTCTGTTAACTCAAAGAAAAATCACTGTTTGCTGCATATACTCAATATTGCATATCGTTGGACCAAATATGACAACATTTTACTAACAGATTGTAGATTTGCCATATACCAATAACACGCAGCATCTTTGTAGAGATATGTACTAGGATTTTGTTTCGTTACAAGAAGCACATTCACCTGTGCTATCTCCAAACTCTCTTAAAACTATCTCCCTCTCAGTGTGGTGTGGTGAATTCAGAATTGAAAATCTCTCTTAGTAAAGTTTCTCCATCCAGTAGAGTAGTTATTATCTATCTAACAAACCAAACCAAACCAGTTACAGACAAACGAAATACAAAAACAATAGAACTTCTGTCGGTAGTTCAGTGGCCGAAACTTTAGACCCACCGCCACCAGTTGATTTCGACCATCACCACCATCATGAATTTGAGTACAAAACTTATTCAACCCCACGAAAGTCGGTGCGAAAAGCAAGTCGATACAAAATTACTGAAGCCTCCCATCAACTGGTCCTTATGGCGTAGTAATCGGACACTGCAGACATAGCGCCGCCAATTTGCCACTTGACGTCGCCATTGATTCCTACGTCTCTGGTGGCCAACGCGTCGTCGTTTGTGTTGTTGCCTTGTTGGTTAGCGCAACGATAACGAGCAGGCGAACTGCAAAGTGAACAGCAATTACAGATACATGTATCTACAAACGAATGAATGGTAGAATAGAGCCCGCTTATTCCTGCAATGAATTAATTAAAGTTAATAGTTGTGCGCGCCCTCGAACAGGTTCGATAGTGCGGCCGGCATACAATAATTGGAGTAATTTCACTCGAGGGCATGCTAAGTGCTCTTGACGGATTGTGTTACTTGAGAGTTTCATTTAATTGCGATGTTAAGTGTGTAGGCGTTGCTTGGTTGGGAACATTTTGTAAAGGAGATCTTTTGTCTTAAGTTGTTTTCAGATTTGCTTTATAGTTAGAAGTTTTGGTTTACTTTTTGTTAAACTGTTGTGGTAGGTAGGTATACACTTCTAAACGGGACGGAACTTTTCGGCAATGTTAGATTAGATAGATAGTTAGGTTAGATAGATAGATACCTACATATTTGAATTTGATTTGTTTAACAATGTAGAACAAAGTTTTAACTACAAGGAGGCAAGTAGTGTATAGTCAATCTGTCGTATGAATAAAAATGAGCATTTAGTCCATAATTTAGAGAAAATAATCCATGTGATACGAATAAAAACAAGAAGCAGATACTCCGCTAGAGTAGATACCTACTCTTATTTACAACTATGTAGCTGTACCCGCCCAACTTTGCCCGTGCACAGGAATTGTATTGCTTTGGTCTTAGATAATAGTGTTCTTTCGTAAAATGCGAGAAATGATTTTCTGGAATAAACCTGAAATATAGGTAGGTACAGCAATACGAAAAAAACAAAAAAAGAATTATGAAAATCATAGATGTTTTTTGTATGGGAGGCGTCACCCCCGTTTGTCCAATTTTGGCGTGGCGATATCGATAATGGATGTAATGTATTGGATATATAATGTGCACCCTCTGCATCGCCCTTCCTCTCCTTGATCATGCTACTTGTTTATAATACTGCATTTCCTTTCCTTTCCTTTGTTTCCCTCTTCCTATGGAATCCGAACAACTACCTACCCCAACCCTACACTGTTACCTTACCATACATACGGTGACCATCCGTCCCATATTTCCCAGGACAGTCCTGTATTTCAATTGACTGTCCCGATCTTTTTTTAAAGACATACGGGACGTACAAATGTCCCGTATTTAATTTTTAGTCCCGTATTTTCATTATAAACTTTTTATATTATTATTCAAACATTTCATTAACATTAACATAATGCATTTCCATATAACTAAGGCCTATCGCGCAGTCTTCAACATGAAATACAGTTTGCACACGACACAATAAACGTATGCAGCATGTCTACGACATGTTCCCGCAATAGTCCAAGTAACGTTTTAACGAAAAAAATATTGGAAACATTTCTTGGACAATTCGAAAATTCGAGTTTCACCGGGTGTGAAGCATTATTTTGTCTTAGACATGTGTACGACAAATGTGTGCAACATCTTTTAGGCCTATTGCGTTGTTTTTACGTCACGGCTCATGAAGGAATTAAGTTTGTAGATTATGTCTTCCCTATCCAATACAAGAGTTCTTTTTTTTCTGTTTGTTGCCATAATTTTCATATTTATTTTTGTCTCGGGTTTGGCATCTAAAAATATGGTCACAGTAACCATGCACCATGTCGAATGGAATTCTGATGTGAAACCTGTTTTGTATTACACGTCTCTACTCTTATGAAGATTATTAATATACCCCAACCCCATGCCATTTTCAGAGTTAATAGCAGAGCCGAGGTAGACAAAGTCCCGAACTACCTCAAAGTTATAGCTGTCTATGGTGACGTTCTGTCCGATTTGTCGATGTTGTGTGTCCCTTCTTGTTGACAGCATATATTTTGTTTTGCCCTCATTCACCACTAAACCCATTTTTGCCGCTTCTGTGCTAATACTTGCAAACGCACCAGTAATAGCTCGCTGCGTTCTGCCAATTATGTCAATGTTGTCAGCGTATGCAAGTAGTTGCACAGACTTTTGGAAAATTGTGCCCCTGGTGTTGGCTTGCGAGTTTCGCACAATTTTCTCAAAAATGATGTTGAAAAAGTCACATGACAGTGCATCGCCTTGTCTAAATCCTTTTTTGACATCAAAGGTCTCGGTGAGATTGTTTCCGACCTTTACGGAGCAGCGAGCATTCTCCATCGTCATTCTGCACAATCTGACAAGTTTTGCAGGGATGCCAAAACTAGACATGGCTCTGTATAGGTCGTCTCTATAAATGCTGTCATATGCGGCTTTAAAATCGATAAATAGATGGTGAGTATCGATTTGGACTTCTTGAAATGACTCTGAAAATGACATCACATCAGAAATCAAGCGAAGAATTACACTTGCCAACCGCTGTTACTTTGGCCTAAGAAGGCAATTGATTAGTAAGGCCTTGTCGAGAAACACCAAGGAGACTCTATATAAGACTCTATATAAGACCATGGAATCATGGACGTTATCAAAGGCGGATGAAGATCTCCTTGGTCGCTTCGAACGCAAAATTCTTCGAGTTATTTTCGGTCCCGTTTGCGTTGACGGGCTCTGGGGGAGGAGATTTAACAGCGAACTCTACGAGCTATACAGCGACATCGACCTGGTCAAAAAAGTACGTATCAGTCGACTAAGATGGCTAGGACATGTAGAGCGAATGGACACCAACGTTCCGGCCCGAAGAGTCTTCGATTCCAACCCGGAGGGATAACGCAGTAGAGGAAAACCTCGCCTTAGGTGGCGCGCACAAGTGGAAGGGGACCTCAACCAACTTGGAGTGCGCAACTGGAGGCGGTTAGCCAAAGATCGTGCTAACTGGAGAGGCGTGTTGGTTGAGGCCCAGTTCCACCCCGGACTGTAGCGTCATCTAATTTAAGTAAGTAAGCAACCCCGTGCCATACTGCAGCACGCACGACGCACCCGGCACCCCATCCCCATCCTGCATCGGACATAAGATCATAATATTCAGACCTACATATACAACTGACCATAGCACTCGCTGCGAAAACAAATCAACCCTTTTCGAATGTGTAGCATAGTAACGCTCGTATCTTTTTGCGGACAGAAAAGGGGATAAATGCCCGAAATTTGGAGATTTCAAGGGATATCGCAATTTAAAAAAGAGGATATATAGGGGATACGTTTTTAACTTGTTTTCGCACTGAAATTCATGAAATTCAAGAATAGTATCAATACAAAAATTAATGTAAATTGTGTTTAATAAATTATTATTATTTTTAAATTAAATATATGTTTAATAAACAACCAACGTGTCATCATCGCCGTCGTCGTCATTCGCATTTGAATCGTTTTCGATAGCAATAATTTCTCCACGTTTGGTTTTCTTCTTATATTTGTCTTCTGCAGCGATTGAACTGTTTTTCATAATGATATAATACCCCAATTTCAAATAAGAAACATAGCGATTTCGTTGTGCTCACTATTTTCGGCTTGCAAATATTTGAATATTTCCACTAGAAATCTGCTATGGTGAAAAAGAGGAGTTTATAGGATAAAAAAGGGATTTGGGAAATTTTCAGGGGATAGTTTCTTTGACTTCGAAAAAAGGGATAATCCCCTAAAAAAGAGGATAGATACGAGCGTTAAGAATACGTATTGTTTTTGTTTGACGATCGCAAAAGTATATATGTACATCCATTTGTATCAAGGTATATATGTATGTATATATTTTCACTTCAGAAAATACATTTTGGCTAAAAACTGTTCCTAAGGACGTGGCTGTAAACGACATAGCCTATAGCAGTCTTACAGTCCTAAGGAACATTTTAAAAAAGTTTCATCGAAATCTGTCCAGTGGTTTTCGAGTTTTTAGCTGACATAGAAAAGTCCTACAGTTTTATTATATGTATAGATTTGTTGTGATTGTGAGTATATTCTCACTTTTGATATGAATAAAACATTTTTCATGCTCTTCTAGGTGAGAATCTACTCAATAAATATTTTTCGGAAGACAAAATATTACAAACCTATTGCCTATCAGACTCCAAATGTGTGATTTCAGGCAAATGCGCGCCTTAGCTAGTTCGAATGAAACACAATCGTGAAGTTCAATTTCGACAACTTTATCGAGCAACTGGAGCCGTAGCATATAACACGGCTAATGTTGATTTCCAACCTAGGATCGTGGAGGCCTGTTCACCAGGTCCATTACGCGAAATTTCAGAAAGGTCCATTAATGACATACTGAAATTTGTAAATAAAACGGGTTGGTTTTTCATAAATTTCCAGAGCATCACAACGGATCTACATTGATAAGTGTGGCACGTACAGGTTTCTTCTGTCCTGCCAACCCCACTAACCTAACCTAACCTAAGCTTACATGAACACAGTCTAGATTCTCTAAGATTCATAGACGAGGGTCTACTGCGGTATTTATGTAGTGAGTTTAGTCCTTAAAAATATAAAACTTAAATGTCATTGTACTTGCCTGCACCTCTCAATAAAAACCCCAAAAGAAAAAAGTTACAGTGGACGCGACTATAAATTAGAGGCCATCCTTCTACGGGTGGAGAAGGAATATCGGACTTGATCAATGACATGATAACATGACCCATCTTCATCTAGTCAAAACAAAGGAGAATTGTGCATAAACAATCACAGATACCTGTAAGACTGATCAAACCAGAGCTGAATTATCTCGTCCTACAGCCTCGAGTACCCTACTAATAAAGTGTTCGCTTCTCTCTTTTCACTATCTGCAATTTCCATACAAAGCACAACTAATGTCTGTCTTAACGTTTCTATAAATGGAATGCCCATTGAATTTAAAAGCTTCCAGGAAATGATTCCCCATAATAATGGATGCAAATTCAAATATAGGTACATACCACCAAATGCTTCTATTGCCCTCTGATGCTCTAGTCGTATCTGTTCCATCAATCGCTGGCACTCGCCAGTGGAGCCATATGCATTGACCATCAGTTGTAGGTAGGTTCATCCAATATGAAAATAAAAAAAAAAATAGAAACACGAAATAATGAAAATTCTCCATACGAATTTAAAAAAAAGCGTTTTTCATCAAAGCCAACATTTTCACAGACCATTCTAATAAACATGTCAGCGCGGAATATCCACCTGGCTGCCACCATATTATCCCCAGAAGTATCGACAGAGCCAGACAGACGCACGTACCAAACAGATTCGCTTCGAACAGCGAATGCCCCTAAGACAGGATCGTTAACATGACAGTTTGCCAATAACAGATAATTGAACCTCAAGTAAACAGAAACTTTCAATATTACCAGTCCCGATGGGTACCCGGAATGAACTTCGCTCTCCACGACTATACGATAGAGTAATATGGCCGAATGCAATAGTAAATTTTGTTGCCTTCCCAGGAAGGATATGCACTTTGCAAAATTAACGCTTCCAGCGATTGAATGGAAATTTCAGTTTCTTCTTTCCTGATGGATGCACAAAGGAACAAAATAAAAACTCTGCTCGTACGTACGATGCAAGTCATCGATACGATGGATTTTCCTTGTCGTTTTTTATTTCTTTTTGTCAAGAAAGTCAGACAGTGATATATATTTCGCAGCTACTGCGATAAAAGTATCGCTAACTGAAAAGGTGTTGAATTCGCTTTTACTCTATTTTGGAGGAAGAAATGTCGTCCTCTGTCATCAGACACGCCGCGGCGTGACAAATTAAAGTTGATATATGAAAGCTAGTAGTTACTTCATTCGGAATATTCGGAACATTCCGAATAAGCAATTAGCGTTTCTTTATTCAATGGAATATTCCGGATAAACCATTTTGTCGTTTCTTTATTCATTCTGGAATTTTTGGAATGTATTCTTTTTATTCCTTGTGGGAGATGGAATAAAAGGAATATTCTCTCGTTTGACAGATGCACTTGAACAACAATAATGGCAGCAACAGGAGGCAATCAAATGGGTGAGCATTTATTTCAAATTTATAATATTTTTTATTTATATTTTCGATTTTCTTTTACAATTTCCAGAATTGAATTCTTTTTTAAAATGGTCTCCTGGGGACATAAGGTGCCTCATAGACCTTTATGAGAAGTACCAATTAAATTTCGACAGCCAAAATGAAGTTTAAAGTGTGGCAGGACATCGCCCAGGAAATTTACGCAATCAGGGGCAAAAATATATCTGCCGACAAATGCATTGGTAAATGGAAGGGCCTGAAAGCACAATACAAGAAAATCAAAGACCACAATAACACCAGTGGCAACAGTGCTAAGCAATGGGAGTATTTTGAGGATCTAGACAAAGTCCTCTACAGGAGGCCGGAAATAAATCCGCCGGCTGTGTGCTCCAGCGACGACTCGGCAGTTTCGATGAATTACGACAACAATCCTGATCCTGAGCCATATGACTTTGCTGACATCATAATCGACGAAAACGTTCTTAGAAACTCAAGAAAAAACAAAAGAAAAGCGCCGGGTGACGAAGAAAAGGCTAGAAGACACAAAGAGAAGATGCAAAGAACAGACAGGTTCCTACAACTAATGGAAAGATTGATTGAAAGTCGATCATGTTACTGATACACCACCATAAACAAGTGAGTAAATGTCGCTTTTATTATTTTCAATCGATTGCTAAATTTGTTTTTTTGTTTCAGGTCGTAATTAATTGCAGCTTACCGAAAGCACTCCGTGTTAGCCAGGAACCACAGAGCACAGAGTTATTAAAATTTGTTTGTCCAACTCAATCTGTGGCCGACCACTGCGAACATCACTAAAAACACCATGCTCTTCATGAATTAAGACGAACAACCTTTCTGTGCTTTGTCGTTTTAAACGAAAATGTGATTTAAAAGTTTCATCATCAAACATTGGTATGATTTGCTCGTAATAAAGTAAGTCTATTTTTTTTTTCAACAATCTTCCGATCAGACCCGTTTTCACTCTCTTCATCACTATCACTATTAAAAAACAGTTCCCATGCCACAATTCCTATATAGTTAATGCAATTATTTAATTCATCCATTTTGCCTCTAAATAAAAGAACAAAATAACTACGTATTTTCTCATTTGGTCTGACACACAAACTAAACAGCTGATTGTCATTATTTTCATTCCAGTTCTGTTTCTTTATTTATCCCATTCTGGATATTCCGGATAAAAAATTCGAAAATTCTATCTTTTCTATTTCTTATCCGGAAAAAATAAAGAAACACACTGAGAAAATTTTTATTTTTTTTTTTTTTATAATTCACTGGTGCTCAAGGGGTTTTTGTTCCCTTATAATGCTAATGCACAGCACGAGTGGAAGGGTTAATAGGGAGGATAGGGAAGAGGTACTGGTGCACATTGGTTTTAAACAATTGTGGGTTGTAATGAGAGGGGAAAACCGTTTGAGGCAATGCATTCCACATGCGTGTTGTTCGACTCACAAAAGAATCTCTATATTTAACAGTACGTCCGAAGGTAGGCTTAAGGGTGAACTGATGCGCATTCGATGTGTGACGGGTGTTGCGAGAGAATTGTTGAAGGGGCGGAATGCAGTTACCTATTTCATCAGAGCATTGGTGGTGAAAATAACGATAAAATAAGCAAAGGCAAGAAACATTTCTGCGATGTTCGAGCGGGTCAATAGACTCCGGTATATTTCTATCACCTATAAGTTTTATCGCACGCTTCTGAATTCTATCTAGTAGGTCCAATGAAGTTTTAGGTGCACCTGACCAGATATGAGCGTTGTACTCAAGTTTAGGCCGAATAAAGGCCTTGTATATTGAAGCTAAGTCGAAGGGTGTAAAGTACTTCTTACATCGATTGAGGAAACCTAGACATTTCGCAGCGTTTTTGGCGACTTCATATATGTGGTCATTCCAACGGAGTTTGTCGTTGACACACATACCGAGTATGGAAAGTCGTTCGGTTTCGTCGATGCAAGTCCCATTCATGGATAATGGGTGAGGGTTCAGGTTTCGCTTTAATGATAGAAGGCAGCATTGTGTTTTGGAAGCATTAAATTCCACTCTATTGGTTGTACCCCATTTTATAATGCTGTCAAGATCGGAATTTAATGTGTTTAGCATACGTTGCCGTTCCAGTTCCACGGCCGAAGAGCAGGGACGTGAGTCAAGAAACGAATATGAAAAACTGAGGGTGCTATCATCTGCGAAGGAGTGTATTGGATTAGAAGTAATAGACAAGAGATCGTTGATGAATATCAGGAAGAGTGTCGGAGACAAAACAGAGCCTTGGGGAACACCAGCATTTATATGGTGAATTGCAGACTTAAAACCGTCCAACACAACTTGAATTGAACGGCCAGAAAGGTAGTTTCTAATCCATTGAAGAAGAGACACGTCGATCCCATAGGCACGCATTTTCGACAAAAGAGCTTGGTGCCAAACTCTGTCAAATGCTTTCGAAATATCAAGCGCAACAATCTTCGTTTCACCAGAGTGGTGGAGAGATTGGTTCCACTTTTCGGTGAGATACATATGTCATCAAATCACCAGTGGACCTGCTGCCACGAAAACCGTATTGTCGGTCATTGAGAAGTTTTCGTGATTCAAGATATTTCATAAGCTGACGATTTATCAGCGTTTCCATGACCTTGGAAAGAATGGACGTAAGTGCAATGGGTCGGTAATTGGTGGGTGAAGAAGAATCGCCTTTTTTAGGGACGGGCTGAACAAATGCAATTTTCCATTTACTCGGAAAGAGTCTAGAAGAGTAGGACAAGTGGAAAAGCTTACGCAGTGGTTTTGCCAGCGTTGAAGAACACCTCTTCAGAATTATGGGGGATATACCATCTGGACCAGCGGATTTGTGAATGTTAAGATCTTTTAACACTCTTGCTACTGTGCGAGTGCGAAAATGTATTTGTCCCATGAAGTATTCGACGCTCTCGAGCACAGGTGGAGACATGATGCAATCTGGGATGTTGGAGCTTGCGGCGAATTGCGCCGCCAGCAGATTTGCCTTGTCCAAAGAGCTGACAGCTGGAGCGTTATTGCAAACGAGTGTAGGAATTGACGTTGCGGTGAAGTTCTTAATATTTTTCACGAAAGACCAAAACTGTTTACTACCACTGGGACAGTGAAGTATTTTTTGTCGTAAGTTTTGGTCGTGAGAAAACTTTGCACGTCGTATCACGGAGTTGCAGTCATTTCGGACTCGTCGAAACTTTTTTCGGTTTTCCTCGGTTGGGTTTGCTTTATAAGCCCGAAAACTCAGCTCTCTTAACCTGATAGCCTCTTTGCAGCTCGAGTCGCACCAAGCGTTCTCCTTAGGTATAATACACTTTCTTCTGTTGGGAATAAAGGATCTCATACCCAGGAGAATGGTGTTTGTTATCATTTCAGCGGCGGCATCCACGTCACTATCGAGGAAGCATAGTGACCAGTTAAAGCTCCCAAAGAAGAAGTTAAGGCCGTCCCAATTGGCTTTCTCATAATGCCATACGGTTTTTTTGGGAGCTTGTTCTTTAACTGTGTGGTTAGTGTATGAGAATTTGGCTGAAATGACACAATGGTCCGACGAACCTAGAGGCGACGTTACGTCAATAGAGTATTTATCTGGGTGAGAGGTGAGGAACAAGTCCAATGTGTTAGCGGCATGATCTGCAGCATCCGGAATCCGTGTAGGCTCGTTTACAAGTTGAGTTAAGCTGTTAATCTCAGCGAAAATCCTAACATACCTTCCTTCGGGTGTTGTCTGTCCAGAATGGCGAAGCCAATCGGAATTGTGTATATTGAAATCGCCCGCAATGACAATTTCAGTATGAGGATACTGGGAAACAATTCCTAAGATGGAGTTAGACAGCTCATCACATAAAGGGCTTTTCAGGTTGTTTTTGACTCATATATCTTTTAATAGTGCGATAAGTTTCAAACCGTGCTGTCGTTATTAACGGTTATGTTTAGTACCTTGTTTGACAAGTTATTATATAAATAGAAGAAAGCTTCCGTCATTCATTCATTCATTCATTTTCAATGGTCCGCATGTCCATTAAGTGGGTCGCGGGTAGGCTTGCCACCTTTTATAAAATCTCGTGGAGGACTTAAAAAATAAAACTTTTTTTTAAGAGTTCGGGGCATCGCTTGTGGTTACAGTAGGCGTAAAGTTGGGTATATACAATGTTTATGTTATGCTGCTTGCTCAATTTGTAACGATTGACTTGTTTCTGGCCTTTCCGTCCGTCCGTTTTGTTATAACATTAATATTAATAAGCACTTTGGAATTTATACTGTTCCTAAAATTTGTTCAGTTAGTTTTTGTTTTGAGAGGAAAAAACATTTTTTTTTGTCATTCAAAATAAAAAAAAAACATTCACGAAAACGTTCATCGTTAATGAATAACAATTCTCTCTGAATAAAATAAAGAATAATCTTGCCGATATTACAAACTTCCTCCACGCTATATCCTTATGCATTGACTAAGGGATATCTAAAGAAAGTCATTATTTGACTCTTCGAAGCGTCAAAGGCCTTTATTTTGTTTTATAAAAACTTAATAATAAATTGCAGAATAAAAGAATTTTCAAGAAACAGTCTAAAGTAAAACGGACAAAGAGGAAAAAGGTTAAAAAAAACTCTCCTGGCAACCGAAAATAAAACTCGGATAGAGGGAAAAGAAGAGAAAAAAAAAATAAATAAAAAAAAAGCAGCCAATAGAACGGTGGACAATTTTATTTGCTGCAATAGCAAATATTATTATACCGTGTTTGAAAAATGATGGCATAATTTTTCTTTAACAACCCATAGATGGCGTAGGTCGCGGCGGAGATGCGCACGTTAAATTAGGGTGGATACTAAACAATCGGCCATAGTATCTACATGGATGGGGTGAGTGGCCAAGGAGTCCTACCGCTAACATTTTGGACTCCCAATCCAGACGGTTTCCCTTTTACCGGAACGATATTTAAATTTTAAAGTTGAAATTATTTGTTTTTGATTTTTAAATTTGTTCTGTGCTGTCGCCTGAACCAGCCCTTAGCCGGGATTGCTTCACCAGCAAGAATTTGCGACCCTTCTTCAAAAGCACAGTTACAAATTTTACCGCCAAAAATTTCGATTTTGATGAAACTTTTTTTATTAGTTACCTAATTGCTCATTTGGTTAAAATAAAACAAATAATTTTGGAAAAATTTGACGGTAATATAGCGCCAAATTTTTTTTTGCAGATTTGAGCTCAGCGCATTAAATTCAATCGGGTTGAAAATAAAATATATATATTTTTTTAATGGGCAGTACCTAAAGTGAAATCTAGCCCAATCTACTGCAATTGCCCACTTTTCGGCATATACTCGCAGCAGCAGCGTACTGCAAAATGTAAAGTAGAGCAACATTTTTCGTTCATGATTTCGTCGTGTGTCATTTTGGTATGCGATTTTTCGTTCCGCAGCGGCTTTAACGTTCAATGCAGGTGCCGAAGTCAATAGGACCTGAAGTCCCTGAAAAGATGAGAAACGTTGAACTCTCCTGCTCTTCTGCAGTTGCTGCAATTTATGTTAAAACTTGACTCTAAAGGTTGACACGGCATGTAGCAAGAGCTACATACGTATGTGGCTTCCTACATGCCGTGCACTAGTACTTCAATGTATCTGCTGCCACATTTGAAAAATAAAATCGTACTCTTTGAGAAGTGAAAGAAATTTGATTTTTTTTTATAGATAGTAATTATGTTTGTGGAGGACATTTTTGTTTTTGTGGAGGACGGAGGACATCACCTTACAAAGGAGCACTGTCCTCCTCAAAGGAGGACGGGTGGCAAGCCTAGTCGCGGGTGTAGGTTGCTCAAGTGGATCCTCCATAGCTCTCGATCCTCTGCCATCGACTCCAAATCATCAAGGGCAATCCCCATCTTAACCTGGGTCTACCTAGAGGACGCCTGCCCGATGGTACGGATTCCATAGCACGTCGTGGAATCCTGGTCGGGGTCATGCGTTTAACATGACCAAACCACCGGAGCATGGACCGCTCCGTCCGGAGAAGTAGCTGCTCGACATTGAGTTCCTCACGTATTCTGGTATTTCTAATGCGATCTCTACGAGTCACACCAGCAATACAACGGAGGAATCTCATTTCAGAAGCTTGTATTCGCGATCTTATTCTTTCGGTCATTACCCAAACCTCATGACCATAGGTAAGAGTTGGAACAAACACCGAATTAAAGACTGACAACTTAGCTTTGACACCGAGTTCAGTCCTCCTAATAACAGAATGACCAAGCTGTCTCAAAATTGACCCAGCCTGACCAATCCTACAGGAAAACTCTGCATTGCTCCTTCCATCACTCGTGAATAAGACCCCGGCGTGATACTTAAACTTCTCCACCAGTTTCAATTGGACTCCACTAACATGCAGATTACATTGAACAGGCGTTCTGGAGACGACCATCATCACTTCAGATTTGTTCCGTATAGCTAACTGGAATTTATTTTTAAAATCGTCCTTTTTCTGGTGGAAAAATAGTATTTAGTGATAAAGTTTACTGGCTCTGGAAACATAGTGAACTATATGCAATACTATTTTAGGGCATGTCCGAGTACGTTTATACTACAATTCTGCAAGAAAAGGGCACGAATTTGCGAGAGAATTTAGGCCACTTAGATTACCCTCCTGTAGGCGCAGTAGCGCAGTGGTTAGTGTGCTGGGCTATAGTGCGAGGGATCCCAGGTTCGATTCCCGGAAAAACACAAATTACATCTTAAGGTTTTTTTCTACTGCGCCACCTCTCGCGAACATCTGACATACATCCGAGAGTATGACTGTCCTGAAAAAGCTTTTCAATTCAGCCGTTCGGACTCGGAATAAAATTGCAGGTCCCTTCCATTCGTCCCGAAAATAGAAACTCACACAAACGAATGGTTGCGAGAAGCTAGTCCTAGGGTGTCTACCCGCCTGTTGCGCCACCTTTTTATTTATTTATTTATTTTAGATTACCCTCCTTTGTACTTAAAACATTGGAACCACATCCCTGACCTTTACATATGGACAGGCCTTAGCCACCCTTTAGACATAGAAGGTGCTTTTAATAACGTCCATGATAATACATATACTGAATGATCTAAGAATCTCTCATAGAGTTAGGCATTCCACACACGGCTCGTATTTTGTATCGTCATCGTAGCGTATGTGGTGCGATGTACGAGAGGCATACACTCACAGAAAAAAATTGTTGCTTTACTATCCGAATTGTAAAACCATATATTTAGAATTTAAATAGCAAATTTGGTTAATTTACTATTTTATTTGCAATTTTTTAATTGGAAATGTTAAGTGACCGTATAGCCCCGCAAATCGTACAGATTGTTACGCAATTTTTTACTATTTTAGTTTTTTTTTTTTAATTTGTGATTTTATGTTTTTTTTATCGTGCTGGGGAACCGCTAGGCGTTTTGGTCACGGAGCACTTTTCAGGAGATAAATTCCTCGCGGAGCAGTTATGGAAAAGGCAGTAACTATTTTCCGATTTTTTTACAATTTTGTTAAATTGAAGAAATAAGTAAAACTTATGTGACTTTTTTGTTTATAAATGGTTAGTAGTTAGTATTTTTGTTTTTCACTGCACTAAGATAAAATATTTTTAACATTTTAATAAATATTTAAATTTAGTAGGTAGGTACCTAGATATTTTAAAAAAATAATTCAAACCCCTTTTTAACTCATATTCCAGTTGGTCCCAGAATAACAAAGACTTTAGGGTTCCAGTTTCCAAAACTTATAAAAATAATGCCAATATTTAGTCTTTATTTTTTAAAATTGCCGTCAATCTTTTCTGAAAATAATGGAGGTAGATAAGATGTAGTGTTCCAGACCTGCTTAATATTTTCGAAAAGCTCTTCAGCATCTCTTGATATTTTTGCTTTTAAAGCTCTTGCGACGTCGGGCGACTAGTTTTAAATTGGGTTTATGTCGGGACTTTGCGTGGGCCAATCCAAAACATAATATTGATATCCGTAAGCCTTTGCTTCACTATCCGCGGAGTATTCTAAGGATCGTTGTGTCGTGTTGGAAATCACGTATGGCATGTATGAAAAAAAAGGGTTTTCTCTAATATGCTCTCACAAGCGTGTTGATAAAGGGACGACCCATATACGAACTAATGGACCAACACCGAACTAAGCGCTGCAGACCATTACTTTCCCTCCTTCATGCTTTATGGCTGCAATTCTTTATTGAAGAACGCCTTACATAAATTTTTCTATCGGATCCAAATAAATTAAAATAAATATGCAATTTCCAAAATTGCAATTATTTTTGGAAGTGACATAATATGAGTTTTTTAAACGGCGACTTAAGGTCCTGGGCGAGACTACTTAATGGATTTTAGGTTCAACGGTCTCCATAACTTTTATGGATATCGAAATTGGCTGGCTTTACTTGTCCCGCAAATCTAAGTGTCTTCCTTTAGAGAAGTTTTGCATCCAATCTGCCTTTCTTCTCTTTTTTTTCATAGAAACTTAGAAACTTAAAACAAGCTTCGAAGAACACAAATAAACTAAAATCTTTTTGCTATCAACGCCATTGATTTGTTTCTGTAGTTCTGGAGTACACGATTTATCTTTACCCATTTTTGTATTGTGTAGGTAATCAATACACAAACTCGATTGCTGTGAACAAAATGACAAAGTTGTAGAAGTACAAAATTAACTAGCCTGAGGAAATTTTCATATTTTTTCGCATCTTTCCGCGGAGCACTTGGATATTCATAAATATGTTGAACAGAGGAATCCCGTTAAGTGGAAAATATTTTTTTTAAGTTGGCATCAGTGTTGTGCCGCGTAGACTACACCATGTAGACTACGCAATTGTCGACTCGTCGTCAATTACGTGTCGTTAATTCAAAATTGACGACACGACATGTCGACAAAGTTCAATCAAGCGATACATAGAGTTTTTTTTATAAAATTAAGACAATTGAAATATAAAATAGGTAACTTTTTTATTTTAAAAAGGGTAAACGTTTTTTTTTTATTTAAAATTTTGCACACATTTCTAAATAGATGAATAAAAAAAAAGTGTCTGAGGCGATCAGGTGTGTTTAAAAGATTTATTTTGCAATTATTGCAACTAGCTGCTTGTTTATTATTCAACTTGACCAACTCAAAGTCGTTCAGTCATTAAATTCTAATTTATTAATAAATTCATATTCAAGCAGTCCTGCTCTGTTCCTGCGCGTATGCTTACTATTACTAGTAACTAGTAGAGCTAGAGACGTTGCACTAACAGCTGTTTTGAATGACATTGACAATCCTATTGACGATATTGACGACGCAATTAACGACATTGACGACATAGACGACGCAATAAACGACATTGACGACATAGACGACGCTATTGTCGACATCAGAGTGTCGACAATTAAAAACGACGCGTCGTGGAACATCACTGGTTGGCATACTCTTCTTCGCTCTTCCAGAAGCATGCCTCGGACGGAATCCGAACTATGAGCATTGCAGAGAACATCACTTTGAAGGAGTAGAATTTTCTGATTCTTTTAACTTTCTCCTACTAATAGCCGGTTTTACAGTGCAAGTTTAAACTCCGTTTAACCAGATATCAAGTTTAAACCGACGTTTAGGACGAAAAGGTGTGTTACAGTGCTAGTTTAAACTTAATCGAGAGTTTAAACCGAGTTTAACTTAACCGGCCATGGATGAGGGTTTAAACTGAGTTTATTTTACGGAATTTCGTAGTACGACCTGCCTCCCGATTTATGACAAAGCAATATTCCATAATTTTTGTTTTTCTGCAACCAACTAGTTATCTTTGATTGTGTTATTGAGGTGTAATCAAAAATTACAACACAAAATGCGCTATTTCTATTTCATAAGTGCAACGACCTAATGTCACTTTATTAGCAGGCTTCGGAAACCGTCGCGTCGCAAACAATATTGGCTTAGCGATAAATATTATACTAAATGCATAATGCACAGTGTCAGCAAGCTTAGCTATACGTGTTAGCTATCCGAAAACATTGGCGAAAACATTTATCACACGTGAGACCATTGACGCAGCTATCGAAAATGCCCTCGCCAATACGATTGATTACAACTTATTCCAGGTACCACCGTACCTGGCGGTGCTCCAGAGTCGAAACAACCACAGGCAGAGCTGCGGGAAGCTGCAATTTAGTTTAGAAGTGCACATACACACAACACAAAACAAAACATTGTCGATTTAGTCCGTGTTCTTCATTTATACAAAAAAATGCAAATCTAGCCTAAATCAACAGTTTAACAAATATAACATTGAACGAAATGTGATGAGTTATTTCCCGGCTAAGTTGAACGGCCTTTTTGGCATCCCTCCCAGTCCGGCGAGCGTGGCAGTTAGTTTGGCTTGAATTGGTCCAGGTTGATCATGTTGCCACTTCTCTCTTCCCGATTAGACATTAGAGCTTATCGACATGAGGTCCTATAGAAATTCAACCACTATACCCATGGTGACATCGACAGGTTCTCTGGCAACTAAATGGTAACATTCAGAACACGTAATATGGTGAACGATCTTTATGTTGTCTTACCTGAATATGTCACTTTTTTAAATTGCCAAACTGACACAATAAATAAAACTGATGAAAATTTCAAATACACATGAGTTCTACGTTTACAGTGGCGTACAAAATAGGCGAGAAAAGTTAAACCGAAGTTTAACTAAACGTTCGTTCAAATTCTACTGTAATACACTCACGGTTTAAGTACTTGGTTTAAACTTGGTTTAAACTAGGTAGGCTATAGGTAGCTATATATATATATAGGTAGAGAATTTTAATTAATAATTGTTTTCGTACAAAATTTCGATCTCAAGCTCTAGATTTTAATCATTCCATATTACGATAAGGGAGCTCAAAAAACTGGGTCACGCTATTCAGTCCGTCCGTACGTCTGTCTGTCTGTGATTGAGGTGTTTAGTTATATGTGACAAGAAAGCTAACCACTCTTCATTATCAAGTTCGTGATATATTGCATTTGTAGATGTTGAAAAATGTTTTATTTCGTCAAATAAGTCCAGAAATCCTTGTAAAAACAGATGCCTACTTATACTTACCCATCGAATGCCGTCGGCGTAAAACAGCAGTTCCACATGAACGTACTCGTTTTCTTCTGATTGAAAAGTCTTCTTTGCCTTCCATCACGCATGTATCAATAACATGTGGAAAATTCCTGGTGATTGCAGTGATAACAAAAACCTTGGAATTTGGAAATCATCATCCTTTTTCATACCTAATCCTACGAAAACATTATTTCTGCCCGTTATTCACTATCTATTGTGAATCATTTAATTATATAAATTGGATTGTTCTTTTAAGGGACGTATTTTTGAAAAGCAGCATAATGTCTTCACCTCTTGATAAATGTCAAAAATTCTTCTTTTGCTGTTAGACTACTACATATTACACATGTCAACAATTTTGTCAATCTTGTCAGATTCTGCCCTAAGGTTGTGTATAGACAAAATCTGACGTCATATTGAATGGGAATATTTCAAAAATTGTCAAGATTTTTGACATTGTGAAATAGTAGCTTTCAGTCTTTCAAAATCAGAGTGACAGCTGCTCAACAATCACAAGCAACTATGCGTGCACAAGAAGTATAACAAAAAAAAGTATAACAATGAATACGTGCAGAGCATTTTTTTTTCAGAAATGGAAATTCTACAAGAAAAAAATTTAATGTTGAACTGTCGGTTTGCCCAGCCCTGTGGCTATGGTATTTCCTGCATTGTGACATCAAAATCGAAGCTTTCCAGACAACAGAAATCGGGATACAGTTTAAAATATTGAAATTCTTCACAAAATGGATACAATCAAGTTGGCGTGGAGGGACCTATTGATTTGACAGAAGAAAAACTAACAAAGAAACAGTTTATTAAAATTGTAACCAGAATTAAAAAATACTTGTAAAGTATTCTTTGACAGAAGAAACAAAAAGAAAACTAACAAAGCAACAGTTTAGTAAAATGCTAAAAAAAAATTAATTTCAAACCAATTTCGTTAACATGTACGAAGAAGATTGCGTTGGTTTTAAAAATTCGCTA
Source organism: Cheilosia scutellata (assembly GCA_955612985.1). Taxonomy (NCBI): domain Eukaryota; kingdom Metazoa; phylum Arthropoda; class Insecta; order Diptera; family Syrphidae; genus Cheilosia; species Cheilosia scutellata. Next base: position 62,427,349 of record OY015313.1, read on the forward strand.
ATAGTCGGATTGACTGAAAAACAAAAAATAAAGCAAAGCAATATACCAAGCTCTTTTGGTCGCGGATGCTTCTATCTTCTAATTTGAATTCGAAATGGATAAAAGTTTTAGGTAAGTTTTGGTTTTTCTTTTTCTTCATAGAAGATACCATTAACTTGAATTTCAGACCAAGACATTAATATGTCAGATTCTTGCCACGGAAGGATCTCGTATAGCTATTCTTCCGAAGGGTGGGTCTCGATCGTATTTCCTGAAACTTATTTCCACGAAATCGGTTCGGCTTCCAAGTCACCTTCTCAGCAGTTTATAAAGCCAAGGACAAGATTTCCTGGTAACATCGTAAGTAATGAATTTCCATCCATTGTAAATAATTTTAATTATATATTTTTTTTATATAAAAATTGTAAATTTTACAATATGTATAAAATAGTAAACAAAAAAAGAAATTTATTATTAAATTGTAATGACTAGGTATACCTAGTTACAATTAAAATTGTAAATTTTACGCAGAAAATTGTAAATATTAAAATTTTTTTCTGTGTGTGTATGATTTGTTGTCGCAGACTTGTATTTAAATTGATAAATTGACAATTTTGTAAAAACTAATGGTTATCTATAGATATTTAATTTAACTCTTTTAAACATTTTTATTTGACATACATATTTCTTTGCTGTGGCACCTTGTAAGGAGAAGTGGAGAAATATCAGGAATGGCTTCGTTCGTGGTCCATCATCAAAGATGAAAAAGAAATATTATTTGCACGATGGTCTGGAGTTTGTGCTGTCATATATGTATGTGAAGCCAGTACAGCACGCAGAAAAAAACTGGCAATATTTATATTACAATATCAGACTTTGATGAACATCAATCAGAAGTAGAGGAGGCGGTTGGAAATACCCAAGAAAGAAGTGATGTAGTAGCGATCGAAAAAACAAATTCCACTCAGAACACTTCATTTAATGTGGAAAAAAAGAAGAAAAGAAAGAAGTGTTCCGACGCAGTGTTGCCAAAAATTTTCTAAGAGAATATGCCAAATTAAGAAAAAAATATGCTAAATTGTAGGTATGGAGGAACTAAGCAAAATATGCTAACGTTTAAAAACAACTTATTATTACAAAAAAAAAAAGGAATAAATATAAACACAACATGATGTCTATCTATAATAAGGAACAAAAAGGGAATTCAGTATTTTGTAATGAAATTTACATTTAGTTATTCAAAAGTACGTCAATTAGGTAGATACAGAACTAAAACTAAAGTCCGTATATGACTCTACATTTTTCTCTCAATTATTCTTCATTTTTATCACATTAAAACATCTTAAAAAAACAGCTGCTTGTAAAGGAGACAAAAAGTGTAGGTATGTATTATGAAAGGGGTAGCAATTGTTTGCAAAGGAACACAAATTTTCAAACGAATTTATTTTCAAAAAGTTGGACTTAAAAGTAACGGGAGGAGAAATGCCAAATAATGTTAAAATGTCAAACAAAAAAAAAAAACTCCCAGGTGAAAAATATTATTTGAATACATTTTCAATGCTTTTTTTATATACATTAATAAAGTTGTTGTATACGCAATCACACTTATCGGGAATTTTCTTTCTAATTTTTCGTACTGTTCTAGTTTCATTTTAAACGCGTGAAATATGCAAACAAAAAATCTAGTGACATACGGGCTTAAGGTCATCATCTTCGCCGTCTTCGTCATTGTACTGATATTTTGCCGAGTCTATTTTTTATTCAACAATTTTCTTGTAGTACCTAACAATTCAAAAACTGTCAGACACATCACAATTGACAGCTAATTTGAAATTTGTCGACCTATTTGGCATTTTGGTATTATGCGTGCTATTACTATTCCCATTTATGTTTTGATTTCATTAAAAGAAGTTACATTAATACGAATACCGAATAAATTTCATCCCTGGATGATTCAGCTAATACCTATTGGTAATAAATTAGCAAATTCTTCGCGTTTATCACACATTTGAAATACCTACTTTTTTACTACTGCAATTATTAATTATTGTTGTAGTGGTCTGTAGCGGGCACAGTAGCGCAGTGGTTAGTGTGCTGGACTACTGTGCGAGGGATCCCAGGTTCGATCCCCGGAAAAACACAAATTACATCTTAAGGTTTTTTCTACTGCGCCACCTCTCGCGAACGTCTGACAAACATCCGAGAGTATGACTGTCCGGAAAAAGCTTCTCAATTCAGCCGTTCGGACTCGGCATAAAATTGTCGGTCCCTTCCATTCGTTCCAAAAATTAGAAACTCACACAAAACGAATGGTTGCGAGAAGCTAGGCCTTGGGTGTCTACCGGCTGTTGCGCCGCCTATTTATTTATTTTTAGTGGTCTGTAGCCCTTAAGAAACTAAAGCCCATCACCAATAATTGAAAAACAAAAACGTCACATCGTATACTGCAATTTATGGAAAACAAAATGCATCCGTTATTTTGCTATAGTTTAGGTACTATAAAAGCGTTCCGTAACTTTTTCGTAAATTTCTCTCATTCTGAGAGAATAATTTAACCCCAGCACCGTCATTTTGAGAGTCTTTTCCATTTTTACTGCAAAAGTAAAGGAATAGACCTCTAGGCAGTGTTACCGATGGGCGACATAAGTCGCCAAATGGCGACTTTTCTTCTGTCGGGACGCGTGGCGACCACAATTCGAAATAAGCGTTTTTTGGACCCCTTTCACAAATTCAGGCGACATTGGGACGCATTTTCAAAACTTCAATTTAGTTCTCAAATAACACCCAACAATTTTGAAAAAAGAAATACATATTTGCGTGTTTTCTTCTTTAATAACTCTTCGCATGTTTGCATATCTACTAGATGACCCGGTGAACTTCGTAACACCTAAATCTTATCTCTGCGATTATGAATCCCAATCAACCTTCCAACTCCAGTTTATTGAGATCGGCAATATTGGCCGCACTGTCTACAGTTTGAATTTCATTTGGTGCCTAGATGAAACTCGTTCGTATTCAAATGCATTCAATGTCTTTTATTTACATATAAAAATTAAGGTCAATTTACCAAATTTCAAAGCTATTCCCGTTTTCCAATCGCACCCTAATCTAATTTGTATTGACAATGCGCATCAATGTTAACAGTCTTATAACTTTTGAAATCCATTTTTTTTGTATGGTGCCACGCCCCTCGTCCAATTTTTACCAAATCTCACAGAAACACCTTCAGGCCAATAACAAAGAATTTCTCAATATTTGAGCTCAATCCATTCGGGGGTTTTGAGATACATATATGACGTCGAAAGATTTTCTTAAAATTTGACCTCAATCTATTCTCATACAAAAGATTTTTACGAATTTTTTGTATGAGAAGTGCCACGCTCCCTTTGTTCAATATTGACCAAACTTCACAAAAACTCCTTTAGGCCAGTAACATTCTCCTAAAATTGAGATCAATCGGTTTGGTGGTTTTCGAATTTTGCGAACATTGGTGGTGTATATTCCCATACAAAATGGAAATTTAAATTTTTTCGATTTTCCGGCTTTTCATTTGGGCTTTTCCGAATTTTCTAAGCCACCCCTGATCAAAGACCAACAACGCAAAAGAAGAATCATCCAAATCGATTTAGCCATTCTTGAGTTTTTGCGAGACTAACGCTCACGCTACATAGAAGAACTCTCTACATGAACTGTTATTTTTGCTAAATTAAATTAAAATTTATTTCATTTAGAAAATAAATTCTCTTTTTTTTAATAAACTGTATAATTTAAACCAGAAACAAGTTTTTTTTTCGTTAAATTGGGTGGGACGCATGTTTTGGTTTGGGCGACATTTTTTGTGGACATTTTCAAATTGTCCATCGGTAACGCTGCCTCTAGGTACTATTGAGAAGCTTTGATTTCATTGGGCCTCCGCATACGAGATTAATTCTGCCGATATAAAACCGGTTTTATACTGTACTTCGAGCGCACACGGGATGATTTCTGCCCGCAGAACAAATTGTATACCTACATGAACCTCCTTTCAATGTGATAGTGTTTTTTTTTTTTTTTTCAAAATTGACATTTGACTTTAAAAAGTTTTAATTTTTTCATACCCAATATTTTGAAAATTGTATATGTATTAGTTTTCTGCCTTGTTCAACCGCTCAAACTAGGCAGAACATTTTCTGCCGTTTCTTCCACTCACCTCAGTCCCCTCGCCTACAAAATAGGTTTTATGCCAGCAGAATTCATCTCGTGTGCGGAGGCCCATTCAATTTAATAATTGTCATTCACATATTCAGTAATACCAAATACAGAAAAGTTTGATGGATGCATAATGCATATATGTACCACGAATATGTTTGTTGAGAATTAATTTTCTGTTTTTTATCACCCTATAATATTATTGTTTATTTACAATTGTGTCAACAAATGTCAAACCACAAAAAACATTGTAAAAGCACTTCCGGCTGTCAAATCTTTTTTGTATTAAGAACTATTCTTGAATTCATCTCCATCGTTGTCAGAGTCTTTTTTTACTTGAAGCTATTTTTTCTTTAGCCATCACCGAAACTTATTACAAAATAATTTCGCATAAACAATGTTCATGATGGGTATAAACCTAGTTTTTAATTTTTTGTTATGTTGAATGTTGGAAATATGCTAGATTGCATATAGCATATTTTATTTATACTAATATGCAATTTAAGGTTTAAATATGCTAGATCTAGCATAAAAAATGCTAAAATGGAACAACTCTTCCGAGGAACATGACGAGATTGAAAAAGCCGTTCTAGGATATACAGTGAGCCTCAAAAGTAAGTACCTAAACACCAATGATGTTTTAATTATTTTTTGAAGATGGGAAACTATTTTTTTTTTAAATATCTATAAAGTATTTTGTCCTTTCGATATTAAATACGTTTTGTTATTGTTATTTCCATCATCGTCTTCTGCTAACTCATCGATGGCAATAAATAATAGCCCGCTTTGAATTTTTTAAAATGAATCGCATGGAAGAGATTTTTAAAGAAACTTTTTGGACCGAGGAAAAAGGTCGAAAAAGTTGACTTTTACAAAAGTTCTAAATTTTCAATGGGTAGGTACTTACCTTATGGGTTAAGGAAAGTTTTGTATCATGCAAATGGAATTTAAATGACCTTTCCATTGATGCCAAAATTTACATGAAGTAAGTTCAAATTTATGAGTAGATTTACTTTACTTTTGTGCAAATAATTTTGCCACTGACTGTATTCAACTTGTAAGGGCTTGGGATTCGATCCAAACTAGATAATTCCTACCTCAAAAGACACTAGGAATAAAGATTTAGAAATGCTCTGAGAATTTAAAATAAAAATAGACCAAAAATTCTTCCGTAAGTGTGTTGTAATTAGCGTTGCCATCCGTCCGGGTTTTCCCGGACATGTCCTCTTTTTCGCCTATGTGGGGAAAGTCTGGGATAGTTTTTCTAGATTGTCCGGGTATTTCATTTGTCATCGTCAAGAGAAAAGAAAATTCGAAATTAACAGAGCTTGAAAGTGCCAATTTTATTCCCGCTTTTTGGTAGTGATTTTGAATCGTAACTTATTGCTTCTGAATTCTGCAACATTATTATTGTAATACCTACTTTGGTAATCGACAAAATAAAGGTTTGAAAACACTGAACAAAAAAATGACTAGTGTTGTATGTCCAACACACTAAAAATCTAATGCGATCTTACTTTAAAAATACATATAAAATAGGTACTTTTCTGAATTGCTCGAAAATGAATATCGAATACCAGTCACTTTTATACCATTTAAAAAGGAGATGGCTTTCTCTTCACCCGTCAGTGGAACGACTTTTGCTTTGCCCTAAAATAATATTTCGAAGACGTAAAAAATCCACCGAAAATATACAATTTTTTTGGATTGTTTATTGGGTTGTTTTTTCCAATATTTTGAAAATCCGTAAATGCCAAAATTCACGTAATTTATAACAATCTTTTTGTTTGTAAAATACGAAATATATTCAGGGCTCTAATCGCGTAATTTATCAGACTATCATCGTTGAGACGATTGTATAAAACGACCTCGTTTTAAGTTTGCTTCATATAACATCACAATCACGTCGATCAATCGAATCGTTCATCGTTTTCATTTTGAACAGTTTGAGCAGGACTTTAAACAAACTGTGACAACTGAAAACTAATAAAATTGGTATATTATTTTGTTTGTTTTGTTCTAATTTATGTGAAAATGCATGTATACGTTGGAAAATAAGCATAGGCGCACGAGAAATTATATTGATAAGGTTTGTAAAGGAAGAAAAAGAAGAGGAAGAAGAGGATTTGTGCATGCATTTTGCTTAAAGCATTTACTAACTTTGCTTTTTGGGGCGCTTACAATCCGGGGTGGACAACGGCCTCAACCAACAAACCTCTAGCTAGCTGCCTCCAGTTACGCTCACCAAGTTCGTTGAGGTCGCCGTCCAATTAAGCGCTCCACCTAAGGTTGGGTCTTCCTCTGCTACGTCGACCCTCACCCTCAGGGGTGGACTCAAAGACTCGTCGGGCTGACGCACGCTCCACGTGCCCCAGCCATATCAGCCGTTGTATCTTCAGCTTTTTGATACAAACTGGACCGAATATCGTCCGAAGATTCTTTCTCTTAAAACATCCAAGGAGGTATTTTTCCGATTTTGACAGAGTCCATGCTTCTGCACCATACAGCAGGACCGGGATGATTAGGGTCTTATATACCTAATATCTCGATGCTGAGACTCCTTTCTCGTTGACAGTATATTTTGTTTTGTCATCATTTACAGCCAAGCATTTAGTGAATGCAATTCTATGATTGCATCCTCAAAAGAGAACACAGCTAGGGTTCGAACTGTCTTTTAACAAGTATGAAGAAAATGGATTTTTGTCCTATATTTTCACATTTCACCACACTAATGCTAATGCAGTGTCCTTTGTGAACATTATGTATGCTTTTGATTGGAAAATGTTTCCTTTAATATTTATTTTACTTTTAAAAAACCTAAACATAAACAAAATACACCAAAAACGATGAAACGATTGCAAAATAGCCATCGTTCAATCGAATCGTTTCGACGACGCCATTTGACGGTATAATTGTTTACGTGAAGCAATAAAAAGCGATGATCGTCCTATCGATTCGACGATTATCGTTGTTTGTTTGTTATATGAAGTAGAAGTATCGTCGAGACGACGTCGTTCGATCGTTTTAGCCTTACGCGATTAGACCCCAGCCCTATCGAGGTATCCGATCGGAACGGAATTTTTTCCACTACGCATACTCCGTCGGAGACTGAAATTACATTCGATTTATCAATACTTCACTGCAAATCGTAGTAAACAAATTCCGCAACCAATTCCTGTCGGAGCATATCGGAAGAAAATTCGTACGAAACTGTCAAAAATATCGGTAAAAACGCACTTGATCGCACTGAAATGCCAGTGTGCCTTGCATATTTGTCGAAAAGAAGTTCCGAAAAGCTGTTCGGAAGAATACCTCAAACAAGCAAAAATCCTCCTATTCGTATTCGTATGAAATCGGAGAATTTTCCGATCGGATACCTCGATAGGGCTGATTGTGTCCCCACTTCCCATCCGCCAATACTCGGGTCCCAAACCAAATTTACAAAATCCCAGAATTGATTTTCTTTATCTTTTGCCCCTTTCCCCAATCTTCCGATATATCTTTGAAAATAGGGAGTATCTGACTAAGGAAATATCTCTATTTTAAGATTTGAGTTTATTGAACTTCTTTTTTCAACCCTTTCATATGTGTCAGAAAATCAGCCGACAATTATTATTCAGCGCAATTGACACACGGCCTTAAAAAGTGCCTACCGCAATGAAAACGAGAAAGTTCAAATTTTTTTGTAAGAAATAGTACGCGCATTTTGGTCGTGTCCTAGTTTTGTACTCTTTTTTAGATCCTATTTTGTCCGGGAAAGTCCGGGATTTTCATGCTCGATAACTACTTTCTTCAAATTATTTCTGGCAACCCTAGTTGTAATCGAACTCCTCCTAAACGGCTGGACTGATTTTGATTAATTTTTGTGCGTGTGTTTGAGTAGGTCCAAGGATGGTTTAGATATGCATTTAAAAGGGCGTGGCACCTCCTATACGAAAAAAAAACAACCAAATCTTATATCTAGAAAACTACCGAACCGATTGAACTCAAATTTTAAGAAAATATTTGTTATTGGCCCAAAGGTGTTTCTGTAAAAGTTTGATCAAAATTGGACAAAGGGGCGTGATGCCTCCCAAATAAAAAAAATATACATATTAAATGCTATTTCTCGATAGCAGCATGCCCCCTCACACATATTATACTGTGCCTAATGAGAGATCAAATGGGAGATCAATTTCCATAGGCACAGTGACAGTGGTAGGTATATGTTTGGGGAGGGGGGAATTCTGCGCCCCCTGCAGGGGGACTTTGTTCTTTGGGTTTTAATTCATTCTTATATTGGGACTTTGTTCATTCTTAGTTGGGTCTTAGTTCCTAAAAATCATGGAAGTTAGTTCATATGAACTAAAACCTAAATTCTCTGGGAGTTAGTTCGTTTTGGATAGTGGGAGTTAGTACCAGTTGGGACTTAGTTCGTAGGGCCTGAAAATGTACGAGCAGGCAAAACAACGTTTGCCGGGTCCGCTAGTAAGGTTATAAGATTGGCTCAAAAAACACCCAAAAACTAACTGAACAAGGTCAGAAAAAAGTCTAACAATCGTCTCAAAACTCGTTCTAAGAATCACGTCTGAAAACGTAGATGGTGATTTTAACAAAGTAGAAGGTAAACCAATAAAAAGTGTGCAAAGATAATAAATATTTATATACGTATAGATACTTATACACACAGCAAGATTCATTCATTGTGCTCTTAGTCTGTGCTACTATTTTTGAAAATTACGTCGGATAAAAATAAATTCGTGTTAAATGCCAGGTATTTATGGCATCAAAATTTTGTAGATGGTTTATTAATAACATAAATTGAGTAATGAAAAACACACTCACTTGTTTATTACAATTAGACTAGACACAGCTTTTTTGGATTTATTCCAAATGGTCTATGTGTCACTACATGCGCCCATCCGTGGTTTCTTTCAAAATACAACAATATGGTGTTGTATATGATAATTCCTATGTGTGTAAGTAATATGTTAGAATTTGTGGTCAGTATGTCTACTGTCAACATAGAATGTAGGGAAGGCAGCAAAAGTGTCCGTGTAAATAGAACATTATGTCTGCAACTGCAATATGCATAGAATAAGTTGGCAATTAGTATACAGCTGACGTACTAATGCATCCTATATCACGCATTTATACAAATCTATAGCTAAACGAATCTCTAGCACTGCAACTTGTTTGGAGCATGTCGGCTGTCAACAAGTACTTTAAAGAATTTGGGTGATTAGCTTGCAACTGCATAGGTTTCTGGTCTTTAATATTTTGCTGGCCTCATACCAAATTATGGTATTCAAATTTGAGTTTCAGAAGTCAAAGGCTATCAGATAAATAAAAATACTGATCATCACCATAACCGATCTTTTTAGTAAATCTTCTATCGGCTGTAAGTAGGTTAAATATTAGTGCAATCTCTTATTTTATTACAAGTTAACTCCTTTGCAAAGCTGATAAAAAAAGAAGACCACCCAAACTAGTCATGATATTTAAGTCGAGCAGCAATAGCAATTTGCGATGAATGAACATTACGTTTTTTAGCGTTTTTGAGGAGTTTTTGCCGTTTTTTTTTTTTGTATTTATTGACGCGATTTTTGGGGACTTTGTTTACTCATTTTGGGATGTTTTGAAAGTCGTTTTTGTGGCGTTTTTTGACAAGTTTTACACGCCTTTTGAAGCGTTTGAAGCGTTTCACATCGTGAGGAATTAAGCATCGCAGCTTTTACAAAACAACACATACATTGTATGATTTTTAAAATTCTGCTGTATGATTTCTGTTTCACAGAATTGATGTACATTAGGGTGGGTCGAAAAACTAAATTTCGTCCGATCTTTTTGGAATAGCAACCAAAATGTGACCCCAAGCTATAAAATGCGCGTGCATATTTTTAAATTTTTTTTATTGTTGTCGGTCTACCCGCGCATTTCATTTGAATATTTTGTGAAATCTGTCACAAATCGGTTGATTTTACTAGAATCCGAGAATTGTTTCCCAAATGAATTAAAACGTACCTTGCGTTAAAAATATAAGCATTCATAGTATTTATTTACTGTTAACGAACCTGCAAATCGAAATAAGGACAGTGTCCTTCGTATCTGAACATAAAACAGGCCACGTGCAACCGAACAACTAGCATACGAACGTGTATTTGAATGTGGGTTTGTCATACGCGGCAGACTTAGGCAAAAAGTCTACAGCTATCGTCACGTTAGTGAACGACTTATGATTATCCGCATCAAGGCTAAACTCGCGAACATCAGCCCCATATGCGCTCGTAGAAGGAAAGGACCACGCTATCAAAGAAAGTGTCTATAAGAACTCCTCGAAAAAAAAGAGTATATTTGGTAGTACAGTTGGCAACACTGGCAATAGACATCCATTTCCTAATACACATCTCAACATTCATAAGACATTCAGTGACAACACTGACAACACAACAGTAGATAACGAATCAAAACAAGACAGACGGCGGCGCGGGGATCTGATTGGTCTCTATTAGTGTGGTTTTAGGCCAGTAAAGTCTACCGTCGATCAAATGTTCACACTTAAGGAGATCCTGGGAAAAGCGCAAGAAGTCCAATTCGATAGTCACCACCTTCTCATCAATATAGAGCTAGACGAGCTATACAGAGCTTGCCATGTATAGTTTTGGTATCCCTGCAAAACTCGATCGTTTCTGTAGGGTGATGACGGAGAAAGCTCGCTGCTCAAGGTTTATAACGACCCTACCGAAACCTTTGATGTTAAAGAGGATTTAGACAAGTTGACGCGCTGCCATGTGACTTCTTCAACATCATGATATACTTGAAAGAATTGTCCGAGACTCACGTCTTACAGGCCAACACACAAGGGACGATCTTTCAAAAGTCTGTCCAATTACTTGCATACGCCGATGATATTGACATAATTGGTAGAATACAGTGAGCTTTTGTCACCAGTACGTTCGCTAGTATAGAAACGGAGGCGGCTAAAATGGGTCTAGCGGTCAACATAAGCAAAACCAAGTACATGCTGTTATCAAGAAGGGAACCTAACATCGACGGATCGGACAAAACCTTACAATTGACAGCTATAACTTTGGGGTAGTGAGAGACTTTGTATAGGTACGAGTAGCTCGGCTGTTCTATCAGCTCTGATAACAACGTCTCAAAAGAAGTTAAACGATGGATAACACTTGCCAACCTATGTTATTTCTTTGAGCTGAGAAGCAATTGCGTAATTGAGCCCTATTCCAAAGAACTAAGGAGATTCTATTCGTATATAAGACCTTTATTATCCCAGTCCTGCTTTATGACGCTGAAGCTTGTACTCTATCTAAAGCGGATGAAGCCATCCTCGGTCGCTTCGAGGTTTTCGGTCCCATCTACGTTGACGGTCTTTGGAGGAGAAGCCTCATCGACAAATTATACGAGCAGTTCAGCGACATCGACCTAGTCAAAAATTGCACATCAGTTCTTTAAGATGGCTGGGACATGTAGCAAAGAGACAGCGCAGTAGGGGAAGACCTCGCCTTAGGTGACGCGCACAAGTTGAAAGGGACCTCAACCAACTTCGAGTTCGCAACTGAAAATAGTTAGCCAAAGACTAGGGATTCTAAAAAGCAAAACAAATATTTTTTAAGAACTTTCCTTCTACCCGCGCATTGATTTTGAAAATTTGTGTTTTCCCCAATATTTCGATATTTTTCAACAAAGGTAATTTTATTTTGAAAACTTTCTTAATAGGCTTAAGCGGCTCTACGGTTCAAAGTGAACCAAGGCTTTAACTTCCCCAGTAAGTCTTACTGTTTTCAAAATAAAATGACTTTGTTGAAAAATATCGAAATATTGGGGAAAACACAAATTTTCAAAATCGATGCGCGGGTAGAAGTATTTTTTTATTCTTAAAAAAATATTTGTTTTGCTTTTTAGAATATCTTGGATATGGGTCAAACTTTTATCACTATTCCAATCCAAAAAAAAAATTTTTCATACATCGATGACCCACCCTAATGTACATAGGTATGATTTGCTGTCATACAACAATGTATGAACGGAGAATTGACTGGAAGTATTGGAATGTTGTATGATATTCAGTTTCACAGAAATTTATCATACATTTCATACAGAAGTTTAACCTCAAATATATCATAAATTTCATACAGCAGAATAATTTGTTGTAGTTGCCTGGCAATGAATTAAAAAAAAAAAGAAAATATACAAAAGTAAGTAGGTACCTACCTACTTTTTTACATTAAGGGTAATATTATAAATTTTAATAATTTTTTTTTTAAGACAACATTCCGATGATGTTTCCCAACGAGTAGACGGCAATCTCGGACGTCCGTAAGCAGCATTCATTTACTCTCGATATATTCTTAACCATCAGTTTAAAAGTGTGATAGCTTGTTAGTCCAAAAGTAATAGCTTTCATCTTATGAAAATATCATCATAGTGACAAGTGAAACTTAAAATTAAAATTATTAAAAATTTATAGAAATCGAATCATTTGTACAAATACATACAAACATGCCTAACACGCGATCAAAAGACACTCAACCAAAAACCCCTCTTTCGGCACCACCTTCAACTGCACGGTTTACTCATTCAGCACATATGGTTATTAAAAATAAGAGTAGTGCATGCGACCACGACAACCATTTGACGCTGGCAAAACTCGAAGAGCGGCTGAATAAACACACTGATACCATCATCAATCGTATTACCGTAGAAATCTCTAAGATCCGTTCTGAATTGTTCTCAAAAATAGAACAGACGGAGCGCATTTGGAGTGAACGGTTGGAGAAAACAAACAACGCAATATCTGATATTGTTCAGAGAGTGGAGTGCATCGAAGCCAACTCAACTAACACAATTACTATCTCCGCACAACTGGGAGTCGTGAACACTGCGATTGCTGACATTACGCACCGAGTTGACTGCATTGAGTCTAAACCATCTGACACTCAGACTCACGCTCTGAACTCAAAATTAAATACGCTACAAGAACAGCTCGACGCAATGGAGAAGAAGGAGATAGCTGCAGATGCTGTATTGTTTGGAATTCCTAGTGGACCCGAAGAAAACTTAACTTCGCTCTTCAATCAACTATGCCTGACCGTTAACTGCAGACCCCTCACCTTAAAGAACATTTTTCGGTCCCAACAACGAACTAACAGAAGAAGGGACGCGACAACGCCAATTGTTCTCAAATTTAAAAGTATCCAGGAGAGAAACACTCTTCTCAAATCTGTAGCGGCTTATCGAAAAGGGCAACCGCAACAACAACTCTGCCTACGCGATCTTGGACTGCAATCAAACCATGCCTGTTTCCTGAATGAAAGTTTAACCAAAAGCACCCGTACACTTTTGCAGCGTGCCATAAGCATGCGTAGAAGTCATCAGCTGCACTCTGTGTACACGAGTCGCGGCTCAGTTTTTATTAAGCTGTCTGCCAATGAGGAAAGCTATGCCATCAACAACGTCGATTCTCTATATGCTGCTGTACGTAGACAACCCGACTTCGTCGTAAGAAATGATCAGTAGCATTGAAATCAAACTTATAAACGTATATTTTTTGTCTTATTCAATTCAATTTATGTATATTCTTTCATTAAAATTGCAACTTATTTATTATTGTATCTATTTAAATTGTAGTTTATTAAAATATGTTCTGTAATATGTGTAACTTGTGTGTAGTTTATTGCCAAATACTTTTGTTTATTGCTCTTATTTGTTGTGTCTTTGATTCAGTCTCATGCGCCGCTACGGTTTTCAATTATTCTTATGTCAAGCAATATAGCTGCAAGTAGTGGGTTTTTCATTGGTGATGGCGAGAACACTAATTTGTTTAATATGATTAGAATTCTAAGTGCACAGAAAAATGGAATGAGAGTTTGTCAAATAAACGCGCAAAGCCTGACCAACAAATTGGGGGAACTTAGGTATCTGTTTGTGGAGTCTCCAATAGACATTATTTCAGTATCTGAAACTTGGTTCGACCCCGAAATAAATGATAATGTTTACTCTTTGGATGGATTTAGGCTCTTCCGTGCGGACAGGAAGTTTCAATGCGGCGGAGGTGCAGCTATTTATGTACGTGATGGATTACGCTGTAACCCAGTTTGTAAATCAGAAGACATTCCTAATTGTCCTTTTGAATTTGTGTTTGTTAATGTTATTTGTAATACAGAGAGTATCCTAGTTGGTTCTGTTTACCGGCCATATAATCATATTAGTATTGAACCTCTAATAAAAGTGCTTGAGTCTCTTTCTTGTTACTACCCTAATGTTCTTCTTTCCGGTGACTTTAACTGCAACCTTTTAGATCCGCTTAGGTCTAGACATTTTACCAATACATTTAAAGGGCTCAACTTATTTTCCATTAATACATCTGTACCCACTCACCACTCTAAAGACTCAAGTTCTCTTTTAGACCTTTTTATTAGCAGCGATGTTGATAAAGTACTACTCTATGACCAACTTTCGGCACCGGGTTTCTCGAAGCATGATCTGCTGTTTGTTTGTTTGGATTTTGTTCCGACAGTAAATGAAAAAAGTATTCACTACAGAGACTTCAGAAACGTAAACCCGTCTGACTTGGTAAACGACTTTTACTCTATAGATTGGAACTCAATTTATTATTTGCAGGGAGTAAACGAGCAAGTAGCTTTCTTTCAGCATTATGTTAATGTGCTATTTGAGAAACACGTTGCTTTAAAAACAAAAACCATTAAGTACAATTCAACACCCTGGCTGAATGATGACATTATAGTTCTGATGTCAAAACGCGATGTGGCCTACAGTCAGTGGAAGCGATATAAATTAGATACTCTTCAACAAACCTATCGCATGCTGCGCAATCAAGTTGTTATGAAAATTAGAACAGCAAAAACCAAGTTCTATGAAAACAAATTAAATTCATTAACTCCTGGGAAAAAACTCTGGAATAATCTAAAAAAATTAGGTATTGGGAAGGACTCTTTGAAAACTCCAGATGACATTGACTGTAATGCCCTTAATGAAAAATTTATCGCAGCGCCTACATTAAATGATAATCTCATTGCCGAGCGACTTCCATCCGCTATTGATCCATATTTATCTAAAGTCAACAGTGTTTTTATCTTCGAAAGGCTTTATGATGAAGACGTCGTTGAGGCAATCTTGTCTATAAAGTCGAATTCCACTGGCCCTGATCGGATAAATCCTAGATTTATAAAAATGTTGCTTCCATATATCTTACCCTTTATTACTCACATCTTTAATACGATCTTAACAACCTCCGAATTTCCTGAGGAGTGGAAGAAGACGCGAATTATTCCTATACCAAAAAAAAAGACAGGCACTGATATGGAGTTTCGACCAATTGCTATTGTTCCATACTTTTCTAAAGCTTTCGAAAAAGCTGTACTAAAACAAATACGAAAATATTTGTTCAAGCACAGCTTACTGGCTACTCATCAATCTGGTTTTCGTCCACAGCGTAGCTGCGTATCAGCCCTACTCTGTGTTACAGATGAGCTACGAGTGTCGATGGATAGTAACAATGTGAGTCTTTTGACACTCTTAGATTTTTCTAAGGCCTTTGACACAGTCAATCATTCAATTCTGTTTGAAAAATTGCAGATATATTTTGGATTCTCTGTGGAATCCTCAAAGCTGATCCTCTCATATCTTAGTCGAAGACAGCAATGTGTGGAAATTAACGGTAATTCGTCGAAATTCCTTAATAATCCTACTGGAGTACCTCAAGGTTCAATCATTGGACCAATTTTATTCACGCTCTACATTAACGAACTTCCGCAAATTATCAAGCACTGCTCTATTCATCTATATGCCGATGATGTACAACTAATCATAAGCCGACCTTTTGGTGATAAGGAACAGGCAATCGAATTAATGAATTCTGATTTGTCGTCTATCTCACAGTGGTCTCAAGACAATTGTCTAGTTTTAAATCCCCTCAAGTCAAAATCACTCCCTATATATACGAAACTATTCGATGTATCAACTTTACCTGCTTTAAAACTTGGCAATGACACTATAGAGTATGTTCACACAGTAAAGAACCTCGGGCTAATATTCAATCGTAACTTAACTTGGAACGATCATATCAACAGTGTTGCTGGTAAAATATATGGAAGCCTACGCGTTCTTCGGGTTACCCAAAGCTTTATTCCTAAACGGATAAAACTACTACTAGCTAAAACTCTATTACTACCAGTGCTATTATATGGGTGCGAAGTTTTTTGTAACACGGATTATGAGACTAATCGAAAACTGAATGTGACATATAATAATATAGCCCGTTATGTCTACAGTCTGCGTTACTACGATCATGTTTCCGCGTTCTCTAAAAGCATATGTGGGTGCAGCCTCGATAGCCTAATGAAATTTCGGTCACTGTCCTTCCTGCACAAAGTCATCGAAACCAAACAACCTGAGTATATACACAACAGAATTAACTTCCCCCAATCGACACGTTCTTTTGTCTTAACCACAGCTCGGTATCGTTATCTTACATCGGGACGACAATTTTTTGTTCACGTTATTCGCCTCTGGAACTCCCTACCAATTGCGCTGAGAAGAATTAGAAACACAACTCGTTTTAAAACATGTCTCTTCATGTATTTGGCAAATAATTACACATAGTAGGTATTATAGTTCCATAGGATTAATATATATTTTTTTTTGTTTTTTATGTAATTATGTAATTAAAACTTTAAATTTATGTTTATATAGAGATTGATATATGCTTCCCTCGATTATCACATTGATTTTAATTTTAATTAGGAAACACTAATGTAATCATTTAAGGCTTGCAATAATTTAAAAGACGTTTGTCTTACTTTGTAAGTGATTTTTTTTTTTTTTTTTAAATAAATAAATAAATAAATAAATAAACAGCAAATAATAGATACAGGAAATGTACGAAAAAAAGACTTACTTTTTGGGAAATTCGCCGGCTGTACCGCTACAAAACTAGAGATTTCCCATGCATGGAAAAAAGTTGTGTCGCTGGCATTGGCTTATGGGCTTGTCAACGATAGCGATGAAGAAAAGTTCAGGAGAGTAACCTGACAAAATTGACGCCGAAATGTTATGGTGAATATTTACAGAATAAAGTTGACAGGATGAAACGGACGGGAGTAGGTGGTGCTTCCAGTAAGGATATAATTACATATGATTAATTGAGTTTCTTTCGTTTAACAGATAGTAGATAGTATATGGTCTGGTGTCTGGATGTTTCCGAAAGTTATGAAAGAAACAATGAGGTCCCAGAGCCAGTTTCATGTCAGCAATCGACGAGTGCTGATGCTCAGAGGGAAAAAATCAAATGACGCAGACGAAGAACAAATGCTGCGAAAAAGACGGCTTGAAATAAATTATTACCTATGCTAAGCAGCTTGAGTGCCGATAAAGAGAAGTCCGTTTAGGAATTAACATTTCAAAATACACGGCATAACTATTTGTTTCATCTCAATCATCGGATGAAGAAGATGATTAGTATATATATAAATAAAATAGAATTAAAATTATATATAAGTATTTTTTTTTATTTAAATATGTCAATTAGTTAAAATGGTTTAAATAAGTTCTTAGCGCCTCCACTGCATCTCTGTTGTCATTTCATTTTCGTCTACAATATCTCCACCATCTTCTTCTTCATCTTCCACATTAAAATCCGCATCCGATAAAATAATGTCGTTTTCTTTTACCATCCTATTCCAGATGTTATACAGTGTCATACAAGCATTAACAACATTCGCACATCTAACAGCCGTCTTTAAACGAAGCCCATTTAAGCAAGGAAAAATTTCCTTCAACTGTCCAATGCTATATTCAACCACTTGTCGCGTTTTCTTCAGTTTAGATAGAAAACTATTTTTAGCTCGGCTTTCTGGAATACTATTAGGAACGTTGCAAATCAGTAACCACGTTCCCAATGGATAGGCGGAGTCACAAATAACAGCTCTTGGAAAAGGACGCCTTTAAAGAATTCATACAACAAAAAAAAAAAAACGATCATACAACACTTCTAATGAAATCTATGAAACAGAAAGTTGTATGTTGTGTTGTATGATGTATGTTGGGAATGTGTGTTGTATGTATGTGATGTATCATGTATGTATGATCTGTGAAACAGGCCTCAGCTATATGTGTTTCTCTCACTGAAAAATTGCGTGCATATGAAGCTGTACGATCGAGATTTGGATTTCTTAATCACATCGAGAAGATGGATGCTGAAAATTTGCACGCTGCAGCAAAGGCATTGGTTAAAGTGTACAAGGATGACATTAGAACCTAGTATTGGCAATGAGTTGGTTCAATTCGCATCTTCAATCGACTTATACAAAAATAACTATAGAAAAAAAAACAATCTACTGAGCTTTTCTACTACCAAACCAGAGCTTCTTTTCCAAACCTTGAAATAGCACTAAGAATGTATTTAGTTTAATGGCATCGAATTGTAAAAATTAAACTTATAAAAAGTAGTCTTCGAACTACGACGGGACAAAACCATCTATCAAAGCGTTCTCTCCAAAGTATTGAAAGTGATTTACTCCGGGAACTTGATTTCAACGAAATTCATAAACGATTTTTCGTCTAAAAGAACTCAGAAGGTGCCGTTCGTTAACGGTAAGATTTAATTTCGCATAAGTCTTGTTATACCCGGTACCACACTGTGGTGAGGGTATATTCACTTTGTCATTCCATTTGTAACGCCCATAAGGAGGCGTTGTAAGTATGACAAACTATATATATTATTGATCAGCATCACTTTGTTAGTCGATCTAGCGATGTCCGTCTGTCTGTCTGTCTGTCCGCACGATTACGGCCGTAATTTAAGAGCTATCGACTTGAAATTTGGTACGTAAGCTTTTATCCACCAAACTGAGGCTAAGTTCGAAGATGAGCAAGATCCGATGAAAACTACTACTAGCTCCCATACAAAAATATCAGATTTATATAGCTTTTTATGTTAAAATTAAATTTAAATAGCTACAGTAAAGATAGAAAGTTTAATCTTTGCACATATTGTTTTAATAATATTTAAAAAATTTTGACAAAAAATGAGCTTGGTCGAATAAAAAGTACCCATACCTCCCATACAAATATATAATTTTTTAATACAAAAATATTTTTTTTATTTTACAATAATATAGTACCGGGTATTTGAGCTTCGGCATAGTCGAAGATAATTGTCTTACTGGTTTAATACTAAAATATTTTTTTTATTTTACAATAGTATAGTACCGGGTATTTGAGCTTCGGCATAGTCGAAGATAATTGTCTTACTGTTTTTTGATTATATTTAATTTGTAACAGTCATGAATCAACAATAATTATAATAATATAATAAACACATTCATTTTTTCTAAGAACCATTATATTGACAAATTCATTTATTCATTTAATATTTTTTCCTTTCATTATTATTTTAAACTTACTGAATTCTATTATTACTCATGTAAAATGCAATACAAAAAAATTCATAATTAATCAATTAATTTTAAAGTAAAATTGTAACCTGCAGTTCCTTTATCCACAAAATAGAACCAAAGCAACGGGAGCATAATAAAAACATTTAAAACAAAGAACACGAAAGTGACCGTTTCTATTTTGGGTATAAAAGGGCGACACGAATTAGTCTAGTTGTAATTGCAGTCTGATGAATAAAATTGAATTGATACATAAAACACAACAATTGACAATAAAATTGTTGTGTACAAATAGTTGGAGTCTCTTTATTTTTATTTGTTTTGGAACTGTTCTCAAGCAATAGCAGTAGACAGGTTGTACGAACACTTGGTCGCCTGGCTCTAATCATCGTCATCATCATCGTCGTTCGCTGCTGATACCTGGGAAGATTTTTTCTGAGTATATAGAGCAGTAGACAGGCTGAACGAATTATTTGGTGGCCTGGCTCTGAATCTCTTCGTCGCATTCCATCGCCACGAGGAGTTTGGTTTGGACACTGGACAGCTCTACGTGTACATACAAACACACACCCACCACCCCGCAAGGTAATCGCTCGCTTCAAATTTATGTATATATGTTTGTTCAAAGAATTTACTTGGTTTCACAATAAATTATTTATTGAAAAACTTGACTAAAAAAAAAGTGAATTTTATTTGGAAAATAAATAGGGACCTCAACTCCATTGTCCTAGGGCCTCCAGACCTCTAAATCCGGCCCTGCGTATTAATAAAAGCAACAGAATCAAGTTCATTAACTAGATTCGAAGTCAAGATGATAATTTTTCATTTCAAGTCGTTAGGAAGTTAAAACTTCTTATATTAATTTCAAAAAAAAAATTGTTTAGCTACAAATTGAAAAATTAAAATTAAATTTTAAAAACTGAACCAAATCTAAGTTATGATCGGTCTAGAAGATAGGCAACCAATACTCACCATTAGTACTTGACAACAGCGAGGACATCAGTTTTCAAACCCCATTTGGCTGCAAGAACATAGCACCCTTTGGAAATCGCTTTCTGAGGACGACAATTTAAATGTACAAGTAACAAATATCTGGCAAACATTATGGTTCCGTCTTGAACTCTTTTAGGTTCGCATTTTTTCAGTATTTAAGAAAAAGCTAAGAATATCTACCGTCTTTAGTTGAACAAATTCCTTGATCTTTCTAGGAATTAAATCGGTGAAAAAACCTTTCATAGAAGATGGTTTAGTTGGTACCTATTCAGTTTTGGGAAAAAAAAAACTGAAAGCAAAGACAGACACAGACAGGTAAACAAGACCCCTTGTATTATTTTTAAGAAAAATATTTACCAAACTACTCATTCA
Source organism: Cheilosia scutellata (assembly GCA_955612985.1). NCBI lineage: Eukaryota > Metazoa > Arthropoda > Insecta > Diptera > Syrphidae > Cheilosia > Cheilosia scutellata. The sequence goes on from OY015313.1 coordinate 62,448,294, forward strand.
TTGCCAAATTGCATATAATAATAGAAAACTATCACGTACAACGCAGGAAGCTTTCACGACATTTACCCATCAAAATTCTTAGCAGGAGCGATCCTTTCATCCAGACTCCACTCAACTGCCTACAGCTGAACACACATTCCCCAAACAAAAGTTAACAATAATGCACAATCGGAACGAATACACCCTAACACTACATTACACTTGGCGGCGATTGATTCTGTCTGACTTCTCTGGTGCGGCTCCTTGAAATGCTTATCTACGCCAAAGAAAACGCATTTCAAAAGCACACGTCTCCAATACGTAAGTTAAAACAGCCCCATGTCAGCTCATCAAAATCCACTGAAGATATCTGTATTCGCCAACGAAATAAGGAAATGTTCGTACAAGTGAATTCTTCCATCTACCATACCTTAGTCCTACATCTACAGCCGGGAATTCCTCACATCGAAATTCCACTAAAAATACTTTTCCTTCCGATTGAATAGCTCCATTGGAATGAAGCTTTTCTATGGGCGCACCGGAGACGTGTTTGGAAATTATCATTCGAAAACCAAACAGTCGTGTGTAATAAATTTCATATCTGCGATTTCCCCCGTTCGGATTATCCTTTTTGAATTTCAAATGGGTAATTTGCTCAGTCCCCCCGCCAAAGGACTCGGCCAATTTGTTCGAATCGGAATGCCTTGCTGTTGAATATGAAGATTATGGTCTGGCTGTACGCTACACCTTGTGTAGGAAGGAGGATTTCGTAAGCAACTGTTTTTTTTTTTTTAATGAAGTTCTATTATACAGATACACCAGCTCGATGTTAAGAAAATAACACACACACTCTCACATAAAAGATGTACACTTTTCACAATTCGTTGTTTAAAGTTGGGTCTTTTAGCGTTGTAATGGGATTTCGCATCCTTAAGATATAGGTATACATAGAGACAAGCTATACGATGACTGGTATCGCACATCACACCTGGTGCTCGTGGCGTTTCTTCCGGCGTGGATTCTTTTAAGAAACGAGGTGTAAATTTAATTAACTCGCCATGATGATGTCTAAGTACATAGCACCTCTTTATGTTTACTTTACACTTGCTCCCCAAATGGGGTGTAATTTGATTTCAGTTTTCCATTGAGTCGTAAATGGGGGCCACCATTTAGCACGGCCTTGGGGGCTGCGGCAGAGCATCCAGCCGAGAAAATATTCTTCTCTATTTTATGGCGATAAATTTAGGGCTTGATTTTCTTTGATTCTGTGTCTTTTAATGTGCGCCACCCGTGGTATATGGCATGGCATTGGAGGTGCGAGCAAAAGCGTATAATAGTTATAAGGAGTGCTATATGTGAAATAAACGGATGCTGTGCATGAGTGTCGCCGGAGGATACAAGATAACAAAATTAACAGGAAGAGATTGAAGAGTGCTCTAAATTACTTTCTCACGGCAAGTACTGAGAACTCCTCTGTTGGGTTCTTTTTTTTAGAGTCATAAAGCAACAAAATTTTGTAATGGAGGCCCACCTATGTTAAATGAGATTGTGTTGGTGAAACTCGCCTTGGGCAGTTAAAACTATAAAGGAGTGTTCGGTTTTGAGTGGAGAATTTACGGAATTTATGTTAGGTTGAAGCATCCGTGAATTATGTATATTTATTGGCTTTAGATAAGGCGCCTTTCAATAGTCACGACTGAACTTTGAAAGATGGTTGTTAAATTTGAAATTACATGACAGTCACTCATCCCATGGCCTTTTTCATCGTGGAAAACAACACGCGCCGCATGGCGCATAGCAAATGACCCAATGGCGCTATTGTGGCAGAAGCATGAGGTTTCGTTACTTCGAGAGTGACCGGAAAGAAGGTGCTATTTAAATATAACGCTCTTAGCCGTATTTCGTTTGAAGCTAACGAATTATTATACGTTCTATTATCCTCTTTATGGTCCTTTATTGCCTTAAAACGATCTGAGTCCTTTTTTTTTAATTTTACTACTTTTTTAGTTTAAAAAAACGGATCTTAATATCAATTGATACTAAAACAAAAGTGTATTAAGTATATGTTATTACTAGCTGAACCCCGCCGGGTTCGCCAGGCCAGGACAAAACAAAAGAAAATCGGCCCAGCGGTTATCGAGATATAACGTCATCGAGTTCCACCCCATAGAAGATGTTTTTTTGTATTGGAGGTATACGATTTTGAATGTTTTTTTTTTGTTTAGGAGGTGCCACGCACCTTTGTACAACTTTGATAAATCTTCACGATAGCACTCTGGAGCCAATACCTAAGATTATCTGTATGTTTGAGCTCAATCGATTTGGTGGTTTTCGAGATATAAGATTTTGAATATTTGTTTTTTGTATGGGAAGTGCCACGCCCCTAAATAAAATTATAAATTTATATATTTAAATAAATTAATAAATTTAAATTTAAATAAATTTATTATGGAAAAATATTCGATAAACCAACGTGTTTTAATCAAAATCAATCATCGATTACTGTGACGATGAGAAAGTTACGTGAAATTTTTGGGAGAAACAACGTGCCAACAAAACGCACTATTTATCGTGCCTGTTCGCGTGTTGGCAAACCGTCTTCGTTGTTTGTTTTTGCGCCGGAACACAAATCGAAAAAAATATTTATCACATCGCTCTCTACTGATTTCGATTCCACTATCTGTGTTTAAAAAAAAAAACGCCAATTTGAAGGCGTTAAATTGGGGCGAGACGAAGTTCGCCGGGTCCGCTAGTTCTGTATAAAATTACCAGTAATTTGTTCTTACCCTTTCTATCCACTGCTTTCTGAAGTATATTAGGAAATCTTTAAATATGAACTTCCCGTTTACTTTGAATTGCACACTTTTGGCTTCGTTGTTGAGAATATCAAACGCTGATTCCATGTCCTTCGGTTTTAACGGAGGGAGAACTAAAAATTTGCGATAAAGGCGCTTTGCTTCCTTATTTCTGTTTAGTTTATGTTTGCAAAGAATCCTGTCAGCTTGGATGATTTTTTTCTAATAGCTAAACAGAAATGAAACCAGCGAATAATTTTCTGCAAAGCATTTCTTAAGCCTTTTTCAAAATTGGTGACAAAAGAGCTTGGAAAAAATTTGAACAAATTGGCTTCTATGTATGTACTGAAATGCATGGAGGTACATTTTATCCGATTTATTGCTCATTAAAATATAAATGAACGGGTAAACCTAATAGAGTAAGAGCTAGCAACGTTTTTTCTCAAGTCATTTTAGTAAGGCTGTAACTTTGTGAGCTTAGTTCGGGGTGACTACTGAACATGAAAATACATTTCTGGCAGCGCTGCGTTTATTTATATAGGAATGCCATAACCTCAAAAGTGAAAGAAATTTACCTCATATTAGCAAACTTAAGATTTTGGTATATGATGAAACCGGAGTTTTGGTTTAGCTTTGAGGAATTAGTAGAGTGATAATATCTCTAACGTAACATCAAAAATTTGACTTTGCTATTATGAATTAAATTTTGCCTTTTTTGCACTTTAAAACCGGCAAACTGATATGGCAATTGCATTTTCTGTCTAGATCTGTCGTAAAGTAACATATACCATAATCTTAAGTTTGCTAAAATGAGGTAACTAAATTTTTTAGCCTTTTGAGGTTATGGCATTCCTATATAAACCAACGCAGCGCTGCCAGAAATGTATTTTCGTGTTCAGTAGTCACCCCGAACGGAGCTCAAAAAGTTACAGCCTTGCTAAAATGACTTGAGAAAAAACGTTGCTAGCTCTTAGTCTATAACAAGTAGTTTAGTTAAAGTGGCTCTCGATGAGAGAAACACTTAGGCCGTTATTCGGCCCATTGTACATACCACTGGGATTTGGGGAGCTGTTTCTTTACTGGCTACTCATGTAAACCATTTGCTACCGGTTATAAAGCCAAGAATGTTAGCGGCGCTGCTGTTACCTAGATCACTGAGTTAATTGAAAATAGTATCCTAAGTAGGCCTTTCTTAGATTGGCCAGGGCAGGGCAGCTGCAAAGAAAGTGAGTGACGGACTCGTTCTCCTCCTCGTCTCTGCAGCTTCTGCAGAAGTCATTGTGGCAGACCGAGCTTTTGCGCATGTCTGCCTAAAATGCAGTTCCCGGAGATCACATTAACGACTTTCGAGATGCTGGATCTATTGAGTCGAAGAATAGCCTACACTCCTTACTGCGTCCGCATGAATTATTTGTTTAGCGTGGGAAAGTGGTGCATACACGTTGTGCAGGCTTATACTGTCCACGCCAGAGGAGCCTCGCCTTGCCAGTTCGTCTGCTGCACAGTTCCCTGGGATGTCACAGTGACCAGGAACCCAGCAGAGGATGAGGTTGTACTGTCCAGCTATCTCGTTGAGAGATGGTTGGTTGGTTGGTTGGATCTTATTTCGCTGGATATTAGGTATCTGATTGCAGCCTGGCTATCAATGTTTATGACGATATCCCTTTGTGATACCGAATTAATCGACAGCCACGCTGTAGCTTGACGAATGGCTGTAATTTCGGCCTGAAAAAACACTGCAGTGTTTCGGAAGACAGAAGAAGAGTCCCAGGTTCAATTCCTCTGAAAAGACTCCGGCGCCCACTTCCTCTAGTGTCTTAGAACCGCTTGTGAATATTGACAGTGATTTATGTAGGACATTTTGTAAATCCCATTGGTTCCTGCCCGGTATTTCATGGGTGAAGCCTCTTTCGAAATTGATTTTCGTGCGCAGATAGTCGGTAGTAGTGGGCAGGGGGATCGTCTGTAGAAGGATGCTGGCGTCCAATTGGTTGCCCTCTCAGGGTTTCCCTTCCCTTAATCTGATCGCCACGTTGGTGGCATGTTCTTTACTGACGATGTCTAGTGGAAGTAAGTTAAGAATGGTTTGCAGAGCGGCGGTTGGAGATGTCCTCAGTGTGCCCGTGATGCACAGGCAAGCGCTGAATCTTCTCTAAGACCTAACATGTAAGATTTCATTAAATCCATATAAATTTTAATGGAATAAAAAGTATTACGTGATCGTCGTGAGCGAAATGTATTAAACAAAGTTATTTACATATATCCGCAAGATGGGACAACGCTAAAAGTTCTGTCCAGAAGGTAGATTTTTTTTCCGGTAGCTTCCGTATTACCTCAGAAATGGCCGGAGATATATAGAAATAGAGTACGAAAATCCCGGTTCGATAATGGTGCTTCTGTAGAATGGCTCGTTAAGTTTGTACCGAGACATACCACTCGGATTTTTAAAAATTTCGCATATTTCTCAAGAAGATGTGGGACGTGGGAGTTTTAGGGAATGAATTGTTTCGGATGTTTATGAGTTGTCGCCGAACTGAACAGAAGCACGTTTCACCACTTCCACAAACTTGGTCGTAAATTTCGCGAGTACCACTTTTTTTAAGCGAAGCATTTGCACATTCGTTTTTGATCTCACTTAATAATTTCATTTTACTGCGCAGGTCTTCTTGCGTCGAATGGTTATGTGGAGCACTTAACTTTGAAATTCTAACCAAATTTTCATTGTCAAAGTCAACAACTGCTCTTGTATTGCACGCATTATTATAACAAGTATATCTCTTAAACAATCTAGACTTTGATTTACTTCCCTTTCTAAAACCTTCACAAATTTCAAAAACAAGTATTGATTCCTCCAATTTTGCCATTTCAACGATGTGTGTCATTCAAAGTTCATCAACTAATGAGATGACTGTAGACTGTACACATCGAGTTACAGTCAACAAACATTGATTACGGTAAAGTTCACTTGTTTTTCTAACAAGTACAGTTGGCTTTGCAAACTCTTTTTCTCTGAATTCGGCTTCGTTTCGCTTTCAGAAAGTGAAATAACGCCGAATTTTGGAACTCGTCGTTATTTCGGTCGGCGTTATTTCACGGCACCCTCTTTTAGTTGGAGAAGTTTCCTTTCTTGAAATTCGATTCACCCGGCCTCACTTCCTTCAACCAAATATTGGAAATGCGTTGCTATGTGCTCTTTACCAAGTAAGACGTACTCCGGTGCCTTGAATAATTCAGCCAGTATATAGGCCATCCAGTATGTCAGATTTGTTGGACCTGAGTCTATAACTACTGATGTTTTCCTTGATCGGGTGGCCGGACGTCCTGGCTTTCATCGTCTGGGTTGAATAATCGGTTTTGCTTGACAGCAGATTTGCAGTAGCTTCCTCCATATCCTCCAACACCGATTGTGACTCTGCTACAAAGTTATATGGATTCATTGTTCACCTCTACAGGTCCCTATTCCAGTCTTGTTGCATTGGTACGTTCTTATTAAGAATTCCCCTGTCAATTTCCTAGACAGTCACTATAAGTTTATGAGTTTAAAGCGTCCTCACTTTAATTATCTATCACTACCTCTTGACCAGCAAACTCTATTGTTTATTGTGGCATTGAGAATAAACTAGATGTAAAAACCTGCCTGTGGACGCATGCCACTTTCTACTGATTTCCAATAATTTATTTAGCGAATTATATCTTAATCCCTATGAGTGCTTAACTTTTCATTACATTTGATTGTGAACATAAGTGTTGGCATTGATTTGATTGCCCAATATATAAGAAAACCTCTAATCCTTAGGATCTGTCATGTTAAATTACAATGCCAAGTTCAATTTTATTCCCACTTTCTGCTGTCATTGTTATCCAATTCTATGATTCCAAGGAGAACTCAATTACACACACCAGCACTGAAATAATAACTTCGTTGGAGCTACGGCATCAACAACTCAACACTCATTCGTGACAATTCAATTCGGTCTCATTTTGCCAACGCTAAGGGGCATATCCGCTTCAAGGACTTACAATAAAATTTCTCTACTTGACGGACATGATATTTTTTTTTTTTTGCTGCCCTCGTCATTCCCCTTTTTTTTACTTTTTTCGTATATATATATTTTATTTTTGTCTTCTTGCAGTGCGGTTTATTTATTTGGCTCCTTTTCAAATAATGACCTGAAGACAGTCCCTATCAAGCATCACACTAAACAAGACGACACGCCAAAAGGAGAGAATCTTGTTTATGTTGGCACTAATGGTACATTGGGGGGCGGTAAAAAATTGCCAAGATAAATTGATATCCTTCGCCGACAACACACACAATGATAATAAAAACATTTGACCAAGCAACGAGAGAAAACGAGAAAACTAAGGATGAGATTCGTGCTACCATTGCATAAAATTTGATGCTGATGTTATTGCCAGGCTAAGGTCAACTGTGCGGTTTTTAGGGTAAATTATAATGGCGAATCCTTGGGGATTAAGTTTATCTTGTGACGTTTGCAATGCCAACTTGTGAGTCCTTGGCTTAAGTGTGTAAGACCATAATAAACTAGTGGATATTTTATTGAGTTTACCTACTGTAGCATGTCAAACTGAGTTTTGCCCCCCTCGGCACAAGGAGCCAGAAAAATGCTGTGTCTGAAGGAAGGGAAGTAGGTACACGTGTAGGTATGAAAGTTTAAGGATTGCGTGAATCTATCCTATTATAGAAATTTGTTTCGATATCCTTTTCATTTGGTGCTTATGTAGTATAGAGTAGGACTACAATTCAATGCGATAGTCGATGTTGGGATTATTAAAGAAGATACCTTTTCCAATTTTTTTGTTAAGGTAAGAGGTCAAGTAAATCGACATGAGCAATAGTTTACTAAACCTAGTAGCGTGGAACCCGCACCCACTAAACTACATCCATTTTTACTTACTACGACTGAGTTAAGATTTATTTAGCTAATTTTATTTTAATATATTTGTGAACGGTTTGGTTTGGATATATAGCAAATTGGTCTATAGTCTCGAAATAATTAACTGTAATTTATTTTCATTATGTGGCGCTTATGAGTGTTGAACTCTTAAGGAATCGCCATTCCATAGCTATTAAGTAACCAAATTATTTGGCTTCAGTCCCTTAAGCTTTCTTCATTTTTTTTCTGTGTTCTCGTCTACTATGCGCTGTATTGCCATGTTCACATGTTACTGATGTTAGTTTGGTCATAATGCCTAACCGCATATTTTTAACTTTCTCGTATACGTAGTAAGAGAAAGATATTGATTTCGTACAAAATTTCGAACTCGAGATTTTGATCAATTCTGATATTACGATGATAGAGGAACTCAAAAAATGGGACTCGCAATTCTGTCCGTCCGTATGTCTGTCTGTCCTATGGCTGGCAAATCTAAACGCTTGGACGGATTTGCTTCAAACTTCGTATTTAGAGTTTATGGGCTTCCCGCGAGCTTTTTTTCACGATTTAAAAAAAAAAAATATATCTTTAAGGTACTATGTCATTCTAAACTTGATAGCAAACTCAGTTTTTCTCTAAAAAGACTGCGTCCTTTGATATCCACACCCAAATCCCTAATAATATTACATACTGTCCTGTATGTTGAGAACCAATAATGCTATAGAGATGAAATTTGGTGAGGTAGACCTTTTCAATGAGCTTGGTAAATGTTTCAAGTTTAAAGTTTTTGGCTTAATTGGTTCCGAAGTTAGAGGGGGGTCGAAAACAGCCTGAGTTTGTTCCTGTAAAAAGGGTAAGTGCCTTTACTAGAGAACTTGGCTGGGGCGTGCCCTTTGATTACCCGACCCATTTGACATTGCATTGACGGAACGTTTGTCATTTACGATCAGTACCATAATGTCCGAGGTGTGATTTCTTTGACTGCTGCTGTACGCCACTTGGTCTCGCTCTGAAGTTCAAGCAAGTAATCGTGGAAAGGGCTCCCGGAAATTACGCCAGAATTATTTTTTTTTGAAAAAACGCCAGAAAATTTTTATTTTGGTGTAGGACCTGCATTGTACGAAAGGAGAAATTTCAAAAATTAAAAATTGTCCATTTAAGGGGCGTGGAATCTGCCCACTTAAAATATGAATAGAAGTTAATCTACCTGCTGAATATTATTTTAAATGAAAAGTTTATAAGAAAGAAAGCCAAGTGATGGTAGTCAGAGTCTGTTGACATATTAAAAAGCGAAGACGTTTCAACGTTGTGTGTGAAGTCTAATAAAAAAAAAACTTCGCAAAAAGTAGTGAAATCACACCAAAAACATAAATGTAAAAATAGAGCCAAATTCTCTTATATATAGAACAGCAAAAATTAGGTTCGTAACTAGTCAGCCACGAAAAGTAATGAGATCTAAATGTATGTCAAGTTCTTAGTTTAAGAAGGTTAAATGTTAAAAAAAATTGGTAGGTTTACTTGGCAAGTTTTTCGTTTATAACTTCATTAGATATATCTTGAAATATTTTAGAATTTTAAAACTTGACCAGTGAACCTACCAATCTTTTTTTTAACATTTAACCTTCAAGAACTTGGCATACATTTAGATCTCATTACTTTTCATGGCTGACTAGTTACGCACCTAATTTTTGTTGTTCTATATAAGATAACTTGGCTCTATTTTTACATTATGTTTTTGGTGTGATTCTAATTAACTCAATAAAGGGCAGGCTTCTAGTACATATTCGAAGCGGTAACCGCTAGCGCTGTGCAACGAATAGTAGTCTTACCTATGTGTCACCCTCGTTGTCAAATAAAATTTTAATTTTTAGAAAAATACTCAAAATTCGAATTTAAAAACACTCAATGAAATGCCTATAAAAGAAGAGCCAACATAAATATTGAAAACCTTTCATTGAAACAAGGCGTTTATTATCGTAAACGGCCTTTTCAGATTTGAGTAATTTAAAACTAAATTCGGTATTCACTTTGGCAACTTGTAAATTAAAAAATGTTATTGCCGACAATTGCTGTTGATATCGCGTAAATTATTTCGCATTCACTTACCTTAATGGTGCTGCCACTTAATCAAAACTCGCAGCAGCTATCATTTAACAAATTACTTCACGAAATTGCACCTCATACCCGCATGCGGCATGCTTGTGTGTGTGCGGTTCTGAAAACAACGCCGATAGCCAGTCACTTGCAATCACGTTCCAACATTAGCGTCATTACGAAGTAATTTAACACCATCGCATTACGGCCATTTTATTGCAATTATAGAGGCAGATCGGCCTCACTGCAATTTCCAACGATGCGATGCGAGTATGACTACCGTGCTGATATAGGGACTGGAATGCATTTTAAAATGGACATGCATTGCCCACGGAAATCACCAACCATTCATGTAGTCATGCATACGGAATTCGCGGTTTGGCTGCTGGCAACGTTTATGCCAATTCGCACCCTGCCTAGTTCAGGCAACAGGTGGTATCGGTCTTTTGTTCGCCTTCGCGATTCACCATATGCCGGCTAATGTAGATATTTCCATGGAACATGGCAACCAATTAATTTTTTTTATTGATCATTTTTTGTAGCAATTTATCCTCGCAATTAAATTTGTAATCTGCGAATGACAAAATAAATTTGTTTCAAAGTATGGCCGTATGGCGATGCAGTTGATTCGCGCGCCGTCGGCTTTGAGAGGACATTCGCAAATGTTTTGGCAAAATGAGAAGTAAGGTGATTTGCAGAAATTACACACAAGTGCCACACATTCATTCATCAAGCGCTGTCAAAGTGAACGAACCCCTTATATTGAATTTAATATTTCGCCGTGCTTAGCAGACCAAAGGGTAAAAACAAATAGATAGCTACCCAGACCAGTGTTGTAAGGTCTCTCTCTTCATTTTTCCCACGAAACGTGGTCATTTTTCCCTTTTTTCCCTTTTCACCGAACTCAAATTCCCACGAAATTCCCACGATGCATTAAAATGAAAAAAAAAAAAGAAAAATTTTAACTCATTTTTATTTGTATTGTAAGAAAATCACAATTACCGCGTTGCATTGACCGCTATAGTCATCTAGCGGTATGCCAAACTCCATATAAAAAAACTGACATTTCAGCATTTGCGCTAGAGCTGTAGCACATATTGTGAAATATCCTTTTCTGGGAAATGTTTCAATCTAGCGCAAAATTAACTAAATAAATAAATAAATAGTTCATGCAACAAGTCCGTATAGGCACCCTATAGGTCTAGCTTCTCTAGTTTGTGTGAGTTTTTATTTTTGGGGGTAATTCCGACTCCGAACGGCTGAATTGAGAAGCTTTTTCAGTACAGTTATATTCTCGTATGTTTGTCAGACGTTCGCGAGAGGTGGTGCTTTTCCGGAGATCGAACCTGGGACCTCTTAACCGCTGAGCCAATGCGCCCACAAAATTAACTGGTAAATTGGAGGAAAATAGCGAACTGCCAAAACAAATCTATCAAGTCTAAATTAATTTAATAAAAAATATGGAAAAGTGGAAGTGTAAAAGTTACACAAAATACATTTTTGCTGCTCATGAAGATAAAGTAATAAAAATTTAAACTGGTTCCATTCCAATGTCACTTTGCCGCTTGCGCTAGAGCTCTAGTTACATACGCTGTCGCTGCGCTGGCGGCGCCGTCAGATTGTTTTTGTACTAAAACTTTTTAGTTAAGAGGATATTTACATGAGCTCTTTTTATTTCTACTGATAATTGTTGTGAATTTTTGAATTAGTTTTGGTGGTTTTACAATTTTTTTTGTCAGAGTCCTGAAATTCCCACGATTGTGGTGCTTTTTCCCTTTATCCCACGGAAGTCTTTTCGGACAACGAAAATCCCACAAAAAGGGATAAATCCCACGATATAAGAACACTGACCCAGACCCACTGTAAGAGCACTCAAAATATATGAAGTAAATATTTGACAAAGCAGACTGTGCGGAAACTGCTTATATGAAATTTACAATTTAGGATATGTACGTGAATGACAGACAAAAGTACAAACAAACTGAATGCACATCACGTAGAAGGATGATGTCTAAGGAATCACTAATAACGGCCAAGAGGAATGTGCTGTTTATTGTCTTGTTTAAGTCAACAAAAAATTCTCAAAGGATAGTAGTTGCTTACCAGGGAATGAAAAATTTGTTAAAGCGTAGTTTCCTCTTTTAAGGAATGTACGAGAGATTTCTATTTTTTCGCAATAATTTTCTGTTTGACCTTGGAAAACGAACGGAAGGAAGAAGCTGGAATACTTCCAATACAGGCTAATTGTGTTGGAATGTTAAAATTAAAATCTTAAGATAACAATGAGGATATAAGGTATGTACCAACATTTCACTTAGCATTTTTATTGAGAGAGGATTGGGACTTCAGCCCTATCCTACAGTGGCGTAACTATACCATCTGAGGCCCGTGGCAAATTCTTTGGATGGGGCCCTCCCAGTAAAAATCGTAACGTTGTAATTTAATTTTAATAAACCACTTAAGTAGTTAACCAACACTATTAATAATATTGTATGCATTTTAGTTAAATATCTAATGAATTTTATTTTCAAGAGCATAGGTTTATACATACATATTTATAATGAAATAACAGTTTAATTTTTCAATAGAATAGCCAAGTTACGTAGCCTGTCTTGTCCCATATACTTTCTTAAATAGGTTTTTATTAATTTTAGTTTTAAAAATGATCGTTCAGCACTAGCTATAGTCATAGGAATTGTAACAAATAACATTAACACAGTACATACTTCAGGAAAGCTGCATGACATAAAATGATTCTTTATTAATAAATCATCAAGTTCTCTAATACTCGAAGACTTTTCTATTTCGTCTCTGAAAATGGACCGAAAACTGAGAATTTACCTGGCAAGTGATTAAGATATGTCGTTTTTATATACACTCCGCGCCACTTGAATAGCACACCCCCTAAGGTCGGTTTTCTATGGCCCACTGGTCCCAAACCAAGCATGCTAGAGACTTAATTTTTGTTTTTAAATTAAATTTCAATTAATTGTTGTGATTTGACCAGAAGGAAGATTTAAAACTAAAACTAAAGCTTTAAGTATGTATTAACAAAAAAATTTTAACTAAAAACCGACAAAACGTGGACTCATATTATACTTTGATAGATTTTTTTTGTTAAAAAATATGTGGAGAAAAAGCTTAACCGAGTCGGAAAAAGGACAAATCAAAGCTTAAAGGACGCTCGCCTATTTATTGCCAATTTAGCTAAGAAAATCGAGAGGAGCCGACACGTTATATGCATATTTTTAAGTAATGAGTCTAACTATGGATATAAACGTGAAAGGCCGCATACATAGTGTGCTTACAACTGCGGAAAGGCGACTTATATTAGGAAAAGCGTCAAATTCTCACGACTCTTTTCCAATAATCAGGAAAAAATGTGGTATCAAAGCAAGTCTCACAACTATTCGTCGTATTATTTCGAATGCCAAGGATATAAAAAGACTAAAAATCAAGAAAAAGACACCCCTTAACCCGGTTCGAAAAGCGCAACGCCTTCGATTTTGTGGCCTGGACTTCGTAGTAGCACCGTGTGGTCTTTTCCGACGAAAAAAAATTAATTTGGAAGGCCCCGATGGCTATAGCTAGGTACTATTTCCATAACCTCCGCAAAGAAACTCATCATTTGGACCGGCTGCATAGCAGTAGTTGAAGTTGAAGGTGTGATGGTGTGGGGGCCGTTTCGTATTATGGCAGCCGAAAATTAAAATGTTTGTTAACCACAATGAATGCGTTGTCTTACTGATAAGGCTTTAACATATTTTCATAGCCTTTTTGGACATCTGCCATGGATCTAACAACATGATAAAGCGCCAATACATACAGCCCGGGTTGTTAAAACGTATTTATAGAGCCAAAATGCGGAGCTATTAATGCTGACCGGACTACTCACCGGATTTGAATATCATCGAAAATGTTTGGCAATGGTTAATACGTCAAGTTTGTGGACCGGGACAACATTATTCGACTGTATCTAAACTAGTCCAAACCATCGAATTAGCTTGGAGCTAGATTTCGGTAAATTATTTGGCCAATGTGTATGCATTCCTTACAAATCGGAGAAGTGTGAATTTTGGAGCAGAAGGTGGCTCAAAACACAATTGAATTTTTTTTTTAAATTTAAAATACTCCAATTACTTTTTGGAAACCAATTGGAAACAATTTCATTCATTGGAAGGAAACGCGATTTCAGTTGATTAATAATGATGTCCAATACTAGATAAAATATTTTCACTTTGAACAAATCATGGAGACGCTCATCTTCACAAAGTTCGTCAAAATGGCGTTTTACCTTCCTCTGACGAGTTTTAGAAAATTCAGGGTTGATGGACCATTTTTCTGCTACACTATTTGCTTCCATTTTTAAATTTACAAATTCATGTCTATACCTTTCCAATTCTTCTAGACACATTTTCAAACGTTTTAAGGCATTTGCAAGATCGATGGCTATAGACTGAAGTGCTTTAGAGCTTATAATTTTTTTTGAAACACTTAGGTACAACATTTTTGCAAAAATTTTAGTTTATTTCTGAGCTCGCGGCTTCTTGGGCCGGGGCCCGTGGTATTTTCCCAGCCCTGCCACCCTTGGAGAAGGAGATTTAACGACGAATTATACATACCTACGATCTACGAGCGACATGAACCCAGTTAAAACCTGCACATCAGTCGTCTAAGTAATCCAAAACATAGATATAGATCGATTAGGCCCGAAAAGTGTTTGATTCAGCCCAGAAGGATTACGCATTAGAAGATAACGTTGCCCTAGGTGGCGCACGCAAGTGGAAGGAGACCTCAACCAACTTGGGGTGTGCCAAAGACCGAGCTAATTGGAAATCGTATTGGTTGATTCTGAAATTCACCCTAGACTGTAGCGATACTATACTCATTCATTCATTTTCAATGGCACGCTTATCCATTAAGTGAGTCGCGGGTGTAGGGTGTAGCTCTCGATTCTCCGCCATCGACTCTAAATCATCAAGGGGAATCCCCATACGAGTAGGCTTAACACTCGGATTAACAAAGTACCTACATATATCTTATGATTTTTTTTCCACTAAGCTACCTTTCTCGAACGTGTCTTTCAGCTTTTCTAAGTCCTCCGACCAGGAAAAGAAACACGAACAAACTATTGAAAACGCATCAAATGGCATAATATAAAACATACACAAGAAATTACTGTTTACCATTTGGATGTTAAGCAGACAAGAAAGCTTTTTACCGGCTGTCGATCGTTTCGATTTTTCAGAAAGTACCTACAGCATACTACTGGGCGTTTTGTCAGATTCAAGAAATGTTTGATGCGGCTTGGCAGGGGCTTACATAAAATGGTCATAATTAAGCCAATATCTAGCTTAGGTAAGTGCGTTTAGTCTATGATTATGAAAACATTAACGAAATCGTTTCTAAATAAATAAATATTTAAATCGCAAAATTAAAATGGTTTCTTATAACCCCCTATTAAGTCGTTCCTCTTCAAAAGCCAGTCTTCTTTATTCATTTTCCAAGTGACTCCGTTTTATGCGAATTATTTCCTATAGGGACTCTTGCAAAACTCGAGCAAATTGAAGCTTCTCTTTTTCCAGTTGGAAAGCTTCCTTCAATTTTGCGGGAGACTGCTGGGCTTTGGCTCCAACCGATAGACGCGACGTTTCGAAGTCCCAGGAGTTTCGGGCGCAATTGAATAGACGGTGGGACAGTCGCGAACCCGAGCTTCTTCCTCGTATATGCTTCCAATGATTTCAAAATATGGCCAGGATTATACGTCCCCGCTCAGTAGCCTTTTTTTATTGTTGTCCAATATTTTGTTGTAGTGCATCTTCAGATTTTGCAGCTTTTTATCAAGACTCTAACCTTTTACTTTCATTTTTGGATTTATGCTCCCAACTAGATTCAGGATCTGTAAAAGAAAAATAATGTATTAAACTTTAGACTACCTGGACAATGGATTTGAATAACGTAGGTACCATCTATGGATTCAGAAGTTATGTCTTCCATTTCCCGGCCATCGACATCTGATTGCGAAGCATCGTTCCCAGCGACATGTTGGGCTATTATTTAAAAAATTCTATTTCACATACCGGAAGAGTTTGTGACCGTTTCTGTAAATAGGTAAGTGTTGCGACGGATCTGGCAACGTCAGCAGTAAAAGCCCTGAATGCACCCTAAAGTGCAATGACAAGCTGTCAAACTGAAAACTGTAGGCCATGCGTTTTTCGTTTCGCACTTAATTGGGGTTAGGAAACTGGCGGACCTTGGATTAAATCTGAGAATGAGAATACTAAAGTAAATTATCATTAATTTATTATTACATATACATATAATACTTATTGTTACAGGACATTTTTAACGCAATAAATTGATGTAAAATTGTTGCCATTATATCTAAATTCGTTGTGGAAATTTCGAGATCTTCTCTCAACAGGTAAGTTTATGCATACATAATTCATTTCTGTTGTTTTTTAATAAGTTTTATTATTCAAATCCTAAATATTATGTCTAATGTTTCCCGGGAGGTTATATATTCACCATCACCGCAGGACTTGATCCAGGCTATCCCGAACGGACAGACACGTGGTGAATCCTCAAAAATGGTGTGGGTGGATGCACCCATAAAATTGGCTTGAGCCAAAAGTTGGACAGACTGTAAAGTTTAAAACAAAACGCAAAATGTATGAACACATGCAATCTGAACTTTTGACTAATGATTACATGTTTTCTGTAACCGAAATAGAGACCAAATATCGTGGTTTGGTACGGAAATTCAAGCAAAACAAAAACCAAAATAATAAGACAGGAAGAAATCGCGAAAATTGTTTAAAGGTATGATTGGAATTTGCAAAAAGTATTTATAAATAACCCTAAAATATAACTTTCGTATATGCAGAGAGCTGGGAAATATACTGAGAAAGAAAAGAGGCGTTTTTCCAGATGAAATTCTTGGATCAAGTGAAAGTATATCCGGAAAAGTACTGTTGGAAAAATGTGGGTACCATCAAGAGCACCTATTTTGATAGAAAGGAATTTGTTATTTTTAGACAAACATGAAAAAACATTGACTTACCTATTATCTTAGGAAACCCTGTTTTTGATTGTAAAATATGCTAGTTTTCTTCTTGTTTTCTTCGCATGGCCAACGGATAACGTCAGGGCTTATGTCACTGATGAATTTTATGACTCTATTTATAATAACATTTACTGTGGATGTTGATAACTTAAATCCATCAGACAAGTCTACATGCTTCATGACCAGCAAATCGTCAAAATACAGGCATGTGTTTATTTGCTGGTAACTGGAGGACGCAGTTTTTCATAATTTTCTGAGCATTCAAACTTTATGCATAAGGTTTCAAACAGTGACCTGCTTATGCGAACATGTTTTTTGAACTCTGCTTCGCTATAGGAAAGCACCACTTCTTCCAAAGAATTGGTGATACTCGTTCTTTTGTTGTTTTTTTTTTAAGGAAATCCCTTTGGAATGTTTATAATCCATGCATCTTCTTCGGTATTTTCCTACTCTAATAATAATTCGAGTTCATCATCGCTGCTGTTTAGTGAATCAAACAAAATCTGTTTCTTTAGATTTTTTCCGACATTTTTTTATTTTCGAATTTTTATTTACATAATTATTTGTTGGCTTTCACTTTCACTGCACATCAGTCGTCTAAGTAATCCAAAACATAGATATAGATCGATTAGGCCCGAAAAGTGTTTGATTCAGCCCAGAAGGATTACGCATTAGAAGATAACGTTGCCCTAGGTGGCGCACGCAAGTGGAAGGAGACCTCAACCAACTTGGGGTGTGCCAAAGACCGAGCTAATTGGAAATCGTATTGGTTGATTCTGAAATTCACCCTAGACTGTAGCGATACTATACTCATTCATTCATTTTCAATGGCACGCTTATCCATTAAGTGAGTCGCGGGTGTAGGGTGTAGCTCTCGATTCTCCGCCATCGACTCTAAATCATCAAGGGGAATCCCCATACGAGTAGGCTTAACACTCGGATTAACAAAGTACCTACATATATCTTATGATTTTTTTTCCACTAAGCTACCTTTCTCGAACGTGTCTTTCAGCTTTTCTAAGTCCTCCGACCAGGAAAAGAAACACGAACAAACTATTGAAAACGCATCAAATGGCATAATATAAAACATACACAAGAAATTACTGTTTACCATTTGGATGTTAAGCAGACAAGAAAGCTTTTTACCGGCTGTCGATCGTTTCGATTTTTCAGAAAGTACCTACAGCATACTACTGGGCGTTTTGTCAGATTCAAGAAATGTTTGATGCGGCTTGGCAGGGGCTTACATAAAATGGTCATAATTAAGCCAATATCTAGCTTAGGTAAGTGCGTTTAGTCTATGATTATGAAAACATTAACGAAATCGTTTCTAAATAAATAAATATTTAAATCGCAAAATTAAAATGGTTTCTTATAACCCCCTATTAAGTCGTTCCTCTTCAAAAGCCAGTCTTCTTTATTCATTTTCCAAGTGACTCCGTTTTATGCGAATTATTTCCTATAGGGACTCTTGCAAAACTCGAGCAAATTGAAGCTTCTCTTTTTCCAGTTGGAAAGCTTCCTTCAATTTTGCGGGAGACTGCTGGGCTTTGGCTCCAACCGATAGACGCGACGTTTCGAAGTCCCAGGAGTTTCGGGCGCAATTGAATAGACGGTGGGACAGTCGCGAACCCGAGCTTCTTCCTCGTATATGCTTCCAATGATTTCAAAATATGGCCAGGATTATACGTCCCCGCTCAGTAGCCTTTTTTTATTGTTGTCCAATATTTTGTTGTAGTGCATCTTCAGATTTTGCAGCTTTTTATCAAGACTCTAACCTTTTACTTTCATTTTTGGATTTATGCTCCCAACTAGATTCAGGATCTGTAAAAGAAAAATAATGTATTAAACTTTAGACTACCTGGACAATGGATTTGAATAACGTAGGTACCATCTATGGATTCAGAAGTTATGTCTTCCATTTCCCGGCCATCGACATCTGATTGCGAAGCATCGTTCCCAGCGACATGTTGGGCTATTATTTAAAAAATTCTATTTCACATACCGGAAGAGTTTGTGACCGTTTCTGTAAATAGGTAAGTGTTGCGACGGATCTGGCAACGTCAGCAGTAAAAGCCCTGAATGCACCCTAAAGTGCAATGACAAGCTGTCAAACTGAAAACTGTAGGCCATGCGTTTTTCGTTTCGCACTTAATTGGGGTTAGGAAACTGGCGGACCTTGGATTAAATCTGAGAATGAGAATACTAAAGTAAATTATCATTAATTTATTATTACATATACATATAATACTTATTGTTACAGGACATTTTTAACGCAATAAATTGATGTAAAATTGTTGCCATTATATCTAAATTCGTTGTGGAAATTTCGAGATCTTCTCTCAACAGGTAAGTTTATGCATACATAATTCATTTCTGTTGTTTTTTAATAAGTTTTATTATTCAAATCCTAAATATTATGTCTAATGTTTCCCGGGAGGTTATATATTCACCATCACCGCAGGACTTGATCCAGGCTATCCCGAACGGACAGACACGTGGTGAATCCTCAAAAATGGTGTGGGTGGATGCACCCATAAAATTGGCTTGAGCCAAAAGTTGGACAGACTGTAAAGTTTAAAACAAAACGCAAAATGTATGAACACATGCAATCTGAACTTTTGACTAATGATTACATGTTTTCTGTAACCGAAATAGAGACCAAATATCGTGGTTTGGTACGGAAATTCAAGCAAAACAAAAACCAAAATAATAAGACAGGAAGAAATCGCGAAAATTGTTTAAAGGTATGATTGGAATTTGCAAAAAGTATTTATAAATAACCCTAAAATATAACTTTCGTATATGCAGAGAGCTGGGAAATATACTGAGAAAGAAAAGAGGCGTTTTTCCAGATGAAATTCTTGGATCAAGTGAAAGTATATCCGGAAAAGTACTGTTGGAAAAATGTGGGTACCATCAAGAGCACCTATTTTGATAGAAAGGAATTTGTTATTTTTAGACAAACATGAAAAAACATTGACTTACCTATTATCTTAGGAAACCCTGTTTTTGATTGTAAAATATGCTAGTTTTCTTCTTGTTTTCTTCGCATGGCCAACGGATAACGTCAGGGCTTATGTCACTGATGAATTTTATGACTCTATTTATAATAACATTTACTGTGGATGTTGATAACTTAAATCCATCGGACAAGTCTACATGCTTCATGACCAGCAAATCGTCAAAATACAGGCATGTGTTTATTTGCTGGTAACTGGAGGACGCAGTTTTTCATAATTTTCTGAGCATTCAAACTTTATGCATAAGGTTTCAAACAGTGACCTGCTTATGCGAACATGTTTTTTGAACTCTGCTTCGCTATAGGAAAGCACCACTTCTTCCAAAGAATTGGTGATACTCGTTCTTTTGTTGTTTTTTTTTTAAGGAAATCCCTTTGGAATGTTTATAATCCATGCATCTTCTTCGGTATTTTCCTACTCTAATAATAATTCGAGTTCATCATCGCTGCTGTTTAGTGAATCAAACAAAATCTGTTTCTTTAGATTTTTTCCGACATTTTTTTATTTTCGAATTTTAATTTACATAATTATTTGTTGGCTTTCACTTTTTCAACTACTATTTTGAAATATATTTGCGGTTTTAATATTTTTGTTTTTGTAATTGGCTCAAAGAAGCTCAAAGTGCTCAAAGTGTATACAGTATAATACACGTACTTTTATTTACATTTTCCGCTCTCTGAGAGCATTTCGCTCAATTTTTTTCGAATTTGACAGGTTTCTAGTAGTGTTGTTAGGTCTCTCTCTTCATTTTTCCCACGAAACGTGGTCATTTTTCCCTTTTTTCCCTTTTCACCGAACTCAAATTCCCACGAAATTCCCACGATGCATTAAAATGAAAAAAAAAAAATGTTAACTCATTTTTATTATATTTATTGTAAGAAAATCACAATGGCCGCGCTGCATTGACCGCTATAGTCATTTAGCGGTATGCCAAACTCCATATAAAAAACTGACATTTCAGCATTTGCGCTAGAGCTGTAGCACACGACTCCGAACGGCTGAATTGAGAAGCTTACAGAGAAGAGTACAGTTATACTCTCGTATGTTTGACAGACGTTCCCGAGAGGTGGTGCTTTTCCGGGGATCGAACCTGGGACCTCTCGCACATTAACCGCTGAGCCACTGCGCCCACAAAATTTACTGGTAAATTGGGGGAAAAATAACGAACTGCCAAAACAAATCTATCAAGTCTAAATTAATTTAATAAAAAATAAGGAAAAGTGGAAGTGTAGAAGTTACACAAAATACATTTTTGATGCTCATGAAGATAAAGTAATAAAAATGTAAACTGGTTCCATTCCAATGTCACTTTGCCGCTGGCGCTAGAGCTCTAGTTACATACGCTGTCGCTGCGCCGCCGTCAGATTGTTTTTGTACTAGAATTTTTTCGCTATTTACATGAGATCTTTTTATTTCTGCTGATCAGCTGATCAATGTTGTGAATTTTTGAATTAGTTTTGGTGAAATTTCACAAAAATTTGGTCTTACAATTTTTTTGTCAGATTGCTGAAATTCCCACGATTGTGGTGCTGAAATTCCCACGATTGTGGTGCTTTTTCCCTTTATCCCACGGAAGGCTTTTCGGACATCGAAATTCCCACAAAAAGGGAAAATCCCACGATATAACAACACTGGTTTCTAGTGCTATGCTCGGAAAAATGCGCGAATAGACCTAATATTCCAGTATTAAAGATGATCGGCAATATCATTGGCATGGCATGCTAACAACATGAGTATTCGTTCTCTAAAAAGAATTATAAATGGAAACAATTCCTAATAAAAATGTTTGAAAACTAGACAAAACTTATAATTTTTATTCAGTCAGTAAATTATATATTTAAATTATTTTTATATCTCACGTATCAAATTCTTAGAAAAATAATAGCGATGTAATAATAATAACAAGCAAAAAGGTGTTCAACCATAGATGAACATTTTTTTTTACTTATTTGGGTGCGTCACCTCCCTCCATTTTTAATCATATGGAACTTTCTGAAGATATGAAACTTAGCACTCAATTTTAATCCTGGACCCGATGGTATTCCATCAGGTCTTTTAAAATTATGTGCCTTACCATTGCTCTCTATACTATGTCCCATATTTAATGCATCATTGAAGACTGGTATCTTCCCAACCATATGGAAAAGTTCTTTTATAGTTCCAATATTTAAATCCGGTAGGAAAAATAATATCGAAAACTATAGAGGGATACAGATCCCTCCATCCCTAAACTGTTTGACGCATTGGTAACTGATAAGTTACATTTTCTTTGTAAGAATTTGATTTGCATTAACCAACATGGTTTTGTAAAAAAACAGATACATGGTTACAAACCTTCTTTTATTTACGAACTTCGTTACTACTGAAATATCTTAGGGTAATCAAATCGATGCCATTTATACTGATTTCAGCAAATAGTCTAAGAGCCCGAAGTAATTTTTCGGTCTGAGATGTAACCGAAAGATATTTTCATTACTGTGTAGCCTTAGTAGAGGGTATATCAAAAATAAAAGTCTGGCAGCAAAACGTGGCAGCCGAAGCGTGTGACAGTGCGTTGTATATGCATCATTTTCCACAATAGTAATAATAAGTATAACCACTTGATTATAGCCCTAAGCAACAGAGTAGATCAGCTTAAACATGACAATATGAGTCCAAGACGTTTTGCGCGCTTACTTACTGTTCTTACTGGTTTGTGGTGGTAATATCAGGTGTTCCACAAGGAGGCCACATTGGTCCACTTTTATTTATTTTATTCGTTACCGATATTGTCCAATTTGTTCCTCATTGTAATATACTGATGTTTGCCGATGATTTTAAAATCGTCTCAGGTGTATCGGAAATTGGCACCGGTGTGAATTTGCATTATTACTTATCACATTGGCACCGGGTACCAACTTCCGATTTTCCACTAGGATTTCTGAAATCATCAGAACTTTTTTCAACAAATATCAAAAAATTGTTCAAGTTACCATCAAACCTTGAGTTGTATACTCGCTTGTATATATTAGAATAAAAACGTTGAAGATTAAAGTTTATTAAAATATCATTCAACAATGTCTAACTTCTAAAGAGAGAATTTGAACAAGGTATTTAGTTTATTCAACAAAAAATAGCTTGATAGCTCCCTTTCTGATGATATTTTATAAAAATGTTGTCGGCATCTCGTTCAGATTTCAATTCTTCATCGAACACACACCAAGTACCAGTGAACTCGTTTGATTTAAAGACGCCATTTTTCAAGAAATGTTAATCAATCCCAATGCACAAACGAAATGAAAATTTTTACTAATCAAACTGAAAACTCATAGCTTACTACAAAATTTCCAATTTCCGATACACAAAAAAAAAACATACTTTTAAGTGCTTAAAGCAGGGGTTCCCAATCTTTTTCATTCTGCGATTCCCTAGAGACGTTGAAATATTTTTGCGACGCCCTTCTAAAAGCACTGATAGGTTATGTGAAGCTGATCTTATTGAAGATTCACTAAAGGGGTTTTCAATAAGGACGGGTCGATGCTGAAATATCGTCGTCCCATATTTATGGCAATTTTGCTTGTTCACATACTCGCATTCATCTAAAAGTGCGCCTCGTCGATAAAGATGATTTTTCGGGCAAAATTGAGGTCGTCTTCCAAACGATCCGAATCAAAGTCAGCGAACAAACGGCTTTGTCTATGCTGATTAACTTTGAGCTCCTGGATTAGTTGGATTTTGTACGGGCTTAAGCCCAAGTCCCGATGCAAAATTCGCCAAGTTGGAATCAACGAAATGCCGATTTCTTATGCACGGTGAGGAATTGACAGCCTCGGGTTCTCCTGTACACTCTCCCATGGACCAATTGAAAATCCCTTATTTAATTTTGAGTGCCAGGCAAGTCTGAGTGGAAATGCGGGAAACACAAACGCGCTTAATCTTCGACTATTGGATTTCGCTTCGACCTTGCTCTTGGTATTCGTTAAGAGAAACGTAATACTTTTCCTTTGTTCGGAGTCTTACAGACAAGAAAGAGTTAAAAAAGCAACCATAGCTCTCTTCTCTTACGAAAAAGCAATAGGAAATAAATGGGGCCTACAACCTCGCATCCCCCACTGGCTATACATCTCGGTCATAAGGCCGATACTTACGTACGGTGTGGCTGTCTGGTGGACTGCCTTAGATAAAGCGACAAATCGCAATAAACTAGGCAAAGAACCGCTTGCTTGTGTATCAGTGGAGCTCTTCGCACCACACCTTCTGCTACACTTGACATCCTGTTCCACCTGACTCCCATCGATATCTTCAGCAAACAAACGGCAGCATTTTCAGCAGTTCGTTTGAAAGCAACTTCACAGTGGACCAGCAAAACAACTGGCCATGCTACTATCTTAAATATATTTAAGACTCTCCCGAAAAACATCGACTACACCATACCACAACTACAGTTTGATATAAAAACTTCCAAGTCTCCATCCCCAATAGGTCATTCTGGGAGGAGGGGACATTCTTTGATGATGAGGCGGTTCAATTCTTCACAGATGGATCGAAAACGTCCGATGGTGTAGGAGGTTTTTTTTTCTGATAGACTAAACCTCAGTCTCTCCTTCCGTCTCCCAGATCACTGTAGCGTTTTTCAGGCGGAAATAATGGCAATAAAGGAAGTCTTATCCTGGCTAAAAGAAAACGTGATATCCGCTAAAGATATCCGCATCTTCTCGGATAGTCAGGCTGCAATTAAGTGCCTGGAATCAGCCTCTATTAACTCTAATACAGCCCTAGACTGTCGCACGTCTCTCAGAGAGATGGCGGAGCAGTTCAACATTCACCTCTGCTGGGTGCCGGGGCATAGAGACATTCCGGGCGGACGAACTTGCCAAGCTGGGAACTACACTACCTATAGTACCAAACAAAGGTACTTTAGGTATCCCAATCGCTACGTGTAAACTTATAATAAAGCAGGATGCCATCCAAAGAACAAACCTTAGGTGGACATGTGGCACGACATGTCTAGCGACAAAACAGATCTGGCCAAAGCTAGATCTCAAACGTTCTAAGAATTTGATTTCTCTTGACAGGAGGCATATCGGCGCCACAACAGGTGTCATTACGGGACACTGCCTTATAGGTAGGCATGCAATAAGGCTTTGCGTACTCTCAAACGATTTATGTAGAAGCTGCTTGGACGAAGAGGAGGAGGAAACTATTCAGCACTTCCTCTGCACTTGTCCGGCACTCTCCCGAATACGGAAACTCCATTTGGAGTTCTACTACAATGATCTAAACGATCTAACAAACCTAGACATCCGTAGTCTCCTTTGCTTCATCAGAAACTCAAACTGGTTCAACGAGTAGGACGAAATTTTTAATAGATTCATGTGGTATCACAAGGGACCTAATTGATCTAAGTGTGTCGGCCTTTTGCCGGCAGCCACTTCAACCTAACCTATAACCTTGGAGTTTTGTGCAGAAGGCTGTCACATACACATATTTTCGAAATATGTGTATGTGACATTCAAAG
The DNA here is from genome assembly GCA_955612985.1 of Cheilosia scutellata. NCBI lineage: Eukaryota > Metazoa > Arthropoda > Insecta > Diptera > Syrphidae > Cheilosia > Cheilosia scutellata. The sequence goes on from OY015313.1 coordinate 62,473,646, forward strand.
AAATAAATAATGGCGTTGAAAACTTCTAATTGACTCCAAATATTGCGTCGATGACAAGAAGTCTTTTAATCGGACTCAACTTGTCTCTGCCTATGTCCTCTCTTGAGCTCTTTCAAAGCATTCCTTAGGGACAATCGCAGGCATTTGTTGAAAATTCTAATATGTTTATGGATGTAAGTGGAGGGCGAAAGCCCTCTCCACCAAACAAACGACGCATAGGCTAGAAAAGGCCTTATCATAGCCGTATAGATCCAAAGGACCTTTTTGGGAGATAAGCCACACGTCTTACCGAAAGCACCCTTACACTGTCGGAAAACTGAGAGCGCCTTGGATGTCTTCGACTTGACATGATTTGCCCAAAGAATATTCTTATCCAGGATCAGTCCCAAATATTTCGCTTCATCGGAGATCTGGATAGTGACGCCTTTTAGCATTGGCTGAGTCAGACCGGTTAAAAGCCTCGTCTCGTGAAGAGAACAACCTCAGTTTTCAAAGGATTGATCGAAAGCCCATTCCTAATGCCCCATTCATCGACCATATCTAGAGCCATCTGCACGTTAGCACAGACAGTCTCTAAACATGATCCGACAGAAAGTATGGCATCATCATGAGCGTAGACGTTTGAACCGTTTAGGGTGTGGAACAGAGAGTCAACTACCATGCACCATAACAAGGCACAGACAGAACACCACCTTGTGGGCAGCCTTTGTTTACCCCTGTCCTAACATGGCGTCCACACTCCGCATCTGTCACCAAAGTTCTATTCAGCACTAAGTCCATATTGACGAACATTTCTCCAAAATTCTAAACTTGAATTGGTTAGCGTTTTCAATGCAGGTAACAAATTTGTTCAACGATAATTCCAACATCTTTGGCATTGATCAAATGAATATTGAATAACAATAAAATACGTATACGCCCGAGTGGTAGTATTTATTTATTATGTTTTAGAGAAAGCTAAAAATACTTCTCTTCTTAACTAAGTTTTAATATAAACATATTTCTGCAGGTTAATTAATGTAAGCATCACGTAGACTTGGCGAAGAAAGTCCACAAAAGTCTGCTTTGTCTACACCCTGTCAGACCAATTTACTATATACATGTGTGCAAACTGATTTTCGTGCAACTATTTTTACCCAATCTTCTTTGACTTTTGCTGATTACACTGAACGTTGAAGTGCACAGCGCAAAGTGTATTTTATAGCGAATTGGACGTTTGCAGTGCATGAACAAAGCTATCCCCTGCCAGCCGTGTGCATTTTTATTCAGCCTTTACCTACTGAACATTGGCCGGCTATTTGGTAATGATAAACATATTTTGGCTTAAGTCCAACAAAAATAAATTGCAGTGTCTAATAACAAACAGGCAGACAGGTTCGTTCTGTCGCGCTGTTGATAAGAAAAACAAATATAAAATGGCAACCACCATAAGATAGCACGGATATGTATATAGATATGTGCAAATATAGATGCAGATACAATTTATAGGTGGAATTTTGCCTTTGCAAGAGGATGCAGTCATAATTTTCTGCTGGAGCAATTGACACTGTATTCAGAAAGCGGGCAAACGTTGTGATTCTGCCTGTGATGCTGCCATGCAATTGAACTCAAGGATAACTTTGTGTGACTTGACTGTGGGTTGCATTAATTAATGACAGGAAAAATGGATGCAGGAGTTGCATCGCTTGTGTTCTTGGCTTTTGCTCCATTCCAACAGTGCATAGGACTAGTTGGCGGGTGTCATTGTATAAATATCATATATAGCGCAACTATATACAGCGTTGAACTTATTTAGAGGGTTGCTGTATGCAGTATGATGGATGAATGAAATGACGATGCATTGTCCCGATGTCAATATACTCTAATGGTGGGTCGTGAAATGCATTTAGTTAAAGGTGCGTTTGTGGGTGTTGTTTGTTTTTCATTCATTATTTATTATTGATTTTTTTTTTATTTTCTAACACATTTTACAGCGTGTTGCAGTTGGTAAATGACGCGATAAATATATTTTGGCTATATCTTGATTTGGTAAGCCCAGAATTCACGAATCGACAACAGACTACAGCTACCGACTAATCGATTTGGCAGCAGCTCGTAATACGGTTATAAGTAGCAATAGGTTTCCAAGGCTAAGGATCTACACAGCAACCTGGCGCTCTCCAGACGGTCGAACCGCCAATCAAATCGACGATGTGCTAATCGATGCGAGGCACGCATCCAACATCCTCGACGTGCACACATTCCGAGGGGCAAACGTCGACTCTGACCATTTTCTTGTCGCGGCTAAATTCAGAGCTCGCCTGTCCAACGAGAAGAAGCTGCGAACCGCCCAGAAGAAGAAATTCGACGTTGGACGCCTTAGCACACCTGGAGTAGCCAGAGCCTACAGCGAGCGCCTGAGCATGAAACTCTCCTCTGTTGCACTCACCTACCACAGACGCCAACAATCAGTGGTGCCAGTATCGAGACATCATCAAGGAGGTAGCCGAAACCACTGTAGGGTACCAGCCACCCCAGAGAAAGAGCCCGTGGTATGATGATGAATGCGTGTACAGGAAAAAGGTGACAGAAGATGCACACAAGAAAGCGCTGCAGCGCAAAACAAGGGCAGCGAGGGAAGAGTATCGAGCCAGGAGAAGGGAGGAAAAGAAGATTCTGCGTAGAAAGAAGAGGGCTCACACAGCTTCCCAGCTCAAGGAGATCCAAGAGTCGCGCGATCGTAATAACATCCGGAGGTTTTATAAAAAAGCCAAGCAACTGGCTGCTGGCTACAAAACCGGAACGCAGGCTCTTCGAGACAGCGAAGGAGACCTAGTCACCGAAGCGCAGGGAATAGTAGATGTGTTTAAGCAGCATTCCCAACAGCTGCTTAATGGGCATCATGTAGAGAGAGTGATAGGGCAAGAATATAGCCCACGTCCAGTCAATGAAGAACTAGTTCCACCACCTAGTATAGAAGAAGTTGGTCTAGCTATAAAAAAGCTTAAGAACAACAAGGCCGCAGGCTCTGAGGGTTTACCAGCGGAGCTCTTTAAATATACGGTGGTGATGTTTTGGTAGGGAGCATGCACCGAATCATCAACCAAGTATGGGTGGAAGAAAACATGCCCGATGACTGGACTATCAGCTCCATATGCCCCATCTACAAAAAAGGCGATCCTATGTCTTGCAAGAACTATCGAGGCATATCCCTGTCGCATACAAGATCCTATCCGACGTACTGTGTGAACGTCTAAAACCGTTCTGCAACACACTAATCGGCACATACCAGTGTGGCTTCCGGGCCGGCAGATAGACTATAGACCAAATTTTCACACTGAGGCAAATCCTGGAAAAGACCAACGAATTTCAAGTTGAAACTCACCACCTATTCATCGACTTCAAAGCCGCGTATGATAGCATACATCGTCAGGAGCTCTATATGGCGATGGCCGTATTCGGAATCCCGGCAAAACTGATTCAGCTGTGCCGCGTGACGCTGGAAAACACGCGCCGGGCCTACCAGTTTTGCTTTATGGCGCCGAGTGCTGGACATTAAGCAAGAAAGGAGAGCTGATACTGGGCTCCTTCGAAAGAAAAATACTTCGGCGGATTGTTGGTCCTGTGAGCGAGGAGGGCGAATGGAGGAGAAGATACAACCGCGAACTCTATGAGCTATACCAAGATGTGGATGTAGTCCAAAAAGCCAAAACACGGCGACTAGATTTGGCTCGGCCACATCGAGCGAATGGACAATAATGCTTCAGCTAAGAGGATCTACGAATCCCAGCCCCCAGGTTCGAAAAGACAAGGAAGACCGAACATCTGTTTCAAAGACTAAGCCATCGCGGATGCCAGAGTGCTTGGTCTCGACTAGAGCTGTGTCAATCGTTCAAATTCAATGATCGAATCGTTCAAGTATTGGTTGAAAAAATGATTCGGTCATTTCAATCAATCATTCAATCATTCAATGACAGATGAGAATGAGAGTATTGTATTGCTCCATTCAATTTCAATACAATCATTCGTTCAATTTCATTTCGGTAGAGACAGATACATTCTGATAGATTGTAAGAGTGAATCACTTTTGAAAGCTTCAAAACATGTTTATCTAAAGACAGAGACAATAAAAAAAAAGAGATGAAACGATTGTTCCATTTCAAAAAAAAGTCGCCTCAATTGAAGATTTCTTAGACGTTTTTTAATCCATTGACATCGTAGCCATCCTTTGATGGATTTTTTTACTTTATGTCTTGATAGAAAGAAGACGAACCATATTATGGGATATATGCTATATTTATTTCGAAATGTCACCAGAAAGCCCTAAAATCTTAATTTTTCCAAGCGAAAAAAAATCACTCAAATTTTTAATATTTTAGGGCTTTCTGGTGACATTTCGAAATAAATATAGCATATATCCCAAAATATGATTCGTCTTCTTTCTATCAAGACATAAAGTAACAAATTCCATCAAAGGATGGCTACGATACCAGCGGATTAACAAACGTCCAAGAAATCTTCAAATCAAGCGATTTATTTTTTGCTCTCCGAAATAGCCAGTCAGATGCGCAATAAAAGTATTGAATTTGTGAATGATTGATTTGGGGCTTGTGTCATTCGTTCTTTACTCGCTACCGAGAAAAATGAACGAGTCAAATGCGCAACAAAAGTATTGACTCTGTGAACGATTGATTTTTGGATTGTGTTGTTTCGTTCTTTCTTTACTGGCTAACCGAGATAAATGAACCAGTCAGAACAAAAGTATTGATTCCATGAACGATTGACTTGAGGTTATGTGATTGCAATCACCAATACTTTATTGTGATCGGATCAAAAAGAACGAATCAATCACGATTGACACAGCTCTAGTCTCGACAACTGGAAGCAGAGTGCCCGGGATCGTAGAGGATGGAAGGCTGCAGTGTCTCAGGCAGAGATTCTTCGCGGGTCGGGAGCCCGATAACTGTATTCTTGATTCGAAGAATTTGATTGGTTTTCTGTGGACTTGCTAATTGTTTTCATCGAAGAATCGCTAGCGAATCACAAAAATCAATTAAGGACATTTGAATACAAATATATAGAGAATACGTCTTTGCGAATTAATCTTAAGACTACATATATTCAGTATTGTATACATCAATACATAATTTCGATGACATTTTTTGAAGTAAAACTTTTGGAGTAAGTCCGAAAAAAAATGGAACGTAAATCAAAGTGAAACAATTTTTTTTCTTCTAAACGGCTGGAGCGATTTTTATGAAAATGTTGGTGTGTGTTTGAGTGTTGAATCCAGTTGTAGTGAGTCCCTAGATGGTTTAGATTGCACAATTGGACCCGCATCCGGATCGTTACTATAAAGTGATTTAAAGGAAGTTTTACAGTAGTGTGCTTATGTAAACGCTTCTTAAGACTCCCAGAAGGCTATGTCGTTGATTTCCTTTTGTGCTTTTTTCTTTACTTCGCTGCCTTTGTTTTTAATAATTATTAATCAATACAGAAAAAATACACGATAAAATTAAATTTATTACGAAAAATATCACCAATAATTGATTGTTCTTGATCGTTCCAATTGATTTTGAATTAAGGAATTAGTTTATAAATGTTTGCTGTTAATTAGAAAATTGTACATTACCTACTGACGAAAGTCTGACATTTCAGGTACCCATACCCCTTGTGCGGTTCTAGGAACCATTTATCGGTTGTAATATTAAATTTGTTTTTCTGCCAAAAATCACTCAATCCGATTCAGAAAATAAACGGGCCAGTTCGTATATTTACATGGACTGGACATCACTTCCACTTCTGCATACTTCTGAACTGAAGAGGAACTACCCCAAAAAGTGATACGAACTAGCAACTAGGTATATGCATAGAAATAGTTTTTTGTCTTGTGCTGTCATGGGCTATCCTATATTCAAAAAAAATTAATAATGAAGTAAGCTATTATAATTTAAAACATAGAAATTGTAATAATGTTATAGCAAAGTTCTTGTTATGTATTTTGTTATTTTTTAAAGATTTAATTGAATAAACGAACCCAACGTAGGGTGCAATGATGAATTAAACGGTGTTTTAATTGCATCAAATCAACACAAGGCAATTGTAGCCAAATTGTACAAAAAAAGGTAACGAAAATCAAAGAGTAGTTTGAACTGCAAATAATTGAAATATAATCTATGGGAAAAGATAGATCGAAGAATAGTATACAAAAGATTGTCTTAGACGATTTTAACGCAAAGATAGGTACTACCTCTTTGGTAGTACTGTGGGAAAGTACAGCCTTAACGACACCACCTCCGACAACGGATTTAGGCTGATCGACTTCGCGGCGGGGCGAAATAGTATCGTAGCTAGTACCTACACGGATTCGCATCTCGATATTCATAATGTTGAAGAACGAATATTAATCACCATTTATTCTTATTCTTATAATTCGACACTGACTCGATCGCGAACTCGGGAAGATGCCCTTATGGGTGAAATGCATAAAGAGAACTGAACTCAATATCATTGCCCCATCCACCGAGCTGCGATATGCAGTCCTACACTAAAACTAGCTAATAGGCAAGAGGAATTTCCATGCCCATATTCATTGCATTGGTATTTATATGTGGCCGCTTTACAATAAAGAAACATGAATGTCTCTCGATCAATCAACCGTCAACCAGATTGACCACATCCAGTATTAAGGATGTCCTTAAGTTACGAGGGCCCAACATTATGACTACATTGTTCTATCAACGGTACGGCTTGGGATAACCTGAATACCACCAAGACAAATAAACACTTACAGAGGCATACAAAGCGGCACTTCAAAGATGGACCAGATCCAGAGCTGCTCGTTAACTCTATGTTCAGAAGAGAAGAGATGAACACCGGCTTCTCAGGAGACAAAGAAAGAGCATGAGAAGCCTACGATCGAGGCTATAGAGAGATGTTACTGCAGGAAAGAGGTTCGGAAGTTTTACCATAGGGTAAAGAGTACCTGCCAAGGCTAAAGAGCCCGAACCGAAGCCTGCAATGACGAACAAGAAACATCGTAGAGTAATATAGAATTGCAGTCGATACTGATGATATGGAAGAACTACTTCTTCAGACTGCTTAATGGCGATGACGAATAACATAAATCCCGCTGTCAGAGAGAACGAACCATTCAACCTGTACGATGAATATCAACAATTCCGTCCACCCGATCTGGACGATATGAAGATAGCCATATCTAACCTTCAGTCCAACAAAGCCGCTGGAGTAGTTCAAAGCGGCAGGCGATGACTTGGTTAGAAACATGCACCACCTCATCTGTAAAATATGGTCAGAGTCTTTTTAACATCGCCTACAAGATCTTATCTGGCGTGTTGTGTGAACTCCTGAAGCCTTTGCCTTTCGTCAATAACCTGATCGGTCTCTATTAGTGTGGCTTCAGGCCATGAATGTCCACCATCGACCAAATATTCACGCTGCGGCAGATCTTGAAGAAAACCCAGGAACTTCAAATTTATAAGGAAGAGCTATACAGAGCAATGTCTAGTTTTGTTATCCCAGACAAACTCGTCCGTTTGTTCAGGATGACGAGAATAGACGCTGCTACATCAAGGTCGGTAAAGAACTCACCGAGTCCTACGGTGTCAAAAAAGGATTTAGACAAGGCGATGCGCTTTCTGACTTCTTGACTTCTTGAAAGAATTGTGCAAAACTGAAACGCCAATACCAGAGGTACAATCTTTCAAAAGTCCGTATATTTACTCGCCTACGCCGACGGGCGATGACATCGACTTAATCGGCACAACGCAGCATGATGTCACTGGCGCGCTCGTGAGTGTTGAGACTGAGTTAGCGAAGATGGGTTTGGCGGTCAATGGCGGCAAGACAAAGTATGCTGTCAACAAGAAATGACACCCAACGCCGACGGACATCTCGGACATAATGTCACCATAGACAGATATAACTTTGGGGCGGTTAGGGACTTTGTCTACCTAGCCTCCACTATGACACCAGCAGCGCTGAAATATGTACCAACATTAGAGCTATAAGGTACAAAATTTAAATAATTGACAACACGATTTTCATTTGCGAGGTTGGTAGTCATTTTTTTTCGTGTTCGAATTCTCATAATACATATTTTCAGACACATTCTGGTACCTAATTCATGCTATCGTTGGGCAAATCCCTCTTTGGTTTAAACGTCTTTTGAAATTTATTTTCTTTCTTTAGTGAAGTTAAAAAGAAAATACCGAATTTAAATTCAATTCAAATCGCAGTTACATCCCTTTTATGTTGTCATTTCCATACTTAATGTTCGAAACAACAGGCGACAGAAAAAAAAAAACTTAAAACGACAATCTGTATCGCACATTGTATATCCCGATTGGAATTTTATGCCAATCGATACAATGACAACATCGACATCGTCGTATCGTATGCTAATTTAGCAACGTTTTCTGATACTTCGCGCCAATAAATGGACTATTTTGCCGATACATATTTAGATAGTGTCACACAGCGGCGCGCGGCCTGAGGTGGTTTTTCTTGATTCAACGGAGCGCATGCAATAAGGACGATGGGAAATATTGCGAGCACCGCATTTCTGCCATATTGACCTGCCTTCTGGAAGCGGGTAGAGGATCTATAATTAAGTGCGCTAGGCTGACTGGAGTTATCCGTAATTGCAATCAACGCGGAAATGACTTTAAATCAATTTCACCCCAATTTCGTCAGAGTTTATTCAACTGATAACGCTTATTTTTTGGCATTGCGGTCAATTTATTTGTGAAAAGTGTAGGTATGTTTTTGGAAACGCAGTTAGCAACCACAGCCTACGTGAACGTAGTAAATTAGCTAAGCTGATAATAGGTCTGTTTTTTTCCTCATTGATCTCAGTGAAGTAAAGTAAAGTAGGATTTTCAGCACGCAATTACAACAACTGCACCCAATTTGACACCACTGAGATTCACACAAGCTATTCATTTCCAGCAAGACCAACTTTGGAGCATTCTTCAATTCTGAACACCAGGGGAACACATTTGATGTTGTCATTTGGATGTGTTCACAGAGTGCCTCCATTTATGATACATAATATGTGTCGGCTGTGGTGGGTGTAAAATGCATAAAGTGCATATATTTTAAACAAATTTCAAAATAGCAACTGAATATTACGGAAAGAATAAAATACTAAGGGCCAATTTCAAGGGTTGCGGATAAAGTTTCGGATAGTTAGCCGACACATAACGCTTTCCACCAGATAAAAGCTACTGATATTTTTTTTCTGTTTCATCGTCAAAGTCTCTGATAAACTAACTTGCGGAAAAATTTATCAGACACTAAAGTTTGTTTCGATACACATGTCATTTGTTTTGTATTTTTTTTAAGCTCTCCAGGCTTATCGATCACTCTAGTTAAAATTTTAGTTAGTTCGTTGTTCATCAAAACAGCATGTCTGTCATGGGTGACCCTATACTGGCGACTAAAGCCACCGACAGCATAGCCTGTTGAATCATTACAACTTAAGCCTCCACACCACCAACGTCCAGAAAAGGACGCAACGGCGAGGTGACAGGCCCTTCGTGGTAGGAATGTTTAGGAAAAAAGCGAATAAAATTTTCCTTCCACTGGCGTTGTCTGCCGTTTCCGTAAGCCGGAATCAAATTCTGAAATCTTCATGGTCGAGCGGGTTTCAAAATAATTTGGCCTTGGGCGAGATACTCTGCTCCTACGGGGCCGTGTAGTATGATCGTAATAAATCCATGTTAGTCTGGATTGCCGTCTACGCCCGTTAACGAAGGAATGCTCTGAAAGTATTTTTTTTTTCAGCCACTTCAAATAAATATTTCGATTATCTTCCGGATAGAGACTTTAACAGCCACTTAAACTATCCGAGACTTTATCTGTCAGCTATAACTATCCGAAACCTTTGAAACCGAAAGTTGAAGTTTATCTGACATATAAATTCCGGATAGGCTATCCGAGACTTTATCAGCTAGTCTTGAAACTGGCCCTAAATATTTTCTGTTTTTATTTAAGTTGTACTTTGTTAACAAAATATATAGGTATATATTATATACTTATAATAATTGAAAATAAGTATAATATCTTTGATGTTATGACATTATGGGATACATTTTTTGTAATAGTACATCCTCCCATTTTGTATTCCCTGTTGATTTTTTAACTGAAGTAGATATGTAATGAAGGCATTATTTACATACTCTTTTTCTTAAATGAAAATCATTCGATTTCAGCCAACTGACATTCTAACTTTTGATTTCGATGGAGATTCGATTTATTTGTTAATTTCTCCGCACATTCTCATATGTTTTTTCGACTGAAAATTTGTGGTCTAAATCTTTATTTAAAAAATGTTTACAGTCAAATTTACATAAAAAATATAAAATTGGAAGCAACATTTGTTCGTCTTACGGAAAAAAATTTCAAATGTAAATAATCGCATGTCGCAATCAAAATGAACAAACCAAGGACAATTTAAAATGTTAATTTATAATTTATTTAATTTTTATTGCGTTTTTCTGTTCAATTTGATTGTTTCTTTCTCCAAGAATATTATATAAATAAGGCCATCTTTTCTCAAAATTAAAGTCAAAATTAACGGGCAATCTGACAGTTAAAATATTACAGCTGATTTCGAAATAAAATCATACAATGAAATCATTTTTGGTAATGAACTTCTTTCCCCCAAAATTTAGATTGTGAGAACTTCTTTAGAGTGAAAGTTTTAAATTCGAGGAATACTCGATTCGATCGAATCTCAGAATTTGCGTGAATACTCTTTTGGGCTCACCTAACAAACACACCCGCGTGTGTTTTTGCTTTTTTTTTTCTTTGGCAATAATTCGCGATTTTATTTTGACCATACAAGAGAAAAAAAAGTAAGCAGAAAAAGTAAATATTCTGTAGAAATTGATAATCATTATTCTTTTTGCGCTAATAGGTTAATTATTCAGTTTTCTAGAAGGAATTTGATTTTGAAATTTTTCATTGATGGCCATTTTGACAGCAATAGGTCTGTTTTTTTCCTCACCTATCTCAGTGAAGTAAAGTAAAGTAAGAAAATGTGCAAAAAAACAGTCCCCAACTGGTCCCCAACCACTTTTCTGAACAGTCGGTTTTACCCCTGAAAAGTAAACAGCTGGCATTGCTGTCAAAATGGCCATCAATGAAAAATTCAATTTCAAAATCAAACTCCTTCTAGAAAACTGAATAATTAACATTTTAGCACAAAAAAAATAATGATTATCAAGTTCTAGAGAATATTTACTTTTTCTGCTTACTTTTTTTCTCTTGTATGGTCAAAATAAAATCGCGAATTATTGCCAAAGAAAAAAAAAGCAAAAACACACGCGGGTGTGTTTGTTAGGTGAGTCCAAAAGAGTATTCACGCAAATTCTGAGATTCGATCGAATCGATTATTCCTCGAATTTAAAACTTTCACTCTAATGAAGTTCTCACAATCTAAATTTTGGGGGAAAGAAGTTCATTACCAAAAATGATTTCATTGTATGATTTTATTTCGAAATCAGTTGTAATATTATAACTGTCAGATTGCCCGTTGGTTTTGACTTTAATTTTGAGAAAAGATGGCCTTTATATATTCTTGGAGAAAGAAACAATCAAATTGAACAGAAAAACGCAATAAAAATTAAATAAATTATAAATTAACATTTTAAATTGTCCTTGGTTTGTTCATTTTGATTGCGACATGCGATTATTTACATTTCAAATTTTTTACCATAAGACGAACAAATGTTGCTTCCAATTTTATATTTTTTATATAAATTTGACTATAAACATTTTTTAAAATAAAGATTTAGACCACAAATTTTCAGTCGAAAAAACATATGAGATTGTGCGGCGAAATTAACAAATAAATCGAATCAAAAGTTTGAATGTCAGTTGGCTGAAATCGAATGATTTTCATTTAAAAAAAAAAGAGTATGTAAATAACGCCTTCATTACATTTATCTACTTCAGTTAAAAAATCAACAGGGAATACAAAATGGGAGGATGTACTATTACAAAAAATGTTATTTTCAATTATTATAGGTCTAGGTGTATATAATATATACCTACCTATATATTTTGTTACCAAAGTACAACTTAAATAAAAACAGAAAATATTTAGTATTTTATTACTTTCCTTAATATTCAGTTGCTATTTTGAAATTTGTTTAAAATATATGCACTTTATGCATTTTACACCCACCACGTCCACAGCCGACATATATTATGTATCATAAATGGAGGCACTCTGTGAACACATCCAAATGACAACATCAAATGTGTTCCCCTGGTGTTCAGAATTGAAGAATGCTCCAAAGTTGGTCTTGCTGGAAATGAATAGCTTGTGTGAATCTCAGTGGTGTCAAATTGGGTGCAGTTGTTGTAATTGCGTGTTGAAAATCCTAATTTACTTTACTTCACTGAGATCAATGAGGAAAAAAACAGACCTAATGCCAGCTGTTTACTTTTCAGGGGTAAAACCGACAGTTCAGAAAAGTGGTTGGGGACCAGTTGGGGACTGTTTTTTTTGCACATTTTCTTACTTTACTTTACTTTACTGAGATAGGTGAGGAAAAAAACAGACCTAATATTGAATTTCATGTGGCACGAAATATAATTTTAGCAATCACACAGTTTATAGTCATTTCAAGATGTTAAAGGGTTCCTGCTCTGAGAAAACGTCACTACAAAAGCTAAGAGGTACCTTAGCCACATCTCCTTCTTTTCCATAAAGCACAGATTAGACAGAATATTGCTGGACTATCTGATGTAGATTGGTCCCAAAACATTCACTTATACTTGACAGCATACAGCAACGAGCACTTTGAGAGATTCCATACTAACAGCAAATCTATACAACCGCTGGCGAATAAAAGACTAGTGGCTGGTCTATAACTATTTTATGGGTATTACCACGTCAGATGTTTGGAGGAACTTGATGAAATGATTCCTTTTTAAGTGCAAAACTAGCAATTATCTGCAAGCATATCGGGACACTATTGAAGCATTATCGGTTAGCCTTAATATATAGCATTGACACATTGAGTTAAACCTTTTACAAATAAGTTTAACACTTTTGCAGATAGGTTTAACCTATTCACAGATAGGTTTAACCTATTCACAAATAGGTTTAGCCTATTTACAAATAGGTTTAGCCTATTTACAAATAGGTTTAGCCTATTTACAAATAGGTTTAACATATTTACAAATAGGTTTAACACTTTAACATTTCAATTTAACCTTTTCACATTTCTAGTTAACCAAATAACATTTCAATTTAAACCTTTTTCAATTCAATTTAACACGCGTTCGTCGAGACTCTGCTATTATAAAATAGAATAATAATTTGACCCACTAGTACTCATTATTACAATAATTTATTTATTTCAAAGTAATATTTATAGTACATAGTACATTTTAGTGAAGTGCCTGCCCATTTGCAGCGCTAGGAATTAGCAGCACCATATCTGTTACATAATTTGAGCAGTCATGTTGTGTTATCACTCCGACGCTTTCCTCAATAACTTCTGTTATTATTAATATGGTCCTGGTTTATAGCACCTAATATCTGCCGTGCATGGGCTATCATTTTTGAAAAACATTTTTCAATAGGATTCAGCTTCAAACTCGGTTTGCTTTGGGCCCGAGTTGTTGGAAATTATCCCAATGAGGCCTCACGAACCGTTCGCCGTATCAATTTGATAAAGAAGTAATACATTGATAAAGCAGTAAAATATAGGTATGTATTGCATAATCATAAATCTAAATCAATAAAAAAAATGGAAACCATTATTCAATTTTATAATAGCAGAGTCTCGACGAACGCGTGTTAAATTGAATTGAAAAAGGTTTAAATTGAAATGTTATTTGGTTAACTAGAAATGTGAAAAGGTTAAATTGAAATGTTAAAGTGTTAAACCTATTTGTAAATAGGCTAAACCTATTTGTGAATAGGTTAAACCTATCTGCAAAAGTGTTAAACTTATTTGTAAAAGGTTTAACTCAATGTGTCAATGCTATATATAAAAAATGTGCTGTCAAAAAGAAGGGACACCAACCTAACATCGACTAATCGAACCGATCGTCACAATTGACATCTATAACTTTGAGCTGAGCTATCTACTTAATTGACTTTTTCAACCTTGACTCTGCTATAAATTCTAATATTTACATCTCGGCAGAAATAGAGCGAAGAATAACTCCTGCCAATCGCTGTTTGATTTCTGCTGTGGTGTCATTATTATAGAGTTATAGCTGTCTATCGTGACGTTCTGTCCGATTCGTCGATGTTGTGTGTCCCTTCTTGTTGACAGCATGTACTGTTTTGTCCTCATTCACCACTAAACCCATTTTTTCCGCTTCTGTGCTGACTTGCAAACGACAGCTCGCTGTATTCTGCCAATGATGTCGATGTCGTCAACGTATGCAAGCAGCTGCACAGACTTTTGGAAAATTGTGCCCCTGGTGTTGAAGTTTCGCATAATATTCTCAAGAATGATATTGAAAAACTCACATGACAGCGCATCACCTTGTCTAAATACTTTTTTGACATCAAAGGTCTCGGTGAGATTGTTTCCGACCTTTACGGTACAGCAAGCGTTCTCCGTCGTCATTCTGCACAATCTGACAAGTTTGGCAGGGATGCCAAAACTAGACATGGCTCTGTATATCTCGTCTCTATAAATGCTGTCATATGCGGCCTCAAAATCGATAAATAGATGGTGAGTATCGATTTGGACTTCTTGGGTTTTCTCCAGGATCTGCCGTAGTGTGAATATTTGGTCGGTTGTGGACTTTGCTGGGCCTAAAACCGCACTGATAGGGTCCAATCAGTTCGTTGACAAATGGTTTCAGCCGTTCGCACAGTACGGTAGACAGGATCTTGTAAGCGATGTTAATGAGACTGATGCTTCTATAGTTGGCGCAGTTTAGAGGGTCTCCTTTTTTGTGGATCGGGCAAACAATGCTGAGGCTCCATTCATCAGGCATACTTTCCCTTGACCAAATCTTGGAGACGAGTTGGTGTATGCATAGAGTGCATCTCCCGCTGCCTTTAAAAGTTCGGTAGTTAAGCCGTCAGGTCCAGCAGGCTTGTTGGACTTCAGTTTGGATATTGCTATCCTCGGTGCAGGGAAATAAGTCCCCGGGAACTATAAGTCCACTGAGGGAATTAGTTCCCACCTAGTGGGAAATAAAACCACTTTCGTGAAGTGGACTTAGTTCCCATGTAAGGTGGGAACTAAGACCACTTTCTTGTGGGAACTTAGTACACATTCAACAGTTTAATACGTATGGAGGGGCATGCTGCCCCCCTGCAACCCCCCTGCTTGGGTTTACTATCAGATTTCCAGTATGTGCGATATTTTGTGTATTGAAAGGGAAATAAAACCACTCAGAGTTTTCGGAATTTATTTCTCACCTTACATGGGAACTAAGCCCACTTCACGAAAGTGGTTTGGCGGAATTTGTGCCGTCTTCGCCGTTTAACAGTCTGCAGAAATTGTTTTTCCAAATCCTCAGCACCGACTGTAACTCCACTACAAGGTTTCCTTGTTCGTCTACAGGTCTCTGTTCGGGTCTTGTTCCCGTGACACGTTCTTTTTACCTTTTGGTAAAACTTCCGAACATTGTTCCTGGAGTAACACCTCTCTATTTCCTCGATCGCTTCTCATGCTCTTTCTTTTTCCTAAGGAGAAGCCGGTGTTCTTCCCTCCTTTTTTGCTCGTAGAGCTCACGAGCTGCTCTCGTCCTTCTCTACAGCGTCGCTTTGTAGGCCAGTTGCTTCGCTGCATGTGCTTCATCAAACCAAGGGTTTCGCGGCGTTTATGATGGCTTCTTGGCATCGATGCCACTGGTCTTCAGCACTTGATTCCGGCTCTACAGGACTTCTCAAGAGGTTGAGAGATACGCGATCCGCAAAATTCCTGGCGGTTTCTTGCGTTTATATAGCCGTTCCACCCCCAACCTGGACGGCCAGGCCCTTTCTCTAACCCCTTGGACGAAAGAAGTTGGATATTCCGGAGTCAGTATCCCGCTTCGGGGTTTTGAGTGCTGCCGTTAACCCATTAACGGCTCTTCCGCCACCATCTCTTTTTCAACACCCTGACTAGCATTGAAAAATCCTTAATGACCTCAGCTCCAAATACGTCGAAGTAGCTCATTAAGGTATCAGCGCCATGCCGACTGTTGACGTCACCGTTGATTCAATCACGTGAATTCATCCACCGTACGTCCTCTTTCTGAGGAGCTCATGTTAGACTTCTGACAGTCAGTTCCGACAGAACATTATAGTGTTGCTATTTTCTTCGTCTTCAACACTCGCGCTTATAAGTTCAGCAAGTCAAGCTCGATTGAGCGAGACCAGTACCTGGTGGTTACCACGCGGAGATAAAATAAGCACAATTGATGTGTATGAGATAGTTACGACAACTGGACATCGCCAAGTTGATGCCAATCAGTGTCCAGCCTTATTATTATTACACTCTAAATTTATACTCACACTTAGAGAGAAGTGCCTGTTTGCCTTTTTCAAACTAGAAAATTAACACGTATTCGCAAGTACTTGTAAATACAATTCAGAAATACATGAAACACATTCAACTAGTTGAACTCTGCCCATCGGCAGAGCGAGTTTTTTCAACACTGAACAATATTAAAACACGGAATAAGAACAGACTTTCTAATAAAACATTAAATGCAATTATATCATATGTACAACGAAATAATTAAGCCAAATAATTTGCAAAACTTTCAACCTCCAAATAATTGAATTAGATATTTAATTTTTATGTATGTACTGTACATACAATATACATATTTACATTTTGTAAATAATTTCATTATTTAAATTATTATTTAACCCAAACTAAAAACAAAAATGAAAGAAATATTTTTTTGTGTTTGAAAATTTGTATCTTTACTTTTTTTCTTTGGAAACGATAAGGGCACGCTCCACTGAAAACATTGGCACGCTTTTAGTTTTTTTCGGCGGCAACGCTGATACCCACAATGGTAACATTTTATGTGGTCTACACGCTAGTAGTGTCTTGATAATCGTTCCATTCAATGATTCCATATTTTAAATATTTGTAGAACGAAACGGAAAAAGAGAAAAAAGATTAAGACTCCTATCTGAAAATCTTCGGTTTAAAATATGCCTTCATCCAGTGGCAGCTATTTAAAAAACGGGTGTGGGATTTTAACAATATGTGGAGGGCAAAAAGGGGAACAAAATTATTTTTCCGTGGGAAAAATCATCCCAAGAGGATAATAGTTAAATCGAGAACATCTTTAAATCTCTGCTGAAAAAGTCGATAAAAATGCGTATTAACATTTAATAAATTATCTTAAATCCACATAAGATGATATACTACTTGTAAAAAAAACCTCTTATTTCATTTAAGATGTTTTGGTCAAAATATAATTGTCATTTCCTGAAAAGCTAAAACTTCTTATGTCGATATAAGATTGTTTGCTCTGTGTAAGTTACTAAAAATTGTGTACCACTCGACATAAGATAAAATGCATGTGAAATATAATCAAATGTGTGAAAAAGTAAACTATCTTACTTAAGATGATATTTAATTAATTAAAAAAAAAAAGATATTTCTCAGATTTATGTCGACATAAGATATTTTGCCAGGTGCTACCAGATGTACCGTTACTAAATATGACAGTCAACTTAAGATGTTATTTCAGTGCATTGCAAATAGCAGTCAGAGTGGTTTATAGTGGTCTATAGAAGTGTCTATAAAAAGTAATTGTAATAACAGAGCATCGAATTTAGCAAGTATTTATAACGGTCATTTTTGTTAGTAAATTATCATAAATAATACAAAATAAAAGTAGTTTTTATACTCATAGTTCCGAAAAGAGTGTTTGTGGTACTAGAGTGTCAAATAATAAACATTTAACGGTCATAATCTACATACGTACTTACTTACTTACTTATCGGGCTCCCGACCCGTGAAGAGTCTCTGCCTGAGACACTGCAGCCTTCCATCCTCTACGATCCCGGGCACGCTGCTTCCAGTTATCGAGACCAAGCGCTCTGGCATCCGCGATGGCTTGGTCTTTGAAACGGAGGTTCGGTCTTCCTTGTCTTCTCGAACCTGGGGGCTGGGATTCGAAGATCCTCTTAGCTGGAGCATTATAGTCCATTCGCTCGATGTGGCCGAGCCAATGTAGTCTACGTGTTTTGGCTTTTTGGACTACATCCACATCTTGGTACAGCTCATAGAGTTCGCGGTTGTATCTTCTCCTCCATTCGCCCTCCTCGCACACAGGACCAAAAATCCGCCGAAGTATTTTTCTTTCGAAGGAGCCCAGTATCAGCTCTCCCTTCTTGCTTATCGTCCAGCATCATTCATCATTCATTTTGTTTTTTATTGAGACCTTAATACAATAGATAATTTATGATTACATTATTTTGAATTCATGATAACCGACTTCAGTAATTGTATCTCCAGCACTCGGCGCCATAAAGCAGAACTGGCAGGATGAGGGTTTTGTAGAGCACACATTTCGTCCTTCGAGTTAGGAGTTTTGAACCCAGTTGTTTTGCCAAACCGAAGTAGAAACGGTTTCCTAGGGTAATTCTTCGCCGGATCTCCACTAGGGTGTCATTCGTGGAGTTCATGTTTACTCCGAGGTAGGTGAACTCCTTAACTACCTCGAAGTTGTTGCTATCAATAGTGACGTTTTGTCCTAGGCGGTGGACAGATGCTTGTTTGTTTGTTGATAGCATGTACTTAGTCTTGTCCTCATTTACTTCAAGGCCAACCGATTTCGCCTGTTCTTCAATCGCCGTGAACGCTTCTACCACGGCACGCTGGGAGCGACCGATGATGTCAATATCGTCCGCATAGCCCAGCAGCTGGACGGATCTGTTGAAGATAGTGCCTTCCGTGTTGACACCTGCCCTGCGCACTATCTGCTCCAGTACGAGATTGAAGAAATCGCATGATAGCGCGTCTCCTTGCCGAAATCCGGTGCAAGTTTGAAATAGATCGGAGGAGCTGCTTCCAAACTGCACGTTGCAGCGCGTGTTTTCCAGCGTCACGCGGCACAGCTGAATCAGTTTTGCCGGGATTCCGAATTCGGCCATCGCCATATAGAGCTCCTGACGATGTATGCTGTCACACGCGGCTTTGAAGTCGATGAATAGGTGGTGAGTTTCGACTTGAAATTCGTTGGTCTTTTCCAGGATTTGTCTCAGTGTGAAAATTTGGTCTATAGTCGATCTGCCGGGCCAGAAGCCACACTGGTATGTGCCGATTAGTGTGTTGCAGAACGGTTTTAAACGTTCACAGATAGGATCTTGTATGCGACAGGGATATGCCTCGATAGTTCTTACAAGTGTAACGCAATGAAAAGAACTTTATTCATTTAGCAAAACTATTAGAAAATGTTTTATTTAATTAGGTTATAAAATTTTATCTTTTCCGCACGTGGGTTACTGACGTCTGCTCGCTGTCGCTGTCAAGAAAGAAGAGAGAGTAGCAGTAGGTCGAAGTGACAACTCAAACAAGATGGTTGAAGTGGAGAAGTTGTCGACTGTCGAGAAGTTGTTCACTGTTGTGGCTGTGTCCACTGAGAATGTTTTCTGTTGGTGAATTAATTGTTGTACGCCACAATGCTCCCCCCTTAGGAGTTAGTGAAGCGAACAGGAGCTCTGATGATCCGTCCGGGACGCTTAGTGATGACTGGGGCATCCCAGTCCGAGCTGCTTGTCTGAGGCACCGGCGCAGTAGGCGACGGCGGTGATGTCTCATGGTCCGAGATTTGATAAGCTGGTTTCAAGCGTTGAACGGAAACATATGCTTCCTTACTCGGCATGGCCAGTTTGTAAGCTAGTGGCCGACGATCTAGGACTGGATATGGTCCGGTGTAAGCAGGCTGCAACGGTCGATGGCTACTGTCGGTACGCACATACACATGCGAGGCAGTACCGAGGTCCTTAGGTACGAAGAGTGCCTTCGTCTGTCGTGTGGCGTAAGTAGGCGATGTTCGCTGAAGTGCCTCCCTCAGTTCTTGAAGAAAGGCAATGGGCTCTTGAATGTTGTTAGGTGCCTCCAAAAAGTCTCCTGGGAGTCGAAGCTCAGCACCATAAGCCAATTGCGCGGGTGAAGTACCTGACTCGTTCACCATTGAACGGAGTCCTAGTAGCACGGCTGGCAGTGCCTGCATCCAGTTCTCGGGTAAGTGAGTGGTTAGTGCTGTCTTCAAAGTACGGTGCCATCGCTCAACTATCCCATTTGCCTGTGGGTGGTAGGCGGTAGTATGAATGCGGTGACATCCGAGGAGCTGGGAAAACCTTTGAAACAGTGCGGACTCGAACTGCCTGCCCTGGTCAGTAGTCAGGCGGAGTGGGCAGCCAAAACGCGCAACCCAATGCTGGAAAAAGGCGTCGGCGACTGTTGATGCAGTGATGTCTTCGACGGGTATTGCCTCTGGCCAGCGTGTTGCACGGTCGATGCAAGTAACGAGGTAACTGAAACCAGAGCAACTAGGCAGTGGACCCACAATGTCCATGTGAACGTGGTCAAACCTTTCGGCGGCTGGAAATTTTCCCAGAGGTAGTGAGGTATGCCTGTGGATTTTGCTTCGCTGGCAGGCAGAACAAGCACGAACCCATTTACCAACGTCTGCGTTCATCGATGGCCAGAAAAACCGGAGCGCGACTGACTTCCGAGAGGCTCGTGTCCCGGGATGACTGAGGTTGTGAACAGTCTCGTAGGCAGAGCGTCTAAATGCCGGCGGGATGTATGGTCGAGCACGCCCGGCTGATGTTTCACAGGTAATAGGCGTTTGGGATTCTGGAAGAACAATGTCGATAAACGTAAGTTTCTGACTCACCGCTTTTAAATTCTGCAACTCTGGGTCACTGCATTGCATCTTTGCGATGGCGGCATAATCCATAACAGTGGGACTCGCGATCGCTGCAATCCGTGAGAAAGCGTCGGCGGCTGCATTGTCCGCACCCTTGACATGGCGAATATCGGTCGAAAATTGGGCGATGTAGTCCATATGGCGTTGACGACGAGGTGTTTCGCTGGGAGATGATGCGTTGTGGAAAGCAAAAGTCAACGGTTTGTGATCTGTGAAGATTGCAAACGGTCGACCTTCAACGAAGCGGCGGAAGTGTTCGATCGCCTGCTTGATGGCCAACAATTCCCGATCGAAAGTACTATACTTTTGCTGCGCAGGCGTTAAAGTTTTCGAAAAGTATCCTAGTGGTTCTGTTTTACCATCGATAACTTGGAGTAACACTGCGCCAACTGCGGTATTTGATGCGTCGCACATGAGGTGTAGTTCTGCGTCGGGTAACGGATGAGCGAGTGAAGCAGCCTCCGCAAGCGCCTTGCGGCAACGTTGGAAAGCGGCTTGTGCTGTTGTAGACCACGAGAGCTGTGAGCGGTCCTTCTTAGTAACACCCTGTAGCATCTGCGAAAGTGGTGCTTGTTCGGCGGCTGCATGCGGTAGACACTGACGAAAAAAATTGAGCGCTCCCAAAAAGCGACGGAGTTCACAAACGGTGGTTGGCTGTGGAAACTCCGAGATAGCCTTGATAGTGTCCTGCGGTGGTCGTATGCCAGTGCTATCAACATGGTATCCCAGGAACTCAAGTGCGTTTTTGCCGAACTCACACTTGTCCATGTTGATGGTGATCCCATTGGCCTGAAGGCGACTAAAAATTTCTTCGAGATGCTTGTGATGTTCTTCAGGAGATTTTGACGCGATAAGCATATCGTCGATGTATGTGAAGGCGTAACTCAATTCGCCAAACACAGAGTTAACGAAGCGCTGTTGAGTTTGCGCTGCGTTGCGCAGCCCAAACGTCATGCGCGTAAACTCGTACAACCCAAATGGCGTGATGATCGCTGTCTTCGCTATGTCCTCTGGGGCCATTGGGATTTGGTGGTATGCACGAGCGAGGTCTATTCTGCTGAATATCGTCTTACCCGGCATAATGTTTTGAAAGTCCGTTAGTCGCGGCAGCGGGTATCGGTCGGGAAGCGTCACGGAATTGAGGCGGCGATAGTCACCACATGGACGTATGTCTCCGTTTTTCTTCACCACGATGTGCAGCGGACTAGCCCATGGGCTACTTGATGGGCGACAAATTCCCAAATCCAGCATGCGTTGAAACTCAGTTTTGGCGAGGGCGTAGAATTTTGGTGGAATAGGCCTCGCGCGGCAGGAGAGCGGCGGTCCAGAGGTTTCAAGATGGTGGCGAACGTTGTGTGTAGGTTTGTGTTGAGACGAAAATGGAAGTGTTATGGCTCTGTATTGCTTCAGGAGGTCTGCGTATTTATGGGTGTGATCGATGGAGTCTACGACAGAGTAGTCAGCGGAGATGAGTGATGCTGGGGAACAGATATTTGTAATCTGATCAATGAGGCGACGTCCATGGATGTCCAAGAGCAGGCGGAAATGTTGAAGAAAGTCTGCTCCTAGAATGGACTGTGGCACAGCAGCACGAACGAAAGTCCATCTGAATGAGCGTCGCAGACCCAAATCTAGCTCAATTGTGACTGTCCCATATGTGCTAATCCTTGTTCGGTTGACTGCATACAACGCATACGGCTGTTCTTGTAGTTTGCTGTTGGGTTTGACGGCTAAAACCGAAATAGCAGCTCCGCTGTCGACTAAAAAGGGATGACCAGTAACTTTGTCCAAAATAAAGAGGCGACAAGACTTACCAGCAACTGCAGACGCCTCCACTAATGTTGCTGGCTGCCGTTTCCCTGCGTAAATGTGCAAGGTTGCGCGCAGTTACGTGCACGAGCGCCAAAGCGTTGATGGAACCGACAGATCCCGTTTTTGTTTCTGGATTTGTCTCTGCTTGGTGTACGTGCGTGACCATTTGAGCTTCTTCTTCTGAACTGCTGACGAGACCTTGATCCTCCTTCTAGTGCGGCTAGTCTCTGTTGAATATCGAGCAGCACATCGTTGGTAATGGCCGATGTTTGATTTGACCTTGGCGGAAACTGGTGCATTGCCGCTACCGTGGCCGATGGGTAACAGTGGCCAATGACTTTGTCGGCGATTTGGGCGAGGTCGTTTAGATCGCCCGTGACCGCAGAAAGCACAGCCCTCACGTGAGACGGCAATTTAGACAACCACAGTATTTGAAGCATTGCATCTGGTGTGCCTGAGGACCCGGAGAGGTCTCGGATGCGCCGAAGTAACTGTGATGGTTGTGAGTCGCCTAGGTCGATGCCTTCCACCAAGCGCTGAAGTCGTCGTTCTTGGCTCTCTTCATACACTTGCATGAGCCTGTCTTTAACAGCACTATATTTGTCTGCCGCCGGGGGCGATAGAAGAATGTCAGACACTTGCTCGAGATCTCGCCGCTCCAAATTGGCGATAACGTACTGTTGTACGCCACACAAGACATAGGATCGTCTTTTTTGGGGCATATGGAGCTGATAGTCCAGTCATCGGGCATGTTTTCTTCCACCCATACTTGGTTGATGATTCGGTTAAACCATCAGAACCTGCGGCCTTGTTGTTCTTAAGCTTTTTTTATAGCTAGGCCAACTTCTTCTACACTAGGTGGTGGAACTAGTTCTTCATTGACTGGAAGTGGGCTATCTTCTTGCCCTATCACTCTCTCTACATGATGTCCATTTCTACGCAGGATCTTCTTTTCCTCCCTTCTCCTGGCTCGATACTCTTCTCTCGCTGCCCTTGTTTTGCGCTGCAGCGCTTTCTTGTGTGCATCTTCTGTCACCTTTTTCCTATACACGCATTCATCATCATACCACGGGCTCTTTCTCTGGGGTGGCTGGTACCCTACAGTGGTTTCGGTACCCTACCTCCTTGATGATGTCGCGATACTGGCACCACTGATTGTTGACGTTTGTGGTAGGTGAGTGCACAGAGGAGAGTTTCATGCTCAGGCGCTCGCTGTAGGCTCTGGCTACTCCAGGTGTGCTAAGGCGTCCAACGTCGAATTTCTTCTTCTGGGCGGTTCGCAGCTTCTTCTCGTTGGACAGTCGAGCTCTGAATTTAGCCGAAGGAAGGAAATGGTCAGAGTCCACGTTTGCCACTCGGAATGTGTGCACGTCGAGGATGTTGGATGCGTGCCTCGCATCGATTAGTACATGGTCGATTTGGTTGGCGGTTCGACCGTCTGGAGAGCGCCAGGTTGCTGTGTGGATCCTTAGCCTTGGAAACCTAGTGCTACTTATCACCGTATTACGAGCTGCTGCAAAATCGATTAGTCGGTAGCCGTTGTCTGTTGTCGTTTCGTGGATTCTGTGTTTACCAACTAACCCGCCGAAGATGTTTTCCTTTCCGACTTTAGCATTGAAGTCCCCGAGTACAACTTTTACATCGTACTCCGGACAGGCTCCGTAGGCTCCATCCGGGAGGTCATAAAACTCCTCCTTGATGGGATCTTCAGCCTCGTCGGTAGGGGCGTGTGCACATATATCTACATACGTATTCATTAGAAAAGTGTATTGTAATGAATTAGATACCATTTATTTATTTTCTTCGTAAGTTTTTAAACGAAAACATTTTATTTTATGACCTAAAGTTTAAATAAAAGAAGTACAAAACATCTTATGTTGTGTTTATATTTCATTAAACAATGCACTGTAATGCGCACTTCATCTTAAGTCGATTTAAGAACTGAAATCGATGCTCTACAAAATTAGCTAAAGTATCTTATCTCAACTTAAGATTTCTTAATGAGCAAACACGCGAAAGGTATATCATCTTAAATTGCATTTTATCTTATATCTCGCTGATTTTTAAAAAATATTGTTTTAAAACGTGGCTAGGAAAAAAGAGGATACAATTTCCCTTCTAAAAAGCCCTTGCATTAGAGTTAAAAGTTGGAGGCTTTTTTCAAATTACGTTTTTTGATGTTTTTTTGCTCTCCTGAAAAACTATGAAAATTGCTTAAGATAGTTTACCTTTTCAGCAGAGAAATATTAACATTAAATTTAACTCTCACTTCTTCGGTACATTATGCATGCATTTCTTTAATCCAGCCTAAGGATTCAGTCCATGACGCACCGACTTGCATGCTGTATGCAATTGAATTTCTCTATTTAAATAAAATTATCGATGCCATAAATAATATGAAAATATTTTTTCATCGGAAATTGTATCGTTCAATCAAGTAGAAGTTTTCTTATTACCTATACGATTCCTCCGACAGAGATTTCAGGATAAAATTATTCCACAAATTGTATCTACATCTGTACTGATGGGAATGGAAGATGATCTCTGGCATGTCATATGAGATTGCAAATTAAATTCATGATGTAAGATTCGAATGAACAAACATTCCTAGTTCCAGTAAAACGTTGAATTAATTATATTTTAGAGATGATTGATTGGGCCACTCTTTTGTGTCATCTGTCAGATACAAACGGTGTTTATAAAAATGAGCCTGTAATAAAAACAAATGTCGAAAAGCCGTTTATTGCAAAAAATGTTCTTTTATCGAATACATTTTCATAGTGGCCATCTGGCTGTATAGACTTTCGCGATGCACTATAACTCATTAGCCATTCACAGCAATACTGTTTTGCCTATGATTTATGGTCAAAAATAATGCATGCAAAATGAAAGTTTTTAATTATACCATAGCAGGTCCTGGACCATGAAACATCGCCTCTGCTCGCCTTATCCATTTGACCGTGTCGCATATGTTGTGTTCTCGCAGGTGGGTGTTTAGAGAGTGCACATAATTAGCATTATAATTTGAAAATGTACCCTATAGAGACAGGAGACATATAAGTGCATATTATGTAAAACTACCTATGTGTGTATGACTTACCTACCTAAATCCCGAGAGGATATGAATTTATTAATTAGAAATTTACGGTTCTTTACGTACCAATGGCTATAATCTGTTTCAGCATTCAGCTAATTAAAATTAAAATTGCAAATTCATCGCTATTCGGTTAGAAGCCATATGACATGTTGGCCGTTAGATAGGTACCAAGCTTTATTGGTCATCGCTTGTGACCAAATTTCGTAGTCAATAAATCGGCATAATTGTAAATAGGTTGCATTTCTGTAAAAAAAAATTGTCGATCATCCAAGGTGAACTAATTGGAATATAGAATATAGCGGAGGACAGAGAAATCAAAACCCTACAAATGCGGACATAACTAATGTTGGACATACGACCAGTGATGCCATTCTCGCATTTTTAATGCTACATCTAGCATTTTTGCAGATTCGAAAGCATTTTTTTAAAAAAGAAAAATGCTAAATGCTTTTTTAGCATTTTCTTAAATTTGTTCCATTTTTAATGTTTGTGTTTTTTTTTTTTAATTGAAATGTTGATCTTGTGTAGTGCAATAAGTATTCATTGTTTCTACTATTTTCCGAGGTATTGGTATACGAAATGTGAGTTGAATGACGGTGTATGGAAAGTGGATTGATCGCTTGTATTTGTATCGTATCTATTCGTTTTTGATGGTCAAAACTTTAAGTTTGTAGTAACCTAACAAAGGCGATTAACATTTCGCTCGTTGCGAGTTCGTCTAGGGATTGGGAATTCAAGACGATACATATTTTGTGTGAAATAATTGACGTTGCGGCAAATGTCGATGGAAGACTCGCTGGCGATTGCTAAGCCCCAACCGAAAAAAAGGCGAACATTATAGTGAAAGTTTATACGAATTGGGGGACGATATGGTTCTGGTGGTAAACAGGAATACGTGAAATAGCGGACCGGACTCGTTTCTTTAAAAAGTTACTCCTTGTTCATTTAAAGTAGGTTGGAAAAAAACACGACTTCATGTTTTTTTCTAAGAAGACTCGTTCGCCCAGTGGTTTGCTGGGAACTATTAATATGTACTGATATAGAGTAATGAACCAGAATGACATCACATGTTGCGCTGTCAAATTTAACCTCAAAAAAATCTCTCATAGTCTCTCATAATTGAATTAAAGAACCGTAGGACCCAATGGAGGAAAAATGGAGATGTATTTTAAATATGTAATTACTTGAAAAGTCTGATGATCAATTAGTGTTGTTGTTCAAAATAGCTATAGTTCTGACCAGCTTACCAGTTGCTGTAGTAGTAGTTGTTGTGCTCCAGCAAATGCATTGGAAATCCGCCTTACCCTTCAAAAGGTAATTATGGTTTAGGTCTAGGTGTTAAAGTTTTATGCTCATGCAGTTCTTCAATTAAAATTGTTATCCTACCTAGCTAATATCTCTGGACTTGGGCAAAATCCTCAGCTTGTTGTTCCTTCCCGCGGGCGCCCGTCTGAAAATGGCCAATCAGCTTGTCTGGTTGGTGTCAGCCAAGGATTTATGCTTACGCTTTAATCGTATGTCGTGATCCATTAGTTGAGGTGGGAGAAAAACCCTAAAATCGAACCTGATACCAGAGGTGGAGAGAGCGTATAGCAAACCGTGCTTCTGGTTGCAATCGGCCGGGGGTAAAACCGGCTACTAACGAGCTCCCTCAGACGCCTTGGCGCGGGTCTGTTGTAATTAGCCTTACCCAGGTATAGCGGCGCTGCCTGGGCTGACCTTGTTTTTTCCGGCTTTACTCGTGGGAACTAAATGGACACAAATAACGTAGAAATCAAAAAAGACAAAAGAGGATTTGAAATCCCAAAAACCAATAGGGAAGACTCTAGCCAGCCGGCGATGGAACTAGGCGATGACTCTAACGAGTCGGAACCTCAGTCATCCATCTCCGGCTTGGAAAAAGATCTGGAGGAGGTGCTGCTAGCTAGTGACAGTGAGGATGCGGATTGCACACTCACTGACATTAGTATGGCCTTTAGTGAGGTGGCTGGTACTCTCACTACTGTAGACAAGGGTAACGGTGGGCAGGCAGGTACTCCCACCAATATAGTGCAGGGCAAAAGTGAGCTGGCTGGTACACTCACTCAGAAAGCTAGGGGTGTTAACGAGGTGGCTGGTACTCTCGCTAACACCGCTAAGGGTAGGAAACCGACCAAGAAAACCGGGGACGCAGGTGGCAGGTACTCTGCGGCCTCCGGGGACTCTAACGTCGGACAATTAGGGAAGGAGTTGAACGCACATCAGCTGAGCAGGATAGCAGCACGCAACGCACGACGTAAAGTCGAAACTGCGAAGCGGAAAGTTGACCAGTTCAGCGGATGTGATGTCAAGGCTTTAAGTGCCTGGGACAGGGCTAAACTTGAACAAGCCAGGGAAACCTTGACCGCGGAGGCTGCCAAAAAATCGGTGGCCGAAGCGGCCAGAACAGTAAGGGCAACTAGCCAGGCGTCCACCAGTGGACCTAGACCAGGTAGTAGTAAGGAAACATGTGGGGAAAAGGCCGTAGCGGGGGAAGTCAGGGAGAAGTTCCAAAGCAAAAGGAGCAGATCTGATGACGTCGTAGAACCGAGCGCAGCGAAAAAAGTGAAGGCTGGTACTTCGCCTGCGGCGCATCCGGTCTTCGATCCAAAGGACGAGCTCCTTGTTGCCATAGTCAACGAGCAGGAACCGAGCGGTCGCCTGACCATGGAACAGTGGGTAACCATCGAAGAGAAGTTTCAAGACGCTCTGTGGAAGAAGATGTCTTCCACAGAGGGTTGCGACCTCCAATTTGATGGCGCTGGATGGGATGGCGGTCGCAAGGTTGTTGCTTGTGGGAACAAATCCTCCACTGAGTTCCTCAGGGAGTTTATCTCGGAGGTTGGTGAAGTGTGGAGTGGGGCTCAACTCAAGTGCGTGGCGGTGGCGGAGTTGGCTAAGTACACTCCGGCCAAAGCTTGGGTCTGGGTGCCGCTTCCATACACCTATCCGGAAAAACTGCTCGGCCTCCTACACATGCAGAATAGGGAGTTGCAGGCCAACACGTGGAAGGTGTTGAAAACAGGCCCCAGACGGCAATTTGGCCAGCACTTCTTGCTGAGCCTAAATAAGGAATCGCTCCCGGTCCTCGAAAAGACAAAGGGCATGGTGAGGCACAGCATGGGAAAGGTCATGATCAAGGTCGTGACCAAGGGAGCGGAGGTGGAAGAGCCAATTGATGGAGGTGATGCAAATCAACCTGCATCACAGTAGGACTGCGACGGCGTGCTTGGTTGAGTACATAACCAAGCACGACGTTTCAGTCGTACTAATACAAGAGCCATGGATCGGTAGCAAAAACCGCATCCAAGGGCTCCATATCAGGGAATACACGCCTTTCTTCAAGGCAAATGAAGGTAAAATCAGGGCATGCATTCTTATAAAGAACAATATAAGGGCTTTTCTTTTGAATAATTTCAGTGATGGAGACCTCACAGCTGTTTCCTGTGAACGAGAAGGGAAGAAACCTATCTGCATGGTATCAGCCTATCTCCCGTACGAGTCTACGGAAGTCCCGTCTGTCAAGATGAGGCAGCTGATGGCCAGGGACGATTGGCTCTTTGTCGTGGGCTGCGATGCAAATGCGCATCATTCTCAGTGGGGAAGCACTGATATAAATACCAGAGGTGAGTTACTTTTTGATTTTATCTTATCAACAAAGCTTACTATATGCAATAAGGGAAACACACCTACTTTTGTGGTACGAAACAGACAGGAAGTGTTAGACATCACTCTAGCATCCTGTACTGATTCGCTCACAATTTGTAAATGGAGGGTTTTAGACGAGGCATCCCTATCGGATCATAAGTGGATTCGCTTTCAAATAAGCTTCCTAAATAAGGAGAACAATACCTACAGAAACCCAAGAGGAGCCGATTGGGATAGGTACAAGGTATTAGTAGGGCAACAACTGGAGGAGGGGCCAACTCGCATGACCAATCCCCCCGATATAGATAAGGCGGTGGACAACCTATGTTCAACTTTGAATAAAGCCTACGAAAAGGTTTGTCCACTCAGAAAGACGGCTAAGAGGTCTCAACCTCAATGGTGGAACAAGGAGCTTAGCTCCAAAAGAAAACAGGTCAGACACTTCTACAACAGAGCTAAAGTAGTAGGGGATGGTATTACATGGGATGAATATGTAGAGAGCAAGAGAGAGTTTAAATACTTGATCAGGCGATCTAAAAGGAAATCCTGGAGGCTTTTCTGTGAATCGATTGCAGACACCAGTGAAGCCTCCAGACTTCGCAAAATTATTGCTAAGGATGCGATAGTCCCCAGCTATATTAGAAAATCTAATGGTGCATGGGCTGAAAGCAGTGAGGAAGTTCTAGAAGCTTTAGTTGAAGCTCACTTTCCAGGAAGTGGCACTCCAACAGCTTCGAACCCGAATGGACATTATGAGTACGCTGACGAAGCGGAAATTGAAAACTTGTTCACTTGGAAAAAAGTGCGTTGGGCTATAATGTCCTTCTCTCAATACAAAGCGCCGGGCCCTGACGGCATTCTGCCAGCTATGCTGCAAAAGGCCCCGGCCCCGGTTACAGGTAGAATCAGGGAAATTTTTATACATTGCCTTAAATTTGGCTACATACCCACGGCATGGAGAGAGGTACGAGTGGTTTTCATACCCAAAGCAGGTAAACCAAGCCATACCTCAGCGAAAGACTATAGACCCATCAGTCTTTCGTCATTTCTCCTCAAGGCACTCGAAAGGCTTCTCGATATCCACATAAGAAGCAAGTGCTGCAAGGGAAATCTATGCAACGCTCAGCATGCATACTTAAAAGGTAAATCGGTAGAAACAGCTCTACATGAAGTGGTAGGAAAAATAGAACACAGCTTAGACCACAAGGAATATGCCTTAGCTGCCTTCTTAGACATCGAAGGGGCTTTCAATAACGTTAGGGCAGAGGCTATTAAACGCGCTCTGGAAAAGATAAATGTAGATCATACCATCAGCAATTGGCTTTGCACGATGCTTGTCACCAGAAATATCAATTCCACTCTCGGACACAGTTCAATAAGAAAATCGGTTACTAGAGGCACTCCCCAGGGAGGAGTTATATCTCCCCTTCTCTGGGTTCTTGTAATAGACGATATACTTAAAGAACTCAACAACGCAGGGTTTAGCGTGACCGCTTATGCGGATGATGTGGTGATTCTAGTTCGGGGTAAATTCTTGAACACTCTGAGTGAAACCATGGAATCAGCCCTCAACAAGCTCAGAAAGTGGGCGGAAGGGTGTGGACTTCGTGTCAACCCGGATAAGACAGAACTAGTACTTTTTAGTACAAAATACAAGATACCACCCTTCAAACTACCCAGGATTGGTGGAGTGGAGCTTTCCCTCTCGGATAGCGCAAGATATCTTGGTACGGTCCTAGATAAAAAATTGAATTGGAAACTTAACGTTCAGGAAAGAGTCCGAAAGGCTCATAATGCTCTCTTCGTCTGTAAGAGAACAGCAGGAAAAAAGTGGGGAGTGAGTCCAACAATGATGCATTGGTTATACATCATGGTGGTTAGACCCATCCTTACCTATGGGGCTCTTGTTTGGTGGAAAGCCACAAATAAGCTATATATACGGGATATGCTGACCAGGGTACAAAGAACAGCCTGCACTGCCATCACTGGCGCTTTACGCACCACACCCACAGCTGCACTAGAGGCGTTTATGTATCTTCTGCCCCTGGACCTACAAATAAAAATGCAAGCAGGTAACAGTGCGCTTCGGCTAACTAACGCAGGGTTCTTCAAAACCAGACAGGTAGGACATAGCTCCATACTAATGGAATCCTTCTCCAACATCCCCGATAAAACGGATGATAGTTTGGGGGAAATTGACTTCGACACACCGTACGAAGTACAATACCCAGATAGGGAGGACTGGCAAAAGAATAAGGTTTCGAATGATAATGAAATTTCGATATATACGGATGGCTCCAAAACTAAGGAGGGTACAGGGTCGGGTATATACTCTAGGGATATAGACCTACACATGTCCTTAAGACTTCCGGATACATGCAGTGTGTTCCAGGCAGAGGTTCTGGCCGTGCTAAAAGCTGCGGATCTACTTGATATGGGATCAATATCCAACAAGAATATCGCTATCTACATTGATAGTCAGGCTGCGCTAAAGGCGCTAGAGTCCTTCATCATCAAATCTGAACTAGTCAGGAGCTGCCGCACAATGCTCAGAGCACTATGCGCGCAGAACCATGTCAGATTATGTTGGGTACCCGGACACTGCGATATTGAGGGAAACGAACGGGCTGATGTTCTGGCCAAAACCGGAGCAGAGCTTCCACCTAATGAAAC
Organism: Cheilosia scutellata; assembly: GCA_955612985.1. NCBI lineage: Eukaryota > Metazoa > Arthropoda > Insecta > Diptera > Syrphidae > Cheilosia > Cheilosia scutellata. Next base: position 62,505,774 of record OY015313.1, read on the forward strand.
AATTGAGGGCGTAAGACCACCAATGGCCGTGGCCAAGAGAATTATTCTTGAGAATATTAAAAATAGGGCAGATCAGAGATGGTTGAATATAGTAGGGCACAGGGTCTCAAAGGCTCTGTGGCCTAAGCTAGATCGGAAAAAATCTGTAGAATTACTAAAGCTCAGCAGATCAAGGCTACGAATGGCAATAGGGATACTCTCAGGGCACTGTCTTCTAAGGAAGCACGCCATGAGATTAGGTCTAACAGACACAGACGTATGCAGGTATTGCGAAGACATACAGGCCACAGAGGATATAACTCATCTCCTCTGTGAATGTCAAGCTATCGCTCGGTACAGGAGGAAATACCTTGGTAGGTACTTCTTCGACAATTTGGAGGAGGTTGGCCTCGCAAACAAAATTGAAGCAATTTTCAGGTTCTGTAGGGAAATTAAATGTCTGGGCGAAATGGTTTAGGTTATTTGACCGTTAAGGTTCCCCAGAGATGGCGATGGGCCCACTATGGTGCCTAGTCCAATGTGATGAACTCACACCCTATTCAACCTAACCTAACCTAACCTAGCTAATATCTCTAGTGATGTGTTTTCCTTAACTTGAAATAATTTTTTCATTACGCTGAAGTATCATATATTTTTTTCGCTCTATTGTCTTTGTATGTAACAACTTCTTTTTCTATATTTTAATAAAAATTGATTGCTCCTTTTCCCATAAAATAGAAAGATTTAATAAATCCTTTAAATTTTCACAATTGAAAACGGAATAGCTAGGTACATACCTACACTTAGAAGAATTCGTATGAAATTTGTTTGAAAGACTGATGAAAGTATATCTTTTTTTCGTTTAGCATTTTTTTTATTTAGCTTCATACATTTTAGCATTTTTTTATATCCTATTTAGCATTTTGATTTTTAAAATTCTGGCAACACTGCATACGACCGACCATGGGCTGCAGCGTAATATTTAACTTTAATGCCGTCTGCTCTGTTTATGTTGAAAATAAAAAACAAAATAAATGTGATATTCCCAGTATTAATAATGATATACAAAATTATAGAATTTTATCTTATAATGTCACAGGGTGTACAATTATTGCACATCGACCCATTTAAAGTGCATGACCAAAAACCCAACTCAGCACCACCAAGGCACAATGTTGACCTACTCCCAGCGCATGACCCACGAAGCAATAATACAACATGTTACCATCAAGCGGACTCAGCAAAAGGGCAGCATACGACCAAAAGTTGACATTGCAATTATTGACCCGCAATGTATTAATATTAGTAAGCAAAATTTATGTATAAATAGGAAGTAATTAAAGTAAAATAAATGAGTTGAACTTTAGCAATTAAAGTAAAGACTACGAAACAGCTATCCCCCCACCAGTGGTAAGGTGGCTGTTCATTTGGTCCTTCGAGAAACAACGAACTACAAGGAGATTACGGAAGCTGCAAAGCCAGCAGATATTGAAGAAAATAGCAAAAGTCGAACGAGATCAACGCAAGTATGACAGAACTGGAAGAGCTCTTTGAGATACAGAAAGAGAGGGCGGAATGGATTAAGAAAATTGGTGAAAAATACACCAAAGAGCCAATACTACGAAGAACAAAAGAGTTCGTGAGGGAAAGACTAGCAGACCTGGAGTACCAATGGACGGAGTTCAAGGAGACGGACAACAAAATAAAGGCTCACCCGAACTGTACAAACAGGCAACCATATACGGAGTCGAACTTTTATGCAGCTGTGAAGTCGACTGTTGACAACCTAAGGCAGAAATTAGAAACCAAACTAGACGAAATCCTGGAAGAAGAGCAGAAGAGACTCAAGGAAGAAAAGAAGAGACAGATGACGACACAGGGCGCGAGTGACGAGCTAAACACAACAATTAGAAAGGAAAAAGACAACCAAGACCAAGAAGGCGAACTGTCTGGAGAACAAGACAAGAGAATTAGGAGACAAGAAGCCCAAATACAGGCATTTATCAGATCTGTTGGCAGGGTAGAACAAAACGGGCAGGGAACGAAAGCCTATTACCAACATAGCCAACAAGTTCTGCAAAATCAATGGGAAACAATAACAAAGACGCACAGCGATATAGTCGAGCTGACGGAAACAACTTCAAGTGAAAGATACGTTAAAATTTGCACAGAGTACGAACAACTGGAAGAAAAATACAATGAAATAATGGTGAACGTAAAAGAGAAAATAAATGAAATGATCTCTCAAAACAGCACACATCAAGAAGCGATTAGCGACACCACAACAAATCACGAGCTCAAACTACCTACTCTAAAGCTGATGACATTCAATGGAGACTACAGGCAATGGAAATCATTTAACGATCTGTTTGAGCAGGCAATACACAACAACGGAAAACTGGGAAATGCTCAGAAAATGCATTATCTCAAGACCAACATAACAGGAGAGGCGGCAAAAATAATCCAACATCTTCAAATATTGGACTGCAATTACGACAAGGCAAGGGAAATCTTGAGAAATCGGTACGAGAACACCCGACTACTAGTTAATGCACAAATACAAGCATTACTAAATCAAAAAGATAGTCAAATTGAATCCGCAACGCATCTTAGAAGACTACACGATACAACAACAGAGTGCATAAATGCACTGAAAGGCTTAAGCTTGGAGACTGGAAGCTGGGATCCAATTATCGTATTCATACTATCTCAAAAACTGGACAATGAGACAAGAAAAGCGTATGAGCAGTCATTAAAAGACCCAAAGGCGTTACAATCACTAAACGAATTCCTAACGTTTATAGAAAACAAGTTCCATGCTCTTGACAACCTAGAAGGACGGCGGAACAAAACAGAATACCAAAAAGACGAAAGACACATGCAGAAAGCAAATGGAGTAGTCACAAGGAAAAATGTATACAAAAATTATCATTCCACAAGTAACCCTTGTTGCAAGTTATGCAACGAGGAACACCGACTACAGACATGCAGGAGATTTATTCAAATGCCAATTCTGCAAAGGAAAGACGTGGTGCTAACAGAAAAACTGTGCCATAACTGCCTTGGAGGCAACCACGTCACAGCAAATTGTCAGTCACGCAAAGCCTGTCAAAAATGTCAACAACGCCACCACACTCTGCTGCACTCAAACGAGACAACTAATCAGAGGGAGCAGCAACAATCCCATTTCGCATCGGGTATGGAGTGTAACAAGATACTCTTGGCAACAGCAGTAATAAAAACTAACTGGAAAGGATGTGACCACTATTTGAGGGCGCTAATAGATCAGGGGTCCCAATCGTCGTTCATTACGGAAGACGCAGTGCAAAGACTGCAGCTGCAAAAAATTCGAGCTGATGCCTCTATTACAGGACTAGGGACAGCAAAAGCAGCAACAGCAACAAGTAAAATTGAGCTAAACATCTCATCAATCTACCCGTCAGACTTCAAAATATGGGGAACATTGTTAGTACTGAACAAACTTACAAAGCCGTTGCCGGACGAATCATTCACGGTACGTGGATGGGATCACGTTAAGCACTTACCGCTAGCCGACCCATCCTTTAACAAAAAGACATCGGTGGACGTATTAATCGGAGCAGATATCTTCCAAGAAATTATTCTTGAAGGCGTCGTAAAGGGAGACATCGGAACTCCAGTCGCCCAAAACACTCAATTAGGATGGATATTATCAGGAAGTTGTCAACACAAACGAAACGAAGCAACACTATGCCACGTATCCAACGTAGAGTTAAACAACCAACTGAAATCGTTTTGGGAAACGGAAGAGGTACAAGAAGAGAGAGCTACCACAGAAGACAACATGCGATGTGAAGAATACTACAAAACCACACACAAGAGGGATAAAACAGGAAGATACACGGTGCGCATTCCATTCAAAAACGATACAGGTAAATTGGGTAAATCAAAAGACAGAGCATTAGCCCGTCTTCTCCAATTAGAGAAAAAATTTACGCGGGACACTGAGTTACACAAGAACTACACGAAGTTCATGAAAGAATACCTGGAACTTGGACACATGGAGCCAGTAAAATCTACGTCAAACAACGAGATAGTTTACTACATGCCACATCAAGCAGTAATAAAGCCAGATAGCACGACCACCAAAACAAGAGTGGTGTTTGACGCATCATCAAGAACAAGCTCTGGCCTAAGCCTAAATGACACGATGCTTACAGGTCCAGTTTTGCAACAGGATTTATATAGCATTTTGTCGCGTTGGAGAAAACATAAATACGTCTACCGAGCAGACATTGAGAAAATGTACCGCCAAATAAAGATAGCGGAAGAAGACAGGGACTTTCAAAGGATCCTCTGGAGGGAAGAACCATCAAAGCAAATACAGGAATATAGACTTACAACAGTGACATACGGAACATCTTCAGCACCGTACTTGGCTATAAAAACATTACAGCAACTGGCCGTAGACGAAGAAAACAACCTTAAGACTGCATCAAAGATAGCACAGCGAGATTTCTACGTAGACGATCTACTATCAGGAGAGGACACATTGGAGGAGGCAAGAAGAGCCCAACATCAAATCATACAGCTAATGCAAAAAGGAGGATTCAAACTCCGCAAATGGTCATCAAATAGAACAACATTACTAAGAGATATAAAACGAGAAGATCAGGAGCAAGGAATATACGAAGTAACAGCATGTGAGGCAATAAAGACATTGGGAATATACTGGAGACCCGACTCCGATACATTCGAGTTTAAAATAAACATGAACCCGTCCACTAAAAACCTTACCAAGAGAATTATTATCTCAGAAATGGCAAGACTTTTCGACCCGCTAGGATGGCTGGCACCTATAATCATTACAGCGAAATTGATTCAACAAGAGCTGTGGTTATCGGGAAAATCTTGGGACGAAAATTTACCAGATGACATATCAAAAAGATGGATGAACTTCAAAGAAAATCTCTACAATATCGAGAGTATTAGCATACCACGATGGAATCAATACGAGACGAAATACCGTATTGAGCTGCATGGTTTCTGCGATGCATCAGAAAAAGCGTATGCTGCCGCAGTCTACAGTAGGGTAATCACTAAAACTGGTGAAGTACTAACGACGTTACTATGCGCAAAAACCAAAGCGGCACCAATCAAACAAATAACACTTCCCAGACTAGAGCTTAATGGAGCAGTGCTTCTGGCCAAACTAATAAAAAAGGCGAAAAAAGCACTACAAATAGAAAACATAGAGACGCATGCTTGGTCGGACTCCACGATAAATCTCGCCTGGATAAAAGGAGGCCCAACTAAATGGAAGAACTTCGTGGCAAACAGGGTTACGGAAATAACAGCAATTCTGAGCGCAGAAAATTGGCACCACGTAAAGGGTACAGAAAACCCAGCAGACTGTGCGTCCAGAGGTATATGTCCCTCTAAACTCAAGGGACACGCATTATGGTGGAACGGGCCAAAATGGCTATCAAAACTAGAAATAACCTACACTGATACTGAACAACAATACACGGACTTAGAAGAACGTAAAGTCAAGACGCAAACATTAACAACATTAAACGAACAAGAACCAGATCGTATTAAAGGGATGTTAGCACAATACAGCACACTGAGGCGACTGACAAGAGTACTTGCCTATTGTAAACGGTTCATTCACAACGCACGAACATCTGAGGATGGTAAACGCCTAGGACCATTAACATGTGATGAAATATGGTCAGCAACAAAAAATATAATAAAAAAGGTACAAGATGAAGAGTTTAGCAAAGAAATCAGACACCTGAAAAGAGGCAAAGAAATCGAAAAGAAGAGCAAACTTCGGTGTCTTAACGCATTCATGGACAAAGACGATATGCTACGCGTAGGAGGACGGTTAACAGAAGCAGATATTCCACCGACGCAGAAACATCCATTCATCATTCCACATTCTGGTCCTCTCACCACTATGCTAATTAAAGATGCTCACAAAACAACACTGCACGGGGGAAACACACTGACACAAGCACACTTACGACAACGCTATTGGATCATCAACGGAGCAAGCGCAGTCAAACAAAGTATTCATAGATGTGCCATATGTTTTCGATTCAAGTCCAAAATTAGCAATCAACTAATGGGAAATCTCCCACAGCCAAGAGTAACTAATAACAGGCCGTTTCTGCATACAGGAGTAGATTACGCAGGACCCATAGATATACGAATGACGAAAGGAAGGGGCAATAAATCCTATAAAGGATATATAGCAATATTTGTATGCTTAGCGACCAAAGCAGTTCACATAGAAGCAGTGAGTGACCTGACCGCAAACGCATTTGTTTCCGCCTTCAAGAGAGTCTGCGCGAGAAGAGGTCATATTGGACACCTCTATAGTGATAATGGAACAAATTTCGTAGCTGCTAACAAGATTCTACAGTTGAATGTAAAAGATGCCAAGAAGTGGAATGAAGAAATCTATGATACACTAGCGTCCAATCATACAGAATGGCACTTCATTCCACCAGGATCTCCCCACTTTGGCGGTTTGTGGGAAGCTGGGGTAAAATCGATCAAGCACCATCTCAAGCGAACTATCGGCGAGCACAAATTAACATACGAGGAATTATCAACACTACTAACTCAAATAGAGGCATGTTTGAATTCAAGGCCAATATGCCCACTTTCAAATGACCCAGAGGAGACTGAGGTGATAACACCAGGGCATTTTCTAATCGGCACGGCCCTATTGGCACCACCGGAAAGATGCATGCTAGACAGTGAAATGGGATTACTAACTCGATGGCATCTCTTAGAGCGGATGCAGCAACAATTTTGGAAAAAATGGAGCACTGAGTACTTAGCAACACTTCAACAACGATCCAAGTGGACGAAAACTGTTGGGAATTTAAAGGTTGGAAACATTGTCCTTATCAAGGATGAGCAGCTTCCCCCAACTAAGTGGAAATTGGCAAAGGTAGTAGAAACACACGCTGGGACTGATGGTCTAGTACGAGTGGTAACGGTAAAAACGCACAACAAAACCTATAAGAGACCCGTAACAAAAATTTGTTTGTTACCAATTACCGATAATGACGAGTTTACGAACCTTGACAGAAAAACGAAAGAAATCATGCAAACTCCAGCTACCAAGGTGAAGCCATCGACGAATAGAATTGAAACGTTGAAAAATATACCTAAAACAGTATCAAGTCACCACATCCAAGTAACGGTCGAGGAGTATAGAAGCACCAAGAGGAATAAAATTAGACCTACTAACATTCCGTCGAGACCACCTATCGAAGAGCTAATAGGACGTCATCAAGAGAGGAAGCGGCCACATGAATCCAATAAACAGCATGATAGCAGAATAAAACGAGTAGCCCTTCCATCACTGTTACTATCTATAGCGCTCGTGATAGTAGCCCTGCCACATCAAGGATCCACACAAATTACAACAACGCCCTTCAAACATCGGCCTGGTATATATTTTGAGAAGATTGGCAACGTCAATTTAGTAACAAATGAGTGGAAAATTCTAGTATATTATGACTTGGGAAATTATTGGCGCGAATACAGAGGATTTAAAGAACTCATCAACGGACTAAACGATTTCTGTAAGAGGAAAAACACGGACGGCTTTAAGAAATACACTCAGTGCATAAAAATAGCAAATCAATTCGATCACCAGCTAAGTATAATAAAGAACAACAATAATCTACTTCTAAAACAAGGTGTCGGAAAGGAGCCAGAGGCTAGGGCCAAACGATCCCCCTTTGATTTCGTAGGTATGGTAGCAAACAAACTATTCGGAGTTTTGGACGAAGACTTTGCTCAGCAATACGAAAACCAAATACAGTCATTTAAGGAAAATGAAAAACATCTACTTGGTATGGTCAAAAATCAGACATCAATCATAGAATCAACAAAAAACATTCTACAAAAAGACACTGAAGTAATAACCCAGCAGTTAGAAATATTTCATACTCATCTCGAAAACCTAGCAAACGATGTATTAGCAGCCAATGAAGATTGCAATGCCAAAGTAGAATTCTTATCACTATCAACATTCGCCACGCTAGCAATGCTCAACTACCAACAAGCCCAGAATGCTCTGATCGATGTCTTGATCGATATACACCATGGGAAAATGAATCCGCTCATACTAACGCCAGATCAGCTTCACTCACAACTAACCACTATAAGGAATCATCTGCCGCCACAATTAGCCATCGCAGGAGATGCGTCACAGCCGAACTTATTACAGTTTTTCAAGCTTCTTACTGTGAAGGGCAGAGTAATGCAACAAAACGTTGTATTTGAGATAACGATACCCTTGGCGAATATAGAGGATTATGAGATCTTTAAGGTGATACCTGTACCAACTGTTCATCAAAAGGAATACATATTCATCGAACCATCAGCTGACTACTTAGTAGTAAACCTGCTTCGAGAAGCGTACTACACAATAACAAAAGACGAATTAATAAGATGTATTCAGAATAATGACAAATACATATGCCACCAACAGCATCCAACATACAATAGAAGATCAAACATAAGCAGGTGCGAAATGGAACTATTGACACATGCAGACGAAATCTCACCATTTTGTACACTACGAAGTATGGAGCCACATCCTGTATGGATTCAGCTAAACAACGCAAATAAATGGATCTACGTGTTGGAAAAGGAGTACACTATCAATATAATTTGTGGACAGAAGATTTTCGAAACCACACTTAAAGACGACGGAATACTAACAATAGAACCTAATTGCATTGTCAAGCAAGACACCATGACAATCTTATCCAAGAATAAGATTTCCAGTCGTGTTAATACGTCATTCATCCCATCTGTTAATATTTCACACATATTATTAAATACTACAAGAAATAAAGCAAACATAATCCCAAGGATGAGTCTCAAAATTGACCATGATAATCTCAACGCAGTAAGTCAATGGATCGAAGACTTAAAAAAGCACGAGCAACTACCGGGGAATACAACACCACACGACATCCACCACAATATCACTTATGCCGTAATGTTAGTATTTGCCGTAAGCACTATTGGTTACATCGTCTGGCGACGCCGCCGCAAGATCAGCGCAGAGGAACAGCAAGAAACAGAAGCACAACCACAACCAGCTAGAAGACATCTCACGGTAGCCGATTTCAGTGTTTAATTGGCGCGGCAGAATGTACAATTATTGCACATCGACCCATTTAAAGTGCATGACCAAAAACCCAACTCAGCACCACCAAGGCACAATGTTGACCTACTCCCAGCGCATGACCCACGAAGCAATAATACAACATGTTACCATCAAGCGGACTCAGCAAAAGGGCAGCATACGACCAAAAGTTGACATTGCAATTATTGACCCGCAATGTATTAATATTAGTAAGCAAAATTTATGTATAAATAGGAAGTAATTAAAGTAAAATAAATGAGTTGAACTTTAGCAATTAAAGTAAAGACTACTAAACAGCTATCCCCCCACCAGTGGTAAGGTGGCTGTTCACAGGGCTTGTCTTGAGTCAGACATAACCGCGATCCAGGAGATACGATGGATAGGATCAGGCATGATGAAAAGAAAAGATTGCGACATTTATTACAGCTGCAATAAAAGACTGCATGTATTAGGATGCGGATTCGTCGTGGGAAATCGGCTTAGGACAAAAGTTATTGACTTCAAGTCGATAAGTGATCGCCTTTCTGTGATCCGCATCAAAGCTACGTTCCAAAACATAAGCCTAATATGTGCACACGCCCCTACTGACGAGGCTGAAGATCCCATCGAGGAATTTTATGACCTCCTGGATGGAGCCTACGGAGCCTGTTCGGAGTACGATGTAAAAGTTGTACTCGGGGACTTCAATGCTAAAGTCGGAAAGGAAAACGTCTTCGGCGGGTTAGTTGGTAAGCACAGAATCCACGAAACGACAACAGACAACGGCTACCGACTAATCGATTTTGCAGCAGCTCGTAATACGGTGATAAGTAGCACTAGGTTTCCAAGGCTAAGGATCCACACAGCAACCTGGCGCTCTCCTGACGGTCGAACCACCAACCAAATCGACCATGTGCTAATCGATGCGAGGCACGCATCCCACATCCTCGACGTGCACACATTCCCAGGGGCAAACGTCGACTCTGACCATTTCCTTGTCGCGGCTAAATTCAGAGCTCGACTGTCCAACGAGAAGAAGCTGCGAACCGCCCAGAAGAAGAAATTCGACGTTGGACGCCTTAGCACACCTGGAGTAGCCAGAGCCTACAGCGAGCGCCTGAGCATGAAACTCTCCTCTGTGCACTCACCTACCACAAACGTCAACAATCAGTGGTGCCAGTATCGCGACATCATCAAGGAGGTAGCCGAAACCACTGTAGGGTACCAGCCACCCCAGAGAAAGAGCCCGTGGTATGATGATGAATGCGTGTACAGGAAAAAAGTGACAGAAGATGCACACAAGAAAGCGCTGCAGCGCAAAACAAGGGCAGCGAGAGAAGAGTACCGAGCCAGGAGAAGGGAGGAAAAGAAGATCCTGCGTAGAAATGGACATCATGTAGAGAGAGTGATAGGGCACTACCAGTCAATGAAGAACTAGTTCCACCACCTAGTATAGAAGAAGTTGGCCTAGCTATAAAAAAAGCTTAAGAACAACAAGGCCGCAGGCTCTGATGGTTTTGGTAGGGAGCATGCACCGAATCATCAACCAAGTATGGGTGGAAGAAAACATGCCCGATGACTGGACTATCAGCTCCATATGCCCCATCTATAAAAAAGGCGATCCTATGTCTTGCAAGAACTATCGAGGCATATCCCTGTCGCATACAAGATCCTATCCGACGTACCGTGTGAACGTCTAAAACCGTTCTGCAACACACTAATCGGCACATACCAGTGTGGCTTCCGGGTCGGCAGATAGACTATAGACCAAATTTTCACACTGAGGCAAATCCTCACCACCTATTCATCGAGATAACATACATCGTCATGAGCTCTATATGGCGATGGCCGAATTCGGAATCCCGGCAAAACTGATTCAGCTGTGTCGCGTGACGCTGGAAAACACGCGCTGCAACGTGCAGTTTGGAAGCAGCTCCTCTGATCTATTTCAAACTTGCACCGGATTTCGGCAAGGAGACGCGCTATCATGCGATTTCTTCAATCTCGTACTGGAGCAGATAGTGCGCAGGGCAGGTGTCAACACGGAAGGCACTATCTTCAACAGATCCGTCCAGCTGCTGGGCTATGCGGACGATATTGACATCATCGGTCGCTCCCAGCGTGCCGTGATAGAAGCGTTTACGGCGATTGAAGAACAGGCGAAATCCGTTGGCCTTGAAGTAAATGAGGACAAGACTAAATACATGCTATCAAAAAACAAACAAGCATCTGTCCACCGCCTAGGACAAAACGTCACTATTGATAGCAACAACTTCGAGGTAGTTAAGGAGTTCACCTACCTCGGAGTAAACATGAACTCCACGAATGACACCTTAGTGGAGATCCGGCGAAGAATTACCCAGGAAACCGTTGCTACTTCGGTTTGGCAAAACATCTGGGTTCAAAACTCCTAACTCGAAGGACGAAATGTGTAATCTACAAAACTCTTATCCTGCAATCCTACAAATAAGGATTTGTTTGTAGATTTTTTTAATTTTATTAATCAGTTTGAATTTATTTTTTTATCTGAAACACATGTCGAAAAAGGTAAATGTGAAAACTTCCAAGGAAAATTAAAAATTTTTTAATGTAAATGGATTCCAGCAACGAGAATACACTCTAAAGGAAGAGCGATTGGAGGATGCTATATCGAATTCAAGAAAAATCTTGAAGGACTGAAATGTGAGATCAAGGATGTTTATGAATTGGCGTATCTGACTATTCAATGTGGGAAAGCTAAATACAGTTTACTGCCATCGTACTTAAACTGCAATAGCTGGGAGCAAGACTTTGAAAAACTTAACCAGTTGATAAATGAGTTGAGTGATACTAACATGATGATAATCGGTGACCTAAATGCAAGAGTAGGTATCGAAAGTGGAGCTGAGAACAATTTGGAAGGAGTAAGACGCCTCTCATTGGATACAACATGCGATGCAAGAGGCAGAAAGCTTCTAGATCTTTGTGATTCTCTTGGTCTGCGGATTTTAAATGGTACAACTGCTAGTGATGAATGTGGAAATTTTACATTTGTTGGGAAGCAAGGATTTCACGGTGATTGATTACTGTCTGATAGGAAATGAATTGGTGGAATGCGTAACCGACCTGGAGGTAAAACCACTTCCCTACTCGGATCACGTACCTATTCTGGTTACATTTAAGCAAAATTACACTGTAGATAAGAGGACGAAGGATATGAAGGTGGTCCCGAAACTGATGTGGAGCTTTATAAAGGCACCTTCATATATAGAATGATGTTGGATGAAAAGATACCACTGCACGCAGATACTGGTCTTCTGGGAATTGAGGCAAGTATCAAGAATTCCTACTCTGCCTCTAGAAGGAATACTTTTAACAACAGGGAAAACAAGAAACCATAGTACGACGAAGAGTGTGAGAGAGCAAGACAAATTTCGTTCGCATGGCTTAAAGCGTTCAGAAAACACAGTGGACGATTTACCAGGGACGAGTATCTTAATTCCAACAAAAAATACAAGTTAGTGTGCGTCAAAAAAAGGGCAAAAGTACTACGAACTGGAAGCAGAAAAAGTGGCACTCTGTAGAAATGCATCGGAGTTTTGGAGGCAATTAAGGTGTGTAAATGGAAGAAGATATGTTATGGGCAAGGAACTTAGCCCTGACGTACTGAAGGAATATTTTGAAGGACTACTCAACCCAACAACTAGCATCGTAAACTTTCAATTTGCTCCACCTGAATATTAAGGGCTGTGTCCAATAATATTTTTGAGAATGGAAGCGTCCCGACGAGGCTAAGGGAAGCATTGATTTTTCCGATTCATATAAAAAGGGTGATACAGCCGACCCACAAAACTATCGTGGGATTTCGTTTCACAACGCTTCATATAAAATTTTTAGCAACATCTTACAGAGACGACTAAATGAATGGATTAGAGCCAATAACCTACTAAAAGAATTTCAAGATAGATTTAGACCTGGGTACTCCACTATAGATCACATATTTGTCCTTACCAGCATAGCAAACGCATTCCTTAGAAAAGGCAAGAAGTTATGCCTTCTTCATTGATTTTAAGCCGGCATTTGACTCCATTAACAGAGGTTCGTTATTGTATAAACTGTATAATATGGGAATGTCGATTAAATTTGGAAGATTGATAGAAAGCCTTTATGAAAATACCTTAGCAGCTGTATGGGATGGAGAGGGACTTTCAGAGTGGTTCCGTACCTTGGCGGGCGTAAGACAGGGATGTGCACTAAGTCCCAGCTTGTTTGCTCTATTTATTGAAGATCTAGTAGATTTTTTGCCAGGAGTGGACTATGCGGGTGTGCAGTGCATATTAAAGCCCTAATGTTCACGGATGACGTCGTGCTGTTGGAGCATTCACCTGAGAGCTTACAGCTTATGATCAATAGACTACAGGATTATTCTCGATTATGGAGCTTGGAAGTCAACCTCAGTAAGTCAAAGATTATGATATTTAAAGAAGGTGGAGGTAGAAATTGTCGAAATGAAAAGTGGGAATATAACCAGGGGTCAGATCAAGTAAAATAAAAATGATTGAACTACATCGTTTTCACGCATACTGTCTCTATCATATCTGTGGCAATAAACAGAGACTGCTATATATTCGAAACGATGTCGTTCGATCGTTTTCATTTTACGTAATCTGCCCCCAGAAACCGATTGAAATTGTAAAGGTGTTCAAATACCTCGGAGTCTACATCACTAAAAATCTCAATATGGAGTACTATCTCAAGGAGAAGCTTGCTAAGTCCAAAACTGCCATCAATACGGTATGGAGGAATTGCTTCAGCAGTAGATACTTGACGTATAGCAGTAAGTATAGAGTCGTTGAAGCGGTGTCCGAGTCAATTATGTTCTATGCGGCACAAATCTGGGGTGGCAAACAGTGTTAAAAAACTCTTAAGATTTTTTATTAAAATAATTTTTAATCTACCCCCAAACACGCCTAACTATTTGCTTATGCTTGAGACCGGATTACCACCACTGTTTATAAAGACGTTGAACGGTTGAACATACAGGCTGATTATGTCCTTCGAACATAGTTCACGTTAATTAAAATCCAATCAGGCAGACGGCAAAGCCATGCAAAATGATTTTGTAAAAATATATTGTAATACTTTAGGTTAAGTAATAAAATCTTATCTTATCTTATCTTAGAGTCAGTCTACGGCTTGATTCATATTTTATGTTAATCGAATTTTTTGGTTAATTTCGACTATATAGTTTGGAAAAAAATGGGTGGAGAAAAACCTTAACCGAAGCAGAAGAAGGACAAATCAAAGCTTAAAGGAAGCTCGCCTATTTATTGTTAAATTAGCTAAAAAAATTGAGAGGACCCGACACGTTATATCCATATTTTTAATTATGAGTTTGAGTATGAAAAAAATGTGTCTGCGGCCTATATACACAACACAGTGCCCTTTTGAATGCGAAAAGGCGACTTACATTAAAAATGGCGTTAAATTCTCACCGCTCTTTGGCAGAAATCAGGGAAGGATGGTGGTCAGCGTTGTGCTGAAGTACCCAATTGGGTAATTTGGCTCAAGTATTTCAACTTTGGCTCAATGCTCCGAGCCAAAGAGAAATGGCTCACATTTTTATTAAGACTTAAACTTCGTTCTTAAAAAAGAAAACGAATGTTAAAAAAATTAAATTTACTCAACTGAACCCCGTCACAAAACAATCGCTGATTAAAGAGACTCAACCAAGTAAACGCACTCATTCAGCATTTCATATTCCTATCGGGAATAATGTATGGAAATGTTTCCCATTAGAGACGAACTATACAGAGTCATGTCGCTGACCCGAAGAGTCTTTGATTCCAACTCGGAGGGACAGTTGCACCCCGGACTGTAGCCCGGACTGTAGCTCCATCTAAGTATAAGTAACAAAAAGATCTCTGACAGACATCAGGCATATTTGTTTCGTTTGTCTATATCCTTCAGAGTGGTGTCATGGATTATGGCTGTACCTCCTCGTATTAGAGCCAGCATCTGTTTGAGGGTTGATTCTATGGTAGACTAACCATTTTGAGCCCAATAGTCTTACTCTTGTTGCGAAATATATGAAGCGATTTCCACGTCTTCAAGGTATGGCCTGCAAGCTTCATTCTCCAGAAATGTCATCGTCTTTAGATGATACTTGAAGTTACCTTATGCTAGTTACCTTTGGCTAGAAGCCAAAACATTTCCACGGGCACAGAAGTAGACTTCTTAACCATGTTAACTTAGAAATAACAGAACTTTTTAAATACTGACAATGTAATCAGGATATTAAGGCGGGTGTAAGACCTCTTGATCTATAAGAGCTAGCTAAGACCAAGAAAGTAGGTAATATTTTCAATCAAAATTTATAGAAATCCGACAAACGGCGGATTTATCTTCTCAATTTTTAAAATGACTCAAAAAAAATAAATTGCCTAGATATTAGTCGAACGACTTCTGGAGTTTTTTTTAGATCGGTTTAAGGTCCCTCACTCTTCCAGAAGCATCCCGTAATCGCGTAATAGTTCTGCTGTTTTTCGATGATTTTGCCTTCCAGCGAACTACCAAACAAAAAAAAATTGAAGGAAATCTTAACAAGTAAAGCACCCCCCCCCCCTTTCTCTTAAATAAAGTGGCTCAAACTTATGTGAAATGGCTCGGAGAATAGCTCAACTCAAAATTTCTGCGGAACAACGCTGATGGTGGTATCAAAACAAGTCTCCTAACTATGCGTCATTTGTTTCGAATACTACGCATTTAAAAAGACTAAAAATCAAGAAGAAGTCACCCCTTAACCCGGTTCGAAAAGCTCAACGCCTCCGTATTTGTCGCGTACATGTGATCTGGACTTCGTAGTGTTGTCTTCTCCGACGAAGTTTGTAGTATAAGCAATATTCACCCAGAAGCCATTGAGGCCCATTGTGATTACCCTTTTGTAGTACATGATAGGACATGCATCTAACAAAACCATTCGGATCTGTTGATGAATCTTTTAAAATCTGATAGAGGTATCGTTGCTAGATCTTCCAAGCCGTCGAAGAACCGTGTTCCCATACAAGAGTAGCGGCGCTCTTGGAGGGCTGGGCAGTGACACAGGAGATGTTCCACAGATTCTATTTCCTCTTCATCTCTGCAACTTCTGCAGAAGTCATTTGTGAAGATCCCTAGTCTTTTGGCCATGTTCCCAATTATGCAGTGTCCGGTTATTACCCCGACGAGCACTCGGATTTGGTTTCTTTCAAGAGATGTTAGGATCTTTGACCTTTTTGTGTCGATTGTGGGCCACAAGCTACGAGTTATAGTACAACCGGGAGTGTTGTTCCATCGTTCCTTAGCCAAGTTTAATGTGACATTGTCAATGAAACCCTTAGCTGCGTTGAAAGCTGGTAATACTTCTCTGTCAGCTAATAGTACGTCCATTTCAGAGCCGCATCTGGCCAGTTTATCCGCTGCCTCGTTCCCTTCTACACCAACATGTCCAGGAACCCAGCACAGCATTACTGTGTGATGGTCTAATGCTCTAAATGCCGAGAGACACTGGCTTACTGATTTGGAGTTTACCAGATTGGAGTTAATCGCCTTAAGTGATGCTTGGCTGTCTACGCAGAAGGTGATTTCCATTGCTGGTAGTTCCCTCGCTAAGACAGTTTGCGCTGCTTTCTTAACCGCGTAGATCTCCGCCTGGAAAACGCTGCAGTGATCTGCCTGTTTAATTCTTCTGAGAAGACTCCTGCTCCCGTTCCATTCTCCGTCCTTGAGCCATCTGTGAAGATGGGTATACCTTTTATGACAGTACTCGGGGAGAGCCAGTCCTTCCTGTCCGGTATACAGACTGTAAAATTTTTGTCAAAATCATACCTCGGTTTCTTGTAGTCTGTGAGTGGCATGAGGCCGCTCTGATCAAAGATGTGTGAAGTATGCGTGAGTGACCGAATGACTCGGGCTTCCAAATTTTGTTCTCTCGTAGTATGAGATCACCTTTGGCTGCCACGTTCTAAGTATATAGCTCGATGGGTTGTAGGTTCAGCAACAGCAACGTTTCTAGACCCAGTTGTGGTGTAGATTTTAGTGAACCCGTTATACCTATGCAAGCAATTCTTTGCACCTTGTTCAGGTTCTTGAGGTAGGATTTTGTGTTAACAGCCTCCCACCATACGACCGAGCCATAGGTCAGAATTGGTCTCACGATCGCGGTGTACATCCAGCGCACCATGTTCGGTTGTAAGCCCCACTTCTTCCCGAAAGCCTTCGTGCAGGCGTAAAAGGCATTTAGTCCTTTCTTCATTCTTTCTTCCGTGTTCTGTTTCCAGCTTAATTTGGAGTTGAACACGATACCCAAGTATTTGGCTTCGGATGAGAGATTAAGACGAATGCCTCTCAATTTTGGTGGTTCCCATTTTGGTATCCTATATCATCTGGTGAACAGGATGAGTTCAGTCTTGTTAGGGTTAACCGATAGACCGTTGTTCTCCGTCCACCTAGAAAGCTCTGATAACGGAGATTCCATGGCTTCACTAATTGTGGGAAGATATTTTCCTGAAATCAGGACAACTATGTCATCTGCGTAGGCGACCACCTTCATACCCTTGTTGATGAGTGATTCAAGAAGTTTGTTTATTGAGATGTTCCATAGGAGGGAAGATAAGACCCCACCTTGTGGCGTCCCTCTATTAACCGATCTCTCAATGGTACTGTCTCCAAGACTGCTGCTAGTGATTCTGCTGTTAAGCATCTATACTTTTATAACCTTTTTAGACCTCTGCCGTGGATTTATCAACATGATAATGCGCCAATACATACAGTCCTGGTTCTTGAAACGTACATATAGAGAGCCAAAATGTAAAGCTAAAGCTGATCGCCCTACTCACTGGATTTGAATATCATCGAAAAAGGTTGGAAATGGTTGACACGTCAAGTATATGGATCGGGACAACAATATTCGACTAAATCTAAACTAACCCAAGCCATATCGAATTAGCTTGGAGCTTGATTTCGCTAAATTGTTTGGCCAATTTGTACAAGAAAACAAGCAGCTTCTGTGGGACAGGGCAGAGGTACCACAAGTTTCTATTCTGGTATGGGTCCTCTTCTATTTTCCCTTTATGTTTACGAAATCCCAACATAAGTATCCACATCGTCATTAATACACATAATCATGAAAATATGCAGGGGCCAGATTATGTAAGATGAAAACGATCGAACGCTATCGTTTCGACAATAGCAGTCTCTGTATATTGCCACAGATATGATAGAGAGAGGTTTAGTGAAAACGAAAGCGGTTTTCGTTTCGTTTTTTACAGAATCCCACCCCAGGTTTATCGGAATTGTCACCGGTATGATTGAGGACGTGCGATCAATTTTGATCTACCTACAGAGGATATCTGACCGGTCCGAGAGGAATGGGCTATTTTTAAGGTCCGGGAAAGCTAAATGGTTTGTTATTCGTAACAGGTCTCTGAACTTTTCTCATTTCCTGATATAACACTTAACGGCTCCAGAATAAAATACAGTGGTGGTCCAGTATAACGAATGATATAATGTCCAGGTGTATTCGTAAAATCGAAAAATTCGTAATATCGAGCACATTTTACTTTTACGAAACGTTAAATAAAATGTACAAATATTGTTTCTTTTCATTAGTTTTAATTCATTTATTCATAAAGTTAAAAAAAAGCAATTCAAAGTAAAAAGTAAAAAAGTCTGGAAGCTATCATTAATTTTTTAAAAAGAAATCAACAATAAACGTTTGTTTTCGTGAACTTTGAACGCAGCAATTTACAGCTTTTTCTTGAAGACTTCTTAGGACAAATATTTTGGAATGTTCAACGTTGTTTTCTTCGGCCCATTTCATACACGAGTTAAAATTCTCAACCGCATCGATATGTTTTACTTTCTGAACAGAGCTTGGACCCATTTCTGTGGAGCTAGCATCTTCATCATTGTCAACATCAATAACAACGTTTTCTTGAAATGTGCTGGTACGACTATCTTCTGCAAGAAACATTTCAGCATTGTTCCAAGACTCCAAATCCTCTGCAGAGACCTTCAATGTCAAAAAAGGATTTAGACAAGGCGATGCGCTGTCATGTGACTTCTTCAACATCGTTCTTGAAAGAATAGTGCAAAACTCAAACGCTAACACCAGAGGCACTATCTTTCAAAAGTCCGTCCACCTACTCGCCTACGCCGACGACATCGACATAATCGGCAGAACGCAGCGTGATGTCACTGGCGCGTTCGTGGGCATTGAGACGGAAGCGGCGAAAATGGGTTTGGCGGTCAATGAGGGCAAGACAAAGTATATGCTGTCATCAAGAAAGGACACCCAACACCGACGTCTTGGACAGAATGTCACTATAGACAGATATAACTTTGAGGTGGTAAAGGACATTGGGCCTTACCAATAATCATTTTTAGTCTTCAGCTTAAATATTTTGACGGTCACAATGGATAATTTTATATGGAAATTTTCGCCATTGTGACTTCGTAAAAGTTAGCCTGGACACTAAAAATGATTATTAGTACCGCGGTTTGTCTACATAGGCTCCGCTATGAACTCAGACAATGACATCAGCGCTGAGATTAAACGAAGAATAACTCTTGCCAATCGCTGTTTCTTTGGGCTAAGAAAGCAATTGAGTAGCAAAGCCCTCTCTCGAACAACTAAAGTGACCCTTTATAAGACCTTAATCATCCCAGTCCTACTTTATGGACTCTATCAAAATCAGATGAGCTTACTCTTGGTTGCTTTGAGAGGAAAGTTCTTCGAGTAATTTTCGGTCCCGTCTGCATAGACGGTGAATGGAGGAGGAGATACAACGACGAACTGTACGGGCTGTACAGCGACATCGACCTAGCCAGAAGAGTGAAGGTCCAACGACTGCGGTGGCTGGGTCATGTAGAGCGAATGGACGTGAATGCTCCGGCCCGGAAAATCTTCGAATCCACACCCGAGGGACGGCGCAGTAGAGGAAGATCGCTACTCAGGTGGCGCATGCAAGTGGAAGGGGACCTCAACCAACTTAGCGTGCGAGACTGGAGACAGCTGGCCAAAGATCGTGCTGGCTGGAGATGGAGACGCTTGTTGGTTGAGGCCCAGGTCTACCCCGGACTGTAGCGCCACCTTAAGTAAGTAAATAAGTAAGTAAGTAAGTAAAACAAATAAGAACAAACTTGTAAACCGAAAGCATTATGAGTGCAAATACGTAGCAGTAATGCACAATAACAAAAAGTTATACATACAATACACACATTCACAATCCAGAGAATTGCTTTACACCTGCCTACATAATGTATGTACATATTTATTTACTAAAGGGATGTATAAAAGACACATTCGTTATATCGAATGTCAACCCTTTTTTTCATACGTTATATAGACACACCAATGAAATTGAAAAAAGTGTACGTTATATCGATCATTCGTTATATCGGCATTCGTTATACTGGACCACCACTGTATGTTGATTTGGCCAAAAATTTGAGAGTGATATTTAATATTTAAAGTCTTACGCCAAAAACACTAATTCGAGTTCTTAGCTATATGCTCATCGAAATTGTCTGCTTCTGTAAGCAAGCTTACCGTCGCATTTAATAATATAGCGCGCTATGTTTATAACTTGAATAGTTTCTAATTATTCCAAATCACTTTATAAAACGACTCTATCCACTTTACTTCGACTTCGCTCACTTGTCTTGTTATCTAACGTGTTGCAGACACAACAGCCAAGTTACCTTTTTTTAAAAATTGCGTTTTACTTCATCTAACAGATCCCAAAAACTCGTTCACGTCGCATGCTTAATATCGGAACTACAGTTTTTCATTAACTCCATCCCCTTATTGTCTGACAATTAGGACATTGTCAGACTCATTGGAAATTGTCAGATGTCGTTGTTTATGGTTGCTGCCAATACCTTACAATTTTTTCATTGACAGACTGTTTAACCGGTAGAATTGACGCGAACTTACGGAATAATTGACGAAATCGATGAAACAGGGATGCGGAACAGGTACCTACTGCAGAGACCGAAATGCATCGCCAGTAGCTTTAGCGTAGAGTCAACCGCAAGCCGCTCATGAGCATATTGGTGCCTTGCTTTTGGATGTGTGGAGTCACCAAAGCAAAAAGATCATCGAATTGCTTCGAGTCCATCCACAAAAATTTACGTTAGAGTTCTGGCTCCTCAGCTCGCAATTCGACGAGTAATTTGGAGTAGAATCCCTCCTGCTGACTGGCCACCCAATCCTTTGTCCAAACACGACGTCGTTACTGAGGCAATTCATCATCATCAGGCAATTTTTTGATCCATTAACCGTACTACGAAAAACAACCCACAAGACTTTGAATTTATCTGACAATGTCTGACAACAGATCGACTAATTTTTCATATTCAAATATCTGCCGACCGTGTGAACATACAATTTTCAACCTGACAATGTTGTCAGAAAAGTAATTGTAATGCTGGGTTTCCACTTGTCGATTTGAAATTGACAATTGACGTATTTTTATGCCAATTAAAAAATTGGCAAGTGGAAATAGCGAAAAATTGCTTGCCAATGAATTGACTAACAGCGTTTGTCAATAACTGACAAAGAAACCACTGGACAAGTGGAAATAGCTGAATTGTCAAACAAAATGTCAGTTTGTCTATAATTGGCAGTGAAAATTAATTGGCATCGAGTTCATAAGTTGGTCAATCAACTGACAAACGATTTTTTGCCAATAATTGACGTAAGTGCAAATGAACTGACGGCGGTTTCGTTCAATGACATAAACGCGAGAGCTGTCAAACTTTGTCAATCAACCGACATGTGGAAACCCACCTTAAGACGTCGCGTCCATCTGAAATTGTCAGACTTTGGGACGAAATCTTACAACCGTCTGAACAGAGAATTTTGTATTGTAAGGTAGGCTATTGTAAACCCATTGTTAGTCATTGTCAGAGCATTGACAGATCTGACAATATTGTAAAATCGTGTGTACCTACTTAGCTTTAATATACAACTTTAGTGGATAGATACCTTCATAAAGGGTATTTCTCAAGCAAGGCGGTCTTAATTCTCACTTAGAGTTTTTCGTGAAGTTATTTCCCTGCAGGACCATTGTTACAATACAGGAACAACAAAACAAGTATAGATTAAGAAAAGAACACATACACTGAAGGACACAAGAGTTTCTTATTACAATTTATTACACATATCGTACCAATCCTCATCCCCATTCTCTCAATCCAGCTGCACTATGTCAACCATAATGAGGCAATCACTGCTTGACACAAACTAACACAATTGTATAGACATCAAACAGTCCTTCTTATCTCTGTGGTCATTACATAAGCATCAACAATATATGCTTTTATTTTTACTAAACTGTATATCTGAAAAACCCCTCCAGGGCATTCCTTTTATTACCCAAACTCATGCATCTCTTGGGACCGGAACCTATTTCATCAGAATTACGACCATTATTCGTATCTTCCTCTCTCTCTGGACGTTTTTAACTTCGAATTTTCGGAACTAAAGTCAACCAAAAACTAGATTATTTTCTTTTTATGTTTACACTGCTCAGTGGTGGTCATTGTGACATTGTCAGGAAACTTTACGACAAAGAATCTTTCTTTTATGCTAATACTTGCGTATGAGCATCAGAACGTCTGTGTGGGTGTGCCCCATCCAAAGCGCAAACACCTCGGGCACGAGCCGTATCATTACATGTGCTCGCCTACCGGAATCCTTTCTACCCGCATAATGATCCATTAGGGGGTGGTAAAATTGTTATTAAAAGCAACTGAGAAAACCTCTCGGCAGTATTGTACATGGGACAAGTACAACATAAAAGCATTGACCGCAACAACGGTCCAATTGGGATGCGTGTTTTTCGCTGAATAAAATTTGATATTTTATTTTGTGGCATCGAGAAAGCAATCCTGCAAAATGAAATGAGCCTCTGGGAACGGAAGGCCCGTTGTTGACCGTTCACTGCTAATACCTTGGACATAATACATGACATCGGTTCGACCCTTTTAATAATACGACCGCCGATTTCAACAAAAAAAAAACGTATCCCTTATGGGATTTTTATTTTACTCGTAATGGCCATTCGGAGACTTGCTAGGTTTATTTTTTGTGGACATGGGAATGATTTTTTCCAGGTGTATATAGGTACGACTGTAATAACCGTTGGTATTAAGGTACAATGTCAGGCAAATAATGCTTAAAAGCACTATTATTCTTAAATGATTGGGCAAGCGTACACTTATGGTATTTGCAAAAACAAATACATAGATACCTACTCCCGAATCCCGATATGTACATTATTATGCATTGTATTAGTGCTGAGTCGCAGGCATGATAGTAGGTAGTACCACTAGTTCAAAAGATTGGACTTACTTGAACGCAGTTATTAGTTTTGGGGGTTCAAAACGGCCTAAAGCCATGAGTTAATATTTTAAGCGACGGGTCAGGCGATAATATTTTCGATTTCAAAATTAAGTTATATTTCTTGTTGACACTTGTTGAAAAAAAAAACTCAAGGCAATGGATCTCTTTCTTTAAAAGAAAAGTCCCAATTAATAGAAAAACGTTAGAACTTTATAGCCTGCATTTTTTTAAAGATACTTACTTATCGGGCTCCCGACCCGTGTAGAGTGTCTGCCTGAGATACTGCAGGCTTCCATACTTTACGATCCCGGGCACGCTACTTCCAGTTGTGGCTTGGCATCCGCGCTGGCTTGGTCTTTGAAACGGAGGTTCGGTCTTCCTTGTCTTCTCGAACCTGGGGGCTGCGATTCGAAGATCCTCTTAGCTGGAGCATTATTCTCCATTCGCTCGATGTGGCCGAGTCAATGTAGTAGATTTTTTTTGGCTTTTTGGACTACATCCACATCTTGGTACAGCACATAGAGTTCGCGGTTGTATCTTCTCCTCCATTCGTCCTCTTCGCACACAGGACCAAAAATCCGCCAAAGTATTTTTCTTTCGAAGGAGCCCCAGTATCAGCTCTCCCTTCTTACTTATCGTCCAGCACTCGGCGCCTTAAGCAGAACTGGCAGGATAAGGGGTTTGTAGAGCACACATTTCGTCCTTCAAGTTAGGAGTTTTGAACCCTATTGTTTGGCCAAACCGAAGTAGCAACGGTTTCCTAGGGTAATTCTTCGCCGGATCTCCACTAGGGTGTTATTCGTGGAGTTCATGTTTACTCCGAGGTAGGTGAACTCCTTAACTACCTCGAAATGTTTGCTATCATTAATGACGTTTTGTCCTAGGCGGTGGAGATGCTTGTTTGTTTGTTGAAAAGAAAACCCTCCAATCTGCACAATATGCAACACAATTACCTACTGACATCAAACACATTCTGGGATTAGGACAATGCTCTCTGCCAAACTCGATCATCGACGCCTTTAAAAACAACTCAGTTATTGCAATTCTAAAAACTACTACATACTATAATTCAAAATATCTATAATTTGTGAATTCATCAATTTATCTACCATTAAAACATAATACCTATATATTTTTTTCCTTTTACATTAGGGCCGATAATCTCTGCAGCTAGATCTCTTTAATTAATATTAGCCTAATAATTTCTGTAATTATTCTGTTAATAATAAATAAAAATAAATTGTTTCCATATATTATGGCTTTATTAGTAAGAGCAAACATTCCCATTAATTATGGAACACAACATCGTTCAAGTGGCTGCCTCGGCTGGCTTGGCAGTAGCGCATTCTGTCACTCCAATTTTCCAAGACCTTGTTGACGGTTTCGGGCTGTAGATCACGGATTGATTGGATGATATTGTGGCCTTAACTGCTTAAATCGTTTCCCGATTGTTGGCATAACATCGGTCCTTCACGGTTCCCCACAAAAAAAGTACAAAGGGGTCAAATCGCAACTCCGAGGCGGCCAATTGACATCGCCAAGACGGCTGATAATACGATTTGGGAATTTGGTGCGCAAAAGATCGATTGTGGCATGTGTGGCATGTGTGGCATGGCGCGCCATCCTGCACGAACCAGAGGTCGTCCAAATCCATGTCTTCAATTTCCGTAAGATAAAAGTCGGTTAATATGGCTCTGTAACGCACACCGTTGACCGAAACGTTGTTCCTAGCCTCATTTTCAAAAAAAAAATGGTCCAATAATGGTTCGTGAATTGAGTCTCTCACTGTCGGCTACAGCCTATACAGCAGCCCCATTTTTGTCTGTGCGGTCATACGACGAAAGGGGCTATGAGTGTTGTCCACTATAACATACCAGTCTCACGCACTTTTTGCTCAAACTTGGTGGATGCGCTTCATTTCGGCCAAAAGTTATTTTCAAAAACGCCTTAACCGAGGCGGGAAAAGGACAAATCAAAGCTTATTTATTGCCAATTTAGCTAAGAAAATCAAGAGGACACGTTATATCCATATTTTTAAGTAATGAGTCTAACTATGGATAAAAAGGTGAAAGGTGTGCTTTCAACTGCGGAAAGGCGACTTATATTAGGAAAAGCGTCAAATTCTCACGACTCTTTTCCAAAAATCAGGAAAAATGTGGTATAACAGCAAGTCTCACAACTATTCGTCGTATTATTTCGAATGCCAAGGAAATAAAAAGACTAAAAATCAAGAAGAAGAAACCCAGTTCGAAAAGCGCAAAGCCTTCGTTTTTATTACCTGGACTTCGTAGTGGCACCGTGTGGTATTTTCCAACGAAAAAAAATTAATTTCGAAGGCCCCGATGGCTACAGCTACTTTTTCCATAACCTCCGCAAAGAAACTCATCATTTGGACCGGCTGCATAGCAGAGTTGAAAATTACAATTTTTGTTAACCACAATGAATCCGTTCTCTGACTGATAAGGCTTTAACATATCTATTTCCATAACCTTTTTATACATCTGCCGTAGATCTAACAACATGATAAAGCGCCAATATATATACATACTGCCCGGGTTGTTCAAACGTATATTTATAGAGCCAAATTGTGGAGCTAGATATTAAGCTGACCGGACTACTCACCGGATTTGAATATCATCGAAAATGTTTGGCAATGGTTGACACGTCAATTTTATGGATCGGGACAACAATATTCGACTGTATCTAAACTAGTCCAAGCCATCGAATTAGCTTGGTTCCCGATTTCGCTAAATTATTTGGCCAATTTGTATGCATCCCTTCCAAACCGGGGTGGTGGGAATTTTGGAGCAGAAAGGTGCCTCAAAACACAATTGAAAATTTTTTTTAAATCTAAAATACTCCAATTACCTTAAATTAAAGTAATGTTTGTGTTACAAAGAAGCAGAATTCTCTAAAATGTTTTTTTACGTTTAAGTGTGCTATTCAAGTGGCGGAAAATTACGGCCCCACATTTTGCAGGTTTTTAGTTAATAATTTTTTGTTAATACTTAAGGCTTTAGTTTTAAATTTTCTTTCTGGTCGAAACACAACAATTAAAATGTAGGTACTTTAATTTAACAAAAATTTAAGTCTCTAGCATGCTTGGTTTGGGACCAGTGGGCAATATAAAACCGACCTTAGAGGGTGTGCTATTCAAGTGGCGCGGAGTGTAGGAATATTCATGTTCGAGCGTATCAGATTATCAAAAAATGCAATTAATAAATAAAAAGCCAACAACAAGCAAAAATACCTTAGCGTAACATACAAGTAGGTAATTGTAATTTTGTATTTAATAAACATTTATGACAAGTTAATAAATTCCCTTTTTAACGGAGCACCCTGTGCCATTTTCCGAAAAAATTACTCTTCCTCCTTCTTGGCTGTTTGACACTAACACAGTAATACCTACCAACATTGCTCCCCTACTACAATTGTAGCGTTTTCACTACATTTTTCGCCTTCAAAAAGTCACTACGAAAATTCGTAAAATATTCACTAAACACTACAATTTCAAAATTTCAGAAAATAAAAATCTAAAAGAAAAAAATTTAAACTATAATATTGAATATTGTGTTTGACCCTTAAGCACTTGCGAAGCACTTTTGATTTTCATGCAAACGCATTATATTTCCACAGGAATATTATAATGAAGATATTGTGCAATTTTGGGTAAATCTTAAAAGCGCCAAGAATTTCAAAGGAAAGCCAGCATTTACAAACTTATGTAATTACATGCTAACGTTATGTAGTTTGCCTCATAGTAGTGAAACTGCAGAACGATGCTTTTCAAACTTAAATAATTAAAGACGACTTACGAAATAATTTAGATATTTCTACTGTGGATACAAATGCAATCGAAGGAATTATTAAGGCATGTAGAAGGAGTTTTTGATCCACCCTCATCATTAATAACCTACGCTAATACTTTTTTCTACAGTGGCCAGCATAAGTATTTTGACAAAACTAAAGTTAATTCTCCTCATAATTTGAACTTACTTCATGTAAATTTTGGCATCAATGGAAAGGTCATTTAAATTCTGTTGGAATGATACACAAATTTCCTTAACCCATTAAGTACCCATTGAAAATTTAGAACTTTTGTAAAAGTCTACTATTTTGACTTTTTTCCTCGGTCAAACAAAAAAAATTTTTTGATGCAAAAAGTTTCTTCAAACAATTCTAATAGTGACTGCAAACAATTTTTTTCAAAAATCTCTTCGCTAATATTTTTAATGATTTTTTGAATGGGATGATTTCAAAAAAATTTTGTATGAAAAGGAGGAAAAAGTGGCTAAAATAGTAATTTTTAGCAATTTTCAAAAAATCATAAAAAATATTAGCCAAGAGATATTTGAAATTTTTTTGCAGTCACTATTAGAATTGTTTGGAGAAACCTTTTGCATCAAAACATTTTTTTTTTTGATACCGCGGAAAAAAGTCAAGAAAGTAGACATTCACAAAAATTATAGATTCTAAAATTTTTAAATGGGTACTTAATGGGTTAAGGAATTATATTAACCGTGTTTTATTGGGCATCTATATCCCAGCAAAGTAAAGTAAAGTAGAATCTTTAATACGCAACTACAACAACTACAGTCTACTTGACACTTCCGTAGCTGTTGTAATTGCGTGTTGAAGATTCTACTTTACTTTACTTTGCTAAGATAGATTTCCAGTAATACACGCCTATTGTTTTACTACACTTTAAATCCGCCACGCTACATTTTCAACCAGTTGGGGGGGCAACACTGCTACCTACTCGCTGATATAGAAATTGTCGAGAGTTTTCCTATTCCTACTCATTATTTTGGATAAACTATCTGCTCTGTTCGATACAATCTTCTGAATTATTGCCCATTGTGTAAAAGCAAGCTTCGTTTTCGCATCTAAACCACTGGTTATATTGTCTGACAATGAAGAAATTGTAATTGTAAGCAATAGTCGGATTCCATATAATCACCGACATCTAACAATTTCTAATGAGTCTGACAATGGACTAATTGTCTGACAATAATAATATTAATAGGCTGACAATGCCATTTCTGAATATTAGACCTGTTTTATTGCACATCTATCTTAGTGAATAAAGTAAAGTAGAATTTGAATTAGAAATTGAAATCGAAATAAACAAAAACCGAAATAATCGAAAAACTAAACAATAAAAGGCGAAATGCACTTAAAACGAACTAGTAAAAGACTAAATTATTTTTTTACGAAACAAATATAATCCAAATAATTGAAAAACATATTAATAAATAAAACGAAATAACAAAAAAAAAAAACGAGACAAAAAAGACGAAACAAACCATACCCAAAGAAAAGGTAACAAGTACCTTTATTTAAAACCCCATTTAGATAATAACCATAATTTTAGTTTCAGTTTCAGTTGAGATAACAGTTATCCCCAAAACACACGTGCAGAATTCACTGCGCAGCAAGGATATACATGTTCTTATGTAGTGATGCAAATGTAAATTCTGCACCCACCGCAGCACTGCAACATATCTCTATTTCTAAATCCACTGTGAATTAAATTAAATAGACTTGGCAGCATCGAATTTTTAAATTCAGCGCAACGAAACTTTTGAAAATAAAATACGAGTACATATATGCGAAATTCCTATATATTTGCAGAGACTTTTAGGTAGTAGATTCGCATGTGAAATATTTCCATATGGACTATACTATAATTTATAAAAATCACTTCCATTTCCACGAGCGCAGATTTCTCATGGGCTAACAGAAAAACTACAGCTCAATGGCGTTGATGGATGATTGGATATGTGGTTGGCTGGAGTACAGGTTGTGTGACTGCAGTTATATTTTAAAATTTTTTGAGCACATGCGAATTTCCGGTTCCTTTGTAAGCTTCAGGAAACTCGCATGCAAGCAAATTTCCTTAATTATATTATCGGAAATTCGAATCCATGCGAATCTAAAATATTATATCGTAAATTCGCATGTGTATGCGAATGTCTAGTAAATCTTTTTAACTGAACTGACAACTGAACTAATACGAATACCTTAACTGATAACTGATCGTCTAAATGGGGCTTCATAGATTAACGACTAGGTGCGATTATTATTGGAAGGATGATAACACCATGTTTTCTCCGGGTGTTTTTAGTGGATGGGTCCAGTGTTCCCAGGTTGAGGGGAAAATCGCCATTTTTGCCGATTTTTTAAGACGAAAGGGAAAAAAAGGGACAGGGATAAAAACGGGGAAACAAATCCAAAATGGGAAACATTTTAAAATCCTATCAAAAACAGTTTGTAACTGAATTTTTTAGAATGATTAAATGTTAACAACATACAAAAACAAGAAACGTGCCCATGCAACATCTCACTTTTTTGTTTGGATTCTGAATGCATTCATTCTTTTGACATTTCATAAAACTATTACAATGTCCTAGCCATACAGTCCTTACCATGAACGTCGTGTCAGAGACAGGTAGATTTTGAGTGAGTATAGAAAGGAGAAAGGTAGACCATACAGAAAATGGACCAAAAATCCACTTTCAGAAATAATTCTCGCATGGGCATGACATGACGTATGAAGGTTCTTTTTCGAAACCATAGCGCTTTCGATACAAATCTTCCTTTGGTATTTGCGTTGGTAGAGTGAGGAGGAGGACGTAAAAAGCGGGCGTCCGCTTCGGCTTTACCATACAATTTTTGTATTTTCGATTTAATTATTCCTGTCAAACTTTATTTCATTGCAATGGGGCGTTGCTTTTGACTATAGCCAAGTCGTTCATGTGAATGAAAGTCATGTCCGTGTACTGGGCCACACATCCCTTCCTATGAAAGTCGTTTTGGGCGAGACAGGTCGATTTTAAGTGAGTAGAAAAGAGAGACGCGATTTTCCCAACTAACCTAAAAATCGACCCGTCTTGCCCAACACGACTTTCATGGGAAGGCATGGCGTGGCCCATCACATAGTGTGTCCTTGCACTATGTTTAGATTCAAAATATTATGCGAATTTCTAAACAACGGCGGCACAACTTAATGGGTCAGTGAAAATAATTCTCATTTTATTTAGGATTTTGAAATGAAGGAAAACCCAACAAAAATAATACAAATAGTATCTCACGCAATTTGAAGCACTGTCCGAGTTCAAAAGCTGGTTACGCAAAGATTTTTTCTTCGGGGACAAAAACGGTTTTTTTTTTTGTTTTTCAAAGGGAAAAAAAGTAATTTTGGTGTTAATAAAAGGGGATTTTTTTTCTTAAAACCTGGGAACCCTGGATGGGTCAAGTCCCACACTACACTATCGCAAAAGCTCGCGTGCGATGTCTGTTAACGATTTTCACCCAGCTAAAACAAAATTTTGTCAGTAAAAAAATAACTTAATAGTTAGAGGTTCATCTCAAAAGCATAAAAAAAAGGTTGGAGTTTGATGAATTTCTCTTTTTAACACTATTTGTCAGAAAATTAGCCGAAGACAATTATTTGGCGCACGGCCTTAATATTTAGTTACGGACAAGTAGAAGTACGTCCGATGATCGTAGAGGTTTTCGCAAAAAAATATAGATAGGTAATTGTAAAGCAAGGGCAACTAATATTTTCAAAACCAATACAGAGACATCTATCTGTCAAAAAATTCAACTTTGACTTAACAATGTCTGAACTCATCCAATTGGTAAAATAGGGAGCTGAACTCTTAAATTAGAGTGTGTTTCATTGCTATTGTTTACTTCGCCGGAATCTGGTCAACAAAATGAAATTCGCCTTATTGCCTCGCATTTCTTTTTCGATTTGTATATTGTATACATCAGCTGCGAAGTTGTCATTACATATATTTTGCAGAGCATTTAACATATCAGTGGAAGAAAAAGTGTTTAATATTCATTAGAACATATTCACAATTAACCATCAAAGCAAATTTAATAATTTTCAAGGGAATTCACTTCGTGGAAAAGTGCACAAGTCTAAAGAAAATTTGCATTTTTCTCCAAAGAACTCGGCAAATTGATCAAAACTACTATCGCCGCCGCTGCTGGATATTACTATCTATCTTTTTCCAATCCGTACATCGGCAGTATACAACCATCTCTGTCGTCTACCTGCTTTTTCGGCGATACGACGACAACGTACCAAGAAAACGGCCATTTTTGTTTCATAGTGATTGGATCTCCAGTTGAAGTGAAATTGGTGAGTGCTTGTGGTGTGTTTAAAAAATTACATTTATTTTTAAATATATATAGTCGGTTAAATTGGGAAATAAATCTGTGAAAATACTCTCATTGGACAAGAAATAACAATTTGAATATTATCGACAAAGTGTCAGGAAAAATTGAGTGGGCTTACAATATCTAAATTCGAACTTAAAATTGGCGTCAATGCCATGAAGGCAGAATTTCAAGCAAATTCCAATGCCATTGCTGATTTTTGGTTGATAATTATTACTGACGGTGATGATGATGGCCTGACAAATCATTTGATTTAGCTACAAATGGAGCGTGTATATCGGAGACATAAATTCTGCTTGAATTTATAATTTGTAGGCCCGATCGGTGTGCAACAGCTTTTTTTTTTTGGTAACTGTGCCACTTGTGGCATTACTTAATTTTTTGGGGTAACATCATTCATAGCATTTTACTTTCTTTTTACAATCGCGCTTCCGTCCTCAGGGCCACTGCTAGAGTGGGTATTGTACGAAAAAGTGTTTTTTTTTTCGCATACAAGGCCACCTCCATGCGTATCCATTGCCAATAATTGCTGTCTGTTTGCAGTAATGAAAAAACGTCTACATTTTTGGTGATATAAATTTGGTTCCAATCAAACCGCACGATGGCCGACATATTTGGGGCACACCGCACAATTGCATCGATAAGGAACGCTAGTGTACATAAATAAATGCGAAGCAATCTAAACCTAGCCGCGACAATACATAGTACATATTTTGTTTTGAAAATTTTTCATTAATTTGTGTTCGTGTTGTCTTTGCGCAGGTACAGTTGTGAAAAATTTGTACACATCCTTCACTGAACGCGAGTGCAAAAGCAGAAAAGTCGTTTGTTGTTCGTCTTCCATTGATGGAGCAGTTGAATCGGTCGGGGTGTGGGGAGCGGTTTATTATTGAAACAGAACGCGAATGGGGCAACAATATGAACGCAACAAGAACAACATCCATGGTTGTGTTGTGACGTCAGATCAATGACCTGTTTACACATTTCGTTCTACATTTGCAACAATTTTACACTCGCCCACTATTATTCAAATGGTATTTTGAGTGACATTTAATCAATAAGGCTAATTGAAAAACTAGAATCTCCCTTTTTTCGGGAATGCTTTGCGCCTTTTCCTTGTTTTTTTTCGTTCTTCTAATCACGTAGACATGACGGCGAAGAAAACTACTTTGACCCCTTTTACACGCAGAATTTTTTCACTCATGACTCTTCTTAATTCTCTTTTGGGCACTTATGGTGCATTTATACGTACAGTGTTTTCACTTTAGTGCCTTGATTGTCAAATTGTCTTTGTTTCCTTTTTTTCTCATTCGTCGCTCGCGGCGCAGACCGCATACAGTTCGAAAATAGAGCAAATGCAGACGTCTATCGCGACTGAGTACGGTTTGAGAATAAAGCAACGCTGATAATAACGAAAGAGAGCGAAAGAGAATACAAGAATCGGATGGGAATTCGCGGCCCATCAGTGTTCGGCTATCCCCTGCACTTTTCATCCCCTTTACCATCACATTCTCGACACTAAAGTGAAAAAACTCTGCGTGTAAAAGGGGTCTTTCCAATTCGCCCAAAAAAACCCACACATCGCCATGCTGCAGAGTATGCGTGTACAATTTTCATATCCAAGTCCAAGCAGCTAAATGTGAATTCTTGTTTTGTTGTCAAACAATATTTTTCGTATTTTCCCTTTGCGCATGTTCTATTTCTTTGCGGCCAGCTGCTAATCGCACCCTCTGCTTTCCGTTTTTCAATCGTTTAGTCGGTGTTTGCTTTGGTGTTGTTATCCTTCCTATGTGTATGTATGCCGTTTTCGTTTCTTTTGCTTAATTTCTTAAATGTTGTCCATATTTTGAATTGAATTTGTCCAACTTGGTTGTTGCCGCCCGCCATTGCAGAGACCGCGCCGCAGTGATTTTGCATAAAAGATAAAAGTTTCTCTCCTTGATTTAACAGCGCGAATGGGAGCAAGTAAAAAAAAAATAATAAATTATTTTTCAAAGATTTTCTTGTGCACCGTTTTCTTAAGTTTTAATTGTGTGTACAGAGTAAATGGTGTGTATTTGGCGTGACTTTGGTGCATTTTTGGAAAAATGATCAAATTTAAGCAAAGGTAATGGCGGGCTTAACTTCTTTTTTTTTTCTGTGAAGTGAAAACAAAAAGAAGAAATACCTGTTTTTATTGGTACATCCAAAGTTGAAAAATATTATTCGCTGTGCATTGATTGGGAAGCGTATAGAATATCGGCCGTTTGAAGTGATAGTCAATTACCTATATTGAAAATTGTTTACAAGTTGTCTTGCAGGTATCGTGACAAAATGGTCGATTTTGAAATATTCGCGCATTGTGTTTTTGATAAAGATGTCCATATAGTTTAATTGCGCCATGCCCCAGGCAAGTAGTGTTGAGACAAATAAAATTTGTGTTAGATCTTCGCGAACAAAAATGGCGATTGAATTAAAATTAATGAATAAAATTCGTTTGTTCTTTGTCAATTCATTTTCCATCGCGAAATGTCTGCGGCGTTGAGTTATTAATTTGCATCTCTACTAACGATTCATTTGAAACATTAGAATGTCTATTTAAAATGTAAGTTCTTGTGCTGGACATTATACCCATATTTGGACAAATTCGCAACATATAAAAAGTTGGTGTATTCGGTGGTAAAGCCGCTATCGAGGGCATTGTTATACATAATTTTTTACGTTTCCATTTGACTGTTGGTTAAGCTAGTGAAGTGATCTATGTGCTTTTTGGTCAGCAAAAATTATGTAGGTATCCATCCACTTCTGACTTTTCCAAGTAACATTTCTATATCCTTTGCCAAGGCAAAAATGTTAATTAGGTAAAGTGAATTCGCCGTGGTTTAGATGACATTGTTTTGGAGCCACTAAACTCTGTTAAACGTTTAGAATAAAGTGCAAACAAAATAAACTGGATTAATATCATTTGAAGAAATATTTTGACGGGCTATTTCTATACGCTGTGTCCCCCTGTGTTAATTTTTATCTGAATGCATGCAGCCAAATCTAGTTTATATCCTTTCCAACCCTTCAGTGACAAGTTTATTCGTATTTAGCCGTTTACTAATGTATACTTCTTGATAATAAACTCTTATGTGTAGCTAGATAGTTTAACGTAGCAAAACTAGCGGTC
The DNA here is from genome assembly GCA_955612985.1 of Cheilosia scutellata. Lineage (NCBI taxonomy): Eukaryota > Metazoa > Arthropoda > Insecta > Diptera > Syrphidae > Cheilosia > Cheilosia scutellata. The sequence continues at coordinate 62,540,610 of OY015313.1, forward strand.
CGAAAATATTTATTGAGTTTATACATACAAATTCACTTTTCAAATAGTATGCGATGGGTAATAGGTATATATATATGCACATTAAATTGGTAACATTATTGTCTGCGCAGAAGCTCTAAAAATTAATTTTCTGCATTAGAGGACTGCCACTACTTGATGAGCTCTAGAACGCATGTTACAAAAAAAATGTTGGATTAGTGGGGGAAACATGTAGTAAATTACTTTGAATGGAATCAAACTTAAATTAACCTTGCGGGAAGAGTCGTGTCAAACAATGCTCTAGAGTCTAGACATTGGGAACTGGCTTTCTAAATCTTCCTAAATAGCATTTAGCATACATGGATCGAAAACAGTGGAAGAATGACACGTGTATCACTTCTGGAGGTAGCTGAATACTCGGCGCAGCGGACGAACTGGCTAGAGCCTAGGCTTATCGTGCGTTAATATAAAACGTTTCTAAAACATACATGCATAGCTGTTCTATAGGCTAACGTGGCAGAAGACGTCACTACCGAAAGGGCACTACATCTTGCGTAGACATATTATATAACAACTCACTTCTCACAGAAACGATTCTGCAAGAGATATGGTAGCGACGATAATCAGAAATTACCAAGTTTTGATGCGCTTGCATTGCACTTGCCAATCCCAGTAGATAAAGCATTTAATAAATTGTTTTCTGAATGACTTCAGTGTTGGCTCCGCCAACATTTTTAGCAATATGTATAATACACCCCTCTTACAATCGACCATGATTTCTAACTACATAGTCTTAACTGATTAGGGTATTGTGCGTCTCAAGATCTGAAACTTATTGGTATGATATTGAAGTTACTTACTGTCTATTCCTTTCTGACATACACGTGCAATTTAATGTCGACTAATTTGCGATTCAAAGCACAAGTCTTTAAGCCGAAACAGGATCGAAAAGTCAAAAGTTAATAAAAACATTTATTAATTTAAAACTTGGCATCTTCGAGCTCAAAAGGTCAGTGTTATAACGCGATACTTCGCAGTGTGGAGATCTTTGACCGCGGCTATGGCTGCTAACAGGGAATGAAATACATACTGGGGAATACTGTAGAAAAAACATCTATAAAGTTGTACCTGGGAAATATGTACCTCGCAACAATCCTGGACTTGATGGAATCGACCCTTGCAATGCTGGCCAAATTGGCTAACGAACGCGGGAATGCGGCTGAGAGAGAATTATTACAATGGACGAGTAATGATGCAGTTTATGCCAAAAACGTTAAAACAGAAGTTACGAACTACGTTACTGGCTATAGAGACATACCAGTCAACTGCAGAACACACGAACCAGCCAGAGATGCCAATCAAGTTTACTACGTTACTGGCTATAGAGACATACCAGTCAACTGCAGAACACACGAACCAGACAGAGATGCCAATCAAGTTTAACTTTCGAGCTCCGATATGCCGAAAGAACGACAAGGTACAAAATCTCCATATTAGCGCTGCAACAGTCTAAGAAAAGATGGCAAGATTTTAACAGTTGCAACCATGCATGGCCCGAATAAGTTGTCACAGGACAAGCAGCCTGTTAAATGTCAGAAAAGCACATATTGGAACTCGTGTAGGGGTACTTACAAGTCACTGCGGACTGGCCGCGAAACTAGGAACCATCGTAAATGATTTTTGTCTCGGTAGTTATATGGATGAGGAGGGAACGCTTTAATTATAAACCAAACTAGGGGAGTACAAGGAACTTGCAAATATTGCCTAAGAGAGATATGTATTAAACCGACTCTGCTTGTGTTGCACCTAATTTGCTCTATGTGAATCGCCGAACGCATCAAGGAAGAGTATCGTTCTGAGCGGCTGTTTTGTATTTAGTATTACTCCGTACGTACATAAAATGCTACCGACAATTTCCCACAAATTTTTCACTAATCGCATAAGATTAAGACTCTTGTGGGCGAGACTTGTAACACTAAATCGATTTTTTGTATGCATTCAAGTTTATCTAATAATTCTTTTATACAACATGCTTATGTGTATTTCTTGTTTACTTTCAGTTAATAACAATTATTGGAAATGTTGCAGAACAGATGAGTGAAATACCATCCTAACCTAATATATAACCTTGAAAATTTCTAAAAGAAATTAAAAAGCACAAAAAACATAAAAGCAATATTAGTTAACAACTAAAAAAACAAAGCAAAACACCATATACGAAATGTTTTCATTTCATAAGCCTAGAGTATACCGCTCAGCCGAAGGCTGTTGCATATGCAGAGCCAAATCTAGCAGGTAAATTGTTAAATGTCTACTGCTTGGCAACATATCTAACCCAATTATATTTCTCTCTGCAGTTCCAGATTTACAGACTCGAAAAAGTACGAAGAAGATTCAATAAAATGTTTTGATTTGAAGGAGCCACGTCATGGGGAAATTTGCAATGCTTGTGTACTTTTAGTTAAAAGGTACAAACGTCTGCCGACGGGTAGTAATCGCCATTGGGGACATGTAAGTACATATTAACAAATTAAAACAATTGGGTACTCAATGATTTGATATACAGGTAGTTGATGCGAGAGCAGGCCCTGGTATGAAATCCATGAGTAAATTCAAGAAACTCAAGGAGGAATCTACACAGCTCTCAAACAATGGATCATCAGATCGCACCCATAACCAGAAATCTCTAATACCAGAAAAATTCTCGAAAATATTTAAGAAGAACAAGAAAAAGACCGGTAAGGACAAAATGAAGGCTCAGATCACAGCAATGTCTAGCAAGCCGTGGGAAACGCAATCACTGCCTTTGACACCCGAATCCCTAGATAGTGACTGCGAAGATGTGCAATATTCACCAACAATCGAGTCAGCAGGCATTCATATTCGTCAAGCAATCAACCGGAGCGGTAGTAGAAAACGAAAATGTCTACCACCGAAAAAATTTCGCAGCAACCACATCGACAAAGTACAATTCTTCGATGAGAATTTGTGGGTTAAAAGAAAATCATGTTGCGGCATTGTATTCGAAAACAAGCAACTTGGTGCTATCATCTTGGATATACAGAACTACATCCCGTGTGCGGAACACAGGCGAAAACCGAGGGAAATTCCTGAAAGGACAGTGCTTACCTCGCACACCAGCGCTCAGCAGCAATATAACATAAAAACTGGTCCCTACCAATTGCCTTTTAATCCACCAGCGAACCGCAATCCGACCCCAGTGCTAAAGAAGCATCATTTGTTCTTCAAGCGTCAGTCGGAGAGTTTCCCACTTGGCGATATGAAGCAATTGAATAACACCAATCCCCCCAAGACTGATTTTGTACTAGATATCAAAGTTCTTCCCACCACAATTCCTACCTCATCAGCAGTGAAAGTCGCAAAACTAAATCCAGTCGACAATGGTCTCCACAATATCGCTCATTTACAGTCGACAACGATAAAGGTGCCAGCTCCATTTGAACAACAGCATACACTGCATAAACCATGCAGTAAATCGAGCTCATTTATGCATAAGGTAAAAACCGACACTGGTAAAATAGTCAAACATTCCTTGGAGAAATTCAGCACACTGCGACTGAAGCCATCTGAACTGTCTGACGTGAAGCACATGGTTAAGACCACGGATAAATCGTTCCTGATTAAGCCGGTGGCTACCTTTTCGCAGGATCGATCCAAAAAACTTGGTTTGGACATGATGCCTGGCTCCTCGATACAGTCGGTGGCGACGAAATTCAATGATAATTCTTCAGATTCGGGATTCGATGAAAATTTACAAGACAGGAAGTCTGTTAGTCCTATGGTAAGTAGATATAAGTTCGTTAGGTCATATGTGTGATTTATTTAATGTTTCCATTATTTATTCTCTTCAACAGCAGGATGACAATGAGAAGAAGATTATGACAATCCCTGTGCAAACAATGTATTTGGCCAGTGGCGTGCAGATACACGGCCAGCAACAAAATCTTTTACTCACGGGAAACGATGTGGCAGCTAAAATATTACAGAATCGGAAACAGGTGCAGAGTGTAAGCATTTTTTTATTTATTACATTTTCAGTTTGTACTATACCTTTTGCCAAAAGATCCCAGCAAATATCAGTGAACCAGGGCCTCTACCAATACACTTTACTAGTAAGCCTTGGCAAACATTCTCCAATTGCGCGCTCCAAGTTAAGGCGCCAAGTGACAAAGAACAGAAACAGAATTAGGAACAGAACCAGCAACAGAATTTAGCGACAGAAAAATGGCTGTTTGACGACAGAACGTAAACAAGTCTGTATTAATTGTTTCTGTTGCTTGCTGCCAGCTACAGAAATGCAATTTATCTCGGGAGGGAGGTTTTTTTATTTGCACAGAATAGCAAAGCCACATTTTTCTGGATCTGTTTCAGTTTTGTGTAGCTGAGCGAGCAACGTAAACTGAACCAGAACTTATAACAGAACGAAAAAACTTTCTGTTCTGTTCCTGTTTCTGTTCTTTGTCACTTGGTGCCTTTAGTTGAGGTAGTAACTTCTCTGTTTGTATTCGCCAGCTTTTGCAATGTCTTCCTCTACTGTCTCTACTGTATCGATCTACTAGGTTAGACCCGAAAATCCTATTTTACAGCAACAGAAAAGTGGTTGATTATCTTACGAGCAGGTTTATCTTGATCCTCTTTTCCAAAAATCCATATAGTCAATGGGAACTAGAATGACTGAGGTCTTACACCTTAGCAAGAATTATTCTTCGTTTGATTTTTATCTGAAAGTTGGAGCTTTAGATTGTGACTGATACGCGGGGTAGCGACATAAGTCCGCGCGACATATCTCCGCCGAACTAAGAAAGACATATCTCTGCACGGAGAGACATAACTTTCAAAACGACATAACTCGGCCAGAAAAAAGCGACATAATTTCGGTCGAAAAGTGTACCGAACGGAGATATGTCACTATGCCCTGATACGTATATGGTTTTTAAATAAAAAAAAATCTGTTGAATATCGATTTGGACCTGATATCGGACGAGCTATGCTGGAGTTACATTTTACCTTTTGGTAGTAAATGCTGTTTTTATTTAGAGGACAGCCAATTTGACTTCTGACAGCTCATTTTGGTTTGTCATAGACCAACAGGGTCTACGTTGATCATTTTGGCTCCAACCATCAAAAATAATATAAAGTTTGCTCTTTCTACTCAAATATCATATAGAAACCTTGTGCCCCCATTAAACAGTCTATTTGCATAATTTTTCTTTACAGAATCGTAATGGAGTGAAAATCGCACAAATCGTTGCCGGCGGAGCTGGTGGAACACAAAAAATGCGTGCAATATATAGTCAATCCTCTGAGGGAGCCATCATTACAACATCATCAACTTCACCCAACATTATTGCCATCCCATCGACAACGTGTACAACAGCGCCATCCAGCCACCTAAGCAAAACACCAACGAATATCATCCTCAACGGCCCCGGTGGCAGTGGCAATGTAATTTCTACCTCTGTACCAAGTCTGAATCAGAAAATAATCCTAGTTAAGACTAAATACAATAGCAATAATAACAACAATCAATCAGTGTGTAAGAATTAGCCCAAACTTGTTTCGCCCGACAATTATTAGTGTTCCGTTTTGATTACATTTTACATATATTGCTCGTCCAATTCAAGCATAATACTTTCAAGCCGGTCTGAAAGTAACGGTAAATACACCCGCAACACCAAGTATAGATGTAAAAAAGCGAAATTATATCTCAGTATTGTTTTTCAACAAGAAAAAAGGGAGCTCTCATTATCGTTGGTCAATAATAATAATAATTAAAAAAAAACAAACCGAATCGTTCGTAAACTGTTTATATCTATAATTTTTGCATTTAATTGTATACACAAAAAACAAATGTCTAATTTATTACGATAAAGATCTATTTTAATATTTATTTAGATAAAAAAGCAAACAAAAATCTTGAAAAAAAAAAAAACAACAACAAGCAATTGAATCTACTCTAATTGTGGTGAACAAAATTTGTATATGAGAACACTTGTGCATTTACTTTGTCTCAGACAAAATTCCAAGTGCATTTATAAAATAAAAATCTGAAGCACCAAATGATTATTAAATTTTACCCTACGAGGCAAGAAAAAATTAGCGATTTAGCAAAATTCATGTTACATACATATATACAATACATATATAGGTAGATACTGTTCTATGCCAGAGAAAAAAAAATTCCAAAACATTTTATGTGATTTAAATTAATTATTTTAGGTAAAACCCCACACAAGCGAATTAGGCAAATTTGTTATTTATTTAAATTAATTTAAATTAAATACATACTTACATGTATGCATACATGTGTGAGCAAAACAATCATTGTCTCTTCCTTCTGTTTCAGTTCTTTGGAATGTAGCAAGTAAATCGTTGATATCTTCTACCTTTTGTTTTTTATATAACGAACCTTAAGTAGATTCAATCATGTTTTTTAGACACGGAAATAACTTTCTCTCTCAATCAATCAAAGTACATATATATAGTATATCGGAAATAGAATTAAAAACTACTTTACAAATTTTTAACAATGACTAGTTGTTACACAATTTACTTAGATTAATATAATATATAATACAACAAATAGATTATGTATGTTTATGATAATTTAATTGAGATTAAAAGTCAGAATTTTTATCGCAAAGAAATTGTTTTATATACACATAATATACAGACATAATTTAAAATATTGTAGTTTTCTTTTTTACATATATGTAAACAAAAATATATATATACATAGATATAAATATATACGTACTTTTAAGAGTAAACCAGAGAAAAGGCAAATTAATGATATTGCAATTTAATTGTTGTAAGTAAAATCATCTCCAATATTAATCATTTCATATTATACAGTTATAAATGTAATTAGTAAATAATATTGTATTTACTGCCATTGAAAAAAAATGTTAATTTTAGGGAAATTCATTATGGTGTAGAAATATAAAACAATTTAATCAGCATACAACAAGAAACTGAGTGTTTTCCTTTCTTTTGCAAAGTCCATTTTATCTCGTGCACCCAGCACTTCTCGCTAGGACAGACAGCGATTTCTTGGAAAATACTTATCCAATTCCCCTGAGGAAGTCTCAAATAGACAAATAGTCCGCCCGAGCGAGGTATCAGTCGGAACGGAGAATTCTCCGCAACGCATACTCCGTCGGAGACTAATTACACTCGAGGTATCCGCCTTCGGAAGAATAATTATTACAATTGCTACAACGTATATTTCGCATGATGTTTTTTCGTAGTACATCGGGGTTTTCCTATTTAGTTCTTGTTTTTTCGTTTGTTTTTGCCCTGGAAACACAAATTTAAGCAACAAATACAACCAATTACTTTGCTAAAATGTTTTTTTCTTTATGCTTTCATTTATCTACACTTTACTGCAAATCGTAAACAAATTCCGGAACCAATTCCTGTCAGAGCATAAAATAAAATAAATAAGTGGCGCAACAGGCGGTAGACACCCTAGGCCTAGCTTCTCGCAACCATTCGTTTTGTGTGAGTTTCAATTTTTGGGACGAATGGAAGGGACCTACAATTTTATGCCGAGTCCGAACGGCTGAAATGAGAAGCTTTTTCAGGACAGTCACACTGTCAAAAATATTACTAATAACGCATTTGATCGAACTGAAAAGCAAAACGACAGTGTGCGTTACAAATTTGTAGGAACAAAGGCCCTTATTGTGATTGTCGATCAGCGATCGTCTCGACAATTGTCGATTGCGTCGATTGATTTTAGATTAGATATTCGTACGCACAAATTTTTTTCACTTCCATCGACCAGACATTTGTAATCGACTACAAGCAACTGTCAAATCGACAAATATCAATCGCAATCGACAATCAAAGTTGTCTATCGATCGACACTCACAGTAGGGGCCAAAGTTCCAAAGTATACCTCGAAGCAAATCGGAAATCGGAGAATTTTCCGTTCCGACCTAGACCCGTTTCTTTAAACCCTATTAACTGAAATTACACTGTCAGCCTTAAATCTCGATTTCGTTTCGAAAGCTAGTCCAATTCGGACGATCTTAATTTTAACTTTCGACCAAATCGAAAGTTCATTTTCACCCCTATTCCCGTTGGCGTTTGTCTTGTCTTGACTCCATGGTTGCCACTCGACTGGAATGTCGGGGAATGTCAGGGAACGAAAATTTGGTCAGGGAAATTTAGGAATTTTGAAAGCAGTCATGGAAAATTTGCTTCATTTATTTTTAATTTTACCAAAATGTTGTTAAAAAAATATCGGTGACAGAAAAGTAATTTGTAAAATTATGGTAAATTGTGTGTCTTTGTACAAATAAAAGTGGTTTTCGTAACATTATACTTTCGATGTCATTGCAATTCACCTTGACTAATCTTCTTTGCTGTTGAAATGTGAAGGTATTGACCAATTTTGTGTTGGTATCCGAACAATCCCGTATCGAAACGAAAGGCCGAAAGTGAGAAATTAGATTTTTGCCCATATTGTGTTATGTTATTCAAAATTCGGTATTGTCCGTATTGTCATACACAAACTTGATAGAAAAGTTGTCTGCCAAAACACAACAAAGATGGCAGTGGGTGTCTATAAGTTGGTAGTTAGTTTGGGTTGTGTAAAAATTGAGTTGAATTGAACTGTTCTACAATAGGGTAGGGACATCAGTTTCCATTTGGAAATTATATAAAATGTGTGGTCTTCTACTGATGAGCCCACCCGCCACATCAGGACAAAACGCATTTCTGGAGAAGAGGCCAACTCAAATATAAAAATGTGTTTTCATTTGCATAATAGTCTTTAAAATGACTGCAATCAACTTGAGTTTCTGCTAATGCAGAATTCTTGTTTAAAACCTAAGACAAGACTAAGTACAATGCTATCAACAAACAAACAAGCATCGAAAGATTACAGAGTACGAATTCAAAAGTGGAACGAAAAGCACTTTCGATTCGAATAGGATTGACTTTCTGAACGATATAGAGAGTAGTAGTTCTGCTTTATGCCGCTGAGCGCTGGACGATAAGCAAGAAGGGAGTTCCTTCGAAAAAAAATTACTTTGGCGGATTTTTAGTCCAGTATGCGATGAGGACGAATGGAGCAGACGATACAACCGCGAACTTTATGAGCTGTACCAAGATATGGATGTAGTCCAAAAAGCGAAAGCAATGTACAATAATTCTCCAGTTAAGAGTCCCCAGGTTCGAGAAGACAAGGAATACCGAACCTCCGTTTCAAAGCTCAAGCCATCACGGATGCCAGAGCGCTTGGTCAGGACCACTGGAAGCAGCGTACCTGGGATGGTAGATGATGGAAGGCTGCAGTGTCTCAGGCAGATACTCTTCACGGGTCCGGAGCCCGTTTTTTTAATACAGCTATAAAATTTAGAGCTTTGTTGCCTTCACATACTGACAATTAATATAGATCTTTGAACAACTTATACAGTTTTTGCTCTACATTCCTTTTCAAATTTTTTTAGAGGCCCAAACAGACAAATCGGATGCTAGAGGCCTGTGCAAGTGTGCATCTTTGGTCCCTATTGTGAGTGTCGATAATTGATCGTTGAGCGATAACCTGTCGATCGTCGATTGTAAATTTTAGTATTATGATAGTCGATTGCGATTGATATTTGTCGATTTGACAGTCGCTTGTAGTCGATTACAAATGTCTGGTCGATCCTTTCTCTTGGAAGTAAAAAAATGTTGTGCGTAGGAATAGTTAAAATCAATCGAAGCAATCGACAATTATTGTCGTGACGATCGCTGATCGACAATCACAATAACGGCCTCTATTACCTCAACAGAGAAGTGACTGGAAAGGCTATCGCCAAGCAAAATAACTTCACATATTTTCTCATAAATTGTATAAAATGGTTTAGAAACCAGTCCTTCATCGAATCAACCTTGCATCTAGTATGTTATGTTATGTTCCTAGGTCCACCTTGCATTCATTGTTCCCACAGTTGCTTAGATTTGTATATAATGTCAATGGATCATAGTTTACATAGCTCCTTACAAATAAAATAAAATCCCAGAACGGGAAATTATTCAACATACGATTTTTTGCAGTAACAACGACATTATGTAGTACTTCCTTAAGCATGCACTTCTGAAAAAATTACTTTAAATAAATCATTTTAATAAAGAGAACATCGTATATGCAATAGGCATAAACCTATACAATGGAAGCGGTATGTGATGCCCTATGCGTTATCAGAAAGGACTGATCTAGCCGGCGGGTTCTCCACTCTCTTCACTGAAATCAAATAAAAATAAAGAAGGGAAATGTGTCAGAAAATTGTAATACTATACAATGTTTATTTTCGTTGTCAAAAATATGTCAATATTGACCTTAGTTCTATAAAAATATTTTCGCTTTACAATCTACTACTTATTTATACAAAAATGCAATTAATGAGGTAAATAAACATACTGATGAAGGCTGCAAACTCAAAGTCTAAAAATTAAATCATTCGATTTCGTCCTTTACTTCCTTTTCGTCTTCGAGACTTTCGGATTTTTTCAGTTTCGTTTGGCATTTCGTTGGTATAACACCGTTCGACTTCCGCTTCTTAGTATACTCCTTTAGTTTCTGATTGTAAATCAGCTCCAATTCTTTAGTGAACTCCAGTGGCAAAGTCCACTCGGACCCTAGCGATGCCTTAGTAAGGTTATCTTCTTTCGAATAATCGGGAATTTCAACACCCAGGCGTTTGCACACCTTTATCATAATATCGTCAACATACGTAGAGATAAGAAAATCGGCTTTTTTGTCCTGTCATTGATTTAGATAAGTTCATTGATCAAACTCTTTTTAACTACATACATACATGCTTTGTGGGTTGCAAGTTGCAGATGACTAGCTTCCCACCGTGTCTCTTGTTTTTAAGTGGAAGGTTGCCACTAGGCACAATTTGAAGAGTAGTTCCCAAAGTTATATTCAAATCAGCTATACTAAAATGGAAAATATATGTATCAAAACGGGTTAATTGGATAATGTAATAAATTAGCATACGTGGAATGCATAATTGACATGTCGAGATCTCGTGGAGGCAGATCGTGCTCCCAATCAAGTACATTGTCCAGCAAAGTTCCGCCACGACATGACCGAGCATTTGACCCACCCTTGCATACACCCCCACATGGTTTTTGACCAACAGTCTCTGCGGCTGTGTCTCTTACGTACTGCCTGAGAAGAAATTTGATTTGATACTTAGACTAGCCTATTATATGAAGTCACCTCCGACATTTACTGCATTGCTCCACAAACATATTTCCATGCAGCTCCGATATGTATTTCCTGTTCAACCCGGATTTCATGTGAAGTCCATCAATGTTCTGACTAATTATGTAGTGAACGTAGCCCCTCTCAATTAGCACCTTTAAAGCCATGTGAGTTCTCGTCGGGATTGCGTCATTAAAAGATATGTTGATCGACGGCTTCTCACCTTTCTTTTCCAGCGTCCACACTCCATTAGGTCCACTGGATAAACGAAACAATTACTAATTGCATGCATAGCTACCTATCTACTTACAGAAAGGATAATTTACTTACCGAAAATCTGGTATGCCCGCGGATGTGCTAATACCAGCCCCAGTATGGACAACTACGTGCTTGGAACCTTCAATCAATTTGGCTAGCTTTTCACATTTTTCATCCACCTCAGCCTCAGTATCGAATTTCTATTGTTGGAACAATATTAGTATACGACGAACAGTTTGTAAATTTATATCACCTCAGCTATACCAAGCACTCCTTTGTTTTCGTAAGGAGACAAGCCATCCGCATAGGTACATGACATGTTGGAAAATTACTTTTGTGGGAACAATTAAAAACAAAATAAGGAATATATATGAAAATTTATAGCCCTATAAACAATTTATTTCAAGAATCAAGAGGTGTAGTGGAGATGGAAATACAAATGTCGTTTTCCATTGGGCAAAAAGAAGCGTCCGGGAGCGTCCGGAATCAAGAAAATCACTTCCGAAACCGTTCCATTGGCGCAAAAAATACTCTTCTGTTGATTCTGAGGAGAGAATTTCGCTTCTCGATTTCAAGTCAGAATCCACTCGAGGAGCACTTACACAAGTGCATTTTATGTATTTTATACAAGCCAGTTGGCAGCAGCCATACAGTAATTTTTGACGTTTCACCAATACGTGAGTGTAGTCGCCCAGAAGCAGTTTTCTTGTTCCATTGGATTACGGAATGAGTGAATCCCCGAGTGAAACCAATGGAAAACGACAAAAGCAAACTAGAGAAAAAATCACTCAACAAAGCACTCAATATCGGATGGGTGTGTTCGGTTCGGAATAATGGGTACGTCCTAGAACTGTTCAATGAGAGCAAGTAGACGGACGGATGACATTATGACTAATTTGGTTTAAAAATACTCCATTAAAATTTGCATTCCATTTGGGAATCTAGAAAGTGTCAAGCAGAGTGTAGCTTTTATGATTGCGTGTCAAAGATTCAACTTTACTTTATATATCTAAAAGCTGGGCCACACATGCCTCCCCATGAAAGACGTATCGGACGAGAAAAGGTCGATTGTGAGTAGAATTGTATCTGTCGCGGCTGGCGACTATGTGGAAGGTTGGCGAATAGAACAAACATACACGCTTATATGTCGTTTATTTCTGTTTAAAAAGAAATTCATTTGAAAGATTTGTTACAATATTATATCGATTCTTACCGCAGTTTTACTCCCTTCCTTCTTCCTTGGCTGACGAATGACAAATGCGTCAAGTTAAATGAATATCGCTCGTAAGGCGGATGAGCTCAAAGAAGAACGAACAAATGTCAGAAAGGAGGAAATGGAAAGAAGTAAGGCTGCGTTCACATTAGTTAAAATTTAGAGTTGTCGTTCTGCAACATCCCCGCCCCCGTGAATGGAACCCGATTCACCCATATTCAGGTCCAGAACGGCTAGCTTTGATGCAGGTCGTCTCATCAGTCCTTTGTGTGTGCGGACGTCAGCACTTCGCACTTCTCCATCGACTCCCGTGTACACATTTTCAATCCGACCTCGGCACCACTGCTTCCGTGGTACATTTGCGTCGCAGACAAACACCAAGTCTCCTTTCGTTATTGTTCTTGACCTTTGACACCATTTGGCTCGGCGAGTCAGAGTTGGCAGGTACTCGGCTACCCATCGTTTCCAAAAGCGATCCCTCAGTTGTCGAGCTATCCGCCATTGTTTTCTTAGGCTGCAAAGTTTCTCCAGTGGCTCATCTATACTCGGTGTCTGCGCTGTATTTGCTGATCCAAGCAGAAAGTGGTTCGGCGTAAGCGGCTCTTCTTGATCTGGTTCGATTGGCAAATGTGTAAGTGGTCGAGAATTAACCACGTTTTCGGCTTCTATTACGAGGCATTGTAGAGTATATTCGCGTGGAGACACTTCTTTAAGTGTGTGAAGAAGCACCCGCTTTACACATTGTACCATTCTCTCCCACACTCCTCCCTCCGATGGATTAGCTGGGCAGTTGAACACCCACTCAACGCCCTTAGCGGCTAATTCGTCTTGCACACGGTCACAGTCAAACACTTCGGAGAATCGTCTTGCTTCCTGGTTGGCGCCGACGAAATTTGTCCCATTGTCGGAACGAATTCTTACAGGGACTCCACGACGGTTAATAAAATTGCGAATCGCCAAAATGCATGCGTCGGTGGAAAGATCGTAGGCAATCTCGAGGTGAATAGCGCGTACAACCAGACAGGTGAATAGCGCCACCCAGCGCTTCTCCGTACGGCGTCCGATCGAAACAGTAAGTGGGCCAAAGAAGTCCAATCCTGTATAGGAAAAGGGTCTCACAAACGGTGTAAGGCGGTCCTCAGGCAAAGGGCCCATCAATGGAGTAACTGGAGTGGCTCTGGCAATCTTGCACACGGGACAGTTGGCGATGACCTTGCGCATAGTTTGTCGTAGACGGGGAATCCAGAATTTTTGCCGAATTTCACATATTGTTGCTTCAGTGTTCTGGTGCTTCAGCATACAGTGTCTGTTAGCAACTACAAGCGCCGTAAACCTATGATCAGACGGCAATATGATTGGTCGCTTGGCGGCATAGGTAAGCCAGCTGGCTGCATCGACTCTACCATAAACTCGTAAGATGTCGTCGCTATCGATATAGGGTGAGAGATGGTACAACGTACTTCGCTTTGAGACTGCCTCGTTAGACCTAATTTGTCTTAACTCTGCGGAGAAAGCTTCCGATTGAGCCTGGCGACACAATAACATCTCGGCCGCATTGAGCTCACAAACTGTTAGTCCATTGCCTTCGTAGTTGCGGGAGCGTTTACGACATCGACCCAAAAATCTCAGTACCCAGGCCATTGTTCTTACAAGCCTGTTGAGAGAAGAAAAACGATTAAAATCTATGATACTTGTACTCACTATGATTAACGAGTATTTTGGGCGAAGCTCTTCTTCATCATCCTCACGATCGATGGGGACAGGGGTGGCACAGGCAGGCCATTCATCTTCCTTCCTCAGCAGAAAATCGGGGCCTCTTAACCAGCGTGATGAAGCGCTGAAGTCGGGATGACTAGCTGACCGCGTAGCTTCATCTGCAGGATTTTCATGGGTTGGTACCCACCTCCAATTCGAAGAATTAGTCGTCGCTAATATTTCCGCAATTCTATGCGCCACAAAGGGTTTGTATCGACGATGCTCGCTGCATATCCATTTGATGACTGTTGTTGAGTCACTCCAGAGAACACAGCGAATGATGCGTAGAGAATGTTGTTCAATTATAGTTGTCATCAGTCGTACTCCCAAGACGGCTGCCTGAAGCTCTAGACGTGGTATTGTCAGTGGCTTCAGCGGGGCACATTTCGTTTTCGAACAGACAAATGACGTTTCTACCTCACCATTCGCATTAACCCATCTCCAGTATGCCACTGCGGCGAAGGCATCCTCGCTGGCGTCAACGAAAACGTGAAGCTGGAGCTCTTGTGGTAAACCATTTCGGAAATAAAAGCGTGGTACATTGAATTTGACTACATCTGACAGCTTCGACTGCCATCTATTCCATCCT
Source organism: Cheilosia scutellata (assembly GCA_955612985.1). NCBI lineage: Eukaryota > Metazoa > Arthropoda > Insecta > Diptera > Syrphidae > Cheilosia > Cheilosia scutellata. The sequence goes on from OY015313.1 coordinate 62,555,631, forward strand.
AGGAGAACTTGCTCTGGCAACGCCTCGTCCCATCGTAAATTATGTCGCCAGACCTCTCTCATCAACAATTTGGCAGCAACAGTAAAATGGCTCAGGAACCCCAACGGATCGAAGACTGACATTATGACACTTAGCAGTTCTCTTTTTGTAGGGCTTCTCTCGCCGTTGATGACATTTTTATCGACGTGGTGGAATCGTAACTGGTACTTGAAGTTGTCGCTGGCTGGCTGCCAAAACATGCCAAGTATTTTCTCCGTCTCCAGACTGCCTTTAGCGCTCACGAACACAGCACCATCATTGCCTTGCAAAGCATCTAGAACTTCTGGCGAGTTCGAGGTGAAGTTCGTTAATTCGAAGCCTGCATCTTTGTGGATCTCCCTTACCTGCAGCGATATTTCGATGGCTTCTGCGACGGAATCAAAACTATCTACGAAGTCATCCACATAATGATGCTCCATTATAGCTTTGAGGGCACGTGGGTGGTGACTTTGATGATCCATAGCGTTGATCGTCTTAATGTATTGCGCTGCGCAAGGCGAACACGATGCCCCAAACGTCATGACCAACATTTCATATACGTCTGGCTCCCTCGAACCATCGCCATCACGCCAAAGAAATCGTTGTGCGCACCTGTCCTCTGGCTGTATTAGTATTTGGTGGAACATCTCCCTGATGTCCCCACACACGGCGATGACTCCTTCACGGAAATGAAATAATACCGATGGCAACGGTTGGTATTGTTGAGGTCCTTTCATCAGGTATGAGTTAAGTGACGTTCCCTTTACCTCGGCTGCGGCATCAAACACAAGGCGTAATTTGGATGGCTTATTAGGGTTGACTACTCCGAAATGTGGTAAATACCATGTTTTCGGACCAACTTCGGATGCTTCTGCTGGCTGCAGTTTACGGGCGTAGTTTTTCGTGATGTAAGATTTGATGATGGAGCTATAGGCGGCGGCGAAGTTCTCATCTCTCTTCATCTTACGTTCCACTCCAGCAAGACGTTTCACAGCCATTGAAAAGCTGTCAGGCAACTCGATGTCATCAGTCTTCCAGAGCAATCCCGTTTGGTATCTTCCATTAATCCTTTTCGTCGTTGACTGAAGAATCTCTCTAGCTCGAATGTCGACTTTGCTTTCGATTGGAGGTGATGGTCTTACCCCAAAGCTCTCGGTCTCAAAATAATCGGCAACCAGTTTATGCAATGACTCATCGTTCGATGTGTACGCGAGAAGGCATGATGACGTTGTGGATGTGTTCCTTGGAGTTGGGCCGAACACTACCCATCCTAATTCCGTATTCATAGCGTATGGACCATCCCTGTTAACGATATGAGAATGGTTTGGCAATCCCAGATGGCAGTGATCTAGACCGATTAATAGCTTGGGCTCGGCATTGGAATACGGCTGCAACTTCAATCTCCCAAGGCGGCTGTTGAGACTACGAAGATCGCTTTCACCCAAGCTTTGAGTCGGTAAGTTGAGATTCGACACTCCATGAACATTTCGTAACGCATGCTTCTTCCTTTTACCAGCTCCACTGACGTAAACATCGACTAGCATTGTGTTCTCTTGAGCTTGTATTCCTCCGACCCATTGCATGTTTAAGCTGCTATGGTGACCACGCAGGCCTAGCTCCTTCAGCAAATCGGCGTCCAACATTGTTATTGATGATCCTTCATCTAATAAGGCATACGTGTCGATGGCTTTATTTGGGCCATAAAGCGTGACTGGCAATACACGAAATAGCAAACTGTTGTTTTTCGCAGCATTCTGCGTAGCCAGCAATGTGCTACCAGAAGTACTTGCAATTGGTTCCTCGGCTGCATCCTCTTGTGGCTGCTGTTGCTGCGGCACAGAACGAGTAGTTGGCACTTCGTGGAGTAGCTCGTGATGTCGCCTCTGACAACCATTGACGGAACAAAAGCCCTTGCTGCGGCATTCGCGTGTTGCATGTCCGGGTTTCAGGCATGTGAAACACAAGCGGTTATGTTTTACCTTTGACCACCTCTCAGGTACTGCTAAGTCAATAAATCGCTTGCATTCACTAACCTTGTGGTGACCTTGACATAAAGTGCACTTTGGTACAGCTGGACGGTGCTTCTCAGTGGCGTGTAAGATTGGCATGCGTTTCTTCGGCTCTCTGCTGTCACTATCTTGCACTGTACAAATTAAATTGGCCATGTCACTTAACCAGTCGCTGAAATGTGCAATCGTCGGATATGGTTGCACTTGAGCAGCACATCGAGCCCACTCTAGCCTCTTAGTCATTGGAAGCTTGGCTACCAGTTCTTCTAATAATGTTGGATTCGACATATGCTGTTGGCCGTTCACTGTTTGGAGAAACACCGCAAGATTTTTGACTTTAGTTGCGAAAGGTATAAGACGAATCACTGCATTTTCACTGATCGGCGCAATCGCACGTACCTGGTTCAATTGGCTACGTATAAGCTGTTCTGGACGACCGAACCTAAAACGAAGCAGATCGATAATAGCATCCACATTATCGGGGTGAATTAAAAGAGATTTAACCGTCTCTCTTGCTTCGCCTGTAAGTGCTTTCTGCAATCGCTGGTTGTTTTCCAAATTCGTGTAGTTGTAGGCGGTGGTTGACTGAACGAATGCAGTGTAAAAAATGGGCCAATCCTCAGGTTGTCCACTAAACGCTGGAAGCTCTTGAACTTTTCGAGATACCATAGTTTGTGAAGAGCATGCAGAGTTAATGGTATGTTGCTGAGGTATGGCGCTATAGATCGAAGACGGTGGCTGTGCATAATTATTTGTCAACGTGCGAGAAAAACCTATATCCCTCACAGTCGCATTCAAGTAACCATAACTTGCCGGCGGCATAGTGGCATTTACGGATGGTATACTCGTTGCTGGCTGCGTATAAATGCTGCTACATGGACTTTGTCTTGGCTGAAACGTGCACGACATTGGTTGAAGGTCAATTGGTGACCAGGCCATAGTTGAACTTGTTGCAACTGACGTTATAACTGGCTGAAATGATGGTGTTGCCTCGTATACTATTGATGTAGGTACGAGAGGGACGGATAGTGGTACCTGACTTTGCACCGCCATTTTAAGCGATTGGCATTGCAAATCACTTTCCATCAATTTAGCCTGCGTATTTTTAAGTTGATTTTCCAATGCGACGATTTGATTTTGCATTTTTAGCAGAATGTCCCCGGCTTGTGCTGAAGCGGCAGTGACAGTATTCATTGACGAAGAACATTGTGCTGTGGTGCAAAGGGCAGCGCTTGCGGAGGTAACAGTTGTGGAGGTTACAGTTGTGGAAATCATAGCTGACGTTGTCACTACGGCAGTATTCATGGCAACGGCACTTAAATGCTCGTCAGTCGTTACCAAACCGATTGAGGTGGAATTTTCGTTATCCATGTCTATTGCAGCTGTGGCGAGGGCAGCTTCTTGTTGAAAACGTGGACTTCTTCGTGGTGGCGGCGGCGTACGTTGCATTCGGCTATCAATGTGGCTATTTTCCTATGCTGAGATATAATTCTGCTGCGGCGGCAATGGCGGCTAATTGCAGTGCGTAGACTGCGAAATAAAGAATTGTCGCGGCTGGCGACTATGTGGAAGGTTGGCGAATAGAACAAACATACACGCTTATATGTCGTTTATTTCTGTTTAAAAAGAAATTCATTTGAAAGATTTGTTACAATATTATATCGATTCTTACCGCAGTTTTACTCCCTTCCTTCTTCCTTGGCTGACGAATGACAAATGCGTCAAGTTAAATGAATATCGCTCGTAAGGCGGATGAGCTCAAAGAAGAACGAACAAATGTCAGAAAGGAGGAAATGGAAAGAAGTAAGGCTGCGTTCACATTAGTTAAAATTTAGAGTTGTCGTTCTGCAACAGTATCGTGCTTCTGAAGCGTATTTTTTAAAGTGTTATTTTTCTTTGAATTTGATAGAATACTGAAGAGAAAAAAAATTCCCATTTCAAAATATTGAATAAAGCGAAAAATTAGATAAATCTCTATTTTAAGATTGGTGTTTGTCGAACGCTTTTTTTACAATACTCACGGGAGCTCAGCGTTGTGCAAATAATAACGGTATTCAGGGTCCGGTGCAACAGTACTTGTAAAATTGCTAAATTTTCTTTTTCTTTTGTGATAGGTAGTACACCTTTTCTAATCTGTAGCAAGACTGAGACAAATAATAACATTGGCGAGCTGTCAAAAACACTATCGCAAATTCAACTCTAGGCGTATTTTTTGGGAATCTATAGCTAGCTCACTTTTACATGCAAAACTGGTATACTCATTTTTGGTTTTGTTATACTCACTTTTGGTTTTACATGCAAAACTGTTATACTCACTTTTGTTTTTGTTATACTCACTTCCCAAAAAAATACGCTTAGTACCGTGCTTTTGCATTTTCGCATCCTCGATATTTATTTATTATTACATTTTGATTTAAACAAATAATACTGAAATATTAATAAATATTATTGGTACCTAGGTATAGGTAGGTACAGCTTGTGTGTGTGAGGTCATTGAAATAATAATTATAGGTAAGTACCTATACCTACCTACCTAGACCCCTTTTACACGCAGAGTTTTTTCACTTTAGTGTCGAGAATGTATAGGTAAAGGGGATGAAAAGTACAGGGGATAGCCGAACACTGATGGGCCGCGAATTCCCATCCGATTCTTGTATTCTCTTTCGCTCTCTTTCGTTATTTTCAGCGTTGCTTTATTCTCAAACCGTACTCAGTCGCGATAGACGTCTGCATTTGCTCTATTTTCGAACTGTATGCGGTCTGCGCTTCGAAAATGCAGCTACCACCGCGAGCGACGAATGAGAAAAAAAGGAAACAAAGACAATTTGACAATCAAGGCACTAAAGTGAAAACACTGAACGTATAAATGCACCATAAGTGCCCAAAAGAGAATTAAGAAGAGTCATGAGTGAAAAAACTCTGCGTGTAAAAGGGGTCCTAGTATTGCAATGTACATTCACGAACGATGAGTGAGAATTAAAAAGTGAGAGCGTACCCTTACAACTTTGGTTCTAATGCGAGAAACAGGAGTGCATTCCAAATTCGGCAGTAGTTAACTATTTTAACTACAGCGTTGACAAGCTGTGACAGTTCGAAGGAGGGGAAGTTAACTAAATTAACAAGAGGCAAAAGTGTGGTTCATTTCACTCATACTAACAAAGCAACTGTCATGGATTCACGTATTCATTTTTTTTTTAAATCAAACATGGATTCCAACAACAACTACTCACTACCACATGAAAAGTGAAATGTCAACATGAAATTAGTAACAATAGCTGTCCCAGATTCCAAAAAGTAACTAAATAAACAATCGTTGTTAATTTAGTTAAAATAGTCAAACCTGGAATGCAGCCCTGCTGTTGAAGTTGCTGTTGCTGTCAAAGTTGCTGTTGCTGTTGCTGTGGTAATCTGTTTCTCGCATAACTTGTTTTTATTCCCCTGAACGCTGACACTTGTACCCCGTTGGGGTTGGCGTTGGCGATTAGCCGTTGGAATGGGACTCCATTTCTGAACATAAACAAAATCAGATGTGCATTGTTTTCTAAATACATAATACGCAATTTTTACGTATATTATACGATTTACCAAAAAGTCTGTTTTAAATATATTTAGTTCCTTTTTTAATCCAAGAAAGACACACTGAAATGGAGAATCCAACAATGTACTTAATTGAAAAGATTCAAAGTTATCTTTTGGGCTCTGCATCAAAGGGATATGCAACAAGTTTGATAAAACTCCACAACTGTAAGCTATCTCAAATTGGCGACATAAGTTTTCCACTAAAACCAGATATATGGCAAAATTATTTCAAAATAACGTTAAACTGTGAAGGCGACAATATATTTAACCTCACATCTGACACGGCAGAAAATTCAATGCAAAAACTTTTGAAATGTTCTCAGACTTGGACATATCCTTTGGCAGAAATAAAGATCTTAAAAGACCGGTGTGCTTTGTTCCTTAATAGAAAAACGATTACAGAAAAACTCTTGAATCAAGTTCTCGTTGCTAAGAACTATGGCGTTCAATCAAAAAATCCAGAAAAGATAGTTCGCATCATCGAATGTAGAAGTACAAGTCCCGGAGTTTTATCTGAATATCGAGCTAGATTAGTTCACAAAACACTGAAAAAACTTGTTCATTTATCCGAGTGGACAGAAGTCAACGATTCTACTGAATGTAATTTGAAGAATGTTGGTGTTACCAGTGTTGTTACCAAACATCCAAATGTTGAAACAGACGAATCTGTGGTTGTGCTCAGATGTGGCACAGTTTTGGATCCCCATGATGGAAAATTGGCGAGAATTTCACCAGAAGATTATATAGGGTAAGTTAATTCTTTGAATATCAATCTGAGTAAATACCTTGCATGTACAATAATAATCATTTGCAGTTTTTCATAATAGATAATTTTAAATGAAAATGTTCACCATTGTCATATTCTAAAATTTATTGGTAGTACCGCACAGCCACAAGTGAATACTGGCGGTCAATTGTAAAGCAAAGGCATTCATATTGTTAAACTTATAAAGAACAAGAAACACATCGAACAAATAGGCAGAATTAGGGGAGATCTTACAATCTGTAGAAGATGGATTGATTGATTAGTTATAAAACATAACTGTACAATATATATCTTATTACTATAATTAATTATTAACATATATTTCTTTCAAGAATTTAGCTATTCAAAGATTTTATATATTCTATTACAAGTCTTTTAAAAGTAAATAAATTAGATTCGTCTTTAAATGTATTTGTTAACAAATTGAACAATTTTAAGCCCTGATACATAATTGAACTCTGTGTACGGGTCCTTTTAAATTTTTCGAGTCTTCGCTCACGTATACTAGTTCATCCTGTAAATACTGCGCAGAAGATAATATTTAATATTAAACACAAAAAGGAGCACTTTTAACATTAGACGCTGATTAACATTCAACCACAATAACGTTTCTAACATATATGAAGAAGAGGTGTATATATTGCACTTTAATATTGTTCGCATTGCTTTATTTTGTAGAACTTGAAGTCTATTTACTATTGCACATGTATAAAATTGTTGCACAATAGTCAATATGACAATACGAAAATCGTACCCACATCAACGAAAAATGTTTGTTTAGTACAAGATCTCATACCTTAAGATATGTCTAAACTGGTCAGAAAACTCCCTAATTTCTACTTCGAACAAATAAGATACTTTAGTGAGATTTGGAATCCATTATCACTGAAAATCTTGGGAGAAGCTATACAACTGGATTCTCGTGATTCTCTTCTGTGAGTTATCCTCATATTTACATTTTACTAAGAAATTAAATTAAATCCTTGACAGCTGATCATCTCGACATAGACTTTGTCCAATCTTTCTACGGTAGAAAAACCATCCCTGCCGTCTATGCTTTATTGATATTAAGGGGGTAAAAAACCTTTAATAATCTATCATCTAGGAACCAGTGCGTTTCATTTACACTTCTCTTGATTGAATAAATAAAAAGAAACAAAGGTGAGGAAGGGGGAAATGCCCAAGTACATAGGTAGATAGATATACGAAGAAAAAAACAAAATGCTTATGGCTATTGCGCAGGGAAGTTAGGACTTGCTTGGGACTGTTGAGTAGCATATATTTCGTTTTATTTGTTTTATAATAAACTTCTTCACACTTATTAGCATCAAATCACTATTTATGTAAAAACATTGTTGGAAATTTGTACCCGTAATGTGCAGTAATAAGTAATCCGCAAACAAATTTAACTTGCGGTATTTTAACACTTTCTCCATGTCGATAACATATAGAATATAAAGGATCTAGAACTCCAAGTATTGTACTTTGAGGGACTCCAATAATATGGAAGACACACAGTTGTTAATAACAGTTCTCTTCGTTCTTCCACTTTACATGATTTTAAAAACTTAATTCCGAACTTTATTTGTACACTATTTTGTTTGACAATTTAAATTTGTGTAGTCGTTTATTACATTGTTTATACATGTTTCGCATGAGTGATTTGTTCTGAATCTCGAATAGGAATCTCTTAAGCCAATAGGTACTCAAGATCAGTAAAGATTTGCACAGAGAGTTTCTCTGCAGAGCGAAATTATTGTCTTAACTTATACCTCTTCCAGAGCCATCTCTCATTAAACTTTTTCTATATTTAAAAGCCTTAACAACCTTCCTTAACTGCTGCTGACTTAACCTTATTAGTTTTGCTACGATGTTTGCCTGTCTGTTTGTCCCGACCCAATAACACAAATTTTGTTCCCAGTTCTATCTCAAAAACACCAAAATCATCCCATATAATCTCTAGTTAAACAAATACCAATGGGTAGCTAGCTATACATCGACTGTTTTGGAGTAACTAGTAATTTGGTGAAAAAAAATACTGCGTAGTAATCACCCCTATTGTCGTCGTCGTTTGTCGCAAACGACTGGCGACGTTTGTCGTGTCGAGTCGTTTGGAATTTGGTATTGCGTAACTGAAACGACTCGACTCTCTGAACTCTCACATCCCACATATATTCCACAAACTATGACACATGGGATTTGACATTTCAGTCGACGAATTCATATTTGGTCTGGGGTTTTGTTTGTTACTTGGTTAATTATTTAATAAAACAAATCAAAAATGAATAGTGTGACATGTTTTTTGAAAGCAGTAATGAAGAAGAAAACCAGAAAAAAGTGCTGGTAAAGTTAAGGAAGGAAATTCGAACCAAATCCAATCCATTGGATTTGCCCGACATTAAGTGGGTGATAGAAATAATTTAAATTGCATACATTGTGTTAATAACAATTATTTTCAGATTTTAAATGTATTTTAGACTATCGAAGTCGAAGGTGGTCCAAGTCAATTCAGAGATAAGGCTATGTCGTCCCATTGCCGATAAACATCACTTTTTGTTAGGCCCTTTGTGAACGATTTTGCCAACGGAATATTTTTCTCCATTTCTTTCACTAAATGTTGAAATTGTCTTTTATTTGTGATTTTCATTTTAAAGAATATGTAACTATCTTTTCGTTAGTTAAATATTAAATACACAAGCTTTTCTTTAACACTTGATCACGCAGTTGTTAAAACTTAATGTAAGTATCAGTTGCAGCTCTTTTGTTAACTAAAAATTAAGTACACATACTTTTTTTTAACACATTATCACACAGTCGTCCGCAAAATAGTCGAGGACAGAAATGTATCATTTCCACGACAAACGTCGTCACAAAACGCCTCACGCAATACCGACGATCGTCGTCAAAAATACAATCCACTTTTTTTGACATTTCAGACGCCATTGTCGATCGTCGCCGCGACAAAAGTCGTTTATTTTCAGTCGCCAATACCAAACAGTCGTGTCGCTTTTTTTTAGAGTCGTAAACTACGACGACAATAGGGATGAATGTTTATATAAGTATGTATCAAAAAGAATCATAGGTCGACATTCAAACTGACGACGTTAGGGAAACTACCTTAACTATGCATTTATGTATAATAATAACTAACAGAATGATGTACAAGTACTACAAAATATGTACGAAACCTTCGTTGCGTGAGTGAAACTTGAACTTGGCCGGTTTTCTTTTCTATTGTTTTTTGTATAGACTACGTTCCACAGACATGCGTCTTATGGCTATGCACAAGTATGGAATACGTGTGAAGGACGATCAAAAGTTTTGCCAGCTCTTTGATCGACTTGGAGAAGCAGCCGTAACAGTTGATTTATTGGAAGTTAAACCGTCTAGTCCCGTACAAATGATCAGAAGCGGTCAAGGCAGTACAAAAGGTATGACAACCATAAAATTAATTTCATAACATTGTTCTTGAGTCTTGTTTTCATTGCAGGTGCTTCATTCATACTCTACAACTCGGCTCGGCTCGAAACACTTCTACGAAGTTTTGACGAACGAGTTGAAAATGGCATCTATGAACAATTACCGCCATTATCCGATATTGACTTTGGTCTCCTATGCAGTGAGGTAAAGAAGCTATAGTTGTTGTTTTCATATAAAATCATCAATAAATGGTTCCTGCAGGAAGAATGGGAGCTGATATATGGCTATATATTTACTTTTCCGAATCTCATTAACCGATGCATTGAAAACTTTGATTCAGGTTCATGTGGAATTCACTACTTGATCAAATATTTGGAGGGACTGGTTTCAGCATTTAGTGTATACTATCGACGTATTTGCATACTAACGGTATGGATTTAAATTATACTTTTGTATATCAAAGGAATTTATCTAAACTAAATGAACTTTTTAGGAAACTCGAACCCATTTAATGCCACATGTTTACGCGAGAATTTATCTGCTTAAAGCGATACGTGAAGTATTTAACATGACATTGGCCCTACTCGACATCGAACCGGTACAATTTATGTGAATTCATTTCATTTAAAGTAATTAGACGGAGTCTAGTATTCAATATTCGTCCATGTTCCTGTTAAGTTTCATTAAAGTGTATATTTGTTTTTAATAAAACAAAGATGAATTTTGTAAGCAAGCAAAAATGTATTTTTTTTTAACGATATACACTTTGTCGAAAGCGACTCGTATTTCACTCAGTTTTTTAGTTGATTTTTTTAACTTTTTTGAGACAAATGAATTGAAATGACGTTGAACACATAGAAAAGGAAATAAGATTGTTAACAAAAGTTAAAAAAATCTGAACATTGTTTTCAACGACACGAAAGATGAGTCGTATACGAGAAACGCCAACGGGAATAGGCGTGAATAACTTTTCCCGACTCAACCCATTCTCTGCTCGAAATTGAAAGGACGCTTCATCTGTTTCCTTCAACATATTCGCAATTCATAGTCTAAAACATCCACTTTATTAACCATAACAATACAAAATATTAATGTACAACAATAATCATTATTTAAAAATCTAAAATACAGAGCTGCCTGTACAATATCAAAGTATTACTTACATACGAACAAATTACTAATACATGCGAGGACTACAAAGTTATCTATTAAAGAGAAAAAGAGCCTCCTCCGAAACTGACCTGAAAACCATTTTAACGAACAAAACAACTAAGGATATAATACTTTTTCTTAAAGCCAAATGCCGCCCGGAGGCGCTCGATACCTATCTCTCTTCCTTTTTCCTATTAAAATCAATAATAAAATCCATATTAGGTTTGTTATTGAAAAATAACTGCTCCATTAGCTTTGTGCTGCCAAGTGTGTTGGCCTTGGTTCCGAGGCACATATTATATTGCTGCAACTCCAAATTAACATCGCAGTAAATATCGTGATGCACATGCACGAGCGATGGGTCTGGCGCGCGGAATATACTAAGCCGACGATATTTTTCAGCGTCCTCATTGTATCCACTAGGGACGTCGGCAGTATTCACAAGGAATGATCCTTGTCGATTACCCACTTTGACAATTTTTTCCAAAAACTTTACATCTTCCAGACCCCAACCGGTTATGTCTCGATCGAATCCATTTATATCCGGGTCCAAGATATCTGACTTGTAAATGGAACAAATTCCAAAGCCATATTGGCGGAAGTACCCAGAATCGTTATTAATTTCGCTCGCTAGCATTTGCGACGAATTGCGTCGTTTCGGATCGTATTGGCTGAAGACAATGGGCAGATATACCTGTTTGCCTTGAATCGTATTCATGCGAATTCGTTGAAGGGTTTCTGGCTTGAAAACCATATCAACATCGATGAAGAGAATGATGTCTTGGTTTCGTATAAACGAGGATCTGGCGGCAGAGTCCAGTGCTACACCCCTTGAGAAGTCTTCGTTGCGATGAATGTAGTGTATTTGTTGGTAAACGTTCTTTTGTCGAAGTTCTCTAATAAGCTTCAAGTGATCGCGAACTGAAGTTTGATTTCCGAAAATCACAATGACTAGATCGCAGTTTTTATCCTGCCTGATGGCGATGTCCTCGTAGTTGTCTATGAAACGTTTGAAAGTATTATATCGTCCTGCGATTGGCAGAACGAATACAATCTTTGACTTGTTGCTAAGATGGGAGTTTGTGTCGCTGAATCCGGGAATCGTGAAAGAGTTGGTGAGTTTTTCCATTCCCGTGTGAAAAAGGTTTTTCAATAGGTCTGCGAAAGGAAATTTACAGATTGGTGTAGGCGACATTGGTTTAATTGGTACTTACTTTTTTGTAACGTAACATTGTAGAAATCTTCTTCAAACTCCTTAACGAACGTTCCCGTAAATGACCGTTGAACATACAGGTGACGACGCACGGGCACAGTCATCTTTTTACCTCTGTACTTTTTGTAAATCAGAAGAAGATCCAAGATAAGATCTTGCCCATGAAGAGTGTTCAATCGAGAATAACCGTAAAGTAGTTCTCGAAATTCTATGACTCGACCCCGCTGTCGCGAGTAGTTGTTAATGTTCTCCATGACTTCGTTTATTACATCTTCTAAGCCTTCGCGGGTGGCTGAATCGATTTTGTGCTTCGGATTGGAATGGTCTGTCGAATACAGACTTCTAGCAATGAAGGACCATTCCAATAGATCTTCTATTGATGTTGGTGTGAATTTATTCAAATCCGGACTGATTCCTATAAGATATTAGATTGTGTTTATTTTTGTGCAAGTTTTTGAATATTATTGGTATAGATAAATAAAGTAGGTAGTACGTATTAAGTAAAAACCAAAAATGAATATTACAACCCAGATAACCAATTCGATCCCCATCCCAAGCAGGGAGCATGCCCTAAAATCCCAGACTTACCGAATCAGGTGTACAATCGTACAGAAATGTAGAGAGATAACAGCTTTAAAATATTTTCATCAGATTGATGCAGAGATTGCCATCAAATCGTCAGTGTTGCCTCGAAAACCATACTCCCGCTGATAAAGCAATTTTTGTTATAGCATGTATTTTTTAAGCTTATATATCGGCGAAAAGTAGGTTTGTAATTTTGAGGAATCCGCTATACAGATTGTATTTTTTCTATAGTCGGAAAAACACCGATGCGGTGAAGAAGTTGAAAGAGTCAGAGCGCCGAGCTATACAGCAACCTAGCTATCTAAGAAAGTTATGACATGCAGATCGAATAGACGTGATCGCTCCAGTTCACAGAGTCTTCAGTTTTTAGTTTTTTACCCAGAGGACCAACGTAGTAAAGGAAGACTGCGCATAAGGTTGCGCGAAGAGGATCTCAATCACCTTGGAGTGAGTAACTGGAGGCAGTTGCCTGAGAACCGGCTGACTAGTTTAGGCTGTCGTTCACTCCGAGCTGCAGCGCTTCCACAAATAAAAGGAATACCCTTTCTATGGGTTTTGTTGGGCATAAGACGACAAGTTCATATAATCGACTTGGACCTTTCAGCACTCAATCAATGGCGAAATATACTGATCAAAGTAAGGATACATAAATACTGTCACTTGTCAAAAAAATAATATTGTCGTTTGTCTATTTTTTCGCAATTTAGTTGGATAGCCAATTCAGTGCCACATATTATATTTATTTTCAAGCTCTGTACTACAAATCATCATTGTACCACGCTAAACGACGACGTGAAACATGAAAGGCGATGGATTGAATTGAATTTTAATATGCATTCTACCTAAAAGACAGTTTTTCCTGGTGAGTACTAAATTTTACTATAATTCGAAAGCATATACCTAGCTTCTAATTCAAATACGAGAAAGATGACTACGATACAAATCAACGTGATTTTTCTTTGATATGAAAATACCCAAATTCCAACAATTAAATAATCTAAACTATTGTGATATTCATGTTTGACAACTGGTTAGTGGTTAAGGGTTCAATCAATAAACCTCTCCAGATAGTTTAATCTTTTGCCAGTGGCTTATAAAAGCAACGTAGTTTGCCATTGCACATTCTGTAACATAAGATGAAGGAGTAAATAAAATAAATAAATAAATAAATAAATGTTGCCGCAACAGGTCCGTATAGGCACCCTTGCTTCTCACAACCATTCGTTTGTACATACATACATACATACATTTTCAATGACCCGCTTATCCATTAAGTGGGTCGCGGGTGTAGGTTGCTCAAGTGGACCCTCCATAGCTCTCGATCTTCCGCCATCGACTCCAAATCATCAAGGGCAATCCCCATACTAACCATCTCATCCTGGGTCTACCAAGAGGACGCCTGCCCGATGGTACGGATTCCATAGCTGGTCGGGGGCATGCGTTTAACATGACCAAACCACAGAAGCATGGACCGCTCCTTTCGGAGAAGTATCTGCTCGACATTGAGTTCCTCACGTATTCTGGTATTTCTAATGCAATCTCTACGGGTCACACCAGCAATACAACGGAGAAATCTCATTTCGGCAGCTTGTATCCGCGATCTTATTCTTTCGGTCATTACCCAAACCTCATGACCATAGGTAAGAGTTGGAACAAACACCGAATTAAACACTGACAACTTAGCTTTGACACCAAGATCAGTCCTCCTGATAACAGAATGACCAAGCTGTCTCAAAATTGATCCAGCTTGACCAATCCTACAGGAAAACTCAGCATTTCTCCTTCAATCACTCGTGAATAAGACCCCGAGACACTTAAACTTCTCCACCTGTTTCAATCGGACTCCAGTAACATGCAGAGTGCATTGAACAGGCGTTCTGGAGACGACCATTACTTCAGATTTGTTCACGTTTACCTTCATCTCAGCTTCAACACAAACGGCTACAAACCGATCGAGTACGCGCTGAAGTTCAGTCTGAGAGGACCCAAGGATGACCCATTCGTTTGTGTGAGTTTTTATTTTTAGGACGCTTTTTATTCTCCCCACTCTGTTCTGCTGATGTTCCTCTTTGTTTCTGTGAGACCATTGAGACCATCACCCCTCTTATCATTTCAGGGCGGATTTCGAACTTTCGGTGTACTGCTTTGCTAATTCAATTAAACTGAGTCCGTTTTAGTACGTCAAATCATATGTCTTGCAGCCTCTGTTTACCGAGCGCAAAGTACGATTTTTTTGACGTGAGGCATAAAAAAGATCGTACATAGAAGGCAGCTTAGTTAGGCAGGGTGGCTGACTATGCAACACGCCGGCATACTTGTTCCTTTGTGATAGAAATTGGGTCGGAGGTAGAGCATTCTGCTTTGAGACAAGGTTCTTATCCTATTTTTCATGCCTTCAGACTCTACAGAAGCAATTGCAAATAAGGTTTAATTTTCTGGCATTTTGTGCAATAAAATTGTATATGCAAAGCAATCCACCAATCACCGACCTTCTTTTATATTTTTCTATTATATCCAGCATTGATTTTAAATTAAAGGAGCTATTTGTGTACTCTGTGATCGTTTTGGTTCTACATGTCAAGGGTTCGTCGACCTCACAGTGATCTGCTCTGCCATGGAGATATGAGCGACATTCCGATACGACCTTCAAGGATTTATCATTGCGAGGGACCGGATAGCGAAATAGGAGATAACATTCATTTTAATCGAAAAACCTAATATGTATCACGAACAATGTGTCGACAGAGTACACCCCGTAATGAATATTATATACAACCAATTTCGGTGTAAAACATTGCGAGTAAAAAACGCAAGACAAGCTCTTATTAAGAGGTTCCCGAAAGCATATAAAAATAAATTTTTGCCACAACAGGTCCATTATTATGTGTCCTATCCCAACCAATCGTTCGTATCACCTGATTGTATGATATATTTGAAAAGCTTTCTCGCAGTTATATTTTCGGATGCTACACAGACTTATGTGAGAGAGGTAGTTGTTTGGTGTGGTGATTAAACCTAGAAACGTTTGCTCAGAAGTTCAACAGAGTGCATACAGTTACCGCGTGCTTATTGAGGCAGATCGGTGAAGTCTTTCTCATTTTACCTAATTGTATTTTTGTTGATTTACTTTAATGTTATTCTGAAGTGTGCTCTATACGAAAAAACGTTGTCGGTTATTCCACGCGAAAAGTAAAGTACTGACGAATCAGAAATACCTAATGCTGTAAAAATGTGCACATTACCTAAAATGTTGTGATCTTCAAAGTATCGGTTGCCATTTTCGATCTCTGGAATCAAAGAAATCCCTGGAACAAGAAATTTACTTTCATTGGGAATCTCGAGTAACTTGGCCATTCGTGCAATATCCCGATGCAGTAGAAGCGATTCTTGGCGTATTTCTTCTGCTTTTAGGCCCTGAAATTAAAATTTAATAAAAAAATATTCGAATTCGAAACGCATATCAAGTACTTGTATATAAGAGTGTAACCGATACATGAGGGGTCCTTGCTTTATGGGGTGCAACGAAATAGCGTTATGAATTTCCTTACGCTTCAGAGTTCCAGTGAATGCATTTCTCCCGCTAGAGTTGTGCCTCAAAATGTATTGCATCTGAAAGTGGTGGACAATGTACAAGTGAGAGTTTTCTTAATCTAACATAAAATATACAAACCTCATAGTTCCATGTACAAGGAATACCAGCGAATTTTTGGACACATCGGCCAATCTCTACATCCTCATGTGTGCTGTACAGGTTTTTCAAGCACGTTGGTATGTGTGGTGCCACTGCGAAGAGACGTCAATTTTGCATTTTGCCTAGCCATATAAACGTTATTTACATACCTCTTCGCAACGTCTCACTGCTCAGTATCACTCCTGGGCCACCCATGCAAAAGTTTTCGTCAAATTCGAGAGAAAGCAAACCGAACTCTTCACTGTTACCTTTTCCGGCTTGGCCTATTAATATAAAATAAACATTCACATCTAACCACTAGATCAAATTACCAATCATACCAATAAACTGCGGCTTAGAACTATCAATAGATCGCAAGAATCGCTCCAGTTTATCGGGATCCATGTAAACATCATCATCCGCTCGAATGAACCACTCAAACTTATCAATAAAATGTTCGTACATATAGTACAGCATCATGAAGGACTTTTTTTGTGGTGGATATCTATCATCTACATTTTTCAGGCCAATAACTGGTAGTTGATCGGAGAATGAACCCTCCGCACTGAAAAAAGCAATGTGCCCTGGCACCTCTTTGCCCCAGGTATCATAAACTGCTTTCGCTCGTCCTTCGATAAAGTTTTTTGCCGTCATTACACCAACAAAGACCAGATTCTTTTGAGAATTATGTATTGTATCTTCTGGTTTCATGCCGATTATCTCTAGTGGTGAATTTGGGTTTCCTGGTTTGAGGTTACAACGCTTGACTATTTCCAATGCGCGATAGTTTTTCAGGACAGTGCCTATGCATAGACCAATAGCGATACCAAAAAAGGCGAATATTAGCGTTTTTCTTTTCGACATCGTTTGCTGTAGCATTAAGAAGTACCTGCAAGTAAAAAAAGCATAGTTTAAGCTGAGTTGCTTAATGATAGATGTATTTTTAATTGGATGACAGTGATCCATTTCACAGAACAAAATAAATCATTGACGAATCAGGAGGTGATAGTAGACCCGTTCAGACGGAGATCTGCATTAATGCCCTCACCGCCACTGAAAACCGACAAGGGAGCTGAACAGATGAAAGACGGGAGTACCCCAACACCAACGGAGCCAAGGAAGGCCCAGAACGGGACATCGGTAGGAGCAGTAAGAAGCTCATTTAGACTGGGGCCGAATCGTTTCTTCCTTCAGCTGCCTGGGACATATTCCAGAATGAAAAACTGCTAATGGTAGGCTGTAGCGCCTCGGCCGAAGAGGCTCCAGGAAATTCGACTGAAAAGAAATGGACCAGACTAGATGGAGCCCAAAAACCTACCCAAGATCTTGTAGATTTGAGTTCTACAGAAACTCAGCTTCCCCCCTCGGTCCCCGAAGACACAATTTCCAAAGAAGTACCGAAATGCTGCGACATTTTTAAAAATTATTAAGATTTCCTGTGCGAAGCAAAAAAAATGCCAGCATAGACATCAGAAACGGAATTGCTGTATTAGAGTAATCGTTGGACAAAATGAAGTGGGACGCAAAAGTCCGAACTACTCTGAAGTCAACCCGGAAGATACCCTCACCAAACGGGAACGAAAAACCAAGAGAAGAGACAACTCTAACTCAAAAAACAAATAATCTCGAAAAAAGAGACCTCCATCTAGCCCTCTTGTAAAAAAAAAGGACAAGAAAACTAGAAATTCTCCAATTCCAGTAAATAAAACAAAACAGGAGAAAATGCTGGAGACGGAAGGTGTGGTCACTGAAGCAACAAACAGAACAGCACAGCTTTGCAAAAGAAGAAAGGGAAAACACCAGTTATGTACTAAGGAACGCGTAGGAGAAAATCCTAGAAATAAAATAAGACAGAAGGAAAGTGGACACCGGAAATCCAGGCACGAGGCAATCCTTATCAAACCAAAAGGCACGGAAAAGTACAGTGATATTCTGCTGTAAATTCGGAAAAAAGCCAACCCCGACGAAACGGAAACTGTGCGACAAACAAAACAAGGGGAAGTCCTTTTAGAACTGGGATAGCGGACACGTTAGGAACCGCTGCAACCTGGATACCAGACACAAGGAAATTCTCCCCGAATAGCCAAGGTACACAAAGAGGTTTCACGTGGGTCAAGACCGATGGACTCACGGTTATAAGCATCTATCTCAGCCCAAACGACAGGATCGATGATTTCCTCCAAAAACTGGATGACCTGGAGGACTTCTTAAATGAAACGACAGGAATGCCGCATGAAATATACGTACCCTTATCGTACCGGCTGCGAGACAAAAAGAAAGAAGAGACAACTCTAACTCAAAAAACAAATAATCTCGAAAAAAGAGACCTCCATCTAGCCCTCTTGTAAAAAAAAAGGACAAGAAAACTAGAAATTCTCCAATTCCAGTAAATAAAACAAAACAGGAGAAAATGCTGGAGACGGAAGGTGTGGTCACTGAAGCAACAAACAGAACAGCACAGCTTTGCAAAAGAAGAAAGGGAAAACACCAGTTATGTACTAAGGAACGCGTAGGAGAAAATCCTAGAAATAAAATAAGACAGAAGGAAAGTGGACACCGGAAATCCAGGCACGAGGCAATCCTTATCAAACCAAAAGGCACGGAAAAGTACAGTGATATTCTGCTGTAAATTCGGAAAAAAGCCAACCCCGACGAAACGGAAACTGTGCGACAAACAAAACAAGGGGAAGTCCTTTTAGAACTGGGATAGCGGACACGTTAGGAACCGCTGCAACCTGGATACCAGACACAAGGAAATTCTCCCCGAATAGCCAAGGTACACAAAGAGGTTTCACGTGGGTCAAGACCGATGGACTCACGGTTATAAGCATCTATCTCAGCCCAAACGACAGGATCGATGATTTCCTCCAAAAACTGGATGACCTGGAGGACTTCTTAAATGAAACGACAGGCGAGATCTTGGTTGCTGGCGACTTTAATGCCAGAGCACAAGAGTGGGGGGTGGGGCCAACTACAGACTCTCGAGGAAGGCAAATACTTGAGATGGCTACGAGACAAGGCCTAAAGGTAACAAATGTAGGAAACACCCCGGCCTTCAGGAGGCCAGGGCAAAGAGGCACCACACCGGACGTAACCTTCGCTACGGAATCCACATCCAAAAGAAATATGTTGAATTTCATCAGAGCGGTCGTTTTACCTTTTTACTACGAAGACTCCAACAAAAGTTCCGTTGTGGGCTGCTTCAGCAATTGATGTGAGTTAGGGACATCTTCGACGCACAAACCAGGTTGTCGTCGGTGTTTGATCGACCTTTTCAGAAGCGCTGTTTTAGTTCGTTTTAAAATAATTTTATTCGTCTGATGGCAATTTACTGTCTTTCATAATATACTGTTTACTAGGACCGTGCCGCATGAAATATACGTACCCTTATCGTACCGGCTGCGAGACAAAAAGAACACTGTAGCCTTCCATCTTCTGCTGCCAGTTATCTGGTAAACTATCAGAGGCAGAGGTCTTATTGTTCTTGAATTCTTTTACACCTAAAGCAACCTCTTCTACAACCAGAGATGGAACTGACTCTGGTGTTTCTTCTTGCCTTATCATTCTCTTACATTTAGCAGCGGCTGGAAATGCTACTTAAATACGTCCATATTCTATTTCCTGTGCTTCGTTATATCGAATTGTGTGTATTCCGGCCAGTTGCTTGGCATTAATATAAAATATCCAGTGATCCAAGTAATCATAAAACTTTTCGTTAGAGTCGGCAATCAGTCAGCAAGGCTGAGTTCCAAAGTGCATACGATGCGGTTTAACTGCAAAGTCATCAGTTCCGAAATTCGACCACGAAAATGTTGACAAAGTCGCGAGTTTCTAAACGCATCCAAAAAGTCATCACTGCGTATTAACTCAGCAAACCACGCAGCGATAATTTATTAAATGCATTCATTTGACTTTTGACATTTGCTATGAATGTAAAAAAAAACAACACTTTTTTTAAGATTCAGATCACTTTTGCGAATCTCGATTCCAGGGTGAGATTCACACATACTTTCACCAATCCCAAAACAAGAGACATTGGCCACGTTCCAATGACCGCTTAATGACTAGCGGCATGCCAAACTCCATATAAAAAAACTGATATTTCAGCATTTGCGCTAGAACTCTAGCACATATTGTGAAATGTCAGTTTGTAAACACAAATTGCAATAAAAAAATAGCCGACTGTCAAATAACACACCAACACAAATGCAAACAAAAAGTGATCTCATTTCATGTTCGATTGGGGCAGGAAAAATCTGAGATCTAAGAGCAAAACGGTAAAAGCCCAATGGAAATCGACATAAAATATTTTGTTTCCTTGAATTATAGATATTTCTTGATATTTCAATTGAAAAAAGATGGAATAGTGAGCAAAAATGGCTTCAAACCATCCACTTACAATTTGCTTGAATTCAAACTTTTCCATTTTTATTTTGGCCGCGTGAAATGAAAGATAATACATACGTCGTTTAAACTTTTTGCATTTACTGTCATTGAAACGACATTAATATCTTTGTCATGCAGTGCATAAAATGAGTTCCGAAACGTCAAACTTATGCAAAGTAAAGTGTAGACAAAACATCATCGCTGCCGATGCGTATGACAAGTGTATTGTTACCGCAATTAAAATTTTTAGTTGACGTTTTGGAACTCGGTCCGATTCACTATAGAAGCAGTTCTATGTATTGTATATTGACTATTCTTTTACAATTAATAAGCCCATATCTGTATTTTTCTCTAATCTTAAGCACTGAAGTATCTACTCCTTGTAGATATCCGCATAAATAGCTTAAACTAGCACTTGTCTTCTACAATGAGATGAATTTGGGCTAGGTCATGTTAAAAATCGAGTGTTAGACAAATCTGGAATGTGTCTAATTGATCTTCACTTAAGTACTTAATATGTAAAGCACTTGTCCAAACTGTCTTGTATAGCTAAAGCGCCCATAGCTCAATTTGCTTCGGATTGAGACATTTGTAGTTGGGGAGAACTCGTAATTACTGCAACTGAAAAATAACGATACGACGTCCCACAGACAAAATAAATTACTGAAGCGTGGGCGGTGCACTTTTTCAATCAAAACGTACCTAAAGACCGACAAATAAATGTAAATATGAATGAATCTCATTTGGATCGTGTACTCGTATATGACGTTGACGGGCTAATATGTAGACTGATATCTTAATACTACCTACACTACACTACAACATTTGTTTTTTTATATGACGAAATGCTGTGCATCTGATGGATGTAGAAATGTAGACTGAAAGCAACATTTTTTAAATGAAGTGTATCACGAATTTACGACTACGCAGACGATTTAGTTTCTTCAAAGAGTTTCATTCATAAACAGTCTTATTTTATTTTATTTTTTCTCATAAGATTTGATAAATTATGCGGATAGGTCGTTTCTGATGTTTAAGGAGTTACATTCAGTCTGAGACACAAGGCGAAGTTTAAAACGAAGTCGACGAAGAATCAGTGAAAATAATTGGGTTTATTCGGTTTTTAATACAATCATTACTACTGTTTAAAATTAGTTTGGAGAATTCTGTATATATGTAATGTACACACTCAGAGTTGACTCTGGAAAACCCGTCAATTTATGTTGCTTGGTAAACGGGGTTTAGTAATATACTTTCTGCTTAAAAGAGTCATAATAAAATACATTATCATGAATTCTAGGTAGACAGATCTTTTTTTTGTTCAATTTTATGATTAGAAACATTTTAATAGATTTTTTTAGGACATGCCTTTAAGGACTCTCATAGTGTGTGATGAAGTAGCTACCCAAAAAAGAGAAGCATAACCCATCCAACTGGAAAAAATACCTGAAGTGGTATACGGATGGTTTCGAAATAGACTCGGGTATGGGAGCTGGTATTCATGGACCAAACCGAAACGTATCAATGCGTATGGGGAAAAGCCCCAGTGTATTTCAGGCAGAGCTCCACTTTATAATGCGGAGGCCATATCTACAATTCAGGTATTAAAGACGCTAACATTCACACATTCAGGGAAAGTCAATCAGCTATAAAAGCTTTTATCTCGCCCATTGTTGACTCCAAATCGCTACTGCACTGCTTCAACACCCTCCAAAATCTCGAACTAATATTAATTTAGGGAGATTCGCTAAGGTCTAAACCAAGAGGCTTCCTATTACTTGTTTTTGTGTAGGTCTCATACTTTTTCCTGGTATAGCACTTTATTTTAAGCGTTGCCGTTGTTTTTTAAAAAATAATTGTCGTTTTAAGTATTTTTTTTTTGCTGCCTCTCAAGTATACTTACTTACTTACTTAGGTGGCGTTGCAGTCCGGGGTGGACCTGGGCCTCAACCAGTACGCCTCTCCAGTTAGCGCGATATTTGGTTAACTGTCTCCAGTTGTGCACTCCAAGTCGGTTTAGATCCCTTCCACTGGCGCGCGCCACCTAAGGCGAGGTCTTCCTCTTCTGCATTGTCTGGAGCGTTGGTGTCTTGTCCATTCGCTCTATATGTCCCAACCATGTTAGACGACTGATGCGTACTTTTCTGACCAGGTCGATTTCGCTGTTAAATATTCCCGTCAACGCTAATAATCATAATCACATAATCAAAATCACTCGAAGAATTTAGTGTTCTAGCCGACCAAGGAGACCTTCATCCGCCTTTGATAACGTCCATGATTCTGCGCCATAAAGCAGGACTTGGATGATGGGGTCTTATATATAGTATCCTTGGTGTTTCTGGACAAGGCCTTAATAATCGATTGCCTTCTTAGGCCGAAGTAACAGCGGTTGGGAAGTATAACTGTTACTCCACTACAAGGTTTCCTTGTTCGTCTCTACAGGTCTCTGCTCGGGTCTTGTATCTTGTTGCCTTAACACGTTCTTTTTACCTTTTGGTAAAACTTCCGAACATTGTTCCTGAAGTAACACCTCTCTATTTCCTCGATCGCGCGTTTCTCATGCTATTTTTCTTCCGCAGAAGCCGGTGTTCTTCCCTTCTCTTTTGCTCGTATAGCTCGCGAGCTGCTCTCGTCCTTCTCTGTAGCGCCGCTTTGTAGGCGAGTTGATTCGCCGCATGTGCTTGCCGGCAGTCCCTACAACCCCCCTGCTTGAGGTCACTGTAGGATTTGGAGTGGGTGCGAGGTATTTTGTATGTAAAGTTTTTTGGATTTTAGTTCCAGTTCGATTTGGACTTTACTGCACTTCTGAAATTGCAATAAAGTCCAAAATGATTTTTGGAATGATTTTTGGTCTTTATTACATTTTCAAAAGTGCAATAAAGCCCAAAATTACGTTTTGGACCTTTTTGCATAAGACTTTATTTCATGGCACTGCAGCGTTTCTGATGGCTTCTTGGTATCGATGCCACTGCTCTTCAGCACTTGATGCTGGCTGCATAGGACTTCCCGAAAGGTTGAGGGTACGCGATCGGCAAAAGTTCTGGCGGTTTGTTGCCGTTCAACGTTGAATCTCCTCAACAATTATTTCCTTGTAGTTGTGGTCCGAGTCTATGTTGGGCGCTGGGAAAGTTCGAACATCTAAAATACTGGAGGAGTGCCTTGCGTCGATCGCAACATGGTCAATTTGATTGACGGTTGGGTGATCTGGTAACCGCTATGTTCCTTTGTGAATATTGAGGTAAGGAAACCGTGTGCTATCTATAGTAACATTACGTTCCGCAGCAAAGTCAATTAGTCTATGTCCGTTTCCAGACGTAGTGTGGGATAGGCTGTACTTTCTGATTGTGCTACCAAAGATGTCCTCCTTTCCTATTCTCCCGTTAAAATCACCTAAGACGTCCTTATCTGGGGCTTTTGGTTGCTACGTAACAAGTATTTTTTCCGTTGTAGGGAAGTTACCCCAACGCACAACCCCCCACCTGGAGGACCAAGATTTTTACTGTCCTTCAAATCATGTAATGCCGATAATATTTCCGATCTAATAAGTACTAGAGAGCTTAAGGCAGTGCAAGGAACCGAAATAGTCATTAAAAGAAGTGAGGCTGGAAAAATCATAAATACTTTGAAAAAACGATGCAAACATGTTCGAAATAACTTCGGCATTACTAGATGATTTGCCTTAAAAATTCACACAGAAAACCGATACTAGCCCATTTGGAATTTATGAACGCCCAAAAGCACCAAATCTAAATCCTTGAAAGCATCTACTTCTCCTTTTTCTGTCGCTGTCAACAACTTTGTTGAACCCATTTTTACTTAATATGTATTTTGAAAAGAGTTGTTTTTCAGCACTTATATTTTTAAACATGTGTTTGAACTCCTGGTGGGCGCAGTAGCGCAGTGGTTAGTGTGCTGGACTACTGTGCGAGGGATGCCAGGTTCGATCCCCGGAAAAACACAAATTACATCTTTCTACTGCGCCACCTCTCGCGAACGTCTGACAAACATCCGAGAGTAGGACTGTCCTGAAAAAGCTTCTCAATTCAGCCGTTCGGATTCGGCATAAAATTGTAGGTCCCTTCCATTCGTTTTTCGTTCCAAAAATAGAAACTCACACAAAAACGAATGGTTGCGAGAAGCTAGGCCTAGGGTGTCTACCGCCTGTTGCGCCACCTATTAATTTTTTTTAACTCCTGCAATGTCCTCCAAAATGAATAACCTGATCCAGATCCAAGTAGCGCACTTTTTATTTGATTTCAGGTAATTCTGTACCTATTCATCGGTAGTAAAAATGTTTCCGGGTAAAAAAAAGTCCAACAGGTACAGGTACAAGTAAAAACTAACAAAATGACAAAAAGTCAATCTGCTCCTTTCTTGAAGGCTTGCAGCAAGGGCCTCTTTATTGGATGTTGATCGTACTAAATCCGTCACTCATGCACATAATGTTGTGGCTGCAACATAGGTAACGACTGTATGCGCCCGCACCGAAATCAAAACCAAAAACTACAATATTGTAACAATTGTGTTGACCACAAGAGTCTGATCGAAGTATCTTATTCAGCAATTTCCGGTCTTATGTCTTACAGCAGTTTTAAATCGTAACAACATTTCAATCCAACTTACTCCTTCCAATCAAGTCCTAAGGCTTCCCTAGCCGGTAACCAACCGCAAATCAACACAATGTAGGTATACGCAATAACTATCTAATAAAGAGATCAAATAAACATGTGAGGCAATCTCGTCGTGTTGATAAATTTCCGCTACAGATTCACAATCACAGGAGACGGAAACGTCCCATCTGCATTCTTATGTTACACACTTAATCCGCACCGCACCCGTGTTTGGATGCGCTGTGAAGGTGAATTTATAATAATTCTACCATATCTCAGGTGAAATAATAAATTGATTACTGCCGCGTGCAATAAACAACAAAATGAAAAATAACAAAAACATGCGGTTAATAAGGAAAACTGTATAAAAAAAAAACTGACAGCTAAACGAAATGTATCTCGCACAGAGAGCTAAACGCGAATTGTCGATTTGCTGATGTCGCAAGCCATTGATATTGAGGTAAACGTAAACCCCACACTTCACCGCACTCGGTTGCTCTTACGTCTTACCTTCACTTGAACAAATTATTTCACTTGGGTTTTTTCAATGAGAATTTACAGCGATTTTCACCTCTATGAGTTGGAAACATGAAAACCGATTACTAATTAGCTTTCACGATAACATTTTGGCGAGTGTTATACAGATAGTACTCGCATCATGAATATTTTTGCAATCCAGATGTAAAAGCGATTGATATTCTAAACTAAATTTTACAGAGAAACACAAAAACCCGACAAATTCAGAAGACCCGATGAAACTAAGTGCTACGCCTAAATAATAAAAAAAAACCGAATTGATCGTTTTTCCAATGTGTGCGACTGGATTGTATTTGTATCTACTACTCTTCTACACACATGTTGAGTTTTCGAACATGTGTTGCGCACACTATTCCATTTGGCCGTACACCGGCACACCACACCACTATACCTTACGTCTTGGATGTTTGTTTTTATTAATGGAGTAGGGTTGCCATTCGTCTGCGTAAAATAAAGAAACCTTCTAAGTGAGTTGTTTGTACTTTCGTTTCTCCTACATCGTATGGTAACGTTAGCGTGTATTATGTGGTGGGTTTTTATAGTATTTCCAATTTCTGTGAAGATTTCACTAAAATCGCCTACTATACTATAAGCTTATATGCTGTTAATTTGAATTGTTGTATGGGTAGATACTAATTGGTTTAAGAACGATATGAGCTGAGCATGAGCAAGACAATTGTTAACTTTCTCACATACACAGTAAAGGACTATTGCTGAAATGCGAAGAAACCACTTTTGATGCATTTATGAACAGAAAATTACATTTTACTATTCCAAGAGTAGTTATTTAGGGCTCCATGAAATTAGGCCACAATGAGAAAAGGCCCCAAAAATAAATGAAAAAAGGCCCCAAAAATTTATATAGTAAGCAACAACAACGTTTTGTAGTAGGATTGGGGTGATTTTTCATTTTTTTGGGGCCTTTTTTCATTAATAATTTGGGGTAAAATTTCATTTTTTTTGTGCAATTATGCCCCAAATTAAAATCGTTTCTAAATATTCGCGCGAATTTTTAACTTTTATTTTCTCAAATTTTCTAAAGCTAAAACTAAAAGTTATTTCAAAAACTGAGAAGGCTTTAAGCTTTAGAAAATCTGAGAAAATAAAAGTTCAAAATTCGCGCGAATTTTCTAAAGCTAAAATTAAAAGTTATTTCAAAAACCGAGCTGGCTTTAAGCTTTAGAAAATTTGAGAAAATAAAAGTTCAAAATTTCAAATTTCTCAAATTTTTTAAAGCTAAAACTAAAAGTTATTTAAAAAACTGAGAAGGCTTTAAGCTTTAGAAAATCTGAGAAAATAAAAGTTCAAAATTCGCGCGAATTTTCTAAAGCTAAAATTAAAAGTTATTTCAAAAACAGAGCTGGCTTTAAGCTTTAGAAAATTTGAGAAAATACGAATTTTGAACTTTTATTTTCTCAAATTTTCTAAAGCTAAAACTAAAAGTTATTTCAAAAACTGAGAAGGCTTTAAGCTTTAGAAAATCTGAGAAAATAAAAGTTCAAAATTCGCGCGAATTTTCTAAAGCTAAAATAAAAGTTATTTCAAAAACCGAGCTGGCTTTTCTACAGCTTAAATTGAAAGCTATTTCTAAATCTGAACAGGTTTTAAGCTATAACAAAATTAAGAAAATACAAGTTAGGAATTCGCGCGCACTTTCATCAATAAACTGATCGATGTGTACCTACTCACAAATTCAATTGTCAGTAAGTTATTTACTCTTTGAAAGCTGTAACGTCCTGCCCTTGTAACAACGGTATAATTCGCGTTTCTTCTAGTAGATTTTTGTTTTGATACCAAAATAAGAAAATGAAAAATGCCCCAAATGATCTTCAAACAATTTCCATTAAATGAAAAATCACCCCAATAAAATGCAAAAAGGCCCCAAAACAACGCAAAAAGGCCCCAAAACAATGACAATTTCATAATATTTCAATTATTATTTTGGGGCAATTTTTCATTTGTTTGGGGCAATTTTTCATAAATGGAATGGGGCCATTTTTCATTATGAAATATTGCCCCAATTGTTGGGGCCTTTTTTCATTTATTTTTGGGGCCTTTTTTCATTGGGGCCTAATTTCATGGAGCCGTTATTTAGTATATCCTTACTTCTATTCAATCTGTTATATATATATATACCTACTAGCAAATGTCTGCGGCTCCTCCCGCGCGCCGGTTTATTTTCTTTTAAATTAAACTAAGCTCTATTTTAAGCTTACAAAATATTTTATCGCAATGCCTTTTTGTAAAGTACTATACCTATACACGTTATTATTTTAGTGGGCGCAAGTATAAACAACTGCAGCTCACACGCGAACATGCAACATAAAGCTGTCCATGTGAAAAACATGGCTGTCGGAGTCCAACTCCAGCAATGGCCGAGTAGTTCCAAAGATAGCCCCTCTACCCCCGTTTTCCCTTGACCCCTCGACTCCGAAGTAACCCTAATACTGATCCGGAGGATGTAGCCAGTACAATGTTGAAAGAATTTTGAAAATCGGTCAAATAGTTCCAGAGTGTAAAGTGTAGTAAGGTCGAAATAGAAAAGTTGGTTTGAAAAGTTTTTCAACCCTTATAGGACGAATTTTGAAAAACTATAAATGAGGCATGTAATAATGTTTTCTTATCTATCAACATACATACAAACTTTCAAGTTCACACGGCTATCGGTTGGTGAGTCTCCCCTTACTCCCCGCGACTCCTTTACTCCTGAACAATTCCTACCCACTCTACGGACTAAGTTGGCCACACATCTATAAATCAGAATAAAAATCATGAAAATTGGACGAATGGTTCTCGAGTTATGGAGAAACGAACAGACGGACGTTGCATTTTATAAATAGTATGGATTGTGTATATTATATCCACAATGCATAAGAAGTAGAATATACAGGGTATCTTTTAAGGGAAGATTCCTGAAGATCGCCCGAACAAAAAATTGTACGGCAAGGGGGTCTATTCTCACCATATTTCAAAAACAAACAAATAGTTACCGTGACCATATTTTTAGAAGCCAAACCCGGGACAAAAAAAAATATTAGCAAAAAAATATATATTCCATAAATTATTACTTATTGAAGGGAAGACATAATCTACAAACATAATTCCTTCATGAAGTAAAAACAACAAAATAGGCACAAAACATGTTGCACACATTTTTGTCGTACACATGTCTAAGACAAAGGGTCCGCACACGGTGAAACAACTTCAAAACTGTTTTTCAGTCACTCGATTTTTTAAATAAAGAAGAAGAAAATAAAGAAGACCCCAAATACCCTTTCAGTCAACTTTTTCAGATAATATGAATATAGAAACTGTGTGATTCGCGATCCCAATAGTAAACTTACCCGGTGTGCATTTGGGAATTACCCCCCCAGTACAAGGCCCTAATCGATTTTCTTCTACGCTGTCTGCACTAAAATGAAGCCCCCATCAAAATGTACCTTCATTTTCCTTAGTAAAAATTAATTAAAAATTAATAGATGTTCCGAGGAACTCAAAAACATTATCCCTCGAAATGCAACTTTTCGGCGCCCTACAAGACAGGCTGCTAATGGTCATGACCATACAGTTCACTTGACAACCGCGAGGACATCAACTTTCCAAAACTCCTTCTGTTACAGAACAAGCAAACTATGGAACTCGCTTCCTGGGGATAAATTTCCAGAAGTATACAATTTGCAGCAATTTAAGTGCAGAACTAACATACATCTGCAAGCATCTCGGGGCGCTGTTGAAGCGTTATAGGTTCGCCTTTCCCGAGAGAAGTATTTAAAAAAATTACATCTTAAGGGTATACGTCGTAGCTTTAATTAAAAACAGGATACAGGCATAGGCTTCATAATTATTAATCTTTAGGTAGTAGGTGATGCGATAGTTGCCCTGTCTAAATTTCAACAAATTTGTTTATGATCGTTTTGTGAACGCAAATCCATCGTTAAGTCACGAGTTTATACAAAAAAGTAACAAAATAAAAAACACCTTCCGCTTTTCTCGAATTTTCGAATTTTCCGGGATATTTTTCGAATTTTTCTTTCGTAAAAACCTTATTTGGACTATTGCGGGAACATGTCCTAGACATGCTTCATACATTTATTGTGTCGTGTACGAACCGTCATTGAAAATGTGTCTCACTGTGCCTTTCATGTTGAATAGTCAGCGATGGCCTTAGTTATAGTATGAAAATTCATGTTTTTTTAAATTAATAAAATGTTTGAATATAAAGTTTATATTGGAAGTACGGGATTAATACGGCACTAAAAATTAAATACGGGACATTTGTACGCCCGTATGTCTCTAAAAAATCGAGTCGATTGAAATACGTGACTGTCCCGGGAAATTCAGGACGGATAGTCACCGTAGTTATAGCCCATTAAATTAGGTGACCGCTAATTTGGAGGTGTTACCACTTAAAACGATATAATTTCAAAACTATTATAGGTACAAAAATTAAAAGACAATTTAAAAGCGCACTTCGAGTACATAATATGTGCAGCTACAAAAAAGTTATGGCTCCTAAAACTCAAAATTTTGAAAATTTGTCGTTACATTTTTTTACTTAAAATGTTTTTTTCTCAAAATTTGTACTTAATAAATTTTTATTTTTTTTTTATGAAATGTTTATCCTTGACAAATTTCCTAAAATTTATGTTAAGTAACTTTTTTACGTACGATCAATAGAAGTTGTAGTAAAAGCCGTTTTTTTTTTGGGAAAAAGCCCCAGTGTATTTCAAGCAGAACTCCATGCTATTAAAGAATGCGCAAACCTTATATACAATTCAGCAATTAAAGGCGTTAACAACCATATATTCACGGGCAGTCAATCAGCTATAAAAGCCCTTAACTCAAACATTTTTATGAAATGTTTATCCTTGACAAATTTCCTAAAATTTATGTTAAGTAACTTTTTTACGTACGATCAATAGAAGTTGTAGTAAAAGCCGTTTTTTTTTTGGGAAAAAGCCCCAGTGTATTTCAAGCAGAACTCCATGCTATTAAAGAATGCGCAAACCTTATATACAATTCAGCAATTAAAGGCGTTAACAACCATATATTCACGGGCAGTCAATCAGCTATAAAAGCCCTTAACTCAAACATTATTGATTCCAAATCAGTACAGCACTGCTTCAATTCCCAAAGACTTAGTTTCAGGAACAAAACCAGATTTTGGTGGGTCTCCAGCCAAAAGGGAATTGAAGGTAATGAAAAAGCTGATGAACTAGGCAGAAAAGACTCGGAAACCCTTTTTATTTGACCTGAACCCTCCCCAAATCAGCTATAAATTCGGCTATAAAAGGCTGGGAACAAAATAAATGTAATTCATATTGGGAGAACATCCCAGGCCTAAGACAGGCCAAACGAGCTATTCAGCCTTTCAAAGCAGATGCCAATAAGATACTAAATCTACGTAGGCACGATATCAAAAACTTAGTAGACTACCTAACCGGAGTGCAGACTATGTCTTGAGGAAGACGAAACAGCCGACGACATCATATGTGAATGCCCGGCCCTTTGCGGTATAAGAAGGAAATCATTCCTCAGGGAAATAATAAGTACCGAAGAACTAAGGAAATCCTCTGCTGAATGCATTATCAGCTACATTAGGAAAGTACACTCACAGAAAAAAAATTTAATATTTACAATTTTAATTGTAACTATAGTCATTACAATTTAATAGTAAATTTCGCTTATTTTTTTTTACTATTTTCAATTGTAAAATTTTACTGTTTTACTATTATCCGTTTTGGAAACACCCATGGATAAGTCATGACATGTATTTCGTATACTACTTTGAATTTTGTTTTACTATCTGTTGTGGGAGGCCACATTTCCTGAAGTTTTATGAGTCGGCAGTTAATCTGTTTGTATCGCCTGGCCGATGGATAGGTCCCTCAAGGCCAACTTGGTTGTATCCATTTTGTGAAGAATTTCAATACTTTAAACTGTATCCCGACATTCTTTCTGGAAAAGCTTCAATTCTGATGTCACATTGCAGGAAATACCCTCGCGGTTCCCCAGCACGAAAAAAAAACATTAAAACACAAAATTTTCAAAAAAAAAAATAAAATAGTAAAACTGAAAAAATTGTAATTAAAATGGTAAATTAACCAAATTTGCTATTTATATTGTAAATAGATGGTTTTGCAATTCGGATAGTAAAACCTTTGCAATTTTTTTCTGTACAGGGCCTTTTTTTAGTTTTTTTTTATCCCGGTATACCTATAATGGCCATTAAAAAAAAAAAAAGGGATTAATACCTCGCACACAGTTTGTTATATTCCGTTTTAACGTCGACCCATCCTTATTGAAAAAACCCTTTAGTGAATCTTTAGTAAGCTCAGCTTCTATTCACATATCTGTGCTTTGTTCCGTTGAGTGCTTTTAGAAGAGCGCAGCGTCGCAAAAATATTATAACATGGATAGGGAGTAAAAAAAATCAAAAAGAGTCGCAGTATAGCAAAGATTGGAAACCCCTGCCCTATCATATTAAAATATGTACAATTCGGCGTTAAAAAGCTAACATTTGGGTTTTTTTTTGGCTTTTCTATAGGCATATTTTTTGGGAATCTATAGCTAGCTCACTTTTACTTTTACATGCAAAACTGTTATACTCACTTTTGGTTTTACATGCAAAGCTGTTATACTCTCTTTTGGTTATGTTATTCTCACTTTTGGTTTTACATGCAAAATTGTTATACTCACTTTTGGTTTTGTTATACTCACTTCCCAAAAAAATACGCCTTATATATATATAGGCTTACCAAAATAATTTCATACAAATTTAATTCTATATAGATTTCGTTAGCCCGGATAATTATCGGATCTTATTCCTTAGCCCCGATAAAAACTATGCAACCAAACTATCATTGCTTTAAATGTTATCAAAAAATGCTATTGATTCTGTCATATATGACATCTGACATCACAAAATTCATTTAAGAAAAATAAATCAAAGCATTTTGGCAAAAATATGCATATAAATTACCGAATTTTTATTTTTCCCTGCATTTTCCATTTTTATAAATTAATTTGATTCGCGTATATAGTGTTTGTGGATTTGTTTTTCTTTGTGATTTTTTAGAATTCTTTTCTTTTCGCTGGTGTTTTGTTTTTGTGATTATGAATTTCTGTGATATGAGCAGTGTTGCCACTAAAAAAAAGTGAATCCGAATGACCGGATTTTTATTTTCTAAAGTTAAAATGAGAATTTTTGACCTAAAACCCGATCAAAATGAGAAAATACCTATACCTTCCTACACAATTTACGAATTTTTATGTTCACCTGCATTATCGATGTTTAGAAAACGTTTTTATAATATGTGAATCTTGAGTTTGTGAACTTGTTTTTTAATTCGTTTGTTTAAAATTTACTGATTTTATATGACATGTTTTAAGTTCTGAAATACACTTTTAGTGCATGGCCATACACGCCTTCCAATGAAATAATTCAGAAATAATTCTGGCACGTTCTTTTTCGCACCATTGTGCTTTCGATACAAATCAAATCTTCATTTGATATTTGCGTTGATAGAGTGAGGTCGTCAAAAACGGAAGTCCGCTTCGGCTTAACTATAGAATTTGTTTGTGTTTTCAATTTCACTATTTTTTTACGTGCCAAATTTTATTTCATTGCAATGACGCCTGAGTGTAGCCAAATCGTTAATGGATGTACTAAGGCCGTGTGTCAATTGGGCTAAATAATTATTCTCGGATAATTTTCTGACACTTGAAAAGAGTAGTTCACCAAACTCCAATCTGAGATTTATCGAATTTCAAACTTAATTGAAATTCATTGTTTAATTTCCTCTTCAACATTCTAGCAAAATAAAACGTCAAAAAATTAGCCCTTAAGATAATTTATTATCCTGCTCCCTGAGCAGAATTCCATGAGTGATGTTGTAGTCCCATTATTCGCATTAAATTGGTTTCGGTTTGAACTTGGGAGCATGCTCGTAATGTATGTAGCAAAGTTTTATTCAAATTATAGAAATCTATCTCTATTTATAGTCAAAAAACAAAAGTATAGATCTTATAGCAAATAGTTGCGCAAATATTTGTGTTGGACTCTTAATCAAGAGAGTAACTACTTTACGAAATCTTCTTGAACAGAGATGATTAGGGAAGATTAGTCTCATCGTCCTTTCCGCTTCTGCAGAAATCGTTTGCAGGGACAATAAACCTAAGGGCATGACCCCAATGATATAGTGTATAATAATGACACCTATTAATGTGCTTATAAAGGATATTTTTAGTGTTATTATAGATGGTGTGCATGAACTCGTATTGTAATTTATTTTTGTTTTGTGTCTGTGCTTTACAACTTTCTTTTAATTTATAATCCATAACAGGTTGAAAGCCGCATATATAAAAAGACTTTAAAAAAGTGAAAATATTAAAATAAAAAAAATGCTTCAGTGTATTTTTTTATCTGTATTTGCTTAGTATAACAGTGGAATCAAAACTAGCGCAAACTGTTTACCATTCGAAAATAGTTTGGCAACCCTTGTGGATATATTTGTTTTATTTATAAACGCCACTGTCGACATCGTTGAATGCGTAGATACGCAAAATGCTGCCGCCGGCTGACAGTGAACACGTTAAAAAATCTAATAATTTTCTATTTTATTCTCTTGCAGAATTCACGGCTTTATTAAATTGAATTGAAGAGAGAATTCTCTTTATTTTGTTATTCTATAATAGCATTGCCAGCTTGTACTGTATAGTTAGTCTGGTCTTTAAATTATTACTTTATTATGTTAAAAGTCTACAAAATCCCATAAAACTTATTTAAAATATTTGCTTAATCTTTAAATGTTTTGAAAATTTACAAATTCAAGAAAGCGATTTTAAATGCGTCGATGTACGTACATATACATTCAATCTAGAGTTCGAGCCAAGTCCATTTTTTATCTTTAATGATAGTCAGTTGTTCAATAAATTATTTTTATAAGTCTAGTCTTTATAATATAGTTCTTCGGTTGGAGGTTAAAACAAAAAGAAGAAGTCTTCATGTATGATGTATCCAATCTGTCACTTCAAGCTAAGTTAGATTGTTAAATTGACAACTGATTAAAGGTGGATACTTCTTCTTACAGTCCGGGGTGGACCACGGCCTCAACCAACAAGCCCCTCCAGCCAGCTCGGTCCCTCGCTAGCTGCCTCCAGTTGCGCACACCAAGTTGGTTCAGGTCATTCTCCAATTGTGCGCGCCACCTAAGGTGGGGTCTTCCTCTGCTGCGTTGTCCCTCAGGGGTGGATTCGAAGAATTGTTGTCCATACGCTCTCAGCCGTTGAATTTTTAGCTGTTTTACCAGGTCAGCGTCGCTGTATAGCCCGTATAGTTCGTCATTGAATCTTCTTCTCCACACTCCATCGTCACAAACTGGACCGAATATCAATCGAAGAATCTTTCTCTCAAAGCATCCCAGAAGGTTTTCATCCGCTTTTAACAGGGTCCATGCTTCTGCACCAGGTATACCAAGTCTTTAACTACTTCGAAGTTGTATCTGTCCAAGGTTTTAGGCGTTGACACAATACAGCCGACAAGATCTTATACGCGTCATTCAGGAGACTTATTCCTCTGTAGTTGGCCCAGTTCAGAGTATCTCCTTTCTTGTGGATGGGGCACACGATGCTGAGGTTCCATTCGTCGGGCATGCTTTCATCCGACCAGATTTTACAGATGAGTTGGTGCATGCTCCTTACCAAGCCATCTCCCGCTGCTTTAAAAAGCTCGGCCGGGAGACCATCTACTACTGTATTTCCATGCTCATCTCTGCAGGCTTCTGTTCGGGCCTTGTATCTTTGGGTGGATCGGTTTACCCTTTGGTAGAACTTTCGAACATTGCCTCTGTAGTAGTGTCCCTCAATTGATTCGACCGCTCGCTTCTCGTGCTCTCTCTTTTTCCTTCTGAGAACGAGAAGTCGGTTGTCGGTGTTCCTTCCTTTCTTTTCTGCCCGTAGAGCTCGCGGCAGCTCTCTCAGCCGCTCTGGTTCTTGTCTGCAGCTTTAACTGGTAGGCTGGATACAATGTAACATATATATGTATTTATATCATCGCATTAATATCGAAAGCATTCGAATAGAAAATTCGTCATTAGTTTGTGATAAAAATTAGCCACACCACAAATCCCAGTTTTTCGATTCAGATTCAGTCGATGCATCTATAATAACCTCTTTGTTAAGGCAAAATGGGAGCGTTTCTTAAGTCGTTCGGTCCAACAGCTAACCTAAAAGAACTACATTAAGTGGGATTCATATAGGTATAGCCCTATCTTGGCCTTTTTGACCACAGATGTAAGGAGGTCGATGTCGATTTGAAAAACTACGGTGCTCTACATAACTCTCTATGTTTCATTCGATTTGGGTGATATTAGATTAGAAAGTGGTCGATAACAATCTCATATATAAAACAGTTTGTTTTGCCTGATTTGATTGGTGATCAACGCCTAGCCCAAACGATAAGAG
This sequence comes from Cheilosia scutellata, assembly GCA_955612985.1. Taxonomy (NCBI): domain Eukaryota; kingdom Metazoa; phylum Arthropoda; class Insecta; order Diptera; family Syrphidae; genus Cheilosia; species Cheilosia scutellata. Next base: position 62,592,040 of record OY015313.1, read on the forward strand.
CTAGGTAGCTAATATTTTGAAACAAATTTCCTTTTATAGCCATAGAAATGATTTGGTGAAATTCGATCTCCATAATGGGGATATTGAAAATATTGGTTGGCGGGAAAGGGGAACATTTCTCATCGTAGCAACGCACACTAGATAATTAGGCCTACAGAACATGTGGTTCCAACAAGACGGTGATGATTATTCCCGGCCGAATAATGTGTCGATATCGACTGGCCCCACCATTCCCTAATTTGATCCCTATCAATTTATTTCTATATCTATTGTATTTCATTTAAAAGTTATATAATAAAAGGATCATGTACTTACTGCGTCTTTCCAAATAGTTAATAGTTTGCCGACCTAAAAGGCTCTGATCAGTACCAGCCTTGATTCTAATTGTATAGATTCCTGCATACTAGTCATTTCTGTTAGATTCTTCGATGTTGTGTGACTAATCCCATTTTTGTCGCTTCCGTCCGATTATTTGCAAACGTGCTAGTGACAGGACAGCTCCCTGAGCTTTGGTAAGCTATAATATTATTACTCATCAATATGCTATACTATTATCAACACCAGAATACGCGAAGTACTCAATATTGAGCAGCTGCTTCTCCGCACGGAGCAGTCTATGCTTTGGTAGTTTGGTGGTCACTTTAAACGCATGTCTTCCAAGCAATGCTATATTGGCGCTGCCCGCAACCGATTATATTCCTCAGTTGCAGCTCCTTTAATTTTCCACTATTAATTTAGTTTACATGTACGCAGTACGCTGCAGCGTATTATGCCTACTCTAACTGTAAACTCACGCATAACGATGGGTTGCTTAGAAATATTGTTACGTCTGTGCCATTTTCAGTGTACTTATCGATTGCTATAGGACCTTTCACTCCATGCTTTATAATTTTCAGTTAAGGAATTTCCGGGTATAGGTAGGTATAGAGGTACGGTCCTTGTATATAATATAGCCTTTTGGTCTATTAATGATAAGAATTTCTTTTCTGTTGATAACGCGCAGGTCAGCATTTGACCAAGGACCGTTTTGTGTTGTCGACAAAGTTCTTTAACCAATCCAGAGTTTGTTTGTTGTCTCATTCCATGATATTGAACCCTTCGAAGGTAGTTATTTGTCCAACAAATAGAAGTATGTCATCTGCCTTTAAGGATTCACAGTTTTATTATAGAGGGAGATTTTTTAAGCGTTTGGTTTTTAAAATAAAAATAAAAAAACGAAAATTTGCAAAAATTAGTGAAATTTTTATTAGGGTCGATAAATCAATTCTTGCTATTTACTTTTTGAATAGTATTTCGTGTAAATGTTGACGAGTGACTACGCCTCACGTCCAAGTGGTCCATCCGGAACTCGATCCGGAATGTGCAATTGTGGCATTATTTTTCCAACATTTCGACTGGTATCTCACCAATAACACGAGTTATGTTGTCCTTCAAGACGGCAATATTTGCTGGCTTATCCGTATAGACGAGAGACTTCACATATCCACACAAAAAATAGTCCAACGGCGTAAAATCGCACGATCTAGGCGGCAAATTCACAGGTTCAAAACGTGAGATGAATTGCTGGCCAAATTCGACTCGCAATATGATCATGGATTCGCGTGCTCCGTGGCATGTCGCGCCGTCCCTGTTGAAACCGTGTGTCGACCAAACCCAGTTCTTCCATTATATGGGCAAAAGAAAGTCATCATCTTTGAAGAAATACGGCCCAATGATGCCACCGGCCCATAAACCACACCAAACGGTACATTTTTGTGGATTCATTGGCAGTTCTTGTATAATGCTTCTGGTTGCTCAGTAGACAATATACAGTAATTTTGATTTATTAACCTAGCTTGCTCAGTAGGACGATTACGACGACCATAAAATGGATGAAGTGCTCTAAACACATTTTTTACAGCGCACGATTTTTGGTAATAAAATTCTAAAATTTACAAACGTTGGTTGTTCGGGCGTAAGTCTATCCATGGTGAAATGGCAATGCTAATTGTGCATTTTTTACTTTGACAGGTGTCACGAACCACGCGCGAACTGTCAAAAAAAAAAAAAAAAAAAATCAGATTGAAAAATCAAACAGAAAAAAAATTACCCTATTGTTTTCATTGGTTAACGGTAAATCTTTTTATTTTGAATTGCCAACTTCGATTATTGCGACAAGAATACTCCTTCACCTTTTAGGAAAATGTGTGGCTTTTAACAATGCCTGCCTTCAACTGGGAGGAGTGTGTCGTATCTTTCACAGTAGAGAAGTAAGGCAATTGCCATATCACTATTGCTGCCAGTTCGTGCCATGACCTTCCTACACTATCCAGTTTTTCAATAAATAAATAAATAAATACTTAGTTGGCGGAAGAGGTCTTTGTTGTGAGTTTCTATTTTTGAGACGAAGGAAGGGACCTACAAATGTATGCCGTGTCCGAACTGCTGAATTGAGAATCTTTTTTAGGACAGTTACACTCTCGAATGTTTGTCAGACGTTCGTGAGAGGTGGCACAGGGCAAAAACCCTAAAGATGTATTTTGTATTTTCCTGTGATCGAACCTGGGACACTGAGCTACTGCGCCCAGTTTTTCAATAGGGATACAATAAATTTCTATTAAAATACAAAAACAACCTTAAAATTTTTGTTATGATCTGTGAAAATCAAAACGTAAGGCAAGCCCATGAACGAGCCACGTTTGAAAATTATTAAAAATGACTACCGAAATTCTAACTGCAGTGGTCGCAACTTTAAGGACCGTCTGCTTATACGACTCAGAGAAGTCGAGAAGAACAATAGAGAACTTCAGTTCTACACAAAGTGACAGTTTATGCATTCCAAAAAGAATTTAAACCTTAAATTATTATAATTCGTATCGGTGCTGTGACATAAGGCTATGCGACATAAGGCCATATTTGTATGTACACATGGCCCTATGTCGCTTTTATAATATGCGTCATAAGATCATTATGTCCTTATGTCACTTTTAAGGCATTTTCAGGTTAGGTATATGCAAAGGGGGTTTCAGGGGGCAACATGTATGCCACTGTTTATGTATTGTTGACTTAGGATTTTTTAAATTAAATCTCGAATTCAAGAAAAAAGATTCAAATCGTTAAAAATTGAACTTGAACTGAGGAAAATAAGGCCCTCAGGGCATAATGGAAATATTAACCTATGTCGCAATAAAATAATATGGTCTTATGACGCTTTTGCAAAGTGAACGTGTGGTCTTATGTCGCATTGTAAAAGTGTAATTATGTTTCATGGCCTTATGTCACGGTCCCGTGCGTCGTTGCGCTTACTCCCGACAGACGGTGCTATTGTGGATAAATTCGAGTCAACTTATTTACTATTGACTGTTCCTGTTCCAGTACGACAACGCCGTAAGTGTTTTAGTTCATTGGTAATTGGTACCTAATCTTTCAGTCCACATTATCGGGAATCTTGGCCTACACCTTTACAAGATCAAATTAACTCAAGAACTGAAACCTCTTAATCATTTGAAGTGCCTAAACTTCTCCGATTGGGCTCAGGATATGTGTGGAAGACTGGTGGAAAATTAACTCTTCGTAAACTATTATACCATAAAGTTTGTTTTTGTCTGCCGGATTCTCCGCGGTGACACCTGCGGCTTTGTTTATGTCCTAACATTCGCTGTCCTTTGGCTTAGGTTAGGTTAGGTTTGTGGGCTGGCGGGGATTTCTCCGTGCCACACTGTATTCAAATTACTTACTGTGCTGCTACATACAAACCATCTTGTTGATTTGACGAAGTTCATTATCTGGTCTATTGATGTGCTGGAAAGCTCGTCTAGGTCGGTGAAGAAGTGACTCCCTATCCCTAGGAATTTATACCTGGTGTGTTGGAGACCTGGGCAGTGACATAGGAAGTGGGTTGTGTCCTCAAGAGCTCCCTCATCACCGCAGCCTCTGCAAAGTTCTTCTTCCGTTAAGCCCATTTTCTTCATATGGTACCGCAGGGTGTTGTGCCCCGTTATGATACCTACGAGGGTGGACAGGGATTTCCTATCCTTCCGCATTATCTTCTCGGTTCTTGATTCATTGAAGGACGGCCATAGCATTCTTGTAGTGTTACAAGTGTTTAAGGTGGCCCATCTTGCGTTCGCCTCTCTTGGCTTTTTACCCTGCTTCAAGCTTGAGTGTGCAAGGCGGGATGTTCACAGAGGGATCAGCTTGTTCTGAAACAGCTGTCGAACCTTGTCTTGCTAATTCGTCTGCTTTCTCATTGCCTGGAATGCCTTCATGTCCCGGAACCCAGCAGAGCGATACCTTGTGCTGTGTACCGAGAACCTTGAGTTCTTCGCGACAGGACTTCACAAGCTTCGATTTTATTTCTGGCGCAGTTATGGCTTTTATTGCTGCCTGGCTGTCGATAAAGAAGGTAATACCTTCAGGTGGTATTGCCCGTACCACAGACTCACGGGCTGCTGTTGTCACTGCCAGGACCTCTGCTTGGAAAACGCTGCTATGGTCGGGGAGGCGTATCGATTTTGATATACCCAGCGATTCAGAGAAGACACCTGACCCTACCCCAGTGTCCATTTTTGATCCGTCTGTAAATACGGCTATGGTTGGTCCTTTGGCTTACTGGGCCAACAAAAGTAATTGCACTATCCAAAGTCGAGTCCGCGGGGTCATCACATATCACAGGAGCTCCCCTGCTCAAGATCTGCTGCTTGCTTATAGTTTATTATTCGACATCATTATATGATTCGAACCCTATACTGGGTTTTCCACCAGCGATCGTGTCCGAATTTCGAATAGTCACTTGGTTTCTTGAACACTTTGCAATGCTATACGTCTACGTAATGGGAAAGCGCCCGCTTTCGTCACAAAGCCAATCAACTTTTGGAAAAGCTATCACCACGCAATCCATTGAAACCATTATTGCACTCATATAGCTTTAACTTCTAAAAATGTTTCGTTATCGTCGAAGTGACGTAATTCGCGCATAAAACTGTCAACTAGACTGATGGATCAAATGTTCAAATCGCGCCATTACAAGCTCTAATGCACGCCCATACAGTGACAAATTGTTGAATACAATTTAATCGAAGCCACGATTTCAATGAATAAGATATGTTATGAATAGCTGCCATTAGTAATTATTATTGTTATACGTTACCTAACTATTGGCGAAACAACTACTGCTACAAATTAAAAACGTGCTTCGCTAAATGATCTCATTTATTTTCTAGGATTTCTTAAATGAATATATAAATCGCTTGGTGATTTATTGTTGCTATATCTTGGGTACATGGAAATCCAATTGACACATGCTATCCGAAGACGTCAAATATCTGCATCGTCAATTGATGTGTTAAACCGATAGTATGACTATGTCTACCCTGACCAGTTCATAGTCATACCACCGGCTTAAGATTTGTAGATAACAATTATGTAAAGCAGAGTTGCTCCCATGTTCATGTTCGTGTTCATGTAGGAGCGGAATTGTACAACGCGGAACGGTATGTCTCCATCACTTGCCTATAGATCACTGGGTCGGAGATTTAATGGATAAATTGACAAATAGAATCGTTTCCTGCAATGGAATTCTTAATTGATAGAGCAGATGCGATGTATGAGTATAAGTTGGGATGAACTTTGAAGTTAATTTGTGCTACGAGTAGCTTTTCAATTTTTCATTTCTATTGCCGAATCGAAATACGCATACAACATAGCGTTTTGCGATCGAATGGAATTTTTCACGTGTCGGTATCGAACTCGTGATTATAAAAAAACAATCGAATCGAGGTTTTCAGGTATTTTTATAAATGTTACTCAAACGCAAACAATTTATTGCGTTTACTTTTAGTGCCGCGAAAATAAACACTTGGATGGACTTTTGACTGTGTGAATGAAGTCTTGACCTTGTAATTGATTTAGAGGACTCCCCGCGGACCATTCAAATATAGAGGATAACATCACAGAGGTTAGTGTGCTGGTCTACTGTTGAAGGGGTCCCAGGGCCCTATTTAATAAACATTGACAGGTGACAATTCTACAAATTTGTCGGACTTGTCTGATAAATTTTCATTTCATAAAAAATTTACAGGTGACATAATTGTCCGTTAAATACAACGACTGACAAGTGACAACATCCGAGAGTATATCTGTCCTAAAAAAGCTTCTCAATTCAGCCGTTCGGACTCCGCACAAAATTTTCCTTTCCTCTTCCTTTCGTCCCAAAAATAAAAACTCACACAAACGCTAGGTCTAGGTTTACACGCCTGTTGGTCCAATTTAGAATGAATCTGGCGCAGGTTAGGTTAGGTTAGGTTAGTGTGGCAGGCCGCATTAAGTGCAGCCTCACTTAGGCCAGAGGAGGCCCATTGTGATACCACAGGATCTAATGATCTTACACTACCCATTGAACCAAAAGGAGCTAAGAATGAAGCGTTGGAGGCAACTTATGCTTGTATTAGCGAGATATTCTCCGAGGTGTAGTTTTCTGCGTGCTGAGAGGGCTGGGCACGTGCATGGGTTGGTTGGTTGTAGTGGCGGTTTAGGCAGAAACCCAAGTAGCACTAAGTGCCGTTTTGTTACCACATACTCATTTAACCTGGTTGTTGTAGGTATGTCGAAGGGTAGTTTAGATCCAGCCTGTGGAATTCAAAAAGATTATGAGTTCTTTGATGTTATTCTTCGCGACTTCCTCGAGGTATGTGAAGAAGGGTTTACCCAGAGCTCGCTGTCTAGTCCTAGCTAGTGCCGGACAAGCGCATAGGTAGTGAATGAGGGTTTCTTTTTCGGTTGCGTCGTTACAACTGCGTCAGTGTGTATTATGTGGGATGCCTAATCTGACTGCATTGGCCCCTATAGGCCAGTGGCCTGTGGTAATCGCTGTTATTCTGGCTATATCTTTACGTGTTTTACTCAAGAGGTGGGATGTTCTGTCCCTGCTATAATTTGGCCACATACTTCTGGATATGGGGCAATTTGTTAGCCTCCTCCATCTGAGATTGGCTTTCGATAGGGATTCTTCGGAAATTTTTGCTTTGACTGCTCCTATTGGAATATTGGGCACGTGCATAGGAGGTGAAGAATTGTCTCTTCCTCCTCCTCGTCCATGCAGCTTCTACAGAAATAATTGGAAGGGAGGCCCAGTCTGAGAGCATGTCTCCCAATAATGCAGTGTCCCGTGATGACACCTACTAATGTGCTTATGTTGGATCTTTTTTGTTTTACAAGATTGTTGGAGCGCTTAAGATCCAGCATGGGCCAGATCTGTTTCGTGATGGAGCACGTGGTGCAGTGTAACCACCTTCGATTGGTGGAGCTTATTGCATTTTGTTTAATTAAAAGTCTACACGTCTACTTCGTCGGCCCTGCAGTTCCCCGGAATGTCCCTGTGGCCCGGCACCCATATAAGGTGAATGTTGAATTGTTCCGCCATCTCGTTAAGAAGATGACCGAATCCAGGGATTTAATCGCGGCTTGACTATCGGTAAAAATTACGATATCCTTAGCGGATATTACATTATACCGTAGCCACGACAGGGCCTCCTTGATCGCCATTATTTCCGCCTGGAACACAACTGTAACTTTTTATCTATGTTTTTGAATCCAACCATGCACCTACTGCAGGGGGACAACCTCCCATAGTACCATACATATTATACCACGGTACATAAACCGTAGATTTCGGATCTTCAGAACTGGTATATAATATAACTCTTTGTAAGTTTAGTGGGCGCAGTAGCGCAGTGGTTAGTGTGCTGGACTGCTGTGCGAGGGATCCCAGGTTCAATCCCCGGAAAAACACAAATTACATCTTAAGGTTTTTTATACTGCGCCACCTCTTGCGAACGTCTGACAAACATCCGAGAGTATGACTGTCCTGAAAAAGCTTCTCAATTCAGCCGTTCGGACTCGGCATAAAATTGTAGGTCCCTTCCATTCGTCCCAAAAATAGAAACTCACACAAAACGAATGGTTGCGAGAAGCTAGGCCTAGGGTGTCTACCGCCTGTTGCGCCACCTATTTATTTTTTAAGTTTAGCTATTTACTTTATTGCTATTTACTGAGCGCCATCACAGTCCGGGGGCCGTTGGACCACGGCCTCAACCAACAAGCCCCTGCAGCCAGCACGCACCCCAAGTTGGTTGAGGTAACTCTCCAATTGTGTGCGTCACCTAAGTGGGGTCTTCCTCTGCTTCGTTGTCCCTCAGGGGTGGACTCAAAGACTCGTCGTGCTGATGCGTTGTTTTCCATACGCTCCACGTGACCCAGCTATCTCAGTCGCTGTATTTTGAGCTTTTTGACTAGGTAAACGTCGCTAGCCCGTAAAGTTCGTCTTTGAAACTCCTCCTACGCACTCCGTTGATACAAACTGGACCGAAAATCACTCGAAGAATCTTTCTCTCAAAGCGTGCCAAGAGGTTATCATCAGCTTTCGATAAGGTCCATGCTTCTGCACCAAATAACAGGACCGGGATGATTAAGGTCTTGCACAATATTTGCTTGGTTCTGCGAGAGAGGGCGTTACTTCTTAGATGCCTTCTTAGCATGAAGAAACAGCGATTCTTCGTTTGATTTCTACGCCCATGTCGTTTTGCGAGGTAATTGTAGTCGACCATAGGTAGGTAGACAAAGTCTTTAACTACTTCGAAGTTATATCTGTCCACTGTGACGTTTTGTTGAGAGTCCTTTCTCGATTACAGCATATATATTCGTTTTGTCTGCATTAACAGCCAGACCCATCTTCGCGCGCCTCCGTTTCAATGATTGCAAACGCGCCGTTGACAGCTCGCTGAGTTCTCCGTTCTCCCAATAATGTCAATATCATCTGATGCATATGCAAGTAGTTGAACGTACTTTTGAAAATGTGTACATACTTGAAGTCGATAAAGAGGTGGTGTGCATCGATCTTGAATTCCTGCGTTTTTTCTAAGATTTGCCGGAGTGTGAAGATTTGGTCGATGGTTAACTTTCCGGGCCTAAAACCGCACTGATGATATGGGCCGATCAGGTTATTTGCGAAAGGTTTTAGGCGTTCACATAGTACAGCCGACAGGATGTTATACGCAATATTCGGAGGCTTATTCCACCCTGACTAGGGCTGAAAATTCCTCATTGACCTTTCCGACAGAACATTATAGTGTTGCTATTTTTTTTTTGTTCAACACTCGCGCTTATAAGTTCAGCAAGTCACGCCCGGATGGGCAGACCAATACCGGGTGGTTACCACGGGGAGGTAAAAATAGCACAATTTCTATGTATGAAAAAGTTGCAACAGCAGGGCACCGCCAAATTGATGCCAATCAGCGGCTGCCCTATTCATACACACCCAGTTGCTGTTTACTGTTTTTAACTACTTTTTGTGTTTTCTAAAAGGGGGTAGAATAGACCCCTCCCGTAGTGTGGGCAGTGGATCCTAAACCCAAATCTATTTATTCACGTTTACATTATACATTATAGCTTAAGTGACTTAATCTTACGACTCCCAATTCGAAAAGTTTTTCACCATGGTTGCGCTGTATCAAGCAGTCCATACAAGTAATGAAAAGGATCGGAGATAAAACGCACCCTTGTCGAAGTCTAACCCTCACGGTGAAAGGCATTGATTTAACGGGGTTTACCCTATCACAATTTGCGTTAAGAGATAGAATGGCTCTCAGGAGAGCCTCAATTCCATACTCCTGTAATGCACTCCAGAGTTGACCTCGAGTATAAGCCAGGTCTACAACACTTGTGTAAACAAAAATAGCATACTCCCGTTCGTTCCAACCCTTCACAAGTAGATCAAATTCTGAGAGTCGGTTGCGCTTCTGCCCATTCCCCAGTCGTGACTCGACAACACTTCTGCAATGCATTTCCAATACCTCAGCAAACATTTTCTTTCTTGAAACGGGACAACTCCAGTGACCAGTACTTCGCGCATTACCCGGCTACTTTAATGACACGAGTTATTGAACACCCTTTTCAGCTAGGGCCTTGATTATTTCTGGCGGGATTTTAGCCACTCTGGCGGATTTGCTAAATTTTAGCGATTTAATCTCAAAAGTTACTTTTTGTACCGCCCTGCTCAAGACGATAGATCTGTCATAGTCATATTTAATGAATTATTCTGGATTGAACAACTCAGATAGTGCTCACTCCATCCACGTAAGATGCCTTTCTCAATGGAAAGAAATGTAACATTTCTAAATTTGGATCGTTCAAGGATATTCATCTTCATCTCTGTAAGACTTTGCAAGTTCTATCCATGTGCCAATTTCTAGAAGTTTGGGGGTCATCCAAGCGAATCCACGCCTTCTCTCTGATGACTTCTTAAACTCCGGGCTTTTTAAACGAAGCAGTTCTTTTCTCACCACCAGCCACTACACCGAACCGCTTCAGTCCGCAAACATAATCTTCTGTAACTCTTCGCTTAATTTCCTGGCCGGGGTAGACGAAGTTCCGAACTAACTCAAAATTGTAGCTGTCTATCGTGACGTTCTGACCGATTCGTCGATGTTGTGTGTCCTTTCTTGTTGACAGCACATAATATTTTGTTTTGCCCTCATTCACAACTAAACCCATTTTTGCCGCCTCTGTACTGATACTTGCAAAGTACAGTAACAGCTCGCTCTGTTCTGCCAATTATGTCAATGTCGTCAACGTAGTTGCACAGACATTTCGAAAATTGTGCCCCTGGTTTTGGCTTGCGAGTTTCGCACAATTTTCTCAGGAATCGATAAAAATGTGGTAGGTATCGATTTGGACTTCTTGAGTTTTCTCCAGGATCTGGCATTGTGTGAATATTTGGTCGGTTGTGGACTTACCGGGCCTAAAACCGCACTGATAGGATCCAATCAGTTCGTTGACAAATGGTTTCAGGCGTTCACACAGTACGACAGTCAGGATCTTGTTAGCGATGTTAAGGAATCTGATGCCATCTCTCGCTGAAGATGTAATAGTTGTTATTAAATACAACTGCCATTCTTCCTCTACATTTAATGGAACATTTGGAATTTAGTCGAACCTTTGATTGATGGGAAGCCCGTAGTCGTTTCAAGATCACCAGACGCCCGAGAACCTTCCACCCTTTAGGCCTGGCTCCAAAGGGTGCTCTAATTTGACATGCTTGCCAATCCGATGATCGCTTAGCTTAGTTCGTCTCGTCATCTTGGGTGTGGGTTATAAATGCGAATTTCCTAACAAAACGTTCATTGGGTCTGTAGCACTTGAACTGATTTAGATACACTTCACGCTTTGAATGGAAACGCAAAGCGAATAGCGCAAGTATACAAATCAAACTTTATAATTAAGATGATAATAGAATAACTACGCAGAATCACGCACTATTATTTCCTTTTTATGTCTTACAATTAACAGATATGCATTTTCTATCCTCGTAAATATTTATAAACACTAACCGAGTATAAGTATGTGTCTTAATTGAAAATAGTGTGCTAATAGTATGCTAATTGTCACCTCATTAAGTTTAAAATATTCATTGGCTTGGCGCGCAGTAAATTAACACTTGAACACACTGATCCACAGCTACTAAGTCAACCCATAACCAAAGTGCAAGTAATTAGCCTTTACCAGCAGCACCTTCCTCCAGGTGACATCGACGGTGTACAAGTAGGTACATGTTGACGGGTCCAAATTGAGTCTTCGACAAAACGTTGTTAATTTACACCTTTCTCCTTCATCCCGCAAAATGATATCACATCACTGGAAATAGTTTCATTTAGTTAACTGACTATACTGTGCAGTGCTGCAAATGGAATGCTGTTGATTGGCCGTACAGATATCCATTGAAATCATAAATATTACGCCAGGACAAGACAATTACCATATAGGTATGCATGTATCTGTTTGTTGTCGCCAGTTGGCGGTTTGTGCAATATGCGCTATAGTTGCCGTCAGCGTCAGAGTCGACAGACGTTAAGGTTGTCGTGCCATCGATGCGGGTCGACACGATGTTTCTCAGGTGTAATTATTTCAACATAAAAATGTTAATCGACTGAATCTGGACAGACGGAATGACACGATTCAGGGTGTGGGTGTGAATGCTGTATTTGAAATTAGTAAAAACTGTTGACAAAAAAAAAAAAAACACAGCAACTTAGGAACTGTTTGTATTACACTGCCGCAAGAACAAGGAAAAAGGTGCGACTTTGACAGTCGAAAAAAAAAACCATCGCATTGAAATTAAAGGGGGAGATTTTCCTTTCTATTTGCATAAAAAAAAATTGTAGCTTAGGTGTGATCGGCTCCAAGGACCAAGGATACCAGTGCGGTGTCTAGTCATTGAACAATTTTATACAATTTTGTTGGAATGTTTGTCAGACGCTCAGAGGTATTTTGCGCTTGTGATTATTGCCTATCACATTTGCATAAAGAGCCCGATTAAAGATGCTCAAGGAATGTCGCTTTTTATCTTAAGACCACCATGGTGTAATCGGAATGTAAATTACATACCTACCTTACCTATCTTTCTGTAAAGTTGACTTATATCTATAGTATACATTCAACAGGGTCCGGCAGAAAGGTTGGACATTTTTTATATGGCTGTAGTACTTCTCCCCTATTGGGGCGAAGTTGTGCGGCAGACCAGTTGAAGCCATGAAGCAGTGGATGGTATAGCACCGCGCTTTTGTCTACGACAATTTCGTCCGATATACTGACTGCTAGGTTCCACATTTCACTTTCACTCGAAATGAAATCGGAAATGAATTTTTGTGTTGTACATTTCACTGTAAGCGATTTCGATTTCAAAATTTTCGGAATTGAGGCAAAATAAAATTGTGATTTCGAAAAAATTTTGGAGTTTCCGAATCGCTCGAAATGCAGAACACTGAAAACGAATTCACTCGATTTGCAATTTCGATTTCACTCGATTTCTGGAACCTAGCTGTCCAGCGTGAATTTCATCGATACTGCAACATCCACAGAAATCGTGCTGTTCTCGCGCTTCAATACGTGTTGGGTTGAAGCACTGCGTACTCGAGTTGTTTTGACGAACAGAAAACCTCCGGGGTTTCCACTTGTGTCATAGGCCCTACATTTTTTTTTGAAGACGATAATGGAAATGCTGATACCGTCAACTCGAAGAGCTCTGTCGAAATGATCAATAACTTCTTTTTGCCTAAATTACGACGTAGACGAATAGCGATCCGACGTGTGTGTTTGCAACAAACCACAAAGCTAATGCATCAATTACCGTTATTCGCGTCATTTCGAGGTTTGGTTACATTCACTGGCCTCCTCCGGTCCCTGATTTATCAATGTGCGAGCACAAGACCCGAACCCTGGAAGAATTGAAGAAAGCGATTCTCGTGGAAGCCGCCCAAATCGACAGACGAATGTTGGTAAAAATATCCAAGAGTGGATGCCGACTTACAAAAAACGCCTCAAGAAATGCATCGCTGATCGTGATTTTCTTAAAGGTGCCTGTCCATTTGAGAGTACCTACTTTCGTTAGTAAACTCTCGATAGTTACTCTCGGCTGACTGTCCACTTGAGAGTAATATTTTCGAAATTTTAATATCACCTGAGAGTACTCTCATAACCGTGTCCACTTGATACTTCTTCTGATAGTTAAAAACACTATTTTCATAAAAAAACTATTTTCATGAAAATAAACTATTTTTTTTAAATTTTCCACTTGTTTCGATGAGTTTGTGATATAATTAAAATGTGTTCTTATTTTTATTGCCATATTGTCAGATGTGTTCCTGAAGGAAAGCAAGTAAAAGAGCGAAATTTGGCACGGAAAAGACAAGTTCTTCCTCTTGGAACTTTGGAAAGAAAAGTTTCAGGAATTAACAGAAATGTCAAAATAAAACACGTGGAAACGGCTTTCGTGATTTATAAATCACTTCGGCCTAATTAAGTTGGTGGGAAACTACGGATAGATCGTCGTCGTAAACTCGGTGAAGGGTCTTCTCTTACAAAGAGCTTCAAATTGTAGGTGCTCATCAGGAGGAATTCCGGGATTGTTAACATTCGGCAACAAGTGAAATAGAATATATATTTCAATCTGTTCGGCCCAGTATTTATAAAAAAAGGTACCAAATAGAGGGACGCCACACAGTGGGGAAAATGCGGAAATAAATGCTAAAAATGAAATTCGTAATATTGATTTTTTTGATTTTGTTTAAAGATATATTTCTGTTCTATGTTTTACCAAAATTTGAGAAATATATGTCAAAGAATTTTCGAGATACATCGCACCAAAGTTGCCCTTTCTTTTAGTTTTAGATTTCATGTATTTTCTTGCAATAACTCTTTGACAAAAAAAGTAGCATTTTTATAACCGTTTGCTAAAACTTAATTTCTTTAATGAATAATATCTATCTTCAGCTTCCAAAACAAAACAAAAAAAAAAAACTAAAAAAAAAAATATAAGGGTTAGTACCAAGTGCCCTAAAATTAATACTTTACTGTTCTTTCCCTTGAGCTACAGTTTTAGCTACACTAAGCTACGTCTAGTGGTTACATTTATTAGAAAGCTACAGTATTCAGCTAACTGTTTTTGAAAGAATTGGAGCCCCATTGATCCCACTTTGAACGTAGTGAATAAATTAGTCTCGCTGGTTTAGACTAAAAAAAAAACACGGTTTTGACTTTGGTAATGTTACAAAAGTAAGAATTTCTTTTCTAATAATAATTGGAAAGAACTCAACCAGGACTTTATTTTAAGAAGAAATATAGGGCTTTCAGTTAAATGCAAAATAAAATTAATCCGTTGAGGGAGGGCTGAGATATTCAATTTTTAGTTCAACCTCATTTTTCCTACCTCAAATTTTTTTCAAATTTTGTCCAAATGTGTGTTTGCCCGATCCAAATAGGTGTGCAAAATTTCATTGCTCTAAGTTTATTAGTTCAGATTTTATAGATTTTTTTCCGCTCCCCCATACAAAGCGCCCTACTGTGCGCCACAGTACGTGAGCATGTATTGGTAACGCTATGAGTTGAATTATTTCCTCCGATATGCGATATCGAATGTTCTGCCAGGTCGACTCTCGACAGCTACTCGCAAAATACGAACAGTGTTGGAATTTTGAGAGCTAATCTCCGATAGTGATCAGAACAAGTGTCCACTTGCGAGTGACTTTCAAAAGGCTCGAATCTCGAGAGTAAAAAGTTAACTCTACGCGAAATACTCTCAAGACCATGATGGAATAAGTATAAGGTGGTCTCGTCGGCTGCCGACTCGTTCGTTTTTTGGTCCCTTCTTAACGCTTCGTTAACGTACACTTACTACGCTGAATAAAGAGAAAAACGTGTCGTTAGGGACTACTTTTTGCCGACGAGACCACCTTATACTTATTCCATCATGCTCAAGACCATCATGCTCAAGACTATGTCCACTTGCGAGTTTGCTCTCGAGAGCTGCTTGAGAGCTGCTCGCAGCATTTTTACTCTCAAATGGAGAGGCACCTTAAGACGAAACAGAATCAGCCTATACATTTTTTTGTGAAAAAATAAACGATTTGATGATTTTTTGAAAACCGTAAATACTGTAAAATAAACGACTTATTCTGTTTTCTCCATTACCGAAGACAGTAGAAAAACTTTAATAGTCTTCTCTATAGGTTGCTCTAAGGGATTTCCTGCCTCGCACGTACTCTTTACCTTTTGGTATATTGTTCCTGATGTTCCTCTCCCATTTCTTTCGTAGAGATCGCGAGTAGCTCAAAGCTGAAGATAAGCCTATTGTTGTTGAGCGAGGCTTTGCTGAAACTGATTGACAGGCAGAGCGTGTGAACCCCCCGATAATAAAAGATTGAAAGTTGAATCTTCACAAACAAGAAAGTAAGTGGATTGGGCATCACCATTCGTACTGGGATGGGACACATTAAAGCGAGCTTGCCAAATGACAATTGGCGTGGCAGGTCAAAGGAAGCTAATCTGAATCATTGCAAACAATTTGCGACGACATTGTGCAACTAATGTCGAAAGAAAACGTGGATATGGCTCTAGTCGAAAAATCATTCACCCCTATCGTGGAATCCGTCGGAATTGAGTTTCACTTCACCTATTCGATTCCCTTTCACTTTCTACTGCTATCGTGGAATCCGCCGGAAACGTTTCCTTATCGACACGTTTTTGGGAAAGGTAGTTTCACTGTCAAACGGCTGTCTTTCATTTGTTAACACAAATCTGTGTAGCTGCATTCACCGGAGGCATATAAAAAGTGTGTTTTAAAAGTGATTTCAATAAAAAATAAAGTGTTTGATATAGTAATTGATACGATAGCTCCATTTTTGGAAGCATAAGAGGAAGAACGAAATGAGCGGTGTTCTCAGAGAAGAGTACGAGACAGGTTAAGAGGAGCAGTGAATGATTTCATGGAGCTACCGGATGAAATGTGTTTTTAGAATGTTTTTTTTTGTTTTAATAAAGTTAAATATTGCACAGATTTATTGCAAATGTTCGGCTTAATAACGCAGCTTTTTTACATGTACATTTTCTTTAAAAAAATCCTCACGATCTGCAGCAAGTAAGAAAACCTATGAAATCCGCAATGATTTTGTTGCGTTTAAGAAATGTCATTTTGTTCGGGAAAAATTCGATTTGAACGTTTTCAACGATACAGTGAAACTCATTCACATTACCCACACGGGGAACTGTTCACTTTGCGGATTCGACGATACCAAAATGTTTTTTTCCGTGAATAATTCCCCCCGGCGGATTCCACGATAGGGGTGATTGTTCGTAGAGAAAAAGGTTTGCGGACTAAGAGCAAAAATCTCCAGTTTATATTATCCACACGCGGAAGGTAAGATTTGAACATGTATTGTTGCTAAAATGTCTCTTACTGTATTTCTTTTACCTCGCTACAGCAACAAAGACCTCAAGTTGGAAGCATACGAATACAACAGGTCCATCGCACGCTGCTTCTATCGTCTGTATACATATACCTACTACACGCAGCAGAGCTGCCACTATACCTCCAACTGTTCGCAAACTCGTCGTCATAAGCTGTGATGACGCCAACGGTCACCATGAACAATAGGGGAATAGAGACATCAACAAAAAAGGTGAGTCTATTTCAGAACTATTTTTTATAAATCTAACTAATATGGAAACCACGTGACCGCTTGTGCAACTCAATCCTTTGGGGGTAGTTTTCGATAAATTTTCTGTAAATGTTTACTGGTATCTTGGATATTGGTTTTCAACTATACTCAAGAGTTTGAAGATTTTCAGCTTAGACATAATCTTTCCCGAAGCCCCAAAAATCCAACGGCGGCGTCAAATTGCATAATCTCGGCTGCCTACTGCTGACATTACAAAATCTCAAAATTAGGCGCGTAACCGTCCGCATATCGCTTAGATCAAATTCCTCAATTTTTGACAAAACAAAAAATAAAATCAAAGACCATAAAATGTCCATACTGTGGTCAGAATTGCCTGTATCGGTAAATTAGGGTATTCAGCCCCACTTAGATTATATTACATTAGAAGTCGGAAGAGCTTTCATCGGGCTCTGGCACTGTAGACTCTTTAAATGAGCCTATTGTGCCTTCCGCGTCCCTGGTGAGGTCCTAGATCCATCTTTTTACTCAGGAGGCAGTCAGGAAGACAAGTATCTTCTCTGGGGTTATGTCAACAAGTTTTACTGTAGTAAGGATTTCTTGGCTAAGGACATTCTTCCTGAGACGAAAGAGAGCCGGACATTCCATGAGAATGTGAAGAGAGGATTCGTCACACTCCAGACAAAGTCTACATGTGGGGTCCAGTGAAACTCCAATTCTGCGAAGATGTTTTTTCATAAGGCTTTTTCATGACCTGTAAGTTTCATAACCAGTAATTATACCTGTCAGGATTTTTAGGTAATTTTTGTCCAGATTAGTAAGAAAATAGGATTTCCTGGGGGAGAATTTTGGGAAGAACTGTTTGCTGCAGTTCTACCCAGGTGTTTTAAGACAGACTTCATCTAGTTTGTCAGCCACACTTGCTCTGACACCAGCGTAGATAATGGCCATCTAATGATCAACCAAAGACCTCATACTTCGAAAATAAGTTAAATAAAAAAAATTCTTTTCAATTCAGTTGTTGTCTTTAATAACAACCAATCTAGTTAGGCAAGTCGGATGGACTTGAATGTACTATGAGCTGATGCTTTTAATGCGAAGATATGATAGCACTTCTGGGCAACTCGGAACCTTAAAAATGACAACACTGATTGATTATTTTAAGTGGTAGCAATATAGGAGAATCATTAAATTATATATGTATGTGTGGTAGGAAATATTAATATTGTTGAACTTGTACAACTTCATACACGTAGTCTGAAATTGGGAGGCTGATGTGTACGGTATGTAACATAAGTTACAGAATTTTGTTTTGGAATTCTGCCAGAAGTAGATGAAAATTGGACATATTCGAAAGTACAACTACAGCAGTGTGGTGCATACCACTACGAATTTTCTAATGTCACAAAGGGCTGAGTACCTATAGGTTATAGGTCCAGTACGAAAATTGGCATACATTCGCCAATTTGGATCAACAGAACTGCAGTCGGGCGTTTTTTTCTAAACGGTACGAACAATTTGAAATTTGCGCCAATTAATAGTACAATGATGCCAACGGAAAAAATAGATAACAATGTGACAGCTGACAGTTCGGCGGGTTAGTAAAAATGGAGCGCTATACGAAAAAACAACGCATTTACATTTTTGAGCAATAACTAGAAGACATACAGCCGTATTTATAAACGTGTCGTATAGGTTGCTTAACTTTACGCACCCTCTAAAATGCCCTTACGCAGGAAAACCTTATTTATAAACAATTTTCGAGTTTAAGCAACGTAGTTTTGAGGCCGCGTAACTTAAACACAAAAATTTGCGTTTAGAGGCTGCGTAGAGCTTGCGTAAATTTATTTTTCTTTGCAAAAATGTCATTTTTGGAGTGGAATCGTGAATAGTGATTACAAAAATTTGCAAATAAACGCATTATGTTCATTCTATTTCGAGCATTATTTTAAATCGGCCTATGTCTTCACTGCTTTCAGGTTTTCATGTGTAGTCTGAAAAATCACGATCATATCATTCGCCCCTATAGTGGAATCCGTCGGAATTGAGTTTCACTTCACCTATTCGATTCCCTTTCACTTCCTACTGCTATCGTGGAATCCGCCGGAAACGTTTCCTTATCGACACGTTTTTGGGAAAGGTAGTGTCACTGTCAAACGGCTGTCTTTCATTTGTTAACACAAAGCTGTGTAGCTGCATTCACCGGGGGCATATAAAAAGTGTGTTTTAAAAGTAATTTCAATAAAAAATAAAGTGTTTGATATAATAATTGATACGATAGCTCTATTTTTGGAAGCATAAGAGGAAGAACGAAATGAGCGGTGTTCTCAGAGAAGAGTACAAGACAGGTTAAGAGGAGCAGTGAATGATATCATGGAGCTACCGGATGAAATGTGTTTTTAGAATGTTTTGTTTTGTTTTAATAAAGTTCAATATTGCACAGATTTATTACAAATGTTCGGCTTAATAACGCAGCTTTTTTACATGTACATTTTCTTAAAAAAAAATCCTCACGATCTGCAGCAAGTAAGAAAACCTATGAAATCCGCAATTATTTTGTTGCGGGTAAGAAATGTCATTTTGTTCGGGAAAAATTCGATTTGAAAGTTTTCAACGATACAGTGAAACTCATTCACATTACCCACACGGGGAACTGTTCACTTTGCGGATTCGACGATACCAAAATGTTTTTTTCCGTGAATAATTCCCCCCGGCGGATTCCACGATAGGGGTGATTATGTTTTCTAATTAAAAATTCGTGTTAAATTATTGCGGCAAGTTCCATTCGTGGTGATGTTATTCTGTTTGTTTTGGTACGCATTTCCTTTAGAAACTTATCATTTCAGATCTAATTTATTGGTGTTCCTTGTGCGTGATTAAAAATTGGATGAAATAATCTAGTTTTATGTGTGTCATGGGAAAATTGTGCACAAAGTATGAAATAAATGGCCATCCGGTAGGTATAATGATACCTGTTTGTTTTGTTTCTTCTTTTTTATCTCTATGAGGCCAGGATCCGCAACATCGAGCTCAGTTACATTCAGGCTCGGATTTTTTTAAGCGATGTTTGCATTAGGTAGATGCCTACATACAACATATTTGATTTCTTCATCTAAAATATTTTTTTTTTACACAAAAAGGGCGGTCGGAAAACAGCTGATATCGGTTTCAGTAGAAGAAAGTACTAGTTTTCTGTATTTTTTGTAATAGTTTCTCATATATTTCCCTTTATATGGACACCAACCCTGTTTAGTAAATCAACAGTGGAAAAATGTTTATAAATAACAATTTCAGCAAAGTAGCATAGAGGTTGCGTAAATTCTTACGCGATGTTTAACTAAACAAGCTCTCAGAGGCATTTTAAGGAAATCTAATAAATACGGCTGATAATGTACACCAATCTGGTTTTAAGTACTTTTCCAACCAGAACTACAGCTAAAAAAAATATGTGCGCATTTCTAATAGGGCCCATACACGACACAGACACGTCGCTGCAGACCAATATATTTTGTTGTTGTGCAAATGTTTGCGCAGATCGTCTGTGTCGTGTGTATCCATGTCGACTGTTTGCAGCGACCGTCTGCGTGAATTCAACATTTTTTGAATTTTTCTTGGTCTGCAACGACATGTCTGTGTCGTGTATGGTGAATTTTGCACAGACGAGCGAGAAAATTCACGGCGTAAACATAATTGAAAGCCTTTCGCTTGAAGAAATCTGTTCCCTCGTTAAAGTTTTTTGTTTATTTATTAATGGACATATTTTTTGTAGCAGCTTCATTAAATTTCATTCATCCATTCGGCAAAATTTGAGGAAGTCGGCAGGCAGTATTCGCCATTTTTCCGACCCGACGACCACGACGAAACGATACAAACTAATGTCTGTGCAGATTGTCTGCACCGTGTGTGGCGAAGGCATGTTTGCACAGACTTAAGGTCTGCAGCGACGAGTCTGTGTCGTGTATGGGCCCTATAACAACAAGCATACCCCTGCTTGCGAAAATATCTCACTCGATCGACGAGCGAGCCATGACTGATTGTCCACACAGCAGCAGCACAGCACCGTCGTTTGCCTATGCCAAAGATACACATTTACCCACCCCAAATGAGAGGGAAATTTGCTGGGTGTTGCACTTCTCAAATAGCTATGTGTTAAGTAATGAAAGCCAGAGTTCTGAGTAACTTTACTATAACAGCGTGGAACCCACTATGTGTTTAAAAGGGTTGAAATGGAATTGTCGGTATACTTTGTGATAAAGTAGAGAAAAGCATTAACAATTTCATGCGATCAAAAATCCTTAAGAGAAAAAAATGTACCTTAAATAAAGTGCTACTGCGCATCTTTCTTTTGCTTTGGGACGGGCTATATCTATTTTCTCAATATTGAAAAAATCAGCATACAACTTTTTTTTATTTTTTTCCTTAAATTTGAAGTTTGAAATCATTTTTTTCAAAAGCCATTAACAGATATAAAACGATTTAAAAATAATATCAAATCAGATTCCTGGCTTCCATAAAGTCCTTTATTGTAATCGAGGACATCAGAATCTCAGGCACATCAAGTCAGATAGCTATCAGACTTATTTGAATCTACTCAATTAGACACTGAAAGAAACCCGAAATTGGTCTTCCCTATACCAAAACCTTCCATAATACAAAATACCATAAGAAAAAAAAAAAAAAAACAACAATAATTGAATCCTGTTCGCATATTAAGCTTTTTGTATATTTTTATGTTATTTCAAAATAATCACATTTACATTATTTTCATTTAATTTTTTTTTTATTTTTTGCAAATTTTGAAATAGTCTGTTGTGGTTAATTAGATTTAATAAAGCTCCATCGTTATTCTTAAACTCTACGCCGAAATAATACAAATAATGGTTATAGATAATATTCATTACTAAAAAATAAAATTAAAAAAAAAATTAAATAAAAATTATAATAAAAACTAATAATTAAGTCTAGAGTTTTAAAAAAATCAGTTGTTTTGTTTGTTGTGTGTATTACTTTTAATTATAAATAAATAATAAAGTTCCTTTCTATAATACAAAATACACTTACTAAAAGCTAAAAATATTCATTGTCAGTTAGATTTGTTTTTTTTCTGTTGTTTTTATTTTTGTTGATGTTGTTATTTTGCGGGTATATTATTATTTTTATATTCATGTCCGAAAATGTACATTTTTTAAAAAAACAAACAATTCCATAAAAATTCATTTGGTTGACTGACTCCAGCCATGACTACATACGAAAATATGTATTAAAAAAAAATCAAATACACAATCAGTAATTTGACATTTTCTTAACAAGGAGTTGGATAATTTTGTTTCAAAAATTACTCCTTGATTGGTGTGTGAGTGAACTCTGTCTGTCGATTTAGCGTGTTGCAAACGCTTTTCGTTTTTTATTTTTTTTTTTAATCTCTCAATTGTTTTCATCAATTCTTTCTATATACATGGTCTATGTATCCCTTATGTATTATTTAAGTATACAGTACAAAATAAAAAAATTCATGAAAGTCAAAAGCCTTTTGTACTCCCCCTCCCCTCCCAGTCAACACTGGCGTTTGCAAATGGGATGTGTCTCAATGGTTAGCGCGTCAATGATTCGTTTTTATTTTTTGTTTTCTTCTCGGTTTTGACCTAGATTCTGTTACGTTGCCTTGGGAGAAAAAGTTTTTGGAATTTTATTGTGATTCTTTTGCAAATACCTCCTCCGCAGTCCATCGCGTTTCTAGTCCTTTTTGAATAAATTATATGTTTTATTTTATATGGGTATATCATTTTTAAGTTTTAACTCATGTTTTTCTTTTAACTGTATGTAGATGCGTAATTCGCGTGCGACTATAGTGGTGCATTATATGTATAAATATAATTAAGTGTGTTGAATATATTAAATGATATTTAGGCGACGACCTGTGGATCTTCAGCTGCGGCTTGAGATGGATGCTTTAGATGTTTTGTCGTCTCTGTCTCGGTGCGCTCGTCTGTGTTGTTGATGTCTCCTAGATCGTCGGCACTGCGATGAACAGCATTCGTCGTTATCAGCTCCTCCGTAAGCTTTTCTTTTCGATAAAACGCGATTGTTACACGCTGCGCGTGTGCAACGCCTCTGGCAGGACACGTATGAATCCTAGAAAGAAGAAAATCTCATTAATAAACTGCACACTAAAATAATATTGCTGTTCAATCAGTCTTACCTTGCAACGACATTTAATGCATTTCTGTTCTCCATACGACACCACAACCGGATGCCATTCCTGTCCATTTTCATGCAGCGAAGCACCCACTTTACAGCCACCATTTGATAGAATCTCCTCGGAGGTCTTTATAGTGGCGCGTGGTGATGCTTGATCCTGAAGAACATTCGGATTGATGGGTCCAGATTTGTCGGCGTGTTGGTTCGATTTACCTTCAGGGCAAACCTTGCAACAAGCCTTCTTGTTGGGACGATATGCCAATTTCTCGGGACATGTTAGCGCCGGACAAGCTAAACGCGGACAACGGATTTCCAAAGTCAATGGATCACAGGTACATGTTGCGCATGTGTCGAAACCATTTGGTGGCAAATACGGATGCCATGTTGCTCCAGCCAAATGGAATTGATCACCCAGACGACAGCCACGTTCCGCAGAGTTGTTCGTTTGCAAAACAATATTCGGGGAAATGCATGTGGGACAACATTCACCATCACGTAGAATCAGTTCCTCACCTTGTCGGCATTTTAAAGTCGGGCATTTTATGGCATCGCAGGTGACACGTCCATGCTGACAGGCACACATTGTGCAGGATTCCTGTGAACTGCGCCATTGTTCAGATTCATCGTAGAAACGTCCTGAATGATAGCATTTGGTATCCGTTTCCGGAATAATCGGCCCATTGTGATCGCCCGGAACAATAACGCTCGGCACATTGTTATCCGTATACGAGGGGAAACAATGGCTTGGCACCTTGGTCGACTTAAGTTTGCCGCGCAGCAGGAGCTCCTGTCGATCTTTTGAATAGATTTCTAGGTAGCACACACTTGTTTCCAATTTGATGAGCTCATTTGCTGCCATACCTAGTACGTATCCCTCCATGTAGGGTCCACTGAATTCTTCCAACATTTTGCGGGTAATCGGTGCGCCAATTGCTTCAATGGGTTTCTCTTCAAGGTAGATTTGGAATTCCTGCTGGTTACTGAAAAATCCATTCACCGTCACCTCGTAGTGTAAATTACAGTCATTGTCAATGGCTATCCATGCCATTCCCATGAGATGAGCAGGGCTTGAGGCATCTTGTCGTTTCAACAGAATTGGCTCCGCCGAATCACGTGCATCAGCAACCGGCCTTGGGATCAATCGACCACGAATCAGATTTGGCTCGGTTTCAATGGCTATGTTTACGCCCAGATCTCCTCCATACAAAGATTCGATAATTTTCGGACTAATTTTATCGATAGTTCCAATGGCCTGGTCAAAATTGAACGATTGTGTCAGATCTTCCAGCACGGTCTTCCTCTTGCCAATGTCTTCGATCAAACTGATCTCTGGTCGTTCTTTGGCATTCAGATGATCGGTGAGTATATTATACGCCATTGTGCCGTCTGTGTTCATGTAAACCCAGGCGAGACCACTCGCCTTTGCCTTAGACTCATAGTTGTGAGGTGCCAAAAGTGTCTCGAACAGCTCACAAGTAGCCCGAGTCACTATCTGACCCTGAATCTTCAAATTGGGATACTTTTTCGACTCAACAACCAGCATTAATTTGCCTCTGCTGAGCAAACGTAGATTCTGTATTGAAATGGGTGAGGAAATCTCCAAAACATTCACCTCTGGCGATGGTTTGCGCACCTTCTGTATCTCGTCCAAAATAACCTCCTTACGTTCCACAGATTCAATGCGAATGCTAACCGGCACATCGACATACTCCTCTGGACTGAACACTCCATTAAACACCAGAGTCAAGTGAACCGATGACGCAACTCCACTGCTGGTCGAAACAATTGCAGTACCACCTGCTCCGGCCATTTGATCTGATTTAGTTCCTGGCGCCGGTTCCATCAGTGTACTAAATAACTCTGTTTGAAGTGCCGTGTACTTGGCTACTTTTCCCGCTAATGCCAATTCAGCCTGGTACTTGCTGCCCCACAGCAATACCACATGCAGACGTTCGTCGCGCAACAGACGCTTGTAGTCACGCGGTACACGACGCCAAACGCCACAAATCTTTCCTGTCGTGTTCTGATAAACACTCAACGGTCCGTTTAATGGTGTCGTTAGATTATGCTCCTCGAGTATGGTACCGGAGTCGTCTACAAATTGAATGGCACGTGGTCTGGTAATTTTACTCGAAACGTAAAACGAATAGTAAAGATTCTTCTTGTGGAACAGAAAGCGACCTGTGGCCACCACATTTTGTGGATTGTGTGTCGAGTACATTGCTTTCATTTCTTCGCCTTTCAGAAAGTATGATGTCCTTCCGGTTAAAAGTGCTGCAAAGTCTGTAAAAACATACAAAAAAAACAGAAAAGTTTATTAAAACTGTGTTCTACGGATGGGTTTGTTTTCGAAATACTTACGTTTCATGTTGCGCTCCTCCTCCTCATTATTCACCGGGACTGGGACATCATGGGCTATTTCCGGATCTAAAAAAAATCAAACAAAATAAATACATTCAACTTGAGTACACAATACAGAAAGGAATGTGAATGAAATGAACGAGGTGAAGATTGAGGACCTTTCCACAAAAAAAAAAAAAACGTCACAAAAGCACCGCACGTATTTATTATATTGGTAGGTAGGTAGAATTACTTTGTATAGTTTTGGTTTCTTAATGAAAATTCTAGGAAATACCGTTCAATACACGACAAAAATCCGATCGACATCAATGGACATAATCATGAAATTGAATAGTATCTTAAATTTAACGCTTTATTCGTTTATCGTTTATCGTTTCCTTTTCGTTTTTGTTCTCGTTGTGAAACGAAAGGTCGCGCAGATCACAAAGTAGAGTTGCCATCCTTAAATTTGAGAATACATTTACTTGGTCGAGTTTTAAATTGTTTATGAATATTGGACTGGTCTTAGAACTTGAAAAAATGTTTGCAAACTTGCGTTAGTAGTAATTTCTTTTATCCCAGATTTGTTTTCTCTAGTACTGATAAAATTTATAAAATGGTCAACAAAACTAGAAGCACAATCTTTTGGAGAAAGAAAACGTAAGGCCAAATCTAACCCAACGTCCTAGGGTACCTATACGTCCAACTATGTACCTACTTATTTATTTATTTATTTATATGGCATAACATAGCATTCATCGTCTTGAGCTCTAAACTAAACTAGGATGCACGAATTCGAAATCTAGGCAAACTATATATATATCTAGCCGTGTGTCGTGTATAATGGATTTCAGCAAGAAACGATGACTGTTCGTCACAGAAACCATTTCCAGCTCAATATGCGACACCAGGCTGAAAAGCAGTTGAAGAAGGTATAAATAGCGCTTAAAGGCTTAAAGAAATCCTCTTCTACATGGCAACTCTGGTTCTTCCAGGAGGCGAGAAAATATGCCAAAGGGATCAGTGTCGGTTTGAACTGACCGATTACTCTTACGGCCGAACAAAAGTCAAGGAATGTTGCTGCTAAAAAGATCTTATTGAACCTTTGACGTTTCAACGGCAACAGCAGCAGCACCACCATACCACCACCTACCTACCTGCCTCCTTAAGCTACACTAACTAATCCGACTCTGAATGGACATGGATCGATATAACAACGAGTATATACGACGACAGGGCACAATTCCACGGCGCTAAAGTCTAAAAATTACTTGCCATTAAATGAAGCAAAACCCATATACACCTCGAGGTCATTTCGACGGAACGATGAATGGATGGATAAATAAGGTTTACTATGGGCAGGGCATGAGTCTTGTTGCTTTTGGCCAATCCAGCTCAAGGGTGTGGGTATGAAACACCGTCGACGTCGACGGAAAGGCGGCTTTATGCATTAAAATGTGAGAGGTTTCGAAAAATCATCGATTGCTAGAAATATTATACATTCAGCAAAGAGCAATGCGACCTGTGCATAACGAAGAGCCAACGACGCCCATCGGAGTTAAGCCTTCACACCAAAGAGAGCCATGGGCATCCGCGTAAAAAGGCTCGCTTGCGTCGTCGTCGTCGGTCGGTTGCCAGCCTGCCTGCCTGCCAAAGTTTTCAGATGAAAAACGATGATTGCATGTGCCGCTCTGCGACTTTGCTTGTGTGTGCTGCTGGTGGAGATGCGGTGCGGAGCTGGAGATGGAGCAACGAGCAGGGAAAGATTGAGAATTATTTTGTGGTGTTATAATGAAGGGCGACAAATCTGACACCTTGTATACCTATGGTCGGTGTGTTTTTTTTTTTTTTTTGTTATCTGTTTTTGTTTCCTCTCCACCCAGAGAAGAAGGACCATACCGGTCGTTGCTGCTGCGGTGGTGGTGAAGGCGATGGTGGTGCTGGCTGTGGTGGCAGGGCAGCGCAGATCTTATCGCCTGATCTCACTTTTTTTCTGTTTGGTGTTCATTTTTTCGTGTGTGCTGTGCCGACGACGACGACGACGCGATCCCGTCTTTGGTTCCCATTTTATTTTTATGGATTTGGAATTCCATCGTTTTTTATATATGTTTATAGTTTGGTAGTTACGTTTTGGGTTGGCCGTTCTGTGTTGTTTTTTTTTTTTTTTGTGTTTTGTTACAGGAGGACTCCGCCGAACGCCCGACCTACACGAGGAGGCGGAGGAGATGAATGAATAAAGTGAGTGTTTCTTTCTTCTTTTCAAGAAGATAAATGAGATCGGAAGACGACGAAGTGTGGAGAATTTGAATCAGGAGGTTGGAATGCGTTTGTTTCGCTGTAGAATGGTTGAGTGTTCGTAGGTCACATCAGCCGACACTCTTAACCTTTGTGTGACCATATCGAGACATTTTTTTTTTTTTTTTCTACTTGGACTTCTTTTGATTGTAAGAGATAAAGAAAATCTCTGGAATTTCGATAATTATCAGAGAGTCATCAGAAAAAGGTTAAATTCCACTTGATGTTGTCGTTTTTGTGAAAAAGACCTCATATACATAATTTAAATACCGCCTTAGTGTACCTAGATCAACTGATCAGCACACACACCTTGTGTGCTGCAATTAAATTTGAACGTTTTTATTTGGTGCCTAGGTTAATACCGCGTATCTTCACACATAAAATCACCGCCGCACGGCCGGCCGCTATAGAGGTGAATTGAAATAAAATCAAATTGAATTACAATCATGAAATGAACGCGAGACGACAGCAGGAGACACAGTCCAGAGACCATATATATATTATTTAACTTTGCCGCGCGCATTTGGTTGTTGTTTTATTTTTGATTTTGGAACGATCGGCCTGTGAAGCCAAGTTAAATTATTAATAAAAGATGATAATGATGATGAAGATGACGATAACATTAAATGAGTTTGGGCATTGACAACGATGATGGTAAGACCGGAGTTGGTGCACTCTCGGCAACGACGACGACGACGATCGTCGAATCCCGGCGAAAGGAGTTGCGCTGCGCTACGCACATTTGTTAACTAGCATAATATGACGATGATGATCGAACTTGTTTTAAAAATTTTACCTACTATTATGGAAACGAGTTGTTCATAAAAAGTGAAAATTGCACGCAGCAAGTGCTGTAGTAATCACATCGATATGGGGAGATGGCTTGAGCCTGGTCGGTCGTCGTCTTTGCGTCGTCGTCGTCGTATAGTTGTTGTCATCAGCAGTGGTTGTCGAGGATGGCGACGTTGTTGGTCATTATTTTGTCAAACCATATCTAGAGTACCTACCTATATGTGAGTGAGTGCTTTTTGCTTTATTTTCTTTACACAAAATCTACTTATTTGGCATCGTTTAAAATAGGTAGGTAGGTAGGTTGGCAGTCGGGCAGGCGCATTCTCTGCAAAAGTGTATCTGTATATCGGGAGATAGCACTGGATGTGCTGGTACTGGTTTCTTTTTGGGCATATGCAAGTTCTTTTTTTTTTCGTTTATTCCTCTTCGCATACCTACATTACATATACCCCTAGCACAAGATATTTAATTCCGTTTAGATAAGTAATAGGTAGTAGACATATTTTTGGTCATATATATGTCTTATGGTAAATAGAATCACGAAGCATAGTCTTTTTTGTTGCCTATATAATGCATCCTCGTTTATAAGGGAGTCCTTCTAAGCTGCAACTTGAATTGCTGGAATTTACCCATTTCCATAAAATGTCACTAGCTGTGCGGTCTAAAGGCTGGAATTGATCATTAGAAATGGTCATGTGCATGGTGTGTGGTTGTGGACTACCCGATGCAGCCATTAGTGTAGGTAAGTAGGTGCAATTGGTATCTTGAGAAGACCAACAGTATAGGGTGCAGTTGCGGATATACTAAAATCCAAACAAAAAAAAACGGGAATGTTTAGAAGAAAGTTTCGGCGTGAGAGTCTTTTCAAGAAATTAGTCATCTAAATTGGTAGAAGAGGTATTAACTTTTGTTCACTTCAAGTGTGTCCTTATCCTAACGCTGGAAACAACTTTCTGTCAGCATGTTGCCAATTGCTTCTTACTTTCTTTGAATTTTTGCGAAATTCATCATATAAGGGCGACGAAGAAATGACAACTTTTGGTCACTTGTCAATTATTCTTCTCATAACTTTGGAGAATCGTATTTAAACTAACAACATTTGAAACCGTTTCCACTCAACATGTTGCCGAGTCAATTCAATTCAATGCTTCTTACTTTCTTTAGTTTTTGAGAAATTCATGAAGAAATGACAACTTTTGGTCACACTTGTCAATTTTCCTTCTCATAACTTTGGAGAATCGTATTTAAACTAACAACGTTTGAAACCGTTTCCACTCAACATGTTGCCGAGACAATTCAATTCAATGCTTCTTACTTTCTTTAGTTTTTGAGAAATTCATGAAGAAATGACAACTTTTGGTCACACTTGTCAATTTTCCTTCTCATAACTTTGGAGAATCGTATTTAAACTAACAACATTTGAAACCCGTTTCCACTCAACATGTTGCCGAGTCAATTCAATTCAATCCTTCTTACTTTCTTTAGTTTTTGAGAAATTCATGAAGAAATGACAACTTTTGGTCACACTTGTCAATTATTCTTCTCATAACTTTGGAGAATCGTATTTAAACTAACAACATTTGAAACCGTTTTCACTCAACATGTTGCCGAGTCAATTCAATTCAATGCTTCTTACTTTCTTTAGTTTTTGAGAAATTCATGAAGAAATGACAACTTTTGGTCACATTTGTCAATTTTCCTTCTCATAACTTTGGAGAATCGTATTTAAACTAACAACATTTGAAACCCGTTTCCACTCAACATGTTGCCGAGTCAATTCAATTCAATGCTTCTTACTTTCTTTAGTTTTTGAAAAATTCATGAAGAAATGAAAACTTTTGGTCACACTTGTCAATTTTCCTTCTCATAACTTTGGAGAATCGTATTTAAACTAACAACATTTGAAACCCGTTTCCACTCAACATGTTGCCGAGTCAATTCAATTCAATCCTTCTTACTTTCTTTAGTTTTTGAGAAATTCATGAAGAAATGACAACTTTTGGTCACACTTGTCAATTATTCTTCTCATAACTTTGGAGAATCGTATTTAAACTAACAACATTTGAAACCGTTTTCACTCAACATGTTGCCGAGTCAATTCAATTCAATGCTTCTTACTTTCTTTAGTTTTTGAGAAATTCATGAAGAAATGACAACTTTTGGTCACACTTGTCAATTTTCCTTCTCATAACTTTGGAGAATCGTATTTAAACTAACAACATTTGAAACCGTTTCCACTCAACATGTTTCCGAGACAATTCAATTCAATTCCAAATCCTTAATCAACATAAAAATCGAAATCACTGTTGATGATTTATTTTTCTGGTTTGTTTTATAACCCTGATGGTGGAAAGTGTCTTAGATTTTGCAAATGGCGTCGAAATGTCAATTCGGTTTTGACATTTGTGAAGCAAAGAGAATTAGAATTTGTTTATATAAGCAATGGAACGCTATGGTACTGAATACACAGAATAATCTCGTCAATTTATTTGTGTTCATGCAAAAAATGTTACGCTCTTTTCGTGGCAACTGAGAAATAACACGATCGTTTTTCAATTCAATTTAAGACGAAGAAGCCACAACATATTCGACTAATTTGGATGTATCGCCACAAAATCACGTCCCCGATGGTTGGGACTGTGTGTAGAGTTTCAATGAATTGTATACTTTGCAATTCTATTGATTAAATTCAGCTAGGTTCCAGAAATCGAGTGAAATCGAAATTGCAAATCGAGTGAATTCATTTTCAGTGTTCTGCATTTCGAGCGATTCGGAAACTGCGACATTTTTTCGAAATCACAATTTAACTTTGTCTCAATTCCGAAAATTTTGAAATCGAAATCGAATACAGTGAAATGTACAACACAAAAATTCATTTCCGATTTCATTTCGAGTGAAAGTGAAATGTGGAACCTAGCAGATAGTTTAATGCTTGGAAACTGACAGGATTGCCATCAATTATGAAACGCAAACGCGGTTACAAGAGTGTATCCAACCGCTATCTACTTTTGGTAGAAAAAAAAGCAACAACTTGCTTACGTGAACCGATGATTAGAAAGAAAATGTGAGAAACACATATATAAATATTGTAGCCTTCAGACAAGAAGGGATGAATCAAAACAAATGTCACGACCGATGATGTAAAATCAGTCAAGTTAAATCAACCGATAAAAATAAATAAACACACATGTAGTTATATTCATCCGGACGACTGGCTGGCAATCGTCCAGAATAGACAACCTCAAATGAGCAAAAATATACTATACACACATTTGCAGAGGGCTGACAAAAGCACACAAGTCAAGAAAAATACTTCCTATCCACACGTCATAAAGTGCGATCTCTTCCAGTTTTTGGTCATAATTCTCATCTTGTCCTTCGCATGGATGCATGACGAACTCCTACAGGTGTATTATTCAAATCAAACAACCTGTCATACAAGTGGTTTATCATGCGTATGACTTATTTAAAATATATTTGATTTAATTTATAGAATGTCTAGCAGTACATTTATAATCCCTCTTGGAAATTTTTATTTTTTATTTTTTTTTTTTATGATTTACGACAGACCAATGTCCGCGCTTAATTAAAATAGTAAAAAAAATTTCGTAAAATGGAAAAAGAAAATGAACGCTGATAACTGACTCACTGATCCATGCGACTTATACTAACTATAACCAGTAGAGAATTTTTGTCACGAGTTGATTTTCAATATTTCCCGCCACCACCCTCTCATTTTCTCCTTTATGATAAAATACAATTTACGTAAATTATTTTCGTTTCATCGTTGTATTCATTTTTTTTTGATCCTAATTATGAAAATAAAATATAAAAAAATCACTTTTGAACACGAAACGAATTTATGAATTTGTTTTCAGAGTCAGAAAAAAAATTATTAATTTAAACAAAATATATATACAAGTCTATAACTAGTATATGAAATGAAATATTCTTGGCTTGTGTCCGTCATGTCCTCTCAGAGTGCTCAAAATTTATTGACAATAATTAAAGCCGTGAAAACGAGAATTCCATTATTGGAGTAGCCATGAAAGAATTTCTGTTTCTAAGTTATTTTCAGAAATATGCAAACATTTTTTAAGAAAAGCAAAAAAAAATTATGATATCAACAGATTCAGACAATGTTAAAGTTATGTTTGATATTAAGTTAAAATTAAATCAACAAAATATCTAATCGTGAGAGCATCATATATAAAAAAAAATTTAATTAATCATATTTCTGATTTTCGCGCGATTGGAATTTTTAAAATGAAACCAAAACCAAGAGAAAAAAAAACAACAACCTCTATAAACATAAATATTTGTCAAGGCGCCCCTAGTATAAACACTAATTAAGTAATAATAATAAAATAAAATTATATAGCGCAACACTCACCAGTAGTTTCTCCGGGACATGTTTTACAACATTTGCCGGGCAACAAAATCGGATCATCACAATTTGCCGGTGGGCATTCGTTTTTAATATTTCTGCACTGTACACGAGCGACGATCCTTCGTTTTTTCGGAACCTATAACAAAATAAATTTCTAATTAAGTAGCTGTTAAACAATACAAGAAAATACATAAATTTAAAACAAAATATTTATTTCACTTTGAATTGGAAATTACTGTCATAAAATATTCATAATCACTTGAAAGATACTTTATTACGGCATACACGCAGCTAGATACTTTTATTGCTAAAATAATATCATAGACTTTGTTAATTAATAGGTTTTTTTTTACATGAATTACCGGCGCCAATGTAATCATATCATTTATCGCAAGTTTGATTTTTCAATTTCGCAGTTTAGGTAGAGTTGTTTTTTTATACCGAGTATGGGTTTTTTTTCTTGTGTTAGTATCTTAGTCAGACGTGACGACGAATGAATCGATCAGTGCTATTGATCGAGCTGTAGAGAGTCGATGGTGTTATGGGCTACATGACGAAAGATATCAATTTGTCTAAAATGAAAACGCAGCAGATTTATATATGTATATGGCGTGTATGATACTTGTTGATAGATCTTGATTATTGGTTTTTAATAAACATTTACGTGCCACCGCGCGCTGCTGTAAGCGTATTCAAAGCGCAGAGTTAAAAATAAATGACGACAAGAGTTTTTTTTTTGTGCAATTTTTAGTCTAGAGTTTCCTTACATTTTTATTAGGCTAGTGACTGGATTTTGAGGTCGATACTGACAGGCAACGTTTAGCTAACCAAATGTCACTAAACCATCAATTAAGTTGGCGTTCAGTCATATTGAAATTTCGATGATAAAAAATAACGCAGTATGGTACATTGGAAGTGGCAAGGTAGAATAATAATTAAGTATTAGATTGACACGTTTGTAATAATATTTTTGCCATCCATCGAACGCTTCACTTAAAATTCATTGGAATCGGAGCATATTTTTGAACGTATTTTGATCAGGGTTTTAGCGAAAGAACAGCTCAAACAGCTCTAATTGATCACAAAGAACAGATATTTTATTTGACATTTTTAATAGTAACTGTCAAAGGAATTGAACATTTCTAAAATTTCAGCTGATTTTGACTATTTTCACCTCGATTTTATTTTGCTAAACTGACTTAAATGGTAGGTACGTAGTCTGTCATTAGCTAGAAACTACATAGGAATCTGGTTGGCTGGTCTACAAATTAGCACTGACAGGCGCGAAAAAATAATCGAACAAAAAATGTTGAAGTATGCAAGTGCTTATGAGCTCTAACTCCACAGCACTTACATCCAGCTTTAGGCGCATTTTAAGTCATTAACTCTATGAGTTTGAATTTAACAGGTGTCCAGATCGCAATGTGACTTGTTGAAGGTGCCAGTTTAATATTTTCTGAATGAATTAGAATGCAAAAACCTGTTCAAATAGTAGATACTTCCATAGATTTTTCATGTTCTCTATTATGCATCTTCTCATACATAAAAAAGTGGTAAGAGCTAGAAAAGCTGAAATTCCCTTTTATGGCATAGTTGAGCACTAAAAAGCGATTTCGAGAAATTCAAACTCCGAGTGGGCAAAAACTAAATGATTAAGAAACATTAGGCTTCTTATTTTATTTATGATCACTATGAAAACGGGTAGGAAACATTCCAAAGATTGGTGCGAAATAAGAGACTGTTTTGTCTTTGAAAGCTGATAACTTTTCAGTGCGAAAATACTTTAGGATTGTTAAAATCGTGCTACTTCTTTACATATATCTTTTTAAATTAAAAAAGAAGACAATGGATACAGATACTGCAAAAAAGTGCATACAAAAAAAGTACTCGTGTCTCTCGACATTAAATTTACTATTTAAAAAAAAGTAATAAATCCCCTTTAAATACCTGTAGATACGTCTGTTATATGTACATATATATACTTTCGTTCAGAACATAAAATGCAAAAATAATAGAAAAAAAAAATGTCACTAAAAAACTAACCCTAACCTATGTAATGTATTCAGAATTCTTATTGAGCCGTGTTGACTTTATCCAATTAGAAGGTCGATGAGTAACGCATCATCATTCAAGAGATCCACAATCTAGATTAAATTGAAATGTGCCACGCATACTAAACAATATTCTCGGAGCAACAACGAGTAGCAAACAAATTTTGCTTGACTTAATTGATAGCTGCCGACGAAAGACATTTTTATTTGTCATTTTGCGGTTCTCTTTTATAAAACAAAAAACACTATACTCGTACATGAACATACGCAGCTAATATTATATGTTTGAAATAATAAAAAAAAAAAAACTCAATTCATCGACCAAGGATATATATTTGAAATATAATAGATTTCAAACATTTTATATTTCTTGCGATTTCAAAACATTAATCATTGCCTCCAGGGACATAATTCAGTTTTAATATCTTTATGGTGTTGGTTGATGTTTTCCGATATATATAAATTTTTTTTTAATTTTTTGTTGTTTATTTTGTTGGCACGCTTATTTCTTATAGTCCTATGAAATATAATTTCGCATGTTCTTCGTTATACGTAATGGTCTATTTACTTAGATTACGACTCACTTTGAAAGTCAGTTCGGAATCCTAGATCGAAATAAAAGTGAAATATCGCTTGGATAAATTTTATAGCTGCATCTATAAAAAACATGTCAAACAACTGACGCATTTCTCAAAATGCAAATATTTTTCTAATTTATAATGTCTGCAAATATATATAAATATTTTTTTTTTGATTTTTAGTTTTTTGTCTATAATAACATAGCTACGTATTATCATTATTTTCATTTTGCGTGGAAAAATATCAGACACGAGGAATGAAATAAAACATTAAAAAATAAACAACATGAGTGTGCTAATAAAATAGGAAAGCATTTTTGTTCTCTTTTTCTGTAAAAAAAAAAAAATAAAATAAAATATTTAAACAATTATAACTTACCGCTACACATTCACATTTGATGCAGTACATAACACCAAAGGGTGGTCCTAAATCAGCCCACCATGTAGATCCAAGTTCGTGTAAAGTTTTCCCAAATTGGCATTCGGCTGAAAGAAAAAGAAACACAAATAAAAATGTTAATCAATGAAAATAAATTCGTCCAAAAGTTTATATATCACGAAAGCGCGTATTTTTAGCTTAAAGAAGACGGCATATAATTATATTGCTGCTTTTGTCTAAGATAAGATACGAGATCGATTGAATTAAGCAGCTGCTAAATGTTCAGTATGGTCAGTGAACTACATACGTACGTTTATTTTTTATTCTTCATGTTATTGTATCAGAACTTAAAACTCATTGTATCTACGTATCATTCATAACTAACTATATTGAAGAAAATAGCAGAAAAAAAAGTCCCTCGCTCTTGCTAACAAAAAAAAAAAAAAAAAAAGGTGGCGCCAGTAAATCAATTCAATTGTTTGATAAAAAAAAAAAAACAACAACAACAATCATTTCAATTGGCTACACTTTAACGATATTGAACATTAATTGATGGATTTGAAGAAATAGTATAAAACGAACAAACAAACGAAAAAATATTTATTAAGAAAATAATTGTATCATTTTCAATTGAATTATCCAGCTTGAAGATATTTTTTTCTCCATTTGAATCCAATCAAGCAGAAAATATCGGGTACTTATGGATCTGTATAAGCCGCTTAAATCGCTGTATTGTCCCGCAAAATAAAAATAACAACTACAGATAATAAACGTATTTCGATATAGCTAACTATATAACGATATAAATAATTCGTATACTATAGTGTGTATGGTTATGTTTATTGGTTGTAATTTTCCATTTAATTGTCATACTAAGTGGCTATTTTTGAGATGATCTCATATTGGAAATTATTATTCGTTTTTATATTGAAAAGTCAATCGCCGTTATATTTTGGTAATGCAAAAATATCTATATTTAGAGAGAGGAAATGGTAGATTGAAGATTACATTTTGATTTATTGATTTGCTCACAGACAGGCATAATTGAACACATCCAATTAGTATTAGTTGAACTAAACGTGAGCCAAGATAAGATAACAAACAGAAAACGTTGTTTTTCATCTTTGCATTTGCGATAAAACAGCAGTGTACGAGTATATAAATGTCTTCATTTGTCAGTCCGTCTATTTAGGACCTGGCTGGCGCATACATAAGTGTTTTTATTTTGTTTTATACTATCGTACGATTATTGATTTGCGCGCATTATAAACACGTGTAATAAATTGGTCGCGTTTTAATGTCCGCTGAATTGATTATAACTGTAGGAAAAGTATGGATACAGCTGAGAATACCTTTCTAGGAAGCGATAAAAAGTCATATACAAGTCTTAAAAAAGTCATATAAAAGTCATGACTTAAGAGAATGTCGAATTGTCTAAAGGAAAGGGAAGTGTCCTTTCAGTAGCTCTCTCAGCGATTATAGGAACGCGGACATTAAAATACTTAGATACTTTAGATACTTTTTCCAATGTTTGCGCAACAGGTTGCTTGATATCAACAGACAAGATGAGATAAAAAAAAAATGCAACAAATATGTTGATATACATATACTTATTGTTGAAATGTACATCAAAATTAAAATCCTACTGTCAAAATATTTCAGTACCTATATTTTTGGTCACAAAACTTGAACGAAAAAGCTGAATTAAACACACCGAACATTCGAATGGATTGCATTAGCATTTTGATCCAAACTCTTTCTTCAGTCTTCACAGGGTTAACAGTTGACAGACATATGTATAGTTGTAGGAACATACTATGAGGTATTTTTTACTTAAAAGGCTTCTTTTCTTTTGTATTTAAGAGCTAAGCCTCAGATGTGAAAAAATCGTTGGTGTTTCCTTTATGACAATTTAAAACTCCATCTGAGAGCCGACTATTATACAACGATCCAATAAACACTGATGTCGTTTTCGATTGGTAATCCAGAAGCGTCCGGAAGAACTCTTATGAATTCTAATCCAGAAGCAAATTTCTCTTCTTTTCAGTAGAAGAACTGTCAGTTGAGTGCCAATCGAACGCTTTCAGAAGCGTTCGGATTGCTTTCGGACGGTTCTGGATTACCAATCGAAAACGACTTGACATTCGAGAAGTCCCCCAAGCATAGTCAGAAGCTCAAACTGGTTCAACGAGTAGAATAAATCTTCTTCCTAGATTTTCATGTGGTATCACAAGGGATATGGGTTTTCAATATCTCAAAGTGATAGAAATGTGTACAAAATCGGTCAATACGTGGTACATCTGCTGACATACAATTTGTGCTATGCTAGTTCACAATCCTGTCCATATGACAGCTAAACGCACAAGACTCAAGTGTATTTCATAAAGAAATCGGATTCGGATTGATTCAGATTATACCCAATGCGCTTTGCGCTGAACAAAAAAATTAAAACGTCTATAGTAAAATAATTTTTCATTAGTGAAAACAGACTCCAATTAGTATTTCAATACAAAATATGCCAATGTTCTCAATATTAATATTGGCACAAACAAAGCAGATGAAATGCAATACATTTGAAAAATGTGGTAAGAAACTCTTTTGTTTTCAAAAATGGCTTTAGAAAATCCCGAAGATTTAATACCATTTAGAAGTTTATGTGCTAGACATAAATCGGTCAATGGAACGTGGCAATTACCTTAATTATTATTCACACATAGACTGCGACACACGAATTTTATAATTGGTCGCTGACTCTCTTTTGACTTCTATAATGAGATGGCGTCATTTTACGTGTCGGTGCGGATTTTTAAATTGTTTTTTTTTTTTGTTGTTTTAATTTGTGGACTTATTTTGACATTTCTGGAATGTGCCCAAATAGGCAGTTAACTGAAATGATAAATTATACTTAGTTAATTTTAGTTTACAAACTTTCAGGTATCTATAGGCATCTGACAGAAAGTGGCGTCGTTCTTTCGTTCATGATAGGATTGTATGGGAGTGGGATTCTGTAAAAAACGAAACGAAAACCGCTTTGGTTTTTACTAAACCTGTCTCTATCATATCTGTGGCAATAGACAGAGACTGCTGTGGTCGAAACGAAAGCGTTCGATCGTTTTCGTCTTACATAATCTGGCCCCTGACTTAAGCCAATGTCCGATATGTCTTTCCTAATGGAATAATATACATTAGAAGCTTTGACAAGCTAAAAGAGTTATTAAAGCCCTTTCAGATTAAATCAAGAGAATCCCTTAACCTAAAAAGGAGTGATTTTACGACTCAATTCAAACTGCCAGCTTGGATATCTGTTACACAAATTTATTACTTGTCATCTCAAAGCGCGGTACTATTAATCATTTTTAGTAATAATGGCGAAAATGTCCATATAAAAATATCCATTTGTGACAGTCAAAATATTTAAAATTAAATTATTAGCAAAAAGGTCCAAATTGCGGCTGTAGGTCTAATCGCCCAAAACCATAACGCCGAAATTTAAAAATTTCATAACGCCCAAAAACCACCACATCGCCCAAAATTTAAAGGAATAAAGCGTCGCAAAGCCCAAATAGAATGACATATCGCCCAAAGTAACGCATACACCCCAAATCTGACAGTAAACACAAGCAGGGGGGTTACGTATGTATTTTGTTTTTGTTTGCTTTTGGGCGTTAGTAAAAATAATGCCATTACGCCCAAAATCAATGCCACATCATCCAAATTTACGTAAATTTTACAATAACAAATTGCCTAGCAATGTTTTGGGCGTTATGACATTTTTCAATGTGGGCGTTATGGTTTTGGGCGATAAGACCTAAACGCCCCAAATTTCGTCTCGGCGAAGTGCGGGATACTGTGAATGCAACACTTCCTGAAGAAGAAGAAGAAACATCTCCATTCTTCAGCAGAAAGATCCTAAAATGTATTAACAAGATTTAACATCTTCTGGTCTCCTCAACTAACACTGTGAGGCAAAATATCTTTCTGGTGGTAGTACCCTCGGCATAACTGGTCTCCCAAGTCCAAATGCTGTGAGAATGGTCAAAAAGAATTTGATAGAAGAACTTCTACAGTTTAGACACCCGAAATTGGTGATAACATCAGCTCATTTGTTAGATGACAGCAAACCAACTTTCCAGTTGGTAGCTTCAGTACTGACCATAAGTAGTATTATGATATTCTATACTCTTAACAACATTCACTTGTTTATGCAAGTCTAAAATAGTCCAATTTAAGACTGGATGGCTCATCAAACGCAGCTGGAAATTCTAATTGAAGCAACTTGTAGCCCACCTTCCGTTGTATGACTAACCAAAGTTCTAGCTTCCAGAAATAATCTCGAAACACCTTTCTACACAATCCGTCATCCATCCCTACACCGCTGCGCTGTGTGCGCTGTGCTGATAAAGTCATGAAGCCAACATGTAGTAAACTAGTAAACACGGTCGGTGACCTCAATAACGCGCTCAGATTATTTATATTTTTTTTTTTTTTTAGTTTAGTTGTACAAGAGTACAGTGTATATAAATTGAAAAACGAACTAAAAGTCAAAACAAAACAAAAGCTCACGAATGTCTCGCTCGCTTACGAGAAATAGCAAATAATAAAAATAAAATTGCAACAAAATGTGGGTGTGAAAAAAATACCCTGGCGCCATTCATATGTGGAAAACGTTTCGTTTCGCGATCGCGAATCAAAATGAACTCAAAACATTCACTTCATTCACATATCACATCGGAATCAATTCACTGCTGGCTGGCTGGTGTGTACATTGTACGTATCAATTTATTCACGTATATGTTTTGATGGGAAACGAGGTACCTATTTTCGTTTGCCAACCTCATCCATTAAAAACTAATTCAAAAATCAGTTTGTATTTTGATTAAGTTTTCGTGCGGTTACGTTACATACAGTACGAGTACACCCCCTTCTGTTTTGCGCTATATGCATTGATGTGCCCTCGATATAGATGCCCGTGCGTCGTCATTACCGTGCAAAACGTAAAGTCTTTCAGTTTGAGATACAAATACTCGTTCCCGTACTTTGTATATGTCAATCGACGCGCTCCTAATTGAGTGCAACAATTGGACAGTCTCTGAATGGGCTTCTGTTTATTTTAATTTCGAATTATAAAAGATTTGGAACGCAAATGAAAAAGTGCATCCACATTTGGGCACACCTTGTTAGGCTTGACGTGTCGCTGAATTGTGATAAAGCCAATTATGTACAACGGCAGGTGTAATCGCTTCAACCAGCCCCCCTTTGGATGAAGCGATTTGCTTTTTTTTTCTTGTAAAGCTTTTCAACTTGTAAAATGACACAGAAAAAAAAAAATCATTAAGATGCTATCAGAAAGTTGGCATAAGTACAAGTTCGTATATTCGTGATAAACAAATAAGCTTCTGGCGCCATAAAGTACGCAGACACGTATTAAGTATATTATTTTTCTTTTATTTAACTTGACAGTTGGAATTTTGATCGTTAGGACATGTAGATTAAGTCTTTGACACAGAGGGAAGAGGCTCAATCATATTGCTTTATGGTTTCTAATTTAAAAAAAAAGAAGAAATATTGTTGCTTTTTATTACCAATTATTTTCGAATGAATGTCCGCAATAAAATTAATACATTTATTTCGGCGCTAGAATTGGTAATTTGCAAACAG
The DNA here is from genome assembly GCA_955612985.1 of Cheilosia scutellata. Taxonomy (NCBI): domain Eukaryota; kingdom Metazoa; phylum Arthropoda; class Insecta; order Diptera; family Syrphidae; genus Cheilosia; species Cheilosia scutellata. The sequence goes on from OY015313.1 coordinate 62,633,703, forward strand.
TAATGTCGTAAATTAATATTAGCAACTAAATAAGTGCGAGAGCGTGTTGACTGTTAGTATGGTTTTAATTAAGTTTCTAGAGTGCTGCTGTTAATCTAATTGCAGATACCATGTCAACATTTTAAGGTAAATGAATTTATTGCGACATGACATGTGGCGCCAGTTGTAGTTACTTGTACTCGTATGTTTGTAAATTTGTATAGTGTTGTTTCCTAGTAGAAAAAAAAAAAATACATTTTTATGGGTGCGTTTTGAATTTGGTTAGATATATCGTATACTAGTTACAAACCGGATATTATGCGTGTAGTAGGTAGTAGTTTCAGTTAATCCTAGAGGAAAACTGTTTGCTTTGGAAATTACATACCCACTCATAGACGTATTTCGAACGTAGACGAAAATACTACGCCGGCTACAGGTTACTGAAACCCACTTGCATATGAGTAGATATGTCTAGATGAGTACATTCTACGCGTGGTGCCGTATTAGAGTCGTTTCATTAATCAAAGTTTTATTTTATCAAAAAAAAAGGAAACTTCAAATTACGTAGGTAAAGATCGCTATGAAAGAAACTTTCATCACACTAAAGTGTACATTTTATGAATGAATTGGTTTTTAATGACTTCTAGCCGCAAGCTGGTTGCAATATACAGATTTGATATATTTTATACTCGTAGGGGTGCGTGACACTGTGACAGTAGCATAATGTTTTTTTTTCGTCTAACACCAAATGTCAGTCAAACAGGTCATTTTATGGAGATGACGTTGGCAAAAGCAAAAACAAGTCAGAAAGTGGTTGAAAAGATTTGATGCATTATTTAGAAGCATTCAAATGAATTGGAGTTTCTACTGTCTTTTTTATTATTGGCGATGAAGTAGTCATTGTGGGATAGAGATCTTACATTTGTAGGAATTGGAGTACTGCCCCAATCACGGTACAATAGAACACCCTCGAAATAGAGGTATGGTCAATTCCAAATCACTTGAAGTCAAATATCATCAACTAGTTTTCAGGTCATTTGGACCGTCCTAGGTTAGGATAGGATAGAAAATACGTGTGCACTAACTCATTTTTTGGGTTTCAAAGATTCCTCTATTCGACTGACCAAATTTGCAAAAATGGGTGGGCTTTATAGATTTCTTTTAGAAGCACTTACAGTTTTTTTTCCTTTCCTAAAAGCTCCGGAAGCTTTTTGTCTGAATATTTAAATATTTAAGCCATCGAAAAAAATGAAATGTTGCCATTTGATCCTATGTTGATAACCTATGTTTGACCGCTAGGCCATTTAGACATAATGCGCATTTATTCTGCAGGGGAAATTTCCTCATTTACAGTGACGGCAAAAACATTCCGGATTTTTTCTATAATATTTTCCTTATATTATGTATATTGTAAAGGTATTATATTTTAAAGGTAACTATAAAGGTTTCTAATGGAATTCTTCAAATTATTAATTGTATTAAGTTAAAGGATTTCTCCTTGATGTTAAGAAAAATATTACATATATCAAGAAAAAATCCGGAATGTTTTTGCCGTCACTGTAGCAAATCATTCAAGCCTTGATTGAAAAATGAACATGGATAAAATGTTTGGCAATCAAGTTGATTCTATAATTTCGTCACAATTTACGCGTCGTCCTCGTTCTCAATGATATCTAAAGATTTCGACACATATTCTACATTAAATCTGTTCCGCCCAAATTAATTACATTTTCGCCATGAAATAGAATTTAAAATATGGACGCAAGAAAATATTTGGCTTCAGGTCAATTATTATTGGTGGAATGTTAAGGCGAAATTTAATTTCTAGCTATTACTTTCCAATCAAAGACAAGTCTCCAGCTATTTGAGCTATTTCATTTCGAAGTATGTAAAATTAAATTTTGAGTGGGCATATGAATTCGGTATAGAATTTCCAAATCATTATAGACGTCAACAGCTGTAAAATTTCAGATTTTTTGTGCCCAAACGAGATTCTATTTCATTTATGATTTGTATCATATTTTTTACTAAACTTGGTCACCGAATCTTTTACGTTTTCGACGACACGTTTAATAATAAGAGGACTAGGCAAGATATTCCAGAGTTATTCGAGATTTCCATGTGTCAAAGGGGCTTATCGATAATCTTATAAACTAGGAATCCTCTTGCCGTAGGACTCCTACATTTTTGTTAAAATTTGCCTTTTTTTTAAACAAATTTAATTATAGAAAATGTTAGATAGAAAGTGTGTCCAAAGTATACTGTCATTATACCTTTTAAGCGGGTAATCTATCCTAAATCTATCGCATTGTTAATCATATAAGTGCATACAGTAAATATAACAAATTGAATTATCATATTATTGTAAAATTTTTTTCAAAATTTAAGCACTATATTATAATTAAATCTGTCAATGATTTATTAAATCAAATACATTTATTCTATGTTAGAAATCCGAAAATAACTAATTGAATAATGTATAAGATCTTTTAATAAATATTTAATACATTAACTCAGTATTACTAGCCTTTGGTTAGGAGAATAGTAAAAAAAAAAAATAGAAGTGCAAAGGCAAACAATATAAAATATGAACTAAAGCGCCATATATCGTATAGAACGTTTCAAAAAGGTACAATTCAAACTGGTCTTTAAAGCCGGCTTAGAAGTTGACTTTTAAAAAGTTGGTCTGGAAACTACCTAAATGTGGCCAAAAAATGCCTTCCGTAGAGAGCACAAGGACGAATTTGTCTACTGAACTAAAGTTCAATGTGTATTATATAAAGGTATTCACCACCCAATAGCGGATAAATTTTTCAACTGAACTAAAGCGCCATCTATATGGATAAGGGTACAAACATTGAAAACAAAAATGGTACTTTTAATGTATGTAAGTACATTCCCTTTAACAAGCATTGCATCACACCGCACAAACAAGACAAGACAAACCATTCGAACGGATACTTTCATGGAACCGCGCCAGCCCAACAACAGTAACATTGATCTTTCATGCTCCATGCCTCCGAATGCTCTTGTCACGTGGATGTGGAGTGGAGTGGATCTCTGCCTAGCTTAATATTGCCTTCTTTTCATGTTGAACATTGGAGCACCAGGAGTGCGGCGGTAGTCAGCTTTCAATGCGGTTTAACGCCATCAGCCGGAAATAAATAAAAGAAGTGGACGAACATAGGAATACAATAACAAAAAAAAAAACAGAGGCGACGCATCCATACAAATCTACACATATGTATATACATGAAGTTCGTATACAAAAATTTGTAAGAGAAGCAACAACAACGTGAGGAAACACTCGTATTATTTGTTCCCCAAAGAGAGAAACTGCCAACTACAATATATGCAGCCGTTTATTATCAAAGGGAACACCTCTTCGAATGAGAATTTCGATAAATATCTTCTTTTCGTTTCTCCTTTGTTTGCACGTCCGTTCGTAAACCGTGTAGTCCGTACGTCTGTTTTCGGTGTTATTTTTCGCACTCCTTGTTTATCGTTTGCCTGCATTTCTGTGGCTGGTTTGAGGTTACCGCTAAATTCTTGTTCGTTTCTTCTTCTTTTGAATTTTCCTTAAGTCGCATTGATGGGATGTTTTCGTGGTTGTAATCTGACACTTTCAATTAATATCCAATAGATATCCATGTGCTCAAATTAAAGTGTATCTATAGATCTATCCCCTATATGCCTACTAATAGCATTAGCCAGCGAGATCATTTGGCTGTCATCTAAATGTCATGTTGCCATTGGGATTAAAAAGATACGATTATATTTTGTACCACTATGTCTAGACGGACTGTGAATAGGCGCTTGTAAGCCACCCACATGCTTAAACCGTAGACATCTTAGGTCTAAATTGTCTAAATTGGTTTTGGGTGCACTTTTGCATCAATAAAATTTACTACTACTGTGCCCGCACACTTTAAGTTGCAGACAATGCGCGTTCAGCGCAAAAGAAGGGTGCTTGCTCAAAGTGGGCTATAATACAGTTGTCTGCATTTTTTTTTTTTTTTTTGCTGTTGTTGTTCGTTTGAATTTCCTTTGCGGGCCCGTCTTCATCGCCATCATCACACAATCATTTTTTGAATCTGCCGCGTCGTCGTCGTCGTCGTTTCGCATCAAAATGTGCGCGCAAAAATAGAGTAAGTTACGGGCGCAAATATCCGTCCTGACTGTCTGGCCAACCACATAAAGTTAAAAATTGCACATTTATAAGTGCATTGCACTCCCCATTCTGTGAACGTGCAACGTATTCTAGGTTATTTGTGGTACACACTGTGCACAAACGAACGCGTCTAAATAGAATTTTTAACGAAAAAATATTGTCGCCTCAATAATATTAATAGGGTAATATCTACGAAACGAACGCAGGGAAGGATTCTTTATTTTTACTTGTTGCCAAAGTATCTAACAACTTTGTCTGGAATGTGTTGGGTCTTGGGTGTCTGCGATGCACAAGAAAGCAAAAAAAAAACTCGGAGTAAATTATGCATTCATAGAAAACAAAAATAATTTTCTATGGCGTAGTTCCTGTAGTAATTTTCAAAATTTAAATTGGATACTTCTGTTTTGGAGGGCCGAGGATTTCCAACATAAAATGTTGCAGTTGAATATAATGAGGAAATTTATTTATTTAATGGTTTTATAAACAATGTGTTATACACATCAATGTTGTTATATGATTTTAATTTTTAAGATCAATTCCAGATGAGATGCTATTAATTTCTTTATTAACTAATTTTAATAAGATTTTAGGTTAAAATATAAAATTTAAATATCTTCTTTTCGAAATCAAAACTCTTTCGACTTCAATTCTTCTATGAAAATTTGCCAGAAACTTTATATTTTTGAGTTAAAGATACCAATAACAATTGAAGTCATTGGTTTTGAAGATAGCTAACAGTACCTAAGTGTTTAATTTTTTTGACTCATGATTGCGAATTTGATTGTAGTTTTTGAGTTAAATTGAGGACTCGTTAAAATCTAAGCAACTAAAACTTCCCAGATAATTTAGTTTTCCATTCCGTTCCGATTCGAAGTCGGAAGATCAATATTGTTAAAAATCGATATCTCGAAAACGGTTCCAATGTAATGTAATACATTTTGTTGACATTGTGTAGGCATGGCGTTTGACAGGCGATCATGAACGACGCGCCGCCGTGTCGGTGTCGGATGTGTTGGAAATTGTTTTCACGCAACAATTTGGCTATTTTGGAAAATCAAGGGCCTGCGTCATATTGACAGCGTCGGCAATACTGAAACACCCAGCAATGTAAGTACGAAGTGAAAACTAATGTATGTATATGCTTCTAAATTTGCTAAACTCAATGGTACAAACTGATGATGAAGGTCATCATCAGCTTTGAGGATTGAATTTTCAGTACTATACAAATAGGCACCTTCCTACGCTTCATCGAAAAATCTATATGTATACTTTTAGAAACAATTTTCGCTCAAATTGGAATATCGTCTGCAAGTACATATAGTGTAGTAGGTATACATTGCACATTGGAGATGTACTAGGTACAATTTTTCTGTAAATAAATGTATTTTTAAACTTTTTGACTCATTCCCTTTAGTAGATCGCCCACAAATATCTGTTTGTTGTTGTTTTTTTTTTTTTATTCGGACTTAATTTCGGTATTGGTATTTTAAAACAAACAAAAGCCATAACGGGGGAGAAAATAATAATAAAATTTATGAAAATAATCACGCTACAAGTGTGTGTATATGCATACCGTGGCCGTCATTCTCCTCGAAACGCAATATCAATAACGAATCTGAATCAATTATCGTTCGTACGAGTATAATTTATATATATATTTTTTTTGAAATTTCATTGAGGAAATCCATGTCGAATGTCGGGCAATTCACCTACTTTTCGGCGAACGTTCAAATAGCCAGATGACAGATATGACGTTCAAGATACTTGTATTGTATACAATTTTTTTTTTATTCTTATTCCTCTCTGTGGGCAATAAAAAGAAAGAAAAAAAGGTTACGATTAATACGTTAAGCGTTACACTTATGTGTTCAAAAGTATGCGCTGTCAATTTAGTACGTTTCCTTTTTAATTTACGTCAGTACTTGAAAGATTGAAAATTTCAGATATAAAATGGAATTATAATGCAGCGTTTTATTACACACATAAATGTATACATTGTACATGCAGTGCGCGTCGGCATATGGCGATGGCGTCTTTCGTGCCCAAAAGGCAAACAAATTTGAAACTTTGAGTTTTCCCAATATTTACTGAAGTAAATTTGACAGCCAAGAGTGTTGAACTGTCAATCGACCAACAAGTCATATATCATGGCTTTTAAGATTTACTTCAAACATCACTTTCGACGAACAAATATTTACATTCGATTTCGAACAACGACGATGATAGTGCATATGTGTCCTCCTTAGGAACGGTGGTATGCGGGCGAGCGCTATGTGGCGCTTTGACAAAGGGAAAACTTGGATAAAATCTTTATATAAAAAGTTTCTAGCATTCGAATTCATCAAGGAAAGGGAAATAGTATACTTTTTGATTTATGATTGCAATTGAAAATCAACAAGACATAGTGGCGGCACACACCACAGAATGCACACTTTAAAGGGTGATAACAAATTGATTATATTTTGGAAACAAACATTGTAAATGTATATACATCTATCGATGAATAAGATACAACATTACTTGGGAGCACGTGATTCAATTGAGCAATCGAATTACTCATACTTCACGCGAACTAATTTATTGGCTAGTATAATGGTACTGCGTTCATTCTAATGCTGCAATTGCACTCAGCGGAAAATGGGGGCTCGTCGGCAACCAGTAGTACCTATATGTGTTCAGTTTGCAGCTATTTGAATATATTTATCCTTTTCAGGTGATTGAATTTATTTTTGGCCAACGGTCGGTGCATGCGATCGGTATACGGATATATCAACGGAAATGACGAATTGCCTCAAGAAGACAACGATTATAAATGAATTCGAATTGACTTCTGGCATTTTGTTTTCGTTTTATTTTCTATTTTGGTTCTGTTCTGCTGCACATGCTGCAAGGTGTGAAAACGAATGCAAGTGTTTCTGCTTTTTATTGGTGAGTAAATCACGAGATTGGATTTTATGGGGTTTTGCTGAGAAACGATATTTACGTGTTTGTTTTCTCTGTCGAAAAGTAACTGGGATAAAATTGTTGTCACCTATGAGATACCTAATCTAGGGACTGAAATACTGAATTTTGACAACCACTTTGAATCACAACTGACGCGTTAACAACTGTCAGGTTTTGAGGTATTAAATAAGCAGAAATACTGAATTTTGACAACAACTTTGAATCACAACTGACGCGTTAACAACTGTCAGGTTTTGATGTATTAAATAAGCAGATTTAAAACTATTCATTTTCTAGTCACCTAGGACTAGATTTTTCTTGAACGCAAAAACTGGATTGATTGTTAAAATGACTTTTACTACGCCAGGCATACAAAGAAATTGTTGACGAAATTTGTCACTTACGCCTCCGTATATGTCAATTGTCAACTAAAAAAAAGTGTTAACGTGTTCAGAAATTCAGATTTCATTACTATAGAAACACCTCATCGCAAGGCTGATGCGGCATCACTGTTGACATTCGGTGCTATTGCACATCACAGCTGTTTGTGATGCCAAGTTAAGAGTTTTAAGTTTTGACGATAATTTAGCTAAAATTGTACATACCGATATTTTTCAAGACTGTAAACCGATTTTACTTATGAAATGAACGACATTTTGATTTCAGCTCCTCAACGGGAGTGACCTCCATCTTTATTTTCTTTTGACATTTTTAAGTCAGGTACTGCCAGGTAATTGGTTACATATGTTTAGATTCACAAATGATGCATAGATGGCGTTATAAAATTCATTGAAAGACAATTTCACATTTTAACTGAAATTAGTAGGTACCGTGATCAGTGGATTGCATTATATTTTTTTTAATTAAAAACACGAATTTTTATCTGAATCCTAAAAATATGCAATAACAAATCTAGAATTTCATTGAAGAATCTGCATCAGTTTATAAAACTTTGTGATAATGAACTCTTGACGTAAGCAGTGTTGTCAATTTATTGTTAAGGCTAAACTACATTCAACACAAAGTAAAGTACTGGCACGAAAATGTTTTTTCCCTTTCCACACCATTTCAAATCTGTATTTTTCTCTCAACTTTCCGCAAAGTGTGTTACTTGAAAGTTAGCTATACCTCTAGCCTTAATGGACACGGTGCAAGTCTGATTGAGCTTCATTATTATGTATTTTTTAAATTTAAGCATGTTGCCAAATCGCGTTCTCAATATGTCACGATACAATTTTTTTTAACTCTGGGCGTCGACTGTTACTAATCTATATTAGCTCTAAGATAGTTGTAAGGTCTTAATCTTAATATCGATTTGAATAGGTTATGAACGTTTTGACATGTGGTGGAGTGCCAGGACAGTCAAATCGCAAACACTTAAACACTTTTTGCATTGGATAGATTGAATCAACATATATCAATCGGTTTTCTTGTATAGTGCTGCCAAATTGCGCTGGAAAAATGACAAGTCGGCGAGATATACATAGAATTGCTCCACTAAAAAGTGAACTTATTTTTTTCCGAAATGATCTGTCATAATATAGAAATATGTACCTACATCAGACAGTTTCAGACGTCTACATTGTATCAAAACTTCGTGCCTGATGGATAAGAAACCAGACTACCGGAACTGAAGCGTTACTTCCTCGTAAAATATTTCGCACATCTGCATACCTATTCGTATCTATTTTTTAAATGTGCCGTTCCGTCTGCTGAATAAACAAATTGCCATACATATGTATACAACTTTTTCATCAAAGTACAAGCGTTCATCTCCTCTCTGCGTTTTTTTTTGTAGATACGCTTCACATCTTCACATGACTAAATACTTTGCCAGGAGTGCGTCATGCAATTTTGCGATGTTCTGTATATCTACACATACATATATGTATGTATCTCAAGTCGTCGAAAATATTTCCCTCACCACCCCTGTTCAATGTAGATCGGTTTTAATTGAAATTCACTATTTGCTGTGAATTTATGTGTACGAACAAGTTGGAGTAATTTAAAATGTATACAATCAACTACTGATCGCTATCGATCCATTTTGATCATGATGCTAAACGATGATGATGAAGTTGGATGACATGACAGCTCTAGAAACAATAGAGAGCAAAGTGATTAAAACCCGGGAATTAATTTACATTTTTGTTGGTTTTCACTTTGAGATACCTCGTTGGAATACTAAATTTTTGTAGTGGCGGAATTTCTTGTCATTACAAATAGAACGGACCATCATACCTAAGGAAAAGGGTATTTTCGTTTATTGGTAGCTTTTGTGACTTCTTGAAACCTTTGTTTTTAGGATCAATGACCTATACCCACTATTATAAGTAGGTTTGTATGCTATATACAGTCATTTTGTTTTTGTTTTGCTTTTGGCAAATAGTGCATGTGAATGAAAGAAGTCAACGAAGAGTGCATGTCAATGCCAACAGTCTCCCACGTTTATTTGTTTCGACGCCCATGCTAAGGTCCAAAATTTGCTTTCTTAATAGCATGCGAGACTGAATGAAACGCCCACGAGAGATTTGAAAATGCCCAAGAGCCAAGAGACGCAAGAACGAACCTCAGCTCCGCTCCGAGGCGAAGCGAGAATCTCTCCAAAATCAAACCGAAACCGAAGTTGTAACAATAACAATGACGAAGAATTCGTCGGGGTGCGCGCAGAACATTTGAGGCCGCCGCAGACCGACTAAACGGAATGCTTATACCATAACCAAAGTAGGTATATACTTCCCTCGCAAAGAAGACGGAAACTTATGGCGACATTAATTCTGTAGATGTTTTTACCATTAATTAAATGTCTAACTCGACACTCATGAATGGAAGTGGCATACATGTTTTAATGGAATATTTTATTTCGGCTCTGAAGATCGAAAAAAAGATAGATACAGATATACAGAGAAAACGGCAAAGGTGGATAGTTTTGTACAGTAGACTCCACGTCCATTCACAGTCACTAGCAGCCAAAAGGAAAAAATTAAGTCTTTGAATTTTGGCGTAGTATTCGCCCACATTGTCACGTGTGGGCAGACGAAGTACCGTGCATCATGCCCACAGGCTAAAGAGTCTCGTGTTCGAGTCTCTTTAGCCGGTTTTTTCGTTTTTTGTCCAGAGATTGGAAATTTATAGTATGACTTAACGCACACACATTTATTACTTTATTTTTTTAATTTGCATATACGCTGCCCATTCAATAAAAGTTAAGCCTCAAAGATATACACAACATATACGGTATGTTCAGTTAAAATACATTTTTTTTTTTTTAAGAATGAAATACCCATCGTCCGACTGGATGAACAATGATATCCAGGATCGACGACCACCTGGTGGTTGTAGCCAGAAAGAAAACCATCATTTCCTTAAATTCCTAAGCCAAATTAATGTTTATCCATTCTACAACACATTTTGTTTGTTATCTTGCTCTGTGAAGTCTGAAGGCATCCCCACACAGCTGCGGTACCATTGATACAACAATGAAGGAATACCGCCGCCGCCGCCGTATAGTGTATGTATTCCTATTCATTATGGGATAATGCACCCGTGTTTCATTAATACCATTTGGAGAATGAAAGAATTGGAAATGTTTACCCAAATCTTGTTGCAATAGCATCGAGATCACTGAATTTGATCTTAAAGAGCTTAAGGTAGATATGGCAGACCATCAGGTAGACAAATTGGCACCACCAACTAGCACCCCATAGAATTTGTTCTATGTTTTCTATTATATTGGAAGTGTCCATCATCACATTAGTGTTCGACGTTTTTTTTTTTTTTTTTTTTTTGTCTCTCTCTCTCTTCTTCTTTGTAATTTTTGGTTAGACTACCTGTCTGTTGGGAAATACCAAAAAAAAAAAAATTATGAACATTTTTGTGAACAGGTAAGTTTTGTGATAGATGCATTTCCTATATCGCATCATCCCGAAATGAAAGGAAACAAAATGAGAACACCATTCGGATGGGAATTCCCATTTTTCCGGAGTAGACATAGACATATGTTCGTGTGCGCGATGGGATTTCCATTCAATTGCCACAGTCGATTAGGGATGATATATTATGATGTGTAGTGACAAGTAAATCTGGGCGGAAGGGCAATAAAACCATAATAATAAAAATTTGTAATCATAAACAGCTTAGAGGGGTGAGGGTATGCGCGAATGTGCGTGTGAATAAACAATTTGTTTAGGGTTGGGTTGAGTTCGTTTGACTTGGGCGGGCGTGAAATTGATACCAAATAATGGTGTGTAAGGCTTTTAAGTAAATAAATACTCAAAAGCACTAAATTTTTGCCAATTTTTACTGTAAATATTATTAAAAATGAAAATTCATCCCTGTGTGAATTGCAAAAAATAATGTTATCTTTGGTTAATTTTTAGGCAATCTATCAAGGTATATCTACTGTTGAGTCAGAATATGTGACGTTTTCTTTTGCCTCTAATTTTCTGTGCAGTTGAGAAAGAAATGAATGATTTTATTTAATCTTTGGTGTTTGGTAAAATTCAGAAAATTATGCCGGATAAATGATTTAACGCTTTTAAATCATTACAGCCTTTTAGACAAACAAATTTATTAAATAACTATATAATTGAGAGAAAAAAAAAATTAGAAAATAGACGGTTTGATTGGATTTGCCGAATACATAATATGTATATTATATTTTTAATAGCTGCGGCATTATTGCGTCATTAGGTTCCTCAGTGGTTGTTAGTGTGAACGTTTTGGCATTTTTAGAACTCTGACTTAGTGTGAATAGGTAGGTATATAGGTATCGGGAAATCCTAATCTTGGATAGAACATATATGACTGTACTTTTTCGTTTTCAAAGACTTTTTGTGCCTGGAAAAGGAACTCATGTCTAGCCATTGTGAAGAATCCCAAATTTAACAACATAAAAAACGACTTAATATAGCTGTCATTTATAATGTTTTTTATATGTCTTCCGAGGCTACTTCACAAATCTAACAATGTTTAAATTCTCTTATATTTACAGTATCATCTGTTCAACTAGAATGGAGTGCTCAAAAATAAAAATAAAAATTCTTAACCAAGATTAAGGGCAACAGTTGCAGATATGTCGAGTTGGGCAAGAACAAGCCTTTTGTCTCTGATCCAGAATTTGAAAAAAAAAAAAATACTGCTCAAAGAAAGTGAAACAACAGACTAATTTCAAAGTAAGTTATGTATCGAAACGATGTACCTAGAAACTTGCTTTAAATTGTAACTTCTGTCTTGGAAAACTTTTTCAAAAATTCAAAAAATCAATCGGTTTTGGTTTTGGTTTTGAGAAATAATTTGCTTATGGTCAAGAACAAAACTTCACTTAGTTTCTTAACATTTTTTGAACAACATTGCGTAATCATTTTCCTTAATAAACTTCTTTCGGAAAAGGCGAAACTATGTTTCAAAGGTGCATTCAGACCCAGCTGGGAATAAGGGATCCAGATGGGTCAGTTGCGGTGGGCACTGTCACCGACTAAAATAAGCAAGCTTTGTCGTGAATCGTGTCTTTAACAGTTTCTGTTAATATTGAAATTTTTGAGGCTTTCCCCAGAGCTACCATCAAGCTTTAAAGGTAAATTTGTAATTTTAAAAAATATCGGCATTTCAAGCCTGTAGATACCACTTTTTTAATATAGGTAGTTGACCGCAAAGTAGGTATCTATCGATCGATTTCAAAGAAATCTCTCGAGACCACAAACAAATCCAAGAGAGATAACAAGGGTTTCTGAAAAAAAAAACCTAAATGACCATCATTTACTTTTGTCTGTAAATCAGAGTTCATCCCTCGTTTCTAACACTAATCGGATTCGTTGACAGATAAAAACCGATCCCTTAAAAAAAAATGCATTACTCTTATCCCAAGTCGATCTCGTGTGAACAAAAAAAAAAAAGCGGGATCTCCATCGTACTCCATCCCTTCGGAGAAACAATAAAAATGTTGATCGCATCCTAGAGGAAGATCAATCAATGAAACTTCCAAACTGACCGGAATGCTAGTAATTAACTAAAATACGATTGCAGACGAAATAATGCTTAGTTACAGTTTTGGAATATAATGATTTTCATGATTGGGTTAAAAATGACTCCTCTTAAGTATACACAATGACCAAATAGAAATAAGAAAAGAAAACAATCACTCACCTCCTTGCCGATTTGGACGTCTAGCTTCCGGATCTTCGACGAGCAATGGCGAATGTCTTCGGGCACTGATGGTCACTAGGAAAGCACTCAAAAGCAGAAACACTTTGAATGTTCCCAATAAACTTAGCAACAATGCCATTTTAGTAGTCTCCTTAGCTTATTATTATTTTAGATTTTTTTATTCTTCAGTTGTTGCAACAAAGTATCACTTTGTTTTTTTTTTAATAACGCTTCTTTTTAAATATATTTATTTTTTTTTCACACTATTTCACTTATTTCCAATATATGCACATGGATATATTCTAAATTTGGTAAGATAATCACACATTTGTTCACATTAATAATATTTTATTGTAGATATTCGTTTAATTATATTATAATATTTTTAATTAAAATGGGGACCATATTTCCTGTGGAATAAGTTTTAAATTAGCATCGGAACTATATTAGTTAACACGGTTTTATTTAGACATTTGTTTTAAATTACGAGAAATATTTCTAAACGAGACGATTTGTACTTGAAGTAACCAGATCGATTGCCAAACTAACTGAATTCACTGTGCAGTGCAAGAATTTAAAGTACGATGCGGCAAGATACGAAACGAATTTTTAGTTTGAAAAATTAAATTTTTTTTTTGCTTTGGAATTATGTGATGGTAAGTTGAGGGCTTAGAACAGCGTTTGGAAAATAGTGTCCACACGCGGGATCGGTCGTTGAATAAATAAACGAAAAACTGATGAAAACTCTTTTTCTATAGCCCAGAGTCAGATCGAGATCGAGCGCTCTCAGATGCGCATACCCATACATTGACAACAGGTAGAGAAAGAGAGCACCGCACATAAAGCACACGAATGAAACACACGGACACGAGACGAGACGATCGCCGACGGTCGATCGCAACAAGCGCAATATATAGCAAAGCAATTGCGGTGCGGCAGACTCTACTGCTACTCTATAGGGAGTAATATATCGCTACGAATTGAGCGCATGTGGCTATATCTACTCGCTCGCGCGCGCTCGCTCAATTCACACAGATACTGCCTGCCTGGTGGTGGTCGCACCTCGCACATTTTCAACACACATGCATACATACACATTTATGCGGAATATTTGCGTGAATGCACAATACCATTTGATTGCCTCGTATTTTCTTCAATTGTTTTCCCAGCACTATGGGAGTGTGTGTGCGTAGTTAGGCTGGGTTATGTAGGGGGGTGGGCGCATTAAAGCGGTAGCCGCATGCATGCAGAAGGAGGAGAAGAGAGCTTTGACACAAGATAGATCGGATGGCGCGTACGAAATAAATGTGCGTACTTTGCTGTCGCAAGCATTTGCAAACAAGCCCACAAGCAGAGGACGCAAATTCGCTCTGGAATGATTTTCGAATATACTTTATTACGCGACGATAATTGCAATTATTCCGTTTGCGTATGCGTGCATGGTAGAGGCGCAATTGTATTCGGATGCAGTCGCAGACCCAATGGGCGTATTGGGGCTGAGTGTGGGCCTTTATCGTTTTTGTGGGCGAACCTTAAAAAAAACGGCTTAAACTCGTTTCCAGCCAGCAGCGCGCCGAAATGTGGTTTCACAATTTGAACGCCATTTCCTGTCGGCTCGAATTTTCGTGGGTATTTTTTCACAAAAAAATTTAAAAAAAACTCGAAAACTGTCATCTCAAAGATGACAAATGAAAGTGTGTAAATACATAATCGCATTGACGTTTTTTTTTTGTGTTTGTGTATAAATTTGCTGCTTGTAAGTTAATAATTTTAGCACATGGACTTAATTTTGTTTGCGGAGTGACGCGACTGTTAGTAGGTAGGACGTTACTTTGAAAGTTATGCATATATTATGTGATCGAAGCTCGTGCTGCGGCTGTAGCGCTGTAGAAATTGGAGAGATACATTCGCAGATATGTTCCTTTTTGTCGGTAAGTCTAGGACAAAATAATGTTTATTGTAAAAGTACTAATGGCCTAAACTCTAGAGATAAGATTGGACTAGGTACATATTATAAAAATGGCCAAATTTGGAACATGTGGGCGCAGTAGCGCAGTGGTAGTGTGCTGGACTACTGTGCGAGGGATCCCAGGTTCGATCCCCGGAAAAATCACAAATTACATCTTAAGGTTTTTTCTACTGCGCCACCTCTCGCGAACGTCTGACAAACATCCGAGAGTATGACTGTCCTGAAAAAGCTTCTGAATTCTGCCGTTCGGACTCGGCATAAAATTGTAGGTCCCTTCCATTCGTCCCAAAAATAGAAACTCACACAAAACGAATGGTTGCGAGAAGCTAGGCCTAGGGTGCCTACCGCCTGTTGCGCCACCTATTTATTTATTTATTTTTAAATTTGGAACATTTCTTACAGATTTCACTGACAAGATATTGTTGCAGTGTAATGGACACTATCTTATGTAATCAAAAAATGACATAATGACCCCACATGACAAATACATTTGCATCAAGTCAGGACGAAAGAGTGCGGTATTTTGCGAGCATTTGGTGATAAACCTGTAAAGCTCTACTGAAGGTTGCCGGCCGGGGTGTTAAACTCGAAATGGCTACGACTACGACCTCCCTCCCCATCATTGGTAGGTACGCAAAATAATTTGGCTGGATGGGTTATGATGCACCATTAGCATACCTAATAGCCTATTCACATCGCACTGAAAACTGAAACATCTGAAAATACCATTTAGTTGTGACAGGTAGTGCTGCCGTTTTAAAATTCTAGAAAAACCGAATAATTTGCTGTTATTTGTAAACAAAACCCTAGAAGAAACGTCACCACTGAGTGAGAGCTATTCTGTCAGCATTTTTGCTGAATTCGCTTAATGTTTCAAAAGGTGTGTCTGTTTCAACAACCCAACGATTGGAAGTCGTGTGACGTTTTCATGGAAAACGACTTCAAACAACTCGTTTTGAAAACTGCAATATGTATGGGAAAACTTCTGTTTTCCATGAAGTTGTCGAGTGTTTTCGCGAAAACCGAGTTTTCGACTCGGGGTGAATAGGTTATAATTAACCATTTCTCAACATTCAAATCGATTTGGATATACACTCCGCGCCACTTGAATAGAACACCTAAACGAAAAAATCATTTTAGATAATTCCGCTTCTTTTTAACACAAACTTTAGGATTTAAGGTAATTGGAGTATTTTAGATTTAAAAAAAAATTTTCAATTGTGTTTTGAGCCACCTTTCCGCTCCAAAATTCACACATCCGGTCTGGAAGGGATGCATATACAAAAATTGGCCAAATAATTTAGTGAAATCGAGCTCCAAGCTAATTCGATGGCTTGGACTAGCTTAGATACAGTCAAATATAGTTGTCCCGATCCATAAACTTGTAATATCAACCATTGCCAAACATTTTCGACGATATTCAAATCCGGTGAGTAGGCCGGTCAACTTAATAGCTCCACAATTTGGCTCCATAAATACGTTTTAACAACCCGGGCTTTATGGATTGGCGCTTTATCATTTTGTTAGATCCAAGGCAGATGTCCAAAAAGGTTATGAAAATATGTTAAAGCCTTATCAGTAAAGACAACGCATTCAGCGTGGTTAACAAAAATTGCAATTTTCGGGTGCCATAATACGAAACGGTCCCCACACGATCACACCTTCAATTCTGCTATGCAGTCGGTCCAAATGATGAGTTTCTTTGCGGAGGTTATGGAAATAGTAGCTATAGCCATCGGGGCCTTCCAAAATATTTTGTTTCGTCGAAAAAGACCACACGGTGCCACTACGAAGTCCAGGCCACAAAAATGTAAAAATGGTTAATGGATGTTTTCTTCTTGATTTTTAGTCTTTTTATATCCTTGGCATTCGAAATAATACGACGAATAGTTGTGAGACTTGCTTTTATACAACATTTTTTCTGATTTTTGGAAATGAGTCGTGAGAATTTGACGCTTTTCCTAATATAAGTCGCTTTCGGCAGTTGTAAGCACACTAGGTATGTATGTGGCCTTTCACGTTTTTATCCATAGTTAGACTTATTACTTAAAAATATGGACATAACGTGTCGGCTCCTCTCGATTTTCTTAGCTAAATTGGCAATAAATAGGCGAGTGTCCTTCAAGCTTTGATTTGCCCTTTTTCCGCCTCGGTTAAGGCTTTTTCTCCGCCCATTTATTTTTTTTTTTGTAAATTAAATATTACCAAAAAAATCGATGAAAGAAAAATATCGTGCGTGAGTCTACGTGCCAAAGATAACGGTCAAACTAAATGCATGTTCTATTCAAGTGGCGCAATATAACAATTTTTTGTTAATTCTTAAAGCTTTATAGTTTAAATCTTCCTTCTGGTCAAATCACAACAATTAAATGAACTTTAATTAAAAAAAAATAAGTCTCTAGCATGCTTGGTTTGGGACCAGTGGGCGATAGAAAACCGACCTTTAAGGTGCTAGTACACGGTATGTAGCACGCCACATATATAGGTATATGTGGCTCTGACGTCAACAGAGAGTGCACAAAGAGAGCTTGTACACGGAATGTACCCATTGGGACCATTCGCTGACGTCAAAATTACGTCAGAGCCACATAACAGTTGCGTTCACGAAAATAGTAGTGCTGCTCTACACAAAACTTGAACCAAATGAAACGTTACTTTTTCCGTTGAAAAATATAAGGATGCAAACTTTTTGTTTAGAATGCAAAGAAGAGAATACAAATTTCAAAATTCCGTTACTTTCGGTCAAAATGTATTTACTTTTGGCTATTTTAGAGAGATGCACTACTATTTTCATGAACACAGCTGTATGTATAATGTGGCGTGCTACATACCGTGTACTAGCACCTTTAGGGGGTGTGCTATTCAAGTGGCGCGGAGTGTATGTACCTACACGGAAACTCTTTTTGCTTACCTACAGGAAAAGACTTGGGGCTTGCTGGGAAGGCAATAAAATATCGACTTAGATATACATAGTTGCTTTCTCTTTCACAAATCAAAGGTACATTAAAACTGTGCAGTTTACGGATGGGTGGAAACAATTCGTGTCAGGAATAGTAATATCTGCTCAAGCGTTTTTGGGGGTTATTCAAAACTCACATAATTTTAGAAGGGATAATTGCTATATTAAACCCTAACTACTAAGAAAGGTCTACTCGAACTCTGGTGCAGATGTATTGTAAAGGGTGTCCCATAATTCACGCGAAATGTAATTTTAATAGAAAATACCGATTTTTTTTAATTAGAAAGCTTAACAGATTGGGGTTATGTATAGAATAGCACATCGGTATTCTTCTAGCAAGTAGGTATTCTTTTATTGAAATTTTCTATGACCGTTTCGCATAATTGTGGCTGAATTTCATTAATAGACCTCCCAATTTCCTCTTTCAAGGCGGACAAGGTGGTCGTGGACTTCTTTGGATAGACTTAGTCTTCAAAAAAGCCCAAAGAAAAAAGTCCAATAGCGTTAAATCGCAAGATCTGGATGGCCAAATTTGATCGCAAAAATGGCCGATTATACACGATTAGGAAATGAATCATGCAGTAATTGAATTGTTTCTCTGGCTGTATGGCATGTGGCACTGTCTTGTTGAAACCACATGTTGGTCACATTCATATCTTGTAATTTAGGCACCATTAGTTGTTACTGCCTGAACAGCCGCATTTTCGAAGAAGAATGGTCCGATAATGCCTCCAGGCTCCAGCCCAAAGTCCGTACCAAGCAATCACGCGTTGTGGATGCATTTGTTTCTCAACAATTACTCGTGGGTTTTCTGAACCCCAAATGCGACAATTTGGACGATTAACGAAGCCATCAAGATGAAAATGTGCTTCATCACTGAAGATGATTTTGTTGGAAAAATCAGCATCCACTTGTTGTTGTTCCAAAATCCATTCAAAGAACTTTCTTCGCGCTGCATGGTGAGTAGTCTTCAGTTCTTGAGTCAATTGAACTTTGTAAGCATGAAGTTTCAAGTCTTTCGTGAAAATTCGCTGTAGAGAGCTTCTCAAAATGCCGAATTCTTGACTACGGTGCCGAATTGATGTTCCTCGACTCTCGCGAACTGCTTCGATGTTTTGTGTTGAACGACTAGTGACAGGACGCCAAGAGTGTTTAAGATCACTAATTGATCCAGTCTCCCTGAATTTTTCAATTACATACATATACTCTTCACAGTTGATGGTTTTAAATCACTATGACGGCCATATTTTGCTCGAAAATTGCGGACTGTAGCTGACAAGCCTTTATTATTTTTAAAATATTGCTCAACAATGAAAATGCGTTGTTCTTTCGTATAGCGAGCGCTCCATTTTTACTAACCCCAAACTGTCAGCTGTCACATTGTTATATCTTTTTTCCGTTGACATCACTTTACTATTAAATGGCGCAAAATTCAAATTTTACGTGAATTAAGGGACACCCTTTACAATACTAAATATTTAATGGTGGCGCAAAAGCTATAAAATATATATTTTTTTTTCGCTCAGTGCGCAAGAGACGATAGTATTGGATTGCATGGCTCAGTTCGTCAGCTGTAGTGTAGTGCACTGTGTTTAGAATCAAAACTGACTGGCGCCACTATAATGTCCATTCAGCTCAATTTTGTTTAAACGTAGAAAAGGAAATCCTATATATTATGTACATGAGCGTTTTGCTGATTAGATTACTCAAGTTCTAAAAGCCTGGTTGGATTAATTAATGTGATATTATGAATTTAGGCTAAAGATCATTACAATTGTATCTACGTATATCTGAACAGATATACCATCAACAATTAAATGCGATTTGGAGTTGTATTTCAAATCACTTCAAAGTGTAGCTGCAGCGTCATTAATTTGTAAAAGGAATCATTTAAAATAATAGGAATAGTTGTTTGTGTCCCTCTTGACAGGGGATACATTGTCAATTGAGGCATATAGTGTCACTGAGAGGAAATATCCTTTGGATATCCTATACTGATTACGCAGTGTCTGGTTATGACGTTTGTTAGTTAGTATTGACAATGTTTCCTCTTTCCGTTGGATCTTCTATGGTCTATAAGTTTGGCCTGATGGCCGTATTAACTTAGAGGTGTTGCATTGATTCAGGGGAGTCCATCTAAGGTTTGCCTTTTTAAGTGTTTTGGAGTGGGCAAGGTATTTTGCAAACGACATTGACGCAGGAATGTTTCTGCAACACCGTGCTTATCGAAAACTATTTAGAGGCTTTGGCCTGAAAGACGGTGGATATCCAGGTTTTCTGAGAAGACCCTGAGCGGGCCGTTGTATAGGCCGTCGATATCGTTGCATCATGGGTATTTTAGCATGATACTTGCGTTTGCAACTATTAGCACAGTTGTCGCACAGAATGTCACGATAGAAAGCTATACCTACAACTTTGAGGTGGCTAGGGACTTTGTCTACCCCGGCTCCGCTATAAACTCTGACAATGGCATACCACAGCAGAAATCAGACGAAGAGCTTGCCAACCGCTGTTTCTTTGGTCTAAGAAAGCAACTGACTAAGACCCTGCTGTATAATGCAGAAGTATGGACGTTAACAATGGCGGATAAAGATCTTCTTGGTCGTTTCGAACTCAAAATTCTTCGAGTGATTTTTGGTCCCGTTTGCGTCGACGGTCTTTGGAGGAGGAGATTTAACAGCGAACTCTACTGGCTGTAATTAGTAAAGCCTTGTAGAGAAACACCAAGGAGACTCTATATAAGACCCTCATCATCCCAGTCCTGCTATATAGTGCAGAATCTTGGACGTTATCAAATGCGGATGAAGATCCCCTTGGTCGCTTCGAACACAAAATTCTTCAAGTGATTTTCGGTCTCGTTTGCGTTGACGGTCTTTGGAAGAGGAGATTTAACAGCGAACTCTACGAGCTGTACAGCAACATCGGCCTGGTCAGAAAATTACGTATCATCCGACTAAGATGGCTAGGACATTGGACACCAACGCTCCGGCCCGAAGAGTCATCGATTCCAAACCGGAGTAAAAGAAGACCTTATCTTATGTGTCGCACAGAAGTGGAAGGGGACCTTAACCAACTTGGAGTGTGGTGCAACTGAAGGCGATTAGCCACAATTCGGGCTAACTGAAGATCCGTTTTGGCTGAAGTCCAGGTCCACACCGGACGGAAGCGCCATCTAAGTAAGTATGTAAGAAATATTTTGTTTTTCCATTGTCAAGAGTTTCTTAGTTCTAAGTTGGTAGCTAATTGTTTGTCGACGATGATGATCGGGAGAATGAGAAACATGGTTTGAAGAACCGTTGTTGGACAGGTTCTCAGTGCTCCCCGTAGAGCTTTGTGTGTGTCTTAGGCTTAAATTACTCTCCACAGCGGTCACCCAAATCATTATTCCATTACTGCAGTCTACAGCGCGTGGCCTCATATACAGAGATAGCCACTGCTTTCTTCACACGTTACGTTCTCTTTTCAGTGCAGCTTCTGGTCCAAATATAAGCCCAAGTTGCCAGCGCTATTTGAGAGACTAACAGCCCTATTATGGCTATCAAATATCAACACGATATTTGATAATAATCGATACGTATCAACAAAATGAATGAATCGGTATTATGGCTATCAACCTATCAACATTTTTGATGAATTGTGAAATGTATTAGATTTAAGATCTATTGTGAATAGTTTTATCGATAAACTTGGTATTACGGTTATCAAAAAAGTTGATGTTCATCAAATTTTCTATCAACCACAAATTTCTCGTTGATACGTATCAAATATTCGGTGCATCAAATTAAAAAATGTAGACATCCCAAATGTACTCAAACCACGAGTAGCAGCGATTTTAAAATTATTTACTCAATGAGGAAACTATCAACTGAGCGTTGGGAATAACTTCACCATTTGCATTGCACAATCAACAGTGTTGTTCGTTCTTTTGATTTGCGAAAAAAACAACTTTTGTTTATAAAAAATAACAATATTATTTAACCAAAACTAGTAGTCAGACATACAACAAAAACCAACTACAAACCAGAAACGTCAGGTCAAACGTCAAAACAGATCCCATTCTCTATGAAATTTCGATAAGTATTCACAATGAGGTAAAATGTATCAATTGATAGTCATAATACCAAACTATCAATGAATTGATAGATCTTATCAACTATCAACTAATTGATATTTGATAGCCATAATAGGGCTGTAAGAGTTTTTAAGACTTAGTATGGATATCGATTGGAATTTTGTATTTTCTGGTGAAAAGAAAGTCTTTGCCGGCTTAACTATAGATAGGCTGTTCATTTCACCAATTTGTTTAATGTAAATTATAGGGAATCGGAAAAAGTCTGCGGATATTTCTTCTACAATGGTCACGTGCAAAACTCTGCAGCCGGTATATATGTTCTATCTCCAGGAAGTGGTCTTTAAGATCCAGATTCCAGAGTAGAGGACTTCCCAATGTGCTTGTCTTTTCATTGAACTATACCTCCAAATGAAACTTTGATTCCTCTGGGTTTAAGTACATGTGTTCCACAAGCCACAATGGGTTTACCCAGATATCTCGAAAAAAAAAATCTTGAAAGCCAAAATCTCGAAAAAAAAATCTAGAAAGAATAATCTCGATTAACAAAAATCGAAAAAAAAACTCTTACTTTTTATTTTCGAGATTTTTTCGAGATATAGTCTTTCGAGATTTTTGTACATTCGAAATTTTTGCATTCGAGATTAAAAAAAAAACTTTTCGAGATTTTTGTCATTCGAGATTACCTAATTACTGTCCAATAACTTTTTTAAAAAATCCAAAGCTGTTCTAATTTTGAAAATTAAATACTTATTTAATGTTATATTTGTCACTGTTTACATTGGTCTCAGCGCGCGCTGTCTCATTTTGACATCCGATAAATATTTGTGTATAAATACAAAAAAGACATTGTTTCCCTATGGGAGGCGCTAATATTTATGTTCTCATAAATTTGTAAAATATAAATACTAAAAACAAAAAACTCTATGTTGTATATACAATAATATGATAGATATTTATATATTTTTAAAACCTCTATTGTCTAATTTAAACGTGAACAACTTAGAAACATCAAAATTAGTTAAACATTTTGAAGAAACCTACACCAAACCGCTCCTGTAACCCTCTTTTCGGTAGACGTCAGAAAATTGAGCCATCACACTTTCTGCAATGTTGTATGGCATGGCAATGTTTAGAAAATCACATTTGTTTATAACAAGCATTCCGATACAACCAAAATGTTTGTTTGACAGTCGGACAGTGTTCGCAGATTGTGGGAAATTTATTTTTTCTTGGGATTGGACTAAAAACAATACAATGGAAATTTTGTTTTCCAATATGAATACCAGAATACATAATGAGTTTAATTTTTGAGTGAAAAGAAACTTAAATGAAACTATACATCATTTTTGAACTATTGAGTGGAGTTCCAAGGTTATTAGAATCTGGATCATCTTGCTTCATTTTAGTTTGAAACTTTCATGTTTCTGACTTGCCCAAAAAAAGGATGGGCCATCTGGTTTCTTTTTAAATCATCGGTTATTTTAGCACTGACAGCTGTTTCCCACTCGAAATCTTGACAGAAAGTCAGTATCTTACCTCCGCGGAACGAAATGAGTCGCTTTACGCTTGAACAAAACAACGTTGGAAAATATTGAAAACTTATTTCCATAGTGAGTGCTGTGTATCCCAAACAGTGCGTTTTTTTAAAAGAAGTTTCGGCCGAAATGAAGCACCCTGCCTGTTGTACCTACGCAAGTTTGTGCAAAAAGTTCGTGAAACTATTGTGCTAGTAGACAACATTCATGGTCCCCTCGTCGTACGGGTGCGTACAGACGAGAATGTGACAGTTTGGTGCGGATTGTAGACTGGTGGCATCATTGGACCATTTTTCTTCGAAAATGAGGCTGGGAACAATGTTTCGGTTAACGGTGAGCGTTACAGAGCCATGTTAACCGATTGTTTTGTTATTGAAATTGAAGACATGGATTTGGACGAGCTCTGGTTCATGCAGGATGGCGCGCCATGCCACAATCGATCTTTTGCGCACCAAACTCCCAAATTGTGTTATCAGCCGTCTTGGCGATGTCAATTGGCCGCCTCGGAGATGCGATTTGACCCCTTTGGATTTTTGTTTTGTGGGGAAGGACCGATGTTATGCCAACAATTCGGAAACGATTCATGCACTTGATGAGCGTCGCACAGTGGGACGAGTATATAGAAAAATCTGCAAAATTAATATCTCGTATTTTTATGAATGGAACCCTTTTCTTTTGCAAATAACCATTTATTGCATTATATATTTGCGTTATAAACTTGAAAGTAAATAAAAGGACATGTACTAGCTGTCCCGCGCGCTTTGTTCGGACAAAAAGATTTGTTACAGCAAACTTTTTATGGAATTTTGTCTTTATTTTTCTGATCTTAACTTCAATTTGTATTTATTAACTCTGTAAAAAATGTAAACAAAAAACTTAACATGAATAATAATAATAAATAGGAATATAAAAATAATAAACAATTAATCGCTATCGCTCTCTGATGTACCGTGAATATCGGTCAAGTCTAGATGGTCTGGTAATGTTAAAACTTCCAAATCGTTTTTAACTATAGTATATTGATCAATATTTGCGTCGATCTTAGACGTATGCGATGTTTTGGAACGTATAGTTGATATACGAGGATCAGGTGATATTAGTAAATGATTGATTAAATCAGTCATTGATCGAGTTAGGCCTTCCTGGATTTTTTTATGCCTAGCTTCCAATGCTTCTTCAGAAAGGACTCCAATTGGCAATTAAAAAAAAGAAATTATGCCCTTGGCATGAATGAGAAGCTTATGGACGCTGCTAGGCATGTAATACCAATTGTATTTGAAAAGATACATGTTTTTTGTATCTTTCAAAAGTCTCTCAAATCTGTACATATTAATTTCGCGACCAGTTGCTATTGTCCTTAATATAATACCGAAGTTCCGTATAAGTTCCTTGTCCACACCTGTTATTTCGGAACTTAATTCGGGATTTGCGAAAAAGCGTCTCGCTGTATTTCCGTCGTTGCTTGTGCCATATCCAGGCTTAGGAATGTCGACAATTTGCAGCAATTTAAGTGCAGAACTAACATACACCTGCAAGCATCTAGGGGCGCTATTGAAGCGTTATAGGTTCGCCTTTCCTGGGAAAAGTATTTAAAAAAACAAAAATGTTTGCTTTATTTTTAGACAAAAGAACTTAGAAACGTTTCTAATTTTGAGTTCCAAATCTTCAGTTGTGTCTTCTAAATCTAAAAATTCATGAATTTTTGCAGCAACGTTAATCAATTTCATTGACCTCTCACTTTGAATCCAAGTTTGCAAGAGGTCACCATTTTTAATTAATAGAGTTGAACCTACAAAAATGTAAATTATTAAAAAAGGCGCAGACTTGCGCAAAGTTTCTTTCGTGATCTATAATAATATGATGATGATGTGTTAAAATAAGAAAAAAACTCGAGAGTGATTTTCGGTGTATTTGAGAAAAGTTGGCTTAAATCTAAAAATCACTATTTCTTTTTCATTCGAAATAGCCACGTATTAAGACATCCATATAAAAAAAAAAACACGAAACAGACACCATTTTTTTAAAAGCCATATGTTTTCTCATACCTTGACTATTATTACTATCCATAATAAAATAATTATTTATGCGCACAATTTAATATGTAAACAATTTAAAATATGTGAAAAAAAAACAATTGATATCACTGTCTACGCAAATGCTTCAACTAGTCAATGTTCACGGCTCTGTAACTGTTGCACGAGTTGACAAATACAAATAATTTGAATGCAGTTATAGCGTATATATGTTTGAGATGACTTACCAATCACCAAAAGTACCGTTAAAATAAGTATTTTTTTTATTTTTTGCTATGGCTCGTTCCACTGTGCGTCGTGTGGGACAGAGCATAGCTATCTGTGTCTTTAATTTTGACAGCGTCACAAACTTCTAATAAAACGTCGACCGACAGTTGCAGAGGTACTAGGTGTGAGGACCATTTTTTACTTTGTACATACTAGTATCTATAGCAAATAGAAAGTGAGTTTCTGAGAAAAGATTTTATTTTAAACTTTTCTTCGGAAACTTTTCTTTTCTGAGAATGGAGTAGGCGGCCTTAACCGCACCTAAGTTGGAGGTCTATTTATTAGTTTGTGGATGGTTTGTCGCGACACAGCCAAAGTCACACAGACTTCATTCTTATTTGCCAAAAATAACAATCATAGACAAGTTTAAACGTCAATTGGATCATAGCGAACTTAATCCATCGCCGTGAAACCCAATTGAAAAATTCTGTAGATGTGACATTATGTACCTACATACTAGTAAAAAAAAAAAACTGAGTTTGGTTTTGTGCCGAGAGATGACATTGAGTATTAGAAAATTTAAAATTAAATTTAAAGTTATCTTATCATTTACTGGATATTATTATACAAGAGGAAATTTAATGTGTGACCCAACAGCAATCATTCTAATAGCCGGTTTTACAGTGCAAGTTTAAACCCAGGTTTAGTTAAACTCGAAGTACTTAAACCGTGAGTGTATTACAGTGAAATTCGAACGAACGTTTAGTTAAACTTCGGTTTAACTTTTCTCGTCTGTTTTGTACGCCACTGTAAACGTAGAACTCATGTGTATTTGAAATTTTCATCAGTTTTATATTTTATTTATTGTGTCAGTTTGGAAATTTAAAAGATTTTGATGGCGCTGCAAAGCGTAGTGGTCCTGGGCCTTACTTATTATGCCCCTCCAGCCGGCTCGATCTCTAGCCTGCCTTCTCCAATTTCGCACTCCAAGCAGTCGGAGGTCTCCTTCTACCTGGTTCGTAGGACTTACAGCTCGAATACAGCAAGTGAGCCTTCATCCGACTGCATAAGGGTCCATCATGCTCATTCACCATATAGCAGGACTGGGGATGACGAGTGTTTTGTATAGCATCTCAGGGCTTTGGCTTTGGCTGTATAATGGAGCCCAATGAAGTACCTAAGAAGAAGGTAAGCTAGCTCATCTTCTGCAAGCTCTAGGCAAACCAAAATGCATCTTTCTCTAGGTTTGGGATAAACTGCAAGTGGACCTAAACTGAAGTGGCCGTTTGGAGGGACAACTTCTTGCAGACTCGTGCTGGAGAGTAACTTATCAGCAAGCTGACAAAATGCAACATAAAGTGAACGGGATGGGCAATACGTAGCTAAGCTTGCTGACACTGCGCACTATGCATTTAGTTTAATATTTATAGCTAAGCCAATATTGTTTGCGACGGTTTCCGAAGCCTGCTAATAAAGTGACATAAGTCGTTGCACTTGTGAAATGGAAATGGTGCATTTTGTGCTGTAATTTTTGAATACACTTGAAAGTTGACGACTACCGGCTGGAATCGGTTTTGCTACACCGCCCTATTATATTAGACGGTATACAAGCATTTCTAGAAACAGTGGAGTACAATCAAGGATAAGGGCTTGCACTTGCGAAGTAATTGGTTGCTTAAAAACAACAATGATGCAATGTTGTTTTGTCATATAAACCGGGAGGGAGATCGTACTATGAAATTCCGGAAAATAAACTCAGTTTAAACCCCCATCTATGTCCGGTTAAGTTAAACTCGGTTTAAACTCTCGATTAAGTTTAAACTAGCACTGTAATACACTTTTTCATGTTAAACGTCGGTTTAAACTTGAAATCTAGTTAAACAGAGTTTAAACTTGCACTGTAAAACCGGCTATAAATGAAACGAGCCTCTGCAGTACTAACATTTTTTTTATTAAAACCTATGATGTGGTTACCATAGGTATACCTCCAAAAAAAAAAAAAAAATAATAATAATAATTGGCGCAACAGGCTTTTAAACCGTACCCTAGGCCTAGCTGCTCACAACCATTCGTTTGTGTGAGTTTTTATTTTTGGGACGAATAGAAGGGACCTACAATTTTATGCCGAGTCCGAACGGCTGAATTGAGAAGCTTTTTCAGGACAGTTATACTCTCGGATGTTTGTCAGACGTTGACAAACAGTGGAAAAAAACCTTAAGATATAATTTGTGTTTTTCCGGGGATCGAACCTGGGACCCCTCGCACAGTAGTCCAACACACTAACCAATAAGCCACTGCGCCCACACCCAGCGATGCCAACTAAGGCTTTTTCATGCCTTTTAGGCATTCTTTCATTAGCTAAGGCTTTAAGGCTTGTTTTTCTTCAAAAATGCATATTTTTATTTCAAATATTTATTTTAATTTTTTTTTTGATTCAACATACTGACTTTTTATTTGTTTAAACATTCTTAAAGAACTTTAAGTGGAATTCTGTACACAAAGTAGACAAAAACTGCTATGATCTGCAATTCAAATAAACACACATATCCTTGTTTCAAAAATCAATGTATAATATCAAGAACCAAGGCGATATGAGGACTAAAACTATGTATGTTTGTTTTGTGTTTTATACTTTGAACCTAATTATGAAACTAAAATGTCATTAATTTTGTTCCTATTACGATTTTTTTCTAATAATTTTAAGTTTTTTAAGAAAAAAAAAAATTGTTTGTTTATTTTTTTATATTTGTGTTTAATTTTTATTTTTTGTTCTACTTTACATAAAAAAATTATTTTAGGCATTATTTTATTGAAAAAGACATCTTTTTCTTTAAAGTTAGACATTTTTTCGTCAAAAGTGATTGGCAACCCAACTAACATTTCAACTTCCTTAAGGCACAAATGTTTCAGATTCGACAGGTCAAGGCTTCTTTAGAGCTTCTGTAAAGCTTCTAGCAGAAGCAAACTCTTTACCGAAGTCTTGACTTCTATAACAACTTCATTAAGGCCTTTTAGAAAAATAAGATGAAGCTCTAAAGAGCAATTAAATTCATAGCTTCGTTTATTGTAGTTATCGAAAGAAGAGGAAGTTACAGTTTCTATAAAGCTTCGATTAAATATTATTACACAAGCTTCTATAAGTAAACTTCTATAAAACTTCCAAGAGTTATTAATCGAAACTTTATGGAAGACTTCTTTGTGGCTTGCATTATTTTACTAGCGAAGCTTTATAGGTATGAAGGGAGGAAGAATAAAACATCGTAGGCGAACATTTCTTCAGTTTGGTTAAAGGTCCGAAGGTATATATTATGTAATGCTTCCGAAGATAAATATGTAATGCTAATGGAACTCTTAACAAAGCTTGTTTTGATAATAGAGAAAAGTTTCAACTGGTTAAGTTTTAACTTTGTAAAATGCATATTACAGGTAGCGCATATGATGAGTAAGGTACTTCTGATACTTAGAAGACTGGGTTCGAATCCCGCGGGAGTTTGGGTTTTTTTCTTTCATTCTATAGATTTGTTATCTCTTTTCATGTTTCATTCCAGGCCTAAAAGAATCCCAAAGAGGCAGAATAAATACAATACAGAATAACAACCACCATTCATAGAAAGAAATACTTAACTATACTTACTTACCAAATAAATGAAAAAATGAATGGAATCTGAAACATCTTTTTTTTTTTTTTACAAATTCGAAGTTTCGGTAAAGCTTCGATTATTGAGCTATTAGAGTCCTAATAGAAATCGTTTTAGAGGCTTTATAGATAAAATACTTTCGATAAGTGTTCGCCTTTCGGACCTTACCGAAGTTTTATAGGATTCTTTTGGAAACTAAAAGTAATCCTCTATTGAAGCTTATCGAAGCTGAAATGTTAGTTGGGAAGGCCACACCTATGGTTACCACCTAACATAACAACTCCCTTGTTCCTATAGATCTAGATGTTCCAATCTTGTTCTCTTTTTGACGAATCGTCAGTGATTTTTACCTCAACATGATAGAAGTTCATACCTATCGCCTAAGATTCTTAGACGAACTCGACGGCGAACCAAATCTTCTTCCGTGGAAAGGAACGAAAAGCGAATCGCCTGGTTTTCTGTGGGTCATTTGACGCCATGTTAACCACCACACATGATACAAAGATTCTCAAGTGAAGTGAACAACGAACCAAATAACCAAATCTTCTTCCGAGGGAACTCAAAGCGAAGGAAAAGCGAATCGCCTGGTTCGTGAATTGCCTTTTGATCGCAATTTTAATCATTCGAATATCAGTCTTTCTAATAGAAGTCGATCTTACAAATAGCCAATTTCATTAGGACGCCACAGTTTTCGTTACAAATACGTAAATACGTTTTAATTTTTGTGAAAATAATCTCTTCTACTATATAACAGCCCTGCACTGATTATAAATGACTAACAATATAGTACATATCCGCTGCATAAACTGGTTAAGTTCACTCTCTGGTGATTGACCGTGATCGAACAAATTTGGTAACACAATAATTGCCTCTCCAATAAAATCGCGCAAATGTGCCTTAACGGTCAAATAGCCGACATGCATGCGGTGCGGATGAAATGCAATCAATTGGCCGCTTGAAAAAAATGCGGTGCACGGTTGAGTTAATAAATCAAATCGAATGTATCTATCTATCATAGAACACCCTCGACTATAGACTATAATACTGTTTGGTGTTTATTCGTTTGTAGCAAATTTGTTACGAATACAATCAGCGGCGCCCGTGTCGGTCGCGCAACCGGGTGCGGCGATTTGTCCCCCCAAATCTACGTTTTTCTGCCTTATTTCATTGAGCTATTCAGCATTGTGCTTTGTTTCGCTATTTTAGGGTTTTGGCGATCATTGTATCTAGTTTAGCAGCAACGATTGTCGGCTCGCGATCGGCGCGTGAATTCTATGCCATACGGTGCTGGTGCTGGTGCTGTTGCTGCTGCCGCCGCCGCCACCGACCTGCCTCAATCAATAACAAAAATATACATACGACCATAGAAAATAGTGTCCATGTGGTGGTGGTACTATTATATTTTTGTGGGTGTTTTAGTTGCGTTTTTTTTTTTACTCCACTCTCTTGAGATATGAATTTGGTACCAAATGTAGCTATGGCAATTCATCTGGAGACACGTACGATCTTTCGCTCATCCAAAGCAACTAGCACACAGCACAATGCACAGTGAAATCATGTGCACAATGGCATACAATGCATCCATATAGTATATACTAGTACGTATGCCAGCCGCGCGCGCCACCACCGCCCGCTAGCATTATTGCGGTGTATAATATTTCACATTGTGGTGGTGGTGATTGATCGTTTTATCAAACGATCATTATGTATCCAACCGTGGATACATATGTGCGAGGTGAGTGAGTATAGATTACCTACATACTGGCTGAATGGATTGCATCTAAAGGTGCAGAATCCAAAAATAGGTGATTCCTAAAAAAAAAACAAAAAAAAACTCATACGTAATCTAAACATGACACAAAAAAAAAAAAAACCATAAGCTCTTTTACACTATTTCTCAACTCGTAGTACTCGTATATGTATTTTTTTTTTTTTTATTTTGGTTATCAGGACGGGGGCTACACTTTTATGATTGCTATTATTGTTGAACTGATAAATTACGCTACACCTTAGCCACGCATATCTCATCCGAACTGTTTCTGCTCTGATAAGGGAATTTCGAGAGATATCTAAGGGGAAATCACATAAAATTCGTTTTTAACCTGTGTCGGTGATCGGTGTAGATACATTATGTATTTTTGTTTTCTCCCGAAACGAATTGCATGGTGCAGGCAGGGTTCATCACATGGTGGTTGATTGCGGAACAGCAATAGATACAACGTATTGTAATTATTTGCACAGAACACAACTGTTTTGCTATTTTTTTAAATCACACGCGGATTCACAGTAGACGGGTTAAAAAAGGGGCTAAAAGGGGCAAACAGAAATGTCAAGAAAATGTATCAACAAATCTGGCTGCACTGACACTGGCAGAGTGCCTGTAGCCTGTACGCGTATGCAATATTGATTGATCCTAGATGTCGACGATGACGCTGGCAATAACGAGCACGACTACGACGACGGCGACGGCAATGAAGGTGACGGTGACGGTGACCGCGGTTGCGACTTGCAAAGACGGTAGATGTGGGGGTCGCGGCGGTGTCAACACGGGGACGACTGCCTCGACGCGAGCAGATATTTCACTATACAAACCAGCGATCGATTTGAAACGTCTGGCGCGTATGTATCTATTCTTAAATTTTTGTATTTATTTTTAAAATGTTCGCTATGTTATTTGTAATTTGTTTTCCACAATTGTGGCGGCGGCGGCGGCGGTGGTGATCAGCGTCGCGAAGCGCTCGTATACGAGTGAGTATAGGTGAATACTAAATATATTTTATACGTTTTATTGTGCTTTGCTCTGCTCGAGCTATTGGAATCTCAACGCTCAACGTTGACAGTCTTTGGCAAACTGAATCGAGTGGGTAGGCTAAAAAGAAAATCGGTCGGGTGGCGAGCTAAAAATCGACTAAAACAGTCAGCAATGACGACGACGACGACGACGACGACGGCGAAGTGGTGGCGGTTGTTTGCAATCGCGCAACGTACTATGAATGGCACACGGCAACGCAGATACATTAAAAAAATAGAATATAATTCAAAAGCAGCAAATATAAAACAACAACATCTATGGCGGCGCGGCAGAGACAACAACGACGACGGAGACGACTATGAAAAATGGGGACTAGTTCGATGATGATTCGGTTTTTGAGCTGTGCGCGCAATGTGACGGCAATTGTATATTTGAAAATGAAATAAAACAAAACCCATACCTATGACTATGAGTATCTACATGTTTAAATAATAAAGCAAGACAGCGTCAAAACGTCGAGAAAATTGCCGGATTATTAAAAGAAAAACTTTGAATGGCGGCGCAACACCATACCACCAGATAGATACTCATACTCGCGGTCTCGGTATAGGTGTATACCACCAGTATCTGTGGAGCAGAAATAGACGCGAACAGTGCGAGACGCGTCGATCCAAAATGACAAACATTGCAAACGAACATTTATATCATTACTCATATTGGATCGTGATCACAATTACCGTCATCTGTTGTGCGGCTAAAGCGCTGTATATGGGAGAGTTGGGTTGTATACAAGTATCTACAGCATCAGCATCGCGATGCAGTCTCTCTCTCGGTATCTATCTATTTGATGTAGCGAAGATGGAAGTAAAGTGTTTGCTGATAGATCACGCTGATCGCGACAGAGCAAGATAGAACGAACAAAACGTATTCGCTTCGCATTCGCAAACGACGCAAACTTATGGCAATTTCTGCAATTAGGGGAGACGCTGCATATTTCCCCAAGTCTGCCTCTGCCGGTTCGAAATTCCACTAGCTACACTGAGCGGAACAAGACAAAAAGTTTGCCTTCACTGCACACACCGCAGTTATGTAGTAATTGACAATTGTCTGTCCGATCATATGTTATCACAATGCCAAGTGTATAACATGCAATTCCATGTATTAACAAGCATTCTTCGTTGTTACCAGCACCATGATGGAATTTCTTGTTCTTTTGTACTACGGGACGGGCATTACTCAATTTGTAAGGGAATTGCATTGAAGTTGACGTATGTGTTGTTACATGGATGTGCTGTTTGTGGTCGGTATGGGCATTCGCAATACAATGCACCACTATGTGCCAAAGTATATAAACAGTATTGGTGATATAGTTATTCGAACGCCTTTGGATTCCATAATGAGATGTTCCAAAACCCAAGAAACACCGGTTGCCGGTCCTTGGGTTTACATCCAGCACTGATGCGATTTCAATTGGGTGGTTGTCCAAGATTAAACTAAAGTCGACAAACTGGCGACCAGCAGTGTCGAATGGAATTCGCTATTTTTGTGTGGATACATCTCTCATAAACGGGAGAGTTGGATATTTAAAAGGGCAAACATTTATTACGTAGGTATACTTTTTGAGGGGCAAGATACATTTTTTATTATGGGAGCTGTTTTTTTTTTTATTTTACGTTATCTCCTTTTCCAAAATCCCTTATTGGACACAATCTTTCATTTTTTATCTCTTTTTCCAAAATCTTCCGGGACGAAAACCCCTATGCCAAAATCTCCCATCTACATCTACATTAAATCCCTCGTTAAAATCGCCTGTTCCACAATTTAGAATTTATCCGTTTTTTTAACGCGTAGTTTTGGCAGTAAAATTAAGGAAACAACATAATATAAACTTTGCATATACCTACCCAAACTTGCACCTTTTCCAAATCCTACAGTGACCACAAGCAGGGGGGTTGCTGCGTATCTCACTCTGTCGCGCGACAGAATTAATAACACCAAATCTAAAAATGGGAGATTTTGTCCCGTGGGGATTTTCTCCCAGGGTTTTTTGGAGTAAGGGATTCCAGCACAGGGGATTTTGGAAAGGAGATTTTGGAACAGGGGATTTTGGAAAAGGAGATTTCATCACCAACCCTAATTCTACAAAAAGTTGAAAACGAAGTACGGGCCGATAATAGCGCCGGCCCACAATCCACACCAAACAGTGACCTTCTGCGGATGCATTGCCAGTTGGTGGGCTGCGTGTGTATATTGGCATCGTCCCAAATCCGGTAATTTTGCTTGTTGACATACCCATTCGTCGCCGAAGATGATTTTTTTCGCTGAAATCGGGGTCCGCTTTTTACCGCTCCAAAATCTAATCAACGAACATTATGAGGCATGTTGCTCGATGCTGTAACTTACCATGGTGATTTTTCATTTTGTCTGAAAAATAGAGAAATAAGAAAATTAAAAACATAGTCGTCATGAAATGTCAAAATCGACCCTTTCCTATTGGAATTTGGAAAACCGTTTACTGAACAATTGCATCTCTTACATAAAAGCGTGGTTTGAATACATAACTGAACTCTCTCAAGAAATTGATAAATAAATAGTTGGCGCAATAGGTCCATATAGTCACCCTATACGACTAGTATCTCACTAACATTCATTTGTGTGAGTTTATCTATACAACTTTATGCCAACAATTTTGTTTGTCAGACGTCAGAGACGGCGAAAAACCTTTAGGACTAATTTTGTGATTTTCTGGGGATCGAACCTAAGACCCCCCGTAGGCTACATGAAATTTGGCCCCAATGAAAAATGGCCCCAAACTAAGAATGAAAAATCACCCCAAAATTAGGGCTGTTTTTCATAATTTCATAATACCTACCCCAATTTCAAATATAAAACCAGTAAGACAATTATCTTCGACTATACCGAAGCTCAAATACCCGGTACTATATTATTGTAAAATAAAAAAAAAAATTTAGTATTAAAAAATTATATATTTGTATGGGAGGTATGTGTTTTTTTTTTGTTCGACCAAGCTCATATTTTGTCAAAAAAATTTAAATATTATTAAATCAATATGTGCAAAGTTTAAACTTGCTATATTTACTGTAGCTATTTAAATTTAATTTTTAACATCAAATAGGTATATATTTTGTATGGGAGGTAGTAGTAGTTTTCATCCGATCTTGCTCATCTTCGAACTTAACCTCAGTTTGGTGGTTAGAAGCTTACGTACCAAATTTCAAGTCGATAGCTCTTATATTACGGCCGTAATCGTGCGGACAGACAGACAGACGGACATCGCTAGATCGACTAAGAAAGTGATGCTGATCAATAATACAATATAGTTTGTCATACCTACAACGCCTCCTTATGTGCGTTACAAATGGAATGTCAAAGTGAATATACCCTCACCGCACAGTGTGGTACCGGGTATAATAAGGCCCCACTGGGATGAAATAAGGCCCCACATCTGACAGTAAACCGAAGCAGGGGGGTTGCAGGGGGCAGCATGCCCCCCATACGTTTTTCGTTTGGGGTCTTATTTCATAATGAAATTTTACCCCAAACTGAAAAATGAAAAAAGGCCCCAAAATATGAATGGTCACCCCAATTCGCAGAATTTTACGCAATTTTCTGTTGTTGTTGCCCTTCATGTAAATTTTTGGGCTGATTTTTCATTTTCAGTTTGGGGCCATTTTTCATTGGGGCCAAATTTCATGTAGCCCCCCCTCGTAGTATCCAGTACCCTAACCATGTAAGTTCTTAGAGACTTTAAGAGTACATCTTTGGTTCTACAGTCGGAAAGATGTTTGCATACATTATGCGTGTTTTTTCTTGCTTCCTATATAGGCTTAGATAAAAAAAAACCTCCTTACTATGACTGCAGTGAATCAGTGGCATTGCACAAAGTCCTTACGTACTATTTCAGCAGCCCCAGTGTCTCCTCCCGAGTCCAAATTTTGCGTTGCAACCTTTTTTGTGAGTATTTTCTTGATTGTTGATGTTTATTTGTTATTTTTTCTTTTTTATTAATTATGGTTGTGAAATTAATGTCATTTTGACACAATCGATAGCACTATCGATAACATTTAAAGCAATCGTAGATTGGTAGCACATGATGATTATCCGGACTAACGAATCCTATACCGTGTTTGTATGGAAAGTTCACTAAGCCCATATAGAATTACAAAAAAAAAACTCCTATTTATTACAGTTATAACATTTTGCGAGGTACTAACGATAATTTCTAATGTCCAGGCAAATTTTGACATATAAAAGTATCTATTGTGATCGTCAAAATGTTAAAAATGATTATTGGTATTGGCCCTTTATTATGATTATAGATATTATAAGCTTTTATTTACCATAAAAAATATAACCGATCTTCTTCTTGGCCGTCCTGTTGGTCTTCTTCTTTGTGATGTCCATTTGATCAAAAGCTTTGTCCATCTATTATTCAATTCTTGATATGTGTCCTGCCCAGCTCCATTTAAGTTGTTCCGTCCTTTTTATTACATCGATGATGTCTGTTTTTTTCTGTCTTATTTCTTCGTTTTGCACTTTTTTTATTAATCTTATATGTATTAAGAAGTCTTCTCTCCATTTTTGTCTAACAAATCCTTAATTTGTTGATTAGATTTGATATTAAGCCCAATGTTTGAAGTCCATATGTCAAAACGGATACCCTTTAGATATTTGTATACCCTCCACAGGAAGGTATATATTTACTTTGTCATTACATTTGTAACGCCAAGAAGGAGTCACCGGAGACCCTATAAAGTAGGTATATATATTCTGAATCAGGATCACATTCTGAATCGATTTAGCCATGTCCGTCTGTCTGTCTGTCTGTCCGTCTATCTGTCTGTCTGTTGAAAACACGATAGCGTCCAAATGAATCGACCTAGGCGAATGAAATTTTGTGAGAGGACTTCTTTTTACCGTCGTCAGGTTGGTATTGAAAATGGGCTATGTCGGTCAAGTAGTTCTGGTACCCCCCATACAAAATCACTATTAGACCCATGTGTCTCTCTGTCTGTTGAAATCACGATAGCGTCTAAACGAATCGACCTAGGCAAATGAAATTTTGTGAAACGACTTCTTTTTACCGTTCTCAGGTTGGTATTGAAAATAGTCTATGTCGGTCAAGTAGTTCTGGTACCTCCCATACAAAACCACTATTAGAGCCATGTGTGTCTCTGTCTATTGAAATCACGATAGCGTCCAAACGAATCGACTTAGGTGAATGAGATTTTGTGAGAAGACTTCTTTTTACCGTCGTCAGATTGGTATTGAAAATTGTCTATGTCGGTAAAGTAGTTCTGGTACCTCCCATACAAAACCACTATTAGACCCATGCGTGTACAGTACATACTAGCTCGCATGGCGAACATTTTGCTTGATTTTTATGCAGTGGAGGGTATTAAAGCATCGGCCAGGCCGATGATAACACTTTTACTTGTTTTAATTTGAGTCTTCTGTAACTATGTCCTCAAGAAGCGAGTTCCAAAGTTTAATTGTCCTCTAGACAAAGGGAGTTTATATCCTCGTGGTTGTTGAGTGTACTGATAAGTGATCTGCATTGGTTCTCTATGATGTGGAACGCTTTTCTAACTGCCCGTCTCTGTACGGTTCATGAAAGTTCGTCCCAATAAAAAATAGCATCAAACCAAAAATTAAAAAATTGGGCCAAAAATGTAAACAATTAATTCGGTTTCACAGTTTCTTTCAAACCTTAAACAGTTCAGTAGTTTAAGTTAAACGAGAGTATTCTGCCGTTTAAATTTCAGATCGCTTGTGACACACAGTGACATTTCAATTTCAAAACTGACGATTGTCAAAAACACAAATATGTGACTTTGTTTTGCGTGTTCTTTGAAAGAAAAGACAATGAACCATTTTGAAAAAGTAAAAAAAATACTGCCAAATTCTATTCATTAAATTTAGTTAAACTGCGTTCAATTGAACAGAAGTTAAAATTACATTGTGAAACCGGGCAAGTTGAACATCAAATTTAAACTCAAGTTCAGGTTCAGCGGAACTTTAGTTTAAAGTTCCACTGTGAAACTGGGGGCAGTTAAGTTACAATGGAACTTGAACATTTAGTTAAACTTCGATCTAACTTTTCTGGTCTGTTTTGTAGGTTACTGTAAATGTGGAACTCATGAGTGTCTTAAAATCGGTGAAAGTAAAAAAAAAGTGATGCGGTTTTATGGAAGAATATAATACTAAGTCGATTATACATAGGAATATGAAAACATAAAAGAAAAATCGAAGGAAAAAAATTGCCAAAGAGAATATCTAGATAATTGTACTCATATGGTATGGGCGGTGAAATTTCTGAACCAGTAGAAATATTAATGATGTGGATAATTTGGTCCACGAGTCAAAGGGATGTTTTCACTGATATTTTGCTCGATGTCCTTGAAAATTGGATTTTTTTCAAAAGGTCATTGAAAATGTCTTCGTCTCAGACGAATCTCTTTTGTTCGTCATCTATAATAAAAATAATCACTCAAAAAGAATTATCAGAATGCATTCTGTTTCATTGTGGGCGCAGTGGTTAGGTTAGGTTAGGTTAGGTTAGGTGGCAATTATCCGTTAATACGGAGTAATTCACTCTTGGAACCATTTCGAATTTTGGAGAAATTACCCTATTT
The DNA here is from genome assembly GCA_955612985.1 of Cheilosia scutellata. Lineage (NCBI taxonomy): Eukaryota > Metazoa > Arthropoda > Insecta > Diptera > Syrphidae > Cheilosia > Cheilosia scutellata. Next base: position 62,672,761 of record OY015313.1, read on the forward strand.
TACTGATATCCGTTTCGGCAATATCAGCAAGCTCCTCAAAGAAGTACTCTCCTAGAGTTTGCTTTCTAATCGAGGATAGCGCCGGGCAGTTACATAGTAGGTGGAACGGAGTTTCCTCCTCCTCCTCATCCATGCAACTGCGACAGAAGTCATTAGCGGTAACTCCAAGCCTTACGGCATGTCTTCCTAGTACACAGTGGCCTGTTAGTACTCCGACAAGAGTTCCGATATGTTTTCTACTGACGTTGAACAGGACATTTGTCCTGCGCCGATTTATTCGTGGCCAGGTCTGTTTTACGTGCTTGCAGGTGTCAAGATCGCGCCATCTCTCATTAGCCTGTTGCAGTGCTAGTGTGGAGATGTTGTATCTTACCGTTTCAATTGGCACATGGGGCTCTCCTTTACCAGTAGAGAGTTCCATTTTCGTGCCGTTCCTTGCTAGTTCGTCTGCTTTACAGCTGGTATATCTCTATGACCAAGGACCCAGCACATCGTTAACGTGCACATATCCGAGATCTCATTCAAAGATTTGCGGCAGTGCCTGACCAATTTGGATCTTAATATTGGTGATTCGAGTGCTTTAATAGCTGCTTGACTGTCGGTGTAGATGACGATGTCTGAGTTCGATATCGATCTCACCTTCAGCAGTTCAGCGGCTTCGCGAATAGCCATAACTTCTGCTTGGAAAACACTACAGTTATTTGGTAGTCTAAAAGACTGGTTTAGGGAGAATGGAACTGAGAAAATCCCGGCTCCTACTCCGTCCTCCGTCTTAGACCCATCTGTGTATACTTCTAGCGTATTTTCATCCATAACCGTATTCTCTTCCCATTGCTGTGGTTAGTGCGCTGGACTACTGTGCGAGGGATCCCAAGTTCGATCCCCGGAAAAACACAAATTACATCTTAAGGTTTTTTCTACTGCGCCACCTCTCGCGAACGTCTGACAAACATCCGAAAGTATGACTGTTTTGAAAAAGCTTCTCAATTCAGCCGTTCGGACTCGGCATAAAATTGTAGGTCCCTTCCATTCGTTCCAAAAATAGAAACTCACACAAAACGAATAGTTGCGAGAAGCTTGGGTGTCTACCGCCTGTTGCGCCGCCTATTTATTTATTTTTTTTATTCTGTTTCATTATAATATAAACGGAGTTTAAGTCTGCACTGTAAAGTCGGCCATTAAAGTAAGTAAACGTAGGTTGGTCTTCGTTACAATGTTTTCTTTCATTATGAGCGAGCGAGCCTCATCGCAAAATATAATTAACATGGTATGTATTGCATTTTTTACTAACAAATTTTTTCAATCTATTGGATTGGGTTTTCCTTGAAATTAAATTTTAAATTTTTAATGCCAACGTGCCAACCAAATTTGGTTCATTCTATATTGAATTTTGCAACCGCTTGAAATTATTTTCTTTCTTCAATAAGTATCTACACCTTCAGGTATATATTTACAAACATATGGATTTGGGATTAAATTTATTTATCAAACGTTTATTTGTTTTCATATTGATACTAGTGCATACCATAAAACTATCAAGTGATTGCGCCACATGCATGAAAGCAAATTTATATTGCCCACTCAATATATCGTACTACCTACAACTGGAAATGCTTAGATAATAAATTTACATTTATTTGCTGTTGTCAAATTAATCGCTTAGGTACTAATAGCAATCATAACAAATTTCGAAAACATTGTCCATTAATACATCAACCTGCAAAGCCCAAGGAATGCCAAGCATCCCAGCTATATAGAGATAAATTAGTAAATTAAATTTTTCGATTATTTTTAATATTTGTTTATAATTGTTCTGTATGATGTAAGATCAGTTAAAAGACGTAAAATAAACTTAGCTAAATCGAAGGCACTTCCAATTGTTAAGAAAACTTCAAAGGAAAAATTAGAAAAAGAGAAAACGCTTGCGTATTTTATTTGTGTTTGTATATTGTATGTTTGTCCACAATATATCACACAATTATAAACTACTACAAACACTGAGAAAAAATGTTTTCAATAAAACAAAACAGAAGAGAAAAAAATAATAATGCACCTCTAAACCCATAAGCGAAGTATAAAACACGCCTGTGTGCAAAAACATACTCAGGCTCTGGCTGCGGTGGTTGGGCCTGTCAATTTTCTCCGAATCCGATTTATTTAATCCGCTTCACAGTCCTTTTGTGTGCACTGCAACTACGTGTGAATAAAGGTTGGTTTAAGCATCGGGTTTTTCCAATTTCTTTTTAGCATCTGGTGCAATGTTTTATATATGGTTCACGATCATGGTTACTTTTTGGAGAATTAGAGCCTCTTTCGCTTACTTGATTGCAGGATTTATTTTCATATTTACAGTAGAGACTATAGAGAGATACGAGAGTGCCTTGCATTGCTAATGCACCGCAAAGCATATACTTTCCTATAAGAATTGCCATATGCATAAGCAAATATGTACATATAATGCATTTAATAACTGTCAGATATTTTTATCGTTTTTGACAGTTCTGGCTGTTAAAATATGTAGAGTCATGCTTTTCAAAGTGACCTATAATCGACCAATGATAATGAGTGAGTGAGTAGCATAATGTTTTCTTCAGACACGACGAAAGCAATAACTATTACTCACCCTAAATCGAGTGTTTCTTCCAAAAACCTGGGAAAACACTCCCACTCCCAAGTTGTGACATCACCAGTCATCAGAGAATGTCGTCGCTTTTGATTGGATTGCATGCACATCGCAACGCAATCACATGCTTCTCTTTCGTTGTTCAGACAAGTATCCGATTTTGGTCTCAGCTCCTGAATGAATCAGAAAGCTTTGGTCTCCGTTTCTTCTATATCTTGACAGCTCCTGCAGTAGTCTTGCGAGATATTAACCCCGTCTATAATGGCCGGTATATTCTCTCAGTTTATTCATTCCCAGAATGCATTATGTTCTATACTTTTTCGTCGATCCTTGGCCATAAACTGCGACAAAAAATACTCCATTGGAATTGACAAGTTTTGGTAGTCCGTGGAAAACGTTATAATATAAACTCCACTCCACCTCGTCGTCAATCCTTACACTTTTCACTACACGTTTCAATGACACTCCTGTCGCTGTCAGCTCTTTAGACAAAGTAAATATGCTGGCTGCGCAATTTGCTACTACGAGTATTGTAGATTGGATCGTATTTCCACTTGATCTTTGTTTTTGAGAGCGTCAAATGAACAAATACATTTTCGCACTCGCACAGTATCAAACATATCCCTTACTTACTACTTAGGTGACTCTACAGTACGAGGTGGACCTGGGCCTCTACCAGGATGCCGCTACCGTTAACTCGACCCATGACAAATTGCCGCCAGTTTAAATTCAGATTTTTAGACAAACTGCTTCCAGTCGCTATACATGTCTTAGCCATCTTACCTTATGCGATTGATGTGCATTTTTTCGACTACTAGCTTAGCTATAGATGCCACTGTAGAGCTCGTATAGTTCGTTCGAATCTCCATCTCCAAAGCAAAGTCAACGCAAACACGACGGAATATTTTATGAGGAATCATTCTCTCAAACCTCAAGAGGATATGTTCATCCGCTTTAGATATAGAGTAGAAGCTTCAGCAACAGCAGGACTGGAATGATCAAGGTCTTATTCAGAATTATCTTCTAGCCTCTAAGAAACAGCGATCTTTGATGAGTTGATATTATCAGAGTCTATAGCAGAGCCGAGGTAGGCAAATTCTCTTACTAGCTGAAAGTTATAACTGCCGATTGTGACGTTCTGTCCGAGTCGGTAATTCTTCTTTACCCATCAACTACATATACTTACATCAGTTTTTAAATAACTTAAACTTCTTAATGACCGGCAATACAGTTTTTGTTTAAAGGGTCCACTTGATGACTTATCTAAAAGAAAAGACATTTGAAAGAGAAAAAGTTCTTTTGTCGAAAATGTGTGCTCAAAAAGTATGGGATCGAAGCTTTTATATTTCAGTAGATTAGATAGAAACCACCTTTCTGGTTATTCCTTTCAAAATGAGCTGGACCGGTTCTATATTTCACCATGTAAATGCTGGTATTCCTCAAGGTTCTCTTTTGTCTCCGGCATTATTTTTCGTATTTATTAATGATTTCTTGTCTGCCACTTCTAATCCAACACACTCGCTAACGATTCTCAGTTTTTCATATTCGTTCCCTCATTCACTAAAACTATACCTAAAGGCATAACAACATAATATTAAACACATTACCACAAACCACATAGAATAAACCGTCGAATCCGATCCCATAACGGGCTTTGCCTACAGTTACAAGCTATCTGCGGGCTCAGGATTTTTTAATGTACAGTGAACTCTCTCATAAGCGGACACCGACGCACGGTACCAACAAATTTGTCCGCTTATGAGAGGTGTCCGCTTGTGAGGAAAAAAACCTTAATTGACAAACTCGAGAAAATAAACACAACATACAAGCCTATTAAATCCTTATATGTAAAATAAGGGTGAAATGGAATTTTATCTAAATTTGAATTTAGACCTATAGGATTATTTGTATATGATACAAATTATTTACGAATAAAAATATACACAAACAAAAACAAAGGCTTGAAAATGTATTTTTACATTATTTAAAAGTAGGTATGTATGCACATAATTATGCACATTTTTTACCCATTAAGCGGGCAAATAGTTTGACCAGTTTTAAATATTTCAAACAGCTTTATCATTTATGTTTTTTTCATGAGCGGGAAATAAATGACCCAGAATAGGGGCTTGTACTTTGTACTATAGTATTCCAAACATAGACGAATAGTCGACGGTTTCCACAGCCTACTCTCTTCATGAATTTGTGCTGGGCCACACATGCCTCCCAATGAAAGTCGTGTCGGGCGAGACAGGTAGATTTTTAGGTTAGTTGAGAAAAGAAGGGTAGAATACACCGAATTCCCTGTCTCCCCCGACAAGACTTTCATGAGAAGGCAAGTGTGGCGTAGTACTTTAACATACCCTGAACAGACAGGCACAGTGGCACACGCCACAAAAGAGGAAAAAAAAACAAAAAACAAAACAAACAGCAGAACAGAGTAAGAAACTTAAAAAAGTGCTCGAGTTGTGTTTTGTTTGTCCGTTTAAGAGAGAGCTAAACCCTTTGCGGTTCTGAAATTGGGTGTCCGCGTCCGGTTATAAGAGAGTCCGCTTATGAGAGAATTATTAATATGAAAAATTATGTATTTATTTCCGTTCTTTGAAATCTGTCCGGTTATAAGAGGTGTCCGGTTATGAGAGGTGTCCGTAAGGAGAGAGTACACTGTATATACAAAATCAAAGGAGCGCCATTAACGAACGCATACTTGAATAATCCTAGGCCCATGGTATATCATGACTACCAATTTGGTTTTAGAAAAATGAGATCCACTGTTGATGCCATAAGAGCAGTATATTGCAAAAAAGGCCAGCCTGGAACTAGCCGATCATAAAACAGAAGCTGTCCTCATAACCAGTCGAAAACTGTTTGCCAACTTTCAGGTTGGTAACCAAATAATCAGGTCCAAAGAGGCTGTTAAATACTTTGGAGTCATGCTGGACAATAGATTGCGGTTCCAAAACACACGTGGACTATTTATCTAAGAAAGCATCGCAAATGCAGGGAGCTCTCTCGCGCATACTGCCTAACATTGGTGGACCTGGATACACAAGAAGGATCCTACTTTCCAGAGTTGTTACATCAGTTCTGTTGTATGCAGCCCCAGTCTGGGCGCAGGCACTGAGGACGAAGGAGACCAAAAGGAGACTATTGTCATACATACAGGCTCTGCGCGTTACGGACAATCAGCAGCTTCCGAACCATATCGGATGAGGCCGCCTTTGTTATAGCTGGAATGGTTCCCGTCGACATTCTTGCAGACGAAATGTTGAGGATATATAACAAAAGAGCCTTAAACGAATACGATGCCAGTGAAAACAGGAGGATTCAAATTGAAGGAAAGGCAGCGTCAATAGCTACGTAGCAAGCTCGATAGCACAACGAAAGGCAGATGGACATACAAACTTATACCGACAATCCAGGAATGGATAGAACGTAACCATGGAGACTGTAATACATCCTTAGAAGATTACCACATCCACGCATCCAAAAAAAAAGTGTGATTGATAGCGCTCCTTTAATTTGCACGACGCACAATCATACAAATAATCCTGTGTGTAGGATTCCAGGCGGCTTGTAGGAAAATTCCCCGTTTTTATATTTCCAATTGGGACCTCAAAGACCTAATGATGAATCGTTGCCCCTTCGCTGATGAAGTGGTTATTCTTGGGCTTTCTCTGACTGACATTGAATTTCAGCGCACACTGTATATATGTATTTGTAACCCTTTGTGTTGAAGGTAGGATGAAAGTAGGCGCGTAGCGAAATTAATTGCTTGGGCGAAGTGGTTTAGGTTTTGACCGTGAAGGCTCCCCAGGGATGGCGATGGGCCCAATATGGTAGTCTACTGTGATAAACTCACAACCCTGTACAATCTAACCTAACCTAGCATTTGCCATTCTCTTTAGTCTTACAATTCGTTGAAATGCCCCTATACCTATACTTACTTACTTACTTAAGGTGGCGCTACAGTCCGGGGTGGACCTGGGCCTCAACCAACAAGCGTCTCCAGCCAGCACGATCTTTGGCCAGCTGAGGTCCCCTTCCACTTGCGTGCGCCACCTGAGTCGCGGTCTTCCTCTACTGCGCCGTCCCTCGGGTGTGGATTCGAAGATTTTCCGGGCCGGAGCATTCACGTCCATTCGCTCTACATGACCCAGCCACCGCAGTCGTTGGACCTTCACTCTTCTGGCTAGGTCGATGTCGCTGTACAGCCCGTACAGTTCGTCGTTGTATCTCCTCCTCCATTCACCGTCTATGCAGACGGGACCGAAAATTACTCGAAGAATTTTCCTCTCGAAGCAGCCAAGAGTAGCCTCATCCACTTTTGATAGAGTCCATGCCTCTGCACCATAAAGTAGGACTGGGATGATTAGGGTCTTATAAAGGGTCACTTTAGTTATTCGAGAGAGGGCTTTGCTACTCAATTGCTTTCTTAGCCCAAAGAAACAGCGATTGGCAAGAGTTATTCTTCGTTTAATCTCAGCGCTGATGTCATTGTCTGAGTTCATAGCGGAGCCTAGGTAGACAAAGTCCTTTACCACCTCAAAGTTATATCTGTCTATAGTGACGTTCTGTCCAAGACGTCGGTGTTGGGTGTCCTTTCTTGATGACAGCACCTGTTGCGATGCAACTCGGCAACACACGCCGGAAATTCAGAGCACTTCAAACTGAAATTTCTTTTTGACTTGACAGCTTATAGATACCTTCTAAAACAATTTCTTCTTTCTTATTTTTTGGATATCGTGAGAGAACGGGTGGTGTTCGCACAAATGTAAGAACAAATGTATTTATTTTAATTGAATTTAGTCTAATTGAATTAAATAAAGATTTTAGTTGCGTTCTGGACTTATTATATGTGTTTTTCGCACCCGGCCCGACTTCTCAACCGCACCTATATGCAAAAGTTAATGTTAAAGTGATAGATCATCTCCCTAAGAGATAAACTCCATTCTGCTAGGAGTTTATAGAGTTCATAGTTTACAGAGACTGATTCCAAGGACTTAATTGTCGCTTGACGCTTAGTTTTCCAACAATATGCGGATAAGCAGAGATATCAAGTTTTCCTTCCAGCTATATTCCCCATTATTTCCATCTAGAAAACAGTGACTGGGAACTACGATTTAGCCGGAGATTAAACACCTCCCCGTTAAAATGTTTGAGCCTTCTGTAAAGAAGTGCATCAATCGAGAAGAGCAGTAACTGCCTTACATATAGGGTTGTCGATTATCGTTTTCCTTGATTGGCGGTATTATTGTGTCGACTTTGTCACATTTGTCACTTTCCGTCTACTGGTACCCTTGAACCTAACTTATTACAGTTGCAGTACATTGCATTGCTCCAGATTGACGCGGTGTGTAATAGTCACCCAGTGATGTCAATTGAAACAGTCCACTACCTCTTTTCGCATCTATATGAGTTGTCATATCACAAATATGACAGCTTAATAGTTATTGCAAGCAAGTCGTCAAAAAAAGTGACAACCACTACAAAAATAAATTAGATATTAACTTAGCGAAGCAAAAAAGTTTGATTAAGCCATCACATATAACAAATCACATTAGCCGGTTCCACCTCTGGGTTATGTACACAATCAGACTTAACAAGCTATTAATGCGGTTTATTTATTTACATTCAGTATTTTTGCAAGTACTAGTCGAATGCAAATCTTCCGAAGTCGTCATAATGTTCTTTAGGAAACACCTCTGACTGTTTATTAATTACAGGTTGTTTTTTCCATCCCAGTATTGAATGATCAACTATGAGTATAAGTAATTACCCAAGGTAAGGTTAAGTGTTAAGCTTATGTTTGTAGACTGTCATAATGGCATATGGAACTGAAACTTTTTCGAAATTTAAATAAAAATGTACCTCTTACACTTGAAGCTCTAATTTATGTTGAAGACTAAAATGTCCTAATGAAGACCTGTAAAATCTTTCTCCGTATAAACTTTCCCGGTTAGAAATTCAAGCGTATACTATACAGATATGACGTAATTTGTCATAATTTTATATGAAAAATGCCGTCATTGTGAGTTTGTAAAATTTAGCCTGCGGACACTAAAAATTTTTTATTAGTACCGCGCTTGATGCTGGCTGCAAAGGACTTATCGATATATTGACGGATGGCGGCTTGTTGTATAATTAAAGCAGTTCAACATTAAATCTTCTTACCTTTTCAGGTATTTTAAGGGTTTTGAAGCGTTAGCTTGTAAAGGTTGAACATAATGAGCTAGTGCCTCACGTCGACTCCAGAATGATTAATTTTGTTAATGTTTCGATTATCTGAATATTAACTTGAGGAAACCGTGTGCTTGCTCTAGCCCATATCTAATTGCCTGCACCCACAATGGAGTTGTCTCACTTCTCTGTAGCAGTCCACCAAAGACGGTCACAATTTTCGTACTTCATCCGTAGTTTGTCCTCGTTTCCTGCATAAGAGCGGATGAAGTATTTTGGAATCGTTCTTGATTATTTTGATGACCTTCTGGACGTTGGCCATCTTCTATCGGTATGTGAATATGGGAATACGTCAGAGGCTTAGATTAGGTTAGGTTAGGTTATGGGGGCAATTACAAAATGCAATTTTCACCCAGGCCCATTGTGTTTACCCTTTTGTATAGTAGGCACATGATGTGATATCCAACTAACCAAACCATACATATTTGTGAATGAATCTATTTAAGTAGGGGTATCATTGCTAGATCAGGCAGTCAAAGAACATGCAACATGCAAGAGAGGCAGGGGCGTAGCGTGGGTTTGAGCCGTGGGGGGGGGGGGGGGGGTGACTTTCATTGAAATGCCGACTTATTTCAGGAACTTGCCGACTGTATAGAAATATAGAGTTATATCTAACGTCAACGAGTTTCACTCCATAGAAGATGTTTTTTGTATGGGAAGCGCCTCGCCCCTTTCTCCAATTTTGACCAATCTTAACAGTAACACCCCTGGGCTAATACCTAAAAGACCATTCACATAAGAGCGACCAACTACCTACGATCAAACGACTATTCGCAAGCTTTGACAGTCCGTTCACATGAACACTTTTATAGGTCGCGGCAGTTCGCGAATTTCAGCCATCAGTTTCTACCCACAATGTTTGAGGTTATGTTCGAACGAATGTTTTATTCGCTAGTTTGTGGAATGCGTATTAAATGATGTAGATTGCGAATTAACTTTGACAATTCGCGCGGGTGTTTTCGTTCGCGGCAAAAAGTTTGGAATTCGAAATTTCGTTATTTAAACTGTTTATAAACTTATTTTCTTAATACATTTTGATAGGATAATTAATTATCCTCCTCTTTGCCCAAACACACGTTTGCCGCGAATTGTTAAAGTTCGCATTCCACATTAATAAGCCTCGAACTAGCGAATAACACATTCCTTCGAATTTAACTTCAAATTAGAAATGCCTTTCCTTTTTACAATCGAATGGAAACTCACTAAATTTTAAGGATTTCAGTAGGCAAACTCACCGATTTACCGATTTTAAGGAGTTCATCTGAAACCTTTGAAAATGCCGACTTTTGTATACATTTACAAGTTTAAAAACCTATGCCTAATGGAAATCCAAACTTAAGACCTAATTTTTGCAAATTGATCGTTGATTTGCCGACTCTTGAAAAGCGAGAGGCGACGTTCTTGGAGGGCTGGGCAGGTTTTGCAGAAGTTATTTGTAAAGATGGCCTTTTGACCATATTTCCAGTTTCCTGTGATGATGCAGGTTATCACACCGACAAGCACTGGGATATTATGCTACAAACTATCATTTCCTTTGAAAATAAAGGTAGGATTTTTTAATTTATCGACTTTTCTTCTTATGGTAGAGGATACCCTTTAAAAGAGTCAAAATCGAGACTAACTTTTTGGCAGCAATCAATTATATCGTTAAGATCCTCTGGAAGCGGTCTGAAATTGTTACTGAACAAATTCCGGAGTTCGTTTACTACGATGGCAGTAGCCGGTGTAGAATAGGAAACGATCTCCCCTTGTGGATATCAATTCGGGACTATGGTCTGATGACTTTTTGTGGTATAGATACCTAGGGATAGCTTTCTTTTTTAAAACACTGAAACCTGTCATTTGTAGGTACTTTCGCGAGTATAGAAAAAGAAATGGTCTTAGCAATAAACGAGGGCAAACCCAAGTGTAAATGATGTTAATATGAAGGGAAACATTAACATCAATAACGTCACAATGTCAGATATAACTTTGAGGTAGTGACTGAAAACGTCATCACATTTCCACTTTATGCACTCTTTACGATTTCTGTTTAAGGAAACTTGAAAATCATTCTATACTTTCCAACCTTCAGTACAAACAAAAACTGAAATCCTGAACATCATATTATGAGGTAAGTGACGTCCAGCATTGCCCATACATTGAATTAAGCGATTTCTGACGTTTGTCTCATGATCCTTACCAGCATAGCAGCGAGTATGTTGGCAATTTCTGACAGGATGTTTACCTTTAGGTCTTGTATATGGTTATTGGGTAGTTGCTGGTTTTCAAAAAACCCTACAATAAATCCAAAGCGGCCAAATAATGGAAAAGTTTTCACATTCTTTCCTCCAAGAATTGAAGTCACGTCGGAGTCAGAGAGTTCCTACACAATCGAACTTGTGCGGATAGTATTAAAGGTAAAAATAAAGTCCAAGGGCAGATGCATTTATGCGCACAAAACACCTTTTGGACTGCAAGTTTGAAGATCTCACTGCCTCAATGTTCTCAAGTGATCTGATGCATCGAGAAACTCTAGCCCTCAGTTTCACACTGAAAGTAAAATTTAAATTTAAAGTTCAACTCGCCCGGTTTCACAATATAATCTGAACTATAATTCAAATGAACTCAGTTTGCGGATAGTATTAAAGGTAAAAATAAAGTCCAAGGGCAGATGCATTTATGCGCACAAAACACCTTTTGGACTGCAAGTTTGAAGATCTCACTGCCTCAATGTTCTCAAGTGATCTGATGCATCGAGAAACTCTAGCCCTCAGTTTCACACTGAAAGTAAAATTTAAATTTAAAGTTCAACTCGCCCGGTTTCACAATATAATCTGAACTATAATTCAAATGAACTCAGTTTAACGAATTTTTATGAATAGAATTTGGCAGTATTGTACAGTACTTCGTTTTTATACAACTTTTTCAAAATCGTTCCTTGTATTTTCTTTCAAAGGACACACAAAACAACGTCAAATATTTGTGTTTTTGACAATCGTCTGATCTGAGGTTTAAACGACAGAATACTGTAGTTTAACTTAAACTACAGAATGAACTCTGTTCAAGGTTTAAACGAAACTGTGAAACCGAATTTATTATTGAACTAAAGTTTAAACTAAAAGTGTAGTTTAAACTCCCACTGTGAAACTAGGGGGTAGTTCTTCGTATTATCTTAACGTAATGAAATGACCCATGTAACAATTGATATCCGGTCACAGACATCAGTCCCAGATGGGGCTACATTGAAGCGATTTCGTAAAGTGCGCTAGGTTGTGATCATAGAACATCTGTTTGAAAAGTATGCATCCACGACAGACGCACGCTCTTCACCATTCCAGCGTATGCTGGCGACTGACCTGATGGGAGGAAGCAAAACATTAGAATCCACGTGCCTGTCGAATGGGAATGGGACCACTCCCGTTCGCTACGTCCTATTGCCATATAGCCTGAATGCCGGGCATTTAAAAAAAGAAAGTGATTTTGCTGCATCCTGTACTTTAGTAGTGATCTCTATTACCTCGGGTAACATAGCCGATATTTATGGCGAATGCATTTTTCAAAATTGAGTGACATTTTAGCTGATTTCAGATGACCACTTATTGGCTCTGTTCTGCTATGATCATACTGACTGTTCTGCAGCTGCACCTGTCCGCTGCAGTCTTTGCTTCAGTGATCACGGTATTTATATAGTCACACGGTTATAGATAGTGCGCATCCGTCTATCCTATTTGACTATGCTGGTCAATCACAAACTCACATCGCTCTGGTTATATTTATCAGTACATAATGTCAGTATCGGATGATATACGGCACTATCATGGTATCCGTTCCGAAAGAAAAATTCTCGGATTTTCTACGAATGGGAGAATTTTGTTTTGTGGTAATACGTTTTATTGCAATGGGTTGCGTTTTTTGCATCTGTATTTGACAGATACACGTCAATTTCTCTACGATGTGATGCGATAAATTCAGTCTCCGATATCATGATAGGGCCGATAGGGCGATATACGTAATTGCCAGGAGAAGGTTCTTCTAAAAGAAAATTTTGGGAAAACCCTCCGGCAAAGTCGGGAAATTGGAAAAATCGAAAATTGATTTTTTGTATGGAATTTTGTGTGCAATTGTTCCGGAATGGCTTTTCGAATGGAAAAATATAAAATTCTTAGTGGAAAACTCGGAAAATTTGAATTTGTTTCGACGGAATTTTGACATTTTCTTTGATTCTGGCAACAATTTGGTCAAGATCTCAAAATGCGTTGGCTGTTGCATCATCTGGCATTGCTGCCACATTGTTGGAAGGCGGTCGAATTGCACAATTTCGCTTTGAAGCTGCCGATGAATCTTCTGACGGTTGATAAGCCAACGTGCACAATGACCAAGAATTCGGCGACAGCGAAATTGATGCAAAATCATCATTTGGGATGAATACACGATGGCGCATAAACGAGCTTTGGAGGCAGTTGACCGAATGATGAAGGATTTACGAGGTGATTCGAGACGATTTGATGGGGCTATGATATTGCTCTCCGGAGATTTTCGTCAAACGCTTCCCGTCATCCCGAAATCAACTGCTGCCGATGAACTTAATGCATGCCTGAAATCGTCGACTTTGTGGTGCCATGTCAAGAAGTTGAAATTGACCACAAACATGAGAGTTGCATTGCAGAACGACCCACCTGCTGCTCTATTCTCGAGACAACTGCTGACGCCTGGCAATTTCCAAATTCCCGTTGATGTTTCGACTGGATTGATATTGTTCACGGCAAATTTTTGCGAGATCACATCGTCGAAGGGAATTTTTTAACTCGCTTGATGTGCCAGGAACTCCACCGCATAATTTACAGCTGAAGGTGGGATCGATCATAATCATAATCGCTTGATGTGCCAGGAACTCCACCGCATAATTTACAGCTGAAGGTGGGATCGATCATAATCATGTTGCGGAATCTGAATCATCCGAAATTGTACAACGGTACGCCGCCGTTGTCCGTCCGGAAACTGATGAACAATGTGATTCAAGCGACGATCATCAAGGGCAAATTCAAAGGCAAATTCAAAGGAGAGGAGGTCCTTATCCCACGAATTCCGATTATTCTAACTGATCTTCCATTCGAATTCAAGCGGATTCAGTTCCCCCTTCGATTGGCTTTTGCGATGTACGTTGCCTGTTCGCGTGTTGGCAAACCGTCTTCGTTGTTTGTTTTTGCACCGGAAAACAAATCATTGTTTAGTTTATCACATCGCTCTCTACTGATTTCGATTCCATTCAAATAAATCACATTGAAATTTGAACTATCTGTTTTTTATTATCACTCTGGAGTTTATCTGAAGGCGTTAAATTGGGCGAGACGAAGTTCGCCGGGTCCGCTAGTGTACCTATTATAAATATTCAGTAATAATTTCTTTAATAAAAATGTAATAATACGCATAAATATCATTTACAGTGGCCGGCACAAGTATTTTGACAAAACTAAAGTTAATTCTGCTCATAATTTTAAACTTATTTCATGTAAATTTTGGCACCAATGGAAAAAGGTCATTTAAATTCCGTTTGAATGATACAAAACTTTCCTTAACCCATTAAGTACCCATTTTAGAATTTAGAATTTTTGTGAATGTTTACTTTTTTGACTTTTTTCCTCGGTATCGAAAAAAATTTCTCCAAACAACTAATAGTGACTGCAAAAAAAAATTTTCAAAAATCTCTTGGCTAATATTTTTTATGATTTTTTGAAAATTGCTAAAAATGACTATGTTAGCCACTTTTTCCTCCTTTTTTTACAAAATTTTTCTGAGATCATCCCATTAAAAAAATCATAAAAAATATTAGCGAAGAGATTTTTTAAAAATTTTTTTTGCAGTCACTATTAGAATTGTTTGGATAAACTATTTGCATCAAAACATTTAGAAAAAAAAAAACAAGCAAATAATTAATAAATTATATATATATAAATATGTATATAGCGACTCACAAAATGAATTCCAAAAAACCACAATACAGTTGTTTGTTTAAACTCGTATTTGATTAAATCGCTACCTTTCCTACCACACCTAACCCAGAAAACAGAATACTTAAATAAATATTTAACAAAAGTATCTAGTACATACAATATAATGTATAGTCATCGCCCAATTCAATAGATCTTCTAAACATTTTAAGAAGAACTACACACATTAATGTTTGGCGCATATGTTATGTCCATTTGCGGGAAAATCCCGGCATAAATAGGTTTCGATGCCTTTGCCTGCAGCAGCAGGTTCATCCTCGTAAAAATAGTCAATAGTCATGTGCCCTTTACATAATAAAAATGAACTACTACACTAGAATATTTTAAATTGGCTTCTTGCCGTGTAGACCCGAGCGCATCTACCTGTTGCGCCTGCAATTTTATGGATTAGTGGCCTCTTGGTGCACCTTTGCAAAAATTACCTTGATATCAGGTGAATTTGGGAAAACACGGAATTTTTTCGAATGTTTGGGGAAAACCAAAATTTATTATCAACATATGGAACTTATAACTCCTCAGTTAAAGGCGCACCGAACTCGTATTACCATTTGCGCACACAAAATTTCCTTGAAATACAAACAACTACTGTCATGGGTGTGATATGATTGCTTTGGAACGTTTATTAAACAATAATGAATGTGATTATATTTTTTCGACAAGATTCAATTCCCCTATGTTAGCAAGAGTAATAAAAATGTTTTCTTTGAACTACAGGGATACATGGACGGGAATTCGTATACGTGTCAAATGGGTTGATTGTGTGGATAATGGTTGACATTTTGCAGGCAATAAAAAAGGACTACCTAATTATGGGCGTTTAAAATTGATTGGAAATTCATAATACACGTTTATGATTGCATTTTTTTTTAAAGATTTTATTTTATTCACTTTTTGAATCTTGATAAATTTAATTTAAAAAAAAAAATTAAATCTATTAACTTTTAAAATATAAATAATTCCAAACATTGAGTAATGTCTGCTCAAACTAACGCGAAACCCGAAAGCGGAAGCGGAAAATAAATACATTCCCGCGCGAAATTCGCTCCCCCTTTCGCATTGGTTTTGAGCAGACCTTTAATCATTTCGTAAATTTATCCAAAAATTGCAATGGCCAAATCCGTTAGCCAAAATAGTTGGTATAAATCAATAGAAACATAAAACTTTGCATTAGTACTGTACATTCAGCAGGTCACCACGAGTGCTGTCACTCTATTCACACCAAGCCGAAAACCGAGTTTTCGTCAAAAACGTTTAGAAAACTCGTGGATGCATTCACACCGAACACCAACTCGTTTTCGTTTGACGTTTCAATTAGCTGTGAAACTAGCTATGAAATTTTTGTGGCGACTAGACTTTTATTTTAGTTACTAAACTTCGCTCGTATTGACTAATATACAAACAAAATTATTAAAGCTACTTGATAATCGTTAACTTATGGTTAAATGCATAAAATAATTAACATTAGCAACAATCAAAATCAAAACATCTGAAAATACCATTTAGTTGTGGCAGGTAGTGCTGTCGTTGTAAAATTATAGAAAAAACTGAATAATTTGCTCTTTATGGTGCAAAGATACCAAGAGATTCCACATTTGTAAACAAAAAACTAGAAGAAACGCCACCACTGAGAGAGAGAGCTATCCTGTCAGCAGTTTTTCTGAGCTCGCTGAATCTTGCAAAAGGTGTGTCTGTTTCAACAACCAAACGATTGTACTCGTTTTCGTGGCGTTTTCATGGAAAACGACCTCAAACATCTCGTTTTGAAAACTGCAATATGTATGGGAAAACTTCTGTTTTCGATGAAGTTTTCGACTGTTTTCGGCTTGGTGTGAATAGGGTATTAGGCCAGAGTAGGCCCAGTGTGGACCACATTATCTAATGACCTCAAATATTCGTTGAACCAGCACAAGCTAAGGATATTGCGTGGAAGGTGGGTGATGTTTTATTTAGGCGCGATTTTCAAAGAAGTATTCTAGATACAGTTCGTGTTGAGACTTAAGAGCGCTGGGCATGCAGCATATACACTTCGCGTCAACTGAATAAGCACAAACATTTCCTAAGATACATTGTGCATTTTTTCCAAACATTGTTCGTAAATGTATCATTTGATGATGATTACTGTTTGCTCATGATGTTGAGAAAAGGAAACAGAAAGAACACTTCCAAAAGTACTGTTATTTTTTTCTCTGGCTCTCTTTCAAAGCATTCCATATGAAAAAATGCTGATTTTTTTGCGTCAACTGAATAGACACAAATATTGAAATTGGAAATAAAAGTTAATGGAATGAAGCGAAACAATTTTTTCTTAAAACAGTTTTTTATTTGGCAGTTTTAGTAGTGGGTACTGCCGCCTTTAGCGGTTATGACTTCATAAATTCGATCCAGCATGAAATCTTAGAGTAGTTCAGCAAAATTTGCCTCCATGCTAATTTAATGGGATTCTTTGACCTCAAACTGACGGCCAGACTCTTAAACGTTTCGTACTGACCATCCCCAAACATTTTCGATAAGTTCAGATCAGGAAAGATTTTCCAGATTTTGCTTGTCTATCCAATTTTTTACTATACGCGTCGTGTGGATGGGGCGTTGTCCTGCTGAAAAGTCAAATTTTGGGTTGCAAAAATGTCCGAAAATGCCCGAATTCTAATCGCACACATTTCCGTTGCTTTTGAAGTAATGGTTTCTTTTAAATGTTTATTCGTTTTAAATGATTGGCACTATTGATTACTCTTAGAACTGTTGAAACCATTGCACTTACACCGGCTTTCACTTTTATTTTTGCGGCAGAGTCACAAGAATTGGAAGCACATCTCAAAATTGCTCTTAGAACAACTGCTGTTGTTGTCGTTTTTTTACCTCCTTTCAGGTTTTTTTCATACGAATCTTTATTTCTTAAGTAAGAATTGATCACACTAAAACTTCGTTTAATTTTGTTCGCTATAACATGCCCGGTTAGTCCTTGATCTCTTAATAGATCAATTTTTGCTCTTTCAACACTATTAAAGATATTGATCTACCCATTTTTATTTGCATTTCAGTTCAACGATTAAATTTCACTTAAAACACTTCAACTGTTGATATAATGTGTCAATTTCCTCAAAACGTTCATAAACAATGAAGCCCTGAGGGCCTGATGACCTTGTGTCTATAGGGTAGTTCGCGACAACGTCAGTGTCAAATGAGAAAAAAAAAATCAAAGTGACAGCTAAAAAAACTTGTAGGAAAACAAACGAAATTTTATATGGCGGGAGATAGGGTTTAAATTAATTTTGGATTTTTTGAAACAATCTCTACAAATTTATTTATTGAACTTTTGTAAACACTTTTAAGAAACTCTAAATTTCAAGACTGCAGTGTTTTCAATTTGTATTTGGCACTTTATTATAAACTTTTCACAAATAAAATGGGCAAAACCTATCTCCCGCCATGTAAAATTTCGTTTGCTTTCCTACAAGTTTTTTTGACATTTCTGTGAAAGAGAAAGCACACTTCTGAAAGGGATAGCTTCGCGAAATACCCTATTCAGTTGACGCAAAAAAAATCTGCATTTTTTAAACTCGCGGAAGTATAGAAGAAGTTTCTTGCAATAGCGTTTACATTGTCATATGAATTCTTGCAATTTCTTCTGCAATAAATATCTCGCAAGAAGCTCGCGCATCGTATTGTCGCAATTTATTGCGACACAGAGGTTTTTACACAGGAGAGTTATTAATGTCGCAAGAAATTTGGTAATTTACTTAAAATTGTGAAATCATGGCGAGAAGATGTCATTTCCATTGGGCACATCAGATTTTTATTTCAGATCTCAGATTTTTCGTGGCAAATGGAATATGAAAGCAGATTGATCTGCTTTTGTAAATGTATTAGTGCGTTATTTGACAGTACATCGGCTGTGCAAATTGCGTTTTCGTTTGCCGGTGGAAACATACGAACTTCATATGGATAATCGTATTGACGAAAAATCGAAATCCACAGATGACGAAGAAGAAGAATAATATGACGAAGATGATAGGAATTACTCCAAAATTAAGTCTTCTGCTTTTCAAGGGCTTTAGTAATTTCGTTTTGAAAACAAATTCAAATTCAAATATATTTTGAGAGTACGTTTAACTTTAAATCTCGAAAAATATCGAAATCTGCAAAAAGTGATCTCGATAAAAAAAAAGATTGATTTTTTCCCCCAATGGAACATGAAAATTGATCTAGATAAAAGGAAAGATTGATTTTTTGTCCCAATGTAAAACCAGATAAAAATTCCTTTATGCACCACATCGAAGACGTCAACCTCAACCAGCCGCGAGTGCAATATTATCGATAAGCAGCAAGAACTGTCGCAAGTCATTGCAAATCCGCAATTAATTGCACTCGCAAGTAAGACAAACCTACAAAGCATTCAATGCTTCCAAAACGGGATTATGACGTAATCTTGAATGACAAAAATCTCGAAGGCTAAGAATCTGGAAAAGTTTTTTTTTTAATCTCGAATGCAAAAATCTCGAATGTACAAAAATCTCGAAAGCCTATATCTCGAAAAAATCTAAAAAAAAAAGTAAATTCGAGATTTTTTTTGCACCCACCCCATTTCCAAATAGTAAACCCCATACGTATGTCATTTTTTAACACCATTTTTAATATTAATTCGAGATTTTTTTTTTCGAGATTTTTACATTCGAGATTTTTGCTTTCGAGATATCGTGGACGTGGTAGACCCTTCCAAAACAAAGTACTACGCAATATTGTTAATGCTCCATGGTACATACGTAACGCTGGTCTACATAGAGATCTAAAAATTGAAACGGTAGAGGACGAGGTCAGGAAGGTCGCAAAAAGATATGAAGGTAGGCTTCGCAACCATGCTAATTCAGAAGTTTTGCTTAAATGCAGTTAAAAAAAAAAAGAAAAGAAGAAGAAGAAATAGATTAAATTCGAATGTTTGCTTAAATGCTGTATAAGAAATTCAGGATTGAAATAATATGGAATATTTATTTTAATATTTTGCTTAAATGCTGTATAAGAAATTCAGGATTGAAATAATATGGAATTGTTAAAGTATCTACTGAATTTAGATATTTATTAAAATGTCTATAATACTTTTAACCAATTTTTGTTTGTAGATAAGTGATATAAAGACATCGATTCTAATTCGGTGGTCACCACGGTATCTCTCACTAAAATACAAATTTTAGAACTATGAAATATTTATTTAAATACCTCATTTATGAAGGTACATATATATGCATTCATTTTTGTTAAGTTAATATGTACCTATTTATTATTATATATTTTTTTAAATTACTTGTTTTTGGGTGGTAGTGGGCTTTAGGTCAAAATGAAACAGTTTATTTTTGTGGCTGATTTATTCCTGATCTAGGAAATAAAACTAAGTCGCTTGGAATGCTCTTAAAGTCGAATACAAAGTTCGATTGGACAATTGATCAACAGAAGGAATTTAAATTGTTAAAGGAAAGCATCGCAGACATTAAAAACTTGGGGTATTTTGATAATAAGGATAAAACACGGGTTATAGCAGATGCATCACCAGTTGCTCTGGGAGCAGTCCTAATTCAGTTCAAGGATGATACACCTCGGGTAATTGCTTTTGCTCATAAGAGCTTGACAGATACCGAAACAAGGTACTGTCAAACCGAGAAAGAATTCTAATTCTTCTAGGTTTAGAATTAGAGTTAGAAACCGACCACAAGCCGTTAGAGGCGATATTTACTCCGAAATCAAAGACATGCGCAATAATCGAAAGATGGGTTCTTCAGTCGTTTAAGTATAAAGTAATCTACAACAGGTAAAAGTGTTATCATCGGCTTGGCCAATGCTTTGATACCCTCCACTGCATAAAAGTCATGCAAAATGTTTGCCATGCCATATTGGTTTGGTATAGGAGGTACCAGAACTACTTGACCGATATAGCCCATTTTCAATACCAACCTGACGACGGTAAAAATAAGTCCTCTCACAAAATTTCATTCACCTAGGTTGATTCGTTTGGACGCTATCGTGTTTTCAACAGACAGACAGACAGACAGACGGACATGGCTAAATCGATTCAGAATATGATCCTGATTCAGAATATATATACTTTATAGGGTGTCCGGTGAATCCTTCTTGGCGTTACAAATGTAATGACAAAGTGAATATACCTTCCTGTGGAGGGTATAAAAAGGGTTCCTCTAACATTGCGGATTCTTTATCAAGACTATGCGACCTATCTGAACCGAATCCTTTTGACGAAGATTGTGAAGTTTACATAAACAAAATTGCTAATTCAGCAGCAATCGATATACAAGAAGTTGAAACATCTTCCGAAAAAGATCCAATAATTAAAAGTTACGAAGGAAGGGGAAAAGTGGAATGAATCAGACGAAGATTTGAAGCTTTATCTGCGGTTCAAGGAAGAATTATGCAGTTATAACAACTTAGTTCTTCGTGGATTAAAGATCATAGTTCCTGAAAAATTAAGAAACATAATGATGGATCTAGCGCATGAAGGGCATCCAGGTGAGTCAGTCATGAAACGTAGAATGGGGAAGTGGAAAGGCAAAATCGATCATTACTAAAACGCTTAAGGATAAGCAATGCACTTAATTTAAATTGGAAAGATGAATTACGAAAATACATTTTGATGTATAATACAACTCCTCATTCTATAACGCGTAGGACACCCACAGAAATGTGCATAGGAAGAACTTTTAGAGGAAAACTTCCATCAATTCAAGACTATAACCAAGATTCAAATTACAATTTTGGAGAGATGCGTAATCGTGATTTTATACTTAAAAGAAAAGGAAAGGAATTAGAAGATAAAAGACGTGGAACAAAGAATAATGATATAGTCATTGGTAACGAGGTTTTAGTGCAAAAAACAACACCAGGTAATAAGCTATCCACTGTGTTCAACAAAGAGTCGTTCAAGGTTGTTGGTAAAAGCGGTCCAAAAGCGACATTTGAAAGTCTAGATAAAACCCGAAGATACGTGAGAAATACTGCTCATTTGAAAAAAGATACAATCCTTGATAACAGTGGGGAAAAAATTGATGAAGAGTCAAAAGAAACAGACGGGAACCGGACCGCTTCTCGTAAAGAAAAGGAGATGTGGCGGAGTAAGCCTTTGAAATATAAGCTTTAAAAAAATAAAAAATACAAAACTTCGGATTTTAGTCAAACTTTAGATCCTGTTAAATAAAGACCTAAAATACAAAATAATCTTTCATTATATTGGAATCACCACAATTTTATTCACTACGTTTGTCCATGTTTATAGACATCATCAGGTCAAGAAGTGGATCTATATTTTGCATGATGATGTCTGTAGACTTGGACGAAAGGTAGTGAAAAAAATAAACTGTTTCATTATGGAAATTTATTATAAGTATTAGAAACAAATTGCTGATTAGTTTAACGACTAGGTGCGATTATTGGAAGGATGGTAAGACCATGTTTCCCTCGAGTGTTTTTAGTGGGTGAGCGAAGTCCCACACTATCGCAAAGCTCGAATGCGATGTCTTTCAACGATTTTACATCCAGCTACACGCAAAAAAAAAATTCCACTCGCAAATACTCGCTAAAAGTTATACAAGAACTGTCGCGATCGAACTTGCATCGCTGTTTCTACTTGCAAGTTCCTGTCGGACACACTGTCAGACATTTCTTGCAGAAGTTTTCTTGCAAATGGAAACAAAAACATAAAAAACAAATTTTGAAAATGCTCTATAAATTCGGTATACCATTTTTTCTAGTCAAAAAGGGTTGCGGTTGAAATACTGTATAGTCGAAATTCTGTTTTCGAAATACTGGGGTGGGATTCTGTACGATGAAAACGTTCAATCGTTTTCGTTTACATGAACGGTTTACGCCATGTAACTACAATAAAAACGAAAGGAATTTTAACTGAGTGGGGAAGCGAGGAGTAACAACGATTCTCGCTTGTTTGGGATTGACCCTGACAATTTCTGTTGGGAAATTATTTCGAATTTCAGTCTCTGAATTATTGTTTTGAGAGAATCACATTAACAACAACTCGTAGACACAGTCACTTAGGTAGGAATGATAGCTATTTCGAACTACACCACTAATTCATCATCAGACTCCTTTAAGTAAACTATTCAAACAATCACATCATCAGACTCCTTTAAGTAAACTATTCAAACAATCACTTAAAGGAGTCTGATGATGAATTAGTGGTGTAGTTCGAAATAGCTATCATTCCTACCTAAGTGACTGTGTCTACGAGTTGTTGTTAATGTAATTCTCTCAAAACAATAATTCAGAGAAAGGAATTTTCTTTTGCGCAAAAGCAAAAAAACTAAAGCCATTTCATTTAAGTTTTCGTTTATTTTGCTTCATGTAAATCTGAAAAACGAATGACATTTTCAAACTATTTTCAAATCGTTAACATATTTATGAAATGAATAAATTGTTGGAGTGTACGATTGGCATCACAAATTTATAAATTTGAGTTGGCTTCGACTCCAGTAATGCGTTTCGCCCCGATGGCTCATCAGTAGACGACCACCACATCTGATCTAGACGCACTGTTTGCTCGATTTACACCGAGAGTAATGATTTTTCGTTCCGTGCGAACGGAAATCAACGACAGCTTACTCATTGACTTTGATTAATTTTGATTTGCACAGCATAAAAGTTGTGTGTCTTCAATTTTCAATATGGCGAAGCGGCTACTTTGTGTGAAAAGACTGCTCAATTAAATCAGAACAATCCTAGTTGAGGAAACAGCAATAACAACCAAGAACTCGATGAAACAGCCACTTTTGGTAGGAATGATGGCTATTTCGAACTATACTAATTCATCATCAGACTCCTTTTTAGTAAGTAGAATAGTTTGAATTCTGACAATCAATTCTCCGTATATAAACCACTTGGAAAGAGATTTCTGCCTTCCCCTGCCAGGAAATGAATCTTGCATTTGGCAAAAGCATACATTATTTAGGTGCTGCTGTCAAAAACAAAAGTTCCCTAAACTGTGAAAATGACCCTAAAAATATGCAATTTTAAATACACAGCTTCCTAAACATTTGCGAAGAGAAAGAAAAAAATAAAGCAAACATGAAGCAACCTTTTGCTTTCGCATGATTTCTTTTGTTTGAATAGCGAAAGCGTTTTCCGTTAAGTTTTATTACAAAATGCCACCCCTGTACCTATTTAAAAATTTTGTATAATAAAAACTTTGTGTTTCAAAATCATAATGCTGTATAGCAAAATAATCAAAATAATGGACTGAAGGTTACTTCAAAATTAACACCGTATTTCTGTGTGAAACCCCGGACAACTAGGCGTGCTTTGAACTTGTCTATACCTCCGTCAGCTTTACGCTTCACTTTATACACCCACTTGTTGGAAATAGGCTTTTGTTCCTCCGGCAAGTCGATTAATGACCATGTCTCGTTCTTGAGAAGCGAATCCATTTCACTATCCATGGCTTTCTTCCACTGTGACTTGTGTTCACAACTTTGGGAGTCGTCAAAAGACATTGCTTCTTCAATATCTATATCAGCATAGGCGATACAGGAGTGACAATCATAAAATTCATCCTTCTTTGCGTTCCGTAAGCGACTTTTGATGTTGTCAAATGGTCTTTCTTCTTGTTCAGAACTATGTGGCTCAGTATCACCTTTCATAATACAACTTGACTCAATAGAGGAAGCCCCAGCATCGTCACTTCTTGAATCCGAAGAGTTTTGATCTCCATGATGATCCTCATTTTCTTCACACATTTCATTTGATTTGGTATCATATATAAGAACAGCAACATTAACTTCTTCTTGAAAAATCACATCTCTTGATATTTCAATCCTATGCGATCCTGGAAGCCAGATCCTATAGCCTTTAGTATGTTGAGCGTACCCTACAAAAATTCATTTCTTCGACTTTGCATCTAATTTCTTTCGTTTTTCTTTAGGAACATGAACAAAAACTGTAGTGCCAAAAATGTTGAAATATGAAAAGTTTGGAACTTTACCAAAACAAATTTCATCGAAAATCAAATGGGTTCTTGCAAGTGCGATTCAAGACGAAGACCGCTGTTTGGACTGCCTCACCTCAAAATGTCAATGATAAATCCTTAGCGTGTATCATTGATCTTGCTGGCTCGATTATAGTCCTCATATCCCTCTCGGCACGACCATTTTGTTGTGGAGAGTATGGAACGATTCTGTTATGCTGAATTCCCTTAGAGTTAAGCAAAGTTTCCACATTGACATTACAAAATTCACATCTGTTGTCTGATATTATTTTCTATACCTTTGTCCTTAGCTCAGTGTAGAACTCATACAAGAAAACATCCATGAAAGTTAACACATCTGACTTTTTCTTCAGACAATATAGCCATCGATAGTTGGAAAAGTCATCTTTGAACAACAACACGTACCTTGATCCTCCGATGGTCGTGTTCTCCATGGGACCACACAAGTCCTTGTGTATGAGATCCCCAATAGCATTTGCCCGTTTGTTACTCTTGGCGAAAGGTTCTCTGTGATGCTTACCGTAAACACACGCTTCGCAAAAAGACTTATCCTCAACGAAACTTATGTTACGCTTGGTCAAAACTTTCTTGACATGTTCTTTTCCTTGGTGAACCATTTTCTGATGCCAAATGTCACTTCTTAACCTCAGCTGAATGAGCCTTAGAAGAAACTTCAGTGTCATCTATCCTGAACATCATTTTGAATAACGATCTTTCCCAATAGCAACCACTTCATTACCGTTGAGTAATTCACACAACATACCTTTTGCAGTCATCGTTAATCCCTTGTTAAGTACACAGTTCACCGAGAATAGGTTGACTTTCATATCTGGAACATACAATACGGAGAGTATTTGCTTCTTCACCCATTCTTGTCCGTTGAAGGCTTCAATTTCAATGATTCCATTTCCTTTTGCGTAGACAACCTCGCCATTTCCAACCTTTACCGGTTTTTCATTGGAAAACTCCTGCAAGCTCGAAAACCACTCTCTTCGGAACGTCATGTGATCCGTAGCACCTGTATCCGAAAAACGATGATTCATCATCTTTGGAATTCCATGACGCATCACCCACAAATGCTCCTTTCTGCTCTTTTGATGCAACACGATTCTTCCGACAAGGACAATCTCTCTTATAGTGCCCTGTCTTCTTACAGATATAACAAAGACCTTTTTTATACTTGCCCACTTCCTGGTCATCTGTTATTTTTGATGCTGCTCCTTTGAATGATCTACTCGAAGATCCGACTTTCTTCATTTGGAAAGCTTCAGAAGCTCTTTATTTGAAGTCCTAACCTCATTTCTTCCATAGAGAGCCTGGTAATGAGATTCTTCAAGATTTTCACGATGAATGGAAGTGGTTATACGACTTCGGCAATGTCATTAAAATTTTCGTAATGAGCATGTTTTGTGAAATATGTTCACCTAAGTCGGCCAGACGTTTCACAATCCTTAGCAGTTTCGAAATATGAACCGCCATTCCATCGTCTGGGTCTTTGGCATATGTGAAGAACTCCTGCTGCAGATGATGGATATTTACCTCCGATTTACGTTCATAAACCTCCTCTAGCTTGGTCCACATATCAGCTGATGTCGCACAAGAATTCGTCACATGTAGAGATGCCTCCTCACCCAATGTTTGTCGTATTGTCTTCTGGGCCTGGAAGTCTAGCTTCTCCCGGTCTTTCTCCGTCGGTTTTCTAGTGGTACCATTAACAATGTTCCAATAGCCACCAGCCTTGAGCGCAATCACAATATTGAACTTCCATAAGGTCCACTGATCGGGATTATCCAGCCTTAGGATCATATTCCCCTTTTCCTCAGCCATTGTTGAAGTTCAATAATCCGTGAAAAAGGTTCAAGAATGTTTTTCTTTATTTATTTGCCACAATACAATTTCAATCAAACACGAAAGCTGTTTCTATTTAAGGCCATAACCTAAAGCGCCAGTATAAATAAAAACAGGTCCTTACAGTTTGAAGAAATTTTATTGAATGTATAGAAATATAATTTAATTTCCAATGTAAGTCTGAAACTCAAAATCGAACTTCTATACATATAAGTACAGTAAAATGTGCTACAGTATTTCATAAAACTTCATAACGCACATCTAAATTGACGGAAGGCATAGTGACTAATGTGAATGTGTGAAGTTGTCGGCAATGTTTAGTGGCCCTTACTCCTAAGTTCTGCTTGTATTAATTGGTGGTCTTGTGTTCTTTGACGTGGTCGGGACATTTTGAGCTGTATGGGACATTTATATACAACCTCATGTATGAGTTACTCAACCCTAGCGTCCACCCTGGACTAGAGCGCCACCTAAGTACATAGATAAGTTTTGGAATTAAAAAACATGTTTATATTAAGACCGATTCTAATATATCAAAGGGCACGGTAGTGCCCCAGCCAAGTTCTCTAGTAAAGGCACTTCCCCTTTTTACAGGAACAAACTCAGGCTGTTTTCGACCCCCTCTAACTTCGGAACCAGTTAAGCCAATAAGTTCAAACTTGAAAGATTTACCAAGCTCATTAAAAAGGTCCACCTCACCAAATTTCATCTCCATAGCATTATTGGTTCTCAACATACAGGACTTCAAAAATCGCAAAAACCGTAACTGACTCACTCACTCACTCACTTAGATGATGATCATCAAAATTATGAAGCACTTCCGGCCATCCTAGAATCGTGAAATTTGACAGAATGCTAGATCCTGTGGTGCATACACTGGGAAAAGTCCAAAACTTGAGATTTTCCATTCAGGAGGCGTGGTATACGCCCACTTTTAAAAATTGGTTATTATTTATTTGGGCCACTTCCCATTGCCGTAGAATGTTGAAATTTGGTGGAGTGGTAGGACTTGCAGTGGACAGAAAGAAAAAAATCTAAAATTTTATATTCTCCATTCAGGAGGCGTGGTATCCGCCCACTTTTGAAAATCGGTCATTATTTTTATTTGGGCCACTTACCAGTGCCGTAGAATGTTGAAATTTGGTGGAGCGGTAGGACTTGCAGTGTACAGAAAGAAAAAAATCTAAAATTTGATATTCTTTATTCAAGAGGCATGGTAGCTGCCCACTTTTGAAAATTTGAATTATTTGGGTCAGTTCCCATTGCCGTAGAACGTTGATATTTGGTAGAGCGACAGGATTTAGATCTCATTACTTTTCGTGGCTGACGAATTACACACTTTTTGTTCTATATAACAGAACTTGGCTCTTCTTTTACATTTCTGTTTTTGGTGTGATAGAGTTTACTTAAATCAAGAACCAGATAACTTGGAATATTTCACATATAGAAGTTCGGAAAAGTTGACCCTCAGAAAAGTTTACTATGCAGAAAAGTTGACCAAATCTTAGCTACCATACGTTACCTTAAAAAGTTGACTTTTGGTCAACTTTTTAGAGCGGAACTCTTTTTTTTACTTGCATTCGGTTTTTTATATATCAAATTTCAATAGACGATGTAAAATACCTAACACAGGAGCTACGCATTCCGAAGAAATGTATATATTTCCATGGCAGCTGCGTGCCAGTTACAGTTTTTTTTAGATTATTACTGACTTTTTCTTACGTGTATTGTCCATTCGCACATTTAATTTTATTTGTTGTCCGGCAATTAACTAAATTTTGGCAAAAAAAATGGCACAGTCAAACGGAAAAGTTGACAAGCTCTGGGACATTTCGATCAACTTTTCCGAGCTTCCACTGTACATAATTCAATTTCTTAAAACTTGCAATTGGATGGCCTTTTAAATCGACCTAATGAACTATATTCATTCAAGCAACACTAAACGAACAAATTAATTTATGTTCTAGACATGCTAATAATTTGTAGCTTTGTAAATTTTTAATCAATAAATCATTTTCACATAACGTCCACTACACATGTACTACGTGCGTCTTTATACGTAGTCATCATCATAATTCATTCACGCAGTCTAAAAATATAACTCTGATATGCTTCATGTTCATGCCTCTTTTTCTAAAACAGAATGAATACAGTCAGCCTTACTATAGCGCTAATCATACAATGTATGTCCAGTTTATGTAACCTGTTCGCATAAGAGTATAGAAGCTCATGTTGAAAGAAGACAAGTTGTGAATAAAAATTGAGTACGAGTGTGTTCCCTTAAAATCGAATAAAAAAATAAGATTTAACGAAAACTCCTTCACTCATACAAATATATTTTGACAGTTGAGTGTTCATGGAAGGTCAAAATTTATAAAAATAAAAATTGGAAATACTTCTTCGAAAGAATTTTATCTTGACGAAATCGCAAAAAAAAAATCCTCGAAAGGGAAGCTAAAAAAAAAATAAATAGGCGGCGCAACAGGCGGTAGACACCCAAGGCCTAGCTTCTCGCAACCATTCGTTTTGTGTGAGTTTATATTTTTGGAACGAATGGAAGGGACCTACAATTTTATGCCGAGTCCGAACGGCTGAATTGAGAAGCTTTTTCAGGACAGTCATACTCTCGGATGTTTGTCAGACGTTCGCGAGAGGTGGCGCAGTAGAAAAAACCTTAAGATGTAATTGGTGTTTTTTCCGGGGATCGAACCTGGGATCCCTCGCACAGTAGTCCAGCACACTAACCACTGCGCTACTGCGCCCACAGGCCACAGGGAAGCTAGTTTGTTTTAATTACAATTATACATTTAAACCCTTCCTTGGAGGAAAAAAGCCCCTCTCTATTGGAGGCTGTAAAAGAAGCTGTATGCTACTGAGCGAGGGGTCCCAGGTCCCAGGATCAATCCCCTGAAAAGTTTTTTCCACTGCGCATCTCTTTTGAAAGTCTGACAAACGGACAAGTTATGCCATCTAATTATTTATACCGTCCACAGAAACGTATATTCACTTTGTCATTATACATTTTTAACGCTAAGAAGGAGTCATCGGATGTCCTATAAAGTATGCAATATAGAATATACATTAAATATATGATATATCCTGCATCAGGATCACATTCTAAATCGATTTAGCCATGTCCGTCTGTCTGGCAAATGAAATTTTGTGAGAGGACTTATTTTTATCGTCGTCAGGTTGGTATTGAAAATGAGCTATGTCGGTCAAGTAGTTCTGGTACCTCCCAATATTAGACCCATGGGTTTGTGTACGTACTAAGTACTAACTGACATGGCAAACATTTTGCATGCCTTGTATGCAGTGAGGGTATCAAATTTTATTTACTTGTTTTTATTTTACCTTCATTCTTGTTTAGATTCTCTCACCGCCGATAAAATTTCGATCAATCGATTTGCTTTTGTATATTTAGCATAACGCACTTGCCAAACTCTTTTCAGTACAGTTGGTTTCTAAGAAAAGATTGACTGCCATTTAAAAAAATAAAGGGTAATGATATTTACTAAATATTGGTAAATATTGAACTTAGACCAGTATAGGTCCATTGTGATGCCACGAAGAAGGATCTGAGATCTCCCTACTAGTTGAACCATTTTGAGCTGTTTATAAAGCGTAAGAGGCTTCTGATGTCTATGCTATGCTATAATGGAAGGCTACTAAGTGGAGCTTCCTTCTGCGCGAGAGAGCGGGGCAGGAACAAAGAAGGTGGGGGATAGTTTCCTCCTCTTCGTCGTCCATGCAGCTTCTACAAAAGTCGTTAGCAAAAAGGCCCAGCCTTGCGGCATGTTTGCCTATCAGGCAGTGTCCAGTAATGACACCTATTATAGTGCCGATATGCAATCTGTTGAGAGAGAGATCAATTTCTTAGAGCGTTTCAAATTCAGCTTAGGCCAAATTTGTTTTGTCGCTAGACAAGTGGTTAAACTTGTCCACCTAAGATTTGTACTCTCGATAGCATTCAGCTTCAATTTTTGTTTGCGAGTAGCGATTGGTATCCCTAGGGTGCCTTTATCCGGCAGAATGGGTTGAGTTGTTCCTATTCTAGCGAGTTCATCTGCCTTACAATTCCCTGGAATGTCTGATGTCTCTATGCCCCGGCACCCAAATTAGGTGAATGTTGAACTGTTCGGCCATCTCCGTGAGAGACGATCGGCAGTCGAGGGCTACTAGAGAATTTATAGAGATCGAATCCAAGGATTTGATGGCTGCTTGGCTGTCCGAAAATATGTAGATATCCTTAACAGATATGACGTTTTTCTTGAGCCAGGATAAGACTTCTTTAATCGCCATAATTTCCGCCTGGAACACGCTACAGTAATTTGGTAGACGGAAGGAGAGCTTAAGATTAAGACTTTCGGAGAAAACAACCCCACCAACTCCATTATTGGTTTTTGAGCCGTCAGTATAGAAGTGAACTGAATCATCTTCCGGGAAGGTATCTTCATCCCAGGTTGCTCTGGATGGGATAGTGACGGGAAAATTCTTGTTTAGTTATGGGGTGGTGTAGTCAGTGTTTTTGGTTGAGATCTCGAATTCTTTCAGAATAGAGGCGTGGCCAAAGTCTTTGATTGACCACAGTGAGATGGCTTTAAGGCGAGTGGCTGCACTCGCTGCCATTTGCTTGCTAAATATGTCCAGGGGTAATAGATGAAACAATATGTCTAGTGCCGCCGAGGGTGTTGTTCTTAGTGCACCGCTTATGCACATACAAGCTGTGCGCTGGACCTTGCTTATATGGTCGCGGTTTGTGGCCTTCTCCAAGGCTGTCCACCAGACAATTATCCCATAGGTGAGTATCGGTCTTATAACTGAGATATAGAGCCAGTGGGTTACTCGAGGTTGTAAACCCTAAAATAGAAGAGTGCTACTGTAGCCTTCTTGACTCTTTCTTGGATGTTAAGTTTCGAACTAAGCTTCCTATCCAGGATAAGCCCCAAATATTTAGCTTTGTCAGAGAAAGTTAGGTTGATACCATTGAGTGAGGGAGGGTCGACTGTCGGAATTTTATATTTCCTGGTGAAAAGCACCAGATCAGTTTTGTGGGGGTTCACACCTAAACTACAACGACTCGCCCAACTGGCGAGCTTATTTAAAACATTTTGTAGGAGTTCTTTTAGAGTATTTAAGTGCTTCCCTGAGACGGCTATGGCAACATCATCTGCACCTTCCAGGATTATTAGTAGTTCATTGACCACCAAATTCCAAAGAAGGGGGGATAGAACACCACCTTGATGCGGAGTGCCTCTACTGATAGATCTTCTTGTGGACACCACACCCAGCTTTGAGTTGATAATCCGACCATTGAGCAGTAGATTAATCAGGTCGCCAAGTGAGCTGTCGACATTCAGAGCTGAAAGCGCATCTGCTATCGCTGATGTATTGACGTTGTTAGAAGCACCTTCTATGTCGAGGAAGGCCACCATCGTATACTCCTTATGGAATAGGGAGTATTCGATATTGCGTACTAAAGTGTGGATATCAATCAGTCGTTCTAGTGTTTTTAAAAGGAATGATGATAGACTAATAGGTCTGAAGTCTTTAGAATTTGTTTAGGAGCATTTACCTGCTTTGGGTATGAAGACAACTCTAACCTCTCTCCATATCTTTGGGATATAAACGAGATCGAGACAACTATTGAAGATTGTCTGAAGCATCGGCAAGATTATGCCGTCAGGTCCCGCGGATTTATATGGTTTGAAGCTATGGATTGCCCAGTTTAGTTTACTTTGTGTAATTATATTTGAAGGGATGGTTATTGGTTCCGATGAACTGTTGAAGTTCGCGTTGTTAACCACATGGGAGCTGCCTGGGAAATGAGTATCAAGTAGTAGATTGAGCGAATCTTCGCTGGAGGTCGTCCAGGACCCATCGTCTTTTTTGAGGGATCTGGGTGTTATTGGATTCGTGGAGAGAATTTTCCTAAGCCTTGAGGTCTCAGAGGCTTCTTCTATTTTGTCACAGAAGAGTCTCCAAGAATTGCGAAAATGGCATACGGAGAACGAAGTGTTCCGCGAAGCAGAGCGGAGGCCTATGCAGCTGGTGCTCTTTTTCTAGCATTAAGATATTTAATTTTTAATTTATGTCTTAATAATTATAATAATAATAATAATGTTCCACGAGGAATTTCTTTCCTAAAAAGTGTGCCGCGTCCACACGGCCATTTTATTTTTTAAGTATTCATAGGATAGAAAAACTGTCAGTTTCCGTGAGAGAATTTTGTATCAGAATTTGCAGGAAATTGGCGGACAATTTAATAGAACTATTAATTGCACGTACGTCAAACAACTTCGTGATCGTTTGGTGAATAAATTTGTTTTTGTTTGGTTTGTTTCTTGCTAAAATTGACACAAACGGAAGCGACTTGTGTCTCAATTTTTTATGTGATTGGAGATAGAAAAATCTAAAAAAAGAGGAACGATTAACCTTTCTATATGTTTTTACTTTTTTTGTTGCCTGGGGTGCGATTCTGTAGAAAACGAAACGAAAACCGCTTTCGTTTTCACTAAACATGTCTCTATCATATCTGCGACAATACAGAGACTGCTTTTGTCGAAACGATATCGTTCGAATGTTTTCATTTTACATAATCTGGCCCCTGCTTTAACAGTGGGGACAGCCTTTTGATATGGAAATTCTTCTCCGCGTTGTCATCCTTTTCTCTCACTTATTTCCTTTAAAACAACTATAAATAAATAAATAGTTGGCGCAGCAGGTCCGTATAGGAACCCTAGGCCTAGCTTCTCACAACTATTCGTTTATGTGACTTTTTTTTTTGTTTTTCGGACGAATGTAAAGGACCTACAATTTTATGCCGAGTTCAGGACAATTATACTCTCGGATGTTTGTGAGACGGTCGCGAGGGGTGGCGTAGTGGAAAAAAAGCTTCAAGATATAATTTGTGTAATTTGCAGTACAAATTTT
Organism: Cheilosia scutellata; assembly: GCA_955612985.1. Classification (NCBI taxonomy): domain Eukaryota; kingdom Metazoa; phylum Arthropoda; class Insecta; order Diptera; family Syrphidae; genus Cheilosia; species Cheilosia scutellata. The sequence continues at coordinate 62,706,386 of OY015313.1, forward strand.
GTATTTCATTTGCAAGTACCTACTTATGTACAAAGAAATTTTTAAAAGGAACTTCCATGTACCTGTTATTATTTCTGATATTCAATCCACCCTTATTCCGATTTCCGAGTGGCGTTTACTACGATTCAAGACACATCAATTTGCATTTAGAATTACGAGCGACCTTTTTGCGCCTTTGAAAGCCAGTTTTCGTTAAAAGCCTTGTGGATCCCATTAGGATTAGGGTACGTCGAACGTAGGCTTTGAACTCCACAGAACGACAATAAAACCGACGATTTTTATCGTTAGCAAATAAGTGGTCGCCAAGTAATGAAACATGAAGACTTTCTTAGACATTCTAAAAAACATTTTCAATCTTAAAATAATATATTAAATTGAGTTTTTCAAATGAAAGGTTGACAGTAAAACTGACTTTATACCCAGTAGATCAAATGGATAACATTTTGTCGTTATCTGGTCTCGGGTGTGAATGAGATAAGTTTGTCTTATGTCCTCGTCTTCATCACTACTCCAAAATATTGCTACACTATTAATTTTAAAAATAAACTAACAATTTCTTTCAAAAAAGATGTATGTAGGTATAACTAAAAACTGATAAATCCATTTACCTGTCCAGTGCCGTAGATCAGCTGATTCAGCTGGTTTGAATCGTATGTGGAATGTGAACTACTTTATCGACGACGTCGCACCCTGTCGTCAAAATTATGAAACAGCTCTTCTAAAATGATTTACCAGTTTTCTAAAGTTTTTTTTTTAGAAATTTATGTTTATATTTTTCACACAAAATCGAATAACACTTTCATAACTACTGTTGCTCCTTTTTTAAATCCTGAAATATCTTTAAGTGTGGTTAGTTTGATTTTCTTTTGATTAAAAATATTTCATCGTTCATTTTTCTTAGTTTTTTTTATTAAATGATGTATTGCAATTGCAACTGCCCAGAATCACCAGCTCGGAAGGGAAACAAAATATATACCTATTATAAAAAAAAATATAGTTTTTTTTGTCTGAAAGACTGCTTATAGAGGACAAAATGGTTATAATTTTTTAACAGAAAACAATATTAAAGGCTTTTACTTAACTTTATGAAAAATTTGTTATGTTCAAATCTTTCAAGCGAAATTTAAATCACTTCCTCTAAACTTAAAACTTTTAAACTTTTCATACTGGTAGGGTTGTGAAGACAATGAAATTTTGAATTTTGACGTCCCCTGTCCCTTTAAGGGAGGCTTTTTCATAACACATGAACCATTAGCTATATTAACTTGAAAGTTTCTATGTCAATATATAATTAGATAAGTCAGAACTATTGCATGTCTAATTAATCGTTTTTAAAAGTTCTTCCTATAAAGCTTAGTACCTACGCTGCTTCAACTAAATGTTAGCTGCCATACAAAATTCTCTCCAAAATTTAGCTGAGCTAAATTTAAGCGAATCCATTTTTCATTTCAGACTGTACGGCATGTATCTATCACAATTTAGTTTCTTTCAAGCTAAAATTTGATAGATCATGTTGGTTTCTGTTTTCTGTTGTGTTTTTGTGTTGCGGAAAAGTAAATAAGGATACGGTTTTTCAATGAATACCTCGATGAGGAATCCTTTGAAATAGAATAGCAAAAAAAAAAACACACCTATTGTAGGATTCCAATTTATTGACATTGAACAAGGTCAGTACCCAGCTATCTAATTAAAGACCTATGTTACTTGTGATTGTAATTCAAAGCAAAAGTGTTGTCAGATCAAGATAAATCTAAAACTATTTCACAAATGTCCATCACTTAGTGGCAAGGTCACTTTTTATTATTCGGAGCATCACTTTCACTTAAGCAAAAAGCTAATGTCACGATGGTACTATGTATATAGGACACTCACTTTGTTCTCATATAATGGCCGGATGGCTGCGAATGATCAGACACTACCCTATCATTTTTAATTTAATGTCACCAGAAATAGAAAATGGACTAGTAAGCGTGCAGAAAATTTAAATTATAAAAAGATTGTAGATACTTTTTCGGCATTATTTTATGTTTGATTAAACCATTAAATGTATATACTACTTAATGTACAAATTGTCACAATATTCGACGAAAATTACCCACCGAAAAGTTTAATAACCAATTTAAGCAATTTTTGAATATGACATTATGCGCAGCGCAGCGCACACGTGCGGATTAAACTTTAATAACACCAAAAACATAAATGTAAAAAAAGAGCCAAGTTCTGTTCTATAGAAAAAAATTAAGTGTGTAACTATTCAGGGAGCGGGTCATAATTCTATGCATTTCAAAATTCTGTATATTTATTTTTTGAAAATACTTTATGAACAATATTCTGTATTTCAGAATTCTGTATTTCAAAATGCTGTATATCCAAAATACTGTATTTCCAAAATGCTGTATATCCAAAATTCTGTATATGTAAAATTCTGTTTTTCGAAATGCTGTTTATGCTCCAATTCTATATTTTGAAAAAGTGTTTACATAACGAAAAGCAAGCTTTGATATAATTTTTAAAATTTATTGAGAAATAAAATATGTAAAATAAATTGAAATTCACTTAGGTACCTACATAATTTAACAAAAACATAAGACAGAAGACAGGGGCATTATGACGGCGTGGTGACCAAGGAGTGGTATAGGAGTGGGGTTGGGGTCGAAATTCTGGCGAGGTCAAAATTCTTTTTTCAAAATTCTGTTTTACAAAATTCTGCTTTCAAATTAAGCGCGCGCTTTTTAACATTTTCCAAACCTTTTTTATTATTTATGTCAAATGTCAAACATTCTACCTACCTACTCACTTGTTATAGAAGAAGAGGTAAAAGGAGTTTTTTTTATTGGTTTTAAGTTTGCTCTCTTGGTTTAGACAAATATTCTGTTAGTACCCTTGTGAGTGAACGTGTGCTTCTGGAGTGAAAATGAATATATCTGTAATTAAATCCAATAAAGGAAAAGATAAGTTGTGCGTGAATGGATAGGATATATGTATTATTGTCAAAAATTAAATACAGTCTGTCACGAAATTGTTTTTACAAATTTCTTGACAACCTCATTTTTGCATATTTTTTATTACTTTCATAATGTTGTATTTTTTGTAACTGTTCGTTAGTAGATATATTAATAAAAAGAAATTTATTAAAAAAATGAAGTAAAACATCAAAGAAGCTCTTTTGTTTTATAAAGAAGCTGTCTAAATTACCAGTTGTTTTCCTTTGTAAAAACAATTCCTTGACAAACGTAAATGTAAATATTATATTGCAATTATGAAATAATTTGTCATTTTTTGGCTGTTTTTTTTTTTTTTTTTGTGTTCCTGGTAATCACCTGTCTACCTTCTTTATATGAAATATATATTGTAATTTGTTGACAAAGTTGAAAAATATTTGTTTTCTTTAAATTCGTAAATTGGAAAAAAAAAAAACAGAATTAGCAGAATTTATTTGTTTAAAATATTGCCTGTCAGAATTTTAAAAAGCAGAATTTTAAAAAGCAGAATTTTGTAAGACAGAACAGAAAAAAAACAGAATTTTGAAGAGCAGAATTTTTGTGTTAAAAGTCAGAATTTTGCAAAGCAGAATTTTGAAAGCAGAATTTCGACCCGCTCCCATAGGAGTGATGTGGCGATGGCGACGGAATAGTGGTTTAGTTTAAACTAGTCATTGTGACGACATGGATTTTTGCATTACATCAACTGCGTATTTTTGTTTACCTGGAAACTAAAAACATGCGAAACGACCAAGATAATTAAGACCAATTAACAAATACGACATTTTAGGGACTAATGAATTCGTGGCACTATTCGTTGTTTGCCACTTAAATCACTTTCATACCTCTTTGCCGCCATTCCATCACCACACCATTCCTTTGCCATAGCTACGCCCGCCACTGCCTCACCACTTCGGTGCGCGCCTTGTCTAAGAGTAAACTTAATACTTCAATGAAATAATATCAATAGTAAACATAAAACAACAACAAATTCTAAATTGATGCAAATAAAAAAATATTGATTTGGAGCTCAGTAGTAAAATTCTGTATTTTTTTTTAAGGCAACCGCTAAAGGTAAAGCTTTGATTGCAGTAGCAAAATTCTAAAGGTATTCGTCGCAATTTGTTTTCATAAATCTATGCTGACATTCACGGAGATAGTATAAAATATAAAAAAAAAATATTTACAAGAATTCTGTATTTAAAAAAAATGGTTTTGATAATATAAAAAATACATTATCAAAATACATAATTTTGATATGCAATACAGAGTTTTGTTCATACAGAATTTTGTTCATACAGGATTTTGAAATACAGTATTTTGAAAACAGAATTTTGACCATACAGTCAACCCCAACCCAACTATTCAGCCACGAACATTTTTTCAACATTGAACCTCCTTAAACTAAGAACTTGGCGTACATTTAGATCTCATTACTTTTAGGCCTTCCGCAGACTACTCGTACGTATCGTCATCGTCACATCATCAATTTACCGTGCAGCTACGATAACGATACGCGTATCGTATAAATTCGAAGCGTAAAGATGTCGCCTGCCATTTTTTTTAAAATAAAATACCTAGGTTAGGTATTGAAAAATGTAAACAAACTCCAAGCGTACTCGTACAAAGACGATAAGCGGCAGACACTGCTTGACAATAGTCGTCATGTAGCATGCATGCTGCGACGATTATCTACGCGGAGCAGACGAGTCGTTTGCGGTTCTCCATTTAAATACAAGTGTGCGACAACAAATCGTATGCCTCTCGTACATCGCACGGCATACGCTACGATGACGATACGAGCCGTGTGCGGAAGGCCTTAGAGTCGGTGGCAGAAGATCGAGATTTACGAGGGTTCACTCGCGACGACGTTTTTAATCGATAGACTCGGCATTCAAAGTGAACGAATGAATAAACAAAAAAAATATTGTCCTGGCGATGAAACGACAACTTCTATGACCCAAACGCAAAATATTTGGTCTATTTTTGAATAAACAGATTAATCTTTATTCATACTTAAATTTATTGTGGTTGTAAATAGGTATTTATTTAAAAATGTGTGTCATGTAATACAGTAATTATTCTTAGTAAATTAGGCCAAATGAAAGAAAATTTAAAAAAGCCACCGTTACGATTTTCTCTACTATCTCAAACAAAGATAGGTGCATAAGAGTTGGTCTACTCTCTTTTGAATGCAAAATTCTTGGTCTATTACTATTTAAATAGTGTTTTGGTGAACCGTTATGAAAAAAATGGCATAAACCCTATTTGTTGTTGAATGATCTCTGTTTTTATGCAAGTAGGCATCAGTTTCATGTTCACCATGGCGAGTGGCGTTGCATTATTACGAGTCCTAAAAGAATCGATAATTAAGGCATTTAAAACGGGATTGTCGGGTTATCAAATTGCTCAAAACGCTATCAGTGCAGAACATTATTACAAAATTCAAAAAATTGAAAATGTTGAGACAAGTAAGAAAACTGCGCGTCCACCGATAGCAATACCTCGTTATTGCCGGGTTTTAAAGAAAATAATAAAAGAAAATCGGCGCAAAACTGCTGCAGCAATAACTGTCCAATGGAGAGAACAAATTCAAAAAAGCATTTCGATCGAACCTCGTAAGCGGACGATGAAAAAAATGGGATATAAATTTCATAAGGTTTTTTGAATTTTACAAAACATAAAGCTTCTCAATTCATTAAAAACACAGGCAAAGAAAAATTACTTTTGATACCTAAGCAGAAGAAAAAACGTCTTGAGTGGGCCAAACAACGCAAAAACTGGACTTTAAGTCAATGGCGGTCTGTTATTTGGAGTGATTAGTCCAGATTCGAAGTCTGCGTTGGTGACGAACGCATACGTGTGGTAAGAAATTCAAAATAAGCCTTTCACAAAGACTGCCTGAAGCAACAGTCAAGTTCCCAGCACCTCTAATGGTATGGGGATGCACGTCTGGGCGTGGCATGGACAATTTACATTTTGTTAATGGACTGGTCAATGCTGCCAAGTACCAAGACATTTTAGAAGAAGAGCTTCTTTCATCAATAACTCGTTTTCAACCAAGTGAGGGAGACTATATTTCCCAACAGGACGGTCCTTCTTGCCATACTGCTAGATCGACAATGGCGTGGTTAACTGCTGAAGGAATTCCTTTAGTGTAATGGCCTTCCAGCACCCCTGACCTTTCACCAATCGAAACCGTTTGGCATAAAATGAAGCAAAAACTGCGACAAGAACCAGCTCGGACACCTACAAAATGAAGGGCCAAGATAACAAATATCTGGGAAAGTTTCGGCTCCAAAGAGTGTCAAAAATTAGTTGACACTATGCCACTGCACTTAGAAGCTATTATCAATGCCAGAAATGCAGTAATACAGTGGTAAAATGAAAATGAAGACTGGTAGACTAACTATTTTGCGTCGTAAAAAGTCTTCAATAAGTTATTTAGTTTTATAAGCTCACTCCATAACATTATTTCAATGAAGTCGCCTTCTTTTTATCACCTTTATCTATTAAGAATAAATAAATCTTTATATAATCAACAAAAAATTGTGGTCTAGTTGGAAAGAATTCAAGAAACAGCACATGTTTTTATTTTATCTTCGGTAGACCAACTATTTTGCGTTTGGGGTCGTATAATGTTATTGCTGTACGCGTCGACTTCCATTTTCTCCACGAAGCGACGACGAGACGGTTAAATCCCTTCCGGAACTCTGTTATACTGTTCTCGAAAAGTAACAAAATGTATTGCAGAATACTTATCTTACTAATTTACTTTGATTTTGAATTGAATTGAATTTGAAAACTCAAAATTGTGCAGCTGTTCGCAAATTAGTGACCAACAAGTCAATGAGTGCTTACTTTAATGTCCACGGTCATAAATGACATTTAGTTATGGCCGTTCGCCATTTACATCAAATTAAACAATTCGTTATGCAAAGTTGTCGTCACAAATGTTCGTTTTAATGTGTGTATTTAAATCTTTGTTGCTGTGACGCACAATTGAGAATAACGTTCGAAGTTTAAAGGAAATAAAAAGTGTAAAATCTTTAAATATCCCTTAGAAATGGGTTTTGCGTTCTTTTTAAGGAATATACAATCGTCGCGCCGTTCGTTTAAAACTCATTGTGGATGCAGTCAACGTTCTCTCGCTTCGTGTCACTTATAACGATATATTGTTGCATATCAATCATAAACAAAATAACGTAGTAAAATCTATTTTTAGCTAAAAATTGCTTCGTTTTCTAAAAGTCATTGCACAATCAGCAAAAATTCCTGCATACATTCCCCCTTTTCATTATCTCTGGGCTGTAATTCCTCGGCCTTGCCATATAACGCGTTTAGATTATAATATGAAAGTGAATTGTATGCGAAAAAAAAATAATAATAATAAAAACAGCAAAACAAAATAATCATATTTATTTGTGAAGCCTCAATCTGAAAGTAGGTGTGACCAATGCAAACTTTAATAGGTTATGATCTTGTTGTCGCTGTTTGTGCAATTAACTGCATCAAATAGCTAGGAGTACGTTTGCAACTATGTAATGGTTATTGCTGTTAATTGTTGCGTATATCACTGACGTTTGAGATGAAAACCAGAGACCGAACCCAATTGACCTATTTGTTGAAAAAGGTCTGATGAAACAGGTATTTGTGGCCCAATATAATTAGTGGTGCATAGTGCTTTTTTTCTCTAGAATCATTTTTTTTTGGGCAAAGTAAATGGGTTCATTCGACCCAATTTTTTTTTGGGCCAATGAAACCTGGTACATAAAATATAATGTACATTTTTGCTTAACAAATGGGTTAGTTTGACCCAATAATTTTTCGGGTTTAAAATATTGGGTCCAATCAACACAATATTTTTTTGGGTTAAGCCGCAAGTTTATTCTATTAGAATAGCCTGAAATATTAGTTTTATCCACATTATGTAACATTATACATACATTCATACGCCTTATCATCTCTTCAGTTTCCATTCTCGTCAATTCGACGTCAGAATATTTCATAAAAGGGTGCATGTCGTGTCGTGTACTCGGCATATTATTGACGCTTACATTATTATGTTGGCATGCGTCTGTCAACTGGCACCCATATGTCCGACTCAGAATGGCATGTAAATTTCGGAGAATAAAAAAAAATCGTTTGAATTGAAGATTTCTTGGAAGTTTTTTAATCCATTGACATCGTAGTCATCCTTTGATGGAATTTGTTACTTTATGCATTGATAGAAAGAAGACGAACCATATTTTGGGATATATATGTACTATATTTGGAAAAATTAAGATTTTAGGGCTTTCTGGTGACATTTCGAAATAAATATAGTATATATCCTAAAATATGGTTCGTCTTCTTTCTATCAATGCATAAAGTAACAAATTCCATCAAAGGATGGCTATGATGTCAATGGATTAAAAAACGTCTAAGAAATCTTCAATTGAGGCAATTTTTTGCTCTCCGAAATAGCCAATAGCGATGGAATTGCGTCACATTTACTGACGCTTTAATATCAGTTAAATAATATTTTTGTTCAACACCCTACATATTATAAAATATTACATGCATCTCCGCTGCGGCAAAACACAATGCCAGTCACCGTCGACATACGAATATGCCAACTTTGAGACAAAACGTGCATGCCGTGTACTCGGCATACTTTTCGCACATGCCACAATGTATAAAACGTGGCATATTCTACAATCGTATGTCGTGTTTGGCAGCTTTAGTATTACATTTTTTATTTTTTTTTTTTAATTGTCAAAACGTAAATTCTTTCCTTGTTCCCTCTACCAGGCACTGAAGTGTAAAATACCCTTTTATACAACCTAAAATATGTATTATACATATGTGTGATGTACTTAGCAGATGAAAATTTGTATATCATCATAATAATAAGAGACCTAATATTTCACCCAAAAAAATTAAAAGCCTCTATTACCCATTTTCTATGGCCCAAAAAAATATTGGGTCTAATAAATCAATTTATTTTCACTAGAAATAATATTGGGTCAAATAAACTTTTTTGTTTCGGCTAGAAAAAATAAATGGTTGAAATAACTGGTTCATTTGGCCACTTATGTTATGTGGCCAAAAATACTAATTTTATGTGGCCCATTTTCAAAATGGGTTAAGTTCTTAAAGGCATAACAGGAATCGACAGGCAGCTTCATCGGCATCAACCAGATGTACTTCTTTTTATTTTACAACCTTAACTACTACTGGCCTTTTTTGCAGAAAAAAATCAAAATACCCGGTATTTTCGATCCCTGATGAAAACAAGCAACAAGTCACAGGCTCCTCCTTAATAATTAAACGTGGCCGGAACGGGCCGGGCAGGGCATACGCAGCAGCATACTAGATTGTAGGTGGGAAATATGCAATATGCATTTTATAATAAATTATAATAAATAGGTAGGGTAGATGCGACAATAATAGTGTAAGATATTATGTTCTTGCGAAATATTTGAACTCAAGGTTTTCTCGAAAAAGGAAATGGTTCATATCATAGTTAATTTGTATTATCTACCATTAAGTTTAAAAGCCGATAAAATACAAATTTTGGTCGTTTTTGGCAGGTAAGAATAACAAAATTATATCAGACTAGGTAGTTCATTTGCATTTCTGAAACTTCATAGAACTCTGTCTTCTTTTTGCAGCAATCCAATTTGAAATATTCATTTAAAAAGTAATCAATACATTGCTTTCTTGAAAATTGTTGTATGCTTGGTTTTTGATGACCTTTTTTCTCTACATCATTATGTTGCAATAGACATATAGATATGTAATTAGTAATTAATAAAAAATAATACTTAAAATGAAAAAAAATATAAAAAAAAAACAATGGAAACACTTACAATAAAGTACTATTGCAGGGGTTCCCAAACTTGTTCACTGCGACTCCCTATACAGGTTGTAAGATTTTTGCGACGCCCTTCTAAAAGATATGTGAATAGAAGCTGATTTTACGAAGATTCATTAAAGTGTTTTTCAATAAGGAGGGGTTGATGTTGAAATGGCGTCGTCCCATATATCGCAGTTCGGCCAAAATTGGGATCATCTTCCAAACGCTCCGAAGCGCCTGTCAGCGAACAAACGGCGTTTTCTATGGTCATTAACTTTGATCTCCTGGATCAGTTGGATCTTGTACGGGTGTCGGCCCAAGTCCCGATACAAAATTCGTCGACGTCTTGTGCACGGCGAGGAATTGACTGCCTCGGGTTCTCTTCCACGAACAGCCGCATGCTGATTTGGAATCAGTGACTGAATAATAAACTCCAGATGAGACAGATACCACCAAAATAATGTGGCCCCCACAGTCTACCGGGTGCCAACATCGACAGGTCCCAATCCTTATTTATTTATGCGGCTACTCGTTTTTGTTAATTATTACTTTAATTTATCTTGTCATGTTTTTTTTTTGTTTGGTTGCTTTATTTTTCATTCAATACAAATTATAGAGAAAATTGGAGCCGTTTAAGTTATTTTTTTTGTTTTTAAAGAGATTTTGTGACTGGTAAATGTTTTGTGCACGAATCAAGTCTGCCTGGATAATGCGGGAAACACAGACGCGCTTTAGCTTCGAATTGGATGCGGCTATAATGGGGATTTGGATTTCGCTTCGACCTCACACTTGCCATTCGTAAAGAGAAACGTAATGCTACGTATATTGAACTCGTCCTTTGTTCAAAAAATAAAGAAATTTAATTTCAAAGCGAGCTCAAATATTACGCGACGTTCCAGCGTGCAAGCAGCCTGTACTTACCGCCCCAGGGCGTCGCGACGCACAGTTAGGGAACTGCTGGACTATAGCATTTTTCAAAGCTCGAAATCTGTTCTATCATATTAATTTTAAATCACACTTGGAACCCAGGCAATTTTGGCCACGCACAGATTCTAGGGAAAAACATTGGGAACGTTGTCACTTCTGACTATATATGTCTCTTCATCTGAACATCCCGAGTAGGGAGGAATGCAACACAAATGAACCCACAAAGAGGAAATCGATATCCATCTACACAGATGGATCAAAGATGGTCTGTGGAACCGGTGCCGGTATATTCTCAGAGGAACTAAATATACACAGCTCAATCAAGCTTCCTGATAGTAGCAGTGTTTTCCAAGCCGAGGTTCTGGCAATCGCGGAAGCAGCCCGATATGCTCAAAAACCTGTAAAGATCAGAAAGTGGCCAAAGCTTCCGTGATACTTCACAGGTTGTTAGTCCTTTCCACCTGTTGTTGGTTTTCATGCGAATCTTATTCTCCACTCTCTCTCTCTCTCTCTCTGAGATTACAGAGTGGTGGCTTGATCGACTGTAGTGCTCGATCGTGATCCATTGCGCACCCATTTCTCGCCAGTTCGTCGGCCCTCTCATTGGATTTTATTTCAGTAGCAGAAACTGTTTTAATAGGCGCCTGGCTGTCAATGAAAATGGTAATATAATTTCTTTGTGGCCTCCGCGATTGCCAGAATCTCCGCTTGGAATACACTGATGCTATCAGGGGCCAGTACCACGAAACAACAAGTATTGTGGAATGGGAGCATTTTAACATATTGCTCCGATAAATTGCTACTGTTTAACAAATAGCGTTTCGTGGTACTGGCCCCAGGAAGCCTGATTGAGCAGTGTATATTTAATTCCTCCGAGAATATACCGGCATCGGTTCCACAGTCCATCTTTGATCCATCTGTGTAGATGGATATCGATTTCCTTTTCGTGGGTTCATTTGTGTTCCATTCATCTCACTCGGAAACTAGCAGGAGAATGGTCTATCAAAGTTTAGATGCGGAATCATATAGTCAGATGTGACAACGTTCCGAAAGTATTTCTCTAGAATTTGTGCGTGACCAAAATTGCACGGGTTCCAAGTACTAGTTTGTCTAATCCTTAAGGCACTTTCGGTAGCAGATTCCTCCATGTATAGGACTAGAGGAGTCAGATTGATAATTGCTTACAGTCCAGCCGTATGTGTGGTTTTCTTCGCACTGGGTGTGCGATGCTAGTCTTTGAATTTTTGTCATTGATTTAAGATTGGCCGCCTTGCCCGCGGCTTACCACCAGAATTATTTTACCTTATATCTTTCGTTTCTAACTTTCTACGATAAAAATTGTTATAGGGTATGAAAGGTTACTCAATTGCCCTCTCACTAAATATGTTATACTTACGCATTCGTACTTTGGAAGTTCAATAATATTGCACCATACCTATACTACGAGACAGCTCCCCAAATAATAACACCAGCATTAAATCTGCGATGTCTCGTGAAAACCCATTCTTCTTTATGCAGATTATGGAAATAGTAGTCAAATCCGTCCGGACCATCGAGGTAAATTTTTTTTTAACCGAGAATACGAGCTGCAAAGTTCAATCGTTGGTTTTTCCTAACTGAGTTTAATGGTGTTTTTTTTTTTTCTTATTTTTTTTAAAACAAAATTTTAGTTATGACTTCTTGATAGCTCTTTTAGATTTGAAGACTGAATAGCAACTGTCCCTATTCTTGAACCAATTTTTAACGTGATGCTTATCGACTTATCGAAACAAACAGCGAAAGAGTCACTAACAAAGTGATTGGATGTCCTAGCGGCTCACGCGCATTCTGGTCCACGGCAAAGACAATCAGTAATAACTTTAGTTGCTCTTCTTTTCCACCTCTAGTAAAAGAAGACGGCACGCTAGCAACAACACCTAAAGAAAAGGCTGATCTTTTCGCTAGCATGTTTTCTGAGAATTCCACCCTAGATTCTGCACAACGAGAGCCACCAAATATCCCGAGGGTGCAATCATCGATGGCAGAAGTGAAATTTCGGCCTCGAATAATTCAACGCATCCTTAAAGAACTAGATTGCAATAAGGCAACGGGACCCGACTATAGTACTGAAGAGCTGTGCACCTGAACTTGCACCTGTACTATGTAAGCTGTTTAGCATATCGTACTCCCAGAAGACGTTTCCTTCTTGCTGGAAGACCGCTCGCATTCAACCTATTCCAAAGAAAGGGAGGAAATGTCTGCCACAAAACTATCGTCCAATAGCGTTATACTTTCAATGCTCTCAAAAGTAATGGAAAAGGCAATAAATGTCGAAATAATCAAATATTTAGAAGGTCACCGATTAATAAGCGACAGGCAATACGGATTTCGGAGCCATCGTTCCACTGGAGACCTGTTAAACTACGTAACCTACTTATGGACACAAGCAATTGAACAACACGGCGAATCCAGAGCCGTAGCCTTGGACATATCAAAGGCATTTGACCGAGTCTGGCATAGAGCCCCATTAGACAAGTTAGCGTCTTATGTATTACCACAACAACTCTGCGGATGGATGCAAAATTTTCTTCTGGGAAGATCGATCCAAGTTGTTGTAGATGGTGTATCATCCAATTCGTTTGCTATAAATGCAGGAGTGCCCCGAGGATCTATTCTTTCTCCAACTTTATTTAAACTAAAGAACCGTCGATTTTGAAACAAATGTTGAAGCGGTTGTCCCTATTCAAATCACCCGCATAAAATAACCCCCTACCTTGGATAAACCCCACTTCGCACCTACACCAAATCCTCCAGTCACCACAAGCAGGGGGGTTGCAGGGGGGCATAACGCCCCTCATAGGTATTTCACTGTTTATGGAGTTTTTGTAATAAAAAATTAAAAATATTAAACATTCTGTTCAAAAAAAGAAATATTTTATTTACATATGTTTTTTAGACCATTTGAAGGCAGAAAAAATTAAAACTAAAATTTTAACGAATTTCCTATATTGGAAACCCGCCCCTGTTAATCAACTTTCTGTTTAAAATTAGACAATTTTCAGCTTAATTAGAAAATATCATGCTTGTGCTATCACCTAGAGAATTTTGTATTTCCTTGAGAAGAGGACAATCTATGTTTGTGGAGGCTTACGTCCAATTCACAACGATTCGCCTGATTATTTGGGCAGTGGGAGAGACTGACTTTAAGGTAAGAAAAACGTGGGTACATCAACATGCCCTTAAGTCCAGGAGAATAATATTTAATCCGTTCCGTTTTGTCATCGGTCTTCTTATAAATTACACATTTGATATTTAAGTGTAGGTATGTACTTTCACCCAACCACTCAACTTTTACTTAACTTAATTTGCCTTACTTTACTATCTTAAATTGATTCCACAGTATAAAACTGCACTTCAAACCGTAACTCCTCCTCGACTGACTTCTTTGAAATGTTTAAATTTCTCAGATAAAGCTTCCCATTGGTAATTAGTTTGCTAATACGAGTACTTGTTTTCATGGAAAACAATTTTGCACAAAAAAAATAAGTTAAGAGCTTGTCGCTCTTATAATCTTTCACTAGAAAACCTTGTCATAATACAGAATTGTGTTTCAACAAACTAAAGATACTAAACGTCACTAAAGGTCACTACGCTACGCACATCTTATCGAAACGATTAAATATTTTCCCATTACGCTTCAATTATTATTACTGGTTGCAAAATGAGCTTACTTGAATTAGTCATATTAGGGTTTTGTGTTTTCTTGTCGTCACTAAATATTTTATCGATGTCATACTGTGACGACATGACATTTTCCACTGACACCTCACTAAATTACAATGACGCTTCTTTCTGATCAGAACTTTTTCCAAGATTGTTGGTAGTTTATTCCAACTGGATACAATAGTTCTAGAAACAAGTAAAAGTGTTATCATCGGTCTGGCCGATGCTTTGATACCCTCCACTGCATACAAGTCATACAAAATATTTGCTATGTGAGCGGAAGGTACCAGAACTACTTGACCGACATAGCCCATTTTCAATACCAACCTGACGACGGTTAAAATAAGGCCTCTAACAAAATTTCATTCGTTTAGGACCTGATTTCTAAAAATTTAGGAAATTCAGCAATTCTTAGAAGTTGAAGCATGGCACTGCATATCGTCCACTAATTTTGTTATTGAGGAGTATTATTGCTTAAAAACAAATCCTCTCGGCGCCGGTAGTCTTTGAACCAAAGATTCGTCTTGAGGTATGATTCACAGTCACTACTTGTTGATTGCAAAATCATTAGTCTCGGTGAAAATCGAGCAAACAGTGCGTCTAGATCAAATGTGGTGGTCGTCTACTGATGAGCCCACCCACCATATCGGGGCAAAACGCATTACCGGAGTCGAGGCCAACTCAAATTTAAAATTTGTGATGACAATCGTACACTCCACAATTTATTCATTTCATAAATATGTTTATGATTTGAAAATAGTTTGGTTATTGCTTATTGCTAATCTCAAGCACGCCTCCAGGTTCTCTTCAGATATGCAGTTATGATGATAAATAGGTTAAACAGAGACATAACGTTAAGTAATTTATTTTACGTTCTATGTTTTTTTCACTTCCAGAAGCTTATCTCGGAGTCAGAACTTTTGAGCCTTGCAGAGCGCATTACTTTGAAGGAGTAGATTTTTCTGATACTAGTCCAATAACCAGTCTTTATTATAAAGTTCTTGATTTTTTATTTATTTTTCATTTATTTCTTATTTACTATTTCATTTCTGGATATAAGAAACTCTTTTATTTCGCCAACTCTCCACGAACGGAATCGTTTTCTTCTAATTGATAGGCCTTCTTTGAATGCTTCTACCACGAATAATTTTATTCCATGTTGTATCAATAACATTCTTATGTTATCCTATGATCCTTTTTTACGTGGGACCTATGCTGGTCTAAGCACAGAACATGCTGGTGAATTATACAGTGATAACGTATAACTTTGGAAAATCATCATCTTTTTTACATAATGTTACAGCAAACTTTCCCATTAATTATGAACACAATGTCGTTCAAGTGGCAGGCTCGGCTGGCTTCGCAGTAGCGCATTCTATCACTCCAATTTTCCAAGACCTTGTTGGAATTGCGCAGTAGCGCAGTGGTTAGTGTGCTGGACTATTAAGGCCGAAAGGCAATAGTTATAAGGATATAGATAAGTTTAGAGTGCTCGTTAAGAGCCAGTAAGCTAGATTAAGATACATGTTAGTTTTTAATTAGATTTAGTCATTTTTGTCTAGTAAGTAAGTTAAATAATGAATGAATAAAAATGAATTTAAAAGTCAAAGTGTGCTGGACTACTGTGCGAGGGATCCCAGGTTCGATCCCCGGAAAAAACACCAATTACATCTTAAGGTTTTTTCTACGGCGCCACCTCTCGCGAACGTCTGACAAACATACGAGAGTATGACTGTCCTGAAAAAGCTTCTCAATTCAGCCGTTCGGACTCGGCATAAAATTGTAGGTCGCTTCCATTCGTCCCAAAAATAGAAATTCAAACAAACCGTCTGTATTTATTTATTTATTTTTTTATTTTTGGAATTGCTTGGATGATATTGGCCTTAAGTGCCAAAGCGGCTGATAAGACGATTTGGGAATTTGGTGCTGAAAAGATCGATTGTGGCATGGGCTGTGTGGTATGGCGCGCCATCCTGCATGAACCACAGGTCGTCCAAATCCATGTCTTCAATCTCAGTTGACAGAAAAGCCTCATTTTCGAAGAAAAATGCGCGGTGGGTGCTTCATTTCAGCCAAAACTTCTTTTCAAAAATCGCACTGTTTGGGCTACACAGCACTCACTTTAGTAATAAGTTTTCAATATTTCCCAACGTTGTTCAAGCGTAAAGCGACTCACTTCGTTCCGCGGAGGTATGATATGATTTCATGCGGAAAATATCTGTCAGTGTAAAAATAACCTATGATTTAAAAAGAAACCACTAAGGGTGGGCCTTAGATGTGAAGAAATTTTGTCCGTTTGCATGTGAACTCTTTTTGGAAAATGAATGCATACATTTCTCATTTATTTATTTTTTAAATTATCTGGGACTAAATGCAATTGTATATTAATATTTGTGACCCCAGAGATAGTTTTATTTATTTATATTTTTTTTTTCGACAGATCTTGCAGGGCGAAAGCCACTTTCAAACGGTCTTGAACTCACATATGTATTAGTGATTAGAGGAGTATGACCATAGTGTTTGCTGTATACATTATTTTTGGTTATAACAATTTTTATACCCGGTACCACACTGTGGTGGAGGTATATTCACTTTGACATTCCATTTGTAACGCACATAAGGAGGCGTTGTAGGTATGACAAACCAGTACAATCCCGATAAATCGTAATACCAAGGGACCTAGAGTTTATTACGAATTATAGAGGTTTTCGAAATAGCGAGATTACGAATTATTGAAGAGTTAAAAAATAAAAATTCGATTTACCGGGATAATAAGTTTTAACAGTCAGTTTGTGAATACATTGTGTGAAAATGACTAACATTTCAACAGAAACAGCACCCAATTGTAGTAGTGGTCCCATTATACACACATTCTCAAGTGTGAGAGTTTTCCATCTCGCTTTTTCTTGCTATTCCAAGAACCAAATTCGTATTCTGTCTTTCCAATTAAACATAAACATGTACCTGACAAACGTATTTCAGAGGATTGAAGAGAGGAAGGAGGTTTTTTTTTTGAATAAACGGGGTTGTCAACACAGACTTACGAATTATAAGACGTTTAATGGCAAAGTCATACGGAAATTATTGCGAATTACCGAGGGGACCGAAATGCATTGGTTTTTTACGAATAACCGGGATTTTTTCAAGGGACCAGCAGTTTATTTCGAATAAGCGGGGTTTACGAATTAACGGGGTACGAATTATCGAGATTATACTGTATATATATTATTGATCAGCATCACTTTCTTTGTCGATCTAGCGATGTCCGTCTGTGTGTCTGTCTGTCAGTCTGTCTGTCCGTCCGCACGATTACGGTCGTAATTTAAGAGCTATCGACTTGAAATTTGGTACGTAAGCTTTTATCCACCAAACTGAGGCTAACTTCGAAAATGAGCAAGATCGGATGAAAACTACTACTACCTCCCATACAAAAATATCGGAATTATATAGCTTTTTGATGTTAAAAATTAAATTTAAATAGCTACAGTAAAGATAGCAAGTTTAAACTTTGCACATATTGTTCTAATAATATCTGAAATTTTTTGACAAAAAATGAGCTCGGTCGAATAAAAACTACCCATACCTCCCATACAAATATATAATTTTTTAATACTAAAATATTTTTATTTTTATTTTACAATAAAAATAG
The DNA here is from genome assembly GCA_955612985.1 of Cheilosia scutellata. Classification (NCBI taxonomy): domain Eukaryota; kingdom Metazoa; phylum Arthropoda; class Insecta; order Diptera; family Syrphidae; genus Cheilosia; species Cheilosia scutellata. The sequence goes on from OY015313.1 coordinate 62,724,486, forward strand.
TCGAATATAATTGTCTTACTGTTTTTTTTTTTGATTTTGAAACGACGCGCGCTTAATACGTTTTGTATTTATATACATATTTGCGATGAAATAATAATATCTACTCGATTCAATAAAACTAACATTGACTGGTTAGATACATCAATGATCTCAGTTTTAGAAAAACATGGGTTTCCATTACCTGCAAGACTTTTGTTTATCTTTATAGCATCAGCCTTACCCCATCCTTCAACTCATCTACTTTTTTTCGGTTATACCTACCTCGCACCCAAAATTTGCTGTTCACACATATTCATCGCTCAAGTTTTAAAATTCTTATATTTTTAATAATACATTACAGCTAGGTTCCAGAAATCGAGTTAAATCGAAATTGCAAATCGAGTGAATTCGTTTTCAGTGTTCTGCATTTCGAGAGATTCTGAAACTCTGAAATTTTTTCGAAATCACAATTTCACTTTGTCTCAATTCCGAAAAATTTTAAATCGAAATCGAATACAGTGAAATGTAGAACACAAAAATTCATTTCCGATTGCATTTCGAGTGAAAGTGAAATGTCGAACCTAGCTGATAATGAAATTATAAACGTAAAACTTTCCAAGTAAACCAAGCAATTTTGAAACATTGAATAGTCTTAAACAAATAACTTGGCGTACATTATTTAGACCTAATTACTTGCCTCTTGTTTTACATTTATGTTTTGGTGTAATAGCTTTTACTGGAAATAAGACTGAATAGCAATCCATTTGATCTTCCTAATACGTTTTATTCAGCTCTTTAGATTGATTAAGGTGAATTCTTGAATTCGAATGGCAAAAAATCTCAATCCACGAATAGGTGCGACCATTTTATTTCAAATTCAGGTAATATGTATTTTTAATAATTTAATAACGATGTTATAAATAAATAATTAGTGATACCAACTTCTCAGAAGTCACCTGTAATTTAGTGAATGTCCAAATTCGAGCATAATTTTTTTAAATCACAACGAACATTTGATTAAAGCTTAAAATTACCATTTTACACTTCAGTTAGTTCAACCAATGCAATATTTGCTCATTAATTCTGGTAAATCGCACTCAAAGCGGATCTCAGATTTCAAAACATTACAACATCAGCAAATCCATGATTAAGAGTTAAAAGCTACTATTTGTTCGGAATCGAAATTAAGTGACAATAGAATGCTCTCATATCCTGTCTGAATATAGACATAGAGTATTTAAGCAGCTAACAGCACACACTCGTATGTATGTATATGGAATTACGGACGTATGCACTTATTGAACCAAATGATTATATAAACTCGCTATGAGATCCGCACACTGAGTAATTTCATTCAATGACTGCAAAAATGACTATAGATACATTAACAGCCAGGTCCACACCCTCCCTGAACAAGTCATCAATAAATTATAATTCATCAGGTGTCGTCATAGCGCGCATTTTCCGATCTGAACTAATTAAGTTCTTATTCACATAGATAAAGTTTCCATTGAATTTCAAGTATCCACGTCAGCCGTACATCTTACAGCGTACACCCCAGCGCTATTTTCGAAAATAATTATTTCACACCGTAACGAAAAATGCGATGCATAAAGTGACGGGCGGAATTACTAATGTCTAAATCTGCATAACAGACGGGCATTTTTTCACGAGAGACTCTCTGTCGCCAGAGATCAGTCCGGTGCTTTTCTAAATGGGGCGTACTACAGCTTTTGCTGTATTTTTTGTTTTATCTTTTAGTTTGCATCGACTTGCGTCTGTTGTATCTCACATCCCACTTCGGATGCGATCTGCTTATAATAAGCTCTGTCGCCACGATTGTGTTAACTTATAATATCTATTGGCATACACAATGTGTTCCTATTACGCTTCAATTAATTGACTGAATGATTTATATGATCTAGAGTGTACATCGGACCAGCCCTAATACAATGCTGATATTTTAATTATTTCATTTTACACAAACACGTCGATATTATTGTACCTATACATATATAAAGGTGGGGTAGCAGTGCATTCGCCGTAATCGCTTGCGTTTCAATATAATTGTCACACTAAATTAAACAATTTGACGTTTAGTGAATTTACTATTTTCGATGAAATCATTCCCGATCCATTCCCAAATGGTTGCAAAATCAAACATTTGAATTGAACAAACAGGATCTTCTAGATGCGCAAATTCTAAACATGACCTTGTTAGTAAGAGATACATAGTTGCGAATACAAAAGCTACATAGGTATATTAGGCGATAGATCAGAACAGGCATATAGAAACACTAGCTGAACCCCCGCCGGCTTCGCCAGGCCTTTTTTTGGTTTTTAAAATTATTTTCTAATTTTTTTGGTTTATCAATTGATCACCGTAATTACGGACATTTAAAAAAAAATTAACTAAATATTGGTTGAAAATTACGGGCGACAGAGGGAAACATAGAGTTTTTCAACTTTGTTAGATAGCTTAGCTGTACCCGCCCGGCTTTGACCGTGTACAGGAATCTTGCTTAGGTCTTAGATAACAATGTTCTTTCGTAAAATGCGAGAAATGAGAATAAATCGATTTGATGTAACTTTTTTTCTGTCTAAACCTGAAATACAGCAATTCAAACAAAACAAAAAAAGACTCATGAAAATCGGCCCAGCGGTTATCGAGATATACCTATAGCGACATCGCCATAGATTATCTGCAAGTTTGAGCTCAATCGATTAGGAGATATAAGAATTTGAATGTTTTTTTTGTATGGGCAGTGCCACGCCTCTTTGTCAGATTTTGACCAATCTTCACAGGAGCACTCTACGGCCAATACGTAAGATTACCTGTAAGTTTGAGCTCAATCGATTCTGTGGTTTTCGAGATATTCAATTTTGAATGTTTTTTGTATGAGCGGGGCCACGCCCCTTTGTCCGATTTTGACCAATCTTCACAGGAGCACTTCAGGGCCAATACCAAAGATTTATCTGTAATTTTGAGCTCAATCGATTCGGTGGTTTTCGAGATATACGATTTTGAATGTTTTTCTTGTATGAGCGGTGCCACGCCCCTTTGTCCGATTTTGACGAATCTTCACAGGAGCACTTCAGGGCCAATGTCAAAGATTATCTGTAATTTCCAGCTCAATCGATTCGGTGGTTTTCGAGATATACAATTTTGAATGTTTTTTGTATGAGCGGGGCCACGCCCCTTTATCCGATTCTGACAAATCTTCACAGGTGCACTCCGCCGCCAATACGTAAGATTACATGTAAGTTTGAGCTCAATAGATTTGGTGGTTTTCGTGATATACGATTTTGAATGTTTTTTTTGTATGGGCGGTGCCACGCCCCTTTGTCCGATTTTGAATTTGTTTAGCCTATTGACCGACCACCGTAATTACCGACATTATAAAAAAAAATCAAATAAATTGGTTGAAATTTACGGGCTACAGAGGGAAACATACAGTTTTTTCCACTTTGTTTTATATATATAGAGATAACCTATAAATTATCCTCTACTGTGGTACAATTTCGAGTGTGAAGCAGCTAGGAAAAAAAGTTATAGATTGTTAAATATTTTCCGAAGAACTGGAAACCAGGAGGCGAAAGAAAATTACTCAAAGGCTCAAAAGGAATATAGGACAATCTGCAGCAGAAATATGACATCGTACTATCTCCAGCTTGACCTCAAAACAAGCAGGGTGAAAGACAGCAAAGAGTGGTGGAAACTGGCAAAAGAAATACGAAACCTAGACCAACACATGTGCCCCCAAATTTTCGCTCCCGAGTTTAGAGCATATTATAACTCACGCCTTAACCCTAACCAAAGCGTAAATCAGATTTTGTATGCACATAATCTAGTCGAAGATCGCGATTTGGATAAACGCATAACAGTACATGAAATCATTAATATTCTGAAAAAAGTAAAACTGAATAAAGCACTTGGGGAAGACAGGATCAACTATGAGTTTTTCATAAATGCAACGGACGACTACCTTGAGCAACTGGCTGTTACCTTTAATAGAATGCTGAATGACTGCAAAGTAGAGGAAGATTTTAGCAAAACAATAATTTTTCCTATATTCAAAAAAGGTAATATAAACCAACCCAGCAACTACAGGGGCATCGCTTTTATGAACTGTGTTGATTATGATGGGAGTACTTAACGAGAGGCTGTTCGCATGGGTGGAAAAAAATGGTATCTTGACAGAATTTCAGGCGGGCTTTAGAAAACGATATTCGACTATGGATAAAATCTATAATCTGGCTTCAATCGTTCATCTGAAGCTGGCAGAAAAAAAGAAAGTTTACGCATTTTTTGTTGACTTGAAAGCTGCATTTGATAAAATTTCAAGAAAATTGCTTATCTACAAATTACACGCAATGGGAGTCTCGTCCAAATTCGTCAACCTGATCGAAGCTATATATGCCAATACTCAATCTGCGGTTTGGACAGGAAAGGAGCTCTCTGAATACTTTGAGACACTTTTTGGAGTTAAGCAGGGATGCTTGCTTTCGCCGCTGTTTTTCGCGCTATATATAAATGATTTGCATGAAGTGCTAGGGGGAGGACTCTACATTGATTGTCTCAACATAAGATTGCTGCTATACGCAGACGATATGGTTATTCTGGCGGATGATGTCAAGGTGTTACAGCAGATGATAACACGACTTGAAGCTTACTGCGACAAATGGGGCCTAGAAGTAAACATATCTAAATCAGAGATTATGGTATTTAGAAATGGTGGGAGGCTTTCTTGCAAAGAAAAATAGATATTAAATGGAGAAGAAATACGTATTGTTTCTAATTATACATACCTAGGAGTCTTATTGTCTCCGAAGATGTCATTCTCAAAGCATGTGGAGAAGAGAAACAGTGCAGCGAAGAGCAGCATAAACTCGACGTGGCAACATTTTTTTGGCAAAGAGAAATATTGGTCTAGCTGCAAAGTGGAAATTGTTCCAAGCGGTCTGTAGAGCTATCCAGACTTACGGCGCTCAGGTCTGGGGCTTCGGAATGTTCGAAGAAGTTGATAAATTACAACGGTACTTTTTGAAACGAATTTTGAAGTCACCTCCATTTACCCCAAACTACGCGCTATCATTAGAGACGGGAGCAGAAGACGGACATTACTACACCCTTGATCTTCACATGAGATACACAGCAAAAACAATGTTCGAATACAGTGAAAGAAGACTACCACACCAACTAACAAAAATACTTTTAAGGGAAAAGGTATTCAGGGTCAAAGAATTAAACCATTTTGGGGGTAATTTTGGGCTGCATTGGAATGAGAAAGACACTTCTCATAGCGATTGGACCCAAAAGAGCTTAGAGCTACTGCGACTGCTGAAATCGGAGGGTCAACAGGAAAATCTACGGAGGGCATCTGGAAGCAGTACACGCATCTACAAGTTTCTGGATTATTCAAGAGGTTCTAGATACATCACCGGTGGGCTCGAACTAAACAAAATCACCTGGATATTTAAAGCAAGATGCGACCTAATTCAGCTTAACGGGAATAAATTCGTGGAGAATGAAACATCCTTATGTACTGTGTACATGTGCAGCTTAAGGGAAGAAGAGAACATCCAGCATTTCCTAGGCAGATGTCTGGGGTTAAAAGAATTCAGGCTGGGTTGTTCTCCCAAAACAGCTTGGTTAACAGATGCGGAAATTATTAACATACTCAATGGAGAAAACAGTACAGATTTTGATAGGCTCATTAATTATATCACTGTAGCATTACCATACCGAAATGAACTTGTTAGAGAATTTAATCAGTAATAATTTTCTTACATGATCATAAAACTTTGAATTCAAGCTAATATTTAATATAAATTTAACTACCCGATTTTTGTCATTTTCGTAAGTTTTGTATTTTTAACTTTAATTCAAACTATCTAAAATAATAATGTACAATTTTTTTTGATATTAAGTTGAAAATAAAAACATTCTACTACTACTACTACTTATCCTCTATACTGGGCCTGTACCCAAATGTACTTAATCAATTTAAGTGGGTAAAACGACCATTTATTGTGTGAGTTTTATTCTAAAATCCTCATATTTCATTTAGGTACTTTGAGAATTATGCATTATATTGTTCATTAAGTTCATTATACTGTCTATTGATGTGCTGGGTCGTTGAAGAAGTGACTCCCTAGGAATTTATACCTGGTGTGTTGGATACCGGGGCAGTGACATAGGAAGTGGGTTATATCCTCAAGAACTCCCTTGTCACCGCAGCCTCTACATCTACACAGTTCTTCTTCCGCTAGGCCCATTTTCTTCATATGGTACCGCAGAATATTGTGCCCCATTATGACACCTATGAGGGTGGACAGGGATTTCCTATCCTTCCGTATTATATTCTCGGTTTTGGTTTCGTTGAAGGACGGCCATAGCATTGTGGTATTACAAGTATTTAAGGTGGCCCATCTTGCGTTCGCCTCTCTTGTGGCTTTTCTCCCTGCTTCGAGTTTGAGTGTGCAAGGCAGGATGTTCAGAAGAGGGATCAACTTGTTCTGAAACAGCTGTCGAACCTTGACCTGCTAATTCGTCTGCTTTCTCATTGCCTGGGAATGCCTTCATGTCCCGGAACCCAGCAGAGCGATAACTTGTGCTGTGAACCAAGAGCCTACGTTCTTCGCGACAGCACTTCACAAGCCTCACAAGAAGGTAATACCTCCATGTGGTATTGCCCTTACCACAGACTCATTTCTTCCTTAGAAATACAATGCAATTGCAGAAGCGACAAAAATACGTGACATCTTCATCGACTCCTGTACAAGCTTCATGAACCCACCCTGGACACTTGGTACATTTAATCCAGCAGTCAGTTGGGTTCGATTTTGAAGAAATGTTTTTGGCTGAAGATACACTGACAATCTTCATCAGCAATGTCCTCATCCTCGCTTTTAGCAATATTTATATACTTTTGCCGACTTTAAGAGCCATTTCACACATACAGGTTTGCAGGTGTGAACGCGTCGATAAGAATGTATTCCAAAACAACCGGGTGGCCGGTACTGGTTAGCCGGCTGCCGGGTATGTGTGAAATGGGCCTAACGGTGGCTTGTTTTACTATTTTCGATACCGCACACTGGGTGGTTTTGTCCCACTGCGGTTTTGCCCCGCACGGATCTTACTTGAAGCTGTAGCAAGTTATCTTAAAATTATTATATTTAAGCCGGCTTTCACTAACTTTTATAAAATTTATATATACTCCCACCAACAGCTGAAAATAACTTATTAATTAATTTAAGTGGACCTGTGGACATGGACACTATACCTTTGAAGAAAATATGAGGACATCCGGAATAGGCTTCGTATGAGAAAAAATTAAAGACACGCGCGAGAGAGATTATAACAACTATTTTAAATAAGCGCGATCGTTAGGGAAATGGGGATAGATAATGGTTTTAAATGTTTGTAAATTGTAACAAAGAAGAGGATAATATCAGAGTTTGGTAAACAGTCCACTTTCGTTTTGTAGGTACGGCTTATGAATGAATCTCTATATTTCCTATAGTACAACCGAAAATAGGCCGAATGGTAAACTGATGAGCATTCCTAGCGTGGCGAGTATTGCGGTTGAATTGCTGAAGGGGTTGAATGTAGCTGTCAATTTCGTTTGAGCACTGTTTGTTTAAAAAGCGTTAAAACAGTGAGGGACACATAATATTTCTCCGATGCTCAAACGAATTACAGTGGAACTTCCATAAGTCGAACTCTCAATATGAAAGAAAATAAATTCGGGTTATAGAAGCCAAGAGTTGAAAAGTTGAAAACGCAGATTTCTCAATAAAACTTCGAGTAATAGAGAAATTCGACTTAAAGAAGTTCGAGTTATGGAAGTTTGACGTAATAGAATTTGGGATATTCGTACATATATACAGACCAGATATGAGAATTGAACTGAAAAGTTTTGGGCGAATGAACGCCTTATAAAGGGTGTCCCATAATTCACGCAAAAATTTGAATTTTGCGCCATTTAATAGTACCGTAATTCCAACGAAAAAAAGATAACAATGTGACAGCTGACAATTCGGGGTTAGTAAAAATGGAGCGCTACGAAGCTATGGAGGGTACCATTGAGCAACCTACAACCCTACAAATTAATGAATAAGCGGGCCATAGAAAATGAATAAATGAATGAATTAAATATGTATTCATATTTTAAAAATATAAAATATTAAAATATAATAATTTGATTGAATGGACAAGGCAGGCCTTGGGGAAAAAACAAATCCTCTCGGCGATAGTCTTTGAACCAAAGATTTGTCTTGAGGTATGATTCACAGTCACTTGTTGATTGAAAAATCATTAGAACCTCATTCCTGCTGTAGCATCTCTCTTGGGGCACTGCCCGAATTAAGTGTTGCTTCTATTGTGGCTTCACTAGATTGTACAGTGCAAGAGCAAAAAGGGAGTATGAGTTGTTCATTAGAACAAAGAGGTGTAGATAGATCTCGCTCCTACCAAGGAGACCGAGGCTGTCCGACCAATCAGCCAGGTAATTGTACCAGAGTTAGTTAGGCTTGCCTAGCTGTTCTGGGGCGTGGGTCCACGTCTTTCTCAGGACTCAATGTGGGTGTGCCTACCGTGCGGTGAAACCGACAGGTATATATCCACGTATAAAGCGTATTCATTACTGTAGCATCTCTCTATTTTCTCGATCGCGCGCTTCTCCTGCTCTTTCTTTTTTCTTCTGAGAAGCCGGTGTTCGTCTCTTCTTTTCTGCAAGTAGAGCCCACGAGCAGCTCTGGACTCTAGACCTTCTCTGCAGCGCCGCTTTGTATGCCTCTTGTTTTGCTGCAGGTGCTTGTGGGCACTCGTCTTCGAACCAGGGGTTTCGTTGTGGTATAGTCGTGTGAAACCAAGCACATCAGAAGCGGCGTCTCTGATGGCTTTGTGGCAATGTTGCCACTGGTCTACAATGCTTGATGCTGGCTGCCTCCCCCAACCTGGAGTACCAAGCCATCTGTTGGACCCCTTGGACGAAAGGGGCCGTATTCCTTCGGTGTCAGTAGCCCACTTCGGGGATGTGAGAGCTGCCATTCGTTCATCCGCCACCACCTGTTTCAGGACCCTGACTAGTCCTGAAAAATCCTCACAAACCTCAGCTCCAAACCCAATCACCTCAATTGAACTCAGTTTAACTAAATTTAATCAGTAATTTGGCAGTATTGTACAGTATTTAGCTTTTATACGACTCGTTCTTAGTATTTTCTCTCAAAGAACACAGAAAAAAATGTGAAATACTTTGTTTTTAACAATCTGCAGCTTTGGTAATGAAATGTCACAGTCACAGTGTCAAGTGATCTGAGGTTTAAACGGCAGAATACTGCCATTTAACTTAAACTACAGAATGAGCTCTGTTCAATTCTAAAACGAAACTGTAAAACCAAACCAAATTAATTGTTGAACTGAAGTTTAAACTAAAACTATGAAACTGGGGGCTAGTTTTACAAAAGTGTTGCTTGATAAAAAGTATCGTTAAGTTTCTGAAACTCCTGTCAACGCAGGCGGACACCGTAAGGTATCACTTGTTGGCAATACCACAAACGACATTGCCATTTTCATTGACCATCCAATATCCACTGGGCGACCTTGGCTCTCATTTCTATAACACTTATTTAAAAATATAAAGTCTGCATCGGATTGAAATGTTAAAAGTCTGTCACGTGTGCACTGTAATATTGTTTTTAATCCGTACCAAGCTCTACCATCCCCAATGTTGACATTTAATTAAATCAACACCAACATTAACCAAATAAAGATGCAGCGAGTCGAAAACTCTGCGTACTTGACCATCAATTACCACTTGACTGTATAAATCTAATAATATACTGACTTCCGTGTTTTTTTGTTCAGATTAATTACTTTTACATTATCGGGCACCTGCTAGAACAACGTCAGTCGGCAGTCGCTTTACTCCCACACTTTAGTACCGCTGTTGTTGTCGTCGCTATAGACGTTAATAAACACTTTTCTCACGATGGCGCATAGGCGTTGTAATTGTGTTTTAAAGTGGTAAATACGATTATACAGCTAGATCTACATAATCTGTCTGCCGCTTAATAAACACCAGCTTAAGTAGCATAGATTATTTTCATCTTCAATTTATTAATCGCACACAAATGTATTCAAGCGTCAGAGTGGCGCTGCATGCACGCAATTTAAATCGCAATTGTCAAACACTTGGAGACTTTTATATGGTCCACGATCATAAACTCTTCCGCTGTCAACGAGATAAGATGTACTTTAGCCATGCGCATCTATCCGAGCGCTAATTTATAGTCATTTGAACTCATTACCGCAATCGTTTTTTACCATCAAAATGTCAATATTCAATTGGACCACTTGTCATTGGGAAATAGCGCGACACTGGCCACAGACGAGCGACTATCAACGAAAAAGATTGATCTCCCCTTGTTGGCGATTGTGTTCGAAATGGGCAAATAAATTTGCAATAGATGGACGTACTAGATCGGTGCAAATCGAAATGCAAAAGTGCACAACCTGGCACTGTCGCCATTTACTTAGCATACATTACGTATATGTGTACTCGAATATGTCAGTCTTACACTATATTGACAAGTGAATTTCGTGCATTCGGTCAACTTGGATTGACAACGACTAGGTACTGCCGGCATGATGCGGTGCATAGTATACTGTACATCAGTGTTTCAGTTATTAACCAATCAATCGAAAAACAACTAGAAGTAGTTTACTTCAGTTTTACTTGATTAACCGAACAATAGCTCAGTATATTCACACATTCGAATACGAATCCGAATGCGAATACACTACAGCCAACAAGCAATTCATCTTGATTTTTGATTTCTTTCGGTCAACTCGTGCAATGAATAAGCAATTACGTTCATTAAGATATTTTGCAATAAGTTGATAAAATTGAAGTAAGTCGAGAGACAATAACCCGATAAGAAGCAGAAACAGAGTACTCTATATGGTCTATCTATGGCGAATTAGATGAATCAAGGAGATTGAAGAGGTGCTGAGGGTAACTAGCCACAGCGGGTATATATGCAAATAATGTGGAATGCTTCAATTTAGTGACTATGAGTATATGTACTGTTGAATTAAATGGAGCTCTGTTTTTCTCTGATTGCGAGCAAGACAGAGGCTCAGTAAATTGATTACACTGACTTCTGCATGTACTTGACGGCGCGCCATTAAGCCGTCATGGTAAGTCGTCAAGACGCTTCCATTATGCGACTTAGACAATCAGTCATAATGTTTTTATTGATGGGTCGACGAAGGGTGAACATCTTTTCTGCGTTTGTGGATATGCATATATTTTAGCATGGATTACATGTAGATCGCACAACGAATACACTTTTGTATCTACACACACGTATGCTGATTTGTACGAGCACTTATGGGTGGGTGAATTCACTTTGTTTAGGTCCATTTTCGAAAGCTCGTGTTAGATTGAGATTCAATTGTCAATCTTGGAAATCACGAGTATTATATTTATTGGCGCCACTTTGTGGTTTTCACAAATGGCTAGATGATATAGTTTAAAGCCATATGTTGGATTTATAGTTAAAGTAAGGTTAGGTTAGGTCTACGAGGGGAGTTCAAAATATTCTCGGTATCGATATGAACAAAAACGCGAATCAAATTAAAAATATTTTTATTTTTCAATATAATCTCCTCTTACATTAATGCATTTATTACATCTTCAGATTAACTTTTCTATACCCTCAAAAAAAAAGTTTTCATCCTTCTCTTCAAAATGTTCATTTATTGCGGCCTTGAGCTCTTCATCATCGGTAAATCGCTTCCCACGAAGATTTTTTTTTTTAAATCTGGGAACAAAAATAATCACTAGGACCAAGGTCCGGACTATAGGGTGGGTGTTGAATCTCTTCGCAACCACAATCTCGCACTACAGCTTTAGAAACATGAGCCCGTTTTTTTTTTTCTTTATTTCTTCCCGTAAATGATGCAAAGTTGATGCGTAGGATGTGGCGTTTATGGTGTCACCTTTCTTTTTGTACTCTATTAGCAAAATTCCCTTTGAGTCCCAAAACACATCTTCCCGGCAGACGGAGGGACCTTGAACTTCTTCGGGGGACCTGTGCCCTTTTTGTGCCACTGTATAGACTCCTGTTTGCTTTCAGGGACATAATGATGAACCCACGTTTCGCCCCCAGTAACAATTCTATTAAAAATTCTTACCGGATCTTCACTACACAGCTCAAAAAATTCCTTACAATACAGCTCGGTGCATTGTCTTGGCTACGCCAGCCATTGCGATTAGGTTCAACACAAGACAAAAAGCAAACTAATAATAACAGCCAAATGAAATTTTACAGTAAATCACTTGAATAACGGAATTACTAAAATCAAAAAATAATTTACGCATATTCTTGGAGTATCCCCCCCATACCGAGAATATATTGAATATATTATAATGGGTTCCTTGAGCTTTTTAATTTCTTCATGGGGAAAATTAAAAGCAAGCTGTGGGAACCGCTTGAAACAATATCCTTTATTTACATACACAAAAACATAAAACATATAATAACATACAAAAACACTACTTCTGTTTCGGCCCTAACAATCATTCAAAACTAACTACATATATATGTCCTTTAAAAAATTAAAACGGAAAAGACTTTATAGGGTTTTCAGCCGTAAGCGAAAATTTACAGCGGCGAAACCTCGCTAACAAAATAATCTTTTTCCACAAAGGACTCGGGCATTTACTTTTTCAAAAATCGTCTAAGGAGGCAGACGTAGAAAAATAAAAAAACAACTAGATCGAAAGAAATCGAACAATCGAGAAAACAAAATTGATTTTTTTTTGTTTTGTTTTTCATATATTAAGTTGAATAATTTCTCCTGTTTGTGAAGACAAAAAAAAAATAGAAATAAAGAAAAGATATTAAGTCCTCAAATTAAATAAGAACACAAAAACATGTGCCTAGTGGGATTCCCTAAAAATATTATATCTAACCTATTCCAATTATGCTGCTGACCCGAAGAAGAAGTGAAGTTACATATTGATAATACAACAAAAAGACCAAATAACAGTTTCATTTTTCTAATAAAATTCCCAATCTAAATGCTCGAAATCTAATAAATAAATTTGTGTTATGTAAATCGTGATTTTCATAAATTAAAGCCCATAAAAAAATTATTCAAATTGGGCATTAAAAACAACTAAATTCAAAATGTCCCTGAAAGATTGTGTGTGTAAATAGATACGACAAAGAAGATCCCTGCTACACATTCGTATCTTTCATCTCTACAAGTGCCCTTCGGAACAACTTCGTCTGAGTTCTAAACTCCTACACATAAGTATTTGCGTTGTCTTAAGAGTGTTAATTGTTAAGTATTATTAAATAGGTAGTGTACTAAATCTTATATTGATTTCTTCAGCTATTTTGTTTGTAATTTTAATCAGTTTCTTTTTGCTATAAATTGCTCATAATTATAATTCATTTCGTTCAGTTTGTTCATTGTTGTGCAGTGTGTCCTATATTTAAAAATTAACAAGGTGGTGTACCAAGTGAATGGAAATTTAATCGCGTCTTTTTAATACCTATAATACCTATATAATATAACATCTTTCCTACTAGCATAACTATATAATTTTTATACCATTATCCTGTCAAGTGTTGTGCACATCACCGTCCCCGGATATAAAGGTAAATTTCATATTTTCTTTTTTCTCTTAATATTTTTTTTTTTACGTTCCTTGACCGTGACCTAATTCGGTTTAGTTTTAAAATTTTGAAATTCTCTTTTGCTGACCTTGAACTTAAAATAAAATCAAAGAGAAATAATAAGTGTTGCGTTTGCGTATTTATTCAATGAACATATTGAATAAACTCCTTAGATTATATTTTATTTTTGTTGAACATCTTTCATCCTCTCTTATAATTCTTTGTATTTTATGTATTTGTCTGTATTTCACTAATCTATGTTCCTTACTTTATGGTAATTATCCTATGTATGTATTGTTTAAATGATTTATAATAAGGTTCCAATTTTATAGTAGTATATAGTATTAATACAGTAATAAATACAATGTATGTATATACTTTTTGATTTTTAGAAACCATTCTCTTAACATTATGGTGATTTAAGAGATTTTAAGTGGGGTGACCTAAAGCGATGGGGCTGAAGAGCGTGAAGTAAACGGTTGTGTATATTTTGTTCTGTTTAGGGGTTGTCACAAAACCGGAGCTAGTGGAAACCATGGTATCTTTCTTGGTAACAGGAAAGGTAATGGGGAGGGCAGCTCTTTGGTACCCATAACACCAGTGGTACCATATGTCTTGAGGAAAGAGAGGAGGCGATCATAACGCTGCTATCCTGACGTTATCTCAGTTGTAGCATGCGGACTGATCAAGTGATTTCGAGTGTTTTTCCTTCAAAATTTTACATCCAAATTTTCTCCTTCCCTTTTTGATATCCCATCCTTTTTCCTTCTTCTTTAGTATGATTTGTTTTTTTAACCTAGGCATGTAAAGTACGGTAGTCCGGAGGCCGGTTAAAGACCCCACCCCACTGACGAGCTTAGCACGAGCTTAAAGCTAGCATGCCGACTAAACCGTCGTCGACCGGACACCCTTCCACCGAAAGGCAAATATAGTAGATTCCTGTGTCTACAAAGGTGGAAGGTCATTTTATACCGTTACAAAGCAGTTAATTATGCACGCACTTGTAACGGTCGTGTTATTGAAGAGTTTTAAAACAAGTTTTACACCAAAACTATATGGATGATTTAAGTTTCTACTTTTGTCCATTGACCCATCAATCAACCGAATAAGAAAACAAGTAAATGTGTTATCATCGATGCTTTGACCCTCCACCGCATACAAGTAACGCAAAATGTTGGGCATGTGAGTTAGAACGTTCACAACATGGGTTTGAATGGGAGGCACCAGAACTACTCGACCGATATAGCTCATTTCATATACCAACGCGAGGGTAAAAAGAAGTCCTCTCACAAAACTTAATTTGCCTAGGTTAATTTTTTTGGACGCTATCGTGTTTTCAAAAGACAGATAGACACTTTATGGGGTCTCCCAATCGCAATGAAGTGGACAGTGTTTTTAAAAATGTGTACATCCAAAGCCTTCGATGATGTATTGGCAATAACGATGGGACTTCTAATCCGAGTTTCCATGATTTTACATTTGTCTACTGACTTGAAACGGCATATTTTTATTATTCGCCGTACGTAACGTAGGTACTTGTTTCTTGCGACAAAATCCCAACAGTGCACACTGAATAGTTCACGCAAGACTAGATCGAATGTCAAAAAGCGGATGAACAAATTTGAGATCCATTACTGGGAATGTTGTAGGGAGCAGCCATTGTTTATTTGGATGTGGACTCCTCATTCGCGGCAGACTAAAAGTCTTCGGCTTTCAACACGTTACTTAAAGGACTATTCACTTAAGAGTGACCAACTACCGACGAACGAACGAATATTCGCAAGGTCCTTTGAAATGAACACTTTTCATGGTCGCGGCAGTCCGCGAATTTCAGCTATCATTTCTTTCTACCAGCAATTTATAATTTGAGGTTAAGTTCAAACGAATGTTTTATTCGCTAGTTTGTGGTGGGACGCTGTTTAATGATGTGGATTGTGAATAAACTTTGAAAATTTGAGCCGAGGGTGTTTTGATTCGCGGCAAAAAGTTGGGAATTCCAAATTTCGTTGAATTGAATTGAATTTTGATTGAAAAGAAAAAAAACTTAAGTTGATATTGTAGTGTGGATTGAAAAGTACTACTTATTGACCACGAACTTATTCGACGAAACTTCGAAACTGCGAAACTTCGAATCTCAACGAATGGTGAATGGTCTAACACGAAACTAGTACATTCTCGATTGTTCCGGTTGGAGTATAGAATATTCGAGAAGCTTTAGTGGGGAGTACTTATAAAAAGGGTTGCGAAATCCGACGAGACGACAGTTTACCTTTAAACCGTGAAAAGTAAAGTTCGAATAGTATCGGTAGTGATTTAAAATAAGTGGAAAAGATTGTAATAAGTGGAAAAGTTGATTTCAAGTGATATTGTCTTGTAATAAAAGTGATTTATTAAAGTTTTGTAAACAGAATAGTGTTTTATCTTTTCGAATCCCAACCGAATGTTACAATATATACAACTGATGCTGTCGCTCAAAGGTGCAATCGTTTGGGGGTTGGCACGCGTGCCAATCCCAATGTTCGCCCTATATCAACAATCGCATCATATCACAAATCAAGAAAGAGTTAAGCTTGCCCATAACTTAAGAAGGCAATTGAGTAGCAAGGCATTGTCAAGAAATGCAAACGAGACTCTATAATATAATACCCTTATCACCCTAGTCCTGCTATATAGTGCAGTGGCATTAGCGAATGCATCTTCACCAGTTTAAGTAAGTAAGTAGGTGGCGCAACAGGCGGTAGACACCCTAGGCCTAGCTTCTCGCAACCATTCGTTTGTGTGAGTTTCTATTTTTGGGACGAATGGAAGGGACCTACAATTTTATGCCGATTCCGAACGGCTTTACTGAGAAGCTTTTTCAGGACAGTTATACTCTCGGATGTTTGTCAGACGTTCGCGAGAGGTGGCGCAGTAGAAAAAAACACTAAGATGTAATTTGTGTTTTTCCGGAGATCGAACCTGGGATCCCTCGCACAGCAGTCCAGCACACTAACCACTGCGCTACTGCGCCCACATCTTCACCAGTTTAGGTAGTTTAAAATACACAACTCTTCTAGTGATTTTCTGTTCCGTTTGTGTTGACTGGATTTGTAAAAGCAGATTTAAAAGCGAACTCAACGAACTGTACCCCGACTTGTCGCCTCGCCAAGTCAGAAGAGTGCGAATCAGTCCTCTAAAATGGCTAGGATATGTAATGCAAATGGACACTAACACTCGTCTCTATTCAACGAATTTATTTTGTTGTATATTGTTTCGGTGCAAATCTTGAAGAAAATGGGTCTTTGCAGAGTATGTGAAAATGTTACGTATACACCCTAGTACTTTTTTTTCATAAATGCAGAATAAACATTATATGTGAACACAGTTGTGTTCTATTGTGTGAGCACTTTCAAATGTCAGGCGAACATCACAGAGTAGCATTGATGATTACTTAATTTATATGTTCGAATATGGTTTTCGATTGTAGGTCCTTTTGGTAAAAAAAATATTTTCCTTCATACAAAAAACTGTTTAATTGTGTACCTAGGTCTATCAAATCAAAGAATAACCGACACACTAACGTTTTCAAGACACCAACTCTGGCTAAGTACGGTACCTTAGGTGCTCGAGTGATACTCGCACTTGGCCAGTTTTTTTTTTTTGCATACAGACAAATCGATATGACAGATGGGAGTTTTAAAAATAGACATAAACCATCATTTAGCAAAACTTTTTAGTTATGTCGTTTTCCATTGGTAATCCAGAATCGTCCGGAAGCAATCCGAACGCTTCTAAAAGCGTTCGATTGGCACTCAACTGACAGTTCTTCTACTGAAAAGAAGAGAAATTTGCTTCTGGATTTGAATTCAGAATCGCGGAGAATTCTTCCGGACGCTTCTGGATTACCAATCGAAAACGACATTAGACTGCACTTTTGCGAGCGCTCCGGAGCGTTGAAATTCATTCGGTCACTCTAGCCCTCTCAAAGCCCCGTACTGCTGTATAGTTCGCCGCCGTTATAGAGTCGAGCGACTGTGATCTGTCTTCGTGGTTCTTTAGCGTTGGTTAGGATAGGTTAGGTTAGGTTAGCAATTATCCATTACAAACGGAGTAACTCACTTAGACCATAAAATCTCCCATATATTATTCCTGGGGCCTATAACACAACATGACAAGTCGACAAGTCTTAATTCACTTGTCCAACTATGCTTGTCCGACAAGTACAAAATAATTCTGTAACAGAACGTAAACCGTTGCACTTGTCAAAAGAATTAAATTCCCTCGACTTGTCGGCATTCTTCGACGAGTGTTTAACATGTGAAGATAACAAAAATCACGGCGGACAAAAAAAATGTTTAAAAAAAAAATAAGAGAGGAAAAATATATTCTTTTTCGTGCTTTCTGTGATGTCCTAACAAAAGGAAATATATGTGCAAAATGGAAGGAAATACACAGCCTGGCAAAGAGCCTAAATATTGTTCCGCAAAATAAGAATTGGACTTATTGGACGCATACATTTGCAACTGAATTAAGGGACTTATATTTTAATTATATGTTATATATTATTTTATTTATGTATTTGTATTCTGATTTTCCAAAGGTATTACATTAAAAATGCACTTGTCAGCTCTTGACAATATCCAAATCACCTGTCCTAATTGAACCACAGTTCTACAAGTGTTTCTTGACACTTGTCGTGTTCTGTTACAGAAAGAGGGAAATTATATAATTTCCCACTTGTCATCTTTCATCGCGACAATTGTCGAAGTATTCACGGACTTGTCGTTTTGTGTTACACAATTTTTTACAAGTTGTCCAAATTCACTTGTCCTACAACTACTTGTCGCGTTGTGTTACAGGCCCCTGGAGGAACATATACCAGTTTTGGTATTGATGTGTCCTAATAATTGATTTCTATGTTTTCGTGTGTAATTTTTCGTTTCATCTTTAATCATCTTTAACCAAGGAAATTCCGATGTATGGAAATCTTCATTTCTGACGTATCGCGGTGCATATTGACCTCTAGTTTTGCTGTGGTTGTTAGTAAAAACTTTTCGTCAATCCCGGGTTTTCGTTATGATGGTCGGGTGAAGCCTAGCACATCATAGTGGTGGCATAACAGTGTTGCCATTTGACCTCTAGGCTATAGCTATTCTTCCAATAGTATACTCATCATAAGACATCGAGATACAGGATCGGCGTCGTTGTCTTCTCGGCGGGCTTGGATATTCAGAATACAGTCATATTGATGATTAATGAATATTGAAATGTCGAACCGCGTGCTTTCTATACATTCCGCAAAGGGCAAAGTCAAATAGCCTAAGCTCATTACCAGACGTGGTTGCTGGTCAATTAATATAGTCTACTTTCACATCATATTTAGTACATTTTAGCCTTTTACTCTGATCGTCGTATAAATCACTGGCAGTGTTGTAATTTTCCATTGCGAAGGCATGAGCGCGCATTAGGCTAATTTTGCAGATAGCCAAAAACGTTAATGATGTATAACAATGTTCGCTGGTTAAGAAAAATGTTCGTCAAGATTTTCACAATTTAAAGAGATATCGGAAACGCTTCAATTTATTATGTACCCTGGTATGACATCCTTTGATAAGTTGAACTTGTCCAGATTTGATTGGTTGAAAATTGAAGAAATTAAAATACACCAACACACTTAGACCAGTATAGGTCCATTGTGATGCCACGAAGAAGGATCTGAGATCTCCCTACTAGTTGAACCATTTTGAGGTCTTTATAAAGCGTAAGAGGCTTCTGATGTCTATGCTTGTCAGTCGTTGTAATGGAAGGCTCCTAAGTAGAGCTTCCTTCTGCGGGAGAGAACTGGGCAGGAACAAAGAAGGTGAGGGATAGTTTCCTCCTCTTCCTCGTCCATGCAGCTTCTACAAAAGTCGTTTGCAAAAATGCCCAGCCTTGCGACATGTTTGCCTATCAGGCAGTGTCCAGTAATGACACCTATTATAGTGCCGATATGCAATCTGTTGAGAGAGATCAATTTCTTAGAGCGTTTCAAATCCAGCTTAGGCCAAATTTGTTTTGTCGTTAGACAAGTGGTTAAACTTGTCCACCTAAGATTTGTACTCTCGATAGCATTCAGCTTGAATTTTTGTTTGCGAGTAGCGATTGGTATCCCTAGGGTGTCTTTATCCGGCAGAATGGGTTGAGTTGCTCCTATTCTAGCGAGTTCATCGGCCTTACAATTCCCTGGAATGTCTCTATGCCCCGGCACCCAAATTAGGTGAATGTTGAACTGTTCGGCCATCTCCGTGAGAGACGATCGGCAGTCGAGGGCTACTAGAGAATTTATAGAGATCGAATCCAAGGATTTGATGGCTGCTTGGCTGTCCGAAAATATGTAGATATCCTTAACGGATATGACGTTTTTCTTGAGCCAGGATAAGACTTCTTTAATCGCCATAATTTCCGCCTGGAACACGCTACAGTAATTTGGTAGACGGAAGGAGAGCTTAAGATAAAGACTTTCGGAGAAAACACCCCCACCAACTCCATCATGGGTTTTTGAGCCGTCAGTATAGAAGTGAACTGAATCATCTTCCGGGAAGGTATCATGCAAGCTGCCATTTGCTTGCTAAATATGTCAAGGGGTAATAGATGAAACAATATGTCTAGTGCCGCCGAGGGTGTTGTTCTTAGTGCACCGCTTATGCACATACAAGCTGTGCGCTGGACCTTGCTTATATGGTCGCGGTTTGTGGCCCTATAACCAAATTTAGACTCGAATTTTGGGTAAAAGTCGAAACTAAATTATATTGTGTGCCAATAACCTATTTATTTTCGACTTTAAGCTAATCGAGTCTGTAACAGTAACTTTCAATTCTCAAAAAAGTCGAGCCTAATGTCGTTTTCCATTGGGACCATCAGATTTTTATTTCAGATCTCAGATTTTTCGTGGCGAATGGAACATGAAAGCAGATTGATCTGCTTTTGTAAAGGTATTAGTGCGTTATTTGACAGTACATCAGCTGTGCAAATTGTTTTCGTTTGGCGGTGCAAAAATACGAAAAATATGAACTAATATGGATATTCATTTTCTTCTTCTGACGACGAAGAATCGAGATCCATAGATAACGAAGAAGAAAAAGAAGATGGCGAAGATGATAGTAATTGCTCCAAAATTAAGTCCATGTCCATTATTTACGTTTTTGTTCTGAATAATTGCTTTTCACTCCCTATTGTGAGTGTCGATAGTTGATCGATGATCGACAATTGTCGATCGATAGACAAATTAATGTGTTTGTCGATTGCGATTGATATTTGTCGATTTGACAGTCGCTTGTAGAAGTGACAGAATTTTGTGCGTACGAATAGCTAAAATCAATCGACAATTGTCGTGACGATCGCTGATCGACAACCACAATAAGGGCGTCAGTTTTCCATCCCATATTTTAAATTTTCATTTGAAGTTATTTGGGCAGCAGTGATTTGACTAAATTATATAGTTCATAGTTAGAAAGATTTTGAAATTGTTTAGACGGTGGAAGCATGGAATCTGTTTTTGTGTTAAGTAAAACGGAAAATATTCACTAAGCAATGGGAATGTTTTCTTTTCTCATTCTGGTGTTTGTGGTTCTTGTTTTGTGAAACGTCTTATTTTAATCATCGCGAAATGCATCTATAGAGTATGATTAGGTACCTACAGAACATTTTTCGTCTTTTGCAACCTATAGGAGATGGACACGCTTGAGAATGTTCAAACCACGAAATGTGCTTTGTACCTTTAATTCCAAATATGTATGTAATACCCACATAATATTATCTGCGCCCTTGTTCCTGTTACAAACAAATTGTGTAAATCTATTGAGGAAATAAATTATTCAAAACATTTCATAAAAAAATGATTTGCGCTCGAATAAAACTGTCAGTTTGCGAAAATCGTGTTAGATTTGACTCATATTGTACTAGAATATTCTAATGTAATTTTTAGTACATCTTTCGATTAATTTGGTGGCACGAGTACGATAACTATGGCGTCAAAAATTTATAACTGTATTTTGTAGAGGGCGGGGTCTATCTGGCTTCGTTTAGGCGGGAGGTGCAATTTAAAAAAATAATACTTAAAATGAAAAAACAAAAAAAAAGAAAAACAATGGCAACACTTATCTACAATAAACGACTATGGAAGCCAGGAATATGTTCTTTGATATTATTTTTAAATCAAGTTATATTTGAATAGTTTTTTTAAAAAAATGATTTCAAACTTCAAATTGAAGTAAAAAAAATAATAAAAGTAGTAGATATGCTGATTTTTTCAATATTGAGGAAATAGATACTTAATTATTTATTTATAGTTTTTACTGCCCAAATCAATTCTTAATAGAAGACTGTAAAACCAAATTTATGTATGGCTTCTAGTTTTTCAGAAAATGGAAAATTACTTAGAGTACACCATGTACACATTTTAATGTATTTTTTTAAGATAGACCACCCTTCCCATAGTAAAAGGAGCTTTGTTATGTAGGTATTTAAAAAACCGTTATACATTTTTTGCAAGTAAGTTATCGTACTTTTCCCAAATTATTTGTTGTATGACATTTCGCTTTACCTTTACCTTTCGCTTTTTTGAAATGTATGAATATGAAGGAATACGATTTTGTCCGTTCATACTCACCCCTATCGGCAATTCCGAGGAAAAAATGTTTCCCCCGAATATTTTTTGTTCCCGGGAATTAAATCTACCCATCGTGAATTTCCATCGGAAAGTTTTTTCCCCGGGAATCAGAAAAGTAGTTTCGAAAATATGTTCAAATGGTTTGACAAGAGAGAGAGTAGAGTTTAAAAAAAAAAAAAATTAGTATTGATATATTATGAAGTGCGCATTTTTTATTAGCGATGGAAGAGCATAAGGAAGTGGAGATTGAGAGGGCTCGACAAAGATTAATAAGAAGAAGCTTAAGGGATGCATCTATACTTTAGGTATACCACAAGCATTGTAACTGTAAGCAGGAACTAAAAACCTTTCTTAACATCCTGTAGTTTTAACTAATTTTCTTAGATTCCATAAATACTACCGAGTGAATAAGCAAATAATGAGTTTCCCCATTAATTAAGCTAAGCACACGTTTGCGCTTATTTTGCAAAAGGCGGCTATCAGGTTGGAGAGGGAAACGACCACGAAGTTGGATTAGGCCAATCATCTAAGTATTTTCGTTTTTTCTTTGTATATACACTGCCGCTCACTTGAATAGGAACATGATTATTTTCTGGTGTTTTTTGTTTTTGTTATTCTCTTTTCACCGATATCGGTCATTACGCTTTGCCTTTCGAAAGTAACGATTATTAGGCTATTGCTAGAAGAAAGGAAGTAACAAAAATGATTACCGTTACGATTTATTAGTGGCTTGCAGTCAATATACACAAAAATAATGCAGTTTTGTTGGCTCATTAGAATAAGAACAGATAAAATTGTATCAGTTTATCGCAAATTTTAAAAGTGATTGGATCTGCTAAAATTGTTTACAGTAGTAATTAGTACTTAATTTCGATTTCTGTGCATAATTGGTCGAAGCAGTGCATTAACGACGGAGGAAAAGGCAAAAGTTTCCGCATACAGAGAAATGAAGTTGACATACCGAGAAATCGCAAAAAAAATTGGAAGGAGCTCTACTGTTGTATACAATTTTCTTCAATATCAGTCAGAGTATGGGAAAAACATGAAGGGACGTACTAAAAAAGCAACTTCAGAAGCTGACAGAAGGGCAATAATCCGAGCAGCCTCAAATTCACACCAGTCTGCATCGAAAATCAAATCCAATTTGGCAATAACAGCAAGTGTTTCAACCGTTAAACGTGTTATTCAGAGTGCTAATCACCTAAAAAGATTAAAACTGAAAAAAAACCACCACTGAATGCTGCCCGCAAGGAGGCCCGATTGCTTTTTTCTAGAAACTGTATGTCCTGGAATTCGGAATGGAAACGCGTTGTATTTTCAGATGAAAAAAAATTCAATCTGGATGGGCCAGATGGATACAACTTTTATTTTCACGATCTGCGTAAGGAAGAACATTTTTTGAATCGCCACCATAGTCGCGAAGGTGGTGTTATGGTTTGGGGAGCGATATCGTACTATGGATCCTGCGAACTTCAGTTTTTGACTTCAAAAATGAACGCATTGGCTTACAAAGGCGTACTAGAAAAGGCATTTCCCGAATTGGGGAACGTGTTTGGACCTTTGAAGTGGTACCGCCCGAACTGTTAAGACTTGGATTCAAGCCCAGAACGTCGATTTACTGGAATGGCCTCCATATTCACCAGACCTCAATATTATTGAGAATGTTTGGGGATGGCTAACTAGAAAAGTCTATGAATCTGGAAGATAATTCGATAGCAAAACATCACTAATAGCTGCTATTAAAACTGCCTGGTCTGAACTTTCACTGGACTACATTAAGAATCTTTATGACTCAATGCCTAATCGCTTGTACGAGGTCATATCAGCAGAGAGAGAATAGAAAAAACAAAAAATCCCAGAAAATAGTCATGTTCCTATTCAAGTGAGCGGCAGAAATTGTTTTTACAAATTTCTTGACAAGCTAATTTTTGCGTATTTTTTATTAGTATTTTTTGTAACTGTTCGTTAGTAGATATATTAATAAAAAGAAATTTATTAAAAAAATTAAGTAAAAACATCAAAGAAGCTCTTTTGTTTTATAAAGAAACTGTCTAAATTACCAGTTTTTTTCCTTTGTAAAAACAATTCCTTGACAAACTGTATATAGACCACCATTGTCGGGTCTCTTTTCGTCTCCTTGTTTTGCAAGGGAGTCCGCCTTTTCGCTGTCGTCGATCCCTATGTGTCCTCGTACCCAAGTGATGTTGTGATGGTTGTCTGCTCCATGCATCTAATCACCGCCTGGTTGTCCAGTGCTATTAGGATATTTTTTCCTTCCACCTGACTCTCAAGCAAGTAATCCAACGCATGCAGCAAAGCAATTATCTCAGCCTGGTATACTGAAGTGTGTTTCCCGAGGCTAATGTGTCGGGCTAGTTCCAGATCTTCTGAAAAGATTCCGGCAAGAATAATCCGAAGCGGTTTTGTATTTGTTGTGTTTGACCTTCATTAAAACTGACAATATGCATTATTTTTTCTAAATATTTTGCGGAAAAACACTTACATTGTTGCTCTTTAGCTAAAGTTCCCAGACGAAATGCCAGCGGAATATTTCGGGGAAAATTACGATAATTTGCCCTCGATCTTGAAATCGAAGCCGACACACACTCTATAGTGTGTCGGCTTATATTCTCAAAAGATATAAAATCTATTACAAATATGTCACAAAAAATCTATTACTATTATGACCAATTCACTTAAATGAAATAACCCGGTATTTTGAAATTATTGTGAATGCCAACATAATCGTGTAGTAAACAAAACTGCTAAATGTCAAGCAAACGACAAAACTTTAAGAGAACTGTCAGACAAGAAAAAAGCATAAACTCAACTCGCTGATTGTAAAATTTACAATTTGTAATTAAATTCTTAAAAATCCAATACATATTTGCATCATGAAATAAATAAAAAAAAAGTTATGGAAGCAACTGGAGACCAATTAATTTTAGCCACTGGTGGCTATGACCATACAATACGTCTTTGGCAAGCCCACACAGGAAATTGCATTCGGACCATTCAATTTCATGAATCCTCGGTAAATACATCCATTACACTAATGAACTTAAATTTTTTTTAACGAAATTCAATTGTAGCAAGTTAATGCATTAGAGTTTTCGCCGGACAAAAGCATGGTAGCTGCATGCGGCTATCAATGCGTGCGAATGTACGACATGGACTCTAACTTCAACAATCCTTTGATATCTTTTGATGGTGCACAGAAAAATGTCACTCGTCTGGGCTTTCAAGAAGACTTCAAATGGATGTTCACCGCTGGTGAAGATTGTCGTGTGCGTATTTGGGACATGGACATGTCATATGGTTATAGTACACCTTCGTGTTCGCGTGTTTTCGATTGTCAAGCGCCCATTAATGCTGCCTGTTTGCATCCCAATCAAGTGGAAATCGCTGTCGGTTCTCAGAGCGGTGGAGTTTTCCTCTGGGATGTAAAGTCTGAAAACCACGATCAGCTTGTGCCTGAAGTAGATGCCTCTATTCAGGACATCGCTATAAGCCCTAATGGAATGTATCTAGCAGCCGTAAATAACAAAGGAAACTGCTACATTTGGACTCTTTCCTCGTCGAGCAATCAAAAACTTAGTACCTTGCAAGCGAAACAGAAAATCTATGCACATAAACGATACGTCCTTCGTTGTAAGTTCAGTCCTGATTCAAGTCTGCTCGTTACTACATCAGGCGATGGAACTGCTCGTATCTGGAAGGCAGATGATTTCCAAATGTGGCAAGAATTATCGGTCGAAAACTACTGGATATGGGATGCAGAGTTTAGCGCAGATTCGAAGTACTTGTTTACCGCTTCTTCTGATGGTATTGCCCGACTATGGAAACTGGAGACAAAAAATCCCGAAAGAAAGTACATTGGCCACACCAAAGCGATAACAGCGCTATCATTCAAAGACGAAATCATTTCCGAGTAGGTAGATGTCGTAGGGTTAACATAATATAAATTTCATTGAATAAAATGTTTTATATTATTTATAACACAATCACTTTTGACTGTTTCTGCAGCATATTTAAAAAGTTGTTGTTTCTTCTTCTGTTTTGGCCAAACCCAAGTTAAGAAACGGCAAATTGCTTTCAAATTCAGCTAAGACTCGCAAAGTAATTTTAAATTGTAGCGTACATTTCTAGAACTGTCTGTGGACAGATATACTCTGGCAATGATCGTAAAGAGAAAAGAATCTGCCTGGAGTCGGAGTGATACAAGATTAGGAGGA
Source organism: Cheilosia scutellata (assembly GCA_955612985.1). NCBI lineage: Eukaryota > Metazoa > Arthropoda > Insecta > Diptera > Syrphidae > Cheilosia > Cheilosia scutellata. Next base: position 62,751,024 of record OY015313.1, read on the forward strand.
TGTAGATTTTTCTAATTAAGCGTTTTTCCCAACTCTTTCTGAGGCTTCGGTACTGACAGAAAGAATTGCATCTCGAATTCAAGTTGACGAAACGAGATTTATTCTTTGTACTGATGTGTTGAATCGTAAGGTAGACGTATAGGCGAATACGTAAGGTACTGAATGTCGAGCAGATACTTCTCTGCACGGAGCGCCACATGCGTCGATAGTTTGTTCACGTCAAACGGATGCCGCCATCCCGGCTCAATAGATGTGCTATGGAATCGGTGCGATCTGGGAGGTATCGTCTAGGTAGGCGCAGTGTGGGATGGTTGGATAAAAACGGATATCTCTCCTTTACCACTTACGGGGTGACGGAAGATCAAGAGTTAAGGAGGGTCTTCATTACGTCCTACGCCGCGACCCTTTTATCGATAGGCGGGACATTGGAAATAATGATAATGATCACACTGACTGTCCAGTGATATTACTAGATTTAAGGGCCGAATCGTCGATGTTATTAAAGAGGAATAACTTGTTTTCTAAATCTCTGATAGATTGTCTTCATTGAGAACCAATTTAGGCTAGTATTTCTCACTAACAGTGACATTGAGCAGTTGTATTTAGTGCCAATTTATTTACTAAGCTGATGCGCCCTTACTTCAAAGCATCTGTAGAATATATTTCCAATCCGCACAGCTTAAGCCACCATGCTTAATACCTACAGTAACCAACGGGCCAAGTCCATTTGCCCGTTCCGTTAACTTTAGTTAGCTTGCCCTCTTATCTCATTTCCTAAAATGACCATGCTTTCGTATTAGACCTGAAACTACAAAAACTCAACACTGTATAACTTTACCTTCTGAACCCAGCTTATAAGTTACAAGCTGCTCATTTTTTATTACACAATACATACTCACATCTCTTTTTTTAAATAAACAAAATAAAATACTAAATATTAACAGTGCAAAATGGAATCATAGAATTTAGTCGACGTAAGCAATACCCTTTGCAACGATTGACTCCTTTATTGGGTCTGGGTCATCGCCGAGCTTGTAGCCCACAATGCATGTTACATCCACATCGGCCTTAGTTGGATTCAATACTAGCATTACTTGATTGATTGGCGTCGGCGGTCTAAAAGGCTTTATTCCAGGCATGTAGTCCCCAGTCGCACACAACAATCTAACTTTGCTTGGCTGAAAGAAATCTGTTTTGGAGATAGCTGTGAAATATAATAAAAATCAAATACCTTTCGTACACTTGCGTCAAATTGAAAACTAGTGACGGGTAATTTGCTTTGATTCGTAACCGAAACCACAATCACCGACACATTCGGACTTGGTCGATTTGATGTGAAGTTTAGCGTGATCTTGATATCATCATCAAGCAGTAGTTTCTCAGTGGTAGGGCTTACGTCATCTAGCTCTACATGAATATCGGCCAAATGGACCACTGGCAGACTTTGCTCCTTCTGAACGGGTATGTCTGATTTCTCTAGCTGCGATTCTTCGGAAATTACAAAATCTTTCGAATTGTCATCGATGGTATTGTTGCCAACTTGTTTATTGGTTTGAATCACTACATCAATTTTATGGTCAATTTTTTCTGGGATTACAGAATCTGCTGAAACTTTGGGCAACACCGCCGACGGCTTAGCTGAATTAATTTTAATTTTCTCTTTCGCCAATTCGTTAAGTGTTACTTTTTCTGGTTCTCTAAAAAATATCAAAAAAAAAATCGTCTTCGAGCAAAGAAACGAATTTTTGCCATACTTACTTCTTGAAAGTCCGTAACCTCTCTGAAGTTTGCAAACTTTCCTTTAACAATTCCTCGCTAAGAATATCAATGTCTTTCAGTCTACTGGAATCATATTTGAGTGTTTCATTTTCTTCGATTTTCTCCAACTGAATCGGTTCAGATGAAGGAATGGTGGTGGGTTCGAGAAGATCCATGCTTTCGAAAACAGAGTGATGTATTTTTGAAGTTGTGGTATTGTATTTTCCAAAGATTTCACTAAGTTCATCAAGTGGACTTAGGCTTTCAGTTGGATTACAAACATCTGCTTTAATTGGTTGAGCAAGCATGCCTGATAAGAGATCAGATGCATTTACAGTTGTTGTCGGTTGTATGGGCAATTGTTGGGAAGCACCCGAATGCGAAGAGTTGTCCTGGAATTTAGCAGCTTTGTACCGTTCTATTACTGCCTGCAGGCGATCGTTGATTTCCAAGGTTTCCACTTTAAAAGAGAAAAAAAAAATGCCATCACTAAAAGAAAGCTAGTGACTATGAATTGAAGTAAAAGCCGACCTTCTAAAACCAGTTTTCTAATAACTTGATATTAATTCACGTATTGAGGAAATTTGCATTAAAGGCAATCACAGACTGTTTCTACAACCCCTTCGACAAAACCTAAGCAAGTCAGAATTGTGTGGAGACATTTCAACGAAAAAATAATTCAAATAAATGTTTGTTGACCAGGTTGAATAGGGTGTGAGTTCATCACAGTGGACTAGGCACCATATTTGGCCCATCGCCATCGCCCATGATCTGCTGAGCTTTAATAATTCTACAGATTTTTTCCGATCTAGCTTAGGCCACAGAGCCTTTGAGGCCCTGTGACCTACTATATTCGACCATATTTGGTCTGCCCTATTTTTAATTTTCTTGGCCACGGCTATTCGTGGTCTTATGCCCTCAATAGTTTCAATTTGTGGAAGATCTGCTGTTTTTGGCCAGAAGGTCAGCCCTTTCGTTACCCAACACAATACCTTATCTTTCAGTAGAAGTTAAGTTACATTTGCATAAAATTCTATGAGGTTATCAATTATGTTATTTTTAAATATGTTCCTGTAGTTCGTGTTAAAAATAAGGTTGAGTCCTGTCCTTGGGGCAACGAAATTACACGCAACCTAAAAACGCAAAAAAAAACCGAGCTTATAGGAAATGGCGTTGCAGTTTGGCGGATGAGGACTACTTTTTGTTCAGAAGGCTAAAGTCTGAGTTGAAAACATCTCTCTACCAACCATTCCTTGTGTATTTAAATGAAATACAGAATAATCTTGTTTCGAGGCCAGATAAATTTTGGAAGTTTATTAATTCTAAAAACAAAAGTGATGGTTTTACAGCCTCACTCTCTTTTAATGGACATGTCGCGGATTCTCTCGATATTATTTGCAATAATTTTGCTGACTTTTTTCAATCAGTATATTCGAAAAATTACTCGATGATTGATAAGAAATTTTTCGATTATATTGTAAGCAATCCTCTCTTTCAAAATTGATTGATTCTCTTGTTACGGAAAGATTAACACTTTCACTCGAAATGAAATCGGAAATGAATTTTTGTGTTCTACATTTCACTGTACATTTCGATTTCAAAATTTTCGGAATTGAGACAAAGTGAAATTGTGATTTCGAAAAAATTTCGGAGTTTCCGAATCGCTCGAAATTCAAAACACTGAAAACGAATTCACTCGAATTGCAATTTCGATTTCACTCGATTTCTGGAACCTAGCTGTAAATTTCTACTGTAATTCCCTCATTTGCAGTAATCAGCATAAAAAAAAAAATAAATAGGTGGCGCAACAGGCGGTAGACACCCAAGGCCTAGCTTCTCGCAACCATTCGTTTTGTGTGAGTTTCTATTTTTGGAACGAATGGAAGGGACCTACAATTTTATGCCGAGTCCGAACGGCAGAATTGAGAAGCTTTTTCAGGACAGTCATACTCTCGGATGTTTGTCAGACGCTCGCGAGAGGTGGCGCAGTAGAAAAAAACACTAAGATGTAATTTGTGTTTTTTCGGGGATCGAACCTGGGATCCCTCGCACAGCAGTCCAGCACACTAACCACTGCGCTACTGCGCCCACAGCATGGCTTTGTAAAAAAAGAGATCAACTGTAACCAATCTTTTGTTGTTTACGAACTTTGTAATCTCTGAAATCAGAAAAGGTAACCAGGTTGATGCAGTCTACACGGATTTCAGCAAAACTTTTGATCGAGTTGACCATAAAATTCTACTATATAAACTCACATAATTGGGATTTCCTATTTTCTTTTTAAAATGGCTTTTTTCCTTATTGGTAGATTTCAAATTGTAAAGTTTCGTAATAATATTTCGAAAAATATATCGGTAACCTCTGGTGTTCCCCAAGGAAATCATATTGGGACTCTACTTTTTATTCTGTTTGTAAAATTGACAAATTTGTACCTCAATGTTCTTTGTTATTGTTTGCGGATGACTTTAAGATTTATTTTCTGGAAAATAATTATAATTATTTATAAGTGGAACACATCCTCTCGTTCTCTGAGATTGCACAGGCTACACTGTGCTTGAGCTAGAGGAAACCTTGAGCATTCTAAACGGGGACAGAGGATGGGAAGTACTTTATAACTACGCTGTAAATGCACTACGCTACAGAAAATGTATAATCGAAGAAAACTTAAAAAAAAACAGTAAAAATTTCAACACAACAAAAGAAACCTTAAAATTTATTTATTAATTTATTTGTCAATCTGGTAGACGGCCTCGAGCCAAGCCATATACTTAGACTAAGTTTCTATTTAAATGAATTGTTTTTGTTTCTGAAATAAAGTCATTATTAACTATAACTTAAGGCGCTATGCTTGTGAGTTTTCTAACGTCTATGCTATTAAAACTTTGTATGTAGCTTTTGTTAGATCTTTGTTAGAATACGCCTCTATAGTTTGGTATCCGTACTATAGAATTCATATAAATAGAATTGAATCAATTCAAAAACGATTTCTAAGGTTTGCTCTTAGAGGACTTCCTTGGCTTGACTTAAGAAACTTACCCCCTTATATACAGTTGCGTTCATGAAAATAGCAGTGCTGCTCTACACAACTTGAACCAAATGAAGCGGTACTTTTACCGTTGAAAAATATAAGGATGCAAACTTTTTGTATAGAATGCAAAGAAGTGAATAAAAGTTTCAAAATTCCTTTACTTTCGGTCAAAATTTATTTACTTTTGACTATTTGAGAGAGATGCACTATTTTCATGAACACAGCTGTATCTAGGGTAAAATAGATAAGCTTAGAGTCACTAGAAGTTAGGAGAAATGGGCTAGAGTTGTGTCTGTTCATAGGACCCTAATAGGTGAGATTGACTCAATAGACGTTCTGAGCCTTCTCAACATAAATGCTCCATCTTTTAACCTGCGATGCACTAGATTTTTTAGAGTAGACCACTCTCGTCGCTCTTCCTCAATTAACGGCTTAATGCTATCGTAAATGCTAATTTCAGTTTAATAGATTTTAACTTGTCGATTTCCTCCTTAAAAATAAAATTACTTAATAATTTTCAGTCATAATTTATTTATTTACGTAGAGCAACAATGTACGTTTTTAAGGGCCCTACACACGATCAATATTACTTGACAAGTATCATTGACGATTTTTTTCATCAAGTAACATTGATGATAAATCGCCTACACACGTATCAATGAATATTGACAATGTTTTTGTCTGAATTATGTTCAGTCATTTCAAATATATGAATAAGGATGGATTATACTATTATACATAATTTTTATCTGCTTGAACTGCTTGCAGCCAGCGTATGTATTAATATTAAATGAAAATAAATCGAAAAGGTATAAAAAAAAGGGGGTTATCTACTGAAACGACAGTTTTATGGAGATTGTTAATTTTGAAGGACTGGAAGTGTATTAAGCCATATGAGCGCCTCATTAACACACGTTTTGTAGCTAGGTACTGGCAGAAACTTAGAGCACTTAACACTTCTATCATTTCAGAGACCTGACGTTCTATTGTCGACCATTTTCGTAAATTGGACATATTTTCACCAAGGTTACCATTTAAAAAATGACAACATTGACAAGTAACATTGATGCACCCTACGCACGATCAATTAAAATTGTCAATTAAAATTGACGAAAACCAAAACAATTTTGGTTTTCATCAATGTATCAATGTTACTTGACGAGAACATTGAAGAGCATACAAACGATCAATGTTGCTTGAATGGTGAGTCATTCAAGTAACATTGACAAGTAACATTGATCGTGTGTAGGGCCCTTAAGCCACAATCACATTCAAGAAAATTTTAAAAAAGTACACAAAGTTAACAAAATAATATTTTTTCTCCTTTCATCACATAAACTACTTTCTATCATTCCGTTTCATTTTTATCAAAACAAATTTTTTTAAAGCTCAAGGGGCTCTGAGCTTTCACATTTTGCAAGCTCGAAAAACCAACACACACTAAAAATTGTTTTCATAAGGTTCGTTCGGGTACTTTTTTGCAAACGTAAAATTATTAAAACTTTGCTAAGAAACTGTGCGAATGCGACCACGTACTGAGTAAATTGAAAAAAATGAGAGAGAAATCCATTTCCCCTCTTTTCATTTTTTCGTAATTTTCTACTCGCGGAATTTCGACTTACTGAAAAATGAAAAAATGAAAACTGTCATCTAAGTGGCAGTTTGAAAAAGTTTGAAAGTTTGAAAAATAACTCTTTTTATTTTCGTCTTCAACGATGTCGGAGGAAGAAATTGTAATTGAATGTTCTCCTAGAACATATCAGCGCATTCAAAATGGTAGGTTTAATAGGTATTTTAGCTTATAAAAAATTCAAATCCAACTTATTTTATAGATTCTGCCGTTAACGTTTATTTTTTGAATGTCGAAATGACATTTCTTATGTCGTTTTCCTTTGGTTTCACTCGAGGATTCACTCATTATGAAATCCAATGGAACAAGAAAACTGCTTCTGGGCGACTACACTCACGTATTGTTGAAACGTCAAAAATTACTGTATGGCTGCTGCCAACTGGCTTGTATAAAATACATAAAATGCACTTGTGTAAGTGCTCCTCGAGTGGATTCTGACTTGAAATCGAGAAGCGAAATTCTCTCCTCAGAATCGACAGAAGAGTATTTTTTGCGCCAATGGAACGGTTTCAGAAGTGATTTTCTTGATTCCGGGCGCTCCCGGACGCTTCTTTTTGCCCAATGGAAAACGACATTAAACTTTTTGTAAGAAAACCGGTCAGGTACTTCTCTGGAATTTGAGAGATTTCTCTCTCGATTTTTGAGATTTGACATTTTTCATTTTTCTACGCTGAAAGTACACGAACGAACCTATAATCTCACCAGCAGATAGCTCTGCAAGTCAACTATTTTGGGGAAACATACCTTTTTATTTACAAAAGCTTTGTCTCGAACGTCAAAAAAAGAAAAGCAGCACTGTGTCAATTGAGTGTTTGAATTTTGAATGCAAATCCTAATAGTATTCGTGATATTGCGCTAATGGGAGTTGAGCGGAAGGGCATTGAGAAGTGTTATCTTATCAGCTTTTGTTGTGCAATTCAATTGGAACCACTGTGAATTGTAGGTACACATTGCTCCTTGACAAGAGGCCGAACTACATCGCAATTAATTCTACGTATTTGGTCATTGCTTCAAATGAAGAAGTCCTACTCTAGGAGTATCACACTCCAAAGGTAGTTCTAGATACACCAAACTGTTACCGGCATTCGGCACTGTAGAGTTCCACTAATATTCAAGGAGTGAAAGGGAGAAAGGAAACGGTTTCACATTGACGAAACATTTAAGACCTGCATGTATGTATTCCGAGGAAATGACGCTGAAGAGCCCATAGCTTGTTCGGGATACATATGTTCTTTCGAGGACCTAGTAATTACAAGTTACATTCCTACACATGTTGGAATTGAAGACGCAAAACTGTTCATTGAGGATACTCCACATTCGAGGCTTTGGCGACTTCTGGCAGCAGCAGCTGTTGAAACTTATTTGAAACTAGGCGACTACAAATCCGCTGTAGACATAAGTGTAAACCTACGTCAATGGGGCCAAGCAGTTGACTTGGCTCAGCAGTACAAAATGCCACAAATAACACACAAATCACACACAAAACACGCTGCTCAACTGTTGCAGGAAGGGCGTCTGCCAGAAGCTGTTGAACTTCACTTTGGACGCTACTTAACTGCCGCTCACCTTCCGACCAAACTAGCCGAGAATGAAGTTAACAAGAAGGCGGACCTGTTGGAAATTAAGAAGTTATACGTACTTGTAGGACAAAACATTTTAGAAAATAAATTTTCACGTATTTCAACAAAATCATTTGACACTTATGAAAAATAAAAAAAATTAGCCTGCCATATTTCTTGACATCTTCCAAGTGTCAAGAAAGAGCTTTTAGGGAAAACTCTGCGGGATAGATGTCGCATAAATATGCGTGTGTTTTGATTAGTTTTTTCACTTTTCTAACTTTTTCAAGATTTTCCTGAATGTGATTGTGACTTTACTTTGTAATTTCCTAATTGTCCTATTTAAATTTATAATGTTATGACCTTATGTCTATGAAAGATTTTGTTCTTTGATGACAATAAATAAACAAATAAATTAATAAATAAAAAATAGTTGGCGCAACAGGTCCGTATAGGCAGCACTCGAGGCCTAGTTCCTCACAACCTTTCGTTTGTGTGAGTTTATATTTTTGGAGCGAGTGGAAGTGCCCTACAATTTTATGCCGAGTCCGAACGACTGAAGTAAACAAATGTTTCATGACACGTATACTCGTTTGTAAGACATTCGCGAGAGGTGGCGAAATGGAAAAAAAATTAAGATTTAATTAATAATTTAATTTAATTTAATTGCGATAAAAAATAACTCCAAGAAGAAACCAATTACATACGAAGGTATACCAAAGAAATGCTTCATATAATTAATGTACCATCACAACAACGAATTAACTATAAAATGGACACCGAAAAATGCGCACACATCTACAGACACCTGATAAACAAGCAACAGAAGAAGAAGGCAATGAGGACTCAGACGTCATAACTAACTTCATGTTTTGTGTTAGTCATAATATAACCATCATTGTGTACAATGTTTTAATTTATGTCCCATACAAGAATTGTGTAAGTTCATTAATGTACATATATGTTGATTGTTAATTGTATTGTCACACATTTTTCTTGACAGTCCCTGAAGATGACTTTCGAAGAAAGTCGAAATATCGGACACTACAATAAAGAAATTTAAAAATACAAAACAAGAGTATTTTTTAAATCAAGACCTATAGCCCGTTACAAAAACATATATATTGATAAAAAATAACTTTATTTGCAAAACTCATTTTCCTGGTAAGAATGGATAGAAGACATTGTCCGGTACCATCTGTATAATTATCATTTGAGTACATAACATGCAAAAAGCAATAGAGGGCTAGTAGCAATCGTGCGCCAAAAAATACCATAAAGCTAACTATTTTATAAATTTTGCTCAAATCGCCTAGAAATATGCATTCACAAATCGCTTATAGCTTTCTCTATACAAGCTTTTGTTTTTTTATTTACCTATTTTATATCTTATTTCCGGCGCGACATTACATATTTTCATTCTTCACTTTGATTAATTTATAATTGAGTGTAGGTACATAGTTAGTAAAAATAAAATTGCTACTGTATAATGGTGGATTTACATCACCACACCACGCAATTTTGCATGACTTCTGAGAGAAAGATCCGTTTTTCCACAGTCAAGGATAATGATGTGTAAGAACGAGACCACAAGCCTAACAGTTGAATTTAGGCCGCCATAACTTTTTTATAGAGATTTGTGTAGCCTTGACTGTAGGTAACGGATCTCTCTCGCTCTCTGAAGTCATGCAAAATTGCGTGTCGTGGCGATGTAAATCCAGCATAAAAGCTCCATTAAGTTAGGTACAAACACGATCTATGTGAATGGAGCCTCAAATCTAACTAAAATTATATTTCTGAAAAATGAGTCGTGTATCCGTAGGAAAAAGTTGGCAATTTATTAAAAAAATATTTGACACCGCTACAATGAAGCATTTGCAAAGATTTACTTATGTATGTGCGAGAATATCAGGCTTCTTTCAAACCATCCTTTCTTGGCCAAACGATAAAAAACCGGACGATTTAAAACCGTCTAATGTGAAAACGTGCATTAGGGTCGTACACGCTTTAAGGTGTAACGCATAACTTGCGTTACGGAAACACCTAGATTCATTGTTATTTGAACCTAATTTGTCATTTCAAACTTATCATTATTTATCAAATTATATTTATCAATATCGTGGCTTGAAAAGCAAAGAATATTTATCATTGACTCACCAATGAGGTCTTCATTTGTGCTATCGATTAGTTCCGGTAGTCGCTCCATAATGGGTATGTAGTTTTCGCATGACTCATACAATTCTTTAATAAGACTAAGAGAGTCGTCTTCGTCGCCTTTGTTATTTTTCTCATACGAATCAAGCATTTGACCCAGAAGAGCTGATGTGTTTTGGATTTCTTCGAGCTCAGTCTTATGTCGACACATTAATTCCACCCTTCTTGCATCCTGTGTAAGGCTCCTTAATCAATACAAATATTAAAGATTACATTACTGTCTTACCTGATTAACTCGAGCCTGAATCAATAGGTTTGCCCTTTTGAAATCTTCAGCATTTTGACTTTGCACCAATTTGCGGAACTTCTCTTCATCAGATCCCATTATATTGTCTTTTCTCACCGTGTTTACCACAGGAGCATGGTCATTGCCTTCCTTACGCAACAAATCGTAAGCTTCGCGAATTTTGATTTTATCCGGATATTCAGTTGTCCAAAGCAAAAGGCAGTCCATAATTTTTTCGCGTATCGGTGTCGGGGTTTTGTCTCCTTGATACTTTTTTGACACTAGACGTATCAAATCGTTTAAAAACCGAAATTTCGAAATTTCATCTTGAAAATTGCTCCCACACTTGGACATGCATTCTTCTAAAAGCTATTATAGGAGAAACAAATAATCATCGTTTTGCAACATGACTGATTTTACCTACCGCGAGAGCTCGAATAGATTGGGTTACATTCGGAGACTGAATTTTTGAAACAAGTAAAACAGTTGCTTTAGGGATTAAATTTGGATCATTTCGAACAGTCACACAAAATATTTGCACCGCAAGTTCATCGACATTTTCGTCAGTTGAACTTGTCGCCCGATCTGGAAGAATGTTTAGGAAAAAAAAAATTGGGAAATCCCCTTTACAGCAATACGTATAAAATAATATTGTGGGCAACTATTCTTACCAAGCATTGCTTCTAGGATATTGCTGTTTGAAAAAGCCATCAAGTTTTAGTATTTTGTAAATCTAAATAATGAATATTCGTTAATCTGCATCCAATAGGATATATTTTGCACTCGGGTAGTCAAAAGTGCAAATATTTGTTGGAAGCGAAAACATTTTGACAGCATCTGGGTTTGTTTGTTTTGAAATGAAATAAATACATCGGTGCAGTAGGTAGGTATTCGGCTCAACGTCAGAACCTCTAACTGTCAATAGACAACACTCAAATAACTAGATAATGTTTTTTTGGATTACGTTTCCACCAGAGATTAACTCCGAGGTTAGGATTAATTTCAGTAAATATCGAGAGTTTATCATGCAAACATTTATCTTGAAAACGATCAAGGTCTTCAGCTCGAGTATGTCAAGAATGTCATTATTTGTCAAAATTTTCTAGGCAGAGTTCCAATCCAAGTTGTCATCGTTGATAGTAAAAAAAAAAAAATGGTTGGAGCAACAGGCCCTGTTCTATATAGGCACCCTAGACCTAGCTTCTCACAACCATTCGTTTGTGAGTTTTTATTTTTGGGACTTTTTATTTTTTTAAACACCCGTTCATTCTACTTATGTCGATTTCCATTGGGCAAGAAAAGGCACTTCTTTTCAGATTCAGATCAGTTTTTCTGCTCTAGAAATCAACTGTCTGTCAAATTCGTTTTCCACTGGGCGGAAAAAAAAGTACTTCTTTTGCGAATCTCAATTCGAGAGCGAGATTCACACATACTTTCACTAATGCCAAAATAGGTGACATTTGTAAACACAAATTGCAATAAAAAAATTAGTTGATTGTCAAATAACACACCAACACAAATGCAAAAAAAAAGTAATTTCATGTTTCATTAGGGCAGGAAAAATCTGCGATCTGAGAGCAAAACGGTTAAGCCCAGGGAAAATCGACATACATTTATGTCGTTTTCCATTGGTCGTCCAGAAGAGTCCGAAAGCAATCCGAACGCTTCTGAAAGCGTTCGATTGACACTCAACTGACAGTTCTTCTACTAAAAAGAAGAGCAATTTGCTTCTGGATTTGAATTCAGAATCGCGGAGAGTTCTTCCGGACGGTTCTGGACGACCAACCGAAAACGATATTAATAAACACACCTTATATGATTCAGTTTCTCTAATCGAACACGCATATCCCATCTTGTGTTATCGCCCTAAGCAATGCAATACTTTGTTTTATTACGAATGTCAAAAAATTGTTTCAAAGCGTTTTGTGTTTTTACTTTTTACTAAAGTATTTTTTTTGCCTTGAATGTAATAATCATATAAGAACTTCGAATTGTTAATATAAACAATAAAATGACGGGCGTCGTGGATTGGAATAATTTGTGCTTAATCTGTTTGCAGAAAGGCGATAATTGTTGCATTTTCGAAAAGGACAAGGACTCAGACTTATCTATTGCGGACAAAATAATGAAATGCTCAGAACTTTTAATAAAACAAGGTAACGACCAGCCAGAAAACATTTGTCTGCAATGCTTAGACGACTTAAATATAGCGTTTAAATTTCGCCAAAATTGTGAGCACTCAAGCTCTATCATCTCAGCAATTCTCAGCAAAGGTAATCGTGAACTAGAAATAAGCGGGGTATGCATTAAAATACCAGTTAACATCAGCGTTAAGAAAGTACCATCTTTTGATGATTGTGTTGACGAGAAAATACCCATTGAAGAAATAATTAAGGATGAAGATGAAGAATCCAGGACAGATGAAGGTGAGCATTTCTACTCAACTGATTGTATGGAGACTATGGAAGTGCTGGACGACAATGATATTCCAGCTGAAGAACAGTCGACAGAGGTCCTGGAAAATGAGTTTGAAGAAATGGAAAAACTCGAACTTATGTCCGAACTTGCGGAATTAAGTGACCTAAAACCTTTGCCCAAATATAGGAAGAACAAATCAACACCAGAGGCACCGAAAAGGGGAAGAGGACGTCCTAAAAAGGTTTTCGATCGTGTCGCAGATGACAACTATTCATTACCAGAACCTGGAGAAATTACACTAAAGCGAAAAACTGAAAATAAACCTAACAAGATTTGCGAAATTTGTGGTAACAGTTATAAATATCAACACGCGTTAGATAGTCACATGAGGCGCCATAGAAACGAACGACCGTTCAAATGTGATTTTTGTGAGAAGGCGTTTGTTTCGGCAGTCGAATTACGGCGTCATATGCGAGTACACACCGGTCAAAAACCATACGAATGCCAGTACTGCGAGCGTCGCTTCTCCGATTTTGGTAGCCGGATCAAACACGAACGTACGCACACCGGCGAAAGGCCATATATTTGTTCAACTTGTGGCAAGAGTTTTGCTTATGCTCATGTCTTGACAGTTCATATGCGAACTCATACTGGCGAAAAGAAGTACATTTGTTCCGAGTGCGGAAGGGGTTTCACGAAAAAGCTATACCTTGATAATCACATGACCCACCACATTACGGAAAGTACGAATGAAGAATCCTATGAAACTTCCGCGGCAACAGCCAACATTCTTCAGGAATGTAAGGCAACAATCAATAGATACGTTGTTCTAGAAGATAACATACCAAAGACAGAAGAATGCGGCGATATCATCCAGGAAACTTATCATGAGTGATTACTGTGATGGAGAGTAACAAGCCAGTCTGTATTTTTCTAATGATAGACCTACGATCTAAATAAAAACAATTACGTTATTTTAGTTAAGATCTAATTGCTTTCTTTTAAGTCATTGTGTAAGCTTAAGATTGTAAATAAATTTTCACTAACCATTAGATATGGTATGTATGTACTCATTTTTTATTTCATGTGATGTGGAACTAGTTGCGCCTACCCGGCTTTGCCCGTTCTCAGGAATTATGCAGTTCAAATATGTTAGAGGCACTCCACCAATTTATTCACTTCATAAATATGTTTATGATTTGAAAATATGTTCTTGTTTATCACAATCAAAAGAAGGACGTGCCTTACATTTCATTTTAATTTCCTTAGTTTCAAAGAAAATCTGTAGATGATGTGGAGCCTCATTGAGAAGAGTGACTTAGCAAGTCAACCCAATTTCATACATCTTGCTATTACTAATGCCAGTTCCGGATGATGGTTTGTCTTCGGGAAGATGAAGGATGCGAGAAAAAGTCTACTCTCCACCTGTACCCTTCTGAAAGGCGACTGGTGCAGAGCAGAATCTAAGAAGATAGATTGAAGCAATCTAACCTGCTGCCTAACACAAGGACCTTGTCTACCTCGGCTCTGCTATTCTGATTCTCAGCGAAAGTTAAACGATACTGCTGTTTATTTAGAAGCCATATACAAAATAAAAACGGCCTTATGAAAATAGAAATGACTTCATCAAGCATGGACAATTTTAACGACATAGTACATAGTTTTTGTAATTTAAAAGTATTGTTACATTCGGCTGGGATTCGAAAAGATAAAACACTATTATGTTTACTCTTTAATAAATCACTTTTTGTTACAAATCACTTAAAATCAACTTTCCCTCTTATTACAATCTTCAACTTATTGACTGATACTATTCGAACTTTACTTTAGGTTTTATGTTGGGGCAAAGTCTTTCCCAAGGAGCATTTATCGACTTGTGTCATGCGTTAAGTTACCAGAAAAGATTCCCAATTATTATATTCTTATTTAGGAAATTTATTTTATTTTACGACTGTACTACCGGCTGGGATTCGAAAAGATAACACACTACTCTGTCATAGACACAGATAGGTAATAAAAAGTGATTTATTAAACAGCTAGGTTCCAGAAATCGAGTGAAATCGAAATTGCAAATCAAGTGAATTCGTTTTCAGTGTTCTGAATTTCGAGCGATTCGGAAACTCCGAAATTTTTTCGAAATCACAATTACACTTTGTCTCAAGTCCGAAAATTTTGAAATCAATATCGAATACAGTGAAATGTAGAACACAAAAATTCATTTCCGATTTCATTTCGAGTGAAAATGAAATGTGGAACCTAGCAGTGAGTAAACAGAATAGTTTTTTATCTTTTGGAATCCCAGTCGAATGTAACAGTATGTAAACTTAAGAAAACCGCGAGTGGAAAGTTTCCACTGCACCCAATGGTTTTTGTCTCTTTCGGCCCATCGCGATTGGTGGTTCAACAAATTCCACTATTTGGCATCAGCCACATCAACAGCAATTTCCAGCTCTCAAGCACAACAAGATAGATCGACCAGTTTTCTTCTAACAACTCGAAGCAACAGGAACCGGGGACCCCTCTATTACGTTTCGAAACTCAATCCTATTCTCAATCCGATATTGCTTATCGTTCCGCTTTGTACCTAATATGTACTTTCGATTTTCCCTATATGTACATATCAATGCTTTTGGAATTTGGAGATTTCAACCGCTTTCGAAATAGAGAGTACCTACCAAATATTCGGTTTCAGAAAACTTCACTTTCGGAACGAGATACAAAGTGGTGTCTTCTTTTAGATTGCAATATTGTGCTGCCGTATTGCAAGGAAATATAAATACGAAGAGCTTACGTCTGGTGGCAAAGCAACAATACAATGACAACCCATACACCTTATCAAAAAATGTTATCTTGCCGACTCGCCTATCACCTAAGTTAAGAAAAAATTGAATTTATTCATTCGTATAAAAGTACTACAAAATTGAGCATATTTATTACATTTATTGTTATTTACAAATTATTTTAAGTAGAATTTAGGGAAAGTGAAATTAAATTAAATTGCCTCCGTATGTTACGCAGAAAATCAATAAAACTTGATTCTTGTTATTAGTCCTAAGTGTATGAAAAGGGTTATTACAAGTTCATTATGCATACGTAAAAAGAAATAAATTACTTTAAGTTTAAGGAAGTTCATTATAAGTATTGAATGGATAGAATTAGTCTTCAAATGTTAACCTTGATGGACCATGCTTCTTCATGTAGCGACGGTATGACTTGTATCTTGCATTCTCGGCCAGAGCTTTTTTCATTTCTTCATCTTGCTCCTGTTTCCAAGCAACAAAGTTATCCTTTTTCCATAGCTCGAGGTTCAGATATTCTCGAATTTGTTTATCTTCGAGTGATAAGAACTGGTTCTGTCCCATGCTCATGTTGCGTCGAATAATGTATAGTTTCTCCTCTTCGCCATACGGTTGTTTCAAAATTGTAAACTTCCATGTCCATTTCGCGTACCAAATAATGTACTTAGTTATAGTGTAAGGCAGTATCAGTAGTTGAATCCATAGAACGTCGACAATGGACGGCTTGGCATATCCTCCCTTAACATCCATCTTCTCCTCTATTACCTTGCGGATGATTTTTTCGAGCTCCTCCTTTTGATCACTTTTTGGCAATCGATTTCTTCCCTTTTTGTTGATCTTTTCGTTTATTTCATCTTTGGCCATTTCCAGTGCCTTGTTGCGGTACTTTGGTACGGTGGCAAAGTACTTAATCGCAGAGTCGTACCGTTGCCAACCGGAGTAGTATTGTATGACGGATATTATAGTCAGTGAAACAATGATAACGATACGAACATCGACCTTAGGAGCAACACGCCGCCTGTAGTATCTGTAGTAATGTGCATAGTACTCGTTCGGATTGTCCAACATGTAATCGTAGTCTGTTCTGGACTCATCATCTTTGAGAATCTCGTATGCTGTAGCTACTAACTTAAACTGCTCTTCGGCAGTTTTCTTCGCCTCATCGCCACGATGTAAATCTGGATGGTATTTGCGCGCCAATGCACGATATGCCTTGGCAATTTCTTGTTTTGTGGATTCCCTTGTTACGCCAAGTACATCGTAGCAGTCTTGTTTGCCACAATATAGGCCATCAAGAAGGCCCAGACACACGGTAGGTAGCAGCACGACAAAACAAAAAATTAGCTTAGCAGAAAGCATTTTACGTGATCACTAATCTATTCGATAATAATTTATGTTAACAACTTTGATGACGGACACACGTTTTTTGATTCCATCCGCATGCCACGTACCAACGGGTTTTAGAAGATTCGATGACCTGTCCGTGACACGAAAAATTTATTCAGAAGCCGCCTGAAGTGCTACAACAACACAAATTTAAGAATTTTCTTTTTTTTCTTGTTAGAAAAGATGACAGGACAGGACAGCTGATAATCCGACATGTCTATCTAAATGGTATGTTTGTTTTATAGTTATGGAGTAGCTATGCACTACTGTCACTAGGTTCGTTCGACGATCATAAGGTCTGTGTTTTTCCACATCTATCTCAGTGAAGTAAAGTAAAAGTAGGATTTTTAACACGCAATTACAACAACTATATAGAGTCTCGAAAGTGTCAAACAGTTCGTAGTTGTTGTAATTGCGTGTTAAAAATCCTACTTACTTACTTTACTTTACTTCACTGAGATAGGTGAGAAAAAAAAACAGACCTATAATTGTGAGGGTCGGAATATTGGATCGAATATGTGTAATTACAAAGTTCGTTATAGTACGTTTACAACGCAGCAAACAAAATCTCGGAACCCAATTCTGCGTTCCCACTGAAACTTCAACATTTCAAATGACAGCTAGTAGGTATCAGAATTGATTATTTGGTGATATTTTTTGTGTTTCAATGTGAAACCGGGTTAGGGTTAGATTTTTTTATAAATCTGAAAACAAACGTCTGTAAAACAGTTTAAACCTTTTTTAATCCGATTTCATCCCGTTTTAAACCTACGTTATGTCATTTGTTTTTTATTGTTTGTCACATTTTAAATTGATTTGATTTGTTGTTTGCTTATACAAGATTTGTTTTTAAATTGGTACCAGAAAAGAAAAATATCTTAAAATGAACAATGCCCTCGTTCCATTAACACGCTAGATGACTAGCGGCATGCCAAAAACTGACATTTCACTTGATGGAACACTTGATGGGGTGGGAGTCAAACTCTACATCAAATATATGCCTCGCCCAGTCGCCCCGTGTAGTGGTGAGTATTTAATTTACTCGCTGTTCATTCCTTTTCGCTTCTAATTTAGTTTCGTTTAAACAGCAAACTAAATTAGAAACGTCCTTCGGGGATCACAAGGATCACCATAAACCGAGCTATAAACTATCGAGGTTTCAAAAAAAATGGACGTTAGAAACTGATGGCGGTGGACACCTTCCACCGAAAATTTCCGAATTTCCGCGGTATCTTAATCGTTGACGCAAGTTCGCCTGTGCATTCGATACAGTCGACGACGAGGACGAAGTTGATTCAACATAATGCTGATGTTCGATGAGCTATTCGATATAATTCATCTTCTGACGACGAAGACATCAGCATTTGGTCTATTTCACTACCTAATAAAAACCTTTTTTGTTATCTTCTTGCTGCTTATTATTTTTTTATATGATATTCATTTATTTTCTGAGTGCGAAGAAATTTCAAAAATGTGTCATAAAAAATGAGCCAATAATTATGAAATTGAGTTTTAACCCGAGTTTTGCTGGATTTACATTACCACGCCACGCAATTTTGCATGACTTCAGAGGGAGAGATCCGGTTTCCTACAGTCAAGGCAAATGATTATGTAAGAATGAGAGAAACAAGTTATGGCGGCATAAATTCAACTGTTAGGCTTGTGATCTCACTCTTACACATTAGCCTTGACTATGGAAAAACGGATCTTCCTCTCTGAAGTCATGCAAAATTGGCGTGGCGTGGTAATGTAAATCCACCATTACTTTAACTGGTCTACGGAGTGCAGTTTAAATTTAATCGGAATAAACGTCGAATTTTTTAAAATTTGTAAAATCTTTATTGACAATAAAAAATTAATAGACTAAGGCCGTGTGTCAATTGGGGTAAATAATTATCCTCGGATAATTTTCTGACACTTATGAAAGTGTTGAAAGAGAAGTTACTCCAATCTTAAAACAGAGAGTTTCACGCTATGAATTAATAGAATTTATTTCCCTTCTACAATTATTATTAATAGAATTTATTTCCCTTCTACAATCTAGCAAAACTCAAACAAAAAAAACGTCCAAAAATTAACCTATAGAATGCTCCCGGATAATTTTTTGACAGCAGAAAATTCGTTTTCCACCACGATAGTGTTAGAAAATCAAATGAGGATAATTATTTAGCCCAATTGTCACACGGCCTAGAGATAAAACTAGAATTTAAAAAAAATAAAAGCTATATCCAAATTTCAAAATGCTGCCACGCTTGTAAATCTGCACCAATAACCGTTGGTAGGTAAATAGGTTTATAACTCGGTACGAAATTATTAATTTAGAAGTGGTGGGTGAATACCGCCCTTAGCGTGTCGCAACGATGTGGTTCACGATCTCTGAATTGGAAAATATTTAATTCAGTTATTACCATTAGTGTACTTTCTATTTTGACACTTGACAGCTGCTTTGAAACATTTGCACGTGTTTCTATATAGTGAAGATTTTTAATAAACTTGGTAAACTTGCATTATATTTTAGTTATGGCTTCGATTAAGAAAAAACGTGTTTCCAAGAAAAACAAAGCATCCTGGCGTAAGCACACCGATATTAAAGATGTGGAAGACTTTCTAGAAGATCAGCGGCAGGAAGAACGTATTGGGTTTGTATAAACAAAAAAAAAAACTGCCCGGAAAACAATCTGACAACATTTTTACACAGAACTTTTTCGGAAAAGAAGGATGAAGATCTCTTTCAAATTGATTCGGTTCCGGCAAAAAGGGCTGTCCTTTCAGAAAAGAAAAAGCGTAAATTGAATGCCTTAAAACCATTCAAGACGTTTGCTGCCTTAGAGAATTCCTCGAAAGTACAGGATCCTATAGTTAAAAGGTATAAAAATTCGTCCAATTCAAGTCACAAGGCTTTTTGAAAAGAAAATATTTTTTTAGAAATCACGTCAAGCAAAAGAGAAGTGGACGTAATATAGAAGAGGAGATCCTAAATCCAAAATCACAGAGACATATTCAAGCAAACAAGGATCGTTCAAAGTACTACGACAAGCTTGGCAAAAAATTATCTAAAAATAAAACAGATAAAGATTTTACAAAAGACATATGGATTGAGGAAGATGTTCGTGAACGTGCACCCGGGCTTAAAGATCCATGGATCAGTAGGGATTTGTCTCTATATATTCTCAGAAATATTGGCAAGTCAGCTATCAAAGTACATGACAGCATTCGACACAAAACTACAAAAGCAAAGTGCGTAAAAGTTTTTATTTCTTTGCAAAAAAAAAAAGTAACAGCTAATTTCAATTCTAGATCGTTTGAGCCTCCACATCCTGGGATGAGCTATAATCCTTCATTGAAAGCACACCAAGATCTCATCAGCAGTGTTGTTAACAAGGAAGAGGATATAATAAAAGTCGAGAAGCATTTGAAGAGGGTTACTACGGAAATGTTCTCCAAGGTTACCCCAGAGGAACGCGACAGGCTTCGTCTAAAAGAAATGTCGTCAGGATTACCTGAGGAAGAAGGAGGGGATCCAGACGCTGAAAAGGATGATGAAGTTGCCGATGAAGCACCATACAAGGCAATTAATCCCCCTGTGGAAAACAAGAAAAAAAGTAAACAAAAGAGAAGAAAACAGAAGGAGCAGAAAGTGCTTTCAAATGAATTACAAAAGAAGAAGGAGTTGAAGAAACAACGTCAAGATATACACAGGTAAGATAGTGTAAATGTGGAGAGTTATGATTTAGATCATAGTGCATAATCATTTATCTGTTGTAATCACCTCTTTTCAATTACGTATTGCTTGACATTATAAACATAGCCATTACGGCATCTTGCTTTGATCTTCAATCAGTGCCTTCCTGCTACAGAAATCAGTGCATAATTTCAACAGGTGATTTCTAGAAGTTTTTTTTCTCGTAAATAACATACCGTAATCCTTCCATACAATTTAGATTTATCTTTGTTGTTGTTATGGAAAGAATTTAACTTTTATTCTAATTTTCAAACAGCAAACTCGAAATATTTGAAATACCGAATATCTCTTGGTGATGTTACGAATTTTGCTCTTTTGATTTTCAAGCTTAATAAATATCAGCCACTGAGTTCATGACCCATTGTTATTTTTGTATTAACCTTATCTTTTTAGGATTAAGAAAATCGTAGCAGAAGTTGAAGATGAAGCGGAGGAAAGCAATGAACTGAAAAAACACCGTAAGAAGGTGGCTAATAAGAAAAAATTCGAAACCAAACGCCTTGGTCGTTTGAAGTTCAAGGAGCCCGATGTAGATGTTAACATGCCTGAAGAGATTGCTGGCAATTTGCGAAACGTAAAAGTAGAAACTAGTCTATTGGTGGATCGTTTCAAGAATTTCCAAAAGCGAAATATACTGCCAACAAGTGTAGAAGTCGGAAAGACAAAGCCAAGGAAGATCAAGCGATTCACACGCAGCTCACACAAGGAACCAGGCGTGTCTATATCAAAAAAGAAAAATTAACTGATTACTTTATACTTGTATGTATTTCTTTTATATTCGAGAACTGAATTGTCACTGGAAAACACATCCTTTAAACTTAATAAAAACTATGGCAACAAGAGATTCGTGATGGTAAATGATGATTCTTTGGTATTTAACGAAAATTGTTTTTAAATTGGGGAAAATAAATAAAAACGTTCAGAGACCCAGTTTCTTCCAAAACGATGTCAGTTTCGAGTCTGTTTCAAAGATGCTTTTCACCATGAAAACCTGCAGTGCACCGACCGCTATCATAGCACAGATCTGGAAAAATGACCAGACATTCACTTTAAAGTAGTTTTCCTCGGCGATATTGCGATCTCTGGCTTCATTGGATCGTAGCATATCTTGAAGCTGGCGCGCTTTTACAATCTGCATTCGAATACGACCGATGTAATCCATGATGTCTTGGACTTTCATTTCGTAGAATTCTTCTGGTGAAAGACCTTCGAGAATATCATGCCAAGCAGCATCGCCCCGATTATTTTCGCCTTCTTTCTCAACAATCAGTTCAAAGAATATTGTTTTTCGATTAAATGAGCTGAAGGTGTTGTCAAAGCAAAAGCGATAATCACCATCCTTTTTCACTTCGTAGCGATGAATGTTTTCAGACTTTTTATAATCGGAAACAATTATCAAGCCAATGGGCTCCGATAGGGAGAAGCTAATATCCAAATCTCCATGACCTCCGTCGATTACTTGATATTCAATGTCGATAACCTCACCGGTCTTGACTTGATGGTAAAAGCAGTCTTGCTTCCCTGCTTCTACATTAACGGTCATTTCTTTATCATAAGCATTTGTTCCAATATTGGTAACTGCTGCAAATAAAAGGGCTATGTGCAAAGTAGAAAACTGAAAAGTGAATTTTGTATTAATGATAGAAATTCAGAGATATAAAAATATTATGGTTACCCAAGCCATCCTCCCGCGATGAATCCTTCAGCAAAATGTATATTTACAATATGTCAAATTGACACCAGAATAGTGACAGTGATGATCACGTTCAGCGAAAGAGTAACCAACCGAGTGAATGTATTCAGTATACCGTAGGATTTTGCTCAAAACGACTTCTTGAAATTGATTGGATGTATTTTGAGACTAGTCTTTTGTGCTGGCCTTCCTTCCTACACGCCTTCCTATGAGTTTCATTTCAACAAACGACTTGGCTACATACAAAAAGAATGCAATTGCATTGCAATGGAATAAAATTGGGCAGGTAAAGGAATAGTCAAATAGAAAACACAAACAAATTCTATAGTAAAGCCAAAGTGGACGCTCGTTTTTGACGTCCTCAAGGGCCCAGCCCATATAATCCGTTGCTTCCGTCGCGTCGACAGATCCGACAATATTGATGTATTCATAGACCATACTTGGTATCTTTGCAATTTATTTAATTGAAAAATATCCACAAAATTATTTTGATTGAACTGTCACCTGCAGCATTTGACAGTTTCTCTCATTCTCTCAATAGGTCTGTTGCTTTACTTTTGTAGTAAAAATGGAAAAAAAAAAAATTGTCAAAATGGCAGTGGTAGGGATGAAGTCTCTCTCAAAAAGAACAACTTACGAAAACGTTAGGGAACTCTTTTGTAGTTATGAAAAATGACAGATGCATTTAGTTTTCCATAAATTGGATGTGAGTATGAATCCAAGCATGTGGAAGAATTTTTACAGACAACAGAACTACATGCATTCGAGAAGAAAAAAAGCTACATTATTTTCCCGCCCTAACCTAATATTTCCAACAATGAAAGTGCTTTCTCTCACGCTGTGCCTGTCAACGCGTGCGACGGACAGAAAAGTAGATAGTAAAAATATTTTACCTTCCATAAGCTGCTGTGTTTTCTACCAACATGCCAGTCGAATACGTTGCCGCAACGGACGCCAAGGATTCAATTGGTTGGGCTCTTAATGTCATTTTCATTGGGTAAAAAGAAGCGTCCGGGAGCGTCCGGAATCAATATAGTCACATCTGAAACCGTTCCATTGGCGCAAAAAATACTCTTCTGTTGATTCGCTTCTCGATTTCAAGTCAGAATCCACTTAAGAAGCACTTACACAAGTGCAAAATTTATGTATTGTATACATATACAAGCCTATACGTGAGTGTAGTCGACCAGAAGCAGTTTTCTTGTTCCATTGGATTTCAGAATGAGTGAATCCTCGAGTGAAACCAATGGAAAACGGCACATAAGTCTATCGACGCAAATGGTGCTGAAAAGAACCTTCATGCTAATGCGAGAATTATTTCTGATCTACCGTATATGGCGTATATGGTCATGTACTAGAAGAAAGCGAACATTTAATTTCACTCCAACAGAGTACCAAGTACCTACCTACTCCAAAAAATTTGAAAATAATTACAAGTTCCAGTAACCCCATCGCCAGAGGTAAGAGAGTCTACCTTACCTCTGCCCATCGCTAGTCTCCCTTTCGATTAGGGTATACGATGTAAACGCAGTCGAATGCAGTGACATTTGACATTCAGCTGTTTACTGACACATAACTACAAAGTTCTTATTTTTCCTCTCTACCATAAAGTCGGCTTTTATATTTCTTTGTAATTTTAACATTAATTAATAAATAGACACAAAAAACTACAAAAAATATAATGCAACGAGTTTAAAGAATAAAATAATAAACGAAATAATGAAGCAAAAACAGTATTTACTACTCATTATATCTCATGCTTTTATTGGTAAAACAAAATGCTTGAACTAATTGCATTATGCGAAATAAAACCTTTAATATTTCAGCTGTTGGCTGTTTTTTCCTCTACGTATACCATGTACGGTCGATATTCGAGACCCGCAATAACTTTGGCCATTTATCGAACTTACAGCGCGAGGCATTGCTAAGAAAGGAGGATGCCCTTTATTATTCCTTTTATAAGACTATAGTCGAAGAGACGGATTTCAAACGTGGCTATGAAAAACTCTTGAATGTTACCACAATTGAATATCCTCATAGTGTAAATGTTGTGCACCGTTTTCATGTACTTCCAGAAATTGTGATTGGGTAACAACAAATGTTTTTGCTTTTCACTTACAAGCTAATAAAAAATTATTTATTTTAGGTATTTATACCATAAGTTTAGAAGTGTTAGCAGAAATTTGAATATACCAATAATATCGTGTTGGAGGACCGAAGATGTGAACCCACTTTCGGAACCAGTTGTGACGTGTGATGGCCTTGGAGAACCGTTTTACTTTTACTTGGAATTTGTGTGGATGTTTGGCGGCTTTACTGTTTTTATAATTTATATGTATGCTTCCCTCTTGAGGTATGTACACACACTAACCTAGGGTACTATATTTTGCATTAGCTAGTTTCGAGTATATTCATCAGTAAGGGTATTTGGGACTGCAACGAATGGGTTAAGGTCCGTTGCTCTTGTAGTTCATCTACGAAGCTTAATCCCGTCCTAAAAACGTTCTTAACGTGGTTGGGCTGCCTTAGGATTATAAAGAAGGTGATAGCAATATTGTTTTGATTGATCAATGGCTACGGGTTGTGTACTAAAATTGTCTTCACTTAGATATGAAATACGCGCTACTCAATCAGCATAGTAGTTACATATTTCATTAAAGAAATATACCAAGTAGGTACTCAAAATATGCACTTGTGCACAAAGGAATTAGGAATCTCGGTGGTTAAAGGCGGCCGTAACTGTGTCTATTCGTGTATGTCTTCAACGATTTTGTTTGTTTCATATGAAGCTTTATACATTTGACCCATGGCCTGATGGGGCATGAATACATGAAAGATCGTCTGACAAAACTTGTTACTTTATTAGGTAAATTTGATTTGATAGTTTGTTGCTGGAGAAAAGTCTTCAAAACCTTAGCCAAAACCTTCTTTAATTTTTGTACTTCATTCGAAATAAGTAGAATATAAACTAATGTGCATTTTGGCCAATGCTTTGATGCTGCAATGCTGCGCTTGTCACATCTTCACTTGATATTAGGATTCAATCTCATTGATTGATTCCAACATTTGGAGATTTCTGATAAGCAAAGGTTAAACTCATAATGTAAGGCAAGCTACTGCTACCCCAAACAAAAATCCACTTAAGTTTGGTCGTCAAATGGTCGCGACATAAAATTTCAATGTAATCACATAAGTAAGATTTAAGCAACCCCATTATAGAGTTCTCTCATAAGGATTCTGTGTACATGTATTACAGTTTGAAGTATGTACATAGGTTCAACTTGATTTTACTTTTCAGCACACTCTCCCTTTTGTATTTTTTGCCAACTAACATTTTTTTATGTTTCTCAGTGAAAATCTATTTGGAGGCATTTACGCTGTTATTTCCTATATAATATTTCACAAGAATGTTTCAAAGATCTACGATCGTCCTGTTGCAAGGGAAAACTTTGCCTTTCCCCTGATTTTTTGGCAAATGTGCTACTTGTGCATTTGTATAGAGGGGGCTTCAAGGCGAAAAAAATCGGATCGTAACAATTTCAACCCGATTATGGTGAGTGCTATAAACATTCTTTTTATTTTATACAAATACAAATACTATCTTTTGTTAGATTATAAAACTAACTGCACTCACAACAGCGTCATTGCTATGTTGGCAATTTTCGTCAGTGATCTATGCAACACAAATACTCATAATGATAACCCCATGGAGCATGGGACTGGTTTCGAGTAGATTTTCGATAGATTATACCATTTCGCAGTTTCTTTCAAACATCATCGCCTACTACCTCGCGTATGAGAATAAAAAGTACTTCTTCGCTTGGCAAAATGGTCCGGCTTTTGCATTGTTTTTTATAAGCTTAGTTCGAATATACAAGGCACAGTCACGATCGGATAATCTAATGAAAAGCATACTATTGGGTATTTTACTGGCCATAAGTTCGCAGGGAACTATCATTGATTTGCTGGAAAAGTCGGGTTATGCGAGCTCGACAGATAATCCTTTCTCGGTATATCGCGATTTAGTGCTACAATGGACATTGCAACGTCGAACAAATTTCACAACATGTCTTCTCGCATGCAATTCAGACTATGCCGAAGTGGACTTGTACGATGTATGGGAGGTCATCAAAATACTATTTGCTAAGCCTTATTGCTTATATGGGGTTGTTTTGCTAGCGAAATTTCTTCGAAAATGGCGAATACAATCGCCCAAGTCAGAGAACACTGACTACGTGGAAAGAGCAAAGAAATACGTGCTCGAGGACTTTCTCGAAGAAAATCGCATTTCGATGAAAGACATGTCGAATGAGACAACTGAAAAGGCATTGAATGAATGCTGGGCTCTGCTAGAGCAATGTGATTATGAGTTCCAGAAATACAAAGAAGAACGAAGCAAGCAAAAGCGAGACGTTGTGGATGAACATGAATCTTTTTTAAACGAAATCAAATGCCTAAAGAAGCAAATCAATTTACACAAGGACCAGAAAAATGAAAAGCCGATAGAAGAGTCCACTCCTGAAGGTGCTGAGGGTCAACCTTTCGTTGAGATAAATCAGAAAGAAGACGATGACGTTTTACTTAATAGTGATAATGTGACAGAAAACGAAACGAAAAAATCAAGGCCGAAATTGGACTCAAAATCAAATGGACCTGTCAGTTATCACTATTTTTACAGCTTGGTCCAATTGGTTGTGTTTGCGTTCATTGGCTTCAGTATAAAGAAACTCTTTTTCCTCTGCTACACTCAGGGTTGTGTATTAGCACCAACGCTTTACTCAAAATTG
Source organism: Cheilosia scutellata (assembly GCA_955612985.1). Taxonomy (NCBI): domain Eukaryota; kingdom Metazoa; phylum Arthropoda; class Insecta; order Diptera; family Syrphidae; genus Cheilosia; species Cheilosia scutellata. Next base: position 62,778,263 of record OY015313.1, read on the forward strand.
CGTAATGGTAAACATAGTAATTTGTTTTTATCTATATCGCTTGCTGTCTTTCTCACAAGCATTGTTGATCCGGGTGTTGTTGTAAGTTCTAAACATAATTATGATTGCCTTATGCCACATGTTGATTTTGAATTTTGTTTGCAGAATGTATATGAAGAGTACTTGCCGTCCAAAAGTCATGGAGATGAATTAGAAAACATGTTAGAGTGGATTAATATAAATACTGAGAAGAATGCTGTTTTTGGAGGTAAATTGATGGGTAGTTCTTTTGCGTGCATAAGTAAAATATGTAATTTTTTTTTTGTGTTTGTAGGTCCTGTAGATATAATTGGAACAGTTCATTTGACGACGAAGCGGCCGGTTGTTAATCATGCCCACTTGGATATGCACCAAATAAGGTATTTATTAACAATTGTTTTTATGTACTTTTGTCATAACATTTGTAATGCGAATGCCAGAAGTCGCCTGATACCCCATAATTATATAATCGAAATAAGGATACAATTTTGAATAATAAGAGTTTGAATAATGGAGTGAAAGTTAGTAAGCGCGAACTAGTTTTAAAATAGCGCAGCAATGCAGCCGGCGATAAGATAATTCATGTTAGGGAAATAACACCGATTATTATGTACTGGATGTAGGCATGCTTGATACGGATATTTGGTAAAACTATTTCTAAAATGCGGAATCATCTTTGACAATAAAAGCTAACTGAATTCGCAACAGGACAATAACAGCAGGCCTTTCATACATCTAGACATTCAAAAGACAAAATGACAACTTTATCGAAACACGAAGAACCAGATTTGTCATACGACGAAGTATATGCATGTAGTTTTCCTCAACCTCAGATTCAAGTGCCGATGACTAGTGGCAGTGCTGTTACGAAGCCATAACAAGTTCTGTCTCGGATATGATTTTTTCATTAGGCGAACACCAAAAAGAAACCCAAAGGTCGATGGTAAATACCATCGAACACACGTTGCCCAGCAAGGAACATTACCTTGCAACGCTGCATAGAACAACTGGAGGCGATCTGAAAACTGCATATGACGCCATTAAATAGTGACTAAATTGAGAAGTCTTCTAAGGACTGCTATACTTTCGGATGATATCGTTAACCTTTCCTGTACATACTCATGCTGGATGGGATGGGATACAGAAGTGACAATCTCTCAAGAATATGATACAAATATGGAATAGTTATAGAAAGCAGCCATCTTTGAGTAATAAGATAAGAAATGTATATATTAGATGAGGACGTGAGTGATATTTTGACTATAAAATTTCCCATATTAGATGAGACACGATTTTAAATGCAATACAAAGTACTTCTGTATATGGAATTTATTACCTTTAATTTTGTATAACTCTACTACATGCAGCACCTGCTAGATTGTTAGAAATTGTGCAATATTTATAGTCGTAGCTCGTACGACATAGTTCAAGAAATGAAGACTGTCATTTATATCGCTCTAGACTAGAGTCTATTCCACTCAGTTATAGAACAAATACCGTTTCTTAAAAAAAAATGTATGTAAAACATTGTTTCCTCTTTATTTTCAGTGAACGAACAGAAAGTATTTATTCTGTTTTCAGCAGACAACAGTCTTCTGAAATTTACAACCAGTGTTCACAACTTAAAATTCAGTATTTAATTTTATCTTTTAATGACTGCTCCAACTCTGCTAAGTATGAAAGCAACTTTAAAACATTGAAAAGTAACATCTTGTTAATAACTTGTCTTTTTGTTTTTTCTTCATCTAGTAATGAGTGTGATATACTAACAATTTGGGATGAAATGCAGCCAGCATACCGAAAGTATCCGCAATTCTGTTCCGAGTTAGCCAGCAAAAATGTGCCCAGCTTCTTGAAAGTATTTTCAAATAAGTACTACGGCATAATAAAAATGTTCTCGCAAAGTGTTCAACTTAACTTAAAACAAAACAAAATGCCTGAAAAATACATGTAGATCTAATATAATTAGAGTCAACAATACATATTCCTTACTAGGACTATTTTACTTTTTACTTATTTTTGAGTATTAATAAAAGACTTTTGAATATGATTACGATTAGTATTCAAGCATATTATTTGTTCTCCTTTAAAATGATTAGTTATCTTTGATATAGAATAAGCTGTTTTCATTTGCTCTCATTTAATACGTATAGCATTAAGTTGTTTTAAGCAAGTTTTAATTTAGTTATTTTATCTGACTTTAGTGATATAATTATTGGATTTATTTGAATTGTCAGAAAAGCAAATTTTGTACATTGAAATATATTTCATTTATAGTGTAAGAGAAAAGCAAATAAATTATATTATAGCAATTTGAAGCCATGAATACCGTATTTATTTATTTTTTTTTGTTGACCTTTCGGTATAGGCGCTAGAATTTAGTGGAGGAAGGAATGCCTATTATAAGAAGGAACTAAATCCACAGGAAGAAGTAGTCTTTGTGAAGTTATGAGCGGCAATATCGGGCTCATATAGGTACACCGGTATCGGTTAGTGTCTGACCTAAGAGGGGAGGCTGAATACGAAATACGAACTTTTAGTAGCGAACGACCCGACATTCGAATTGTTTTGTACATGGGCGACCATACCTCGCCAGTCACTTATGACTTATAAGTCTGGGGTGGGATTCTGTAAAAAACGAAACGAAACCCGCTTTCGTTTTCACTAAACCTGTCTCTATCATAGCTGTGACAATAGACAGAGTCTGCTATTGTCGAAACGATAGCGTTCGATCGTTTTCGTCTTACATAATCTGGCCCCAGGCTGACACAAAAAATGTCTGGAGAGAGAATTGAAAAGAGAATCTGATACGTCTTTAACTGAAAGGGTTTGAGGTAACGGCTAGCCTATCCTTAGTAAATCCCACCCACAGGAGCCAGTGGTTAACACTCAAAAACACGTTATGAATGGAGAAACACACGGAATTATCTACTCCAGGTGGTAATGGCAATAGCCATAATCCATCCGTAGTCTTCTCGACTACGGCCGGGGCACGGATTCTGGAGGCCCCAACATTCATACCTGAACCCACAAGCGACTCATACAGCTCTGTGTCCGATTCACTCGGTAAATTGAGCATGAGACGAGTGGTGGCTCACTGCACTGCCACTGACGGCCAGACCCGGGATATCTTGGTTGAACGGGCTCCTGAAGAGGCGGTCCTTGAGCTGCGCCTGTCTAACGGACAGCGGAAAAAGAAAAGGAAGCAGCTGAGGGATCTGCGGCGCAAAGAAGCTTTACTGGCCGAAGGCGCAAGCAGGTCCGTCAGCTCCTCGGCGGCGCTTTTGAAAAGGAACCGGTCGGTGGAGGTCTCACCAACTGAAGCCAACCAACCCCTTGGATCTGACGCTGCCTCCTCTTCTGCCTACCCGAAAAGCAAGAAGAAGCGATCCAAGCTCGAAAAAAGAATAAACCACCCTCAAGCCGGTGAGCCTGTCCGCGCTCTGTCTCCAAATGAAGCCGGTGCTTCTACCAGCAATGGAAGTAGTACTGGCGGAAGGAAACCGGACGTCGCGATCGCACCTACTGGCGAGAGCTCCCGAGGGCCTCCAATCTTTGGAGCGACCCGTGCACTGGTACTGAATGATGCAGGTGCTGAAACCAACCCAGGTTGCAGTACCAGCGGACAGAACTTTGTCGTTGCGGATGGCTCTGTCGGTCAGAGTGCTTCTTTCGAACGCAGAACAGCTAAGGTGCGGGACAAGAGGCCATCCTACAAAGATGCCGCTATCTCCTCTCTAGCAGTTCGTATAGGGAAACCAGGCAATGACAATAGCATGAGTGATGCAGAGTGCAAACACTGTAAAACACATCTTTTGGAGCTTGCCGCGGCAACTAATGCTTGTATCCAGGTTGAGGGATGTGAGTTCAAGGACGGAACCTTCACGGTGAAGACCTCCTCGAAATGGGTCAGCAATATGGTGTCGAAGATCCCTCCCCACGGGACCACAATTTTTGAGGTCTACAAACCACCCAAGCTTACGCGTGCTGTCTGCTGGATCCCTGGGAAACTGGGGAAATCGGCGCAGGTGCTAACGCGTTTGCATGCTCAGAACCCTGGTCTCGACACAAAAGCATGGATTGTCCGTTCTCACAGGCAGAGTAAAAACCGTCACGATGAAGATGGTAGCTCTCTGGTTGTGAGCATAGACAAGGCTTCTGCCGAGATCATCAAGTCTAGGTACGACATGCGTCCCTATCTGCACCTTGGTAGGATTAATTTCCATTTCAATGTCAAGTAGTGCTAATAGTGGTCGTAACCCAGAGTTTACATCCATTTTGTTCACTCAGATCAACCTACAACACTGTAAGGCTGCTACTGCTCTTCTAAGTAGGAGGCTTGCTGTCAGTATGACAAAAAACCGCATAACATCCATCCAGGAACCATGGGTGTGGAAAAATCGCATCTGTGGCCTTGTTGAGTTGAGCGGTGCATACTATGTTCTTTACGATGAACTGTCTAAGAGACCTAGGACATGTCTTGTTGTATCGAAATCTCTCACGGCAGTTAAAATCAAACGGTTTTGTGGCCAAGATTTGGTTGCTGCAACTATCACTTACCATGCAAATGGCAATTGGGAAACCTTTGTTGTTGGATCGGCTTACTTCCCCTACGACTCTCTAATTCCTCCACCACCAAAGGCAGTTGTTGAGCTCATAGAGTACTGCGAGGTCAAAAAGATTGGTCTTGTCTCATGTTGCGATGCTAATGCCCAAAACACTGTTTGGGGCAGCAGCAAATGTAATATACGAGGAGATCGTCTTCTGGACTTCATCCTATCGTCTGACATCACCATCAACAATGTGGGTCGTCGGCCTACATTTGTTACAGCCAGGAGACAGCAAGTAAGTATATTGGTATATTGCATCCAGAGTGGTGACGGATGACGCTATCAAATATGCAATTGCATCGTTTGAGAGTTTCAAGTCACCTGGTCCGGATGGAACTAACCGGCTATGCTGAAACAAGGTCTTAGGGCCATTTTATTCACTTCAAGTTGAACACAACTTGGGGATTTTTATTCTCAACTTGAGAAATTGCTTTTATTCACTCGAAGTTGACTCACTCAACTTTGGATATTCCGAAGTTGAGAAAACCAAGAGTTGATTAACTTTGGATTCGCTCAACTCCCCGAAAAAGTAGAAGTTATGAAGCAAACTTGGGGTTTTATGTCAAACTTTAGATTTTTTTTTATTTTTTATTTCTATGTTTGGCAGTTCAGTTCTGAAAGTGACGAGAATAATTAATAATTAATTAATTAATAATTAATTTTTAAAATTGAAATAATGTAGCGTGCAAACTATTTTTAGGAGAATTGGCCATCGTCTTCGAGCAGTGAAGATGATGAGGAGATAGATAATTTGGTACGTAATTGTGAGAGGCGGTAATACAAGATGCTACAACGTGTTGGACTGGAAAAATGGGATGACCGTGATTTCATCTATCGTTTTCGTCTCTCAAAGCGGACGACAATGATGACGCTCCAACTAATAAGGAGCAATTACTATCATCTTCGTCATCTTCTTCTTCATCTTTATCTATGGATTTCGATTCTTCGTCGATATATGTAATTATTCATAATAAGTTCATATGTTTTCATCGACAAACGAAAACAATTTGCCCAGCTGATGTACTGTCTAATAACGCACTAATAATAACTTATTATATACATTTACAAAAGCACGAAAAATCTGAGATCTGAAATTCAAATCTGATCTGCCCAATGGAAAATAACGTTAAAACACAATTGAAATTACGCGCGAAAAGCAAATCTAAGGTTGAACTGACATATTGTGTGTCATTTGTCACAAATGTCCCAGGGATATTTTACAAACTGCAGGTAGGCCAACTTTAGGATTTCAACTTCGGAGTTGCAAATTAATGTAGTGAATAAAAGCAATTTTCAACTTGCCGTTCAACTCTCGATTTAAGATCAACTTCGAAGTTGGCTAACTTTGGAGTTTTCGGCAAGTTGAACAATAGTGAATAAAACGGCCCTTAGGGCCATGGCCAACTTCGAAGTTGATCTTAAATCGAGAGTTGAACGGCAAGTTGAAAATTGCTTTTATTCACTACATTAATTTGCAACTCCGAAGTTGAAATCCTAAAGTTGGCCTACCTGCAGTTTGTAAAATATCCCTGGGATATTTGTGACAGATGACACATAATATGTCAGTTCAACCTTAGAATTGTATTCGCGCGTAATTTCAATCGTGTGAATTTTAATATTATTTTCCATTAGGCACATCAGAAAAAAACATTTTTGTCATATTTTGTATTATCGTGTGCACATCGTCAGCGTGTTTCTTTATTTTTTCCGGATAAGGAATAGAAAAGATAGAATTTTCGAATTTTTTATCCGGAATATCCAGAATGGAATAAATAAAGAAACAGAACTGGAATGAAAAGAATGACAATCAGCTGTTTGGTTTATGAGGCACCTTATGTCCCCAGGAGACCATTTTAAAAAATAATTCAATTCTGGAAATTGTAAAAGAAAATCGAAAATATAAATAAAAAATATTATGAATTTGAAATAAATGCTCATCCATTTGATTGCCTGCTGTTGCTGCCATTAATAGGTCTGTTTTTTATTCACACCTATCTCAGTGAAGTAAAGTAAAGTACGATTTTTAACACGCATTTACAACATCTACGAACTGTTTGACACTTTCGAGACTCTTGTTGTTGTAATTGCGTGTTAAAAATCCTACTTTACTTTACTTCACTGAGATAGATGTTGAAAAAAACAGACCTATTGTTGTTCAAGTTCATCTGTCAAACGAGAGAATATTCCTTTTATTCCATCTCCCACAAGGAATAAAAAGAATACATTCCAAAAATTCCAGAATGAATAAAGAAACGACAAAATGGTTTATCCGGAATATTCCATTGAATAAAGAAACGCTTATTGCTTATTCGGAATGTTCCGAATATTCCGAATGAATAAAGAAACACACTGCGTGTGTTTTTATTTGTGCAAGTAAGTAGGCGTCGACATTAAAATGTGAAAAAATTCGTAAATTATTAATATAAATAATAATTGTCTACAGTGCAGTTTTTCCGTGGTTTAAGGGTTTGCTCTGCCCCGAAGAATTACAAAGTAACTTCACTTCAGTGGCTTCCGCAACGAGAAAAAGGACAAACAAAAGAGTACTGACGACAGGGCTGAAAAGATGCGTAAACTTTGCGTAGAATTGGTCATACAGGTTGATTTGGAAGAACAATGTCTGAAGGCGAGGTAAGTATCCCAAAGCCAGCGAGTTTCTTTGACTAAACCATAGTTTCCTAGGCGTCGATCCTCACCACAGAACTCTTAGACGAAATCCATCGCCTCCCGGAGAACATAAATCGAACAGAGAAACTGCTAAAGACTGAACGAAAGAAATACGAAACACTAATACAACTGCGTCCAGTGATTGATAAAGTCCAACGACTCGAGAAGCACATTCCAACGCGTAAAGACGTACTGAAGCTGCTCGAAAATAAGCTGCTCGAAAATAAGCTGGCCGAAGTTAAGATTACCGTATCAGCGGAGTTGGAGAACGAACAAAGTATCTTGGAGAAGAATCAGACTGACTATGACAGGGGCCGCGATTCACTTCACAAATTGAGAGAGGAGCGTAATAAGTGAGTTGAAAGGAACAGCTTGTATTTTTTAGGAATTGTCTGATTGTTGGTCTATTTTGCAGGTTAAAGGATGCAACAATCAAACTTCAACAAGGTGTTCAATCATTGCCACAGCTCAAGGAACGTCAGGTTGAGTTGAATAAGCAAATTGATGCGAATGCCAAGGAAATTACTATGCTGCAGCAGCAATTCCAACCGCTTAAGCAGCAGCTGACAACATCTATTGAGGAGAAACAACGTTTGAAGGAGTCGAATCGCAAGATCGTTCTGCAAATGCAAGCCAAATTGGATTCGTTGAGGACCTTGGATCATGACATTCAAAGAGCACACGTCCGGCTACAAAGCTCTCACTATCGTTTAACGCTCTCACACAGAGTGGTTGTTTTGGTGGCAGTAGTGCCATCAAACGACAAGCCGAAACCACGCTCTCCTCAACCAGTCTAGCCGTGAAACCGAAGAAACTATGCATCATGTCGCTATACGGACGGCAATACCAGCAGTCTGACGATAGACCTGTTATCAGCAACTCTCGTGGAATTTATCACGATGACATACAACGATTCGTCTTCCGCGACACTATCGTCAACTACAAATGGTGGAAGTAATGAAATCATGCATGCGCCTTCACTAGATCAACTCGATTGCGAAGGCATCTAGTGTGCGCTCTGCTGCCGCCGTGCAGGGTGAATCAACCCTGCTGCCGCCAAACATGAGTACACAAAACGTAAGTTTCTTCTTTCAATGTTTTTATTTACAAACAAAATTCCATGTATAATATAATATACAAATTAAATTGGATGGATAAGCACAAAACAGTTGTCGAAATTATACTTTAATCTATGAACAATATGTGCTATGATATTCCAAATTATTTTCTAATTTTCATGAATCAAATTTCTTTAACCTTCAGGCCCCGGTTTGTGCAACCAACTATCTCTTTGAAATGTAATTACCCAAGAAATTGTTGCTGATGTTATGTCATGTCATCTCGTAAGATAGGCATTCTCGGTCCGCTCCCAGTACAAGGAAGTGCCAATTAAGCTGACCTACCGAGCAATGTTAACGCAATTCAACTGAACCGAATGCGTAGGTAATTTATTAACAACATCAAAATGCATTCAACGAGCAGCACCTTGGATAAGGTGCCACAATTGTTTGTATAATTTTTAAATTCGAATTGTAACGTTTAAATTATAAAAAATAAAACTGATAAAACAAAAAAGAAAATAATGTGTCTGTCTGTCTAAGAACATAAAACTAAATTCATTTCACATAACACTTTACTGCTGCATCTCGTCTCGAACAATGTCACTGTCTCCATTGTGAGAGTGTACTGAAGTTTGACTATTGCCATTCGCCTCGGGATTTGATGGAGAGGCTGGTTGGTGTGGATTTGTCGTTGGCTTGCGGCACACCCAGAAAAGACTTTCGTACTCACTCTTGAGCATGGATCGGGGATTTTGTACGTATTTTGTGCGTACACCAGTCTCACTTTTTATCACTTCGAAGCCCACTGCGTCTATGATGTTCATAAGGTCTTCGTGGGTGGGTTCGATACTGTTCTCCGATTGCATGTCGCTGTAATGATAAAGCAGTGGGCCTAGATTTACCCATATTCCACCGGGAACAAGAATTCTGCAAAGAAAAGGTTGTTAGTATCTGCATAGCCAGTTTGGGTTATTGTCCATACTATGTAAATGGTTTCAATGAATTCGACAATGTTGGCGCAGTCTATGAAGAAGCACGTTGCAACACAATCATAGGAATTCTCTATTTCATACACCTACAAAATTGAGACCAAATTAAAAGAACAATTTTTAATTTCAATAATTGTGTTTTAACGTTATTTTCCATTGGGCACATCCGATTTGAATTTCAGATCTCAGATTCATCGTGGCACATAGAACATGAAAGCAGATTGATCTGCTTTTTGTAAATAAGATAAGTTATTATTAGTGCGTTATTAGACAGTACATAAGTTGTTTTCGTTTGTCGATGAAAACATACCTACGAACTTAATATGGATAATTATATCTACGAAGAATCGAAATCCATAGATAACGATGAAGAAGAAGATGACAAAGATAGTAATTGCTCCAACATGAATTCCATGTCCATTACATATTTACGTTTTTGTTCTGGATAATTAAAAATAATTTGCACGATCATTATTCAATTCACTGTATGTATTTCAATTTTAAAAATGAATTATTAATTATTTTCTTCACTTCACAACTGACTGAACTGTCAAACACAGAAATAAAAAAAATCAGAAGTTTGACATAAAACCCCAAGTTTGCTTCATAACTTCTACTTTTTCGGGGAGTTGAGCGAATCCAAAGTTAATCAACTCTTGGTTTTCTCAACTTCGGAATATTCAAAGTTGAGTGAGTCAACTTCGAGTGAATAAAAGCAATTTCTCAAGTTGAGAATAAAAATCCCCAAGTTGTGTTCAACTTGAAGTGAATAAAATGGCCCTTAGTCAACTGATACCGACGTTGAAAAGAATTTTCACCGCCTTGGCCTACATACCTTCTCTTTGGCGTATGGTTAAAGTCGTGTTCATACCAAAAATCGGTAAGACTGACTACACTCTCGCCAAAAGTTTCAGACCCATAAGTCTGTCTTCCTTCCTGCTGAAAAGTTTGGAAAGAGCTGCACGTGCGCAATGTTGCTCTTCGATCGCATCCTCTTTCTGAGATGCAACATGCCTATCAGCGCGGAAAATCCTGTGAAACTGCGCTTCAGAACCTTGTTGGTAGGATCGAAAGCGCTCTTGATCGGAAGGCGTACGCGTTGGGTATTTTCGTCGATATTGAGGGTGCTTTTGATAATGCGACCTTTGACAGCATGTGCAACGCAGCTTGACATCACTGTATAGATGAAACATTGGTGTTGTGGATTAAAGCAATGCAAATGTAGGTACAGGACGTTGATTGCCGAGGCGGACTGTGGCAAATGCGTCATGACTGTCTCCTCTTTTATGCTGTATGGTGGTAGACTCTCTGCTAACGGCACTCAATCTTCCTGGAACCTACACACAAGCCTACGCGGACGATGTCGCCGTTCTGTCTGTCGGCTCGAACCTAAGGACTGTCTGCTCTCAGGCGCAGAGATCCTTGGGCTTGATCGATGACTGGTGCACAAGAAATGGGCTTTCAGTGAATCCTCTTAAAACTACGGTTGTTCTCTTCACGAGGAGGAGGAATTTCACTGGTCTGGCTCAGCTTGTGCTACAAGGTGTCACTATCCCGATCTCTGGAATATACGCTGAGCGCGTTCCTAGACATCGAGGGGGCATTCAATAACATAGAAGCTGACGCAATCCTGCGTAGTTTGAGGAAAGCCCACCTAAATAGCAGCCTATGTAACTGGATTGGACTCATGCTAGGCACACGACGGATAAAGTCGCAGCTAGGGGACGTGAGCATTGAACGAAAGGTGAGTAGGGGAACACCACAAGGTGGGGTTCTCTCACCGCTCATCTGGCTCCTCGTAGTAGACGAATTACTGAAAATATTGGAAAAGGAAGGCTTCATTGTGAGCGCATACGCAGACGATGTAGTAATTCTAGTCCCAGGAAAGTTCACTCCAGTTCTCAGCGAACGACTCAGTTACGCACTCTTATTAGTTAGCAACTGGGTAGCGGGACGCGGACTGGGGGTGAACCCATCAAAGACAGAGATCCTGTTGTTTACGAGAAGGAGAGTAATTCCCCCATATAACCCACCAAGGATGGGCGGGGTAAACCTAACAATATCAAAAACAGCGAGGTACCTGGGCATAATCCTGGATTCCAAACTCAGCTGGAAGGAAAATATAGAGGATCGCATCTAAAAAGCATACGTGGCACTATATGCCTGTAGAAGAGCATTCGGCAACACATGGGGTTTCAGGCCGCACGTGGTGCACTGGCTGTACACCGCAATAGTGCGGCCCATCCTAACATATGGTACAATCGTCTGGTGGAAGGCCACGGAGAAAAAATACCATCTCTCAAGCCTCACTAAAGTCCAAAGGGCGGCATGCATTGGGATAACGGGTTCTCTACGAACAACACCCACCGCAGCAATGGAGGTAATACTAAACCTCACCCCTCTGGATATTTACTGCAGCAGTAGAGCGGTCAAGACCGCAATCAGACTAAGAGAGTCTGGAATATGGTCATCCAAATCCTATGGGCACGCCTCCATCGAAACACAATGGAGCGCGGCGAAGGAGAAGATAACCACAGACTATCTACCCCCCGCACTCGTTTTTGAAAGGAGATTCACAACCAGAATTCCGGACAGAAATGAATGGGAGCACAATGCAGTTACAGAAGCTATCTCCCCTTCTTCTGTAACTGCAGAAGAAGGGGATTTCCATCTATACCGATGGTTCTAAGATGGATGTTGGTACAGGCGCGGGCATCTTCAGCGAAACACTAAACCTGCGAGAATCATTCCGAATCAGCGATGACTGTAGTGTGTTTCAAGCGGAAATTGCTGCTATAACCCTAGCGGCAAAGGACCTAAGGAGGCGACACATTACCGACAAACAAATCACTATATACTCTGACAGCCAAGCGGCCATAAAAGCCATGGAGTCAGTCGTGGTGAAGTCGAGGGCAGTAAGTCATTGCAAGAAATACCTGGACGAAATATCGCAAGCCAACACGGTGACCCTATGCTGGGTACCGGGGCATATGGATATCCCGGGAAATGAACAGGCGGACGAGTTTGCAAGAAACGGGTCGAAGATGCACGCATCAACGGCCCTAAAATCTGTAAAAACTCCGCTAAGCACGCTTACTAGGAAGATTGACATTGAATCCTTGAGTAGAACAAATCTACGCTGGCATAATCTCAACACCTGTAGGCATGCAAAAGAATTATGGCCAGAAGTGAGCAAAAAGAGATCCAAATTCATGATCGGACTTAGCCGCAAGGATATCCGCATACTCACGGGGGTCATTACTGGACACTGTGCGATAGGGGTACACGCGGGAAGACTGGGCATACTGCATAATGACTTTTGCAGAAGCTGCAGAGACGTTGAAGAAATAGAATCTGTTCGTCATCTGCTTTGCGAATGCCCAGCCCTTAAAAACAGTAGACAGAGGATTCTCAACAGCTTCTTCTTCGATGAACTAGAGGATTTGGAGAATGCTGATCTTAAAGAACTCCTGAGATTCATACTCAAATCGGGGTGGTTCCAGTAGGTCGACAAACTCCACATCCTTTCGGTTGCTCCTAGGACAAGATAGAAATCCGGATACAAGAGCTTGTGAATGCCTGAGATTAATATCAAATCTAGGTGACTCAATAAAAGCGGTATATTCTTTGTCTCCAACAGGTATGAAATGGAAGGTTCCCGTGATTGGACACAATGGACCCAACTGATGGTCTACGTGAAGCTGTGGCAGCCGCCACAAGAGCACCAAATTACCTACCTACCTACCTACATCCCGATCTCTGACGAAGTCAAATATCTGGGAGTAATCCTTGATAGAAAACTTCTTTGGTCCAAGCATGTTGAATCGAAAACCGATAAAGCGCTGTCGACTTTCTGGCAGTGCAAAGGCGCTTTTGGTAAGACATGGGGCTTATCTCCGAAAAGGGTCCTTTGGATCTATACGGCAATGGTAAGACCAATTCTCACATATGCATCGGTTGTGTGGTGGAACAGGCTTTCGCGGAAACGTGTTACTGCCTCTTTCGCCAAACTCCAAAGAACGGTTTGCTTTGGCTGCACAGGTGCCTTCCCTAGCTCTCCGGGCTCTGCTCTAGATGCTATGATGAACCTCCCCCCCCTTGATATTTTTATCATGGGGTGTACGCTGAAAACTATCTCCCGATATGTAGTTATATGTAGTTTGACATGCCGCTAGTCATCTAGCGGTCAAAGGAACGCGGCCATTTTCTGTTAATTTATTTAAACAAACTGCACATATATAAAATAAATAATTATACAATAAATAAGAACAATACAATACAACTTAAATCGTTGCTTACAGAGTGCAGACAGGTTGTGCGGAGCTAGGCCTAGGAGAGCCACACAAATTCACTGCATCATGAGCTGTTTACGCTTGAGGGTTAATTGGACTATTTTTGGAGCGCTATACAGACGTGATTAATGCATTTTTCATTCCTCAATTGGATGAATTGGGTCTTGGAGGCCAGGGGTTCCAGAAGAGCGGAGCAACAACGCATTATCCACAACTAGAACTGACATTCTAAAGCAGAGTCTACTATCCGTTTTTGCTAGCCCTCAAAAACAAGCCATAAATTCTGACGGGATTCAAGGATTCCATCAGGAAGTGGATAAGCTATGATCCTAAGTTTTGAAGAAAACTATTTAACTTGCCTTAGAAAGGAGGGCACTTAAGTGATATCTTTTCAAAACATAATTTAAAAAACTTTTGAATGGCCAAAAATACATTAAAAAAAAAAGAATTATTTTTTATTTAAAACTAGCGGACCCGGCAAACGTTGTTTTGCCTTCTATTAGTGCGTTCATCAATTTTGTTAATTTAACCGATGTATCCGGGCTGATACTGCTCTCCGTGTAGATACCTCGACCGATATTTCCTCTTCGAACACGTTTCATTGTTCTGTAGTAAGCAGAAACACACCATACATATGATTTATATGGATGTTGTAATTGGTTTAACAAACTTACATGTTGCTTATTTTCGATGACGCGTAACCGTTTACACATTTTCCAATGAGTTATGTTTACATTTCTGAGAAATTGAAAACACAGGGAACAGAACTTTGACATCGGCAAAAAAATTTAAATTAATTATTTGAAATTTTATTCATGAGCTTATTGTTTCTTTTTTATTTTATTTTTTTTTTATTGTTCAGGGGTTATTATTTCTTTTGCGGATCGAAGCGCCACCTACCGGGTCCAATTGTATGTATGTGTGTATGTATGTATTAGAGACATTAGCACAGGCCTCGGCCCTCATTGAAGCTAAGCTCTGGGCCTCCGGGTATCGTAGAATAGCGCCAATACAAATGGACAAACTAAACCCGTAAATAAGCTGATTGAATAATTACAGAGACGTAAATATTTAAGGTTCTTACATATTACCGTTTGAACTGAGTTTTGGAACTTTCTCCTGAGGGATCTTATCAAAGTAACGCTGGAACTTTGACGATGTTATTACCTGGTGGCACCCAGGTGTAACCCAATTGTCGTGGATCTGATTCCCATTGAGTTGGCGAAATACTCTTGAAGCCGAGGCGTTCGCGAACCGATGTGACGATGTTACACATTTTCGGTTACGTTTCTAAACTTAAAATAAACATATGTCTAACTAAATTACCTTTTCAGTAGATTCGTACAGATATTTCATAAAAATGCACTCTTCTTGAATCTGTAATTTTAAAATGGTTACATCTTGATCGTTCACCAACAGTTCGAACTTTGCACTGTTCTGCCAACTTGGCTCTTCGCTAATTAATAATTTTGTGACTATCTTCAGTGTACTAAAGTGGCTGGCAAATATTAATCGCCACCTACCGGGTCCAATTGTGAATATAAACCATCCCAAGACCCATTCAAACACACACACAAAATTTCATTAAAATCGGTCCAGCCGTTTAGGAGGAGTACGGTAACAAGCACGGACAGAAGAATTATATATATAAAGATACTCTTTATTTAAAATCGGTTATTATATAACAGCCCACCTTGTATTTGGAAAAAAACATGCTTATTTTCTCCTTCTTAGTAGCAGAGAAAACATTTTGCCATCCCAAGGCCAACGGCATATTTTCCCTAAGTAAAATTAAACTCAACACACTCAGGTTCTGTATAAATTTATTTTCCCTTTTTTTAAATTATTGATTTAAACGCAATGTACACGAAAAGCCTAGAAAGCAATAAATATTCTTGAAAATTAATTAGAAAATAGGAAATAATTAAAAATTATTTAAAATAGTTTGTGTCGCTCTATGATATCAAAGTTAAGTGATTTACCTATATAAATAGAAGTCTAATAAAATATTTTCTAATTACTTAAAAAAAAAACTATTTTCAAAGCGAACATAATCGATCGTTATAATCACATGTATTTTGTTTTTAATACTAGTCGTGTTTCTTTTTTCAAACTTAAGCAAATGCTTCAATAATTGCAATCTATATATATATATATATAATTTTTTGATTTGTTAAAAAAATTAACTACAGTCTTTATTAATTACTTCAAAATTGTTATTATTTCTTTAATACATTGTATCAAACAGCATATTTTGTTTTTATTATTATTTATTTGCAACTATTAACAATTAAGGTACTTTTATATAATATAATTTTTATTATTATTAATATTTTGTTGTTTTATAGCTGTTTTATTTTTTTCAAATTTTATTATTTTATTCTGGAAGCAAATTGTGTGTATATTTTGGAATGTTAGTTCTTGCTGCCTTACATATATATTGCATTTTTAGTTTTATTTTTGCTTAACATTGCGTGTGTATAGATAGAAGTAGAGTAAATAACTCATCACAGGTTAGAAGCATAGCTTTTAACATTTCGTACAATGTGTATGACGTTATTGTGCATTTTTATTTTTCTATGTACTACGTTGTAATTGTATTTAAATTGTCATTTGTGATATAAAAAAAATGCGTATTCAAAGGAACTACTCGTGATGCATTTAAGAAGGTACTTCTTTCCCAAGTAAAGTGAAATTTGTTAAGTACTTTATGCTGTTTCAAATTTGCCCATACAATGAACAATAGCATTCAACTAATATAAATGTTAGCCGGCGCATGGTTTTTGTTTGTTTTTATAGAATAGCAGCATTTAAAGGAAATCAACAAATCATTTATAGATTTTATAGATTCATGATGTACGATTATGTATTTACAAATAACGAATGTGAATTATACATTGTATTAACTTGTTTGCTTTATTGTTTTTACTTTTCTTAGATTATTAAGGCCTGATGGGATAACTTAACTCAAATAATATGCTTAAATTCATGTAGACGCAAATTCTTTTGGGTTTGAGATTTTGGCGAAAACAAAAAATTCTAAGTAAAGTCTGGATCGTCTCATTATTTACACGGAATTAATTCGATCTTAGATGAGAAATAAAAACAAATTCCGTCACATATTGCTCGTTCGCGGTATTCAATTGTCACAATTGTTAATAAAAAAAAAATAATGCAGCGATTGTAATTGTAATCTTTTTGGTAAAGTAGGTTTAGGTACCTTATAGGCTCTGATGCAGTCTTGAATAACGAGCAGTATTTTCAGCTTGCGCCTAAAGATATACTTAATTGTGCTTTATTTATAAACTCAACAATACACTTATTGCTATAAGGTCCCCTTCACATTAAACGAATCCGGATGATACCGCAATTATCATTCAGTATTCAATATTCACATATAACGGTACTTATGTATATTGCACAATTGTCATGTTGTGACCTACAAATACGGAAAAACGTAAAAACGATTGATTGCGTTGATGTTCATGTGTATGATTGCGAAAACACCGTTGCCATTTTATTTGTGAAGCTTTCGTAAAGCCCTACAAACTCGACCGTTTGTCTGGCGCGAGTTGTCAAATAATTTCCAATTAAAAGAAATGCATGCAGCAATACACAATACACAGCGACCATTTCGGAAATGGAATATTTGACTGCATACACACACGAACAGTTATGAGATCTAACACTAGAATAATTATATATATTTTCAATCCGAGGAAGGGTTGGGTACGTTTGATCGAAAAAAAAAAAAAAAAAAAATTTCGAAAGCCAAAAACTCGAAAATACCTGAAAATGATGAATGAAAATGAAAAATCGCGCGATTTTTAACACCAATCATTTTCAGGTATTTTCGAGTTTATTTCGAGAGGATTTCGAGATTTTTTTTTCGATCAAAATTTCTGCATGTTTAAAGAGAAATAGACAAAAAAAGAAGACATCTTTTTACATACAAAGGGTTTGCTAATTTATGAGAATCGCGAAGAAGGAACATTTTTTTGATTCTCATGGAAGATGGCAGAAATTCCCAAGGACCCAAAACTGCGTGAGGCATGGCACAACACGGCAAACAGCATGCAGGAGTCTACAAGCATATCGGCGACTTGTCGAAAGAGCTAATTGTAGCTAAAATGCAGGTAGAGAAAGCAAGAAGTGGTGAACGAGTACCTCGAACTAAGCAAGGCAGAAAAAACGAGAAGATCCAGAATGTTCTCACAAATAGAGAAGGGATGCAAAAGCTCGATTTTCTTAAAGGCATCGCAACCACGATAAGGTTGTCGTAAACAACAAAAATAAAACAACAAAACGTCCTTTTCATAACGAAAATTATTCCAACAAATTAGTAATACGTGAGCATTGACTAAATGTAAAATAAGTAAATATAATAGAAATTTCTCCCTTATTACAGTTGTATTTGTTATCACGTTACTGCTAAACAACATAAACTTCTTATCAGCAATCAATGGTATACTCAATCATAAGAATCACGGAGAAGGAACATTATTTATACCAAAAAACCAACTTTTTGCTAATATCTCAAAAATTTTCGAGATTTTTTCGAGCAACTCTTAAAAATCCGATTTTTTTTCGAGATTTTGTCAATTGGAGATTTTTTTTTTCGGTCAAAAGTAGTGTTCCCTCCGAGGAAGAGTTCCAACCATATTGGCAGAATAAAAGCTCATAAGAGAAGAATACCTATGCTAAGGCGAACTATGCGTCCCAGATATGTCTTCTGTCAACATTTTTAATAATAATTGGACAGTCGTATAGTAATGCGTACTAAATGATAAAAATACTACTCATCACATCTTTTCTGTCTTTTGTTTTATGTGCTTTTTTTTACGGACATTTGATTTACGGGCTTTTGGAAACTGGCCTTTGAAAAGCGGGCTTTTCGATTGCAGGTAAACGTACCCAGCTCATTTCTTTGCTTAGTAAATGCAGTGCAATAAGTTTGGATTAATGCAAATTACATTTATGTATTGTATCCTACTATCGTCAGGACAGGGTGTGCCTACATATCTACAATATACCCTCTACATGCGTTCACATAATGACGAGTGTGTGTGATTATATTTACGATACTAATAAGACCACTTCCATGAGCATTAGGAAAATAATAAATTAAATCCTGTCTTACAAATAATACATAATCTCGTAGATCTTGAGCAATGAGAATTGCCTTATTATCTTTTAGACCCTTAGACTTAGACTAATTAAAATTCGGTGAATAAAAAAATAACAATACTGCGTGATCACTGCTGCTTGACTTTCCACTGGTGTAGGTGTTTAGTAAAATCCAAATATACATATTTGTTTATATACTAGCATTCATACAACTTGTACATTCTTATTCGTTTTATTCCGCTTGTATGTTTCGTAGCAAACATTCATATTAGGCACTTGACCTACGTGGATTAACAACATACTTAAGTGTAAATTATAACAAAGTGCATTACTCTTGTATTATAACAATTCGTTAAAATAGGGAATTTCAGCATTAATTTCTTTATAATTTTGTTAAAGTTATATTAATCTTTTTAATCACAGAATTATTAAACAATATTGTTTTCATATTTGTGTTTGTTGTTAATTGTTTTACTATTTTAAATCAGCGCACTTGCCTTTCATAATAATTTTGCATATAATAAATAATTATAATTGTTATAACGGTAATAATTCACATATTGTTTGTACTCTCAAATACGTTTGATGGTGGGTCCGGTAAAAAATATCGAAACTTTTCGTTTAAATCGTTCCATCGGCGGTTCGTCGTCTGATTCGTCATCGTAGCCGTCGCTTTCGTCGTCTTCGCCGAATATAATCGTTCGGGTGTATGGCGCATCCTGATCATCTGATTCGCAGAATCCTGGATTTAATATGATATTCGGGATCAATTCTATACTATCCCAACCATCCTCGAAGTCTGCAAGAGCGGGCGCGCAAGATATCGCAGTGCGAAATTGCGCATAGTAAATGAAAGAAAAAAAGAGAAAGAAGCACATTGGATTTGATTAGTGATTATAGTCAAGTGTATTCTACGACTACAGGTTTTGTATTTTTTTTTTCTTATCTATGTGCTCTATATATAGAACTAAGCTTTACATATATATATATATTCATCTATTTATTTATATTTATATATTGTTTTATGTTTTTTTATATATTTGCTTGCTTTTTAAGAAGTCTAAGCGATGTTTTTTTTAATATTTTCTACATAATATATTTGTATGTACATTGAATTTTTATAATTAAAAATAAAATACACTTTAAAAACGACAATGACAAGACCACCAACAAAAATTCAGTAACACATTTTTTTTTTCTGAAAAACAATAAAAATTATATTTGAATGTGAACACTTCTAACAAAAAATAACATTTAAAACATAATAACATGATTTAAATATATCTACACATAGGCGAAAACATAAAACATTTGCTTCTGTAACTTGTCAACTTGGCCCGTGTTTTTAAGAACTTTTCTTTTTTATTTAACGTTTTGCATAAATGTATATTTTTTTAAAAACTTCAACAGCAAACAAAAAGCAAAATTCAAGCGATTACAACATCCAACTTGCAGTCGTTAGTAGAAGTAGTGGTTGTAGTAGTACCCATTTGTGATGATTGATAGTATTCTTTAGACAAAACTATACACAATCCGATTGCTAATATCACAAGGGTTCCAAGTACTATACTGACAGCGACTATCCATATACGAGGATCAAAATTATCTAAGTCAGCTTGTATAAGGCGTATCAAATCTTAAAAGACATAACAAGTTGAAAGGAAGAAAAGGAAAGATTTTAATTATGACATAATAATAGAACATAAAAAAAAATATTTATTTTTTATTTTTAAAAACGTTTACACCTAACATAAAAGAAGTAGACGTACATACTCCGATTGGATGTTACTTAATTTGTACAACATGAAAAATATATTTAATATTTATATATGTATACTAGCGGACCCGGCAAACGCTGTTTTGCCTGCTATTAGTGCGTTCATCAATTTTGTCCATTTAACCGATGCATCCGGGCTGATACTGCTCTCCGTGTACCTCGACCGATATTTCCTCTTCGAATACGTGGCATTGTTCTGTAGTAAACAGAAACGCACAATACATATGATTTATATGGATTTTGTAATTGGTTTAAAAAACTTACATGTTGCTTATTTTCGATGACGCACATTTACACATTTACCAATGTGTTATGCACACAATTCTGATAAATTGAAAACACAGGGAACAGAAGACAGAACTTTGACATCGTCAAAAAAATTAAAATTAATTATTTGAAATTTGTTTATTGTTCAGTGGATCGCAGCGCCACCTACCGGGTCCAATTGTGAATATAAACCATCCTAAGACCGATTCAAACACACACACAAAATTTCAATAAAATCGGTCCAGCCGTTTGGGAAGAGATCGTGCGACCTCGTTGACAATTCTTCGTGAAGTTTCTTTAAATCGCAGCCTTTTCCCAATAAGCCGCAAAACGATCGTTGCCCTCAAAGTCAACATAACCCGTGTCATCGAAAATTGGACTGGACTGATGAGCCCAACCAAGCGAGGCCGATGCGGACATTTGAACGATGTATTATTCCACAAATAATGTCATTTGAAGTAAAAACAAATAAAAGTGTTATCATCGGCCTGGCCGATGCTTTGATACCCTCCACTGCATAAGTCATTTCAAAAATGTCATATACAATTTTGAATACCAACCTGAGGACGCCGACGCACGGTAAAAAGAAGTCCTCTTACAAAATTTCATTCACCTAAGTGGATTCGTTTGGACACTATCGTATTTTCAACACACAGACGGACATGGCTAAATCGATTCAGAATGTGATCCTGATTCAGAATAGATATAATATATACTTTACACTACAGGGTCTCCGGTGAATCCTTCTTGGCGTTACAAATGAAATGACAAAGTGAATATACCTTCCTGTTAAGGATATACATAAATAAGGATTTCGTTGATACATACACTCCCGCTCAACTGAATAGGTTCAACATTATTTAAAAAGTAAAATAACGATATCTCTTTAACCAACTTGCCGATTTTAATGAAATAAATTTTCTTATATAGAATAATCAATTGTTAATGAAAACCGCAAAAAGTTTGCGGTCTCTAGCACACGTATTTATATTTTTAAGATTATTTTTCCAAAAACATATCGAAAAATGACCATTTATTTTGGCTCATCAGAATAGGTTCAAGGGCAATGGCTTTAGTTTGTGATCTACAGCGATTATGTTAGGACAAAATTTCCCGGTTCGGAATGAATTAAGCTATAATAACAATATGAAAGGAGGGGCTCAATATGCGACAACACCAGCAGCCAGGAGACTTATCATCTGAACTGCTTCAAATTCCCAACGTACTGCAGCTAGAATCAGGGAAAAATGCGGTGCTAATGCAAGTCTGGCATCTGGAAAACGCAATATTTGGAGTGCCAAGCATTTGAAGAGACTGAACATTAAAAGAGAACACATCTCAATGTTGTGCGCAAAGCTGCACGACTTCAGTATTCAGTTTGCTCGAGAGCATATGACGTGGAACAAGGAGTGGCAGACTGTCGTATTTTCCGATGAAAGGAAGTTCAACCTGGATGGACCGGATGGCTACAACTATTACATTCATGACCTGCGAAAGGATGAATGTGTTTTAGGTAGCCACCACACCTGTGCATTGGGAATTACGGTGTTCCGCACATATCATATTATGGGACTTGTGAGCTGCAGTTTGTGACATCGAAAATGAACGCGAATGTATACAAAACTGTACTAGAAAATGCTTTTCCGAATTTTTCGAATATTTTTGAACGGATTCCATGGACAACGCACGCCCCCTTTCACACCTACTGCCAGGGTTGTTAAACATTGGATAAAGGACTAAAATGTGAAATTGCTGGAGTGGCTGCCGTACTTCCCGGACATAAATATTATTGAAAACGTTTGGGGCGACTATTATCCAAAAAAGAATATGAGTACAGGAGACAATTTGATGATCCTGCAAGCCTAATTGGCGCCGTTAAAAAAAGCCGGGTCAACAATTTCACTTAGAATTATTGAAAAATATTATAAGTATTTTCCAAATCGTATCTATGAAGTTGTATTGAACAAAAGAGGTAGTACTATATACTAAATTATACTTAAATATATGGCTAAATGTTAAAAATAACCAAAGCTGTGAATTAATAATTAATATAGTTTTTTTTTAATTTTCAATTTTTGAACCTATTCAGCCAAGATAAATGGTAATTTTTCGATATGTTTTTGGAAAAATAATCATAAAAATATTAATACGTGTGTTAAAGACCGCAAAATGTTTCATTTACAATTGATTATTCTATATAAGAACATTTATTTCATTAAAATCGGCAAGTTGGTTAAAGAAATATCGTTATTTTACTTTTTAATAATGCTGAACCTATTCAGTTGAGCGGGAGTGTATCTCACACACATAACATTCCTATTGAAGAGCCCTTAATATTCTATTTTTCAAACGAGAAATAAAATCAGAATTTTAATGTTTGCATCAGTGAAACCATGATTAAGCCCTTGCCCCTTATGTTATTTTTTGGGTTAAGCACTTCAGGTTTTGGTCTGACAAAGCCAGCTACAAGCTCAAATGACACACCAAGATTCTCCTCCTCTCAAAACGTCGAGGTCACCGAGCCGAAAAAATATTTTGAATTATTTTCGTAAATAGAAAACAATTAGTTAAGTCAATTAGATTTAGAGCAAACAGGTATTAGGATTATACATAATACATAAATGCTAAAACTCTAGCGCAAATCGTAAAATGTCAGTTTTTTTAATATGGAGTTTGATGTCTAGATCTAGAGTCTAGATCTAGACATCTAGCGGTCAATGGAACACGGACATTGTCTATAGCGGCATGTCAAATAAATTCACATCTAGCTAGCAAAAATACTAGATTTAAATTTGATTCATTTTGACATCCGCCTTTCTAATAATCACTAACGTACTTTTGTTATTTGTAATTAAAGAAGACGCAAGTTTCAAGTTTAACTACTCGATTTTACTGTGTAAATTTTAAATAACTTTGATTACTATTTGAGATACAATCATTTCTTTTAGATTTAGGGCCAGTTTCAAAACTTGCTGATAATGTCTCGGATAATACGGAACTTATCGGTCAGCTAAACTTCAACTTTTGGTTTCAAAGGTTTCGGATAGTGATATCTGACAGATATAGTCTCGGATAGAGTATCAGCCGGTTCAAATGGCTGTTAAATCCTATATCCGGAAGATAAACAAAATATTTATTTGAAGTGGCTGGAAAAAATATAGTTTCAGAGCATTTTTTCGTTGACGAGCGTAGATTGCTAGGAACAGACTATTTCGCCCAAGGCCCAAAGCGAATTTAAAAGGAAAATTTTATTCACTTTTCTCCTAAGCCTTCCTACCACGAAGGGGCGGTCACTTTGCCGTTGCGTCCTTTTTTTTTTTTGTTTTTTATAATTGACTCGCGCTAAAGAGTTTATGACTACTCTTATGGTGTAGTGTAGGTTCGGATTTCGCTTTAGAGACAGCAGACAGCATTGTGTTTTTGAAGCATTAAATTCCACTCTATTGGCTGAACCCCATTTTAAAATGCTGTCAAGGTCGGAATTTAATGAACTTAACATACGTTGCCGTTCCAGTTCTACGGCCGAAGAGCAGGGACGTGAGTCCTGGAAAGAATATGGGAAGTGCTGTCATCAGCGAAGGAATGGATTGGATTAGATGTTGCAGAGAAGAGATCATTTATAAAAATGAGAAAGAGAGTCGGAGATAGAACGGAGCCTTGGGGAACAAGCCCAGGACTTTACAAGTCGTAAAGTCGTAATGACAGCTAGATGGGGGCTCAGCCACAAACGGAGTATCCGGGTACCTGTTCCAGCTCCTCTGTTAGAATTTTTTTGTTTGCATTTTTGGTGCTTCAATTTTTTTCTTCTATTCACTTTTCAAAGGTATTTTTATACCCTCCACAGGAAGGTATATTCACTTTGTCATTACATTTTTGTAACGCCAAGAAGGATTCACCGGAGACCCTATAAAGTATATATATTCTGAATCACGATCACATTCTGAATCGATTTAGCCATGTCCGTCTGTCTGTCTGTTGAAAACACGATAGCGTCCAAACGAATCGATCTAGGCTAATGAAATTTTGTGAGAGGACTTTTATTTATTGTCGTCAGGTTAGTTTTGAAAATGGGCTATGTCGGTCAAGTACTTCTGGTACCTCCCGTACAAAACCACTATTAGACCCATGTGTCTCTCTGTCTGTTGAAATCAGGATAGCGTCCAAACGAATCGATCTAGGCGAATGAAATTTTGTGAGAGGACTTCTTTTTACCGTCGTCAGGTTTGTATTGAAAATTGTTTATGTCGGTCAAGTAGTTCTGGTACCTCCTATACCAAACCAATATGGCATGGCAAACATTTTGCATGACTTTTATGCAGTGGAGGGTATCAAAGCATCGGCCAAGCCGATGATAACACTTTTACTTGTTTCTTTTAAATTACCTAAAACAAGACAAAATATTAGAAAACACGAAACAAAAAAAAAAATACAATACAAATGTCATGTGTATCGAAACAAGCTAGCTGATACATTTTTCCGCAAGTTAGTTTATCACAGACTTTGACGATGAAACAGAAAAAAAATATCAGCAGCTTTTATCTGATGGAAAGCGATATGTGTCGGCTAACTATCCGAAACTTTATCCGGAACCTTTGAAACTGGCCCTTAGGTTTTCAAGTATTTCGGTTTGTTTCGAAGTTTCGATGGGAAACCAAAGACTAAATTACTTTAAACATTTTGTTAAAATTAATTTTTCGTTGAAAATAAAATAGAATTTTGTACTGTCCAGAAGAAGACTTTATGTAATATTGAACCTTCTTAACCTTCTTTCTTCTTCTCATTATTTTGTTCTACCCACAAAAGTAATTAGAATTACCGATTAATTAACTAATGTACCGATTTTGAAAAGTGGGCGGATACCAATCCTCCTGAATGAAAAATCTGAGGCTTTCGACTTTTCCCAATGTACCTATACACTACAGGTCTACAGGATATGCTATTGTGTCAAATTTCGCGATTCAAAGATGGCAGCGACAGGAAGTGCTTCATAATTTTAATGATCTGTCAGAGTGTCAGTGAGTGAGTCAGTTACGGTATTTGTGATTTTTGAAGCCCTGTATCGTGAGTACCACTAATGGAATGCTACAGAGTTGAAATTTGATGAGGTGAACCTTTTTATTGAGCTCCAAGTTTGAAGTTTTTAGGTCCAAAACAGCCTAAGTTCGTTCCTGTAAAAAGAGTGTGTGAATTTACTATAGAACTTGGCTATACCTATTTATGGCAGCGGAAGACGACGTTGTAGAGGACCTACTCATCTCCAAGATTTGACCAAAAGAGAGTAGGTATATGCCTGATGAATGGAACCTCAGCATCGTTTGCCCGGTTCACAAGAAAAGATACTTTTAAATTGCACCAAATACAAGAGGCATCCGTGCCTTTAACATTACAAGAAGGCCCTGAGAACCAAAACAAATATTCTGTATGTAATGTATGTATACGTCATGTAACTTCTTCAATATCGTTCTTCTTGTGCGAATCTTACAAGCCAACACCATTGGCCTATTTCACCAAATTACATATTTGTATTTTCAACTATTTTTTCACAATTTTTGTACAAAAAGGGTCAAGCTCGGTTCCAATTGAGGGTGAAAGCAATTTTGTATACGTAAGTTCTGTAATTAAAGTGTGTTTAGCAAGCAATGGGATATTTTCTCAGAATATTACAATGTAGGCCTGTAGGGCCAATTTTACGAAAATATTGTTAGGTGTAAACGTTGACACATAATAATTATTTTATTTTTTATAAAGACTTACCCTCCTCCTTTGTTTCGGAAAGAGTCGTTACATTTGTGGTTACTATTTCGCCGGCTCCCAAATGATTGTTTGCCCATATTCGAAATTCGTAAGTTGTATTCGGCTCTAGCCGATACACTTCCATTTGTCGCTGGATAAGAGATATGTAATAGCTAAAATTGATTTAAATCAACAAATATGTGTCGTTTTATGTAGTTTTTCAGATCAGAGTTTACCAAGTTAGGTTTGTATGTATGGGCTTAGTTAGGAATGGGTTAGATAGGTACTAGAAAGATTAAACAGTTGAAAGAATATATTGAGACAATACTGAAGTAGTTCGATCTAAATTTGTACCAATTATAGCGGGAACTATGTATTTGTCTGTGCTTCATATTAAAAATACTGTAAAGTATATACTTATGTCTAAAGTTTAATAGGGACCTTTATCAGAATTAGAGTCGTGCATCAGTTACGTTAAATAATTATCATCGGCTAGTTCTCAGACATACAATCGTTATGCGAGTAAATTTAATTATTCCACTGTGCATTGGTCATTTTTTAACGTTTTATTTTGCTTAGGATTTGCTGCTGCAGTTTTTAGGAGAAAACACTGAATTTCAATTAGTTTAAGGCGTAGATACCTACGTTTAAGAAAACCTAAGACTCAAGATTTCAGTTTCGTGAACTTTTCTTTTGACTAATTTTCGAAATGCCAGAAAATTAGTCAACGATAATCATATAACGCAACTGAGGCACGATCTAAAGGGCCATTTCATAATCTAGCGCTGTTAAAGAAATTTTGACAAAATCAAAGAAAGCTGAAAATCAAACAAACGAATAGCCCTCAGTTTCACTGTGGAAGTTTAAACTAAAGTTCAGCTGAAGCTGATCTTGAGTTTAAATTTGAGGTTCAACTCGCCCGGTTTTACAATGTAATCTGAACTTTAGTTCAATTGAACGCAGTTTGATGAAATTTAATGAATACAATTTGGCAGTATTGTACAATACTTAGCTTTTATGCGTCTTTTCCAAAATCGTTCCTCGTCTCTTCTTTCCAAGAACACATAAAAAATAGCGTCTAGTATTTGCGTTTTTGACAATCGGCGTTTTTTTGATAAAGGGCAGAATACTGCCGTTTAACTTAACTACAGAATGAGCTCTTTTCAAGGTTTAAATGAAACTTTCAGACGGAATTAATTGTTGAACTAAAGTTTAGACTAAAAGTGTAGTTTAAAATTCCACTATGAAACTGGGGGTAAGTTTGACAAGATAATTAAAAATAGACTGAAATAGATGGTATTTTATATTCTCAAATATAATCACAACGGGGATTTTCTTATAACGTAGAAGATCAATAAAGAACTCGAGCTCTTCTAACTCATTCTTCAATCTAGCATATTATTTGTTAAGTATCTTCGTTATAACGACAAACGCTTGTTTAGAACAAAAACAACAGATTAGGTCGAAGCATGATACACCCACTACATGAAGGATTTTTGGATCTCGCAGATCGCAGTTAGCAGCAACGACTTACCTATACCTACATATATTTATTTTTATTTTTAATAACTTAAAAATTGTTTAAAATTTATGTAAGTTCAAGCATTAAGCGGAATTCTCCAAGGAAACTCTGCATTCAAGATTAAAAAACATGATTGGCATAGTGATAATATTATCGACACAAATCGATCATAATAATGCAGTACAAAAATAAATAAAAAAAATTCCCCTCTTGGCGCAGAAATGTTCGTACTGATAAATTTTTCAAATTAAAAAATATTTACATAAAGAAAAGAAAATGTGTTTATGTAAAAAAAGCATGTAAAAAGGTGAACATAAATAATAAATCTAATCATAAAATACTAACTAATATTTCGCATTTAAAAAGTGGTGCATTTTCCTGGAGCGTGAAATTGTTTTATTTTGTATATAGCAAATAACTGATTAGCTCGAATATTTTGTATATGTATTTGGCTCAAAGAAAAAGGAAGAAACAAATGTAAATAAATACTCAATAAAACTGTCAAAAACACTTAAGAATCGTTCAGTTCTGTTGCATTAGACGTATAATCCTAGAGCTCGAAAGCCTTTATCTTATAGCCTTTATATTAATAACAATTTATAATTGTATATTGATACTTATTAAATAAATAAATAGACGAAGATAATTTCCAACACTCCGCAAAGAGAGCAAGATTAGAGAATTCATGAAGAGGGCTTAAATTTATACTTTTTTTTTCAAATTGGCACACTATACCTTTCTTTTTTTGTTAATTGTGGTTCACATTTTGGTCTGGCAACATTACTGTATGGCTATAATTTACAGGGACACCAACCTTTAGTGAATGAAATAAACAACGCCACGAAACAACAACGAGAAATAGTTGAATTAATTTTCAGATCATATTTCGTGATCTCGATGAAAAGCAGGATCACATGTTGTTGTTGTAAGTGCATGTAAATCGATGATCTATATGGATCATAGCTGATAATAAAAAACGGCTAGTGACTGGAAATTTTTTTTTTTTAAATCTCTTCGCTAATATTTTTTATGATTTTTTGAATGGGATGGGATGGGATAATGTTAAAAAAAGTACTTTCGCGCATGTATATTTTGTTTATCGCTACATTTGAGAGATATCGATTTTAGAAGCCAATCTAAGATTTCGAAATTGTTTTCTATTATTTTGCACTGCTCTATAACTCGAAGCTGTGCAAAGATCGCTAACTTTGTAAGTTCTGTGCTACTGCCCTAGGTGATATGTTAAAACCTTAGCCGTTTATTGCAACTGATTAAACCATATTGAAACCGAATTGTGAAATATACTCCACAAATATTCAACTGCACTCTACATATAACATAAAAGGGCTCTGCAGAATTAAAAAAAAAAAAAAATAAGAACATAACCTAAAATTATTTAAAACGTTCAGAATCGCCGATTTCAACAGATCATCGATGTAATTCGAAAACTAAAATTACAACCAATCTCATTAATTTTTGGCAACCAATTTTAAAGGCTAAGACTATGAAAATTGAATTGAAATTGTAATGAGCAATCTGAGAAAATTGCTATTTTGAACTCCAAAAATATGAAGAAGACTTTCTTCGAAGTGAGGTTTTTGTTTAGTCTAAAGCTAAATATTAACAAATCTTATTAAAATTCTACAAATCTTAAAAATTGCATTAAAATTCAGTGAATATCTTCTCATCTGGAGACCACCTCAAGATCTTAGAAAATAAGATAATTAAGATCATATAACAACGCTGGGTCTAGATCAGATGTGGTGGTTGTCTACTGACGATCCCACTCACCACATCGGGGCGAAACGCATTACTGGAGTCGAGGCCAAATCAAATTTAAAAATTTGAGATGACAATCCACACTCCACCAATTTATTCAATTAATAAATATGTTTATGATTTGAAAGTAGTTTGATTAAATTTGTACTTTGATTCTCGGTCCAATAGTTTCAATAAGATACTGAAAATCGGCCGCTGAAATACGAGACAAATTTCGGAAACCACTTGTCTATCTTGAGATCATTTAAAAGACTCAATCCACTGTAATTACGTTTGTTTTGTAAAAAAAACAAGCTGAGCAAATTAGTTTTCCATTTGAAGAAAAATAAAAAACATTCAAATGCCTCAAAAAAATAGGAAAACGTTTTTGAACCGTTTCAGAAACGTTTCGAAAAAATTCGAAATACATAGTTGGGAAGCAATGAATAATGTTTTCAAAACAATGTTTTTTTAAATGTTTGTTTGGGGTAGACAATCCTTTAGAAGTAGGTACATAATTTTAAACAACAAAAAACATTTTTTTATTTTCCCTTAAATTTATAATATTCAATTAGTAGAAATGTTTATAAAAAATTGTATATAAGAGAATAATAAATAAAAAATATTGAAATGTAATAATTATTCAATATTTTTTAATTTGACAAACTTTTAGTACGTGTTGCTTTAAGTTCCCCTAATTAAAGAAAATTAAATTTAAAAAAAAAAATGGTTTCTTCACTGAGTAATTAATTATCATTTCACCTGAAATAAAAAATCGGATTCTTTTGCAATTCAACTATGCCAGCTATGCGTCTTTTCATAATCAAAAATGTAGAGTTTTCTCACTTAATGCCGGATTTTTTTTTTATTTAATATCCAAATTGGGAGCATAATGATGACACTGTATGATATCGAATATAATAGAAAACTTATTACCATTACGACGAACAATTGCTAAAGAAGTAAATCGGTATAAAGAAATTATTAAAAAGTAAACTAAATAGTTGTGAATCAATATTTGATTTCTAATTCTACTGACAAACACTCACAAGATTATATTCTACCATAAATTCAGAACACGGGAATGCAACAAGTTAAAACAATACCCTATCTAAATAGTTTTCAACTGTTCTTCCAACTACATTCAACGACACACAAATTACTGTTTATAGATATTATTATTTTTTTCTTTTAACACAACCAAACAATAAAAAAATTCCGATTTATACACATTTGAGCAAGCTAAAAGAAACTCCTAGGATGGAGGACGACATCTATACTTACGACATTCGGGGCTATATTAATGGGATCCATACGACTCCATTCATGTTCGTATTTTTGATCTTCATTATTGCTATATGAAACGTTTCGAAATTCGGCTGTAAAACTGCGAACTGGGTAGCCACCAGAGTTGGATTTATTAAATCTCCAGATAAGAAAGCCAAGAATTGTGGAGGCTTTGAAGTACAACTGCGACACAGGTCCAGGAGTCGTACGTATACTCAGGTTAGCTTTGAGGTAGGCCTGAAATTCATCTTCGATGTGGGTAAGATTTCCTGTTATTGCTGAAGACTCAACAATCGGTGTCGTTGTAGATGTTAACAGTGGTACTGATGTGGAGCTATTCGATGATGTACTATTGACACCATCACTTGTCGAAGAGGTTTCATTATTGCCTGTATCATTGTCCTTGTCGAATTCTTCGGTTTCGCTTTGAACCGATGTTAAACATATGTAAAGGCCTCTGTCTGCATCCGAAACATTTGTAAGCACTAAAATCCTACCTGTCTGAATTTAGGTGGAGAAATAAAAAAAAAATATTATTGCGATTAAAACAGGATTCAATTAATATATAGTATGTAATCATATATTCAATAAATATATGTACTACAAAATATAAAAAGAAAATGTATTGGAAGGTGGCACGGAATATTACTATTTGGTTAGTGTGTTAGTTGGTAGATTCGCCCCTTGTGATATCACATCGTTTATAGATCTTTTATAGCCAATTGGGATATCCTTGATGATATAGCGATTGAGGCTTGTAGAAGAGTATGCGTGCAAGACATGTGGCTCAGTATTACAAAAGACCGAAATGCGATTGCAGACAATTAACACTTACCTGCAAAAAGCCAAGATTTGGTCGGATTTTGATTTTGGATTGGATTTTAATAATAATCGTTTTTTAAGTTCTCCTAAAAAACAAAAGAGTTGTAGTGCGAACTGTGGTTTTGAAATCTTTAAATGTTAATTCTGCCGGAACGGCTTGTCCGATTAAACAAAGTTTTGCAATTAAATCAGCGGTACGAGTATATTTCCACACTTTATTTTTCAAAAGGCGATGTGGATGATGTTTTTTTTCACTACGCAACCTCTGGCGAACGTCTGACAACCATAGGTGAGTTTATGAGTAATGCTACGAGTACACGATATGCCAAACACGTAATACGCATGCCAGTCTGACGTCAATTCGACGTCAGAATATGTTATAAAAGGGTGCATCTCGTGTAGGTACGTGGCATATTTTTGAAGATGACATATGTTTACCTGCGTCTGTTACCCATATGACCGGCTCAGAATGGCATTGTGAATTTGCCAAAATATATGTACATGTCGTGTACTCTGCAAATCGTTTTGCATGCTAGAATTTCATATGTCACTACGAAGTGATATATCACGGCGCGAATTTCAGACACAACATGTCCTAGCGGAAAACGTGCATGTCGATTAGAACGTATTTTGTTTTGTTTTGAAATAGTTTAGTCTGTAAGACTGTCTAGGCCAGTCAGTCAGTTGAAGGTTTCTTGCCATCGATGCTTCTGGTCTTCAGCACTTAATGCTGTCTGCGTACGACTTCTGAATAAGTTGAAGAATGCACTATTGCCAAGGAATTTGCGCTAAAGAATTTACAGCCTTTAAGAAAGTGCATTATCTACTGAAATTGTATACGCATCAAAAAGTGGGTAAAGGGGCACGTTAGCGGTTTGGGATGTGCGTTGTTGAGTCAGTAAGGACCTTTTTGTACGTCCTTGATTGGTGATTTTGAAATGAAATGGTCAGTAATTCTGAACTATTTACGATGAAACGGAAATTGTTAAACAACAGGTTGAAATATAGGTTAGTAGTGGCTGGCTTCGTATGATGAGGCTGTAAGGATGGCTGGCCAGTTAGTATTTAAATTACGCCCTAATTATGTATATAATTTTCTTATTTGTTTTTCTGATGAGATTTTTCAAATACTTGTGATCCAGGGTGAGCATCCTCATATTTAGATATCGGTGTCCATGAAGTTTCACTTCAATCTCATCCAGAACTTTGGGAAACCTGCCTGAGAAGATGTCGTCTGCGTAATGCGGAAAGATACCTAATAATCTAAAATAGTGACCTGTGGCAGGAAAATGACATTTTTGGGAAGTGAGTGTAACAAAACCAAAAGTGAGTATAACTATTTTATATGTAAAACCAAAAGTGAGTATAACAAAACCAAAAGTGAGTATAACAATTTTGCATGTAAAAGTAAAAGTGAGCTATCTATAGATTCCCAAAAAAATATGCCTATTGTCTTAAGGGCATTCTTGCGATGACGTTTCTTCGTCTCAGCTGCTGATGGCCATATTAAAAATAATTGGCTACATTATTCTTTAAATTAAATATAAAACGATACATAATGCAACTAAATTCAGTTTAGTCCACTCAAAACACTCTGTTTTTACGGAGACGAAAAACTTTATAAAAAGTACAACCAAATTGTCAACAAATGCTCAAAGTGTACTCACAAACCGGTTGGCATGCTAAAATATATTATAAATCGACATATTACATGCTTCTGCGATGCAGCATGTCGTGTAATCGGCATATTTGAGCAGCCATATTCAACATATCAAAAATAAACGCATGCCAGTCAACTTCGACATACGAACGAATATGCCAACATTGAGAGAAAACGTGTATGCCGAGTACTCGGTATACTTTTCGCACATGCCACAATTTAGTATAACGTGACATATTCTATATAATGTATATCGAGTAATTATCGTGATGTCGGAGTGGCATGCGTATTAGGGTGTGTCACTTTAGTATGGCGAAAAAAAAGTTGTTAATTGTTTAATCTAATACCTGCCAAAAGTTGAATTGGGATCTTAGGCTTCAGAGTATATAAAAAAGTTGCGATTTTTATGAACTTTGGGCTCTCTCAAACCAGCTGAAGTTTTGGAAAAAATATTTTTAGTACTTTATTGGTTTATTGTTCAGATAATGTTTAATGTCAATTTTTGTAAAAAAAATAATTGAAATCGTTAAACATAAATTGCTTTTAGGAAATAAAACGAAAAACATAGATATATCTTAATGCATTTATTATTTATTATTACTAGCTGTAGATAACTACCCGGCTTTGCCCGTACTCAGGAATTGCCTATGACGACAATCTACATCAATATTTTAAATTTAAAACTTTAGCTCCCACGAGTGTCGAGCAATGACGTTTGGAGTTTCTTATTGGAAGTGCCACGCCCCTTTTCTCGATCCCGTCCATAGTATTTTCAATACTTTCTAAAGCCAATAAACCTCTATTTATACCAAATTTTAAAGGTAAAGCTGCCGCAAATGTCAAGATATAGTGTAATTTTAAGATTTGGGTGTTCAGCGCCATCTATCGGAAAAAGTAAAGTAGAATCTTCAGCACGCCATTACAACAACTATATATAGTCTCGAAAGTGTCAAACAGCGTGTAGTTGTTGTAATTGCGTGTTAAAGATTCTACTTTACTTTACTTCACTGAGATAGATTGCCAATAAAACAGACCTATTGTGTAAGTTTCAGCTTAATCGACCGATTACTTTTCGAAATATCGGGAAAAAGCGTTTGCAATGTTTTTTTTTGTATGGGAGGTGCCATGCCTCTTTGTCCAATTTTGACAAAACTTCACAGACAAAAAACTCCCGGAAGAATACTTCAGATGGCCTGCAAATTTGAGCTAAATTGGTTCTGTTATTTTCGAGATATAAGATTTTGTATGTTTTTTTTTATGGGAGGTGCCACGCCTCTTTGCCCAATTTTTTTCCCTATCTTCTTCTTTGGGCCAATACAAATCCATCAAGCTCAAAATCGTGAAAATCGAACGATCCGTTCTCGAGTTATGAGTGCACACACGGGCGACTGTTTCTTTTATATTTTAAAGAAGATTGTATTACTCGAAATGCGTTTACCGGTGTACAGAACGAGTAGTTGTAAAATATATTTATCTCTCAATGTGTCGGTATTTGACAAACAGTATAAAATTAATGCATTTACATTATTTGAGCAGGGCTTAACTTTAGTTTTGGATATAGATTTAAAAAAAAAATATAGCGCACCAATAGCATATTTCCTAACATTTTTTTCGGAATTTCAAGGTCATTGAGGGAGCCAAAAGTACTAGCCAAAATAAAAACTATAAATGTAGTTTTTCATTTAACGCAGCAATGCAACTTTTGAAAACTATTAGACATTAAAATTCTAAAGCTCAAAAATATGACACACCCTAATGCGTGTGTCGTGTTTGCATGTCGTGTACTCGTAGCTTAACTCTATAAAAGCTTTTAATTCATCCAATCGACAGCCGGTCGAAGTCGTTATAAAATTGTAGGTCAATCCTATTCCTTCCAAACATAAAAAAACCAGTGATGCCATTCCGACCGGATCTGTTTACTCTGACCGGAGAAAATTTTGAAATCCGGCTTAACCGTTTTTTGACCGGAACGAAAAACGTTTTTAACCGGAAACCCCTTTTTTGACTGGAAAAAAAAAAATTGCCCTACTGACTATAAATAAAGATAGATTTCTATAATTTGAATTTGCCATCATTACGAACATGCTTCCAAGTTCAGACAGAAACCAATTTAAAACGAATAATGGGCCTACAACATCACGCATGGAATTCTGCTCCGGGAGCAGGATAATAAATTATCTTATAGCCTAATTTGTTGACGTTTTTTTTTTTTGCTAGCGTTTTGAAGAGGAAATTAAAGAATGAACTTCAATTAATTAAAGTTTGAAATTCGATAAATCTCAGATTGGAGTTTGGTGAACTACTATTTTCAAGTGTCAGAAAATTATCCGAGAATAATTATTTAGCCCAATTGACACACGGCCTTAGTACATGGCTTGGCCATACACGTCTTCTCATGACTTTCATTTCCATTAACGATTTGGCTACACACAAAAACCAGATGTCATTGCAATGCAATAAAAGTTGAGAGGTAAAAGAATAGTGAAATTGAAAACACAAACAAATTCTATAGTTAAGCCGAAGCGGACGCCCATTTTTGACGTCCTCACTCTGTCAACGCAAATATCAAATGAAGATTTGATTTGTATCGAAAGCACAATGGTGCGAAAAAGAACGTGCCAGAATTATTTCTGAAAGTGGATTTTCTGTGCATTTTCTATGATCTCTACCTTTCTCCTTTAAATAAATAAATAAATAAATAGGTGGCGCAACAGGCGGTAGACACCCTAGGCCTAGCTTCTCACAACCATTCGTTTGTGTGAGTTTCTATTTTTGGGACGAATGGAAGCGACCTACAATTTTATGCCGATTCCGAACCTTTCTCCTTTACTCACTCAAAATCTACCTGTGTCGCCGAACACGACGTTCATTGGAAGGCGTGTACGGCCATGGACTAAAAGTGTATTTCAGAACTTAAAACATGTCATATAAAATGAAAAATTAGTTTAGTTTAGTAAATTTTAAACAAAAGAAATAAAAACAAGTTCACAAACTCAAGATTCACATATTATAAAAACGTTTTCTAAACATCGATAAAGCAGGTGAACATAAAAATTCCTAAATTGTATAGGTAGGTATAGGTATTTTCTCTTTTAGACCGGGTTTCAGGTCAAAAATGCTCATTTTAACTTTTGACCGGATTTAGAAAATAAAAATCCGGTCATTCGGTCAGATTTGATCGGATTCACTTTTTTTTTAGTGGCAACACTGAAAAAAACATACAAATGAATGCAGCGCCAACTATTTCAAATGAAATGTTTCGTTGGATTGATGCAAACACCGTGGCTGTATTTTCAAAGAAGTCCTAGCAAATTGCACATTATCGGAAAATGGTTGGGGACCATTTTCGAAGCGAATAAGGCTGTAAGGACAGATATTCGCTAACAAGTATCCTAATGCGCGGAGTTACTTAGAGATGGTTTAGCTTCAGCTTCACCATAATGATATGTTCTGTAGCTGAAGATCACTGTTTGCCATAGAGTTTTGTGGTTTAGATAGAGTAATACTGCAATGGCTTTATGAGGATACTCATGCCGGTCGGGTCTACCACGATATCTCGAAAAAAAAATCTCGAATGTAAAAATCTCGAAAAAAAAATCTAGAAAACATACCTAATCTCGAAAAAAAAATTCGAATTAATATTAAAAATGGTGTTAAAAAATTAGATACGTTTGGAGGGGCATGCTGCCCCCTGCAACCCCCCTGCATACCGGTCTTTTTGTATCCGGCTTGACGAAGCATATTAGGTACCTACATTTATTTATTTATTTCGATAGTCAATAAAAATGCACTGGTACGGGTACCGCGTTGGCCCAGTCTTAGTATATAATATTTTCCAAACTACAGTAAACTCATAGGTAATTGTATAGCTTGCTCAGAGGTTTACCCAACACTCCAACATAATACATTGTGAATATGATTTGAAAGTTCATGTAAAGTAGTTGAAATTGCTTTTCTATTTCATCACGTACAAACTTTAATGCAATATTTTGTGTGTAAAGATGAAATGGGGGAAATCAGTTATTTTGAGTGCTGACGTAGCTCACATGACCGTGAACTTAGTCCGAAAGTGCTACATGTACGTGTAACAATCACTTATTACACAAACACAACATACAAGTACTTTTTCAATGTAAACAATGTAAGCAAAAATAAACTTCTACAAAACGTAGGAGCTTTTTAAGGACAAGCACCGGAACGGAACACTTACCTGTATAACTCTTGAATTGTTTCCATTTTCTTTGATCCACATGATGGATCCATTTGCATCGCAAGGTATTGAAATATTTTTGCCTTTATCGGTGACGTATTCGTTGTATTTGATTGAAGATGTTAAAACGGTTAAAACTGCAAAGATTTAAAAAAAAATAATTGCATAAATTGAAAGCAACAAATGATTTATCCTTTGATTTATAAAATACATTAATTTGTCAATATAAATGAGAGCCTGCTACAACAAAGCCATATAGTGTGCTTTTACGAGACGTTGAAATTAAAATTTTTGTTTGCTTCGCAGTTGTAAAATTAAAACAAAAATATTTATTGTATGGAAGCTAAAATTTATAGCATGGGCAGGATAGCTCATTAAGCTCTAAAATTTTAAGCTTAGGTCAGCGATGATTTGTCTGCACTGGTCAGGGTGGTTCAACGGTATAGCTCCCACATCATCGAAGTCTGACATTGGAAGGGCCTATAACACAATACAACAAGTGCTTGTTAAACAAGTGAAATTCAACAACTGTTAAAAATTTGTGTAATACGTAATAACCAGTCTGTGGGCAGTTCAACTATTGTTTTAGAACATTTCAACAAGTGGGAAATTTGATAATTCTTCCATTTCTGTAACTGGAAACAACAAGTGCTTAAAGAAAAGAGAATCGATTTGTTACAAAGTTGATTAATTCTAACCGACGTTGACCGACTTGTTAGAGTTAAACAAGCAAAAGTTAGGAAGAGAATATTAATAGTCTCACATTGGTTTGGGACTGGATTTTAGTACCAGTACCATCTTATAGGTGACGTTCACGGTGATAGTAAAATTATCCCAACAAACAATTTAAATTGTATAAGGCCCAATTTTTTAAGTTGAATAAGCTAGAACTTCTATATTGTTGTTATAAGGCTTATATTGAGATGTCAGCCATTTTTCAAGATATATTTTCAGTAATAGCTTCTTTAAGGCATTTGGGAAACAATTTTATAAGCGGCACAGAGAGGTGATATATTCTCATTTAACAAGGCTAATATAAGGCCTGCTAAAGTTATTTAATCAAAGTCTGAAAAATAAGAGCTAATAGAAGCTTAGTATTTGAAATCAGTTTAAATATCCTCTCTAACGGGCCTGTATAACCTTGCATACAATCAATATAAACTGTGGAAAGTTAGAATTAAATTAATGCAAATAATTTAAAAGTCTATACAAATAATAGCTTCCGACGCTAAATATAAAGACTAATTTATTATTCTGTAATCAGTATTTTTCATATTCTTTTTTTTATTTATTTATTTAAAGAATTAGTAAAGGAATACTAACATTCATACAGTCAATATTGATTTTACTTTATACAATGACGTGTTAAGATTTAATTATTTACATATTTTAAGTCCACTTGTAAAAAACTATATAATTGCAGCGAATTCCATTCCATAGGTTTGTCATAAACATTGCGAAGTGATACTTTTTCTGATTTCAACTGGGGACAGCAATACTGACTGACTTGTTGAACTGATTCAACAAGTCGAGGGAAATTTTCGGGTTTTAACAATTGTTACGGTTTTTGTTGTGTTACGCGTTTAATCTACACTTGCCAAACAAACACAATTCAACAAGTGCCTGTTGACTTGTTGTTCTGTGTTATAGGCCTCTGGCCTACTAATGATATCTATCTTAAGGTCAAGCAAGGTCCTGGCACACCAGATTGGCGGTTGTGCGTTGGTTTAACTAACCAACTACTTCCATGGTAGATGTTCCGATGAACTCAAAGACATTATCCCTCGAAATGCAACTTTTGGGCGCCCCACAAGACAGGCGCTGCTAATGCTCATGACCATACAGTACACTTGACAACCGCGAGGACATCAACTTTCCAAAACTCCTTCTGTTACAGGACAAGCAAACTTTGGAACTCGCTTCCTGGGGATATATTTCCAGAAGACTACAATTTGCAGCAATTTAAGTGCAGAACTAACACACAACTGCAAGCATCTCGGGGCGCTGTTGAAGCGTTATAGGACCGCATTTCCCGAGAGAAGTATTTAAGAAAAAAAAGTAAAATATTTTGTTACGAAGCATAATCAAAAGCCTCAGATAGACCAATAATAAGATAGATTTACTGTTGACCACCCTGCAAAACAGCAAAACAGCAAAAAGGAAACACTTTCACCCTGAATAGGCCGCGTGCAGCCGAAAAACTAGGGGAGGCCATTGACTGCTGCAGAAGAGTAAAAAAAAAAAACAAATTACATAAATAAATATTTGGGGCAACATTTCCGTTTAGGTCTAGCTTCACAGAGCCATTATTAGCTTGTGTGAATTTTTTATTTGTGGGACGAGTGGAAGAGAGCTACAGCCGTCCGAACGGCTGAATTGAGAAACTTTTTTTAGGACAGTTATATTCTCGGATGTTTGTCAGACCCCAGACGTTCGCGAAAGGTAGCGCAGTGGGAAAAACTTTACGATGCAATTTGTATTTTTCCGGAAATCAAACTTAAGGACCTCTCGCTCAGTTGAGCCCACCCCCGCAGAAAAATACGAATTGTAATTGTCGGAAGAAATCATTTTTCATTCAAGGAGGGGTTCTATTCCCCTCTTCTTTGGAATTTGGTGGTTAACCAACTACTGATAATCCTGGAAGGCGATGCAGCGCGATCGCTTATGCGATGATGTTGCTATTGCTGTCTCAGGAAAACACTTAAATACTCTAAGAGAGCTTCTACAAAATGCGTTAAGCAAGCTAGCAATGGCGATAAAAGAAGTCTTATCTTGGCTCAAGAAAAATGTGATATCCGTTAAAGATATCTGCATATTTTCGGAGTGCCAAATAGCTATCAAATCGTTGGATTCGATCTCTATAACTTCTCAAGTAGCCCTCGACTGCCGATCATCTCTTACAAAGATGGCCGAACAGTTCAACATTCACCTTTTTTGGGTGCCGCGGGCCATAGAAACATTCCAGGGAATTGTAAGGTCGATTACTATACCCATCCTGCTCCTGCCGGACAAACGCACCCTAGGCCTAGTCATACCAATCGCTACTTGCAAACAAAAATTTAAGCCACAATAGGTGTCATTACTGGACACTCCCTGATAGGAAAGCATGCAGTAAGGCTAGGCCCTTTCGCAAACGACTTTGCGGAAGCTGTAAGGATGAGGAAGAGGAGGAAACTATTCCTCACCTTCATTGTTCCTGCCAAGCTCTCTCCCGTAGAAGGACGCTTCACTTGGGAGCCTTCCATATTACAACGACTTGGGTGATCTGGCAAACACATAGACAACAAAGGCCTCTTGCGCTTTATAGAGCTCAAAATGGTTCAAATAATAGGGAGATCTTATATGATCCGTTTTTCGTGGTATCACAATGGACTTATGCTGGTCTAAGTGTGTTGGTGTTTTCCAGCTAGAAGCCACTTTCAACCAACCAATCAACTCGCATGCCTAACATTTTGCATGACTTGTATGCAGTGGAGGGTATAAATGTCAGGTGATAGTTTTTACTTACTAATTTTGACATCAAATCTAGGTAATTTTTTTCTAGAAGGAAACCATTCCTAAGTTACTTTTACCAATATGCAGTTGCAATATAAAAAATATTTTGTTTCGCATTAAATTGGGTATACGTTGATACTCGGCACCAACCCTTCATTGTCATCCCCTTACGAACATTTGAAAATTAACCGCGCAACTGAGCAATAAAATTAAAAAATTATAATTTTTCTTTAAAGAACTCTATTGAATAGATACATGCATTTTATTCAGAGAGAGTGTTCTTCTTAATAAACCCCAGGAATCTATATCATAAGAAAAATCTGAAAAAGAAGATGATTGTAATTTAATCCATGCGATCTATGAGGATTATAATGTAGTTTCCCCATTAATTTTCCATCAGCATTCCTTCGTAAGAGGAATTCAATTAAGTCTTTTTTTCAAAAACCCAATACTGTTGCGGTGAGAGTGTATAATTTTATATTCATTGCATATTATAATGTGGCCATTGCGTGTGTAGTTTGCAAGGAATGGCAATATGTGACGTCATTGGCGTGCTAAATTACCCCTTAGGTGAATCGATGGAAGGATAAGCAAAACAAAATCGATACAGAAAGTAGTTTATTCGTTTTCAATCACAAGAATAGATAGTAAAGCTTTGCTGATACTTTATATCTAACGGCTTACGTTGAAGTAAACAGTATTACACTCAAACGTATCCTATATTTTCCAGGGATTTGTGTATTTCCTATATGAGTTGATTGATATACGCACTGTAATCCAGAGTCAGAGACATAAGGTCCGCGAAGTTTTGAAATTTAATTGTATTCTATACGTGTATATCAAAAGGAAGCAATATTACTTGTTCAAGTTCAAGGGGAGGGACCTACCTGTTACAAGACCCCAACCAATTAAAGACTCAGTCTCAGATCTAAATAGTGACTATATAGGTAAATGTCAAAAGGGAATAAATCTTTGATGGTGGGAATTTCAAAATAGTAGTATCTAAATTTAATTATGTAGTAACAATTTTTAAGAAGAAATAAAATAAACTAGGTAAGGTATAAGTACGTACACTGGTCGGCATAAGTATTTTGACAAAACTAAAGTTAATTCTACTCATAATTTGAACTTACTTCATGTAAATTTTGGCATCAATGGAAAGGTCATTTAAATTCCGTTTGAGTGATACACAACTCTCCTTAACCCATTAAGTACCCATTGAAAATTTAGAACTTTTGTAAAAGCCTACTTTTTTGACTTTTTTCCTCGGTCCCAAAAAAAAAATATTTTGATGCAAAAAGTTTCCTCAAACAATTCTAATAGTGACTGCAAAAAAAAATTTTCAAAAATCTCTTCGCTAACATTTTTTATGATTTTTTGAATGGGATGATCTCAGAAAAATTTTGTATGAAAAGGAGGAAAAAGTGGCTAAAATAGTCATTTTTAGCAATTTTCAAAAAATCATAAAAATCATAAAAATATTATAAAATTTTTTTTGCAGTCACTATTAGAATTGTTTGAAGAAACTTTTTGCATCAAAACATTTTTTTTTTGATACCGAGGAAAAAAGTCAAAAAAATAGACATCCACAAAAGTTCTTAATTCTAAAATTTTTAAATGGTTACTTAATGGGTTAAGGAAAGTTTTGTATCATTCAAACGGAATTTAAATGACCTTTCCATTGGTGCCAAAATTTACATGAAGTAAGTTTCAAATTATGAGCAAAATTAACTTTAGTTTTGTCAAAATACTTATGCCGACCAGTGTATGTACTACATACAGTTGCGTTCATGAAAATAGTAGTGCTGCTCTACACAAAACTTGAACCAAATGAAACGCTACTTTTTCCGTTGAAAAATATAAGGATGGAAACTTTTT
Source organism: Cheilosia scutellata (assembly GCA_955612985.1). Taxonomy (NCBI): domain Eukaryota; kingdom Metazoa; phylum Arthropoda; class Insecta; order Diptera; family Syrphidae; genus Cheilosia; species Cheilosia scutellata. The sequence continues at coordinate 62,821,436 of OY015313.1, forward strand.
GTTTAGAACGCAAAGAAGAGAATACAAATTTCAAAATTCCGTTACTTTCAAATTCCGTCAAAATTTGGCTGATGCACACTCCTGTTTATTTTTACTAGAAATGTAAGTCAAAAATGATAGAGAAGCATTACGAAATGAATCTGGCAAGGTGATGCGCTATCTATAATAACTTTAGATGGCTCTGTAGTTATTGTGCTGAACAACTGTGCGAGGGGTCCCCAGGCTCCCAGGTTTGATCCCCGGAAAAACGCAAATTACATCTTATAAGATACCAAATGTAACTTGTCCCTTAAAGTAGTATACCGCCATCTATCGGTAGGTTTAGAAATAGGAAATGTAACCTCTCGCTTATGACGCGCTCGAAAGAGAGCCAACTTCACTTAAATAAAGAAAATTGACGAGTCCACACGTGATTTTGTGAACAAAGGAAAAATTTAATTTTAAAAAGAAAAAAATCGTTTAATTCTTCTTGGTTTACAATCTAAAGGTTTTTTCCACTGCGCCACCTCTCGCGAAACGTCTGACAAACATCCGAGAGTATAACTTTCCTGGAAAAGCTTCTCAATTCAGCCGTTCGGACTCGGCATAAAATTGTAGGTCCCTTCCATTCGCCCAAAAAATATAAGCTCATACAAACGAATGGTTGTGAGAAGCTACGCCTGTTGCGCCAACTAAACTCGTAAACCAACATAAAAGGTACAAGTCCTTTCAACTTCTTGCATAATTATCTAATCATTGACATTTTTTTTTATTGGCTGAACTTGCGTACAAAATGGTCGCATTCATCTATTCGCATTCATTCTAGTCATCGTAAGTCGACTTGAATTGTCTAGATTCAAATTTACTTGAACGCGAAAACTACTCAACTTGAATTGTCGGTATGGGCGGTAGGCAATAACGCCCAAGGAAATCGCATCCAAATCGATTTGAAAATAACGCCCAAAAAATGCATAGCGCCCAAACATAAACAACAAAATGGAAATAAAGAATTTGCAGCTTGGGTTTACTGTCAGATTTGCAGTAGGTATGTGCGAAATTGGATATATTGAAGGCTTTTTTTGAAGTACTTGCTCCAAAATCCAACAGAAAACTCAAGCAGGGCTATTTTCAGCATAATAACGAACCCTGAAAAGAAAATAACACCCAAAATGACGAACTATTTTGCAAAATGTTTTTTTTTTTTTTTAATTTCAGGCAAATGATTTGGCGTTCAGGGCATTTTTGAAAAAAGACTTTTGGCCAACTTTTAGTTATTCCTGCCTCACTGTTCGCCGTCGGTATGTCACTTATTGACAATTATTGTATTTTTTTTCTCCTGGGTTCCGAGTTTCTGATTGGTGCTCTAGCTATAGGTACGTAACACTGTATTGTGCATGCTTCTAACCAAGTCATATTCTTTTACTTTGAAAAGCTCGGCCATGAGACAGCCTAAGTTCGGATATCTCTATCTCCACTTCGTTTTGGTCAGGTTAAACTACCGAGTAGACTGTCATCATAGTCCATTGAATGGATCATACAACCTGTCAGCCACTGTCAGCTGCGTTTAATGGCCGTTCAACAGTCTGCCGAACACTGGGGGCTTATTCCCAAATGCGCGGCGGATCGCTTTTCATGGCGGATTGGTATTTTTGTATTTCCAAAAGCGATTCGATCCATTCGTCACAAGAATTTAGTTTATTTTGTATCCACAATAAATCCGCCAGCAATCCGTCATCTAAATAGCTATCGCTTTTGAATGGATCGAATCGCTTTTGGAAATACAAAAATACCAATCCGCCATGAAAAGCGATCCGCCGCGCATTTGGGAATAAGCCCCCTGCCACCGCAATTACGTCTCTCAATAGATTCAACCGCTCAGCTCACAACATATTGAGTTGAAGATACTGTTTAACCATGCTTCGTGTTAGTAAATTAATTGAACGTACCTCTTGATTTGCAAACGCAATCATAACAGTCTTAAATGTTTTGCACTTTAAACTTGATATAATAAGCCACTTAATTCTGGATGCGTTTCGCGTCACTAACATGAGTAGTTGACAAACACTAATGAAAAACTAAATATTCAGAAGATTAAATATACGAAGTAAGCAAGATAAAAAAAAGGAAAAACTGCTTGATCCTTCAATATGTTAATTAGGTTAAAACAATTAAAAACATTTTAGCATTTTACTTTGAATAATAGCTGTCCTAATGATACTTAAACGGATTACCATGACGTACCTACTCTACGTGAAAGAAACACTAATTGCACCCTTTACACGTAGGTACATGAGGAGGATTCTTACCACGTTTAATTTCTTTCTGAGATTTATGAGAGCTGCTGTAAACATTTAGGGGTATATGAAAAAATGATTGGGCTCATTGTATGGAGAGCTCTATTTTAAGAGACGCATAAATCATGAAGCGTAGGAGTTATGATTTAGGCGCCAATGGAAGAAAGACCACAGCAAGGCTGACAATGAGTGTTAATTGGTTTCAGGTGCTTAATGCTTGGTTATTTTAAGGTCTTAAACTTTGTAAGTTGCCAGTATGCAGTGTATGTATGCAGTATTTTAGAGGGGTTGACATAAAAGTAACTCAACTCAAGGGCACGGATATCACTGAAAATATGTACATAGTATAACAATAACCTGCGTTGACGACTAATGAATCCTAAAGGAAAGTAAATACATAAATATTAATAAAAATTGGTATAGAAATAAAAATATAAAAGCAAACTGTCAGGTTTGCTGATGCTCAGCGTAAATTGATTCTAAGGGACGAGTATAGAGCATCTCATAAGACAGTGCAGCGGTGTGTGAGACGTGATAAGAGGGCAAGGGTGGAGAAACTTGCGGAGAATGCGGAACATGATGCAGGAAGAGGAGACGCAAGAGAACTGTATAAAATCACTAAGGTCATTGTCGGCCACCGTAGTAGCACTAACACTAACCATCCCGTTAGTCTAAAGAAAAACAAAGCAGCTGGGCTCGACGGTATTCCCGCGGAATTCCTAAAAGCAGACCCTGAAGTAGCTTCCCGTATTTTGCTTGAACTAGTGCAGGCTGTTTGGGAGAGTGAAACTTACCCACGAGAATGGAAGGATGGAGTTATTCTGAAGTTACCAAAGAAAGGAAACCTCAAAACCTGTAATAACTGGCGCGGTATCACCATTCTGTCTGTTTTTCCGAAATTAATGGCAACTATTGTTCTCGAGAGGATAAAATTCAGGATCGAGTCTACCCTCAAGAGGAACCAGGCGTGTTTCCGTATTGGCCGATCATGCATCGACCACATCAACACCTTGCGAATCATACTTGAACAATCGACTGAGTACCAATCACCGCTGTACTTCATGTTTGTAGATTTTGAGAAGGCGTTTGATCGGGTTAATCGTGAATGCATCTGGAGATCGCTTATTGCGAGAGGTATCTCCGAGAAAATTGTCGCTGTTATTAAAGAGTCCTACAACAATGCAAGGTGTTTCGTTTTGCACAATGGACAGCTTTCCGACTCCTTTGATGTGCGTCAAGGAGTGAGACAAGGAGATGTCTTGTCACCAATTCTGTTCTTGCTGGCAATTGACGATGTGATGACTGCCACGGTGGGTGAAACTGAAAGACATGGTATCCAATGGAGTCTGTTTGACAAACTTAGCCACATAGACTATGCTGACGATATATGTCTCATGGCAAACAACACGGCTGGGTTAAATCAAATACGTCATTCGCTGCAACTACATGGGGAAGTGGCTGGCCTAAGGATCAACGCAAACAAGACAAAAATAATGACAACGGGCCAAAGCACACAACAAGTTATTCTAAGGCAGGGACCCATAGAGGAGGTCACGCAGTTTAATTATCTGGGCAGTTTCATAGCACTCGCACTCGATGGCGGAACGGACCTGGATGTTAACAATAGAATAAACAAAGCCCGTAGTGCATTTGGAATCCTTTCTCCTGTGTGGAACTCCAGCAAAATATAGCTACGCACCAAGTTGAGACTCTTCCAATCGAACGTTAAATCTGTGCTGTTATATGCTTCAGAAACATGGAAATGCTCTGCAAACATCTCGAGCAGGCTGCAAGCCTTCGTTAACCGTTGTCTGCGGTACATTCTGGAGATCCGGTGGCTGCAAACCATATCGAACGATGAACTATGGATTAGGACCGGACAGAAAAAATTGGATGCCGACATCATGCAACGGAAGTGGCGTTGGATAGGCCATACTCTGAGGAAACCTAACGACAATGTAGCGAAACAATCCCTCGAATGGAATCCGCAGGGTAATAGACGCGTTGGAAGACCAAAAACAACTTAGAGCTCATCTGTCTTAAAGGAAGCTCGGTCCCAAGGTATTCAATCGTGGTCGGTCACAGCTAAGGCCAGTTGCGGCGAATCGGGACAGATGGAAGGATCTTGTTGCTGCCCTATGCTCCAGGAGGAGTTGAAGCGGTGCTTTGCAGCCGGACAACATATAAACTGTCAGGTTTACCTCGGTTTGTATCGTATACTTCAGTTAAAATACTAGTTTTCTGGTACTCCGACCTTTTTTCATTTTCATTTCATTTATTTATTCTTATTTTGTGATGCCTATACACTTTAAGATAATCAGCCCTATCGAGGTATCCGATCGCAACGGAATTTTTTCCGCTACGCATACTCCGTCAGAGACTGAAATTATATTCGATTTATCAATACTTCACTGCAAATCGTAGTAAACAAATTTCGCAACCAATTCCTGTCGGAGCATATCGGAAGAAAATTCGTACGAAGCTGTCAAAAATATCGGTAAAAGCGCACTTGATCGCACTGAAATGCCAGTGTGCCTTGCATATTTGTCGAAAAGAAGTTCCGAAAAGCTGTTCGGAAGAATACCTCGAAACAAAAATCCTCCGATTCGTATTCGTATGAAATCGGAGAATTTTCCGTTCCGACGGATACCTCGATAGGGCAGAATATCTTATAAGCTAGTAATAAGCTATATTCTGCAGGAAAAAACTACTGAGGAAGACGAAATAATTAAAAAAATATTAAGTATTTATACTACGTGGTCAATACCTACTTAAAAATAATAATTAATATAATTAAGATAACCTCGAAAATGCGAGATACTTTCTTAATGCATTTGTAAACCTTTTTGTGTTATTAATTCTTCTATGTGGGCGCAGTGGCTCAGTGGTTAGTATGCTGGACTACTGTGCGATGGGTCCCATCAGGTTCGATCCCCGGAAAAACACAAATTACATCTTAAGGTTTTTACCACTGCGCCACCTCTTGCGATCGTCTGACAAACATCCGAGAGTATAACTGACTAGACCTGATTGAGGAAAGCATAACTTCATAATTTCATACAGACCGGGAGGTTGTCGTATTATCAGGATGATTGAGAGAATGGTTAAAATGCGGAACGGAATTAGGCTGTCAAACGTCATGATAAAAAGACGCGTTGAGAAGTGCGACACCCGGTCGTACCTTCTTAGTACAAAAACATACCGAACGTTGTTGTTGTAAGCGACCTGCAGTTTTCTTTTGCTGACGAAACTGCAATTGGCAAAAACATCACAACCGTACCAGTCCTGGATTTGTCAATAGGCCGTATAGGCCGCGGCCTAGGGGCGGCAGATTTCAGAGGACGCTCACTCGATTTCAGAGAATGAAAGTCAAACAATTTCACTGTTTTTCTAATAGTTTTTTTTATATTAATACGGTAAATCCCTACAGAAACTCATTCCTGTCGAAAATTATCAATCCTAGGTACATACTGTTATTGTACCTATTTTATCTATATTACTGCGTGAGTGATGGATGAGAGTAGGGATGTGCCAAACCGATAATTTCACTGGAATTAATAGCAGAGTTTGACCCATAAGGTACTAGCCAAACACATTGAAAGATATGCAAACCAGGGATCAGGAACAACTATAGCTACCTATCGAAAACTGTCCTGCGACGAATTCATTTATTTAATAGCTGAAAAAGTACTGATTTACCTCAGTGATGAGATAAAAAAAAAAAGCAAAGTAGGTACTTTTCTTTGATTAAGGATTCTACACCTAATGCAGCACATATAGATCACCTTACACTTGTGATTCGATATGTTTTAGATAACGGAGAACCATAATGAGGGATTTCTCAAATTCTTTCTCAATTTCTGTAGGACACAAGGCTCAAGAAATATTTGATGCCATTATACTAGCTGGAAAACTTAAACATTAATCTCAAAGATTGCCGTGGTCAGACTTATGATAATGCCTCTAACATGTCAGGGATTTACAATTGTTTACAAGCTAAAATTCAAGAACCGCACCATTTGCTATGTTTGTTCCTTGTGTAGCTAATTCATTGAATTTGGTGGGAACCTCGGCCGCTGAGTCTTGTACAGAAGCCTGCCACAGGAAGAGGAAAGACACTCAGAGTGAACCTAACTCGTTAGTCGGCTAGAGCAGATGCCTGTAAAATTCTTTCATTCCTGGAATGAAAAATTACAGTTTTAAAAATTATTGAAAACTAGCTGTACCCGCCGCCCAGCTTAGACCGTGCACAGGAATTGTATTGCTTATATGTCTTATATATAATAATGTTCTTTCCTAAAATGCGAAAAATGAGAATAAATCCATTTTCTGGAATTTCCGTTCTGCCTAAACTTGAAATATACACCAATACGAAAAAAAACAAAAAAAGAATCATCGGTACCTAACAACGTGGCTATAAACAACATAACCTATAGCAGTCTTACAGTCTTAAGGAACATTTTAAAAAAAGTTTCATCGAAATCTGTTTCTGTAGTTTTCGAGTTTTTAGCTGACAAAGAAAAGTCCTACAGTTTTATTATAAAGGGTCCGCCAAATAACTTTTTTTTTTTGAAAATGCTATAAAAAAAACTACTGAATGTTTTCTCAAATTTCTTTTTTAATTTGAAAGTACAATCCTTCCGGTTAATAATGGAAAATAATTTCATTCAAATGGCTGCCTCGGCTGACCATGCAGTAGCCTACACGATCGGTCCAATTTGTAAGCACATTATCGATTGTGTGCAGCTGTATTTCACCAATGGCTTCACGAATATTGTCCTTTAAAGCGTCAATTGTCTCTGGCATGTCGGCGTAACACTTATCTTTTACGGCACCCCACAAATAATAGTCCAACGGTGTCAAATCGCAGCTCCGCGGTGGCCAAACGACATCAGCTCTGCGGCTGATAATGCGATCTTCAAAAACAGGGCGCAAAACATCGAGTGTAGCTTCGGCTGTGTGGCACGTAGCGCCGTCCTGTTGAAACCAAATGTTGCCAATATCCTCCTCTTCAATTTTTGTGAACAAAAATTCGTTCAACATGGCCCGATAACGATCGCCATTGACTGTAACGGCCACTCCTTGCTCATTTTCGAAGAAAAATGGCCCAATTATGCCTCTGGACCAAAATCCGCACCAAACAGTGACTCGTTTTGGGTATATCGGCTTTTCAATGCATGCGTGCGGGTTTTCTGTGCCCCAAATGCGACAATTTTGCTTTTTTACATACCCGCCAAGATCAAAATGAGCTTCTTCCTTCTTCTTCCAAAATCCGTACGCAATTTTCGCACACATTCTGCAACATTACCATGATTTTCAAAGTAATGTCGCAATATTTCCCAGCGTTGTTCAAGCGTGTACACAACCATATTCGTTCAGCGGAAGGATAAAACTAATTATCTGTCAAATCAGACATGAGCTAAGTGTTACCATTCGCGAAATAAGCACTAGTTGAAAAAAAAAACGTTAGATGGCGGACCCTTTATGTATAGATGACGCTACAGAGAAACCCGTCCCGCGAAATGAGGCAAAAGGAATTCGCATCAAGAAAAACTTGAAACTGCGTTCATGGTCGTATTTTGGAATGCTATTTTGGAAAGGTTAAATAAAGTTAGTGTTGAGATTCAGAGCTCATCTGTAGATGTATTGACGGTATCTGATCTCTATGGCTCTCTAGTAGAGTTTACAATAGCAGAGAGAGAAAAGCGATAGGCGCACTTAAGCAATATCAAGGTGAAATAAAGAGGCAACCTAAAAGAAAAATATGACGGATGAAACATCGAATAAAGAACATGAAATACCCTTTTTGGTCATCCTTGATAGACTGAGGTCTGAAATACAGAGAAGGCATAATGCTTAAACTTTAAAGAAAAATTGACATTTTTAACAAAAATGACTGAACTTTCAACACAAAGGGCTACAGAAAAAGCCCAGTCTCTCGTGAACGATTATACCAATGATTTAGAGGACAATTTGGTTCAAGAATGTGTACATTTTCAAAGTCACATTTCCTCTAATAAAACTGCAGAGTTTGCAGTGAAGCCTCACTACTCAGCCTTTCAACGTTTTTAAGGAATCAATCTCTGTCTAATGTTTACCCTAACTTGGATATAGCTCTCCGCATCGCACTTTCCACTCCGGCTACAAATTGTTCTGGGAAAAGGAGTTTTTCCTGTTTAAAACGCGTGAAAATGATCAAAGGTCCTAAATGGCTCAAGAAAAAACGAATTCTTTAGTTCTTATCTACATAGAAGCAGAGATAATGAACACCATAAACTATGATGATATTATAGATGATTTTTTGTTAAGAAATAGCGTAAAACATTGTAATTCTTGTTTCTTGTTTACGCTCTTTATTAATGACTAATTTATTCGTTTAGTTAACTTTAGTGCCTTCCTTACTACAAACGGAAAATTATTATTTTAGAAAGGTACCTACATGGGGCGGCGGAAATAATGGCCTACACTCATAAAAAATATAAATCCGGCACTGAACCGTACAACAATAATTTTGGTATAACCAACGATTTGGCTAGCATGAGACGAATTTTTAGGGGGGAGGGTGTGAAAGCTTTAGTTGCCCATAATGTTTGAAGAACCGCAGATAGGTTTTACCGATCGCAATATTTATGTGGTTATCCCAGGTTAGTTTCCGGCTAAAGACCATACCAAGATTTTTGGCCGTGTCAACATATTCAATAGCAGAATTGTCTAAAATCACAGAAGGAAAGTATGACAAGTCCAAAGAATTTCTTGAAATGATAAGACACCTGGATTTTGCAGGGTAGACAAGCGCGCAATATTTTCAAGATTATCATTAACACAGGCAGCGCCATGCTCAATAAGACCGAGATGAGAGCTCATGTACAACTGCACGTCATTATCATACATCTGAACCTTACTCTGGTTGATGATAAATGGCAAATCATTGACATATATTGAAAATAGCAGTGGACAATTTGCATTCTACCTGAAAGGTACGAAGCAAGAAGAAACTAATTTGACTGCATCGTATGAGAAGTGTCAAACGCCTTCGAAAAATCGGGAAACTCTAAAAAGGTCACCTTGTCTTCATCCATCTTTTGCCGTAAATCTTCGATTACGTTCACTAAGCATGTTATACAACTATGGCCCTTCCTAAAACCCGATCGTAGTGTTGTCATCAAATTGTTGGTGTCAAGAAATGTGTTTCACATCCGAACTTCCTTCGATCGTATGGTTATGCATTCAAAGATTTAATTTTTATATGTTCTATAAGGATTGGGGACACGATCCCGAAAACCAAAATCCCGAAAATCCAAAATCCCGAAAAACCAAAATCCCGAAAACCCACAATCCCGAAAAGCCAAAATCCTGAAAAAAGAATCCCGAAAACGAGATCCCGAAAAATTATATAAAATGAAAAATTTGCGCAAATTTGCGCAAATTTTTCATTTTATATAATTTTTCGGGATCTCGTTTTCGAGATTCTTTAATTTGTTTTGAATGTAAAATAGACAAGTGTTTGTCCATTCCATTTACCGTAATAATGTTTTCTAATGCTGCGCTGCAATTCGCAGTGCATTCAGTTGTGCTGATATCATATAGTGCGATAGCTGACCGACTAGATTTTAGCCAGTGAACATCGTAATACAAAGTGAGTAGAAAAAGAAAACGTTACGGACTTGCAGGTAGTCCTGCATACTCCCCTAATTTTTGGTCGGTTTGTAACCTTTTGAAATAAAATCTGCCGCGGACACGGAACATCGTAGAGGCGTGGCTCCGCCGCCGGCTGAAATTTCTCGGAGGGCATTCACACATTGGTGCATATTCACTGATTGCTCTTTTATGTAAAGAGCAAATCCGTGTGAAAACATGTTTGGCTAAAATAATTGCCGGTGAGATGCAACAACTAAGAAAACGTTATGTGACGAAAGAAAAAAAAATTACAAAATTTTACGCGGAACGTAACGAGCGTTCTGAAATAAGTTTTCTAACAGGAATTGCGTACAATATGAACTTGTATTAGATATTGTTTTGTCATGGATCGTTTTTTATATGTTTTTGTTAATAAGACTTAAACTGTTTTTGTTATGTTTTATTTATTTGAAGTTTGCTATTTTGTTTATTTTGTTAAATAAATTTGGCTTATATTTTTGTTGCTACAATAAAATTGTTAGTTTCATTTTCGGGATTTTGGCCTTTCGGTATTTTGGATTTTACGGATTGTGGATTTTCGGGATTGTAGCTTTTCGGGATTTTGGTTTTTCGGGATTGTGGGTTTTCGGGATTTTGGATTTTCGGGATTTTGGGCTTTCGGGATTACATTTTTCGGGATTCTGTCCGACTCCCGTTCTATAAATATAATGGATGATATTTATCTATGTACTTACAATACGTCAATGCATGTATAAAAAAACAAGTTGAGAAAATATATAAAAATCACACCGTAGTCAACACCCTTTGGACCTTCAAATTTGGCATATGCATATAGGTTTGCAATTGGTACAGAGGGAGTTGTAAAAATACTTCTTCTAAGGCCTGAAGGGGATGTAAACATTTGATTCTCGAGTTTGTATGAAGGAAAATTGAAATCAATCTAACAGACACAGCCCAACCTAAACCACTAGACCTAGAAGCTTAAAGGTGTTTCACTGATTTGAAAGATGTACCCTCTCTAAATAAATAAATAAATAGGTGGCGCAACAGGAGGGTAGACACCCTAGGCTTAGCTTCTCGCAACCATTCGTTTCTTTAGTTTATTTTTGGGACGAATGGAAGAGACCTACAATTTTATGTCATCTTTTTCCTCTGTCCAGAGGCTGAGCAACAAAAAATTCAAACCACATTCTATTGGGACCAGGAAATCTGGTTGTTGTTATACATTTTTGGGACGAATGGAAGAGACCCACAATTTTATGCCATCTTTTTCCTCTGTCCAGAGGCTGAGCAACAAAAAATTCAAACCACATTCATACATCTGTAGGGTTTTTTACGAAGCATACATTTTACTACATGACTTTGACAGCTTACGAAATCAATACTATGTATTATGTAGTCTTCAAAAGAAAGTGTATGAAAAAGGTTTAGGAAAATATGTTTGTTTTTGAAAATTATTTATGAAACGGGAGCTTTTGTTCCTACAACGTCCAAAGAAAGGTACAAGGAACGAGTGTATCTATACAAAATTATGTGCAAACTGTGAAACTCCATGAAAATTGTAAACAAACCAGATTGGTTTAAGTTAAGATTGGCAAGTTTTGTGTCTACAATACGAAAATCCTAAAAATTCTTATCCACTTGTGGTGGTTTTAAAAAAGTTTGTGCTAGTTTTGTATCTGAAATACGAGTTCGATAGGAAAACAACAAAATCGCTGCGATTTCTTATATAAATGTTTGTACAGATAACATTTTCAAGTTTTTAAATACAAATCAGAGAAGGTGTAAATAGTTCGCGGATAGGTATACCATATTGTCATGATTCTCCGCACTTTAAACTGTGAAAGGTTTTCGAAATAACTGCAATTCCAATCGAAGTGTTTGTAAAAAAGTTTCTCCCTTCACACTACCTTCGGGTAGGTAGGCTACATTATTATAAACACTCTTATATAAAAACACTGTCCCTACACCTTGAAAGCAATCAACAAAGTTTCACACCAGTCTGACTACAATGATCGACAGACCGGCTTATGTTTTCTTATGGTCCGATATGAAATTTTTTGACGAATTTTTTTTTTTGGCATCTTCCGCATTCCGTCGAAGGACATCTATTGTTATATCCAATAAGTAATAACTCCAAAAGACAACTTATCCAAAAATTTAACTAACCTAGCAGAACAACAGGGGAGACGAATAGGCATATAATAATAATAATAATAATAAAGAGGGTTTAGTGCACTGCGACCTTGTGGTCTATTGAGCCCCCTGCTTATACCTTGGAAAGGTTCATGCCCTTTTCCAGAGCCCCATCGCATTACAGTTTCGTTAGGAACCGTGTTTGAGGGTTTTTGATCTGTCTTTAGCCTTGGCAAGAATATCAACCTTAGAGCACTGATCAACCGCACTTTAGAAAAAGCATTTTACTATGAATCATTAGGAAAATTTTTATAAATGGCGCTTTCAGTCCATTCCGCCATTCAAATATCTTCGCTTACTGTAAGAAAACACCGATTACTGCTTTCCTGTTTGCACTTAACTTTTAGACATAACTTCAGGGAATTGCAAGGCTTACGAAATCGCTATGGTTAGGTTGAAAGTGGCTGCCAGCTGGGAAACGCCAACACACTTTGACCAGCATAGGTCCATTTTGATACCACGACGGATTATTGGAGAACGTTTGTCTATCCTTACTCGTTGAACCATTTTGAGCTTCTTATAGAGCATAAGAAGCTTTTGATGCTAAAGAAGTTATAGAGAATGAATCTAAGGATTTGATAGCTGCTCACTGTCGGAAAATATGCAGATGTCTTTAACGCATATCACAATCCTCTTGAGCCATCTTGGCTTCCTTTATTGCGATAATTTTCGCCTGGAACGCGCTGCAATAGTTTGGTAGACGGAAGGAAAACTTAAGATTAAGGCCCTTATTGTGATTGTCGATCAGCGATCGTCACGACAATTATTGTCGATTGATTTTAGCTATTCGTACGCACAAAATTTGTTCACTTCCAAGAGAAAGCATTGACCAGGCTACGCGAAATAAGGCCCCAGAAAATAAAGCCCGAAAAGTAAAAATGAAGTAAGGCCCACATTTGGTGTGTTATTTCATAATGAAATAATACCCCAATTTCAAATATGAAATAAGGCCCCACTGCGATGAAATAAGGCCCCAACAAAAAAATGAAATACTGTTTCGTTTTTCGTTTGGGGTCTTATTTCATTTCTACTTTTGGGGTATCGTTGAGCGACAACTGTCGATCAATAGACAACTGTGATTGTCGTCTTTAGTCGCCCCAAAAAATTATACAGGAAACAACAACAACGATTTTTAATAAAATTTGGGGTGTTATTTCCTTTTTTGGGGCCTTATTTCATAACACCGCGTCTCCACGAGCAATATTTCATAGATTGCCATCTGTCATTTCTCATAGAAAGAAATAATGATAGTATGCAATAGAATGTAGGGTGGGCATTTCATAGCTTACTATTTCCATAGTCATCACACCACAAACCACATACTGGTTTTTGCATCACACAAAAACACATGTGTTAGACAAAGAAAGCACACCCCATAGAATACTATCGATAGCAAGCTATGAGCTGAGCAATAGATAGAATACCATTTTTCATAGAATACTATTTGTGGTCTCCACGAGCAATTCTCATGGCATGCTATATGGCATTCTATGAAAAATTGCTCGTGGAGACGCCGGGTAATGAAATATGGGGTCTAATTTCATTATGAAATATGGGGTCTAATTTCATTATGAAATAAGGCCCCAAAAAAGGAAATAATACCCCAAATTTTATTAAAAATCGTTGTTGTTGTTTCCTGTATAATTTTTTGGGGCGACTAAAAACGACTCAGACGACAATCACAGTTGTCTATTGATCGACAGTTGTCGCTCAACGATAAACTATCGACACTCACAATAGGGGCCTAAAACTTTCGGAGAAAACACTCCCACCAACTCCGTCTTTGGTTTTCGAGCCGTCAGTATAGAAGTGAATTGATTCATCTTCTGAAAATGTATCCACCATATGGTACGAAATCGCTATAGTATTGGCTCGGCCCTATACGAACTAAGTCGTAACTGGAACTAAAACCCACTAGCCAAAACGAACTAAGTCCCAACAAATTTGGGATTTAGTTCATATGAACTAACTCCTATGATTTTTTGGAACGAAGACCAAACTAAGAATGAACAAAGTCCCAATATAAGAATGAATTAAAGCCAATAGTGGGACTTTGTTCTTTATGAACTTACCCCCAACCCCCAAAACCCAACAGCGACCCCAAGCAAGGAGGTTGCAGTGGCGCAGCATGCCTCCATGGCCCATACATATACCACTGTGCCTGCCTTCTGAAACCCCCCCTGTTTGGGGTCACTGTTGGATTTGGATTAAGTGCGAGGTTGGGTGTATGTAAAAATTATTTTTTCGTCGAAACAAGTTAAATTAACTAACTCCCACTTTTCTCAAATTGGGACTTACTTAATTCATTGGGAATTTGTTCATAATGAACTATGAACTATCTCCCAAACATATGAACTAAATCACACTGTATATTTGGCGGGACTTAGTTCATTTAGACAGTGGGAGTTAGTTCCAGTTGGGACTTAGTTCGTAGGGGCTATTGGCTCTACTTTCATCAACTCGTCAAAAAGGTGGTCCTTAGCTATTTATACCTTATATCCGTATCAGCAAATTAAAACATATACCTACTGGATTCGATCAGCGAATTTGCAAAATTCAAATCTAAGAAGTTCAAAGGTTCTGCTTCCGCTTAATAGACAACTTTTCAGTATCGAACGTCATCATAACCGGCCATTGCTGCCCCAAAGCCAAACCTGTCAGAAGGCTTAATATTCCCTATAAAGAGAATGAGAATGAGACTATTCTGCTATATCTTCGACTAACTGTACCCGCCCAGCTTTGCCCGTGCACAGGAATTGTATTGCTTAGGTCTTAGATAATAATGTTCTTTAGTAAAATGCGAAAAATGAGAATAAATCTATTTTCTGGAATTTTCCTTCTGCCTAAACCTCAAATATACCTACAGCAATACGAAAAAAAACAAAAAAAGAATCATGAAAATCATAGAAGTTGTTTTTTGTATGCGAGGCGTCACCCCCGTTTGTCCAATTTTGGCGTGGCGATATCGATAATGGATGTAATGTATTGGATATATAATGTGCACCCTCTGCATCGCCCTCAATCTCCTTGATAATGCTACTTGTTTGTAATGCTGTATTTCCTTTCATTTGCTTCCCTCTTCCTATGGAATCCGAACTACTACCTACCCCAACCCTACACTGCACTGTTACCATACACCATATCGAATGAAATTCTGAAATGAAACCTGTTTTGTATTATACGTCTCTTCTCTTATGAAGTTTATTAATATACCCCATGCCATACTGCAGCACGCACGACGCACCCCATCCCCATCCTGCATGCATCGGACATACGATCATACCTACATACAACTGACCATAGAACTCCTCTTAGAATGTGTAGTATACGTATTGTTTTTGTTTGACGATCGCAAAAGTATAAACATCCATTTGTAGCAAGGTATATGTGTTGTGTATATGTATATATTTTCACTTCAGAAAATACATTTTGGATTTCATCGAAATCCGTCCAGTAGTTTTCGAGTTTTTAGCTGACAAAGAAAAGTCATACAGTTTTATTTATTAATATGTATGTATATGTATATAGATATTGCACCGCCCTGTCAAAAATTAGAATAATTTGGCTATATCTAAACCCAAAGTCAGCTTATTGAATGTACCTTCTGGTTTCGGTTTTGAGAAACGCAGTTCCAACATAAAAGACCAATTTAAGGTCATAATTTTACACCGTATATTTGCCTATCAACCTTTATACCTATAAAGGATTGTGAATTGACAAATAAATTATTCAGCTACTACCTAAATAAAAGGAAGTCGCCGCATTGTAGCACTCGTCTCAATTCGCCTGAATGTTTACTAGACATCTAGCCAGCGTTACCGATGGGCGACTTCAATCGCCATTTGGCGACTTTTTTGATCTTTGGGCCCCCGGCGACGACTTTTCAAAAATTCTCTCTTTTGGCTCCTTTTTACAACATTGGCGACTATTTCCATAAAATAAATCCTAAAAACTGTTGAACAACTCAAACAAATATGCTCTGTATCCATAGTTAACCCATTTCAATATGATTCCACTGTCAGCGCCAAGTTAAGTATGGTTTGTTTTACTTCTTCTCCCTCATTATTGCATCTTTGATTATGCAAACCAAACCTGAATAAAAATTGCTGAAGGGAGTTTTAAGTGATGAACGTTTTGTTAACTATTTTAAAGAACCAAATGTTAAAGAATTTTGGTTTAATTTGAATTTGATTTTTTGAATGAAATGATCTCAGAGAAATGTTTTATGAAAAGGAGGAAAAAGTGGCTAAAATAGTCATTTTTAGCAATTTTCAAAAAATCATAAAAAATATTAGCGAAGAGATTTTTGAAAAAATTGTTTTGCTGAAAAAACTTTTTGCATCAACATTTTACTAGTTTTTAGTCAGGCACTTGACAATTGACAGATGATTTAAAATTTGTCGTCCTATTTGGCATATGCAAGCAATTACTATTCGCTTTTGTGGTTTGACTTCATCAAAAAGATGTTCGAATAATACCGAATAACTTTCGCCGCTAATATCTATTGCTAAAAAATTAGGAAATTATTCGCCTTTATCAGACATTTTAAAGACTTTTTACCACTGCAATTTATGAATTGACAAACAAAAAGGTCACATCATATACTGCAATTTACGGAAAAACAAAATGCATCTGTCATTATTTTTAGATTACTACAAAAGCGTTCCCTAACTTTTTCGTAAGACTTTATCCCCACTGACATTTTGACAGTCTTTTCCATTCTTATTACAAAAGTAAAGAAAATACCTGTACATAAATGAACATGTTTTGTTGAAAATACGTGGAGTATTAAGTTTTATTTGTATGAGGCCCCTTTTTAAACTCTTGGCGACTTTTTTTGGCGACTTTATCATTTTGGCCATCGGTAACGCTGCATCTAGCAGTATCCAATGCCGATATATTAAGAGTAGCGGAGTCAGAAGCTTAACTATTAAACACCCTTATTATCGTATAAATAAGGAATCAGAAAAAAAACCTAGATTCTTTTATAACAACATTGCATTGTCCACCATTTCCGGAGTAATTGGACGTCAATTTCCAACCTTCCTTAATTAACTGACATCAGTAATTTTGTAAATAAAGAATCCGAGCTAAAGTGCGCATTTTTGCAAGCAAATTTCATGTTCTAGTTAATTGATCCAGATTTTGCGACAAAAACCTCTCATTAGATGCACTACAATCATGCCATCCGTGCAAACATGCAACTTTAGAACACAACACCTATCAGAACGGATCCAATAATTTTTGTAAAATTGCCAATGTAAATTAGAGTTCATGAATATGTGATTAGATGAGTATCTACATGACATTATGTGACAGCTCTAAATACAAAATTAAAAAAAATAATCCAACGGCTATGAGGCTATAACGTGATGAAACTGAAAACAGTTTGACTGCTAAATTAACAGTGTTATGGCTGAGTGAATATGGAAATTGTTTTTAAATTGATGATAGGTGAGACGCAATTTTGATATTTTTGTTAACAGGTGTGATTAGAACTGCTACCGTGAAATTGCACATGTTTTGCATTAACTAGAAAATAAACCAAGATGAGTCAAGCTTGAGAAGCCACCACCACCTAAATGATGTGTAAACCGATGATCGGCAACAAATAGATGTGATCAACTACATCTCTGTTGGTCCATCCATAACTCGAGAGCCATTTACACAATTTTCATGATTTTTTTCTGATCCCAATTGGGCCGTAGGCTGGGGTGAGACGAGGGAAGGGGCTAAGGGGGTCTTACGAACTATTAACCGTATTAACTTGAAACTTTGTATGTGGATAAATAATTCAAAATTATTATATGCCTCATTCATCGTTTTTCAAAATTCGTCCTATAAGGGTTGAAGAAAATGGGGTGAAAACATTTCTATTTCGTGGGTTCGTATAGACTAACGGACACGGACAGACATCGTAGTATAACAAAGTTCCGTTTTTTCCCTTTGGATACGGAACCTTAAAAAGAGGAAAAAATATAAACAAACGTACATTTATGATAACTCAAATAAATTTTGGTTTTATTTAAAAGAAAGGAAACCGGCGACCGGCTCGATACATACAAAAATTAAAAATCGAATATCCATGAACTTTAATTAATTTAGAAATTAAAAATCGAATATCCATGAACTTTAATTAATTTAGATATCACGTTGTTCAGACTTATTATTCAATTAAAAGTTTTCTGAGACGAACTGTAATAATGAAAATATTACAAGTATTTATTTTATATTCGAAAACGTCTGATGTTAATGGCCATGGCCACGTTCCAGTGACCGCTAGTCGTCAATTCAATTCAATTCAACTTTATTGAGACATATTCAAAATCAGTACATTTGTTTTGTTAACTTATAGATCTATAATATTAGCCGACTTTTTAACAGGTATGTCTGGCTGAACTTCAATTTAATTAAATTCATTATTTAACTAATGTTTAGTAGGTATAAATATTTATAAACTCTTTTATTTTGGTGTGTACACTTGCTCCCGGCGTACATTGTGAACGATGCTTCTAATGAGCCCTTAATATTAATTTTATAAAATATGACTAGAACTAATACTACTATAAACTAGACTTACACTAAAAAGCAAAAAAAAAAAAAACTCAAAGGAGAGTATCAATATTCAATATATATATAATTATATTATACATAAAAAACAAAACAAAAAGGGGGTACATTGGGTGAAGTCGTTTATTAATGCCACCCATCAAAGTAAGTACATAAACGTGGCTTTTTCTCCTTACTGATTTATATATTACTATATGAACAAAAAAAAAGATAAAAGCAAATTTGACGATGGTCTATATTATGTACTTCGAGTCAAAATAAATTTATCCTCTAAGGTTACCAGGGAGTGCCTTTTCATAAAAAGGCACAACGAGATTTCCATTTGTATCTTGTCTCAA
Source organism: Cheilosia scutellata (assembly GCA_955612985.1). Lineage (NCBI taxonomy): Eukaryota > Metazoa > Arthropoda > Insecta > Diptera > Syrphidae > Cheilosia > Cheilosia scutellata. The sequence continues at coordinate 62,840,451 of OY015313.1, forward strand.
ATGGGGAACTGAATCACTATGCAGAAGGTTAACCGGCGAAAGGTAGTAGTTATCGTTAATGCTTGTACTGCTATTCGAATCGAACACGGCGCTTACGAGAGGGTTAGGGTGAGAACCAAGTCTTTCCAATCTTTTTGATAAAAGCTCCATCTGATAAGCCATAAGAGGTGTCACTTTAGTGGCTTCATACAAGCTCCTGTTGGAGAACCATTTTTTATTCGGTTTCCGAAACTTTCCGCTGCAGAATCTTAGAATTTTTCTTTCAAATATTTCCAACTCTTTCGCTACAGATGGAGAAATCGTAAACCAAATACCAAAACCATAAGTTAAAATGGGTCGAATAAGTGTTTTATACATTAGAAGTTTTGTATTTCCTGGCATATTTTTGGAGTGCATCAAAGGCTTCAACTTCGATGTTACTATTTTGGCTTTCATCAAAGCCTTCCTAGCATGTTTGTTAAAAACAAATCGATTTTGAAAGTTTATACCTAACAATTTTGGCTCAACTATTAAGGGAACAGTGTGTCCGTTGATTTGTACATTTAATGTCTTACTCTCTTTAACTGCAAGATAATGTCCCTTACCGCTTGAGTTTCTAAAGCAAGTAAGGCTACATTTACCTGCATTGATTTTTAAGCCCCACCTTTTGAAATAATTTTCCAGGGTGGGAATTTTTTCTTTTATTTTCTGAAGTGCAACACTTGGCTTTTTGTCACTTGCTAAGATAGTGGTATTGTCTGCGTACAGTAAACCACACGGCTCCCGCACCATAAAATCAACAAAAGGAAAATCATGAAGAAAAATGTTAAATAGTGTTGGGCCCAGAATTGATCCTTGAGCCACACCTGAGAGAACTGCTATCTGATCAGAGAATGCTGATCCTATGTGCACAGAAGTAAATCTGTCCTCAAAAAAACTTTGAATAATTCGTGTTAGGTAAGTGGGAAAACCTAGAGTAATAATTTTAAATAATAACCCTTTATGCCAAATGTTATCAAAGGCTTTCTCAAGGTCTATATCAAGACATATCGTCGCTTCTTTCTTTCTTAAATTTTGTATAACTTTGTTGTGTAAAACCAACAGCGCGTGCTCTGTAGAATGTCCTCTCTTAAACCCAAATTGGTTATTTGGAATTATATCTAAATCTTCGCATACTTTATTAATGTGTTCCGCCAGAACCCTTTCATAAAGCTTACCAATATTTGAGAGCAAAGATATTGGACGAAAGTTTTTTATATCCCTTGCGTTTTTGGTTTTGGCTATTGGAATAAGTTTTGCTACTTTCCATATTTTGGGAAAATAGCCATTGTTTATACATTGGTTAAATATGGTTGTTAGAGCTACGTCAAGAGAGTGGGGACATTTTCTTAAAATAAAGTTAGATATATTATCAACGCCTGTCGATTTTTTGTAGTTTAAGTTAAGTCTTAAGTTGCTTACATTACTTGAAGATGTAAAGGGTGGTTCATTTAAACTTATTGTATTGTTAGCTGATGAAAATATTTTTAAAGGTTGATGAAAGGTTTGACAAAAATCGCTCACTTTTGCAGTGACCTCATTTGTAAGCCTCTGATCAAAATTTGGTGTATTTATAGAGTATAGCTCTGAATAAAAATGTTTAAATGCTTCTAATTTGCTTTCTGTATCCTCTAAATCAGTGCCATTATGATTAAGCACATCGCTGCGAATATCTGTTCCAAACAGTTTTCTGCCCGTTACCTTATCAATTTGTCTAAATGCTTGAGGAGATGGTTTTATATCCTTCAATTTTTGCTTAAAGTTTTCGTTTACCTCTATTGTTATTCTGTCTTGGATAATTTTATTCAAACATTGTATCTTAGAGTGTAATTGTTGGTATTCTGGGTTTACCCTATTTAAATGACGATGAAATAACCTCTTTAATTGTCGCAACCATATATTTCGTAATTTTAATAATTGTTTCGTGAATTCAGATATGTTATGATATCTTACATTTTTTGTCTGACATATCTCTGAATTTTTTTCAATACAGGAATTAAGTTTTGTATTTATCTGACATATGAGTGAGTCTATTTCGGAATTAGATGCATTTCTTTCGTTAGGAAAACTAATTTGAGAGAGGCCATTGTGCACATCAAATCTGAAAGTTTCCCAATTGGTATTTTTGAAACTAATATACGTTTCGGGGGGCTGTAAAAGAGGCGTGAGGTTATTAAAATTAAATTGAAGTGAAATCCCAAAGTGATCCGCTATTGTGGGAAACGTGGAACATATAGATGGGTGCGCATACGCCAAAGTGGAAGAAATTAAGAAGTAATCTAAAACTGACGAGGATCTTGGAAAAGTAGGGCTGAAAGAGGAAACTAAATCTAAGTTTAAGAATGGTCCGTTAAAAAACCAGTTGTGAAGTACGTTTCCATTTTGGTTATTTATGGTATCACCCCATTCGAGATGACGCGCATTGAAGTCACCTCCGATTATAGCTATATCAAAGGTTTCTATGAGAGCATATAGCCTTTCTAGTTCTCTATGCAAGGATATACCTGCCCTTGAGGGTATGTATATACTTCCAATAAGAGTTCTGCTTATTAAACCAGAAGCATTTTGTAAACTTATGGTAGCTAATGTTACAGATAGTATATCGCTCCGAAAAGGTACAATACTGTACTTATATTTTTTTTCTAAGATTATTGCAGTTCCTCTGCCCGAATCGTTTCGAATTATATTAAAGCCATCGAAAACAGGTTTATGTCTAGCCCTCAGCCTTGTTTCGGATAAAAAACATATTTGGGCTTTTTGTTGTTTAAGCAGATTATAAAGTGAAAGCCTTCTGTGATGAGAGATAATTGAATTAAAATTAGTTGAGATAATGTTCATTCTGGTGGAAGCCATCATGTTACAATTGAAGCGACAAAGTCGAGATATGCGAACATTTTCTCTTCTTTTGTTTGGAGTTGTTGGTACTGAGGCCAAAATCGTCGTATTTTAACAAGAAGATCTTGGAATGAAATGTTAAATAGATTTTTAGCTTCGTTCAGAAAGTTATTGAGTTCGCCTGTTGGAGGATTAGCTTCACTTGAAATGAAGTTTACTTTGTGTGGAGTAGGTTTATTGGAAGTTCTTGCCATATCAGCAAAAGAAATATTTGTGCTTGTAAAGCTGTTTATATTATCGCGCACTACCATTCTGTTTTCTTGCACAACTTTTCTTGCTCTTTGCGCCATAGCTTCTTTTTTGTTTTTATATTTTAAATAAGCAGGACAGCCCATATAACTTGCCGCATGGCCCGGTTGGTCACAGTTGACGCATACCGGCGTTGGAAGGTCACTATTAGATTCTTTTAGGTTTTTAATAGATGCGATACATGCTTCTGAATCATGTGACTCTGCACATAGAGCGCACCTGCTAACATACGCACAACATTCCCCAGAATGTCCAAATCTCTGACAGCGGTAACATCTTATGACGGATCTGCTGTGCTTTTTCTCCCAATAAATGCGTTGGAAGAGAAGGTACCTAACACAAGTAAGCTCCTTGGACGATTCACCTAGCTCTAGTTGTACCGTGAAGATATTTAATTTAGCATTCTGTTCCTTACTTCTTGCGGTAGAAAATGGTGCAATTTTATGAATTTTAACGTTAGGAACTGCTTCAAGTAAAGCCGTCTTAACCTTCTCTATAGGAGTGTCGCCATCGAGACCTTTCAACAAAATAGAAACACGCTTGTGTTCTTTTGGAGAAAAGGAAAACGCTCCAATGCCAGTTCCCCGTATTTTCTCTATAATAACTTTGTGAACATCGGAATTACTAACATAGACCTTCGTTTTTCTATAGCCTATATTTACAAATTTGTGTTTTAAATCATTTATTTTGCATTCTGTAGCCGCAAGTTCTACCACCTGACTTATGAGTTCACAATTAGCGCCAAAAATAAATATTGGTGGACAGAATGATACGTTTTTTACAACACCGGTGTTAGTTTCGTTAGTAGATGTTATATTAGTAGCTTTTTTATTTGACATATTATTCGATTTATTGTTAGTTGTCGATGATTCGGGTAATGATGATCCCAGCTTAATTAAAGGGGCATACGTGTTGTTGGATAGATTTCCGTATTCAGCTGTATGAAGAGTTGAGTCATTTACAGTATTTTTAATTTTTTTTCCGGGATTAGGTTGGAAACAATTTGCTGAGCGTTTAAGGTTACGTATGACTGTTGTCCACTTGTTTTGCTCAGTGGATGAGTCATCGTTGTTTTCGTCCATTGCTTGACTGTGCAATGGATATTTCACACTGGATGTTTGAGTGTTATCAGATGAATGAGACCGAGTCATATTTGAGCCAGCATTGCTAGCATTGGTTGTGTCGGGGAGTTTACCGGTACTGATCATATCGAAGAGAGTTTGAGTACTTTCGGTGGTTAGCACATTTTTTGGTGAATTTGTTAAAACACCATCTAAATTTACAACACGTGCATCATTATTTGATTCAACACTGTTTTTGTATTCCAGCCTTAGAGCTGGAATATTATAACTTATTTTTTTACTATTCTCCACTTTAAAGAGTCACTATCTCAGCAGGGAAAACAAATATTTGCGGTCAAGGCCGCGAGTACTTAGGTAATGTGAACAGAAAAAAGATCGCACTATAACCACACACGTCTTGTCACCTCGACAGATCGATGCGAACTCCCACCGCTAGTCGTCTAGCACATAATATCCCTGATGAAGGAACGCTGGTGCTAGAGATCTAGCGGCAGCGGCAAAATGACATTAGAACCAATTTGAGTTCGTATTATTTTATCTTCATGAGAGTCAAAAATGTATTTTGTGTCATCATGTCGCATATTTATTATTACACTATAATTTAAATAATCAAATACAATGTATGTATATGAATTCCATAGAAGTTGGAATTCCCATTTTACACCAAATTGGAAATATTTGACTTCTGCACTTTCACTTTTATTTTGACAGTTCGTTATTTTTTTTCAATCTAGCAGTTCATTTTGCGCTATTATTGAAAAATTTCCCAGAAAAGGATATTTCACAAAATGTGCTAGAGCTCTAGCGCAAATGGTGAAATGTCAGTTTTTTTTATATGGAGTTTGACATGTTGCTAGTCATCTAGCGGTCAATGGAAAGCGGCCAATATCATTATCATTATACAAGGACACCTGTCGCTCTCTCATCTCCAAAAAGTGCTTCACGGTCACCTTCCCATATCTCGGATAGGTCAGATGCTCAGGAACTAAATGTACCTAGGCATCGAGAAGGAAATACTGATGCAATCAAGTCAAGCAGACGCACTTAAATGCGGCCAATAGCTCGAGAGGGGGGGAAATCCAACGCAGCCATAAGGATAGCGAAAATCTCCGATTGGAAGACAGACGCATGGTTAGTCTAATGTTCTCGCTTTCCACGAAGACTCCAGAACCAGACCCCTGTCCGGTTTTGGAGCCATCCGTGAATACACGATGGCATTCTTTCCCTGGCTCAGAGTCTGGCCGAAGCCATTCCGTTGCCTGAGGAAAGTTGACGTGGTAATTTTGTCGCAATAGGATTTCTGGTGTCATTGCATCAGACGGCATATCCATAAGACAGGGGTCAAAGGATAATTCTCGCACAAGTTCTTCAAAATTCCAAAAAGTACCAAAAGCCACCTCTCTTTATCCGAGAGATGGTTTTCAGCGTACACCCCGCATGATAAAAATATCAAGGGGGGGAGGTTCATCATAGCATCTAGAGCAGAGCAGGGAGTGGTAGGGAGGGCCCCTGTGCAGCCAAGACAAACCGTTCTTTGAAGTTTGGCAAAAGAGGCAGTAACACGTTTCCGCGAAAGCCTGTTCCACCATACAACCGATGCATATGAGAGATGTGGTCTTACCATTACTGTAAGTTTGTTTATACATCAGACAAATGCCTCGCAAACAGCGAACATCCAAAGCTTAGTGCTCAGCAAAGACTGCTCGACGTACCCTCAGTGTTCCCAGGTTGAGGGGAAAATCGCCATTTTTGCCGATTTTTTAAGACGAAAGGGGAAAAAAAGCGGACAGGGATAAAAACGGGGAAACAAATCCAAAAAGGGGAAAAATCTTAAAATCCTATCAAAAACAGTTTGTAAGGGAATTTTTTAGAATAAATAAATGTTAACAACCTACAAAAACAACCATGCTCAAGAACCGTGTCCATGCAACATCTCACTTTTTTGTTTGTTTTCTGAATGCATTCATTCTTTTGACATTTCATAACATAAAACACTCCTGTCCTTACCGTGAACGTCGTGTCAGAGACAAGTAGATTTTGAGTGAGTATAGAAAGGAGATAGGTAGATCATACAGAAAATGGACCAAAAATCTACTTTCAGAAATAATTCTCGCATGGGCATGACATGACGCATGAAGTTTCTGTTTTCGAAACCATAGCGCTTTCGATACAAATCTTCCTTTGGTATTTGCGTTGGTAGAGTGAGGACGTAAAAAGCGTGAGTCCGCTTTGGCTTTACCATACAATTTTTGTATTTTTGATTTCATTATTCCTGTCAAACTTTATTTCATTGCAATGAGGCTTTGTTTTTGAGTATAGCCAAGTCGTTCATGTGAATGAAAGTCATGCCCGTGTACTGGGCCACACATTCCTTCCTATGAAAGTCGTTTTGGGCGAGACAGGTCGTTTTTGAGTGAGTAGAAAAGAGAGAAGCGATTTTCTCAACTAACCTAACGACACGACTTTCATGGGAAGGCATGCGTGGCCCATCACATAGTGTGTCCTTGTACTATGTCTAGAATCAAAATATTACGCGAATTTCTAAACAACGGTGACACAACTTAATGGGTAAGTGAAAATAATTCTCATTTTATTTAGGATTTTGAAATGAAGGAAGAACCAACAAAAATAAAATATCTCACGCAATAGGAAGCATTGCCCGAGTTCAAAAGCTGGTTACGCACAGATTTTTTCTTCGGGGACAAAAAAGGGATTTTTTTTGATTTTCAAAGGGGAAAAAAAGTCATTTTGGTGTTAAGAAAATGGGATTTTTTTTCTTAAGACCTGGGAACCCTGCGTACCCTTATGGACCTTATAAGCGAGTTATTCCGTAAATGAAAGAAAACCTGCAGCCAGTGTTATCAGATTGTGTGGAAATTTCTCGGAATATTTTGTAGTCGAAATGAGCTAAAAGGCAAAAAGGAATACTTTCTGTTTTCCAGAACAAAGAATAGCGAATTTTGGAATTCTTGAAAAACAATTTTTTAATGCTTAGCTAATTTTATTAAACCATTTATTTTATACACCTGAATGCATCCAGGAACAATCGCTTGTATAGACACAAAAAGGAAGGAGACCTGTTTTTTTTTTGCAATAACTGATAAAGAATGGCTGGCCAAGGCGACAAAGGCTGATTTGGAGCCAATGATAGGTGAGCTAAGAGCCTTTATAGCTATACTTGACCTTGACTGTCCGGGAATAGGTAAATGTGAACGCCTTTGTTCCTAATTTTTTGGAAGTGATTTGCCATTCTTAATTTTGACATTAAATTCTCTGGAATACACTAGAGTTTTTCCCCATAGTTATCGAGATTGTTTTTTAGTTTCGTTAATTTTCTGTTTGTAAAATATGTGTGGGGAAGTCTAAGGTACTTTTTCAAGCCGAGGCGAGGGATAGAAGGGATTTTTGGCACTGCCAGAACTGCCTTAAGCTAAGATGACCATATTTTTTAGGAACCAAACCCGGGACAAGAAGAAATATGAAAATTATAGCAACAAACAGAAAAAAAATAAAACTCGCTTGTGCTTAACGCAAAAAGGGGACGAAATGCTCCGCACCCGGTGAAACCTAACTTGAGAACTGCCTTTCAGTCGCTTGTCGATTTTTTAAATGAGGCCATTCAAAAGTATTTCGACTGAATCAAGCTATGATGATTACATATTAAATTGTAAATTATGTATCTACAGAAAAAAGAAGACACCAAATACCCTTTCAGTATACTTTATTTTCAGATATATGAATACAGAAACTCTGCGATCGGCGACCCCAATATATACTTATTCGCTGCGCATTAGGGAATATCCCCCAGTACAAAAGGCCCTAATATTTTCTTTTAAGTCTGGTAGGTACGCTGTCTGCACTAAAATTAAGCCCCCATTCTAATGTACCTCAATTTTCCTTAGCTTAATTTTTACATCTCTAGGGAAAGTATCGGTATTCACATCATAGCTTTAAATCGAAAGAGGATATAGGCGCAGGCTTCATAATTATTAATCCTTGCTAGCTGAATCGATAGTTGCTCTGTCTAAATTTAAAAAAAAAATTATTATCGTTTTGTGAACGCAAATCCACCGTTCAAGTCGCGAGTTCATACAAAAAATGAATAAAAATAAAAACACTTTCTGCTTTTCTCCAAAAATTTCCGGGAAACTTTTCCAATTTTTCTTGAGTAAAAATCTTATTTAGACTATTGGGGGAACATGTCCTAGACATGTTGCATGCATTTATTGTGTCGTGTGCGAAACGCCATTCAAAATGTTGGCGATGAGGAAATAATTGCATGATATGTATGTTTTTTAAATTAATTAAATGTTTGAATAATAATAATTTAAAATGTTTATATGGTAGGTATGTACGGGAGTAAAACGGCACTAAAAATTAAATACGAGGCATTGTACGTCCCATGTCTTTAAAAAAAACCAGGACAGTCGTTTGAAATACGAGGCTGTTCCGGGGAATACGGGACAGATGGTCACCGTACCTATTCATCCATCCATCCATACTACTTATAAAATGCAACGTCCGTCTGTTCGTTTCTCCATAACTCGAGAACCATTCGTCCGATTTTCATGATTTTTTTTTCTGATTTATAGATGTGTGGCCAACTTAGTCCGTAGGGTCGGTGAGAATTGCTCAGGAGTAAAGGAGTCGCGGGGAGTAAGGGGGGACTCACGAACCGATAGCCGTATGAACTTGAAAGTTTGTATGTTGATAGATAAGCAAAAATTATTACATGCCTCATTCATCGTTTTTCAAAATTCGTCCTATAAGGGTTGAAAAACTTTTCAAACCAATTTTTCTATTTCGACCTTACTACGCTTAACTTGCCATTATACTCATAAATCTATATATGTCAATTCAAGATATGATTTTAATTGTTAGGCAATACTTCACCGAGTATTTTGAGCTAACATTCATCTTTCTGGTCCATCCAGAGGGTGAGATACAAAAAATTTAAAATAGATCTTATTTGGCCAAGTGCGAAAAATTTGCTTTATCGATAGCAGTTGTGCTCAGGGGTAGTTTTATATTGCGTTCTAAAACTAGAACGATTACTCGCACCTCGCACGACAAGCATTCAGAATGCACATTGTATATGCGTATGTATGACGTAATTGAATTTGATGTAGGGAATGGATACGCATATAGAACAAACTATTTACATACGTACGTACATAAGTAATTTGTGATGCGTAAATAAGTTTGCACAATGGTAAATACCTATATTTGAGATCTGCAGCAATGGAAAGTGTAACGATATGATCGCGTAGTATAAATAACCAAATCATACCTGTGACGAGTTTTCATTTATGTGAAATAGCTATTATGTCCATTGACTTAGGACTTCGGTACAGGTTGCGTAAGGCTAAGGACTAAGTTGTTGACTGGGGAGGGGTAAAGGGGTCGTAGGGACTAACTCTGGAACTTTTTGGCCGATTTTATAAATTCTTTCAACACTGTACTGGCTACATTCTCCGGATCAGTACAGGTTACTTGGAAGAGGATGGGGGAAGGGAAAACGGGGGTATTGGGGCTATCTTCGGAACTACTCGGCCATTGCTGGAGTTGGACTCTGACAGCCATGTTTTTCACATGGCAGCTATATATTGCATGTTCACGTGTGAGCTGCAGCTGTATACTTGCGCCCACTAAAATAATAACGTATATAGTTTACAAAAAGACACTGCGATAAAATATTTTGTTTGCTTAAAATAGAGGTTAGTTTTATTTAAAAGAAAAGAAACCGGCGAGCGGAGCCGCGGGCATTTGCTAGTAGCTTATATTATGTTAAATCACAATAAAACTATCCTAACCTAATTCCAGAACACTCTGGGTGGACACTAATATAACCTTTGGCCAATCATTTTTGTTCTGGTTTATACATAAGTATTAACTAAATTTTTAGCTTACATTTCATTGGCCACATACTAAGTTAAACAAACCACCTTGCACTGGCTTGCACGAAGAATATTCGCTGGAATCTATTCCCAACATAACTCAAATTGATCTAAATTAGCTTGACAGCTGGTTCAACAAAATGGTAAAGTCTAAAGCGGCGTGATATTCCCTATCTAATGTTTGAAGAACTTGGTTTTCATCACCCTAGCTGTGATGAAGTGATGAATGAGGATAAATACATATTTTATAGTATAGGTTCTAAGGAATTTAGGCATATTGGTGCGGTCGGTGGTGTGGTATTCTGATGGATAATAAATTGAAATGGAAGATGAATATAATGATGTCGCTAAAATAGGTGCCACATAAATTTGTGCCTCATATCTCAATTATGCATTGGCTCCCTCTCGGCTTGATTATGGTCTTTCATCTTGGGGTAGTAATTATGTTAGCAACCCGATTCGTATCATTATAGCGTAGACAAAGATAATCCGAGTAATTTCAAACAAAAATAAATTCGAGCACTCACTCCCTCACAAATAAAAGGTTTTCTTTGTCAGAAGTGGTAACATTATCTTCAAAAGAAATTAAGTCTTTCGGTTGAGGAATAGGCATACCGTGGCTGTACCAGCAGTTTATAAAGAGCACGCGAATGGTGGGGCAAGCTGACCCCTAATTGTGGTCACTGTTGGATTTGGAGTATGTGCAAAATTGGATTTATACAAGGTTTATATGCTAAACATCTATATAAAGAAATATTGAATACACCCAAACTCGAATCTATGTACTCCAAATCCAACAGAGAGCCCTAATAAGGGGGTTGCAATAATTGATATTCCATTGTTTATGGATTTCCACTTATTATTTTGGGCTTTACTGCTTGTCATAAAAATGAGCCCTGGCAAGAAAATAACACCCAAAATGACGAACAATTTTGCAACAACAATATGTACGAGATTTTGTTGGACGTTGTTTCCAAATTGATTTATGGGCATTATTGGCTAGCTCCTGATATAATACCCAGAATTGCATATACTCGCGTATACCTCTATTATGTAATATCCCGCTAACTCAGGTTTGGTGATGAGGCCCTTATTCACGGCGAATATAAGAAGAAGACAAAGCATAGGCCCCATCATCCAAGGACAATGTTGAAAATTGTAGGGGGAAAGGTTTAATTAAACGACTACGTGATGACTACCTATACTGAATAGCATAAATAGGCGTTGATGAAAGCGGTGAAATACAAATAATTTCAAAAAGTGTTACTTCAGTAAATGATACCATATATAATGAAATTAAGCAAAAAAGAAAATCATTTAAATAACTCAAACTGTCGAGAAAAATAGAAAACCACAAGTTAAAGAAAAATACAAAACTGAGAATGCCAATTGTAAAATGATGTGAATGTTTAACCAAACTTCTTTCAGATTGCCGAGATATTTGGAAACAAAAAATGTCAAAGACTGGTCGAATCCTGCAATACATTTTATAAAGTTAAAAAAATAAATAAATAAATAATCGACGCAACAGCCGTGTAGACACCCTAGGCCTAGCTCCTCACAACCATTCATATGTGTGAGTTTTTTTGTTTTTGGGTCGAATGGAAGGGTTAGGGACCTACAGTTTGTACGCCGATTCCGAACGGCTGAATTGAGTTGCTCTTCCTTTCCACCTCTAGTAAAAGAAGACGGTACGCTAGAAACAACACCTAAAGAAAAGGCAGATCTTTTCGCTAGCATGTTTTCAGAGAATTCCACCCTAGATTCTGCACAAATATCCCGAGGGTACAAACGCATCCTTAAAGAACTAGATTGCAATAAGGCAACGGGACCCGACTATAGTACTGAAGAGCTGTGCACCGGAACTTGCACTTGTACTATGTAAGCTGTTTAGCATATCGTACTCCCAGAAGACGTTTCCTTCTTGCTGGAAGACCGCTCGCATTCAACCTATTCCAAAGAAAGGGAGGAAATGTTTGCCACAAAACTATCGTCCAATAGCGTTACTTTCAATGCTCTCAAAAGTAATGGAAAAGGCAATAAATGTCGAAATAATCAAATATTTAGAAGGCCACCGATTAATAAGTGACAGGCAATACGGATTTCGGAGCCGTCGTTCCACTGGAGACCTGTTAAACTAAGTAACACACTTATGGACACAAGCAATTGAACAACACGGCGAATCCAGAGCCGTAGCCTTGGATATATCAAAGGCATTTGACCGAGTCTGTCATAGGGCCCCATTAGGCAAGTTAGCGTCTTATGGATTACCACAACAACTCTGCGGATGGATGCAAAATTGTCTACTGGGAAGATCGATCCAAGTTGTTGTAGATAGTGTATCATCTAATTCGTTTGCTATAAATGCAGGAGTGCCCCAAGGATCTATTCTTTCTCCAACTCTATTTCTTCTCCACATCAACGATTTGCTTGGATCAACAAATAATAATATCTACAGCTTTGCAGATGACAGCACTCTTATATCCACCATCTCGAACAGTAAGCCTGTGAGTGCGGATACATCACACAGTCAGAGATGTGAACAAATTAGTTCTGTAAATGATGATCTGGACAAAATCTTAAAGTGGAGAAAAGACAACTTGGATGTATTTAATGCAAACAAGACACAGCTCACAACATTTTCTAGGAAAAATTAATTAACAGTTCCTCAGATACAAATGGAGGAAAATCCAATCCATCCCAAGGACTCAATGCGCCTTCTAGGAGTCACAGTCAATTCAGGAATCACATGGCAGGACCACATATCCTATATCGCAAGATCGGCGTCCGCTAAGTTAGCTATCTTGTTAGAGCAAAGAGGTACTAGCCCCAAGCAACTTTTCCTTCTCTACAAAGCACAGGTTGGACTAGGCCTGGAATATATCCCATATATGGAGCTCGGCCCCAAAACATTCACTTAACCTACTTAACCGCATACAGAGACGAGCAGTTCGACTTATTGGAGACTCTACACTCACATCAAATCTACAACCGTTGGTGCACAGAAGACAAGTCGCTGACCTATACATATACTTGTTCTTAGGTACTTCCATGGTAGATGTTCCGAGGAACTCAAAGACATTATCCCTCGAAATGCAACTTTTGGGCGCCCCAACTTTTTTTTCTGGGCGAAGTAGAAAAAACCTTAAGGCGTAATTTATGTTTTTTGGTGATCGAACCTGGGTACCCTCGCACAGTAGTCCAGCACACTAACCACTGAGCCACTGCGCTCAAAATTGGTACAAATCTAACAGCGGAAAATTACAAAACCTATTTTAAGGAACTTTCGAAGCCTCCTTTGCTAGCACCGCGCCACTTTTATACGCAGAGCTACGCAAAATTCACGGTACAAAATATAAGATACGCTCTTCAGAAAACGAAATCAAATAAAGCTACAAGTACAATAGTGTAGATCGAGTCCCTTATGAAATCCTACCCCCGGCGCTAGCGGGGTACTTCATCATGTTAGAGAAGGGAACAGTCGAGGATAGCTACCTTCAAACGTAGATAGCTACCTTCAAACGTAGATAATCGTTTGAAGGTAGCTATCCTCGACTACATTTCTATCTACAAAAAGAATTATTTAAGTGAAGTGCATAATTACCATATTTAATATATCTATATGGATTGCACTGTAAGAATACTGGCCGAAATTTGCAAATGGACTTTTTATTTTATCAATGGTTGTACCACAGTTGGTGCCCTTCTCGGTCTGATACGATCTTGCAGAAATACCGGGTTTTTCAACAGGGACGCTACAAAAGTAGAGCGACAGGGACAGCAAACGACGCCGAATTTCTTGCCGCTCTTTTGACATTTCTCTTCAGTAAGGTTTGCATCTCTGTGACGTCGTTGTGGCGAATTTTGGGAAAAGATCTTGGCCTACATCCTTACAAGATTAAATTAGACTATTTCCTGTGGGGCTACGTCAAGTCTATGGTCTATGCCAACAAGCCAGCGACGATTGATGAACTTCGTACGAATATCGAACGTGAAATTGCAGCAGTATCGGCCGATTTATGCTTGAAAACCGTCGAAAATTGGGTTCAGCGTCTGGACTTCTGCAAGCATGCCCGTGGTGGCCATGCAAAAGAAATCGAGTTCCATACATAATGGCATCGAACGTATACTTTCACAGGAATAAAGAATTTCATTGATATCCAAAACCGTTTTTGTTTTATTTAAAAAACTTTTGCAGTGCTCTTATTGAAAAACCCTGTACTAACGTATGTTAGGGTTACACTTCTAGTCGTTTTGAAATTGATAATGACGTATTTTTGCGTCAGTTATAGGTGAATTGGTAAGTGGAAATAACGAAAAACTGTTTGTCATTCAATTGACTAACAGCGCTTGTCAAAGACTGACAAAGGAATTTACATGACAAATCGTAATAGCTGAGTTGTCAAACAAAATGTCACTTTGTCTTTAATTGTCAGTGAAAACTTTGTGGCATCATATTTAATTGTTTATCAATCAAAAAAACATTTTGATATACAAGGTAGGTCAATTTATCTTATTTCTATAACTGGCCAATCTTTCGGCTGGTCCCACCACTTTTAGCATGAATGTGTCTTTTTTTTGTGAATGAATGGTTTCACTCATAAATTCAAAAGCAGTTTCATTAATTTCATACAAATTTTGGGTCGTCTTTCCTCGGACATTCCTAAATCGATTCAGAATTTGATCCTGATTCAGAATATAAATACTATGTTTATGGGGTCTCCGATTACTCCTTATTAGCGTTACAAATGTAATGAAAATGACAAAGTGAATATACCTTCCTGTGGATTTATTTATATTTTTCTTACGTCACGCGACAATTTACAACGTTTGACAAATTTAACTGACAAACTAATTTTTGGCAATAATGTTCACACATAAATAGAAATGAACTGGCAATGGTATTGTTCAATGACAAAACATAAGATCTGTCTTTGGCAATTAAATGACAAGTGGACACTCAGCGCAACTTTCTAGTCATCCACCACATATGTACACGAAATTAATGTCGTTTTCGATTGGTCGTCCAGAACCGTCTGGAAGCAATCTGAAAGCGTTCGATTGGCATTCAACTAACAGTTCTTCTCCTGAAAGAAGAAGAAGCAGCGATGCCAACTCAAAAATGTGATTTAGAGCCAGAAATGTGATTTCAGGGCTAGTTTAGGGCCAGACCAAACGACTTTAATATATATATCTACACTGTTTCGACGTTTTTGGCGTACAAAATATTGAAACAAAATTGTAGTTTTAAATAATTAACTAAATTTTCACAGAAAAACAGTTTTATAGCAATAATTAAATGCGTATTGGTTCAAAATATACATTAAACACAGTGCTAAAAAAGGAATTTACAGTGCTAGATCGAATGAAAAAGTGCTAGAATTTCACAATTGGGCTAGGTTTGGCATCGCTGAGAAGAAGAAGAAAAATTTGTTTCTGGATTTGAATTCAGAATAGCGGAGAGTTCTTCCGGACGGTTCTGGACGACCCACCGAAAACGACATAATGTTGACGATATCTTTGACAGGAAGCTCATCTTTAACCTCCACGTTGTTAGTGGGGCACAAAGCCTAGTGTACCTACACGATATTTTGATATGCAGAACATGCGTTAAATAATTTGCTTTTTTTCTAAATCTGTTTATTCATTGATCAACTACATATATGTCTTTAATGTTAAATAAATAAATCAAAAAATAGAAGGACAATGATTTACCTTTGCGTAGGTAAGCCTCATCGAGAACCACTTAAGTCTTAAGAAATGTTTCCGAAGTGAAAACATTAAATTATGTAAGGCACAGGTACATGACCTCGGTCAGTAAATTTTTTTGTTTAAAAAATGATTGTCGTCCTCTGAACTACTTGGTGTACTTATAAAACACACAGTTATATTATGTCTTTTTTCAATAGTCTTCCTTCGCGATGGTAATAATATTAAATATTAATCGGGCGACGAAGTCATTTAATTTGCTATGGGGATTGTCTTAAGAGGCATTTATATTAATCTGTTTTCTTCGAATATTATATACATAACAACGCATTTCGCATGGATACCTGACCACGGCAGTATTAGTTGAATAAGGTTACGTAATACACGAACATAAATCGAAGCTGGAGTACGAGTACACTCAGGATTATTATTTATTTACTTTTGAGCTACAAATTTCGTGGTTAAAATGCTTCAAATAAAAAAAACTTCCAAAATTCTAGCTCTTAAGAATAATTAGCAAGTACTGTGTTTGCTGGTGTTTCCCAAGGGTTAAAAATTTGGAAAAATCTAATTAAATTTTACAAAACATCATCAATCACACTTGCTCATTTGTCCTAGAGGTTATTTTTCATAAAAAACAATAACGGCCATTCAAGTCCAGTTTCTCATTCTGCAAAGATTTCTTTCTGAAAGCACCTGTGAGAAATTGAAAAAGGTAAACAAATTCAAAAGAACTCGTGACGTTCAGCTTTTCATGAAATTAAAAATACCATGTCACCAGACTTCAGCGTAAACAAACACCAGCAATGAAAAACCAGAGTCCTTGGCATTATTAGAGTAAAATTGTTGACAATTTGCACAAAAGCAAACGTTAAGAAACACCACCGCCCGAGGACTTCAAGGAATCCAGGTTTCAAAAGAGCCCTCTTGGCGGAATACTCATTTCTGTTTATGCTTACAACTCGTGATGAATGCGAGTAAAAATTATCAAAATAAATTCAAGCCCAATACTCAAACAACTATCCTCGAGTAAAGAAAGAATACATTTATTTTTTGCACTCTCCACCACAATCACCTTCAGCATGTTACGTATACGCCCTGTATATATCTCAAACGAGATTCAGTTAGGGGTTTCGCTAAAAAAAAGGAAAAAATCAATGTTTATCTCGTAATAGGCCAGTCGCAGGACTTGTCGTTTCGCACCCTCAAATAAATTCACTTCCATTTCAGTGCACTGAATGGTTATCCTTATTGTTTTATATGTTTTATATGTTTGTGCTACTTAGTATTATTGAATTATTTTACCTTGGGTGAAAAATAATAAGTTAAAGGATGACAGAGAAACTATAGCATTGGAAGACATTCTCCCATATTATATTCGTCACACTTTAACAACACTGACTGTTAATTCTAGCCATTAAAAGTTACACTTAGTATTGAGTTTAATAACAACTGCACTAGTATACGAAGAGTCTGTTGACCAATTGTGATTTCGTAACAAGAATCATAATACCAAATAAAACAAACGAATTTTTTTATTATCAGTGAGAGTTTTCATAACACAACCAAAGAAGGTCGAGGAACGGCGACCGTTTCCTTCGACGATTTGCGCTCGACTGAAAATTAAATCACCACCACACTGAGGACAAGGAGGAAAATTTGTCCGAGAGCATGGTTTTAAATGACATGATATCGATATGAGTATGACACTGACACATGAGCACAGGAAAATAGTTGAGGCAAGTAAAAACAATGGTTGAGTGACATTGGTGACGTTTGGTTTCCCCAAAAACAGGTGATATGGTGTATTTATGGAGAAGGCAAAAGGACACATAGAATAAAATAAACGTTACACAATGTTGTGGAACTATGGTAACTTTAAATGTTCTTCTTAACCATAGTTATTTTTTAATCAGAAAGTGATAATATGTATTTCGTTTTAATTTTCTCTATAAAGACGAAACTTCATCAGCGTATATAGAATAGAAATGGATCGGCGACTTGTTGTAGATTTCATATTAATTTAGCATACCCTACGTCGAATATTGCGACAAAGTATTGCATAATAATGTTCAGTAATGTCAGAGGAATTTGTTAAAAACATGTTGTCATTCTGCGATTATGGTATTCGTTAAAAAAACATGTTGAATTCATAAACTTCTTAACTAATTAAAAACAAAAAATTATCGAGAATAAAAAACAACTTCCAAAATTGATTGAAATAAGTGGACAGTGGCGCAAAATTGTAGTCACCGTGTATTAGAGGAGATTAATAGATATACTAACTAGCAGTACCTACTCTAACTTCAAATCTGTTGCCTAACTTTTTATTTAATTAAAGTCGAGTTTTTACCATCCTCTACAACTAATACTGAACTTAAAAGTAGGCCTAACATACATTTTTGTCAAACAGGTCAAAAAATTAACAGTTTGAGAAACCAAACACAGTTTGGGGAATTGCAAGAACATTTTTAAAAACTGACAGATAGTGAAAAAAACAACAAAACTCGTAATTAAATTTAAAATTTTCTGAATAGCTCAAACTGGTCAATTACCTACATTGAATTCTTGAAAGATATTATAATCTTCATCCTCGGAAAATATTTCGTTCAATATCGCGTTAAAAATCTCCAAAATAAAACAAAAAATTAATTTTTCCTTCAAAATTGCCCTTATTGTCGTTGTCGTTTACGACTCTAAAAAAAAACGACGACGAACGTCGCGTCGGTATTGCGTGAGGCGTTTTGTGACGACGTTTGTCGTGGAAATGATACATTTTTGTAGTCGATAATTTTGCTGACGACTGTGTGTTAAAAGTGTTAAAGAAAAGTAGGTATGTGTAGTTAATTTTTAATTTTAAAAGACAATTATAGTTATTTTTTAGAATGAAGATAACAAATAAAAGACAATTTTTACATTTAGTGAAAGAAATGGAGAAAAATATTCCTTTGGCAAAATAATTCACAAAAAGTGGTGATAACCGGCATTGGACGAAATAGCCTTATCACTGAATTATCTTGGACCACCTTCGATAGTCTAAAATACATTTTAAATTTTAAAATATTTATTTTTATTAAACAATGTTTGCAATTTAAGTTATTTCTACCACTCACTTAACGTCGGGCAAATCCTATGTTTTGGATTTTGTTCGAATTTCCTTCCTTATCTTTACCGGCTCTTTTTTCTTACTTTCTTCTTCGTCACAGGCTTCAAAAAACATCTCAACGTTATTCATTTTTGATTTGTTTTGTTAAATAATTCCCCAAGACACAAACAAAACAACAGACCAAATATAAATTCGTCGACTGAAATCTCAAACCACATGTGTCATAGTTTGTGGAATATAATATGTGGAATGTGAGAGTTCAGAGAGTCGAGTCGTGTCACTTACACAATACCAAATTCCAAACGATATGACAGTGATGTCGTTTGCGATAGACGACAAGGAAAATAGGGGTGTTTGTTTTTCAATAAATTGCATGTGAGTATGAATCCAAGTATGTATGTGGAAGCGTTTGTACTGACTGAACTACAAGCATTCGGAAAGAGAAAAAAGAAAATTTCAAATCATATATCAATTTTTATGCGACTGACAGTTTTTTTCAATTTTTAATCAAAGAAATTTGTTGAGTAGAAACTACTAAGATTCTCAGTGGAGCTTTTCGAGTTGAGGAACGACATTGAGTAAAAATGCGAAAAAATGCGTTAAAGTTCGCGCGATTTAAAAGTAAAAGAACAGACCTAATACGTACATTTCGTGAATTTAAATAGCTGACAACGATAAAGTAGGCTTTATGTGGACTATAATTAACAAAATACTAATACTGACTTTTGTCACGTAGGCACTAAAATAAATTAAAGCTGCTCGGCATTGAATACCTCATGTATTTTGGTGTTACTTTTACTTATGTCATCTCCGCGAGTCGCTCCAGCAGTACAACGAAAAAAAATCTTTTGAGTAGCTTGTATCCGAGATCTTATTCTTTATGTTAGTACCCAAATCTTAAGACCATAGATAACATAATTTGGAGCAACTTTAAATTCTTCAAGTTCATTGCACCTGCTATAACTAAATACCTATCAATTGAGTGCTAAAGTTCAGTCTGAGAGGACCCAATGATGACAAGGGATGACGCATAACTAACGTGACCAACTCTTTGACAGGTCAGCGCTGTAAAACCGAGACCGAAAAACTGTATAAAAACTGTACCATTTTAACAGCGAATTATGTGTTTTTTTTAACTATTCAAATAACATTTCTAAGACAAGGCGCGCACCGAAGTGGTGTGGCAGTGGTGACCAAGTGACAGGGGGCATAGGAGTGGTGTGCCGATGAAATGGCGGCTAAGTGGTATGAAAGTGATTTAACGCACAATGAAGAGGCAAACAACGTATAGTGCTACCGATTCATCAGTTCATAAAAAATGTCATATGTTAAATTCTTGGTCGTTTCGCATGTTTTTAGTTTCCGGGTAAACAAAAATACGCAGTTGTAATGCCAAAATCCACGTCTTCACCAGCCTCTAAGCCTGCCACTTGGACACCACGCCATTGGCACACCACTTCGGTGTGCGCCTTGTCTTATAATACTCGCCGAAATCAAAACACAAAATACAAATTCAAATTCAAAGAAAAAGATAGTTATATGAAAGGACCTCGACTTCACTAATGAAAGTATATTTCAGAACAGTGAAGGAGTAAAGGAAACGAATTTATTTGGATATAATGTATGTATGTGTTTTTTTATTATGTAAAATTCGCTGCGTTTTCTAATTACGTTATACAACACGCAACACTCCACATTGCATAGAGCGCACCCGTGGAGTGAATTCCGTAGGAACCTACCAAATATTTTTTTCATGTGGAACTGTATAAGAGCCGGTGCACACTTGCGTTTTTTCCCCGCGCGGGTCCGCAGCGGGTCCGCGTTTGCGGGTTACAGTACTCACACCTAAATTGGGTGGTGCACACTAGCATACCGGCTCTAAAGCTGTATTTTCATGTTTTCGCTGTATATGTCTTTCTGACAATTTCGCGCTGTATCGACTGACTGAAAAACTGTAGTATACAGCGAAAAACTGTACAGTTGGTCACTTTACGCATAACTCATCTTTGGGTTCGCATGTTCGAAATTCGGTCGTTAAGTATTAAGTCAATCCCCCACTGTGGAAGTTATTGAGTTAATATCGCAGCAACAATGAACAGTAAACATAACTACTTCCTATACCGCGGCGCTATTGTGCAATTTAAATGTGTAGGTACTAAAATTAGACTCTAGAATGCTTATATTAATGTTAATTTCGATTCGCAATCTCAGATTTTTATTTCAGATGTCAGATTTCGGCTGCCTAATCGAACAAAAAAATTGCTCCGAGCTGTTCTTTGTTGGTGTTGGTGGTGTAGCTGCCACAATTTGTTTACCTTTTTTTTGCTGTGAAGATTTTTTTGGTAGAGTGGTTGCAACTTGCAAGTTTTACATACATTTTTAAATAATTATAAAAGATATCTCATAATATATGCTTCGAATATAAGTTCACCACGTTTTCCACTAAATCACAAACGCGATGCTTTTTCTCCCTTACAAATAATAAATACTGCAACTGGAGAAATTGCTGGTATGAAAAAGATGGACCAGTATTATCCCAAGACGACGACGAGGACGATGAAGATGTGGCACATCATGAATATGAAAATAACATATCTATTATTTGTTCCATATTTATCCAAATTTTGGTTTAAATTATTTAATTTAATATGCTTTTTCACTAGTTCTAACTTTTTCGGCCAAAGACCATCCGTAAAACGTAAACAAACAAACGCCTAACGTCAAATCATTTGTAGGTGTATTGGCAAATCTCGAGCGACTCTGAGAAAAAATCTAGATTCGCAAAAGTGCTCTCGAATCTGAAAAAGATTGCTTTTTTTGGTACGAATCGAACGAAAAAAGTGATCTCGGGCAAGAATAAGTGATTTTTTCTGGCGAATCGAAATTAACATAAAATTGGTTGTAAACATTGCAACTAGACTGTAATTCTCTAACGCCTTTAACATTTGCCAGATAAGAAAACCATTTTTAATTGTTTGTTATGGATGGACTGACATTTCTCCGTTTCAGATGTCACTCTGTCATTTTTCTTTTCTTATAAAAAGTGCACGTGGATTAGGGCGATATGGCTCAGGATAAAATTAAATATTTGATTGCAGATACCACTGCATTCATCAATGTTGTTCAGTTACATGTAAAAACAAAAACAAAACAATATATATTTAATTACAATTTAATAATATAAGTTTCCATTATAGGAGTACGCGGAAAACATCTTAACAGTTCCCGATGTAATTGAAGAAGTGAAAAACAAACGACAAATTCGTCGTTTGGTTGTGTTGCCTTTTGATCTTCAGATTCGCGAACCGAATAGCAACTGCCTTAAGCTTGTTACTGAACTTTCAAAAAAAACTGGGGACTATGCAAGTCTCTCGGCTATTGATCTTAAAGTAATTGCTTTAACCTATGAATTGGAAAAAGAGTACGTAGGTTGTGGGCACATCAAAACAGAACCCTCGGTTTCTAAAGTTGTCGCTTCCAAGGAGAAACCAGAAGAACTTGTGGACAACACAAAATTAGTTGGGTTCTATGTTCCAAAAAAGAATTCCTGCACTGATGGCGACTCGGAATCTGATGAAAGTGAAAACGATTCGGAAGAGGAATGTGAGGAAACATCACCTGAAAGTTTAGACAAGGTCAGCGTTGATGGTAAAGAAATCTTAAAAGAAAACGACGACGAGATCACAGAAGAGGAATTGGAAAAATGTTTTGCTAAGTTAAATTGCGAAACAACTGATGGAGAAGAAAGTTTGGACATTCTAAAACCAACAAATTCCGCGGAAGACGAAGAAGATTACTTGGATGAGGATGAACATAGTGAAGACAACGAAGAATTTGATGACGAGAATGGCGAAGAAGATTACAATGATGATAGTGGTTGGATAACTCCTTCAAATATAAAGAAAGTGAAAAAGGATCTTGAGGGAAAAATTCAAGACGAAGTAATTCCAACTGTTGCCTGTATGTCAACAGATTTTGCTATACAGAATGTTCTCAAGCAAATGAACCTCAACGTTTCTGCACTCAATGGACGAGTGATCAAGCACGTTCGCACATATATTCTACGTTGTTATGCCTGCTTCAAAACAACCAGCGTGATGACCAAACAGTTTTGTCCAAATTGCGGCAACAAGACCTTGAAAAAAGTCGCAGTAAGTCTTGATGAAAATGGGCAACAAGTGGTAAGTTCATATAAATAGTTGCATCTGACTGGACTGACTAGTATTGAATATTTTTTTCAGATTCACATTAACACGAAAAGACCACTTACTGCGAAATACAAAAACAAAAGCCTGCCCAGATTCCAGGGCGGCAAACACTCACGCAATCCAATTCTTTATGAAGATCAACCTATGCCTAGGCAAATGCCATCGCGTGTGGCCAAAACTAAAACGAATGCAATGAACGAGGACTATACCGCTGGGTACTCGCCGTTTGTTATGCGTGATACGGATTCAAAATCTGCCCTTTTGCGCTCTCAAGGTAACATCAAGGAATGGGCCAGGAATAACGCCTTCGAGGAAGACAGACGACGAAAGCATTATAACAGATTAGTAAAATAAAGTTGTCTGTTATATAAACACAAAAGTACATAGTCTTTGAAGTGGCAAATTATTGCCATTGAATACGGATTTATTCGTATCCACAAGGTGCCTCGGTTCTATATAACAGGATGCTACCTACCTACAACTCTCAAAGACAATTAGTTTTCATCGCTTTACTAACGACATTTATTAAGCCTATGCTTATGGACGCCTTCAAGTCTGAAAGTCTTACTTACTTGGACCTCTCCGGTTAGCTCTGTGTTTGGCTGACTGCCTCCAGTTACGCACTTCAAGTTGATTGAGGTACCTACTCTTCCACTTTTGCGCGCCACCTAAGGCGAAACTCACTGGTTTTCACCAATGCTCTGTGTTGTATATTGGATTTTGAAATTAATTTTACATAAATATTAGAAATTATATGAACGCTAATTGATCATTGAAATTAGTATCATTCCCATGAACGTGGATATACACAAATATTGTGTTGGAAACAAATTTTAATGCCCATGTAAGAATTATTATTTGCATCTACCCGTCTACTGTGTAGGTACTGTGCACTGAAACGATTTTGTAGCAATGCCAAACCACCGAAAACCCACTGTCAATAATTCTCGCATGGGAATGGGCATGAAAAATCGTTTCCACACATGTAACACTATTTATAACGACATTCGTTTCTTTAATCAAACTACTTTCAATCATAAACATATTTATGAATTGAATAACGTTGGAGTATACGATTGTCATCACAATTTGTGTTGGCCTCGACTCTATTGTCGATCAAAAATATAAAATGTCAGATAAATTTTGAAATCACCTAATTAGAAAAGCTGGCAATAAAGTTGAATCTTCATGAACCCTGATGAAAAGTTAAAATAAGGATACTCGCCTTTTATCACAAGTATTTTAAGGAGTAGATGTCTTATTCTTCAAACAATTAAAGAAGTTCCAGTTCAACCTGTCGTTTAATACTATTTCGGAAATGATGTCCAGTTTAACCTGATGCTCTTACGTTTTATCAGAGTTCGGAATTACTGCTGCCATAAGAAGTTTCTTTTAAAAAAGAACAATAATTGATAACGAGATTAGGTTTATTAAATTGAATATTTATCTCAGTAAAGCAAAGCAAAATTAAGAAGACGAATAGTCTTGTTCTATTCTAGTACTAGTACATACCCAATCACTGAAAGTGAATTATACTCTGAAAGCAGGGGTGGGATTCTGTAAAAAACGAAACGAAAACCGCTTTCGTTTTTACTAAACCTGTCTCTATCATAGCTGTGGCAATAGACAGAGACTGCTATTGTCGAAACGAAAACGTTCGATCGTTTTCGTCTTACATAACCTGGCCCCAGATTCTCAGCAGTGGGAGTGGCGGGCGCTAATGCCCAAAACACACGTGCAGAATTCACTGCGCAGCAGGATTAGAATACACATGTTCTTATGCCCAAAACACACGTGCAGAATTCACTGCGCAGCAGGATTAGAATACACATGTTCTTATGTGGTGAAACAAATGTAAATTCTGCAGCCACCGCAGCACTGCAACATGTCTCTATTTCTAAATCCACTGCATAGCAACGCAGTGAATTAAATTAAGTAGACTTGGCAGCATCGAATTTTTAAATTCAGCTACTGATGCATATGAGGAAAAAAGAGACGGGAATTATTTGTCGCCTTTGTTTCACTCACATATTTTTCCCCTCATTGACAGCAACCGCTGCAAATTGAATTCTGCACATGTGTTTCATCTGCAGTACTGCATGCAGTGAAGCATTCAGAATTTCTGCACATGTGTTTTGGGCATTATGTGGTGAAACAAATGTAAATTCTGCAGCCACCGCAGCACTGCAACATGTCTCTATTTCTAAATCCACTGCATAGCAACGCAGTGAATTAAATTAAGTAGACTTGGCAGCATCGAATTTTTATATCCAGCTACTGATGCATACGAGGAAAAGAGAGACGGGAATTATTTGTCGTCTGTGTTTCACTCACGTATTTTTCCCCGCATTGACAGCAAACGCTGCAAATTAAATTCTGCACATCTGTTGCATCTGCAGTACTGCATGCAGTGAAGCATTCAGAATTTCTGCACATGTGTTTTGGGCATAAAGTTCATCAGCTAAAACAGTAATTTCTGCTTGGGATAAATAACGAGTGCGAATGCGAATCCCAAAGAGCATACACACAGACCTTCCCATGAACGTCGTGTGCAGCGAGACAGGTAGGTAGATAAAAATAATTCTCGCATAAACCATAAAGTAAAGGTTCGTTTGCACACTATTGCGCGCTTTCAATACAATTCTTCATTTGGTATTGATCTGCTTTGGGGGAATACCACTTGGCAAAAGTATTTTATTTAAATGACATCATGCTTTTGCTAATGTTGTTAAATAGTTGCTCATGGGAATGATAGTAGTTCCCATTCCAAGCGTAGGTATGTAGCTATTCAGATTCACTAATGCCATAATTTCGTATAAAAATGTAAACGGTACAATTTTTTGTTTAAATATATAAAATCTGATAACTATTGTCCAATAGATGACACTAATGATTGTCCAAAACAAAACTCATTCTAACACAAATCCCCACAGATGTCTCTTCGAACGAAACTTATTTTGAGTGGTTGTGTTGGTAGCATCTCAGAAATGTCATCAAAATTTTAGCTGTCGCAGTCGTGTGTGAAAAAGTCAAAAGTCGAAGAAGATTCTTCTCTGGTGACGGGGTATTTTTTATTTGATCGTGTTTCATGAAATTATCGTAAAGTTCTTGTTAAATTTCTAAACAATTTCATTAAATATGAATCTATTCAGCAGTACAAAATGTCTCCTATTCCAGCTTGTTATGGTGAGTCACATTTTTCTACTATGTACCTATTACATTTTGCGGCAAATCGTATTCCAATCATCAAAGCGATGGTGGAAGGGGGTATATAAATCTTTTTTTTTTTTTTTGTTTCTTAAATTGGGTAGAAAAACGATTGCCACGACTTTCACGCTATTCATAATGTAAATAATCAATCGCTCAACATTTTGTGGGGGAATTTAATAAATTTCGCCCAATGAATAGCTAATTAATGGGCGATCCAATTGTCGCAAAAAAAAAATTATAATTGCTTTTTTTTGTGTCTTGCAGGTGTTTTATGTTTTCTACAACCCAACCGACAGTGGAGCTGTGGAATTGAATAGTCAAAACATTGACATGACTCTAGGTAAGAAACAATCAATACCCGGTTCGAAGCTTCCCATTCGGCCACTAATGGTGTTTAGTCAGATATTCTACGTGTCACTACGACACTACCGGTCTGACGGTGTCGATAATTATACGCTTCTGTGACTACGGTCTAATTAGAGAGTATGATGTTGGATACAACTATCAGATATCAGTTATCTGTGTACTACAAAATCAAATAACATTTTATGTATTTGCGTTCTGTTATTGCTGTTCTAAACGTAGATTATTCTTATCATTTTTTAGTTATGATGACAATTAATATTGCACTTTATTTAATTAACAGAACTAGTGTGAGAGGACTAGCATTATAATATTCAATGTTAGAGGGCTTTAAGAATAAATCATAAAACACAGTTACTCAGATTATACTAAGCATTATGAAACTCGCACAAACGAATGGTTCCGAGAAGCTAGGCCTAGGGTGTCTACCCGCCTCTTGCGCCACCTATTTATTTATTTATTTATGTCTTACCATTTGTTGAACAAATCTGTTGCTTTGAAGTGTTGTAAGAAGAAGTTGTGGATTTTTTCTGATTATTTAAACATTTGCATTTTTTAAAAAGTTCGCAGCGAATTTTTTGCAATTTTTCAATACTGGTATCTTTGGCGATTTCACTTCTGACCTTGGACTGTGTGATTCATTTAGGAGCAACATTAAAATTTGCATTGCCACTTTCACCCAACTATGTAAAAACATAGGTTGTGTGAGTTGAGCAATTCATATTCGAGAAGTGGTTTTTGTTGCATAATAGATTATGTACATTATTAAGTTAAACTGCATTTTTGTTTAATTTACTACTTGTTTACATTAATGCGCGATGGTCGCACTCACTTGACGGCTGAGGCTTGTGTTGTCGAGTTCTAGTGGAACGCAGCTAGCACATAAATCAATCGGTTAAATCTATAATGACGATTAGATTATTTTGTATATAAACTTGCGCAAGCTGTAGAACGTTGCCAATGCGTAACAATGACAATTGAATCGAATGGAATACAATGTGTCAATCAGTTCTTAACGCTAAACGTATTATCGCAAGTATATGTCAGCCTACTGGGGATTTTTTCACTTACTACTACCACATTGAAATTGTCTAGATCGATTAGTACCAAGAAAATATGTACTTTACTTCAAAAGTTTTCGATCCCAATCCTTGGAAAACCGCAGTCCAACCTCCCAAAGTTAGAAGAAGTAGAATTTGACTTTGGGGACAGAGCAAAATATCTTGGCATGATTATAGAATTAAACATTAATTGGAACCCTAAGCAAGATTGGTTTCAAATTTGCTATGATGGTATTTCCTTTTGACATTTTTTAAAATGACACATTTTAGCCTAACCCAACCTAACATAATTTGTTTAATTCACCGCCGGATCTCTGCCCGTTCTGCAAAGTATGTCACACTGACAGGTTATCGGGTTCTTCCAAATATCTCAATGTCATCGACGTTGCACAGACTTTTGGACTGTATTCTGTATTTTAAAATCGATGAATCTTTTCCATCTGAATAATTTTAAATATGGTGGGCCATTGAAATGTGTCTCTTACAGGCGTCTATATAATATAACAGACAGTCTTGTATAGGATATTGACACAATGCCTCTTCAGTTAACGTAACTCTCCATGACCGGCCGACATTTCAAACTGTTCGAACATCTTAAGCCATTTTGTAACACACTAATGTGACTCACTGTGGAGTAACATCGCCCAATCTACTCAAAAGCTTACTTCTGGATTCCCTTCCCTTTGTCGGCACTCGTCTTGTACTCAAATAGTGGTCGAATAGTACCGTCTAGTTCCGGTGGGGCTGGTGCATATATTAGCTATGGGCACTATATCAGCTTATATTCTCGATCTAATTATTTTTGTGTAAGAGTTCAAGCAAACGCTGTTTTAAAGACCGATTTGAAACGAAGTTTGGTCTTTCTGATAACAGTCTCTCAATTGATAGGCGCAGTAGCGCAGTGGTTAGTATGCTGGACTACTGTGCTAGGCTCGAATCCCGGAAAAAACACAAATTACTTCTTAAGGTTTTTCTACTGCGCCACCTCTCGCGAACGTCTGACAAACATCCGAGAGTATAACTGTCCTGAAAAGGCTTCTCTATTCAGCCGTTCGGACTCGTCATAAAATTGTAGGTCCCTTCCATTCGTCCCAAAAATAAAACTCAGCATTACTTCTTCCATTGCTAATTCCATCGCTCGTGAATAAGGCTCCGAAATGATTCAACTTCTCCACCTGTTTCAGTAGGACTCAAATAACATGAAATCTCATTCCCTGCCTTGACTTGGAAAAATTTTCCCGGGGGGACTTAAAAAGTGATACAATCCCTTTTATCTCATTTCTTGAAAGTTTGCCTATCGCCGGGTATCCACTGTGGTAGGTTTGCAAACTTTTAGCCATTTGATAGCCTTCCCATCAGTAAGAAGTCATCCATCTTTGGAAGAAGATCATTCTTACAGATCCTCTAATTACGGTCTAATTTTTCCCTGAACTTCTTCAATTTTCTTAGGCCTTAAAATCTGCAAGTTCTTTCCAGGTCCGTGTTCTGGGTTCGAAAAGTCGAGTCCCCCAAGTGTATCCACAAATTAAAGGCCTTCTTCTCTCTAATAGCTTCTTGAACTCCGAGTGTTTTAAATGCTGTCCTTTTGTCACCACCAGCTGCTACACCAAACCGCTTCAAACACATCTTTTAAAACGGTAATCACTGTGGAATTTTTTGAAACCTTTCACACCTTTATCTTGCCATGCTAATTCCTCCCGTATAAAATCGTTCTGTACATTAACACTTCTCACCGTATTAATGGAATACCCTTGCGTATAATGGACATGGCATTTGCACACCAAAAAATCCAACATTTCTCCGTTCGCTTTCTGAGCGGGATCATGGTTCCTCCCAATCACGCTGCCCCATGACATTACATTCACATTCACACCGTAGATGGAAGTCACCTATCAGGATATAAGAATCCATTATCTACAAACGTTTGCATCAACTTCAATTAAGAAGACTGTGTTGTGTACCCAACACCTGATTTGGAGTATACACCTGCCTGCCCTAGAGCTAGAGTTGACCTTTCAGGCTTTCAGCTTTAAAATCGCAATCTACTCTCCTAATGGTATCCATTCCAATATTCTACCTGCCAGCTTGTGACTTGTGAGTACATATCTTCACTCCCACCGGAGTAGGCATTGAAGAGGCTACTCCTGATATAAATATTTTTTATGCATTCGGTGCATACATAGCGCATCCAACCACCAGACGGCCGCAAACTGCCTCGCTATAGAAATGGCTACAAAGGGCGCCATAGTTCGGCAGGTTTGGCAATATCCGAGGCTCGCTTGATTCTTCTTCGCATCTTCTTATCCTCCCACACCACGAGTAGGCCAGTTGCATGAAAGGAGATTTAGATCTTATTAGAACAAAATAATAGTAATTACCGATCGTTACAGCTTTAATTTTAAAAAGGTGTATCTATTTCATTTGTGCATTTACTTACTGTTAAGTCACAGAATATCAGACTTTTAAAACAAAATTAACTTTAAAATAAAAGACGAATCTCCTTTTCGTTTTATTTTCTTTATTAAATTCAGCTTCGTCTTGACTCTTGACTTTCGTTTTCCAGAATGCCCTTCTATTTTCTATATTTTTATCATTTCCAATTTGTTCTACTTGATTATATCAAATTTCATTTCGTAAAGTAATTTTCTCAAAGTGAGTTGCTTACATTTCGGCCTTGCTACTATTTTTCACGACCTCGTGAATCCTTTGACTCTATAAGAGAAGAACATTGATATTATTAAGTTGGATTTTATAAATAAATATATATAAATTCTAGTTGGTATATATATATTATTACAAATGCAAACATTTTCCTATTATGGTACTTTACCATAATAGAACTTATTTACTCGCAGCGTTCATGTATTCAACATTTGAATCACTATCGCTACTTATTTCAAGTAAATAAGGCTTCATTTTGTCAGAGGGACATATCCCAGTATACTTTTTCTGCGAACGTTCCGCACCTGGAAGGTCCTTGATAATATATCTATCATTATCGAGAACCTTGACCACTTCATATGGCCCGTGATATTTTGGTAAAAGTTTTTTACTAGATCCATCATTAGACCCTTTTGGTCTCTTAACAACAACATGTTGCCCAACTTTATATTTTTTTGCTGTTTTTCTGTTTTTGTCAAAGTATTTTTTTTGTATTGCTTGATGTTTTTTTATGCTTTCTTCTGCTTCTTTACGTAATTTCAACCCATCACTTTGATACTCATCATCACAAACCTCATTGCTCAGAAATGAATCATTACTATTTTTTGGTATATAACCAAAAAGTAATTCATTTGGTGACTTGTTGGTAGACTTATTTATTGTAGAGTTTAATCCCCATTTGATAGAATATAAATTACTGTCCCACTTCTTTTCATCTGCAGAACATGCTGATAGTGCGGACAGAATTGTTCGATTATAACGTTCAGCTTGGCCGTTAGCTCTAGGTGTTGCAGTAGCATTATGGGTTAATTTGATTCCTAAGTTTAAACAGAATTCATTAAATTTCTTACATGTAAAACTACTTCCTCTGTCACAAATAATTCTCCGTGGTACTCCAAACACATCAATGATTTCCTGAAACAACTTAATAACAGGTCCTACTTTAGTACTTTGTACTGCTTTTAAAAACACATATTTAGTAAAGCCATCAATTACCAATAAAAGGTACGTATTACCTTTCGTGCTTTTTACAAATGGGCCGAGATGATCTACATGTAAAGTGTGAAAAGGAATATCAAATTTTTCAATTGGGTTAAGCTTTCCAGACTGTTTACCCGCTGTACTTTTGTTGTATAAACATCCTAAACAACAAGCAATATATCTTCGAACATACTTTTGCATGG
This sequence comes from Cheilosia scutellata, assembly GCA_955612985.1. Taxonomy (NCBI): domain Eukaryota; kingdom Metazoa; phylum Arthropoda; class Insecta; order Diptera; family Syrphidae; genus Cheilosia; species Cheilosia scutellata. The sequence continues at coordinate 62,872,094 of OY015313.1, forward strand.
AAGGAAACCAATATTTTGATTGGATGTACTTTAAAGTTTTCTCCTCAGAGAAATGTCCAATATCATCGTGATGACATTTTACTATTTCTCGTCTGCAACTTTTAGGAACAACCCACTTAGTACCAGCGGTAGTTTTTCTGTACAATCTGTTATTTTTCAATACATATTCTTTGTGTATGTTATGCTCTTCAATATCAACTGGTTTTCTATTCAATACTTCAAATAAGAATTTACACCTGTCATCCTTCAGTTGTGCAGCAAGAACCCAATCTTGAGATGTAATCTCTGTTGTAAGTGTATTAAGGAAATTCAGATTTTGTTCTTTACTAATAGGGTTTCTACTCAAAGCATCGACATGAGTCATGCTGGTACCTTTCCTATACTCTACGTTAAATGAATATTCTTGTGCTATATTCTTGTGCTGTTAACCACCATCTTCCAATTCGCGGGACCAAGTCACGCTTAGTGAAAGCTGTCCTTAATGAATTGCAATCCGTTATTACTGTGAACTGTATTCCTAACAAATATACTCTGAAATGTTTAAGGGAATATATAACTGCCAACGTTTCCAGTTCGTACGAATGATAACGTTGTTCTTCTTTTGTTGTGGTACGACTAAAATACGCTACTGGCTTACACACACCATCAACTTGTCTCTGCATCAATATTCCCCCAATACCCCACTTTGAAGCATTGGTATGTAATTGAGTCTCTGAGGTATGATCATATAACGCCAAAACAGGACGTTGAGTAAGTTTTTCTCGTAGAGTTTCAAAAGCCAATCGCTCATCAGTCTCCCATTTAAAAGAAGCGTCCTTTTTCAATAAATTGTTTAAAGGTCTTGCAAGTATTGAAAAATTATAAATAAATTTTCGAAAATAGCTACAGAGACCCAAAAATTGACGAATTTCATGTACATTCCTTGGCTCTGGAAACAATTTAACTGCATTCATTTTACTTTCCCCTGGTCGTATACCCTCCTTACTAATCTCATATCCAAGGTAATCAATTTTATTAGTCAAAAAGAAACATTTTTTTAGTTTTAAAGTGAGACCAGCCACAGAAATTGTTTTCAAAACTGTTTCAAGATTTATAAATCCTTTTTCAATCGTGTCAGATGGAATAAGAATGTCATCCATATATGCCATAGCGATTGTATATCTTAACTGGCCTAGTACAGTATTAATAGCCCTCTGGAAAACAGATGGCGCATTTACAAGACCAAAAGGCATTCTAAGGAACTCGTAATGCCCATCTGGTGTTATAAAAGCCGTTTTTGAAATCGAACTTTCTGTCATAGGTATTTGATAGTACCCATTAGCAAGATCTAAACTTGTGAAATATGAAGAACCTGTTAGACGATCAATTTGATCGTCAATTCTTGGCATTGGGTACAGATCTTTGACTGTTTTGGCATTCAGCGCTCGAAAATCTATACACATACGCTGCTCGCCACTTTTTTTTTTAACCAAAAGTATTGGACTGGAGAATGGTGAGCATGATTCTCTAATAATCTTGTTGTCTATTAGTTCTTTAATCATTTCTCTGACCTTTTCGCGTTCTGAATATGACATTCGGTATGGTTTATATCGTTCCCTTTCTGCGTTAAGCACGTATCTACAAAACATTAATTCTTCAGGAATTAAAAAAAAAGAATAGCTTTCCTTAATCGAACAAAATACACATGTCAAAAATCATGTCAATTTTTGACAGGCTGACATCATATTGACCTCCAGGTTAGTCAAATTATAAATAATAGAAAGATTTTACTGATACATGCATTTAATTATTCCTGAAGAATATATGTTTTGTAGATACGTGCTTAACGCAGAAAGGGGACGATATGTTATTGGTTTGTCATTCAACAACTCTATGGACATTTTTGTTACATTTGTTTTTCCTAATTCACTTAAATTTTGTGCAAAACAGCATCTATACTTATTTAATAGGTTAAGTAGCCGCATTTTGTCACTTTTGTCTAGACAAGAACTTATTTGCGAATTAACATCATTTTCAGTAAAATCTTTAAAATTATCAACTGTTAGTGAAAGTGTTTCTACTTGCCTTTGATCTGACTCTGCATCAGCTTCACAAACTTCACCTCTTACAAGAATTTGATTTGGTTTCAAAAGAAGATCATTTCTCGACTCGTTAATTACTAATATGTAAGCATCCGAAGATTTTACGATGCATCTGGGTATAAAATGTTCTTGATTTGGATTGAATCTTCTTTGCTCTTCAATGAAAATATCTCTGTTGCTTTTATATTTGTTGTGCACTGCTACAAAACCAGCCTGATTAGCTGGAATAACAGTTGACTTGTTAGCCCAAAGAGCGACTTTTTTTTCTGGAAAATCATCTATCTGTGGAAGATGATCTAAATCCTTATTAAAAATACGTATTTCCCGGTTTCTTATAACTAAAACAACGTTATCATGATTAAGAAACGTTTGCCCTACAAGAATGGGAATTTCTTGAGCTGTATCAGGAACAATTAAAAGTTCGACCTCGGCCTTTGCGAGATCAACTTCTAGTAAACAGTTGGCTTTCCCGATCACTTTGACCGTAGCTCCACCATAACCTGAAATTATCAATGAACTTTTCTTGGAAACCAATCCAAACTTAATAGCGTCACTTTGACGTATCATTACTGCACAGCAGCCAGTATCGATATATGCGCGTGTTTTCTGATTATTAATCTTGCAATCAATGAAGTAACAACTTTTGTTATCTTCCACTCCTGTCGAGCAATTTAGTGCACGCTTTGTTTTTTTATGGAAACAATCTTCAGTTCTGTGCCCTAACCTATTGCAACTTTTGCATTCAAGTTTTGGGCGTAGACACTTTGTTGAAATATGGCCGATTTCATTACAGTTAAAACATTTGATTCTATTTGAAACCATAACGTTTTCGTCACTGTGTTTCCTGCGCTTAAAACCATTACTATCGACCTCAATATTTTGTACTGGTTTTGTAGGCAATTGTTTACTATCGAAAGAGAGTGTCGATAAATATTCACTATACAAATCCTCTGGTGTTTCGTATCTTCCGGCCTTTGCACCTGTCTTAATAACTTCATTACCAAGACCATCGATTAAGCAAGATACTGCATCTTTACCCGTTACTTTGCAGGCCTGAATTAAATTCATTTTTGCAAAATAATATTCAGTTATGGTTTCATTGGATTGTTTATATCTATTGACCAGTTTTCTCAATGAATAAGCAAAATCGATATGATCTGGGAAAGATTTGATTAACAAAGTTTTCCAATCTTCCCAAGATAAATCATAGTCTGGTAAATTCGAATACCATACCTTTGCCAACCCCACAAGACGACTTTGCATGTGATATATGGTAGCTTTATCATCCCAGCCATTAATAGATGAAAGCTGGTCAATTTTTGCAACCCACTTTTTAGCAGATAGATTTGGGTTTCCGGGAGCAAATTCAGGAATACAATCACTTCTAATTACATACCTCGTTTTTTCCGCATTCATCACAGATGAGGTCCGGTGTGATAGTTCCTCTATTAGTTGTTCAAGCTTACCAATTCGTTCAGATACTTCATTGGAAGATCTTGATGTAGATCGTAGTTCCCTGCGGTACGGTTCAAAGCGATTCCAATATCTGCTACTTTCACGACAATTGTCTTCGCCAGCGCTTTCGTCACTGCTTCCGTCATAGTGTCTGTGTTTTTCATGGCTTCTTCTCTTCTTGTGATCACGTCCCATTTTTTTGTTATATTTTATTAAATTTTTCTTGCTATGCAGACAATTAAATGACACCAGTTTAAGTATCCCACCGCTGCACTAAAAGACGAATCTCCTTTTCGTTTTATTTTCTTTATTAAATTCAGCTTCGTCTTGACTCTTGACTTTCGTTTTCCAGAATGCCCTTCTATTTTCTATATTTTTATCATTTCCAATTTGTTCTACTTGATTATATCAAATTTCATTTCGTAAAGTAATTTTCTCAAAGTGAGTTGCTTACAAAAATATATTCTCTTTACAGCATCGAATGAATTAGTCTTTCTGAACTTTTATGCAGAGTGGTGTCGATTCAGTAACATTCTACAGCCCGTATTCAACGAAGCCGCTGATAAGGTAAAAAGAAAATTATAATATTTTCAACAAGTGCGTGTGTATTTTCAATTTTGTTATTAGGTAAGAGAAGCATTCCCCGAAGCTGGACGAGTTGTTCTCGGCAAAGTTGATTGCGATCGTGAGACAAGCATTGCATCGCGTTTCCACATCACCAAATACCCCACACTCAAAGTAGTCCGTAATGGTCAATTAACAAAGAGAGAATATCGAGGACAGCGATCAGCTGATGCATTTTTGGAATTTGTAAAGAAACAATTGGAGGACCCGATTAAGGAGTTCCATTCGTTAAAAGATCTCGAAAATCTTGATTCCAAGAAACGCATTGTAATCGGTTATTTTGATCGTCGCGATCAACCCGAATATAATACATTCCGAAGAGTTGCAACAAATCTCAAAGAAGACTGTCAGTTCCATGTAGGTTTTGGTGATTCGTCGGCAGCAATGCATCCCCCTGGTAAGTCTTAAGGAACTCAGTAATATTGCATTATGAAAACTATGAACTAATATCTGAATAACATGCATGATCTCTTTATATCTTTCCTAAGACCAAAAAGGAGAGGAACCTAGAACTATAGGTAAATGTTAACTGTATGCTTAGATTGTGAATATTTGTGCACTACATTTGGGTGGTAGATTCGTGGGGAGTTTGTTTATAGCATCAGCCATATTGCAATATTTTCTTTACATTCTTTGGAGGTTTTAGGGCTGTTTGCTGACACAACTTTAGAGTCAGTTTATACATTATAAAAAGTAAAACACAAGCATTCATGTTGAATTTATATCGTTAATGAGTCTGTATCAGCAAACGACCGTTAATGGTTGTTCGTTATACAGGATATAATCGTGGTCGTGGACACCTCAGAAAAAATTCTTTGATCGACCAAGCGTAATGCCTACTGTGACCATTGTGAGTTTGCTGTGTGCACTGTGCAGTAAAGTGTATTTGTCGTAGAAAACTCTTCTATCGCGTCTTCACATCATGGACAAAAGAAGTAAGACTCGAACTGGACATATCTATAGCCGGAAGACGCATACCCACCATCGCGCACCCTAAACTCCTAGGAGTCACATTTGATAATATGTACAGTTTTTCAACACACGTCAACAACATCAGAAATCGCCTAAGATCCAGAAATAACGTCATCAAATCACTTGCCGGAAGTTCCTGGGGGAAAGACAAAGAAACACTCCTCGCCACATACAAAGCGATTGGACGATCTGTCCTCAACTACGCGGCACCCATCTGGACCCCACAATTAAGCGACACCAACTGGATGCACCTTCAAACATGTCACAACACTGCCATGCGAACCATAACAGGATGCCACCTCATGGCCAACGAAGATCATCTTCACACAGAAACAATGATGCTCCCGATAAAAAAACACAACACCATGTTATCACAACAATTTCTACTGGCCTGCCACTTACCGGAACACCCCAACCACACCCTCATCTCGAATCCCAAACCACCTCGCAATATTCGAAGATGCATCACAAACCTCCAAAAAGAAATAGACCACCTCGTACAACAACCCAACATCAATAGTGAACAATACACAACAGGGTTAAAACACATCCACCAGACCTCAGTAACCAACACGATCGCTAACTATAAAGTTAACATTGTGCTCGGCGGCAGACCACCACCATTGCCAACGAAGAAAAATCACTCCCACGTTCAACCAGAACAACACTAGCCCAACTCCGCTCGGGCTGGTGTCACAAACTAAACAGCTACATGTCCCGCCTAGACCCCAACATACAGAACAGCTGCCCAGACTGCAACGATGGTCCACACGACGTAACAGACCTTTTTAACTGCCCGGCGAAACCAACTACATAATGCTATGGACCCACCCAACTGAAGTGGCACAATTCCTAGGACTTGAAACCGAGACTATCAACTGGCAGAACTAAACAGGAATGCTTCAAAAAAGAAATACGTCAGTGCAATACTGAATTTAGATCACTGACGTTTGACCGCTTCGTTGATATCGCACAAACAGTTCTATGGAATAATACTACACCGGACTATAACTACTTTATATACCCGCAGGAAATAAGAGATATAGTCAAGACAAAACGAAAAGCGCGTTAAAGACGGCAACAATCATGTATCCCAAAGATAAAAGGTACATGACTTACTAACACAGATGATTACAGATTTTGAAAACCTAACAGCTTGAAAATAATCCAACACTCGCTCTTTTAGGCTTCTAAGGCAAAAAAAAAATACATGCGCCGCCCATTTAGAAGATGTAGTCAACGGAAAGTCGCGGAAGCCAATATGTATCTACACCCAGGCAAACAGAATAAAAATAAGTTTATATTTTATAAACAAGTGCAAAGGCCTGTGTATACAACTATAACTATGGGGTTGCACCAGTGAAAAAATTCATCAACCTGTTCGAAGCGGTTTGGACAGGAAAGGAGCTCTCCGAATACTTTGAGACACTTTTTGGAGTTAAGCAGGGATGCTTGCTTTCGCCGCTGCTTTTCGCGCTATATATAAATGATTTGCATGAAGTGCTAGGGGGAGGACTCTACATTGATTGTTTCAACATAAGATTGCTGCTATACGCAGACGATATGGTTATTCTGGCGGATGATGTCAAGGTGTTACAGCAGATAATAACGCGACTTGAAGCTTACTGCGACAAATGGGGCCTAGAAGTAAACATATCTAAATCAGAGATTATGGTATTTAGAAATGGTGGGAGGCTTTCTTGCAAAGAAAAATGGATATTAAATGGAGAAGAAATACGTATTGTTTCTAATTATACATACCTAGGAGTCCTATTGTCTCCGAAGATGTCATTCTCAAAGCATGTGGAGAAGAGAAACAGTGCAGCGAAGAGCAGCATAAACTCGACGTGGCAACATTTTTTGGCAAAGAGAAATATTGGTCTAGCTGCAAAGTGGAAATTGTTCCAAGCGGTCTGTAGAGCTATCCAGACTTACGGCGCTCAGGTCTGGGGCTTCGGAATGTTCGAAGAAGTGGATAAATTACAACGGTACTTTTTGAAACGAATTTTGAAGTTACCTCCATTACGCGCTATCATTGGGAGCAGAAGACGGACATTACTACACCCTTGATCTTCACATGAGATACATAGCAAAAACAATGTTCGAATGCAGTGAAAGAAGACTACCACACCAACTAACAAAAATACTTTTAAGGGAAAATGTATTCTGGGTCAAAGAATTAAACCATCTTGGGGGTAGTTTTGGGCTGCATTGGTTGAGAGAGATACTTCTCATAGCAATTGGACCCAAAAGAGCTTAGAGCTACTGCGGCTGCTGAAATCGGAGGGTCAACAGGAAAATCTACGGAGGGCATCTGGAAGCAGTACACGCATCTACAAGTTTCTGGATTATTCAAGAGGTTCAAGTTACATCACCGGTGGGCTCGAACTAAACAAAATCACCTGGATATTTAAGGCAAGATGCGACCTAATTCAGCTTAACGGGAATAGGTTCGGGGAGAACGAAACATCATTATGTACTGTGTGCATGTGCAGCTTAAGGGAAGAAGAGAACATCCAGCATTTCCTAGGCAGATGTCCGGGGTTAAAAGAATTCAGGCTGGGTTGTTTCGGGAGAGCTTGGTTAACATACTCAATGGAGAAAACAGTACAGATTTTGATAGGCTCATTAATTATATCACTGTAGCATTACCATACCGAAATGAACTTGTTAGAGAATTTAATCAGTAATAATTTTCTTACATGATCATAAAACTTTGAATTCAAGCTAATATTTAATATAAATTTAACTACCCTACAGACAACTTTTGTCATTGTCGTAAGTTTTGTATTTTTAACTTTAATTCACTTATTTAACTTTTCAGTGAAACTAATCTAAACACTGTATAAAATTTGATAAATAAAGCTATGAGATCATTCCTCTCTGCACAGTTCTACATCAGCAATAAAGAGAGAGAGATATCGAAATTCCTAATGAAATTTCTTCAAATTCTTGTCGAAACAAATTTATTGCGTCGTCTACGACAAACCAAAACGGCCGATTTACTATTTAGCAGTAAAGTTGAGTAGGAAACAAATTGTTGCCAGTAGGAGGATGTTTTAGAAATAATTTTCCACTACTATGACGACGCAACGACGTACGTTTGGTAGAAGATTTCCAACAGGACCAGCCCTGGAATAAAAGTGTTTGTCTTAAGTTGAAAAATGCTAACGTATATTTTTCCGCATCCGCATTGAAACGCAAAACGCCAGTGTGCGTTACATATTTGTCGGAACAAAGTTCCAAAAAGCTGTTCCAAAGTATACCTCGAAGCAAAAATCCTCCGATTCTTATGAAATCGGAGAATTTTCCGTTCCGACGGATACCTCGCTAAGGCCGAATAAGATGACTGACTGACCTGCAGTTTACTCCTTCTTCTTTTTCTTAAAGTTCATCCTCTTCGGAGGCTGCAAATCATAATTTGTATAGAGTGTTTGCTTTTTACTCCTCTCATTATTTGCGCAGTCGAAAAATTGCACCATTTCCGCATGTTTGACAGTCATGCCAGCCCCTGTCTCCCAACTGCTCTTCTTCCATCTATCTTCCCTTGTATAATAAGTTAAAGAAGTTTCTATTTGTCGTTTCTTAGGATGTGTTTTCTTTACTAGATACATAAGCTCTCTTTTCATTCCTATTCTTCTCAATACTTCCTCATTTGCTATCCTATCAACCCAAGACAAACGTAATATTCGTCTGTATATCCACATTTCGAAGGCCTCTACTTTTCTTATCGTTGTTCTGTGTAACGTCCATGTTTCAACTCCATATAAGAGTACTTACCAAATGTAATCTTATTTTGGTATTTAAATTGATTTTTCTGCTGCAGAACATTTTTTTCATTTCGCAAAAAATCTACGAAGCATGCAAAATCGTCTTTGCTCAACTCTAAGCTCCGTTGGGCCAAAATGTTGAGTGCAAACAGTGCTTTGCGCGTACCAAAACCGCTTTTAAAACCAAATTGGGAGGAGCTGTTGCTCTCTTCTAGTTTATTATATATTCTTCTATGGATGATTTTTAGGTTTTTCTTCGGTAGTGTTACGAGGACAGTTTGTAGCCAATCATCCGGAATCGTGCCATGTTTCAGAAGTTCATTTGATACTTTATCCGGGTTGCTTGTCTCTTCTTCTTTCATGATCTCTGGTCCATCTCGTCCGTACCGGGGTTGTAATTGTAATTGATCTCTTTCGTCCCAAAAAAGTTCTTCGATGTATTCATTCCATCGGGTTAGTTTGTCTGTCGTACTCACTAAGATCTTTTCTTCCTTGTCTTTCAGTTCACCGAATTGTTTTTTCCTTCCAGTACCAGTTATTTCTTTGACCTTTTTATGTAGATTAAAGCTATCATGATTATTATCATGCGTCTCTAGTGTTGCACATTGTTGTTGAAGGTATCTATTCTTGGCTTCTCCAATTTTATTTCTTTTCGATCTGCTTATTTCTTCGTATCTATTTGCGTTTGACTTATTTTTCCTTCTTTCTTTAATAATTAGTATTTCATCTGTCATCCACTCATTTCTTGATCGTTGAGTTCTGTGACTTAGATGCCTACTACGCGTCTCCAGTAAGATGTCCTCAATATCTGTCCATCTGCGATTGATATTCTCTTCTGCGATTTAGTTTGTACTCATTTGTGCAAATCTCTTATTTATTTCAATTTCTCCTCGATTTTTTATCTCTTGATTTTTAGGAGATCCAATTCAATTTGTTTTTGCGTATGTTTCCCTTTTACTTTTTTCAACTGAACGTTAATTTTTGCCCTTACGAGATTGTGATCGGATCCTACGTCTGCACCTGGGTAGGCCTTTGCTGATTTAATCATATATACCGTATGTTAATAGTTCTGTAGTCTATTGGCTCGGGGAGGTCCAAGTATAAAGCCTTCTTGTTTAGTCTTTACTCAGGCGTAAAGCGTGCGCTTTAGTTGTTCTATTACAGAGTTCATCTAGTTTTCATTACCCGGCAGGGCTAAAAGATCGCGTCTGTAAGAAGAGAAAGACTCAATATTTTGGTTGGCTTGGGTTGTAATTAGAGCCGTAAAGTAGAAATACGTTGGCACGGATATCACCTAGAATCTAGATCTCACACAAAATAAACTCCACTCAATGTTCGAGCTCCCCACGTTTTAAATAATAATTAAAATCTATACTAACTAACAATACTAACAGCTAATTAAACTAATTCAAATTAACGAACCACATAGTTTATAAAAGTTCATCTATTCATTTCTCCATTCTTGCATATACCGAAATTTGTTCTCTAAACAAACCCCTTGCTAATAATTATTTCCAGGAACTCCAATAATTGTTTTTAGACCTGATGTGGCCCTATCCCACGAAAACGACGAAACCTACAAGGGCGGACTCTCTAATTTCGATGAACTCAACATTTGGGTACAAGAGAAGTGTGTTCCTCTCGTGCGAGAGATAACATTTGAAAATGCCGAGGAACTAACCGAAGAAGGATTGCCATTTTTGATTTTGTTCCACAATACTGAAGACACCAACTCAATAAAGGACTACAAGGCAATTATCGAAAGCGAGCTACTCTCTGAGAAACGTATGCTTTACCAAAAAAGGCGCGCCCAATGGAAATATTTCTTTTAATCGAATTCTTTTTTGTTGCATAGAAAATGTCAATTTCCTAACAGCTGATGGCAAACGTTTTGCACACCCCCTCCATCACCTTGGAAAATCAGAGGACGACCTACCACTAATAGCAATCGATTCGTTCAGACACATGTATTTGTTCCCCGACTTTAAGGATATGTACAAACCACAAAAGCTTAAACAATTCTTGCAAGATTTGTACAATGGAAAGCTGCATAGGTATGGTTTTTGTAATGGTTTCTCTGAGGCTTTTAATATGCATAATTTTTTTTTTAGGGAATTTCACTATGGACCTGATCCAAGCGATGATTCTAATGATGTTGACAACAAAGTAAACACATCACCACCTGAGTCGACATTTAGGAAGCTTGGTCCTTCGAAAAATCGCTACACCTTGTTAAAGGATGAATTATAATTTGATTTTCCTTAAACATCGCTTTGTCTGTTATAGTTTCATAATTTAAATTTCCTTATTAGTTGAATTCTTTGATGTAAAAAGAACCGTTGGTTATATGTTTGAAATCATCTACAAAAATCTAGGTTTTAATCACTTGTGGAGCTGTCCATGTGAATAAACATACATTGCAATCAACTGTTATGCAAATATTTCAAAATGAAGCTGGCCTTTTGCTAAACAATTTGTTTTCCTAAATTCTTGCTGATGTCTTTAACTAGCTAAAGATATTATTATAATTTTATTAAACGGTAATATCATTTTAGATTAATAGTAAAGTAGCACTAGCTGCCAGGGCTTACGGCTAAAGCTAAAGATATATTATTGTTTATGTAGATGTATAACCACTAATAGCTACTATGATAAAAAAAAATGTGTAGTCTTTTTGATGCCTTGATGGCATTTCTTTAATTTTTTTTTCTTTTCTTTAATTTTTTTTTATTTCTACTGTACAGTTCGGCAGTATAAAACTTTTTTAACATATGTTATCTAATAAAACAAAAATGCTGTTGTAAATAATACTATAAATTTATTTGCCGCCAGTTTTTTCTACTTGTAAAATATGGATATTATTTCAGTCGTGCTAAAAGTTTATGTATCTTACAGTATAATCTACTCATGAGTTCGATATAAATAATTTATATTAAATTATAATATTATATAATAAAAATTCAACTTAATATTTATGCAAACCTGCCGAATATTATCGTACTTTAAGTTTATTATCAGTAAAATCTCATAGCTGACTAACATCCAGTCGCTCTGGAAAAGTAATTAAAATGTTTTTATATTACATATCGATGAATTGAAGGCTAATGAATAATTGGCGAATAATGAAATGTGTCGCGTGAGCTGTTTATGGTACGTAAAATATGGTATAGAGCACAATTGAAGGGGATATTGATTTGATCAGTCATAAAAATAGTTTTCAGTTGCATTAACATCTCATCTTTTAGTTGGGTAAAGCCCGGCCGACGTATTCGGCCCTAGCGAGGTATCCGTCGGAACGGAGAATTCTCCGCAACGCATATTCCGTCGGAGACTCAAATTACATTCGAGGTATCCGACTTCGGAAAGAAAAATTAAAATGCGACAACGCATTGATTTGACATGATGTTGTTTCGTGCTACATCGGGGTTTTCCTATTAAGTGCTTGTTTTTTCGTTTGTTTTTGCCCTGGAAACACAAATTAAAGCAATAAATACAACCAATTACTTTGCTAAAATGTTTTTTTCTTTATTGCTTTCATTTATCAACACTTCACTGCAATTCGTAAACAAATTCCGCAACTAATTCCTGTCGGAGCATATCGGAAGAAAATTCGTATGAAACTGTCAAAAATATGAATAAAAACGCACTTCATCGCACTGAAACGCAAAACGCCAGTGTGCGTTGCATATTTGTCGGAACAGTTCCGAAAAGCTGTTCCGACGTATACCTCGAAGCAAAAATCCTCCGATTCGTATGAAATCGGAGAAATTTCCGTTCCGACGGATACCTCGCTAGGGCCGATTTTCTGTTCTGTCGGAAGGTTTTTATATCCGTTTCTGTTGGAGCAAACAAATTTAAAAACCGGGAACACGCAAAAATCCTAAGGACCAAGGACGGCTCTGTGTTTTAGTTGCGTAGTTGGTTGAATGTGGATAAGATAATCAATATGCCTCGCCAGCCAGTAGTAAACAGTAAAGGCACATTTCACACGTAAAACATTACAATACAACAAACTGCTGGCTCAACTCTTGATTTTCTACCAACCAGGAGAGCTGCTGGCTATGGATTCACAAACAGGTGGCGCTGCGAAATGATTTTTTCTGGGTTTTTTTCACATTTCACTGACACCAAAAAAAATAAATAATAAATAGTTGGCGCAACAGTCGTGTAGACACCCTAGGCCTAGCTTCTCACAACCATTCGTTTGTGTTTTTATTTTTAGGACAAATAGAAGGGCCCCACAATTTTATGCCGAGTCCGAACGGCTGAATTGAGAAGCTGGCGCTGTGGAAAAACCTTAAAATCTATGTTTTTCCGGGGATCGAACCTGAGACCCCTCGCACAGTAGTCCAGCACACTAACCACTGAGCCACTGCGCTCACTGACACCTGTACAATGGAAAACAACGCAACACACTGCCATGGTGCTGGGCCACACATGCCTTCCCATGACTCTCATTGAACGAATTGGCTACACATAAAAACAAAGCGTCAGTGCAATGAAATCGAATTTGGTAGGTAAAGAAATAGTGAAACCGAAAACACAAAAAAATTCTCTCCCCTAACGTGGAATCCACCGGGGGGAATTATTCACGGAAAAAACATTTTGGTATCGTCGATTCCGTAAAGTGAACAGTTCCACGTGTGGGTAATGTGAATGAGTTTCACTGTATTGTTGAAAACGCTCAAATCGAATTTTTCCCGAACAAAATGACATTTCTTACCCGCAACAAAATCATGGCTGTTGCTATTCGCCCTTTGTTCGAGACACGGCTACGTAACGAAATGTCAAAGTTTATATTGGGTCAAGTTGGGGTATGTGGCTCGCTACGCTCGCGGCAAGGACTCTAAACTCCAGTATAAACATTTTCGGACATAAGGCCGTACGTTTTGGATCAAACTTTTATATTTATAAAGAGTTTTTAATGAAAATAGGATTACGTTACGTTGATTACGTACCCGTGTCTCTAAAATCGGAAAACGTCAGTTCAGTAGAATATCTGTCAAAATGAACGGGCGAATAGCCACTTCGCAAAATCATTGCGGGTTTCATAGGTTTTCTTACTTGCTGCACATCGTGACAATTTTTTCTTACGAAAATGCACATGTAAAAAAGCTGCGTTATTAAGCCGAACATTTGTAATAAATCTGTGCAATATTGAACTTTATTAAAACCAACAAAAAAAACATTCTAAAAACACATTACATGCGGTAGCTCCATGAAATCATTCACTGCTCTTCTTAACCTGTCTCGTACTCTTCTCTGAGAACACCGCTCATTTCGTTCTTCCTCTTATGCTTCCAAAAATAGAGCTATCGTATCAATTATTATATCAAACACTTTATTTTTTATTTAAATCACTTTTAAAACACACTTTTTATATGACTCCGGTGAATGCAGCTACACAGATTTGTGTTAACAAATGAAAGTCAGCCGTTTGACAGTGAAACTACCTTTCCCAAAAACGTGTCGATAAGGAAACGTTTTCGGCGGATTCCACGATAGCAGTAGAAAGTGAAAGGGAATCGAATAGGTGAAGTGAAACTCAATTCCGACGGATTCCGGCCGAAGACGGTCGAAATGGAGGTATCGCATCCAATACGATCCGCCGCGCATTTGGGAATAACCCCCCAGCTGTCGAAGTGAAATCAAATTTAGATCCACTTCATTACCGACATTACGCACAGCTTTTGAATTATCTAGGTTCTAGGCCAACGGAATTTTTTGACCGATATATCCATCCGCGGACTTATTCGAAGTCTTTATAAAAACGATTAACTGTACACCTTTTTGATGGATTGAGATAACCATTGCAGTAGACTTTTATTCGTAGCAACCTTAATTTAATATCGCTGATATGCTTCCTGTTATTGAGTCAGATAGCGAAACTCTATGTTTTATTGGTGGGCAGTGGTTCAATGTGAGACTACTGAGAGAGGGTTCTCAGGTTCGACCAACGGAGAAACACAAATTACGCCACCTCTCGCAAGTCGCAAATCTGTTACAAGAATCCGAGAGTACAGATTATATGTAAGTCCTGGGGGCTTATTCCCAAATGCGCGGCGGATCGCTTTTCATGGCGGATTGGTATTTTTGTATTTCTAAAAGCGATTCGATCCATTCGTCACAAGAATTTAGATTATTTTTTATCCACAATAAATCCGCCAGCAATCCGTCACCTAAATAGCTATCGCTTTTGAATGGATCGAATCGCTTTTTGGAAATACAAAAATACCAATCCCCCATGAAAAGCGATCCGCCGCGCATTTGGGAATAAGCCCCCTGGAGAAAGTTTATCAATTCAGCCGTTCGAATTCGTCGTAAAATTGTAGGTCTACGGTTCTATTGGACCTATTTAGTACCTATTTTGTTTTCATAACTTATACTTCATTCTTCTAATAGCAATCACTTTATTAAAAGGCAGCTTACAGTGACACTTTAACAAATTATTCATCAAAGTTCATATACCTATGTATGTACGTACCTACTATGAATAAAGAACTATTTCAAAATCTAGCAATCATTTTTATTGTTCATTTTAAACTTATTAAAACCCACAAGAGAGAATTTCCTTTGATACAAATGCTCTTGTTACTTTGTCAAATGCAAGATGGACATTAAAAAATCAGTAACTAACAGTACCACACTTTACATTTACATCAAAAGTCTTGAAGTTAAGAACCAGTGCAAAACATCGACCATGGTATTCGCCGCGTAGACTATGCAATTTCGATTTTCCGGCAGCTTTTCAATTCGACGACCACTCCTAAGAACAGCAAGAATATAAATAAAAGAAAATGTCATCACTTAAAATATTTTCGTACTTTTTCCCAATGCTTTTAGATGTCCCAGGCATATCCATATTTCCCGATATCACAGCACGACGTTTAGTAAATTTATGGAAACATCTACGTGATCTTTAATTGAATGTGGGCTGACTCGCATCACATAGCGTGAGGCAATGTGCTTCAGCGACAATTCACAACTATATAGTAATTAACTTCTCCTCCACCCAAAATCAGTAGCGTGATCTACCACCTATCATGTGAAATGAAACACTAATTACTCTAGAACAAGTGTTTATTGTACACATTTTAAAACAGCTTTGTATGCACTTAATTTGTCTAAAAAAAGTTTGTAAAAAAATAATAATTATTCGGACAGAAACTCTGATTTTTCAATCTTAGATCTAAAGAGATTACAAAAGAGAGGCACTAATTGACAATACATAATTCTAATGAGAACAACAAAAGTTGTTCATTTGGACGGTAATTGTGTGTATTCGATATTATTCGATTGTGCTTGATTTTAGGCAGTTCAACCTAGTTCTATTTTAAAAGTTTGTTAACAATGAAGAGAAACCCAAGGACCATTGAGAGAGCTGATGCTGCTTTCAATTTGGAGGAACCACTCTGAAATTAACAACTCATTAGAATCAGTATGATATATTAGCGATTTCAAACTCACGATGACAAAATAATTGCACCTATCTCCTTGGCAGCATTCGGCACATGACCAATCTTCGTACCAAATGTGCGTACAGTATGGCATATAGCGCTTTCGCATCTTCTGACAGTGGTTTTTGGCCATACAACGTTTAGATACATAATACTGCTTAAGTGCTCCCTGTGAGAAATACGGCTGGCTTCCCCATCGGATTTCTGTGAAGCAGACATCTTCGCCTGGTTCGCATGTCTTAATTGTGTTTAGGCATTTTTCAGTGTTTCCAGTCTGATTAGAGCAAACGTAGCACTCGAGAGCCGCAACAAATTGCACTATAGAGAAAATAATTACCTTCGCATATGAATGATGTTTAGAAAAAATTATTTACCATCGGTGCAGAAATAAACTCCCAATATGGAAACTAAACAAATCTTCCAAAGCTCCATTATTTTTTATAAAAACAAATTCAAAGCATAAACAGAAACACCAAAAGTAAACTCCCTACTTGTTAATCACTAAATTGACGTTTACATTACATTTAGCCATTAGCCTATTAGCCACTCCCTTTCCATCATTAATATACAGTTAGATGAGCACAAAAGGTATCGATGAGAAAATGGTAGTGTAGTGTGTGTTTATGTTATTTCCGATCTTCTGTAGTAGGTATAGTACGTTTCAAATTATTTAAAACAAAACTGATGAAAAGCACGCGAGGTTTTTTGTGAGATTTCAATTTAACCTATATAAAAGAATATTAAGAGTGACGCCGACTATTGCTGCATATCGCTGTGGGACTAGCGCCAGTGTTGAAGAAGAAAAGTTAAAAGGTTCAGAAGAAACTGTGTGGATCAGTGGATGAAATAATGGATAAAAAAACGAAACTTTACACGAACATTTTCTGAATGAGCTGCAATTTAGTTCGCCCAATGATTTCAGAATTTGGTTCTGCATAAACGAGTAGGTTTATGATCAATTTCTTGAAATTAACATTTTTCGATCGTCTCTCCACTGCTTATGCGCATATTATGTATCCTCAATATAGGCACACTACCCGATTAAGCAAAAATCCTAACATTTGCAGCCATATTAGACAAAAGACATTTGCGGTGACTGCAAGCCTTGCGGCCGGCGTGCCTTGCTAGTACACATTGGGGAAATGTTAATACTCCGAAAAGAGTACCGATATTTGCTCTGCTGACATTTAACAGGCTTTTTGTCCTGCGCCGATTTATCCGTGGCCATGTCTGTTTCGTATGGTTACAGCTGTTAAGATTACACCATCTTCCGTTAGCCTGTTGCAGCGCTAATAAGCTGAGTTCCATTTTCGTGCCGTTCCTTGCTAGTTCGTTTGCTTTACAGTTACCTGGTATGGCTCTATGACCAGGGAGCCAGCACATCATTAAGGTGAACCTATCCGAGATTTCATTTAAAGATTTACGACAGTGCATGACCAATTTGGATCTTAATATTGGTGATTCGAGTGCTTTAATAGTTGCTTATTGACTGTCGGTATAGATACCGATGTTTGAATTCGATATCGATCTCACCTTCAGCAGTCCAGCGGCTTCGAGAATAGCCATTTCTTCTACCTGAAAGACACACCAACTCCGTCATCCGTCTTAGACCCATCTGTGTATATTTCTAGCGTGTTTTCGTCTATTCTCTTCCCATTTCTGTCGGTCGGGGATACTGGTATTGTACTTTACTTAATATTGAACCGTAGGCACGTAGTTCGTAACTTCTGTTTTAAAAGTATTAACAATTTCTTTTATTTACACAAAAAACAGTTGTGAACAGAATGAGTGAAGCTCCGATTGAAACCAATGGAAACACGAAACAGACATAAATTACTCAAACTCGAATAACCACTCAACACTCTTTTTTGTTTTATTTGGATATGGCAGCTCCGCTTATCTAACTGTCAGTTTTTGTCAAATTTTCGACCAAAAGCATACACACAAAACAAAGGGAAGAGAAGTAAAATCGATTTATTTCCTTCCGTTCAAATTGGATAAAAATTAAAGTTTTTCCTGATTTAGAACTTTTATTTCGCTAACAATTCGAAAAAAAAAAAACTACTATGGCGGCTGCAGTGTTTCCGATATTGTTTTTCACCCTGGTCTTTGGAGGAGTTGGAGTAATTCTTCCAATGATGACCCCAAAAGGACCTAACCGAGGACTTATTCAGTGTGTGTTAATGCTGACAGGGGCTACTTGCTGGCTTTTTTGGCTGTGTTGTTACATGGCACAGATGAATCCATTAATCGGACCGAGACTGAACCAAAACGCCATACTCATGATGGCCAGGGAGTGGGGCGATGCCGTTACCAAAGGATAAGTTAGGAATCTCGGAAAAATCACCCGAAAATAATTTATTGTTTAGTTGAAAAATCAAACCAAAGAATTGTGTTGCTTGTATGTTTGTTGCAAAAATAAAACTACCCATACGAGGCTATGAACATAGAAGCTTTATTAATTCGCCAACGACAAGTACATTAATACTATTGCCAAGAAGGCGATATCTCTGACGAAGAGTCGTCACATCGGGAAACTGGAAAGTGTCTGGGAAGCACATTAGTCTTGCAACTTCTCGAGGACTAAAGTAGCGCAACTCTAAAGTTGAGATTAATTCTAAATATTCTTTCGAAGATGGATCAATATCCTTTGCAGCTTCAAAGACTTTTGTCATTTTATCCAGACTTTGAGGTGTAAAAATCGATCCTGTTCCTTCGCTGTAATGAGTGTAGGCTTTGGTGAAGCAATTAGTATTTGATGATTCAGGGTTAACAATATCAAATAGCAATACTCGCTTTTTAAGCACTTTTTCGTTAAGAAGCAACTCTTTGGACACTGAATTATTTGTTTCTAAAACGTCTTTAACAAGATTCTTCGATGAAAGTTTGTTAACTTCTTCTGGGAGTTTTTCGTATATTATGTCTCCTTTAAAGGGAAAAACTGATTTCCTTGCTAAACAGTAATACCGGTGCCGTGTATTTGGTACTCCAAATTGCGATGGGCTAAGAATGAACTCCCTGAAGAAGAAACCAGACTTTTTTAATGTTTCCAAGTATGTATCTCGTGCCTTAGATGTCTCAAAGCCCTTAACATTTTCCATCAGTATAAACTGAATGTTTTTACAATCGGGAAGTATATCACAAATGTGCTTCAGAGCATCAGTTCTGGAGTCATCTATATCTTTCTTGTTTCCAACTCTAGTAAAGGGCTGGCACGGAGGAGACATGAGAATCATATTTACGCCAAGTTTCTCCACAAATTTCGGCGTTAATTTCTGAATGTTGTTGTTCAAAAGTTTAACCAGCGGATAATTGAATTCGTAGACGTGGTTGGCGACAGTATTCATGTCCACTGCAGCGCAAATTTCTCCAGGTAGTTGTGAATCTTGAAATAAAAACGTATATAGGTAGGTACCTTGAGTATTGAAAACATTATTTCTTACATTTGAAGGCATTGTGCATTCCTCCAATTCCACTGAAAAGCTCCAGGATTTTATATTCGGTCATATTGCTGCTGTATTAATTTTGTTTATTTTGTCCAAAATTATGCACATGTCAATTGTCATGTCAGTACAGTGAGTCACAGCCATTTTTATATCTTTTTGACATATGGAGACAGGAATGTCGTACGAGTAAACTTTTCGCTAAATACTTTAGCGGAGACAAAAAACAACGAGACGGTTTGGTACCTATAATTGTCGGCGAAAAATTATCGACTTCTGTCGGGGGACAATCGACAAAAAATGTTGTCTGAAATATCAAAGAATGTGGATTGCATTTTTCAAGTGTTAATGAAAAGTACATAGGTGTATTTAATTTTGAATTACCTAACAAAAAGACAGTTATAGTAATTTTTCAGAATGAAGGCAAATAAAAGACAATTTCAACATTGTGAACGAAATAGAGAAAAATATTCCTTTGGCAAAATCATTTACAAAGGGCCTGTCAAAAAGGGATACCCATATTCCCGTTGGCGTTCTTCGTAAACAACTCGTATTTTACCTACCTACTTCGTTTTTTAGTCGGAGTTTTTAGCTTTTTTGAGACAAATGAATTGAAATGATGGTGAACACATAGAAAAAGGAAATAATCACCCCTATTCTCGTCGTCGTTTACGACTCTAAAAAAAAGCGACACGACTGTTTGGTATTGGCGACTGAAAATAAACGACTTTTGTCGTGGCGACAATTGACAAATGGCGTCTGAAATGTCAAAAAATGTGGATTGTATTTTTCGACGACGATCGTCGGTATTGCGTAAGGCGTTTTGTGACGACGTTTGTCGTGGAAATGATACATTTCTGTCGTCGACTATTTTGCGGACGACTGTGTGATAATGTGTTAAAAAAAGTATGTGTACTTAATTTTTAGTTAACAAAAAGACAATTATAGTTATTTTGCAGAATGGAGATAACAAATAAAAGGCAATTTCTACATTTAGTGAAAGAAATGCAGAAAAATATTCCTTTGGCAAAATCATTCACGAAGGCCTAACCAAACGTGATGTTAATCGGCAATGGGACGACATAGCCTTATCTCTGAATTGTCTTGGACCACCTTCGACTTCGATAGTTTAAAATACATTTAAAATCTGAAAATAATTGTTAGGTATTAACACAATGTGGGCGCAGTAGCGCAGTGGTTAGTGTGCTGGACTGCTGTGCGAGGGATCCCAGGTTCGATCCCCGGAAAAACACAAATTACATCTTAGTGTTTTTTTCTACTGCGCCACCTCTCGCGAACGTCTGACAAACATCCGAGAGTATGACTGTCCTGAAAAAGCTTCTCAATTCAGCCGTTCGGAATCGGCATAAAATTGTAGGTCCCTTCCATTCGTCCCAAAAATAGAAACTCACACAAACGAATGGTTGCGAGAAGCTAGGCCTAGGGTGTCTACCGCCTGTTGCGCCACCTATTTATTTATTTATTATTTTATTAACACAATGTATGCAATTTAAATTATTTCTACCACCCACTTAATGTCGGGCAAATCCAATGGATTGGATTTGGTTCGAATTTCCCTCCTTAGCTTTACCAGCACTTTTTTCTGGTTTTCTTCTTCGTCACTGCCTGGTCACTGCTTTCAAAAAACATGTCACACTATTCATTTTTGATTTGTTTTATTAAATAATTAACCAAGTCACAAACAAAAGACCAGACCAAATATAAATTCGTCGACTGTTATGTCAAATCCAATGTGTCATAGTTTGTGGAATGTATGTGGGATGTGAGAGTTCAGAGAGTCGAGTCGTTTCAGTTACGCAATACCAAATTCCAAACGACTCGACACGACAAACGTCGCCAGTCGTTTGCAACAGACGACGACGACAATAGGGGTGAATATTGTTGACAAAAGTTAAAAAAAAAATGCTGAACATCGCGTTTTACAACGACACGAAACATGAGTCGTATACGACAAACGCCAGCGGGAATACGAGTGTATGTTAATCGGCAATGGAACGACGATAGTCTTATTTCTGAATTATCTTGGACCATCTTCGATAGTTTAAAATACATTTCAAATCTGCAAATAATTGTGATTAAAACAAAGTTTGTAAATTTAAATTATTTCTAACACACGTGGGGCAAATAGGTACCATGGATAGGATTTTTTCAAATATCTTTTCTTGTCTTTACAAGCTCTTTTTCCTTGTTTTCTTCTTCATAACTGATTTCAAAAAAGATCTTAACGCTATTCATTTTTGAATTGTTTTATTAATTAATTCACCTAGTTACAAAAATAACAGACAAAATATGTTCGTCGACTGAAATGCCACACCACATATGACATAGTTCGTGGAATGGAAGAGTCGTGTCGTTTTCGACAGATGACAACGAGAATAAGGGTGAATTGCATATTATCTAAGTTAAGATGACTAGATCTTTCAATGCAACCATTGACGACGATAGACAATAATCCCGTCAATTCATGGTAAATTCTTGTCTCCCAGTTTATAGGGTATAATATTATGTACTTTGTGAAGATTTCTGAAGCTCTGTTGAAAAAAAAATCGTTTTAGCATCCTCCCCAAATTCGTCAATTTGTGTAATAGGATGACAAAGAAAGTTCGCGAAACTCACAAGCCAAAGTCAGGGCCCCCAGGGCTACATAAGCTGGTCGAGACTTCTACGCTAAAAGGTACATCGAATTCCATATACAAAAAATGTACATCCAGCTTTAGCCCAACATCAACGAAAAGTACCTAGGTACCTACGATTCAAGTAATATTTGGTTCAGTTTGCGTATTAATTTGCACATTATTGATTGTCTTTCAGTCTGTCCAACGTTTTCAGTAAAAAAGGGAAAATGGTATCAATCATAGACTAACCCACAGTACACATGACTAACCTATCTATGTGCTAAGCAAAGGCTGCCCACAAGGCGGTGTTCTGTCTCCCCTGCTATGGTGCATGGTAGTTGACTCTCTGTTGCATACCCTAAACGGTTCAAACGTCTACGCTCAGGCATATGCGGATGATGTTGCCATACTTTCGGTCGGATCATGTCTAGAGACTGTCTGTGCTAACGTGCAGATGGCTCTAGATATGGTCGATGAATGTTGCATTAGGAATGGGCTTTCGGTCAATCCTTTGAAAACTGAGGTTGTTCTCTTCACGAGACGGAGGATTTTAACTGGTCTGACTCAGCCAATGCTAAAAGGCGTCACTATCCAGATCTCCGGTGAAGCGAAATATCTGGGAGTGATCCTGGATAAGAAACTTCTTTGGGCAAAGCATGTCGAGTCGAAGACATCCAAGGCGCTCTCAGTCTTCTGGCAGTGTAAGGGTGCTTTCGGTAAGACGTGGGGCTTATCTCCCAAAAAGGTCCTTTGGATCTATACGGCTATGATAAGACCTTTTCTAGCCTATGCGTAGGTTGTTTGGTGGAGAGGGCTTTCGCGAAAATATGTGACTGCTTTCTGCACAAAACTCCAAAGAACGGTTTGTCTTGGCTGCACGGGTGCTTTCCCGAGTACGCCGGGCTCAGCTCTAGATGCTCTGCTTGATCTACCTCCCCTTGATACCTTTATCATGGGTGTTACTATCAAAGCAATCTACCGTCTCAGGCGGGGTGGTTTTTGGTATAATCCACACTGGAGTTTCGATGACCTTGCGCGACACTTATCCTACGACCCTAGTTCTATGGATATGCCGTCAGATGCAATGACACCGGAACTTCGGCTGCTGCGCAAATTCAAAGTCGACTTTCCTTGCGTTCAGGACTGGCTTCAGCCAGAGTCTGAGCCTGGGATGGGATGTAGCCGTATTTTCACGGATGGCTCCAAAACTAGTCAAGGCTCTGGTGCTGGTGTCTTCGTGGAAGTCGACAACATTAGACTTCACTACTCTTTGGGCGAGCATGCCTCTGTTTTTCAAGCAGAGATCTATGCTATCCTAATGGCTGCCGAATATATTGTTAGGAATAGGGGGCGGGGTCGGAGTATCTGCGTCTGTAGCGACAGTCAAGCTTCGCTTAAGGCCTTGCTCAACCCTGTAACCCGTTCTAATGCAAGAACTCTTTGAACTCGGTCGCAAGGCTGGTCACACTGGGATTGCTGGAAATGAGATATCCGATGAGATTGCTAAGCAAGGCTCAGAGGAAAATTTCTCGGGACCAGAACCTGTGTTGGGTCTTCCTGCGTCCTCGGTCAGGGCTTCCATTGACAATTGGGTCTCAAACGAACACAATTGTGTATGGCAAGGCTCTACAGGAAGCTGGCAGACTAAGCGCATGCTCCCGAAAGTCAGTAGTAATTCTGCGGCATTCCTGCTGTCTCTCAGTAGAAATGACTGCAGAAAACTTATTGGCGTTCTTACGGGTTCGCAGTTCGCTTTTGCTAAGCATCTTAGTGTGCTAGGCTTAAGGGATACCACTGTCTGCGACGCTTGTGGAGAAGGCGACGATACTTCGGATCATTTCCTTTGTTATTGCCCTGCCTTTGCTCGGATCAGGTGGCAGATTTTTGTCGCTGATGTGGTGAGTGCTGATATTGTAAGCTCCTCATCGCTGAAGTGCATTCTCGGCTTTCTCCGAAAGTCGAAGAAATTCCAGTAAAATGGGTGATACTGGATTTGCTTCCTGGTAGTACAATGGACCAGTTGCGTCTGAGTGCTCCAGTAAAGTGTTTCCTAACCCGACAAAAAAAAAAAAAAAAAAACCTATCTATCCGTAGAGCCCAAATGGTTTACTTTAGTGGTTTCTATTCTCAGCTGGGATAGTGTCCTGGGTGATGGTTTTCTCAATACGTCTTCTTTGTCGCATTTGCATACATTTCATATCCCGCCATCGAGCTACGTCAATTTAGAGTAGACCCAATGTGTACCTTATTTGCTGGTCGACTTCTTTAACAGCTTGGCATTTTAAAATCGAAGGGCTATTCGCCAGTTGCATTTATACTGAACTGACGTACGAGGCACGGGTGGGTAACGTAATGACATTTTCATTAAAAATATTTTTTTTAAAGAATGTGTTAGGTATGTCCAAAACTTATATATGTACTAGAGTTTAAAAAAGCCATTGCCGCGAACAAAGCGATTCACAGAAACACCCCAACTTAAAGCAGTTTTGACACTTCGTCAGTCAGTACAAAATCAAACGCCTAATACACTTCGTTGATCTTAACTATTAAGAACCAGAACAATCCGATTGAATTAATGCAATAAATATTCAAGTGCGGCATACCACTAATAATACAAATTTAATACAGCAGTCTTAATTGCGCATTTTTTTCCACAATTTTTGAACGTTGACTTGACCAGACAGTACCAGCAAGTCGAAGTTCTTCAAGTACCACGATATGTTGTAGTAAAAATGCATTTTTTTGTTTTTATCCAAGAATGACTTGTAAAATTCGCTCATTTTGTCTGCGGATATCTCATCAATTCCTGCTACTTTGTGTATCCTTACGAAATCTTCTTTTTCCTATAATTAGAAGAAATTTACGCTGACCAAATTATGTATAACCAAATGTCTTACATCATAGAACCGTTTGTTGTGTTTTGACCAAAAGTCTTGATTCCACTGTTCAACTTCGATTTGTTTTTCCCGGAGCTCACATGCCAAACGAGTTTCATTCTTCGGAATGCATCGAACGTAAGGTCGAAGGTTTGATTCCTTATCCGGAGGGCCAATGTAGTCGGCATTCACTTCGTGTGGTTGAGGTTTTTCTGCTAGTCCAGACACACCACTTTGCGGTTTTTGTGAAAACTAAAGACAGTCATTTAAATGTGTGTAATATTTTTTTGGGAATTCAAATTACCATCCGCAAGCTACATTTTCTTAACGAAATAGATTTTCTTCGAGCAATCAAAAGGCTCATGTTTAGGTTTAAATGCAGTCGGGTTTGTCGATTGACGTTTGTAATCAGCTGTTCGGAAATATGATGTTCGAAAATTTCTTCACACTTTTCACAAAAAAAAAATTCATTTTAGGCCGTGCGTCAATTGAACTTAAGCACTATTCACATTAAAGCGAACAACGAATTTATAAAATTCGAACAAACCACTTCTGATGCTTTTATAAACAGAAAATTGCATCTCTTAATATTTTTTACAAATCAAGTTTAAATAACGAAATTTCAAGCCTCAAACTTTTTGCCGCGAACTGTCAAAGTTTATTTAGAATTCATAACATTAATGTCGTTTTCGATTGGTCGTCCAGAACCGTCCGGAAGCAATCCGAACGCTTCTGAAAGCGTTCGATTGGCACTCATCTGACAGTTCTTCTCCTGAAAAGAGGAGAAATTTGCTTCTGAATTTGAATTCAGAATCGAGGAGAGTTCTTTCGGACGGTTCTGGACGACCAACCGAAAACAACATATTAAAACGCTTAACTTGAACTTAACCTTAAAGCCTAGTACGCTGCTGTTGTGAAACGAAAAATCCCATACAAAAGTGACAGAACGAAACCATGAACGAAAATTTTCGCTCTCTTTTTCGTTTTGCAGTACGCTGCGGCTGCGAAATGATGGCAAAAAGTGAATAATTGTAGTAGATCGCTTGGTACAATTTTCCACTCTCTTTTCGCATACAATTTATTGTCCGGGTCATTAATTGCTAGCTAAAATTTGACTTGTGTAGCAACTGATGCTACTCTCCACATATTATTTTCCGCTGTCTTTTCGCAGACGTTTCGCTGTGCAATTGTAGACCACCGGAAACACAACAGCAGCGTACTAGGCTTAAATTAGAAATTTCAGAGTAGAAACCGAATGCTAAAATTTTCGAAATATACTGCGACCAAAAAAAGTGTTTATGTGATTGGACTGTCAAAACTTGTAAATATTCGTTCGGTCGCAGGCAGTAGTTGGTCGCTATCATATGCATAGGACTTTAAATACACTAGTAGTTTTCATATTTTAGGTCATGTGTCAATTGTACTAAATAATTATCTTCGGCTAATTTTCTGCCACTTATGAAACCAAACTCCAAACTTAGAACAGAGCTTTATCTGATTTCACGCTATTAATAAATAATTGAAATTCAATGTTTTATTTCCTCTTCAAGAATTTAGTAAAATTCAAGCAAAGAATAGGATACCTAATTTTTTATCTTGCTCCCGGGCATTATAATTGTTTGAAAGCTGAAAAATTCGTTTTTGTTGACATAATAGGCGTATTTTTTGGGAAGTGAGTATAACAAAACCAAAAGTGAGTAGGTATAACCGTTTTGCATGTAAAACCAAAAGTGAGTATAACAAAACTAAAAGTGAGTATACCAGTTTTGCATGTAAAAGTAAAAGTGAGCTAGCTGTAGATTCCCAAAAAAATACGCCTAATAATAAGAGTTATTGCAATATTAGGTCTGTTTTTTTCCACATCTATCTCAGTGAAGTAAAGTAAAGTAGGATTTTTAAAACGCAATTACAACAACTATATACAGTCTCGAAAGTGTCAATCAGTTCGTAGTTGTTGTAATTGCGTGTTAAAAATCTTACTTTACTTTACTTCACTTAGATAAATAAATAAAAAAATAAATAGGTGGCGCAACAGGCGGTAGACACTAGTAGGTAGGCCTAGCTTCTCGCAACCATTCGTTTGTGTGAGTTTCTATTTTTGGGACGAATGGAAGGGACCTACAATTTTATGCCGATTCCGAACGGCTGAATTGAGAAGCTTTTTCAGGACAGTTATACTCTCGGATGTTTGTCAGAAGTTCGCGAGAGGTGGCGCAGTAGACAAAAACACTAAGATGTAATTTGTGTTTTTCCGGGGATCGAACCTGGGATCCCTCGCACAGCAGTCCAGCACACTAACCACTGCGGTACTGCGCCCACTTCACTTAGATAGGTGTAGAAAAAAACAGACCTATTATGCCCTAAGTGACAACTTCACGATTGTCTTTTCTCTTGTCAGACTACATTTTTCAGAACTCTGTTTCCCTCTATTATGTATTCTCACTTCAAGCCAGAGGAAGTACAAATAAATTAATCAGCAATTCCTAAATAAATCACATTTTTCCACCACGGAATATTCTTTTTGGTCTAATTGACACAATGCGTTGATGGAAATGTTTAGCATACCAGAAGTTGTACGTGTCTTTTAAACTGACTTTAATATGAAAAATATAATTTTTTTCAATATGGAATTAATAGAAAACAGTTTTCTTTCATAGACAGTATTGTTGAATTTGTTGGACATACAAAATTATACTTATAAAAATCTTGAAATTTGATGAATTTAAGGTAGATAGGTATAGCTAGGTATCTACTTAAAAAAAATCTTGCATTATTATCGAACTCTTGAAATAAATATATTACAGTATAATCTCGATAATTCGTACCCCGTTAATTCGTAAACCCCGCTTATTCGAAATAAACTGCTGGTCCCTTGAAAAAATCCCGGTTATTCGTAAAAAACCAGTGCATTTTGGTCCCCTCGGTAATTCGCAATAATTTCCGTATGACTTTGCCATTAAACGTCTTATAATTCGTAAGTCTGTGTTGAAAACCCCGTTTATTCGAAAAAAACCTCCTCTCTCTTCAATGCTCTGAAATACGTTTGTTAGGTAGGTACATGTTTATGATTAATTGGAAAGACAGAATAAGAATTTGGTTCTTGGAAAAGCAAGAGAGAGTGCTTGAGAATGTGTGTAAAATAGGACCACTACTACAATTGGGTGCTGTTTCTGCTGAAATGTTAGTTATTTTCACACATGTATTCACAAACTGACTGTTAAAACTTATTATCCCGGTAAATCGAATTTTTATTTTTTAAGTCTTCAATAATTCGTAATCTCGCTATTTCGAAAACCTCTATAATTCGTAATAAACTCTAGGTCCCTTGGTATTACGATTTATCGGGATTGTACTGTATATATAACTTGTAATCTGGCATTGCTGGTTCGAGCAATAATTTAATTCGAACTTTTTTCGAATTAAGATATTCAGTTCTCTTAAATGTTTCTCTTTCCAGATATCAGTATTATTACTAATACTATCTTCCTCTGTCCCATCTGACTAAATCTGTAAGACAAGAATAACTCTATATCCCTTCGGACTGGTCTCTCACCAAAACCAAAATGCACTTGAGTGTAATCTGAAAATTAAAACATGTTTCTGTGTTTGAGCAATGAGCGAGCAACGACAACGATGATGAGCGAAGCGAAGTATCCATTTCCATTCAATGCAAATGCACTCCTTTCTCCTTTGCACAGTCGCATAACAGCATATGAGCAAACACACCAAACGCACCAAACAGCCTCAGTTCGAGTCGAATACGATATCCTATCCTATTCCTTCTCATAACAACAGCTCATCGTGTGCACCCTTTTTCGCTGAAAAGAAATTGATTTCTTTCCTTTCTTCCTCATGCCCATGCCGCAGCCGCATGCGGCCAGGCCAGAGCAATCTGACAATCTCCTTTTCCATCTGTTTTGTATTTGTTGTATTTCTGTCGCGCTGTTGGCTGGCTGTTCACGTTCAGTTCTCAAATTCACTCGCGTTCGCGTTGGTTCGCGACGTTTGCGTTGCGTAGCGTTTGAAAGATTTTCTATCTTTGTCGTCTCGTCAGTGAATTGAGTATGAGTAGATACTTTGTATTTGTATTTCTTTCTCTTCGCAATCGCAGTTTCCCTTTCCAATAGACAACAACAATTCGCCGCAATTTTCCTAATATCATTTTCACTCAACGCCAAGAACATTTTCTTGGGTAGTTCGAATTTTTCAATTGAGTTGTGGAGTGCTAGCGGAGACGGTTTCGGTGCGTTCGAATTATCAATCAAATAATAAAATAAAAATTGATTTTTATTCAGGAAAATAATACACTGCGGTGTATGGTGAAGTTATTCATTCCATTGTGAATTAATCGTTTGTCAATCGCAGTATACAGTCGGTTGTTCTTTTATAATCCTACCTAAAATAAATTTCGCATGAAGTCAGTTCCAACAATGTGAAGTGTTTTGCAAAGAGGATCTTCGCAGTTGTCTCTTCGTATCTCCAGTAGGAGTCATAATGGCTTCTTCACTTTACGGACCGGGCTAAAGCGAAAATTTCAAAACGAAATATCCAATCCACCAAGTGCATAAAAGTTTCGGTACGTTTTATTGTCAAAGAAAATTTCCCAAATTAATTTTGAATCGCGAAAGTGCTAAACATATTTTCAATTTAAAGTGAAACAAATTCCAATGAAGCAAAGCCTTTTTGCGACAATATAAAAGTGCTTTCTACTACATCAAGGTGTCTCTTCAATCAAGGAATCAAAGTAAAAAAAAATAAAAATAAAATTCAAAGCAAAAAAGTCACTTGCTCCTAGATTTCCATCTATTCTACCTGTCCCAAAGTACCTACCCATAGGGCCGACGAAGAAAGAAGTTCAAGAGAAAATCAGAAAAGAATAGATTTTCTTTTTATATTTTGGGAAAACACCAACAAAAGGATAACGACTCGAGATGAAACATTTATTTTGGATACCACTGCTTGCTCTGCTGTGCCTTTCGGGTAAGTAGTGTAATAAGTCCTTATTCTTGAATATAACAAAAAGCCAAGGAAAATCCACCACACAGCGGAAAGTATCAAACAACAAGAAAGTGACTATCAAAAGTAGTGGTAAACAATCGATACTAGCGCAGGCGGTGTGCTCTCTCCCAATGCTGGTCGTTTTTTTTTTCCTTCGTGTGGATTTACTACAACATCGTACCATTTTAGGCTGGCGAAAAGGTGGAAAGGCACAGGCAACTAGGCACCACCAAACGAAACAGTGAACCATGGTGCCAGCGGTTAGAGCACATCGGATGTGTAAACTTTTGGCTATGACATAATGAAAATTCTCGCACCGACAACCAGTGTGTGGTGGAATTTTCGCATTTTACCCCTTAGAATGTATATGAATGTGATCCAACGTTTTGCCTTTTGCCATTGCTATTCCCGTGTCGCCACCATCCCACCGAAAACCCCGCCCTCCATTTCATAGAACATTATAGCCTTCACCCCTTGGAGCTGCTGCCTTGCGGAGTTTTATTCTCTCCGTACTTCGTCCTTTCTCTCGTCATAGTGTTAGTGTGTGTATTTCTCATTTTTAATTTTGCCACTGTTGTAACCTTCCGCTGTCCTCCACCCAAAAATTGTTAGGCATTTGAGGGGACTTGCAGCAGTAGGGTAATGTAACGTAGTTGTAATGAAAATTTCAATTTTAGGCACGAGTGGTAGCTCTTGGGCTTACCATCATTCATTTGGTGGACAAAGTGCTATGCTACATGCGAGAAATTACACTTGCCCACTCCTCGCAGATTTGCGCCGTCAAATTAATCCCTGGTTTATTTTTACAACCCCACAGACCTTCACCATACGTATAATATGTAGGTACCTACTACCTATGCAGATGATGATATCGTGATTCGTGAGACTTTTTCTTTAACGTCAGAGTCAGAGCCAGAGAGCTCACTTGTCTGCACTGTTCTATACCACGAAAGCCGCCTTTTAGGTGGGTATATTCACCACACGTTGTCGAGTCCTTTTCATTTCTGTTGGTAGGTAATTGCCAAATAACTTCCATGGACATAGAAATACGAAAACAACGTAACTATGCGAATGTATGTATGTACAGGGATCTACCCCCCATTGAACGTCGCATTAGAATAGAATCTTCCAAAATGTGATTAAATTGGTTTAATGCGTTGCCTACTTATGCCATTTGCTGGCTCTCGTAAGAGTGTTCCACTTTCCTATTTATATTTTGTTGTTTCTGCTCCGTGAAATTAACTGCCAAAAAGTGGCTGGCTGTTGGCGTCATCCTCATCCTCGTCGTAGTCGTAGTCGTTGTCGACGTCTATCGACAATGGGGGAAGAAATGGGAAAAATCAATCGATAGCACAGAATCATTCCGCTTTCTGTGTGTGCTTATGGATTGCGTGTCCTTTGTCGTTGGGCTGGCGCTGTATGTATTCATTTTTGGTAACGATCTCAATTCTAGTTTTGGGAATGATGCGCCATAGAGTGGGTGGAATAGAAAAAAAATTATTTCTCATACCCAGTTGTACAAAAAAAAATAATCTTTGAGCAAAATTGTGTTCCAAGAATGTGTAAGGACATGCCTTGCCTATATTACATTATTTTTTATGTCTACCACACTTGGGACTTGCCTTCCGGTTGATATTAAATAATTCGGAAGCGAATTAAGAAATAAATAATATTAGGTATTCGAAGGTAATTTTTGAGATGGCATGCAGAACTGCTGGCTACAATTATTACACAGTAGATATAAACAGCCAAACGGTGACTGGTCAGGATATATGTTAATGTACATAGTTTAACTAGTTTATTTCAATAAAATGGCTCCTAAAATGTGGTAACAATAATTTTCAGAGTTTGGCTCATCCCAACTTTTCGATCTATCGAAATTATAACAATTATTTGGCATGATACCTACGACTTGTGTTAAGAACAAGTTCAAATTTCAACCCCGATCGATGAGCTCAATGAGTTGTGTCTAGCGCCTTCTGCCTATTGTTCGTTATTTAATATTTGTATACCTACATAATAAGTATGTATGGGATTGGGATAATCCATTTCGTGATCCGGAAAATGTAGCTCTGTATTTTTGACAGCTGTCAAATTTTAATGTAATTGAATGGCCGCGTTCCATTGACCGCTAGATGACTAGCGGCATGCCAAACTCCATATAAAAACAAACTGCCATTTCACCATTTGCGCTAGATAGAGCTCTAGCACATTTTGTGATCAATCTAGCTCAAAATGAACTGCTAGATTGAAAAAAATAACGAACTGTCAAAATAAAAGTGAAATGGCAGAAGTCAAATATTCAATATTCAATTTGGTGTAAAATAGAAATTCAAACTTCTATGTAATATTAATAATACATTGTTTTTGTTTATTTAAATTATAGTGTATTAATAAATATGCGGCATGATGGCACAAAATACATTATTGGCTTTTATGAAGATGAAATAATACGAATTCAAATTGGTTCTAATGTCACTTTGCCGCTGCCGCTAGATCTTTAGCGCCAGCGTTCCTTCATCAGGGATATTATGTGCTAGACGACTACCGGTCAATGGAAAGCGGCCAATGTTATTATTTCAGTTTCAGTGCAACGTTTGCCATTTTATAATAGGTTTCCTATAGTTTCCTAGTTAAAAATGTAAAAGACTATCGAAATAGCAGTGGAGGGGATAAATTCTGTCATATAGAGAGAAACTTATTAAAAAGTTAGGGAATGACAGATGAATTTTCCTTTTCCATAAATTATAGTGTCTCTAAAATTGTTGTTTATCTATTATTGTGTTGCGGTGGGCTATAAAGCTACTCACCACTATCGTGGAATCCGCCGGGGGAATTATTCACAGAAAAGAATATTTTGGTATCGTCAAAATCGCAAAGTGAACAGTTTCCCGTTCGGGAAAAATTCGATTTGATCGTTTTTAACGATACAGTGAAACTCATTCACATTACCAACACGAGGAACTGTGTTCACTTTGCGATTTTGACGATACCAAAATATTCTTTTCCGTGAATAATTCCCAACGGCGGATTCCACGATAGGGGTGACTATTACACATGTCAAGAACCGTGTCAATTTTTGAAATGCTTATGTCAAAATGACATCAGATTTTGTCTACACACGTAAGAACAAAATCTGACATAATTTTGACGTTAGCATGATAAAAAGTTGCGGTATTAAAAACGTTTTTTAAATGCATGATAGACGCAAAGAATTTACTAATTTATTAACGATATTAGCTGCTTCATTCAGCGACGAAAGTGATTCGGAATTAATCGAACTTATTTCTGATGACATCAAAACACAAATGCCTACAATAATTATTGCACGCATATGACAAATAGAACAAGAAATTTCAAATCATATGTCAATTGTCAAGTGACTGACAGACAGGATAGCTAAACTATTTAGATTCTCATGTCGTTTTCCATGGGGTAAAAAGAAGCGTCCGGAATCAAGAAAATCACTTCTGAAACCCTTTCATTGGCGCAAAAAATACTCTTCTGTTGATTCTGAGAAGAGAATTTCGCTCCTCGATTTCAAGTCAGATCAGAATCCACTCAAGAAACACACAATCACAACACAAGTGCCACAAAAAGGACCCTTGCTCTCTCGAAGCCGCTTTTTTTTACGAATTTTTTTTAGTTAAGGAACGACATTGAGTGAAAATTCGTAAAATTGAGAAGTAAAGGAATAGACCTGCTATGGATCGTTTAACTATCGAATCCACTTGTCAATTAAATGGCTAATTTTCAAGTCAAATAATGTCACAGTTGTTTATACAAAAAATTGTGATTTTATAATAATCATCATCCTTCTAGGCGCACAATTTCACAATATCGATCCTGTCAGTGCATCCCTAATTTATTAAATTTATTGGCGGTACCAGACTGCGTTGTCGTATGACACATTATGACACATTTGTCAAACAAAATCTGCAACTATGAGGATTGTTTCTAGCTCGGTAGACATGTGAATAAGCAAAATTGCCGTACCTGAGAAAAAACCATTGCATCCCCAAAAAGTTAGTTGTGTCCGTTGCGGGCTGATGGTGGGGTCATTAGTTGCTATTTTTCCGAAAGTGAAAGGCGTCAATTCATGAGATCTATGACCATTAGACGTATGCTTGCCAATTTTTTTTGGCCAGAAATTGTACACTTCGATCTGAGGGATATGTGGTTCCAACAAAACTGCGCTCCACACAAAACGAGCAATTTTGCCCTTACTTCTTGACAAGTTCCCAGGCCTCAATTTCAAGGCGAAGTCAACTGGACGCTGGCCGCCGGTCGGCCGAGAGCATGCGATTTGACGTGTCGTTTGAATTTTGTATGGGGCTTATCTTAAACTCTTTAGCAGTTGACTACCAAAATTTGTCAAATCATGGCCGAGATAAAAATCGAAATATGTAGTGCGAAAAGGTAGTCGAAAATTACTTCAAATGGATCGACCCGTGCACATGGTGGACAATTAAATATGTTGTATATCACATTTAATTGCAAAGTTGCATAAAAACAGCTGCCAGTTTGAAAAATACGAGTACATAGAATCGCAATAGATAACTAATCATTTTAAGTGGGCGGTACCATTCAATTGAAAACCTGTTGTACCACAGTTGCCTTTCATGAATGCAGTCATCCACGCCACTTGCTGATGGCATTTCTTCTATGCTCAGAGCACAATAAAAACAATAAACTGACACTTATCTATTTAGATTTTAGCGATATTCGCGCGAATTGCAAATTAACAGATTCTGTTCAAATAATGATTGGCAAATTGCAATATTTATCCTTCAAGTCGTTGTCAGGATCAGAATCGCAGCTTTAGAAGAACCTTTCACCATTCGGTCCGTGATCCGATCGCCATTCGTGTACTGTATATCTATCTGTATTGTATAACTGATAATCGTCGCGGTATTTCTCATTAATTGGTAATGACCGTTATGAGAAATTTAAGACAGCGCCAGCGTGAAGATACGTCCAGCGAAATAGCTTTGTTTGTTTTTCGTTTGCGAGCAAAGGTTCTTTCCTCTTCTACTACTTCTACTTAATAATTTAATTCAAAGCAATATGTATAATATAAGACTTCCTTAGTAGGTATATTCATTGTGTATCCAAATCCAAAACTAAAAATTCAAATACAAGTAGGTATATCTACAATAAAATACAATTACGCCATTCTATAACTATGTATACCTAGATATTTCTGCAAAAAATCCCTACTCGTAGTGCATTAGGCTTTATTCTATTTCAGGAGTGGGCGAACTGAATACCGCTTTTAAGTGCTTATCACAAGAACTCTTCTCTATAAAGAAAGTTGTTGTTTTCAGATTCAAATAGGGATTTTCAGAACGATTCAAAATGTTTCTTTTATGCTCGTTAAGTTGTTAGAGATGGATAGTCTGATATTCAAAGAGAATGGATACTTTCAACACTTATTTCAACCACAAAAATGAAATATAAATGAATATGTACATAACTATGTATACGATATAGCGCGAAAAAAATCAATTATTTTGAG
Source organism: Cheilosia scutellata (assembly GCA_955612985.1). NCBI lineage: Eukaryota > Metazoa > Arthropoda > Insecta > Diptera > Syrphidae > Cheilosia > Cheilosia scutellata. The sequence goes on from OY015313.1 coordinate 62,907,924, forward strand.
TTGTTGTTGGACCGCATCACGTGCAAGTCGAATCCATGTTTGATTTAAAAAAAAAAATGAATTCGTGAATCCATGACAGTTGCTTTGTTAGTATGAGTGAAATGCACCACACTTTTGCCTCTTGTTAATTTAGTTAACTTCCCCTCCTTCGAACTGTCACAGCTTGTCAACGCTGTTGTTAAAATAGTTAACTACTGCCGAATTTGGAATGCACTCCCGATCTTAGTTGGGGTTTTAGGGGTACCCTATAGTTCAGCACTGAGCTTACCCCAGGTATTAATCAGGGCAAGAGTTCAGTGCTGGATTTTGCTGTCAGTTGTATAGCTGTCATTTGGGTGAATTCTTATTTTTGTGAACTATTGATTTGTGTTGCACACTTAAATGTAACCAGAGATGTATTTTCCAAAATTAAAATCAGTTTATTGTTATTGCCAAGTGATTAATCTCTTTATTGTTACATTTTTAAAGTGACAGGTCTCAGGGTTACATTTTCATGTTCGACATGAAGATAAACTTTTGCGATTTCGGTGAGTTTTTTGCATACACATATATTTTCTCAGTGCGCACTAGGACTTACGATGAAAAAAACCAATACGAGCTTGCTTAAACTAAAAATGGTTGGTCTACCAAGCTGTGTCTAACTTGTTTTTTTCTTTTTTGAAATAAAAAAATCTATTTTTTTTATAGTGATAAATGTAAAGTTTAATTCAGTGTAAGTAAAATAAGTGAGCTTCCCCCCCCCCCCCCCCCCCTCCTGTGGTATCACAATGGACCAAATTATGGTCTAAGTGTGTCCCCTTTGGACAGCCACCTTACCTAACCTAAAATAAGTACATACTTGATATTTTAGTTTTAAGGTCTTCTAGAGTTCTGGTCGGATCTTTTCTGAGTTTTTGTTTTCTTTTTCGCCAAATTGTTTCAATACCAGGGCTGTTGGAAGACCACTCCAATAAAGGAATAGCTTAAGCAGATAACTAAGACATCGTGGACTTAGCCGTATGACGCGAAGACCCATCTTGCTGAAAGATGTAATTTACTTCAGTTGAGTGAAGATGCGGTAGGAATGGCAGAAGTGGCTTGCTTGGAGGATATTTTGGTATTTTGCAGCATTGACTGAACCATAAACAATAAATAAATTCCCAACACCACGTCCTGACATGCATCCTCATACCATGAGAGATGCTGGGAACCAGCGTTGTTCCGGAGAAATTTTGGAGTTGAGCCATTTTCCGAGCCATTTCACAAAAGTTTGAGCCACTTTAGTTGAAATGGTGGACTGGAAGGTGTGTGCTTAATATTTTCTTATTTTTTAGTTTCTGTGTTTGGAGGTTCGCTGGAAGGTAAAATCATCGAAAGACATTGCAGAGCTATTACGCGAGGGTTGCTTCTACAACAGACAGGGACTTTAAACCGATGTAAAAAAAACTCCCGGGGACCGCTCCAGTCGTCTTATTTTTTTTTTGCTTGAATTTAAAAAAAAATATTTTAATGTTTGCTTGGATAATCTCGGTTATTTTTAAACAAACGTTGTAAATACTTTATCCAATTTCTTCTGCATGTATCCATAGAAAAATAATTTGCCTATTTGATTCTAAAGTTAGTACAGCTTTTGTTTGTTGACGATTTTCTTTAGTCATTTTTTTAGCATACGGTAATCACGAGGTTTTGCTATAGCAGTATGTACTTCCGGTTTTTGTTTCCAATTTGAATAATGCAGCAATGTTAATCAATGTTAATCAAATTGGTGAATGCGAAACATTCCCGGGGGGAAATATTATTGGCGATAGGGGTGATTATATTTTACACTGATGTAAAATATTTATTTTATAACTTGATAAACCCGTTTCGAATGCCCTTATGATTGAATTTTGAAGATCTAGCGAAATGGCAACGCCACGTGCAATAGTTGACAGACAACTGTAGCCAACTTAAATGATTAAGCTTTTAATGCTTAACAATAACGCATTCTGTTCATGTTTTTCTTAGAAATGAGCGCCCTAAAAACGTCACTAAACTAACTATTTTGTATATAAAAAGGAGTAGACCAACTATGCTTGTATATAACGTATATTTTTATAGTTATGTATTTAATTTCTTATTTGTTTTTTTTTTTTTAATGCTAAAAAGAAAAAAAAATAATTTATTTATAATTGTTGTGTTTAAAAAAAAAACAATTGCTTTAGTCCCAGTTTCACAGTAGACGCTTAAACTACGCTTTTATTTTAAACTTCAGTTCAACAATTAATTCGGTTCCACAGTTTCGTTTAAACCTTGAAAAGAATTCATTCTGTAGTTTAAGTTAAACGTCAGTAATCTGGGACTTTAGTTTATAGTTTAAACTTCTACTGTGGAACTAGGGTTTAAAGTACCTACATATTTAGCTTTATAATTAAAAAGATTTTTTTTCGTTGTTCAAATCTTAATAGGCCAACTATTTTGAGTTTGTCGTATAGGTACCACCTATGTTGGTGCTGTGGCAAACAAGAAAATCACAAAATCTTAACTTGAAAGGTGGCGCTGTGTTCGAGTTATTAATTAAACTAACATACATATATGGATTTTATATTTACGGTATAAAAAATATACGGATACGGTGTGATCGCGGAGTAATTTCGAAGCGAATGATTTTTTATTTATTTAATATTCACCATCAAATTGGCTCTTTACTGCCAATGCCTAATTGGCATCAGATCCACAATTCCTTAAAATTTATTTTATAAGCGATTAAAAAGAACAAGAAAAGAATATCTATAAATATTCTTTACTGTATACAGTGAGCATCAAATCAAAAGTGAGTGAAGTTCTCTCTTTTAAGTGTTCTTTAGGATCTTGAAATGGGTCTAAAAAGCCAACAATCTGTTAAAAATTGTATAACAAAATAACAATAACAATAACAAAACATATTTCATTTCGAAAGCATAAAATACTTTATTGGGAATGCGGCGAAGCTCCCAGCGATTGGCAGATTGGGGTGATTGTGCCCCTTTTCAAGAAAGGGGATAAAAGGGATTGCTCTAATTACAGGGGTATATCACTTTTAAGTCTCCCCGGAAAAGTCTTTGCCAAGGTGCTGGAAACGCGTTGCAGAGCTGTGGTCGAGGCACGATTAGGAGATGAGCAGTGCGGTTTTCGTCCCGGCAGAAGCACAACCGACCAGTTATTCACTCTCAGAATGGTGCTTGAGAAGGCTTGGGAGTATGCTACACCTGTTTACGCATGCTTCGTAGATTTGGAGAAAGCATACGACCGAGTCCCTCGAGGTAAACTCTGGAGTGTATTGCAGGAGTATGGAATTGACGGTTCTCTCTTGAGAGCCATTCAATCTCTTTACACAAACTGTAAAAGCTGTGTTCGGATAAACGGCGTTAAATCAATACCTTTCACCGTGGGCGTTGGACTTCGCCAGGGGTGCGTCTTGTCTCCTCTCCTTTTCATTACTTATATGGACTGGATGTTACAGCGCAGTCTTGGCGAAGAATGTTTCGAATTGGGAGATCTGAGGATAAGTCATTTGCTCTTCGCTGATGACTTGGTCATCCTTGGGTCCTCTCAGACTGAACTTCAGCGCGCACTCGATCGGTTTGTAGCCGTTTGTGTTGAAGCTGAGATGAAGGTTAACGTGAACAAATCTGAAGTGATGGTCGTCTCCAGAACGCCTGTTCAATGCACTCTGCATGTTAGTGGAGTCCCATTGAAACAGGTGGAGAAGTTTAAGTATCTCGGGGTCTTATTCACGAGTGATGGAAGGAGCAGTGCCGAGTTTTCCTGTAGGATTGGTCAGGCTGGGTCAATTTTGAGACAGCTTGGTCATTCTGTTATTAGGAGGACTGAACTTGGTGTCAAAGCTAAGTTGTCAGTCTTTAATTCGGTGTTTGTTCCAACTCTTACCTATGGTCATGAGGTTTGGGTAATGACCGAAAGAATAAGATCGCGAATACAAGCTGCCGAAATGAGATTTCTCCGTTGTATTGCTGGTGTGACTCGTAGAGATCGCATTAGAAATACCAGAATACGTGAGGAACTCAATGTCGAGCAGCTACTTCTCCGGACGGAGCGGTCCATGCTTCGGTGGTTTGGTCATGTTAAACGCATGTCCCCGACCAGGATTCCACGACGTGCTATGGAATCCGTACCATCAGGCAGGCGTCCTCTAGGTAGACCTAGGATGAGATGGTTAGATCAAGTCCATAATCTCTCCTCTATCCGTATGGGGATTGCCCTTGATGATTTGGAGTCGATGGCGGAGGATCGAGAGCTATGGAGGGTCCACTTGAGCAACCTACACCCGCGACCCACTTAATGGACAAGCGGACCATTTGAAAATGAATGAAAAAAATGAAAATACTTTATAGAAATAAAAAAAAATGTTTTCCAACTCAAACTTTTGACACTCACTGTATATAATACAATCAAACTAACATCCAATTAAAATTTTCTCAATCTCACCCAAGATATTAAATGTAATTAAGAAGTCAAACTCACCGCGCCACCTATCGCAAAGGGCAGAACAACGTTTTCTGAGCTATATAAATAAATCGATTCATTTTGCATTTCATTTAGTACAGTAGAGCTAAAAAAGAATGCAATAGTTGGAAATGAAATCTTTAATAATCATTCAATGAATACAATTTTATGATTTTTTTTCAGCGGGAAATCACACTTTTTTGACAATTTATTTTAACAGAATTTCGCTCCATGGGCATTCGTATATTTACCACGGATCTCAACCACTTGATTGCTGGATACATCACAAAAATTATTACACTGTATTATTTTTAATGCACATTAAATTAAATATATATAGGAGCTTAGGCCTAGCCCTTGTGCTGTCAACGAACCCGAATAATGTTGGATATACCGTTATATCTTTCACCTCTGTCACCTCTTGATATCTTGAATATAATTTACCTGTCGAGCATTGTTCCAAAAATAAGTATTCACCTAGGGACCTGCCTCTTGTATATTCTCAGCGAATTCACAACCATCAATGAGTTTAAATTCTCTGAGAAATAAGTCTCAGGTCATCACAGTGGATCTGTGTGTCTTGCGTCTGCAACAAGCTGACAACGAGACATGTTCCAGTAACTTTAACCACTTTCCTATTTTTTAAGTAAAAACAAAAGCAACCAGACCCCTGAATATCATTTTCCTATATGTCTTGAAGTGCCTAAGCGGAATATCAACGGGACACCTTCTAGCTTCTACAAATAATTTGTTCAGAACATGTACATAATTTAAAATTTCTCAATTGGCTACCTCCGGCAGTCATCATAGTTACCAACCAGGAACCTTCTTTTTTGTTGGTCAAACTAATGTCACGTAAATTTACCCTCATCGTTAAAAATAAAAATTTTATGTGTTTCTAAGGTAAGTCGATGAGAAAAGTTATTTAATAACTTTTTGTATATGATTAGCCGGAAACTCTGAAACAACTTGCAGGTCTGTCAACACATCGAATTGAAAAACCTCTTTCATTTGACGTTTAGAAAGCCATACCGACAGGTCTGATTAATATGCTGTATTAATTTGAGAAGTACCCATTTAGTCATTCGGCTATGCTACTAACAATTTAAAATTAAGGGACAGGGTTAGGCAACGTAGGTAGGTAACTCCGTTCACTCATTTATTAAAAATGCATGATAACCTAAAAAGTTTCTCTAGTCGAACCTTTTGTAATTAGTTATAGAGAAACTTTATAAACAACACTACGATGGGTACTTACCTTCATTCTTACTCATGGTTGGGTAACGTTGTGAGTGACCATAACTTTGTTGAGAAAGCAAATTCTTTCACAATCTAAAATTTCATAGTCTTTTATCAGCTCTGCTCATTTTTATTCAGCACAGGGGAAACAACAAATTAGTGATTTATCTGAATCAAAAAAAAACATTTCTACAATTATCTTAAACCCATAACCTACCGCATTATTGTATATTGCAGTCCATATACAGTCGATGAAATATACTTATTCATTCATATTGCATAAATGCACACAAGGTCAGGGGACCATCAGCCAAATGACAATATAATCAACAGAGAAACTATACGTTACCGACGCGACACGTTGTATCTTCTGCATGCTTAATCAAAATACATACATCCAAAGCTCGTAATTAACTTATAGGATATGCAACAAATACGGTGAGTTTTAGCTATCGTTATATCCAAAGTATTAACCATTGTTAATTGATAATACTTTTACTGAAAGTGAAAAAAAAAAAAATAATGCAACCACAAAGATTTGGATCAAGTACAATTTAATTGTGAATGCGCCTCAACATTTCTAGTTGTTTTTAATCACAGAATCGGGGGCCCTTTGGTTCTTAAGCTGGTTCTTCATTAGTTTCATTATTTCTTTTCTTGGCCAAGCGCTCTCTTTGCAACTGCTGAAAATGTCCATATATCTTTTATAAAATAAACCAATCATTGTCATAGTTACATTATGGCCAATTCACAATACAGCGAGAGAGCGAGACGAGAGCGAGATCGAGTCTAGCGCGAGTTGTAAAATAATTTCATATCAAAGGAAATGCATGCAGCAATGCACAATGGCGCGAGACTCGCCCGAGACACCGATGACATTTACTCTTTGAGTGGAAAGCGACGCCATTTTCATAGAAATGTAGGGGGTACGAAAGTAACATTTTTCGCATTTCCTTCCATAATTTGCAAACCGATGTACATACCAAACTGAAACAACATGCATGTTAATGAGTGGACATTTGACTACCGTAAAATTATAACTTGGTTACTGCCTAATGTCCTAGATCGGGTGTATGCTGTTAAAACAAAGGGAAAGTAGAATGTTACAACCGACCTTCCCGGTGTACCGATTGTAACAGGATGAAAGGACGGTTGTGACACCATACAATAGAAAAGAGAAAACTAGAATATTGGTTAAAATTCATTTTTATTTCAAAAAACCAATTAAAATATTTGTAGAAACAAAAATGTATGTTGACAAATGACAAGGCACATATCCCAATAAAATACAGCTAATACTTAAACGACGATAGTTCAATACTTGGGATATTATAAATCAGTCACAACGAACAAAATTATTCAAAGTAGGTAAAGACTAATTAATTAAAAAAATCGTATAAAATTCAATAAAATAAACTATGAATATAGTCAAAAACTATTAGTTTAACTCGCAGTTGCGGCATTGAAACATGTTACAATCGTCCACTGAAAAAATGTTACAACCCGTCCACCACCAATTTTTTTACATTGAAAAAAAAAAAAAAAAAAAAAAAAAAAAAAAAATAAAAAATAAATAAATAAATAAAAAATTAGTTATCGCATCGAAAAAAGATTAACTCTATACGATAAAAGATAGTATGTACTACGATAATATCGCTTCAATAAAGTTAAGACTTTCTTACTTTACGAAATATGACAAAAAAACATTTACAAAAAAAATACACTTTCACATTTTCAACTCTATTTGACACCATTTTTGAAATTTTGGGGTGCATTCAGGTCTTAATTGCAAGGAATTCTGCATTTAAAAATGAACGCATACGGCTCTATTCTTTCTTAAAACGTCAGTGTTACAACCGACCCGCCGTTACTTTCGTACCCACTCTCCCCTACTTAAGGTTGCCACTTGTATTTTCTCAAGCAAACAGGGCGGCACTTTTAATGTTTTTTTTGTTATTATTTTGATACGGTTTGATTATTGTGAGAAATTTTTAAATAAGTCAGCGATAATGTTAGAACTTATTTTCCCATAATAATGAATGACCGTGAAAAGGGGAATTTCGTATTTCTTTAAACAAACACTGCCCCGAAAATATATACGTTTTGAGTGTGTTTCTTTTTGATTTCTTGGTTATTGAGGGTCATTTTCTTGAGCAAATTTTATTAGGATGTAAGACTGTAAGCTTTTCATAGGAATTCATTGGAACCTGTTCTGGAATTGACTAAGAAGTTCATCAGAAAAAGTTGTACGTACGAAAAAATTAATAAATTAATTTTCTAGAAAATGTAGACTAGAGTAAACAACACGTTTTTGATTCGAAAAAAAAATCTTTTTTTATTTGAACACACACCAAGCGAAACAAAATGTAGCAAAACAAAACGTTTTGTTTTCTTGTTTCGTTTGATGTGGAATTTAGGACTTGCTTTTAGTGTTGGTCGGACTCAGACAATGAAGTTGTGCAAATCTTATTTACATTTTAAAAACAACGACATTGTTTCACAAAAACAACAGGTTAACTATCGGCAACGAAACATGTTTTTCTGTTTTGCTTTGGTTTTTATGTTTTGTTTTCTTTGGTGTGTGTTGCGCTCTAAGAAATTAGGCAATTATCGTCAACGACGCTGGTTCGAAACAGTTTTGTTGCATTCGGTGTGTGTTATGCTTTTATACAATGGCATGTATTTTCGACAACCACCACCGAAACACTTAAAAACAAAAACATGTTTTCTTTCATTTGCTTTGGTGTGTGTTGCCTCATAAGAAACAATGTTCTCTTGTTTCACGAAACAAAAAAACACGTTTTGATTTATCCGGTGAGTTTTCAACCTTAGACAACAATTGCTTAATTTTTTTAACTAACTTTATAATTCATAAGCAACATTTTGAGACCAAGATTGAGTTCAGTCAATAAGTTTAAGTGCTCAAAAAAAGCAACAGCATTTTTTTCGGTTGCATTTTACTGATAGTTATATAAGCGACGGCGACGCTTAAGAACTGCGAATTGGTTGTTTTTAGAATATTCAAACTGCATGCAATAGTGCTAAAAAAACAATAAAAGTGCAGCTCTGTTTTGTAAAAAAAAAATCGAAGTGGCAATATGGTTTTGTAGTTTCAGTGGTCCCTCTATTCGTTGTCAGAAAAACTCGCCGACGTACCACGTTTCATTGTGAATTGCCGGACGAGGTTAAAGCGAGAACGAGGCGAGAGCGATTGTGAACGGGGCATTAGCCATTAATTGTAACGCGAGCTCCGATCTCATCCGAAAATGTATCTATCCTGAGAAAGTTTCTTAATTCATCGTTGAGATCGTGGTAAAGGCTATGATCTAGTGTGGCTTTTCGAACACTGGCCGGGATAAGGGCAAGTACATAAGAAGTGCATTATTATCTTCCTCATCTCTGCAACTCCTGCAGCAATATCCAACAGGGATATGCAGGGGATATCCAACCTTTGTGCATGCCTGCCGATTGACGTTTATTATTATGGCAATGTTACATCACTTGTGTCTTAAATGTCCGGTGGAGTTCTGATGGTCTAGATTAGGCCATCGTTTTTGTAGAGATGTTGCACCTAAATGTTTTCTTTGTATCGGAATGGGTAAGATATTTTGAAAACGACGTAATGACCTTGAACCCAACAAAGGGTGATGTAAAACTAGTTGATAGTCTCGTTAAGAGATGTGCGACAATCGATTTTATGAGAGAGCTATCAGCTGTTAAGCGGATTATCTAATGGCGTTGACTTTGGCGTGAAATACTGTGGAAAAATTCCAGGGCCCGATGATGAAGGGACGGATGTCCAGGTCTTCCGAATAAATACAACAGTACCGACCCCATGTTGTTTTTTGGACCCATCTGTGGACCCATATTGACAGTGGTTCGTTGCGTCTATACTTTTGTTTTTTTTTTTGTTTTTTTTTTTTTTTTGTGCAGAACTAACATACATCTGCAGGCATCTTGGGGCGCTGATGAAGCGTTACAGGTTCGCCTTTCCCGGGAAAAGTATTTAAAAAAAAATATTCTCATCTGTCCCGTATAGAGAGTTTAAAACGCATATTGAAGTTGATAGTCAGCCAATCTATGATATTAGAAAGATATTGTTGCATCATGAGTCTGTCTCTGTTAGCTTGGCCAATACTTTGCTCTCTCTCTCTCAGTCACAGCGCTGAGTTGAGCTAATTATTTGACTATGTTGTCGATCAGGAGAATGTGAAACATGGCTTGAAATGCCGCTGGTGGAGAACTGTTCATCAGTGGTGCCAAGACACGCTGCACGTTGAGCTTTTTCCATGCCTTTTAAGCTCGAATTCCTTTCGAGGTCGGTCTCTTAAACCATCTCTATATATAAGTAAAACAAAGTGGCAAAAAGTGTATGTTTCCTCTGCCGCACGTAATTTTCAACCAATTTAGTTGATTTTTTTTTTTTTAAATACGGTAATCAATAAATTAATATTGATTCAGCTATAGCTATTCCATATAAGAGGATCGGGCTTACTAGCAATACTATGTATCGTATTCATAGTCATACTACGCTTTCTTACAGGTGTACATCAGGTCAGCCATTGCTTTTTTGACGCAAGCAATAACGTTCTCTTTCCATTGCAGCTTCCGGTTCAATATTATTCCCATAAGTAGCTGGCGCTATTTGCGAGACTTAAAAGAGATCTGCTTGCATTTTTGTATTCCCTTGTTCAAAGGACAAGGCCAGTCTTGGTCGGGATAACACTGAAACAATAACTGTTTGCCTATAATTAATTTGTTTAATGCAAAATGCAGACCTTAAGCAAGAGTCTTGTGGTATTTACCTGAAACAGAAATGGCGACGTCTTCACATATATATGATTCCTGAAGAGGGGGGGACTCACCGAAAAGTTGCTCGTTGTGTTTGTCTTTTGATGAAGCTACCCTCAAATGAAGCATTATTAATTTCTCTGGTTTTTAGTAGGTATCTGCTCCACAATGCAGCAGACGGTTTGTTAATCCCGCGTAGGACATTGATACTCGAATTGGTTTCAAAGTTGTTGAATGCTTCTTCTATATCAGGGAAGGTCACTTGGGTGAATTCCTTAATATAGAGGCTTATATCGATGGGGGTAGGTTAGGTTAGGTTAAAAAGGGTTATGAGAGAGATGTCTCATACGGCACTAGGCACCATAAGGGCCCATCGCGATCCCTAGGGGGAACCAATTGCAGTGACCTACAGTGGAAAAACACCTAAACACTTGCCCTTGAGAAAGCCCCAATATCCCTGCAAAAACCAAGCAGCCCTTATAGTTGGTAGGGTAGAGCGGGGCTAGTTGGGCCACTTTTCGTTTGAAGTCCTGTTATAACCAGATTATCCATACTATACCTTCAAGAGTGGTATCAAAAGATAGAATGGAGTTCGTACTTCTTAATGATTTTGAAAAGATCTGAAAATATTCATCCACAAGGGAATAACATTGTCCTAAATGCACTAAGTCCAAGTGGCCCAACTTACCCCACCAACGGGGCAAGTTGGGCCAGTGAGTGGGGTAAGTTGGACCACGGCTTGAAAAGTGGAAGAATGAGCTTCATAAAGGGCAAAAAATCCCGAATTTATAATAGTATCTTATTCAAAATATAACAAATAAATAGAATTCAAAACAAAAAAATTCTTCATGACGTAAAACAGGTGGACACTGGTATAAGCCCACTTTCGACAAGTATGGCACTGTATCCCTCAACGGGCAGCTTTCTCAGTTTTTCGCTTGCACGTACGCATTCTAGAACAAATAATAACGGTCATACAGATAACACATGTATTTATTTATTTAACGGAGCAAGTTTTTCCCTAGGCCCAACATGCCCCACACCTAGTTTGATGAACATATTGGGTCACAAAACCAAAAATACTCAAAACTATCCAATTTCGTACAGTGAATACTAAAATATATTAACGTATCTCATAACAAAACCTTACCTTAATGTATATCTTGCACCTTATCACCATTAAAATAATAAAAGAAAGACCGGCATTTTTTTTAGTTTTTCATGCTAAAACTGAAAATTTGATGTGCTTCGCCTCCTGCTGATATGATGCAGCTGAGACCGGTTCTGCACGTGTTGGGTATTGTGCAAGCATCATTTGTGTATGATCCTGTTCGTTTAGAACTTACTGGTTCTGAGTAATTCGCGTGGTCCAACTTGCCCCGTGGCCCAACTAGCCCCGCCCTACCCTACTGTCTATCTCCTCTAGATGTTGGAAGAAGTTTCCTTCTACTGCGACATAATGCCTCACATTCACATAGTATATGCGTTATGTCCTCTACGGCTTGCAGGTCATCGCAGAATCTACAATTGTCCGAGTCTGCCAGCCCGAGCCTTTTGGCATGTTTTCTAAGAAGACAGTCCCCTGATAGTATGCCGATCAATGTCCTGAGCTGTTCCCTGCCTAGTTTGAGGATTTCTCTAGATCTTTTACGGTCGTATTGCGTCCAAAGTGCCTTAGATACTGCGTGACCGATGAGGCCCTCCCACCTCCGGTCGGCTTCCTTAGTTAATCGATGGGGGTATATGGTTGAATAAAGAGCTGTCTCAAGAGATTTGCATTTTTGATTGGCATGTTGTGACTTGGAAACCAAGGTACTATCCACCGAGCTTCTAATGAAGAAATCTATAATCTATCTCCATAGTTTTTGAGTGCGCAGTTTTATCTCCTTTAAGTGTAAAAAACAAATTTAGCTCCTTTCAGAATACAGATCAGGTTCCATCTTTAAAAACAACAACATTTTTTTAACAAATTCTACTTCTTACAGCAATACAACTCAATTAGTTAAATGTAAAAATTACATATAGAACGAAAACTATACTTAATAGCACAACTATTGACAGTAATGTTCAAACGATCTAGCAACGATTTCAAGCAGGTGTGACATGTGTGTTTGGGGTATCTATTCAATTGTTTTACAAGCCAGATATCCAAATTAAGCCAAGTCAACCTACTTATTGGAATACGAAGTCAATATGAAGTCAACGCACTATAACCGGTTTCATTGAGGCACATCCACTGACGGTTGATCAAAGTAGAGTTTCGATGACATTGATCTTGTGTGTGCATAAAGATTTACTTTTGAAATTATCGAAAAACTTGTGTCGATCGTTCGTTTCTTTCGAGATACGCGCCTTTGTGCTTGTGCATTCCGCATTCCGATGCAAGACTATGTTCATGTATATCTTCTTCTGATTGAACAGTGAAACATATTTTTTATCTTATCTAAGGAGATTTGTAACTATAGGTATGTCTCAGATAACAGTCGTGTACTTATAACTGAGATGAACCGCCGGTTAGTTCATCTACCTTTACCGAAGATTGGGCACCTTGTCGGGGTGGGGCGGCTTAAGTAGGGGAACACGAAGCTAGACGAGAGAAGTGGCCAAAACTCCTCTGGTAGAGCGGAATGTAACCTGAAAACTAAGATCCAATCCTGGGCTGGACTACGGTGTCATCCGTACCGTGCCATGGTCAACCTGGCTGGGGGCCCAAAAATAGCTCAGTCGCTAACGGTGGGTCCAGATACCAGGCGCCCTCTGGTACTAAGTAGCCTTACACCCGTATAGGAGCTCTGCGGGTGCGGACCAACCTTTCTCGCTTTACTCGTGGGAACTATATGGACCAAGTAAACAAAAAAACAGAAAAACAAACAAACACAATTACGGAGTCAGATGAAGAAGCTCTACTCCGGTCGCCTGTAACACATACAGAGATGGAGACTGATGACACTATCTCATCTCCAGCACAGCCTACAACTAGCGCGCCCACATTGATGGAGACGCATGACGCTCAGGTTAGCAAAATACCAAGCGATGCGGTATTGAATAGGCAAAAAGAACTAGAAGAAAACCAGAAAACTGATAGATTCTTCTACTTTACCGGAGCCCAAAGAAGACGAATTGGAGCCCGGATCAGGGATGGCATGACACCGGAGGAAGCTAAAAGAACAATGCGCGAAGAAATCATGCTCGAAAGAGCACAGAATCAAGCTGCGGATAGCGACAAACCCTCCACCTCCAAAAGGTGTCGATCAGCCGACAATTCCCCGAGGGATCAGAATCCAAAAAAACACCGACCTCATCCAGGGCCACATAAACGCACAGATGAAGGCAAGACAAAGAAAGATCCCAAAAAACAAGGTGGACCGAGGCAGGTTGGGAAAGACACCTCTCGTACGAGTAAACCTCGCTCAGGATCCAATAGAGGACCAAGAGAGGAAAAAAGTAGGAGCAGGAATCCGAACGAACCTTCGACCAGCCATGCAACAGCAGGACCTACAACATCAGGGCCGTCCTATAAAGGCGCACTAACCCAATGCAAGGTCGCCATTATGCACGAAATGCATCCAGAAGAATCCCTCTCTGCGCAACAAATTCAGCAAGTGAAAAGATGCCTTCTGACTGAGGTGGACAAAGCCGACAACAACTGTCCCCTCAAATTTGTCGCATTCACACCAAGGGATGGATGGCTATCTATTACCTGTCATGACACAGAAACCAAAGAATGGCTCATGTCGACGGTAAAGAAGATAAAGCCATGGCCAGAAGCCAAACTCCGCATAATTCAGGGTAGTGAAATACCCAAATTATATACCTGTGTCACCTTCCTCCCAGAAGATGAGAAAATGCCCAAGGAAGTCTTCCTATCGCGGATTGCCAAACAAAACCCTGGCATTTCCACATCAGGCTGGCGCATCCTCAGGGTCTCTAAGGAAAGGAGTGGAGGAGAAACAATTACCTTTTCTATTGATGAAAAATCCAAGAAATACTTGCTTGACCATAAGTGCAAGCTATTTCTTAACTTCTTGCAGGTACAGATCCGCATCAAAGGACTATCGCAAGCAGAAAAACACACCGCCGCCCCGAAGAACACAGTTTCTCAACCTCGGACCAGCGCGCAACAAAGACTGCTTGATGCAAGAACAAATAAAAATCAATCTGGAGCACAAAAAGCCCAATTAGATTGCCAGCCGACAAGAAACAGTGGCACAGACAGCCCGATGGATGAGGACATAAGCTCTATTGCTGGAACATCAGAAGACACTATCTCTATGTCCAGACCTCTAGATGCCACCCCTAACCCGTCGCTGTCTCTAGATACTGGCAACCCTGCCAGTACTACCCAATAAAGAAAATAACTAAAATGGGATTAAGGTGCATCCAAGTTAATCTACATCATGCTAAGGCCGCCTCGGCAGTCCTTAGCCATAGATTTAACAAGGATCACCTAGATGTCGCCTTTATCCAGGAGCCGTATGTCCTAAAGGACCAGGTAAAGGGACTCTCAGGTGAGCTTTTATACGATTCCACTAACCCTGGAAGACCCAGAGCTTGTATACTTACTAATACTAATACTAAACTCTTTCCAATTCCAGAACATACCACCAAAGATCTGGTAGCTGCAAAAGCTGAGCTGCATACAAATGCAGGTAAGACAGAAGCTGTTATATGCTCAGCTTACCTGCCAAGTGACTCCAGCGATATGGACTTCTTGCCACTGAAGGGACTAGTGGACTACTGTGGTAGGAGGAACCTGCAACTCATAGTGGGCTGTGACGCTAACTCACACCACACGATCTGGGGCAGCTCAGACATCAACAAACGGGGTGAGTCTCTATTAGAATTTATAAACTTAAACAACTTAGAAATTCTCAATCAGGGAAACAGCCCTACTTTTATAAACAGTATTAGGACAGAGGTAATAGATCTCACCCTATGCACCACATTTATAAAAAATTTTATTAGTAACTGGCATGTCTCATCAGAAACTTCGATGTCAGATCATCGCCATATCCTTTTCAATCTTGAACTAGGTACTATCATCTCTGAAAAATATAGGCAACCCAAATCCACAGATTGGAACATATACTGTCAAGAACTCATGGATAATCTGGGCATATGCAACACAAATATCAGAGACATTGACAATATTGAGCTAACCTGCGAAAATCTCAATACAGCAATCACGACCGCATTCCACCAAGCATGCCCAGAAAAAGAAAAAACAGGCAATCGACTTACTCCTTGGTGGAACAAAAAACTAGCCAAACTTCGAACAGAGACAAGAAAGCTCTTTAACCGGGCTAAACGCAATGGTGAATGGGAAATATACAGAAATACACTCACCATGTACAACCAAGAAATTAGAAGGGCTAAGAGAGAATCGTGGAAAAACTTCTGTCATACAATCGATGACACCAGAAGTGGCGCACGAATTCATAAAATACTCTCTAAGCAGCACACTAATCCTATTGGTTCAATGAAAAAACCAGATGGCACATATGCCGAAAATGGGCTACAGACGCTTCAGCTCTTAGCCGAAACACATTTCCCAGGCTCTATAATTCCAGAATCACAAGAAAACCCTCCCCAGAGAAGAATAAATAGACCACTCAGAGAGGACTGGAATAGATCAAAGGAAATTTTTCATGAAGGCAAAATAGTGTGGGCAATCAACTCATTTCAGCCCTTCAAAGCCCCTGGAGAGGATGAAATATTTCCGGCTCTACTACAAAAGGGCATCCCGCAACTGCTACCTGTTTTAATTAACCTATTCAGAGCTAGCTACGCGTGGGGATATATACCAAAAAAGTGGAAGGAGGTAGTTGTCAAATATATACCCAAGGCAGGACGCAGACCGTCCGAACTACCTAAGTCATATAGACCAATCAGCCTCACTTCCTTTTTCCTCAAAACTATGGAAAAAATCCTGGATAGACATATCAGAGACGGGGCACTTCAAAGAAACCCCCTTCACAAATATCAATATGCCTACCAACCCGGGAAATCGACCACATACGCCTTACAAAACCTTACCTCAAGAATTGAAAAATCTCTCAGAGACAAAGAGATAGCGGTCGGTTGTTTCCTCGATATAGAAGGAGCATTTGACAATACAGAATTCTCACAAATATATAGAGGTATCCAAAACATGGGAGTTGACGACACTACGTGTAAATGGATAAAATGCATGCTAGAGGACAAAACAATAAAAACCTCATTAGGCAGCACAAAACTCAGTATGATAGCTACGAAAGGATGCCCCCAGGGAGGAGTACTCTCACCCCTACTATGGTCCATCGTAGTAAATGAACTACTGACGATTCTCAGTAATGACGGTTTCTATGTCCAAGGATACGCAGACGACATAGCTATCCTAATCAGAGGCAAATTCGAAGACACAATCTCGAATCGTCTCCAGAGGGCTCTAAACCTAGTTGCTGAATGGTGTACAAAAGTTGGTCTCAAAGTCAATCCCAAAAAAAGCACCATAGTCGCATTCACCAAGAGAAGAAAGCGAGAAAGACTGAGAAATGCTACACTCTTCGGCGAAATAATAGAGTTCTCAACTGAAGTCAAATATCTAGGAATTACACTAGATGAAAAACTCACATGGAACTCTCACCTTACCAAAACTATTGACAAAGCCAGGTTATCCTTATGGACCAGCAAAAGTCTACTCGGTAAAAACTGGGGACTTAACCCCAAAATGACACTGTGGATGTATACGGCAATAACAAGACCTATTATCACGTATGCAGCCGCCGTTTGGTGGTATAAAGCAACGCAGAGGTCAGCACAGGCTAAACTCAACAAAATACAGAGACTAGCATGTGTCTGTGCAACTGGAGCAATGAAAACTGCACCAACAGCTGCACTCGAGGTTATCCTAAACATCCCACCACTTCATCTAGAACTCATGAAAGAAGCAATGGTCAACGCCTATACGCTCATCACAGAAGATGAATCAAATTCCAACATAGTCCACACTGATATCCTACAAGAATTCAGACAAAATGAACTACTTGGAATACATTTGACAGACAAATGTCTACCACGCTTTAACTTCCGACACAACTTTAAGGTTACATTCCCAGACCGTCTAAACTGGGAACAGAACAGACCAACATTTGCCAACGGTTCAACTGTATGGTATACAGATGGATCCAAGACAGATGAAGGAGTTGGAGCCGGAGTATACGGTCCGTGCACTAAAACGTCCCTATTCGCTAGTATGGACATAAGCAGTTCCGTATTTCAGGCCGAAATACATGCAATAGAACTCTGCATTCGAGAGAGTCTAAACAGGGCTATAACAAATAAGCACATTTACATTCTCTCTGATAGCAAGGCAGCTCTACTTGCAATTAACGCCTTTGAAATAACTTCAAAAATGGTCTGGGACTGCCTCCAAATCCTGCAAATACTGGCCACCACAAACAAGGTTCACCTGATCTGGGTGCCGGGACACAGTGGATATGAAGGCAATGAAAAAGCAGACGAATTAGCCAGAAAAGGATCCGCATCCCAATTCATGATGCCAAGACCATTCTGCGGGCTACCAATCAACACTATAAAAAGTAGTGTGAAAACCTGGCTGAACGAAAAGAAGCTGCATTTCTGGAGGACCACCGAAGGAAACAGGCAAGCCAAAATCTTCATGCCAAACAGTTCCCACAAAAAAACGAAACAACTACTACAATTAAGTAGAAGTCAGATTCGATTGGTCACAGGCTTTCTCACAGGACACTGTCGAGTCAAAAAACACCTGATGACAATGGGTATAGCACAAGACGACACTTGCAGAATGTGCAACGAGGACGCAGAAACAGCAGAACACATACTATGTGACTGCAACTGTTTAACCAAAACACGTCAACGTTATCTAGGTAAATTCTACCTCGAAGCAGCGGATATAGCTGCCAGCACACCCAAAGAGCTAGCCGCCTTTATAACAAACTGCGGCATCATGGATGAGCTATAATTGGAGGATATCACAATAGGCCCACTTGTGGCCGCAGTGATTTGGGACTTAATATACCACCTCCCCCCCACAATCTACAATCTACAATCTATAACTGAGCAAGTGTTAAAACGCATACAAGATAAGAAAAAAGTGCAGCAACTAAGTTAAGTACCTATACCAGTACGATTACTTCGTAAATTATGGCTTGTTGCACAAAGTTTTGGCTCAGATTTTGTGTAGATAAGTTTACATATACTTGAAGTGGTTAAGATGCATTTTTTTAGCGAGCAAGTTAAATAAGATTAATCTAGTTTTTTTTTTTTTTTATTACAGATGTTAAGCAGCATTTTTTCTTTTCGAGCCCGTATTCATATTCAAATTGAATTTATATTTTAATGCTGTTAGTTGTCTAACATCAGCTATAAATTAAATGTGCAATTTTCTGTTCATAAAAGCATAAAAAGTGGTTTGTTCGCATTTCATCAATTCGTTCGTTCGCTCCCATTTGAATGGTCCTTAAATGTCAGTCGCGTATATTAATATTGTGTGTTATACGTACTACATACAATTTTGTTATACTCGGCCTAGAAAAGGTCTCCCCTGATTTAGCTCGCCAAAGAATTGTCGCGTTCCACAAAGTAGCGAATAAAAAATTCGTTCGAACTTAACCTTATTCCAAGAGGAGAATGTCTTGGAATAATGTGCAATTGCTAAATTTTGACATTTCCGAAACAAAACAAATTCTGTATTGGCTGTTTCAAGGAATAATTAAAAATCGAAGTAGTGTGAGTAGTGAGTAGGAAAAAAGTGGAAAAATAACAAAAAAAACCAAATACATTTGCAAATAACATTATGTTTGCCATCTACAGTGGGCGTCAAAAGTGAGAGAACACCTATCAAACTTTTTGCAGATTGTTGGTCTTTTAGACCTCTGTCAAGAACTAAAGAAAACTTAAAAGAGAATTGGTGTTCACCCACTTTTGACGATCACTGTATATTTTGTACTTCAAATTTATGGAGTATTTATCTGTGCTGTGGAGAAAATTACGGTTGCTAAAATTAAGCGCGAGCATTATACTGGGCTTATGGAGAGAAGTGCGGTCACCAAAATTAAAATATTTACGGAAGTTTTGGTTCCCTTAAGTATTTTTTGTACTGATTAAGAATTATTTGAGCAAAAGCAAGTTAAAAGCAGTGAAGTCAGAAAAAAAAAAAACAGATCAAAAAGAGTCCCAAAGGACGTGGCAATGAACAACATAGCCTAAAACCATCTTGCAGTCTTAAGAACATATCTAAAAAAATTATCATTGAAATCTGACTAGTAGTTTTCACGATTTGATGGAACAAAGAAAATATAAGATGGATGGGTAGAGGGGGCAAAACCGTTTTCGTACTATTTTGTATGACAAAAAAAAAAAAATAAATTGATTGGTAATATGAAATGGTAACACGTGGCTTATGGCAAAAGAACTAACCATCGGCGTATTAAAATAAATATTGCTGAAAGCGAGGATGAGGACATTGCTGATGAAGATTGGAAGTACATCTTCAGCCAAGAACTTTTTCAAAATCGAACCCAACTGACGGGTGGATTAAATGTACCTAGTGTCCAGAGTGGGCTCATGAAACTAGTACAGGAGTCGATGAAGATGTCACGTATGTTTGTGATTTCTGCAATTAAATTGCATTTCTAAGGAAGAAACAATTTCTCGTAAAATTCAATAGGACCGTTTTGTTTTTTTTTGATGTCTTTTAAAAGTTATTAAACTTTTTTTTAAGTTATATACATATTTATTTGTAACTAGCTGTACCCGCCCAGCTTTGCCCGTGTACAGAATTGTATTGTTTAGGTCTTAGATAATAATGTTCTTTCGTAAAATGCGAAAAATGAGAATAAATCTATTTTCTGGAATTTTCTTTCTGCCTGAACCTGAAATACAGCAATACGAAAAAACAAAAAAAATTAATGAAAATCATAGAAGATGTTTTGTGTATGGGAGGCGTCAGCCCCGTACCATACCACATATCGAATGAAATTCTGATATGAAACCTGTTTTGTATTATACGTCTCTTCTCTTATGAAGATTATTAATATACCCCAACCCAACCCCACTGCAGCACGCACGACGCACCCGGCACCCCATCCCAATCCTGCATCGGACATAAGATCATAATATACTACATACCTATGTACATATAGAACTGACCATAGCACTCACTGCGAAAACAAATCAACCCTTTTCGAATGTGGAGTATACCTATACGTATTGTTTTTGTTTGTCGATCGCAAAAGTATAAACATCCATTTGTAGCAAGGTATATCGTATATGTGTATGTATATATTTTCACTTCAGAAAATACATTTTGGCTAAAAACTGTTCCGAAGGACGTGGCTTTAAACGACATGGCCTATAGCTACGGTGACCATATTTTTAGAAGCCAAACCCGGGAGAAAACGAAATATGAAAATTATAGAAACAAACACATGTCTAAGAAAAATGCTCCGCACTCTTTGAAACCCAACTTGAAAACTGTCTTTCATTAACTTCTCGATTTTTTAAATGAGACTCGTCTTTCAAAAAAATTTCTCCTGAATCAAGCTATAATGATTCCATGTTAAAGTGTAAATATGTACAGAAAAAATACCCTTTCAGTATACAGTATGCGATCCGCGACCCCAATATATACTTATCTGCTGCACATTTGGGAATAACCCCCCAGTATATAAGGCCTAAAAATCGGGTAGGTACCCTGTCCGCACTAAAATTAAGCCCCCATCCAAATGTAGATACCTTCATTTTCCTTAGCTTAATTTTTACATCTCAAGGGAAAGCATCGGTATTCACGTCGTAGCTTTAAACCAAAACAGGATACAATCAGATGCTTCATAATTATTAATATTTACTAACTGACTCGTTAGTTGCCCTGTCTAAATTGTAGCGAGTTAATACAAAAATGAACAAAAATAAAAACACTTTCCGCTTTTCTCGAATTTTCGAATTGTCCGGGAAATTTTTCCAATATTTATTTCGTAAAAACGTTATTTGGACTATTGCGGGAACATGCCGTAGACATGCTGCATACGTTTACTGTGTTGTATGCAAACTGCATTTCTTGTTGAAGACTAAGCGATAGGCCTCAGTTATGTAATATGGAAGTGCATGTTAATGTTAATAAGATTTGAATTTGAATAATAATATAAAAAGTTTATAATGAACATACGGGACTAATACGGGACTAAAAATTAAATACGGGACATTTGTACGTCCCGTATGTCTTTAAAAAAAAGACGGGACAGTCGATTGAAATACGGGACGGATGGTCACCGTACCTATAGCAGTCCCACAGTCTTAAGGAACATTTTAAAAAAAGTTTCATCGAAATCTGTCCATTCGTTTTCGAGTTTTTAGCTGACAAAGAAAAGTCCTACAGTTTTATTATATGTATAGATATAGATAATACCTTAAATATGGCTTCCAGAATAAAGATTTTATTTTCGTTAAAAATATTTTTTATTGATTTATAAAGCGAACACACACTAAATTTGCGGTTTTGCCCCCATTTCCCCTTGAAATGTTAAAGTGGTTTAGTAAATTAGTAATTTGTAAAACCCTCAAATATTTTTTAATGGTTTCTAAACGTTTTTGGTTTGAACTTTCTTCCTTGAGGAAGGTTAATATACTTAGAATATGGAATAATGAATTCCGCATTTACAAAATCGAATGACAGAAGCGATATGTTGGTAAGATACGTGTTTATTGCATAATAGCTCTATTACAATTTTATTGCATGTTACTGAGCTCGAGGAAGGTGTGCATCAGCTTAACTCTTATAAATAATTGCATCTATTCAGCGAATCAAAAAAAAAATATTGCAGTTTAAAACTCCTAACTCTTGACAGCCTTAATATAGCTTCACGCGCAAACATTTCCTTTGCTTATTTACATACATAACTAACTAATGTAAATATAAGTCCTGCATGCACTTTGTGAAAATTAGTACTAACTATAAAAATTTATATGTTATGCACTTTGCTTTGCCTTCAGTTCGTTTTATTGTCAACATCTTCTTTGACTACAACCTACAACCTTTTTTATGATTACCATTTCATGACGTGTGTACCTCTCTTGTCATTGTCTTTCTTTCCTATTTTACAAGTTAAGAGGAAGAAAACTCTACTTGACCCAAGCATAAATTTGTCTTATTAGAAATAAAACTTTTGAAAAACATGCATGAAAAATGTTAATCAAAATGTCCAAAGCATCAAGAAGGACAGGCAAACAAGAAACTTAAGACAATATTTTTTTTTTTTTTTTTTAAAGGGTTCAAGTGCTGCTCTCTCTCTCTATCGCTCAAGTGCACTTGTTTTAATGTTTGCTTGTCAAAATAGTTCGTACTACTCTAACACTTGCTACATGCGGACTATCTTTATACAGTTACATTGTACACGGTGTACGTGAAAGGTCAACTTGTGAATCCTTTTTGTGATATACTGGTACCGGTGTGTCAACGTGTTTGGGACATGTTTACACAGGGGGGGATAATGGGTGCCTGTTTGCTTCCATTTGACACTCTCGAGGATATGTCGAGTTTGCAGGCTCATTATAATTATTTGTGTTGTTATGCGAATGAACGATGTAGACAACTCGTACTTTAGCAGAAATGAAATTTGTATGGGGGGTTGTTCTTGGATGACACTAAGGTTGACAGATACATTACGTATATAAAGACTCTTCCAGCAAGTTTATATATACATTATGACAAATTCGTAGTCAGTGTCGTCAACATCATGCGCTGTAATTTGATGTTTTTTTAATTAATAGCACACATCTAGAAGTTACATGGGGGAAATGAGGCACCGGATACTTGGATGCAGTTTGTTCTTTGGTTTTTAAAGGATTCAAGGGCTAATGGTCATGGCGAATTCAAAATCGTCTCGCAGTGAGGAAGAACTCATTAAATTTCCATTTAGAAAAACATCAAACATTTTAAATAACGAGTTTGTGTTATTGGATCATGACCGTGCTTAGCGACAGTTCCAATCAAGACTCATACAAAATTTAGATTCGCGAAAGCTAGGTATATACTCACATGACATAAAATTACAGCTGCTTTGATGGATTGATCGCATTACTATGCGAATTCGTCATACGAAACGTTTGATCCCTTTTTTTAAATAGTTATTTCGGATGTAGCTCTCGGTGAGAGAAACACTTCGGCACTGGGATTTGGGGAGTTATTCCTTTACTGGTTACTCATTCAAATCATTTGCTGCGGGTTATAAAACTAAGTATGTTAGCGCTGGTAGACCTAGATCACTGAGATCATTGAGGAAGTAGTTTCCTAATTGGGCCTTTCTTAAATTGGTCATGGACTCATTCTCCTCTTCATCTCTAAAGCTTCTGCAGAAGTCATTGTGTGGAAAGATACTGGATCTTTTAAGTCGAAGAAGCTCCTTGGATCTTTTTGTGTCCAGAGCTGGCCAGGTGATCCTAGTAACCTACATAGATGTTTCCATCTGAAACTTGCTCTGCTTGCTGCATCCGCGTAATCTATAGCATCATCCCCGAAAATCAGCAGAGGGTTAAGTTGTACTGTCCCATCTATCTTATTTCGCTGGATATTAGGGATTCAATTGCAGCTTCGCTATCAATGTATATGACGATATCCCTTTTTGATACCGAATTAATCGCAAGCCACGCTGTATCTTGGCGAATAACTGTAATTTCGGCTAGGAAGACACTGCAGTGTTTCGGAAGACAGAAGGAGAGCCCCGGATTCAGTTCTTCGTAAAAGACTTCGACGCCAAGTCTCTCCGTCTGTGAATATTGACAGTGATTTGTCGTGTAGGACATTGGATCCTGTCCAGTATTTTATGGGTGAAGCCTTTTTCGAAATTGATTTTCGTAGGCAGGTAATCGGTAATAATCGGCAAGCGGATCGTCTGTAGAAGGATGCGGTTGCCATCTCCAGTGTTTTCGCGAACGTTTTCCTGGCCGCCCAGCTCCCAATGGACGTTCAGTGCTGCGCAGAGTTTAAACGCATAGCTCTTTGAGGCTGTAACTACATGGGAACGAGCAAGTATAGAAAAGCCTCGTACCTCTCGTCTTGGCTGAAAATGTCGTAGAGGCTCTGTCGTCACTGAACGGGCGATGTGGCAGGAAATTGGCCATTCCCCGAATTCCACTCTGCATTTTAGAAGACTTGAAGATGTTTTTTGCCTTAGAAATAATCTTGGGACGAGGCCAATTGCCAACACGCTAACAAACGAAATTTGCGGTTCTGGGGCACTGCAAATCCGCGAGTAGAAGCCATTACATCCACTTAAAGTGTACTGTATAATGTGCTGTTTATGTTGGAGAAGAATGTTCCATTGTTCTTATCAGAACGGCACTGGCCAAACTGTTACTGTGGATGTTGAGCGCCACAGAGACATGATAAATGCATTTTTCATTCCTCAATTGAATGAATTGCGACTGGAAGACATGTGGTTGCAACAACGCGAAAATTAGGGCTTGTAAACCCATTCACAACTATTAGCTAACCTCATTTGTCTTAAGCATTTGAGAGGCTAATTGACATCTATAGGGGAAGCCGGGGCATAACGGGCCTCTTAAGGATTATTTAAAATAAAAACTCCAAAAATTTGTTTTTTATCTCCAAACTAATTTTATTATGAAAAGGACTTATTAATACGTTAATATAAAAAAAGGAAGATAAGTAAATATAAATAATTCAGTATGTTTTATGAAATTATTAAAATGATTGAATTTGCCCATTGTGCCCCGGTGCTGGGGCACAATGAACATAGGTGGGGCATGATGGGCACGAGGCTAAATTGGGTTGCAACGCGAGCAAATGTGGCTGGATTCATCGTCAACATCATCCTCCCCAGCACAAGAACAATGCGCCCACTTACCACAGGCTCTGCAGGAAACCCATCCTTCTGTAGACTGAGAGTATAAATACCCACAATATAAGCACTCTTCGTCCTCCTCGCTTTCGGAAGATTCTTCCTTCGTCATCATTTTCTTTTTTGTAGTGGCTTTTTTCTTTTTCATAATGAAGGCCTTGGACTTGGTGGATTCAGCCTCAAGCTGCGCCTTGTAAGGAGAGCTTGTTATTACTGCGGTCCTTCCTCGGCGCTTAGAAACTCTTTTTTTTGCAGATGTTTTGGGAACTGGTACAATAGAAGATGGAGAAAACTTTTGGAAAGAAGTTGAAGACGTTGGCTCATCGTTATCCATCAAAACGGGTTCTTGTGAAACAGTGTTTGGCGATAAAATTAATGGGTCGATGGGTGTTGATGAGCGTGGTGGCAGCATTTCTGGGTTAACAATAGGAGTTTCATCTAGAAGTAGGGGCTCCTCCTCATTTGGAATGTCCGTGGTTTCACATGGCAAAAAGTCATGGTCTTCGAATACATTTGGATTTACGGGCCATATTCCAGTCTTTCGAAAGCCGTTTATCGCGATTAACATTGTGGCAGCTCTTAAATAGGCCTTACCGAATAACTGACCTACTTGATAGTGGGTAACTGTTCTTCCAGGGTGTTGTCTAAGCCATTTCTTTACCTCATCTCCATAATATGAACTCAGGGGCTTCATAAAGCTTACATCCAAAGGTTGCAACCGATGAGTGCAATGTGGTGGAAAACACAACATGAACACACCACTGGCCCTTGCTACATCTATGACTTCAATGCTCTTAACGTGGCTTGCATGTCCATCTAAAAGTAACAATACGGGTTGATCTTTTGTTGCCCCTGACCATTCAATAAACTTTTTGAACCACTTTAAGAACGCCTCTTTAGTAATCCATCCATTTTGGTTACACTCGGCCCATGAATTAGGCGGTATTCCATCCATTAGTTCGGCTTTCATTCTTTTCCGAGGGAAAATAAACATTGGTGGCATGTACGAACCATCAGCGCTCATGCAAATTTCCACGGTAAGTAGCTGTCCTCGCTCTGATGAAGAAAGCGATCCTACTTGTTTTCTCCCTTTTGTTGCCAAAATTTTCCCCAGACTCTTCGCGACTGTTGTGATGCCTGTTTCGTCAACATTGAATATCCTATTTGACGAAAATCCATGTTTTTCAATACATTCCTCTAGCAATTGAAAAAAGTTTCCGACAGCGACACGGTTAAATCCCATAGCTCGAGCTGCTGATGTTGCTTCTGGTTTTCTTAAGGAAACCGTTGCGTTTCGTTTTAAAAAGTTGTGTGCCCAATCTTCTCCAGCCATGCGTGTTGCAGAGTCAAAATTATTAGGAAGTTCATTCTTTTCGGCTAGTTCATATGCCAGTTCTCGGAATTCCTTCATAGAAAAGCCAAACAAGCGCCCTGCCATATCCTTAACATATTCGGCTAACTCTTTTTCTTGAGCCACCGAAAAAACTGGTTTAAAATTTCCCACTTTTGTTACCACAAGTGAAGCGTCGGGGTTTAAATCTGCTTTTTTTATGAACCTTTGCAAAGTTGTTCGAGGAATTTCGTAGTTCCGTGTAGCTGCCTTACAGCTCATTTTATTTGTTTTGACGTCTTCAACAGCTCGTCGCATATTGTCTACGCTCCATTCTTGCCGGTTAGTCTTTTTCACATAATTGCGAACCATCTAAAACATAAAAATAATGTTGATAGAATAATACAAACTAAAGCCATGACTATAAAATTATTGGGGCATAATGGGCACCCATGCCCAATATGCCTCGCCCATTCTGCCCCATATCATATTCTACTTTAGATCTATAAAAATTTATTTTCACCTTAACTGTACAAAAGAAATAAATAGATTTATACAAAGAAAAATGTACTTACGTTGATATTAATTTATGAAAATCCAGATTAAAATTGATCTTCTTTTCAAAAAATACACTTTACTTCACTTTAAAATAACTTCAACTGACTGAAAAAGCTCTTTTCAGCCAAAACACAGCACACATGTCACTTTTGTTCAAAAAGGGTTTTCCCCTCATTTGTCAGCTTTAAATTAAAGAAGACGGCCTACTTATAGAGTTTTCACTTTATTCAACAGAGAAATATAGAGGATGCCCATTTTGCCCCGGGGGCCTGTTATGCCCCGGCTTCCCCTATTCAGAGAAGACAGAGCCCGGAAGTGTTCCCAATGAAATTATAACTTCTGATTTCAATATACACTTCATCAAGCGACTTGGAGTGGTTTTGGGCAGAAAATTAAACTGAATGCAAGAGGATATTCGTCAAACCTGGGCTCCAAGTTCTAAAATATTCATGTGGTTCTACACAACGATAGTGAGACCGATATTGAGTTTCAAACCTTTAGAAGACTATGGCTATATGATTCAAAGATTGGCCTGCACGCACTATTAATGCTAGGTTTCCGCTTGTCGTTTTGAAATTGTCAAATGACGTAGATATTTTTATGTCAATTACAAAATGGAAATGGAAAATAATGAAAAGCTGCTTTTCATTGAATTGACTAACAGGAACAGCGCTTGTCAATAACTGACAAAGAATTCACATGACAAGTGGAAATAGCTGAGCTGTCAAACAAAATGTCACATTGTCTTTAATTAACATCAGTGAAATCTAATTGGCTTTGTCAATTAAATGACATGTAGAAACCCACCTTAAGGTTATAAACACCACCCCTACAACAGACTTGTAAGATGTACGTGGTGGAACACTAATTAGAAACAAATAATTTTTTTTGAGGATTTAATTACCGCTGGTTTATTTATCAACAATTTCGATACGACCTTAGTAAACATAAATAATAGCGTATTAATAGTAATAAAAATGGGAATCAAATAAAGAAATAAAGAAGAAATAGAAACAAATTCAAAAAAAAAAGAGCAGAAGGTATGTTTTTGTGTGGAATTATAATTAGAAACAAAAAATGTAATTATAATTTAAATTCAAAAATAAATATAAAAAATTAAGTTTTTGAGTCCAACTCTTAATAATTCGAAAATTTGATCAATATTTTGTGGGATATCCACTATTTGCAATGACAGCAGCACATCGGTTTGGTAAAATGGCTACCAACTTTTGACATCTCTTAACGGGGATATTTCTCCTAGCTTGTTCAATGTTTCTGAAAAATTCGCGGACGTTTTTCGATGTTTTCGTTCCCAAACTTCTTTCCAGATCAGCCCACAAATTCTCAATTGGATTGAGGTCGGGACTTTGCGCTGGCCATCTCAAAACATCTATTTTTTCTTCCGGAAACCAACTCTTCACAAGGAGTTTAGGATCATTGTAAAACTGTAAAACTGACAGCTGGTATCCAGTCTAACAGGGTAAATTACTGCACGTACATTTTTTTATACAGAGTGTTCTCAGTGGTTAGTCTACTGGGCGAGGGATCTAAGGTTCAATCAATGGAAAAGGAAAATGTCTATACGTTTCCACAGGTTCCACTATACGAGTATATGGAAACCATATATAACCGCTAGGGCACTAAAATGGATCTACATTAATCTTCAAAGTATGGGTGCAAGATTTTCCTGTCAAATCAGTTCATTTACCTTACCTAACCTAGTACAAAATTTTACAAAATGTATGTCCAATTAATGTCGCTAACATCCATGGCAAAAGAAAGGCAAACCTTTGAATAATATAGGTAGGTCATTACCTACACTGTATCGCCATCAGGAGTAGGTAATGAAATGGAAACAAAACAAATACCTCAATCCATGCAGAGAAAATCTACTAAGACACTTTAAAGCAATTTTTGGTAGACTGTCGTGCAATCAAGTTGGATTATACTATAAAATATTATGATCCCATTAATGTTCCTAATTCTCAGATATTAAATTCATCCGTCTATCATAGTCATACTTTTCAAACAGTGATAAACCATTATGCGACAGAGAATAATGCCTTCAGAAACATCTCTGATGCTTCTGTTTCTTGACGTGAATGTTTTCCGACTTTTTTCGCTTAATTTGTCTCCGAAAGATATTAAAAATGTCTCGAAGAAAACAATGTTCCATTTACAGTGTGCCGTCTTGAAGTCGCAATGAACAGTCCTCGTCGCATTTTGTTTGCTTTGTTCTTCTCATCAAATTGACCTACATTTGCCAAAACCAGAGATAATATTCTGTCATTTAATTGCTTAACCGCATTCGGGGAGACATGCTGGAGTAGCGTTTACTTGTGTATGTGTGTGTATAGTATATAGACAAAAAGGCTTTAACACAATTGCGATAGATACCGATATGCCATGGCGGCTTACTGATAAAAGTCATAAAAATATAGCTGTAAGTATATGCATGGTGATGCCAAACAAGGCTCACACATTCATTGTTTTGAAATTGGGTGTACAATTATTGCACATCGACCCATTTAAAGTGCATAACCAAAAACCCAACTCAGCACCACCAAGGCACAATGTTGACCTACTCCCAGCGCATGACCCACGAAGCAATAATACAACATGTTACCATCAAGCGGACTCAGCAAAAGGGCAGCATACGACCAAAAGTTGACATTGCAATTATTGACCCGCAATGTATTAATGTTAGTAAGCAAAATTTATGTATAAATAGGAAGTAATTAAAGTAAAATAAATGAGTTGAACTTTAGCAATTAAAGTAAAGACTACGAAACAGCTATCCCCCCACCAGTGGTAAGGTGGCTGTTCATTTGGTCCTTCGAGAAACAACGAACTACAAGGAGATTACGGAAGCTGCAAAGCCAGCAGATATTGAAGAAAATAGCAAAAGTCGAACGAGATCAACGCAAGTATGACAGAACTGGAAGAGCTCTTTGAGATACAGAAAGAGAGGGCGGAATGGATTAAGAAAATTGGTGAAAAATACACCAAAGAGCCAATACTACGAAGAACAAAAGAGTTCGTGAGGGAAAGACTAGCAGACCTGGAGTACCAATGGACGGAGTTCAAGGAGACGGACAACAAAATAAAGGCTCACCCGAACTGTACAAACAGGCAACCATATACGGAGTCGAACTTTTATGCAGCTGTGAAGTCGACTGTTGACAACCTAAGGCAGAAATTAGAAACCAAACTAGACGAAATCCTGGAAGAAGAGCAGAAGAGACTCAAGGAAGAAAAGAAGAGACAGATGACGACACAGGGCGCGAGT
This sequence comes from Cheilosia scutellata, assembly GCA_955612985.1. NCBI lineage: Eukaryota > Metazoa > Arthropoda > Insecta > Diptera > Syrphidae > Cheilosia > Cheilosia scutellata. Next base: position 62,938,474 of record OY015313.1, read on the forward strand.
GACGAGCTAAACACAACAATTAGAAAGGAAAAAGACAACCAAAATCAAGAAGGCGAACTGTCTGGAGAACAAGACAAGAGAATTAGGAGACAAGAAGCCCAAATACAGGCATTTATCAGATCTGTTGGCAGGGTAGAACAAAACGGGCAGGGAACGAAAGCCTATTACCAACATAGCCAACAAGTTCTGCAAAATCAATGGGAAACAATAACAAAGACGCACAGCGATATAGTCGAGCTGACGGAAACAACTTCAAGTGAAAGATACGTTAAAATTTGCACAGAGTACGAACAACTGGAAGAAAAATACAATGAAATAATGGTGAACGTAAAAGAGAAAATAAATGAAATGATCTCTCAAAACAGCACACATCAAGAAGCGATTAGCGACACCACAACAAATCACGAGCTCAAACTACCTACTCTAAAGCTGATGACATTCAATGGAGACTACAGGCAATGGAAATCATTTAACGATCTGTTTGAGCAGGCAATACACAACAACGGAAAACTGGGAAATGCTCAGAAAATGCATTATCTCAAGACCAACATAACAGGAGAGGCGGCAAAAATAATCCAACATCTTCAAATATTGGACTGCAATTACGACAAGGCAAGGGAAATCTTGAGAAATCGGTACGAGAACACCCGACTACTAGTTAATGCACAAATACAAGCATTACTAAATCAAAAAGATAGTCAAATTGAATCCGCAACGCATCTTAGAAGACTACACGATACAACAACAGAGTGCATAAATGCACTGAAAGGCTTAAGCTTGGAGACTGGAAGCTGGGATCCAATTATCGTATTCATACTATCTCAAAAACTGGACAATGAGACAAGAAAAGCGTATGAGCAGTCATTAAAAGACCCAAAGGCGTTACAATCACTAAACGAATTCCTAACGTTTATAGAAAACAAGTTCCATGCTCTTGACAACCTAGAAGGACGGCGGAACAAAACAGAATACCAAAAAGACGAAAGACACATGCAGAAAGCAAATGGAGTAGTCACAAGGAAAAATGTATACAAAAATTATCATTCCACAAGTAACCCTTGTTGCAAGTTATGCAACGAGGAACACCGACTACAGACATGCAGGAGATTTATTCAAATGCCAATTCTGCAAAGGAAAGACGTGGTGCTAACAGAAAAACTGTGCCATAACTGCCTTGGAGGCAACCACGTCACAGCAAATTGTCAGTCACGCAAAGCCTGTCAAAAATGACAACAACGCCACCACACTCTGCTGCACTCAAACGAGACAACTAATCAGAGGGAGCAGCAACAATCCCATTTCGCATCGGGTATGGAGTGTAACAAGATACTCTTGGCAACAGCAGTAATAAAAACTAACTGGAAAGGATGTGACCACTATTTGAGGGCGCTAATAGATCAGGGGTCCCAATCGTCGTTCATTACGGAAGACGCAGTGCAAAGACTGCAGCTGCAAAAAATTCGAGCTGATGCCTCTATTACAGGACTAGGGACAGCAAAAGCAGCAACAGCAACAAGTAAAATTGAGCTAAACATCTCATCAATCTACCCGTCAGACTTCAAAATATGGGGAACATTGTTAGTACTGAACAAACTTACAAAGCCGTTGCCGGACGAATCATTCACGGTACGTGGATGGGATCACGTTAAGCACTTACCGCTAGCCGACCCATCCTTTAACAAAAAGACATCGGTGGACGTATTAATCGGAGCAGATATCTTCCAAGAAATTATTCTTGAAGGCGTCGTAAAAGGAGACGTCGGAACTCCAGTCGCCCAAAACACTCAATTAGGATGGATATTATCAGGAAGTTGTCAACACAAACGAAACGAAGCAACACTATGCCACGTATCCAACGTAGAGTTAAACAACCAACTGAAATCGTTTTGGGAAACGGAAGAGGTACAAGAAGAGAGAGCTACCACAGAAGACAACATGCGATGTGAAGAATACTACAAAACCACACACAAGAGGGATAAAACAGGAAGATACACGGTGCGCATTCCATTCAAAAACGATACAGGTAAATTGGGTAAATCAAAAGACAGAGCATTAGCCCGTCTTCTCCAATTAGAGAAAAAATTTACGCGGGACACTGAGTTACACAAGAACTACACGAAGTTCATGAAAGAATACCTGGAACTTGGACACATGGAGCCAGTAAAATCTACGTCAAACAACGAGATAGTTTACTACATGCCACATCAAGCAGTAATAAAGCCAGATAGCACGACCACCAAAACAAGAGTGGTGTTTGACGCATCATCAAGAACAAGCTCTGGGCTAAGCCTAAATGACACGATGCTTACAGGTCCAGTTTTGCAACAGGATTTATATAGCATTTTGTCGCGTTGGAGAAAACATAAATACGTCTACCGAGCAGACATTGAGAAAATGTACCGCCAAATAAAGATAGCGGAAGAAGACAGGGACTTTCAAAGGATCCTCTGGAGGGAAGAACCATCAAAGCAAATACAGGAATATAGACTTACAACAGTGACATACGGAACATCTTCAGCACCGTACTTGGCTATAAAAACATTACAGCAACTGGCCGTAGACGAAGAAAACAACCTTAAGACTGCATCAAAGATAGCACAGCGAGATTTCTACGTAGACGATCTACTATCAGGAGAGGACACATTGGAGGAGGCAAGAAGAGCCCAACATCAAATCATACAGCTAATGCAAAAAGGAGGATTCAAACTCCGCAAATGGTCATCAAATAGAACAACATTACTAAGAGATATAAAACGAGAAGATCAGGAGCAAGGAATATACGAAGTAACAGCATGTGAGGCAATAAAGACATTGGGAATATACTGGAGACCCGACTCCGATACATTCGAGTTTAAAATAAACATGAACCCGTCCACTAAAAACCTTACCAAGAGAATTATTATCTCAGAAATGGCAAGACTTTTCGACCCGCTAGGATGGCTGGCACCTATAATCATTACAGCGAAATTGATTCAACAAGAGCTGTGGTTATCGGGAAAATCTTGGGACGAAAATTTACCAGATGACATATCAAAAAGATGGATGAACTTCAAAGAAAATCTCTACAATATCGAGAGTATTAGCATACCACGATGGAATCAATACGAGACGAAATACCGTATTGAGCTGCATGGTTTCTGCGATGCATCAGAAAAAGCGTATGCTGCCGCAGTCTACAGTAGGGTAATCACTAAAACTGGTGAAGTACTAACGACGTTACTATGCGCAAAAACCAAAGCGGCACCAATCAAACAAATAACACTTCCCAGACTAGAGCTTAATGGAGCAGTGCTTCTGGCCAAACTAATAAAAAAGGCGAAAAAAGCACTACAAATAGAAAACATAGAGACGCATGCTTGGTCGGACTCCACGATAAATCTCGCCTGGATAAAAGGAGGCCCAACTAAATGGAAGAACTTCGTGGCAAACAGGGTTACGGAAATAACAGCAATTCTGAGCGCAGAAAATTGGCACCACGTAAAGGGTACAGAAAACCCAGCAGACTGTGCGTCCAGAGGTATATGTCCCTCTAAACTCAAGGGACACGCATTATGGTGGAACGGGCCAAAATGGCTATCAAAACTAGAAATAACCTACACTGATACTGAACAACAATACACGGACTTAGAAGAACGTAAAGTCAAGACGCAAACATTAACAACATTAAACGAACAAGAACCAGATCGTATTAAAGGGATGTTAGCACAATACAGCACACTGAGGCGACTGACAAGAGTACTTGCCTATTGTAAACGGTTCATTCACAACGCACGAACATCTGAGGATGGTAAACGCCTAGGACCATTAACATGTGATGAAATATGGTCAGCAACAAAAAATATAATAAAAAAGGTACAAGATGAAGAGTTTAGCAAAGAAATCAGACACCTGAAAAGAGGCAAAGAAATCGAAAAGAAGAGCAAACTTCGGTGTCTTAACGCATTCATGGACAAAGACGATATACTACGCGTAGGAGGACGGTTAACAGAAGCAGATATTCCACCGACGCAGAAACATCCATTCATCATTCCACATTCTGGTCCTCTCACCACTATGCTAATTGAAGATGCTCACAAAACAACACTGCACGGGGGAAACACACTGACACAAGCACACTTACGACAACGCTATTGGATCATCAACGGAGCAAGCGCAGTCAAACAAAGTATTCATAGATGTGCCATATGTTTTCGATTCAAGTCCAAAATTAGCAATCAACTAATGGGAAATCTCCCACAGCCAAGAGTAACTAATAACAGGCCGTTTCTGCATACAGGAGTAGATTACGCAGGACCCATAGATATACGAATGACGAAAGGAAGGGGCAATAAATCCTATAAAGGATATATAGCAATATTTGTATGCTTAGCGACCAAAGCAGTTCACATAGAAGCAGTGAGTGACCTGACCGCAAACGCATTTGTTTCCGCCTTCAAGAGAGTCTGCGCGAGAAGAGGTCATATTGGACACCTCTATAGTGATAATGGAACAAATTTCGTAGCTGCTAACAAGATTCTACAGTTGAATGTAAAAGATGACAAGAAGTGGAATGAAGAAATCTATGATACACTAGCGTCCAATCATACAGAATGGCACTTCATTCCACCAGGATCTCCCCACTTTGGCGGTTTGTGGGAAGCTGGGGTAAAATCGATCAAGCACCATCTCAAGCGAACTATCGGCGAGCACAAATTAACATACGAGGAATTATCAACACTACTAACTCAAATAGAGGCATGTTTGAATTCAAGGCCAATATGCCCACTTTCAAATGACCCAGAGGAGACTGAGGTGATAACACCAGGGCATTTTCTAATCGGCACGGCCCTATTGGCACCACCGGAAAGATGCATGCTAGACAGTGAAATGGGATTACTAACTCGATGGCATCTCTTAGAGCGGATGCAGCAACAATTTTGGAAAAAATGGAGCACTGAGTACTTAGCAACACTTCAACAACGATCCAAGTGGACGAAAACTGTTGGGAATTTAAAGGTTGGAAACATTGTCCTTATCAAGGATGAGCAGCTTCCCCCAACTAAGTGGAAATTGGCAAAGGTAGTAGAAACACACGCTGGGACTGATGGTCTAGTACGAGTGGTAACGGTAAAAACGCACAACAAAACCTATAAGAGACCCGTAACAAAAATTTGTTTGTTACCAATTACCGATAATGACGAGTTTACGAACCTTGACAGAAAAACGAAAGAAATCATGCAAACTCCAGCTACCAAGGTGAAGCCATCGACGAATAGAATTGAAACGTTAAAAAATATACCTAAAACAGTATCAAGTCACCACATCCAAGTAACGGTCGAGGAGTATAGAAGCACCAAGAGGAATAAAATTAGACCTACTAACATTCCGTCGAGACCACCTATCGAAGAGCTAATAGGACGTCATCAAGAGAGGAAGCGGCCACATGAATCCAATAAACAGCATGATAGCAGAATAAAACGAGTAGCCCTTCCATCACTGTTACTATCTATAGCGCTCGTGATAGTAGCCCTGCCACATCAAGGATCCACACAAATTACAACAACGCCCTTCAAACATCGGCCTGGTATATATTTTGAGAAGATTGGCAACGTCAATTTAGTAACAAATGAGTGGAAAATTCTAGTATATTATGACTTGGGAAATTATTGGCGCGAATACAGAGGATTTAAAGAACTCATCAACGGACTAAACGATTTCTGTAAGAGGAAAAACACGGACGGCTTTAAGAAATACACTCAGTGCATAAAAATAGCAAATCAATTCGATCACCAGCTAAGTATAATAAAGAACAACAATAATCTACTTCTAAAACAAGGTGTCGGAAAGGAGCCAGAGGCTAGGGCCAAACGATCCCCCTTTGATTTCGTAGGTATGGTAGCAAACAAACTATTCGGAGTTTTGGACGAAGACTTTGCTCAGCAATACGAAAACCAAATACAGTCATTTAAGGAAAATGAAAAACATCTACTTGGTATGGTCAAAAATCAGACATCAATCATAGAATCAACAAAAAACATTCTACAAAAAGACACTGAAGTAATAACCCAGCAGTTAGAAATATTTCATACTCATCTCGAAAACCTAGCAAACGATGTATTAGCAGCCAATGAAGATTGCAATGCCAAAGTAGAATTCTTATCACTATCAACATTCGCCACGCTAGCAATGCTCAACTACCAACAAGCCCAGAATGCTCTGATCGATGTCTTGATCGATATACACCATGGGAAAATGAATCCGCTCATACTAACGCCAGATCAGCTTCACTCACAACTAACCACTATAAGGAATCATCTGCCGCCACAATTAGCCATCGCAGGAGATGCGTCACAGCCGAACTTATTACAGTTTTTCAAGCTTCTTACTGTGAAGGGCAGAGTAATGCAACAAAACGTTGTATTTGAGATAACGATACCCTTGGCGAATATAGAGGATTATGAGATCTTTAAGGTGATACCTGTACCAACTGTTCATCAAAGGGAATACATATTCATCGAACCATCAGCTGACTACTTAGTAGTAAACCTGCTTCGAGAAGCGTACTACACAATAACAAAAGACGAATTAATAAGATGTATTCAGAATAATGACAAATACATATGCCACCAACAGCATCCAACATACAATAGAAGATCAAACATAAGCAGGTGCGAAATGGAACTATTGACACATGCAGACGAAATCTCACCATTTTGTACACTACGAAGTATGGAGCCACATCCTGTATGGATTCAGCTAAACAACGCAAATAAATGGATCTACGTGTTGGAAAAGGAGTACACTATCAATATAATTTGTGGACAGAAGATTTTCGAAACCACACTTAAAGACGACGGAATACTAACAATAGAACCTAATTGCATTGTCAAGCAAGACACCATGACAATCTTATCCAAGAATAAGATTTCCAGTCGTGTTAATACGTCATTCATCCCATCTGTTAATATTTCACACATATTATTAAATACTACAAGAAATAAAGCAAACATAATCCCAAGGATGAGTCTCAAAATTGACCATGATAATCTCAACGCAGTAAGTCAATGGATCGAAGACTTAAAAAAGCACGAGCAACTACCGGGGAATACAACACCACACGACATCCACCACAATATCACTTATGCCGTAATGTTAGTATTTGCCGTAAGCACTATTGGTTACATCGTCTGGCGACGCCGCCGCAAGATCAGCGCAGAGGAACAGCAAGAAACAGAAGCACAACCACAACCAGCTAGAAGACATCTCACGGTAGCCGATTTCAGTGTTTAATTGGCGCGGCAGAATGTACAATTATTGCACATCGACCCATTTAAAGTGCATAACCAAAAACCCAACTCAGCACCACCAAGGCACAATGTTGACCTACTCCCAGCGCATGACCCACGAAGCAATAATACAACATGTTACCATCAAGCGGACTCAGCAAAAGGGCAGCATACGACCAAAAGTTGACATTGCAATTATTGACCCGCAATGTATTAATGTTAGTAAGCAAAATTTATGTATAAATAGGAAGTAATTAAAGTAAAATAAATGAGTTGAACTTTAGCAATTAAAGTAAAGACTACGAAACAGCTATCCCCCCACCAGTGGTAAGGTGGCTGTTCATTGGGTATCATTTGTTATGTCATGTCCTGGCGCATATTAAATGCATATCGTGTTGGTTCAACAACCGTTTTTTTTATTAATAATAGAAAATGCACTAAGCAACTTGAATGCATACACCAATACATGTATGAGGGAGGAGGCGAATCATCAGAGGGTATACTTTGGTGTGGCCTTCTTATGTAACATTGTTGTGGATGAAGAACTTTAGAATGTGAAAAAGCATTCTGCGAGTGTACCAAATAAGTTGAAGTTTGTGGTGCAAGTTTCTTGCTGCTTCTTTTTTCCTTATTTTTTTTTTACGGAAGAACAAAATTATAAACTATGCCAACCGCCATTAGAGAAGGTGTGGTATTTCGCAATAGGGATGAGATACATCCCTGGACCACTATATCTGCTGTTCGTGTATGATGCGCTAGGAAGAAAAGAGGACATCGTTCCTGCTGCAAGTACAAAAACATCTTGAATGCATGTGCCCCTAGTTATAAACCTCCCCCGAGGGGTAATAGAACTTTTGCATTTTCCGCAGAGTTTGAGGGATAGAATAAGAACGCGATGATGAAATATAGCACAAAACTTGTGACAGCAGTAAAAACAAGCAAACAAAAAAAAATCTAATTTAGTCCTGAAAACCGCACACAGAGTACACGAGTTAAGCCGGGAAAATCCAAGGCATCTATAGGAGAATTATAGTGTTAACACTAGCTTCATAGATATGTACGAGTATTAGTTAAGTACTTTCTGTTTGCATCTTGATCGTAATTTAGAAAAATGACACAAATGGCCCGAATATGTATTTAGTGTGCGCACTTAGCACTCACATAGTCGAGTGAATTATTTATTAAAACTTTTCCACGAACTTTAGAAAAGTTTCTAATGCACACTTGTTTGCGGTGGTCATATCCTATGTTAGTTGGGAATTATTTTCAAAAAAGTTCTGTATCCAATAACCTCTGTCAAAATACTGAAGTGAGTTCTACGCATTTATATATTTTTTCTATACTATGGTAATACATAACTTGAGTTGGAAAATCATCTCAGTTTTCCCTTCCGATAAGAAATCATTCAGCTAAGATTCTGGGTCTGAAACTTTATTCCAATGAAACTAAAAGTTAACCTTTATAAATGTAAATCAGGGTGTAACTGTAGGCTAAGTCTCTTTCTCAAATTTTCAATTTTTAACTGAAGAACTCAACCTGAAAGAAGAAAATAGATTCAAACTTGGCTATCTAAGGAAATAAGCCAAGAATTGCCTTGTTTCAATGGTCTTCACAAATCTTTTCGATGGGTGATGGTTTGGGGCGTTGTGGAAGGTGCAGCAGTTTATTCTCATACACAACGTTTCCCTGAAAAAAATAAATGGTTTGCGCAAAATGTAGGAGTCTAAGGTCTAGCTTGTCACAATTCACATTCGTTTTTAATTTTGGGGCGAACAGAAGGGACCTACAATCTTCTGCCGAACTAGATCGACTGAATTGCGAAGCTTCTGCAAGACAGTTGTGGCACAGTGAAAACAAAACCTTAAGTAATTTGTGTTTTTCCGTCGTTCTGAGAACTTTCTTAACTTAACCACTGAGTAACCTTTATAAAGCTATCCGCCTTAAGGCCCTTGTTTTTTTTTTCTAGATTAGGTTAAATAGGGGTATGAGAGAGAGAATTCTCATGCGGTACTAGGCACCATTAGGCCTCATCGCGAGTAAACTACTAGAAAAATGCTTGCTATTAAAAAACACACTATTTCCCTGCAAAAATCAAGTAATTCTTTGTAGTAGTCCTTTCTCTAAATGTTGGAAGATGTGGCTACCCATAAATTTTCTCCTACCGTATATTGCTTCCCATTCACACAGTATATGCGTTATATCGTTCTCAGCTTGTAGGTCGTGCAAGACCCTGCATGGTGTCCGAGTCTGCCAGTCTGATCCTCTTGTCATGTTTTCTAAGAAGACAGTGCCCTGACAATATACCGACCAGTGTCCTCAGTTGTTCCCTGCCTAGTTTGAGAATTTCCCAAGATCTTTTACTATCGAATTGCGGCCAAAGTGCCTTGGATACTGCGCGTGTCCGGTAAGGCCTGACAACCTCCGGTCGGCTTCCCTTATGATCCACTAGCAATGCCCGAGGCTGCGCCCGATTTTTAAACTCGGCCAAATTGTTCTAGAGTTAGTCCCTACCACCCCTTAACCCTTCCCCCGTCACCAAGTTAGTCATTAGGTAACCTGTAGATACTGATCCGGACGGTATCACCATGACAACTATAAAAGAATTAAAGAATAAAAAAAGGAATAAAATCGGCCTAGTAGTTCGAGAGTTACCATTTACCTTCCCCTTATATCGTGACATTATGATTTGATTATTAAATTTATACTACGCGATCATATCGTTACACTTTCCATAGCGGCAGATCTCAAATGTATGTACGATTATGCATACCTATTTACGTACATAGTTTGTTTTATCCAAATATCCATTCCCTACATCAAATTCAACTCCACCATTCATGAGCAATGTGCATTCTGAATGCCCGTCGTGCGAGTGATCATTCTATTTTTATAACGCAATATAAAACTACCCCTAAGCAAAACTGCAATCGAGAAAGCAATTTTTTTCGCACTTGGCCAAATAAGATCTATTTTCAATTTATTATATCTCACCCTCTGGATGGACCAGAAGTTAGTCTCACCCACCCTTCGGACTAAGTTGGCCACTGATCTTTAAACAGAAAAAAATCATGAAAATTGGCCGAATGGTTCTCGAGTTATGGAGAAACGAACAGACGGACGTTGCATTTTATAAGTAGTATGGATGGATGGATATGAAGGTGGTTTAATATACATCTCTTCTCTACCTATCAATTTCCCTCCTCTTATAACAAGCTCGTCAGATTGCTTATTTCCAATTATAGGCGTAGTGTCCTGGTACCCAGTACAGTCTCACTCGGTTCTGACTCCATAATGCCTTGAGCATTGTACGGCAGTTCGTGACTATTTCAGAATTGATTTTCATTGATTCCAGTGCGCCTTGAGTGCGGCCTGACTATCGATATACCGTGAGCGTCAAACACTGATTCTTTTAAGTTTTCTTTAATGGTTTGAAACATGTCTAAAAAGTTAAACGCCTGTAAAAAGTTTGACAAAAAATAACAATAACAAAATATATTTCATTTCGACAGTATAAAATACTTTATAGATATTTAAAAAAAAGTTGTTTCTAAACTCCAAAGACAAATGAATACAGCATTAATGTTGACTCGCTTTTGACGCTCACTGTAGGTGGCTATATTCCTTTTCCAGATATAGATCTCATTTGCATTAGCTCTGCCGCCTTAAGAACAAACAAAACTTCTGATTGGAAGACACTACTTGTATCCGGTAGTCGTAAAGACATTTTTAGATTCGGATCTACGGAATAGCTGCCAGCTCCAGTGGCTTCCGTTGTTTTTTTGAGCTATTGCTTGAGCTTAATTACTCTATCCCCTTGCCAATCATACCTTTCCGGAACTGAATTTCATCAATTTGCACCTGTAGCCCCATTAGTATCGTACAATGTCCAAAACTGACCCAAAATTCGTCATATAAGGTTTGAAAAAAAGGGGGTGCATACTGCCCTATTTCGACCTAGATTTACGAATATAACGACAAGTTGAATGTCGTCAATTTTATCCATAAATCTAGGACAATCCAAAAAGACTAAAATCATTTTTAGGCAATACTTTTCCGCGTATTTTGAGCTATCAATCATCTTTCTGCTCCGTCTCTAGAGGCTGGAGCTATAATAAATTCAAAACAGAACTTATTGAGCCAAATGCGAAAAAACGTAAAATCGATTGTTTTCTCGATTGCAGTTCAGCTTATAAGTAATCCACTATAAAATATTACGTGCATAAACGATTATTGATTCCATCTTGTCTGGAAGATATTCTTTGCAAATACCAGCCACTGCACTGACTAAAAAGATGTATTTTCCAAAAAGAAATATACTTTCCTCAACGCAATTAAAAAACTTTGCGACTAAATAGCCGTCGATACAAGTGTCAACTATTTATAGTCAAGGGTTATCAAATAAAAGGTCAATAGGTACCTACCACAGACATCTGTAAATTCACACTGCATCTGCATGTCATAATAAAAATAATAGACCCAAGTAGGTAACCAAGTGATTTTCCCGTCTGATGGACAACGCATCTGTCTTATTATTTAATAACCAGAAGCTATTTGTTTATCCAACAAAAGAGTTACTATTATTTCATCACTTTCGTCTCAATTACTGTACCTCTCGAAATCACTGAGCGTAGAAAAGTGCCCATACACCGAACAATTGCTTTGGTGTGTAATTACAATCTGGTGGCTCGTGCTATACAACAAAGGGGCATTCACTCTACTCCGGCGAGTCATTATTCCTGCGAGTAGTTGTGAATGTACTACATTGTTGGTAGATACGAGTATGCTATGCCTCATTATGGCATTTATGTACTAGACCATTTTTTAGACTTCCTTCTAAACTTTAACCCCTGCATTAAATAAACGCCGCCGTGTGAAATAAAGCAATCCGTTACATATTAGGTACGTCAAAACATTGCATGTCATGTATCACGTTTGCAGGCTAATTAGTTTATTAAGTACGGTGATCGGTTCACTTAAGCTTTCTTTTACGAGAATCCTCTATAGAAAAATACCCAAAAATGTGTGTTTTTGTGGTGAAAAAAAAGAAAAGAAAAAGCAAACGTTTTTGAGGCGTTAGTTTTAATTGGTCGTGGCGATACCGTGTTTATACCAAGAATAACAATTGTTCCCAGTAATTGTCCCGTCATTTTTCCTCACAAGATTTAAAAAAGAAGGGTGTTGCTATTCGCCTGTTGTTCGGGACACGGGTACGTAACGAAATGTCAAAGTTTATATTGCGTCAAGTTGGGGTATGTGGCTCGCTACGCTCGCGGCAAAGACAGTATAATCATTTTCGGACATTATGCCGTACGTTTGGGATCCAACTTTTATATTTATAAAGAGTTTTTAATGAAAATAGGATTACGTTACGTTGATTACGTACCCATGTCCCGAACATCGGAAACGTCAGTTCAGTACAAAATCTGTCAAAATGAACGGGCGAATAGCCACTTCGAAAAAAGAAATGGGCTTTTTTTAGTTTTAATAAACTGGCTTTAGCGATTTCACTTAAGGCACCAAGTGACAAACAACAGGAACAGAATCCCATACATTTGCAACGGAAACAGAATCATTATCAGCTAGGTTCCAGAAATCGAGTGAAATGAAATCGAAATTGCAAATCGAGTGAATTCGTTTTCAGTGTTCTGCATTTCGAGCGATTCGGTAACTCCGAAATTTTTTCGAAATCACTTTACGTGAAATTGCAAACAGCCGACATCTGTCATTTGGGAGATCGTAAAAGTGTTTTTATTTTGGAAAATTGTTTGTTAATAAAATGTTGTTGTTCGTGTGTCTTAAAAGATTAGTTTTATTATAAACGGACCTTATAATGAGTACTTTGTTAGTTGCTGCGGCATTGCAGACTGAGAGGAATAAATGTACACAGGAAAAAATAAAAAGACGAAGGCTGAGAGATATATCTATCAGTGATCAATTTTTTGTTTTTCTATATTTTTTACCTTTTTCCATCCACTCGCATCCTTCTGTGGTGGACCATGACAGTTCTCATTTTTTAAATTTTCCCACAAATCTTCGATTATGCATACCTATTTACGTACATAGTTTGTTTTATCCAAATATCCATTCCCTACATCAAATTCAACTCCACCATTCATGAGCAATGTGCATTCTGAATGCCCGTCGTGCGAGTGATCATTCTATTTTTATAACGCAATATAAAACTACCCCTAAGCAAAACTGCAATCGAGAAAGCAATTTTTTTCGCACTTGGCCAAATAAGATCTATTTTCAATTTATTATATCTCACCCTCTGGATGGACCAGAAGTTAGTCTCACCCACCCTTCGGACTAAGTTGGCCACTGATCTTTAAACAGAAAAAAATCATGAAAATTGGCCGAATGGTTCTCGAGTTATGGAGAAACGAACAGACGGACGTTGCATTTTATAAGTAGTATGGATGGATGGATATGAAGGTGGTTTAATATACATCTCTTCTCTACCTATCAATTTCCCTCCTCTTATAACAAGCTCGTCAGATTGCTTATTTCCAATTATAGGCGTAGTGTCCTGGTACCCAGTACAGTCTCACTCGGTTCTGACTCCATAATGCCTTGAGCATTGTACGGCAGTTCGTGACTATTTCAGAATTGATTTTCATTGATTCCAGTGCGCCTTGAGTGCGGCCTGACTATCGATATACCGTGAGCGTCAAACACTGATTCTTTTAAGTTTTCTTTAATGGTTTGAAACATGTCTAAAAAGTTAAACGCCTGTAAAAAGTTTGACAAAAAATAACAATAACAAAATATATTTCATTTCGACAGTATAAAATACTTTATAGATATTTAAAAAAAAGTTGTTTCTAAACTCCAAAGACAAATGAATACAGCATTAATGTTGACTCGCTTTTGACGCTCACTGTAGGTGGCTATATTCCTTTTCCAGATATAGATCTCATTTGCATTAGCTCTGCCGCCTTAAGAACAAACAAAACTTCTGATTGGAAGACACTACTTGTATCCGGTAGTCGTAAAGACATTTTTAGATTCGGATCTACGGAATAGCTGCCAGCTCCAGTGGCTTCCGTTGTTTTTTTGAGCTATTGCTTGAGCTTAATTACTCTATCCCCTTGCCAATCATACCTTTCCGGAACTGAATTTCATCAATTTGCACCTGTAGCCCCATTAGTATCGTACAATGTCCAAAACTGACCCAAAATTCGTCATATAAGGTTTGAAAAAAAGGGGGTGCATACTGCCCTATTTCGACCTAGATTTACGAATATAACGACAAGTTGAATGTCGTCAATTTTATCCATAAATCTAGGACAATCCAAAAAGACTAAAATCATTTTTAGGCAATACTTTTCCGCGTATTTTGAGCTATCAATCATCTTTCTGCTCCGTCTCTAGAGGCTGGAGCTATAATAAATTCAAAACAGAACTTATTGAGCCAAATGCGAAAAAACGTAAAATCGATTGTTTTCTCGATTGCAGTTCAGCTTATAAGTAATCCACTATAAAATATTACGTGCATAAACGATTATTGATTCCATCTTGTCTGGAAGATATTCTTTGCAAATACCAGCCACTGCACTGACTAAAAAGATGTATTTTCCAAAAAGAAATATACTTTCCTCAACGCAATTAAAAAACTTTGCGACTAAATAGCCGTCGATACAAGTGTCAACTATTTATAGTCAAGGGTTATCAAATAAAAGGTCAATAGGTACCTACCACAGACATCTGTAAATTCACACTGCATCTGCATGTCATAATAAAAATAATAGACCCAAGTAGGTAACCAAGTGATTTTCCCGTCTGATGGACAACGCATCTGTCTTATTATTTAATAACCAGAAGCTATTTGTTTATCCAACAAAAGAGTTACTATTATTTCATCACTTTCGTCTCAATTACTGTACCTCTCGAAATCACTGAGCGTAGAAAAGTGCCCATACACCGAACAATTGCTTTGGTGTGTAATTACAATCTGGTGGCTCGTGCTATACAACAAAGGGGCATTCACTCTACTCCGGCGAGTCATTATTCCTGCGAGTAGTTGTGAATGTACTACATTGTTGGTAGATACGAGTATGCTATGCCTCATTATGGCATTTATGTACTAGACCATTTTTTAGACTTCCTTCTAAACTTTAACCCCTGCATTAAATAAACGCCGCCGTGTGAAATAAAGCAATCCGTTACATATTAGGTACGTCAAAACATTGCATGTCATGTATCACGTTTGCAGGCTAATTAGTTTATTAAGTACGGTGATCGGTTCACTTAAGCTTTCTTTTACGAGAATCCTCTATAGAAAAATACCCAAAAATGTGTGTTTTTGTGGTGAAAAAAAAGAAAAGAAAAAGCAAACGTTTTTGAGGCGTTAGTTTTAATTGGTCGTGGCGATACCGTGTTTATACCAAGAATAACAATTGTTCCCAGTAATTGTCCCGTCATTTTTCCTCACAAGATTTAAAAAAGAAGGGTGTTGCTATTCGCCTGTTGTTCGGGACACGGGTACGTAACGAAATGTCAAAGTTTATATTGCGTCAAGTTGGGGTATGTGGCTCGCTACGCTCGCGGCAAAGACAGTATAATCATTTTCGGACATTATGCCGTACGTTTGGGATCCAACTTTTATATTTATAAAGAGTTTTTAATGAAAATAGGATTACGTTACGTTGATTACGTACCCATGTCCCGAACATCGGAAACGTCAGTTCAGTACAAAATCTGTCAAAATGAACGGGCGAATAGCCACTTCGAAAAAAGAAATGGGCTTTTTTTAGTTTTAATAAACTGGCTTTAGCGATTTCACTTAAGGCACCAAGTGACAAACAACAGGAACAGAATCCCATACATTTGCAACGGAAACAGAATCATTATCAGCTAGGTTCCAGAAATCGAGTGAAATGAAATCGAAATTGCAAATCGAGTGAATTCGTTTTCAGTGTTCTGCATTTCGAGCGATTCGGTAACTCCGAAATTTTTTCGAAATCACTTTACGTGAAATTGCAAACAGCCGACATCTGTCATTTGGGAGATCGTAAAAGTGTTTTTATTTTGGAAAATTGTTTGTTAATAAAATGTTGTTGTTCGTGTGTCTTAAAAGATTAGTTTTATTATAAACGGACCTTATAATGAGTACTTTGTTAGTTGCTGCGGCATTGCAGACTGAGAGGAATAAATGTACACAGGAAAAAATAAAAAGACGAAGGCTGAGAGATATATCTATCAGTGATCAATTTTTTGTTTTTCTATATTTTTTACCTTTTTCCATCCACTCGCATCCTTCTGTGGTGGACCATGACAGTTCTCATTTTTTAAATTTTCCCACAAATCTTCCGCTATCTTTATGCGCTGCTCCATAAAATAAATAAATATTCCTTCCGTCGCAGTATTTTTTTGTTTACCCATGTTTTAAATATATTTTTTGTGAAATAAGCTTACCAAGTTTGTTTAAAATTTAATTTTTTACTTACATTTTTGATCGCGTCTTTTCGTTTCCACTATTTCACATCCAATGACCAAGATCGATTTGAAATCACTTGGAAATCGTCAAAATCGATTTGTGGAACACAACAATTTCACTTCGCCTCAATTCCGAAAATTTTGAAATCGAAAACGAATAAGTGAAATGTAGAACACAAAAAATCATTTCAGATCGATTTCGATTTCATTTCGAGTGAAAGTGAAATGTGGAACCTAGCTGTATTTCTTTTTTTTTTTCAGCAACAGAATTTAGCGACAGAAAATTGCCATTCCATCTATTGCTGTCAGAGCGATAGAAATGTCAATCTACTGCAACAGCCATGTTGTTTTCTGTTTGCATGTGCAACTACCGTCTGTTTTATACTGCGATGACCAGACAATTTGACAAAATAGACGTCAGCCATGTTTTTCTTGATTTGTTCCAGTTTTGTGTAGCTGAGTGAGCAATGTAAACAGAAATAGAACTTACTACAGAACGAATTCTGTTCCGTTTCTGTT
Source organism: Cheilosia scutellata (assembly GCA_955612985.1). Taxonomy (NCBI): domain Eukaryota; kingdom Metazoa; phylum Arthropoda; class Insecta; order Diptera; family Syrphidae; genus Cheilosia; species Cheilosia scutellata. The sequence goes on from OY015313.1 coordinate 62,955,696, forward strand.
TTATTTCTGTTCTTCTTTACGTTCTTTGTCAATGGTCATTTTAACAGAAAATACGACCGTTCGTTCTAGATCAACTGGATAAAAGTTTAGGGCAGGCTTGACTTATTCGTTTTTTAACAAATTCAAAATTCGACTGTAAGTTTTAGAGCAAGTAAGATTAAACTTGATGCTGCTCACAAACTCGAAACTTTTGCACTGAGTTTCTTGTTTTGCAGATTCTTTACAAAATGTAATCTTCTAGTTATATAAGTATCTGCTGCTGCTCCACTTCCTGTGGAGGGATGCGTAAATGAAAATTACAAATTTTCATAGAAAACTAGCTGCTCCCGCCCGGCTTTTCCCGTGCACAGGAATTGTATTGATTAGGTCTTAAATAATAATGTTCTTTCGCAAAATGCGAGAAATGAGAATAGATCGATTTGCTGGAATTTTCTTTCTACCTAAACCTGAAATACAGCAATACGAAGAAAACAAAAAAATGTGCACGACAGGGTCGCACGAAACTTTCTCGTTTATTGCGAATCTCGCAGAATCTCAGATTCATTTCAGCAAATTTTACGTTTAAAATCACACCTACTCAAGATGTCCTCAGGTTTATTAACTGAACCCTTGTTAATTAAAAACGTAATACATACTACATAAACTAAACATACGTATTAACTACAACACTTTATTACTTTCAAATTTCACCCCGAACTGACATTTCCTTCAAGGCAAGTAGGCTTTCGAATTATATTGCCACTGAAATTTTGGGCTTTGCAAAAATATACCGGTTGTGATCGGGATTTGGGTAGTCATTTTTTAGAAATATTCATAAAACGGCTATATTCGAGTTTTCTGAGAAAAACTAAGTACGTGATCATGTTTAGAATGCTTATTTTGTCTTAAATATGTATTTTGATCAAAATCGTTAGAGCGGTTTTTTGTAAAATTACCTAGCAGTTACATTTTCATCCAAATCGAAAATGACGTTTTCGAGATATGAGCAGTTCTTAAAGTAGCATTTTTAGCGATTAGGGTGGAAATCGAAGACGCATTCATGGTTCAAAAAACACTGTTTTCCAACTGCTTAGCTCAGAACTGAGCAAATGGTATTATGTACTATGGATTTAAGCATTACCTACCTGCCAGTTACATTTTTATCGTAATCGAAAATTTGGGTGGATATCAAAGGACGCAGTCTTTTTAGAGAAAAACTGATTCTTTTTTTAATTCGTTTTTACCGTTTAATATTAGGGCTAGCATGAAAATAAAAAAACGCCTCTTAGCGGGAAGCCCACAAACTCTAAATACGGGACAGACAGACATACGGACGGACAGAATTTCGAGACCCACTTTTTTGAGTTCCCCTATCATCGTAATATCAGAATTGATCAAAATCTCGAGTTAGAAATTTTTTACGAAAACAATGGGTCATATGAATAAAAATGAGCATGTAGTTTATACTCGATAATTTGGAGTAAATACTCCATATGATATGAATAAAAACCAGAAGCAGATACTCCGCTAGAGTAGGTACTCTTATTTACAATTTGTTGTGAGTACCTCAGTCTTGATATGAATAAAACATTGTTCATGATGCTCTTCTAGGTGAGAATATACTCCATAAATTTGGAGTCTGATAGGCAGTAGACTTCAGTTTGAACAATGGCAGTTCATCCTTAAATTGTCTTCCGAAAAATATTACAAACCTAGAAGAAAAACGTGTGATCGGACATTAAAGGATTGTATCGATTTACTTAAAAAAATGTCAAAAGGATATCCAATCACTTTTTGGATGTAGAATCTGGAGAATGAAGAGGTGGTTCTGTATGTAGCTTTGATAAAAGGAAATCTATTTTGAGATATGTGGGTGACCCGGGCTTTTCAAACAGGAGTAGGAAACGATATTGATGTTCACCAAACTTCACCAAACGGAAGTTGCTGTTAAGTTAATAGAAAAATGTGGACAGTGGATCTTGTATTTTTTAAGAGGTATACAAATTCAATATGAAATTAAACAGTTGAAGCTAATGTTGATGTCTATGATATTATTTTTATTTAGATAATTACGCCATTACTGTTTAAAAATTATTTCGGGCATATATGCGTGCCCGGCTAGTTCGAATGAAGCGCAATCGTGAAGTTCAATTTTCGACAACCTTATCGAGCAACTGGACCCGTATATCAGCAAAACACGGCGAATGTTGATTCCCAAATCGTCCAAGGTCTCATCGGCATAGACTGGTGACTTCACATACCCCCAAAGAAAGTAATATAAATCACAGGATCGTGGAGGCCTGTTCACCAGTTCCATTACGCGAAATTACGCGCTCAGAAAATTTTTATCGCAATAAAATGATAGTGTCGCGCGCTGTGTGACATGTTGCGTCATCTTATTGAAACCAAAGCATTAATCTATTCATCGTAAAATGGCAAAACGTACTAACCACAAATACACTTTCAACTGTCAAAGTGACAGTCTGTAGAAACAGTTTTCACAGTTTAAAAACCAACCCTCTAAAAAAACACAATTTTCATTTCATTTATTCATGGTTACGAATATATTGAAAGGGATATGATAGCATTAATGTACAAGCCACACGTTAAATTCAGTTGGATTTACAAGTGTAGACGCACCATGGCCAGGATCTGTCCACGATTCACGGATTTTGAGCAACTCAGAATTTATAACATTAAAAGGAATGATTTTCGGATGTTGAATGCAATACTTTTAGGATATGAAGGATATGGCATAGAACCGTGGATAATGGTGCCTTTTAGAAATAATAATACACCGCAAGATCGTGCTTATAATAATAAAGGAGCGTGTAACAATTGACAGATGTTTTGGTCAACTTAAACAACGATCTCCGATGCTTCAATATAAATTTTGGATATCCATAGAAAAAGTTCCAAAAATTATCATAAACATGGCCACATTTGTTGTTATTCCTTACAGACTCAGAAATTTTTGAAAATAAAATGATGAGATCTACTCCTATGTACAGGAGCACGTACTCTTCAAACTAAAATCTTTTTTATTCATATATGTAAATTTGAGAACAAACTATCACTTCATGCTCATGCTCAGGAGTACGTACTCGGAGTTTAAACTCGATTTTTATTCATACCACCCAATATCTTTCTCTTACTACGTATATACGAGAAAGTTAAAAAAGAATCATGAAAATCGGCCCAATACCTAAGATTGTCTGTAACTGTTAACTCAATCGATTTGTCGGTTTTCGAGATATAAGATTTTCTATGTTTTTTTTGTATGGGCGTTGCCACATCCCGTTGCCCGATTTCAACCAAACTTCACAAAAACCATATATAGACCAATAGGTACCAAAGATGTGTGAAAGTTTGGTTAAAATCGGTAAAGGCGTGAATCGGCGACAAACAATTTTAAGGCTCAATTTTTATAGGTATAGAATAGATTAAAATTTCCAACAACCCCATTGTTTACTGATGTGATCGCAAGGAGGAGGTCTGGTTCATTAAAATGTTGGAATCAATTGTATAAGCATCTTTAATATGGAGTATTATCCCGATTATCTACCGGTTATTTTTAATTGACTCGTTTTCCAGTCTGAAGTTGTTCTCTTACGTTTTTATTTAATCTGCAAATTATTAAATCTATGTACATATATAGGTAAACTAAATATGGACGTGGGTTAATACCGACCCATTGTTATGTCCGATGCATTATTGCAACCCTATTTAAAAACTAATGGAATCAATTTCTTATTATGCTGCTACATGCAAACCATTGATTAAACTGTCTGTTGGTGTGCTGTAGAGCTCATCAGGATCATGGGCTAAGTACCTCTCGTGAAATTTATTCCTGGTACATACTGGAGACTTGTCCAGTGGCTTGGAAAGTGGGTTGCATTCTCTGTTAAGTTCTTCTTTGGTTAGGCGGACTTGTCGTTAAGATTTTCATATTCACAGTGATTCGAATACCTTGCCTGATCCTACACCGGTGTCCATTTCTGATTCATTTGTGTATACGGATATGCAAATACATATTAAAAAAAAATATATGTGTATGTGTTCAAAGAATTTCTGTATCGTCGAATGACCCGTTCCGTTGAATTCCCAATTTACGGATTAGCTGATTCTCATGGTGCTAGTATGGCTTCCGAAGATTCTATTAAAGATCTTTATAGGCCTTAAGACCTGCGGTACTTATAGAAGTTGCCCTCATTGTACTAGTGGTATCGATGCAAGCTAGTCTTTGAACTTTTGTAATAACGAGGGTGCCATATATTAGTATGGATCTTATGATATTGCAACAGCTATACGGCGGTAGTTGATTCTCGAATAACTCATCCGGGTTCAATATCGATATTGTGAGGTCGAAATTTGGATCACTTCTTGTGGCTGGCAGCATCCAGTCTGAAGATTTTTTTATCTTCCGCCACCTTTTAATTTTTTTTTTCGAAACAATGTGACAACTTTAGTTTCGCCCATGTAATTCATTTGACATTTCAAAATATCGTAAATTTAGCTATGTTTTAACGAAAGTCTTATATATTTTCTGACAATACAAAAAAATTACGTTCCACTTAGAACTTAAGATGGCCTTAATAGTTATGACACATATTTAAGTATAGTAAAAGCAAACAGGCCTAAGTATGCAATTCCATAAAGACAGGCATCAGTCTGTCTTTGTGATTTTTCTTTCTTTAAAACGGGCTTTATGTCAATCACGATTGCTGAAGGTTCGTCCGCCTTATTTCTCCACAATGTTTTTTTCTTCTAAACAAATTTAAATAATTAATACAAGACCTACAGCTTCTTCATATAGATATATAATTTATTATTTTTTTAAATAAATACATTTTAAATAATACATTTTTCACAGTCCTAGCCGGCCGCGGTTATAACTATAGACTGTAAGAAAGTATGTTAATCCTCTTTAACAGAAGAACAATGGTATATCCTTAAATTCGAAGCAAGCATTTTTAAACCACTCCAAAGCTCTGAAGTCCTTGATGAACATTTTATTCCAATGCTCCACTTTTTAGTTTCCTAAAAGTGAAATAAAATAAATGACACTCGCATAAGCCAACCAAATTTGACTCGAAAAATAAGTATGGTGCATAGTAGGGACAACTTAAAGGTGGTTAAACTTTGAGCAGAACACTTGCACAAATCCAAAATAAATAAACAGGAAGGAAACCTTAAAAAAAAGCACAATATGAACTCTAAACTTAAAACTTTAGTGAATAACGTTAGGTTAGGTTGAAAGATAAATACAGAAACGAATTGCCACTTCTATACGAACGCCATTCCGAGTCAATTGCATCAAAGACCGCTATCAAGCCAAAGTACTCCAGTTTAAGTTTAAGTACGTTAAAGTGCACTTTATATCCCTGAATATTTTGATGTTATGATTGTTTTAGCACTTCCTAGTTATAAATTAGTTTTAATTTCAATGGTTTTAATTATTTCCTCTACTTGTATTTATTTTTCTTGAAGCGGAAAAGGATTATGGGAGGAGCTGCATGGAAGCAGTGTTAACATTTTTTTATGAACAGTTTTGGTGTTTTTTTTTTGTGAAAGGATCGAATACAGATTCAGTGTTTTCTCTATCTCCACGTGGTGACTGAAGTCCATTGAATCTGTGTAATAAATGGGAAAACTGCAACTGGGTAGATTGGATTTATATCCCCGTCTACAGGAACTGGGAATTATATAACGTAGTACATATATGTTGACTTTACGCTATCGTAAGGGGATACAAAATGATTTCTAGAATTTTAGATCATACATATTTAAATTATCGGGAAGCAGGAATGTATAGGGTAAACAATAACACACAAGTATAAAAGGATCGCAACCTACTTGCGCGGTCGACAGCCAGAGCATGCTGGATCGGGATAACTAAATAGGTTTTTTGATTGAGGTTAAATAAATAAACAAATATTTGGCGCAGCAACATCAAGTCCGTATAGGCACCCTTGGCCGAGTTTCTATTAATCATTCCTGTTAGGACGAATGGCTGAATTGAGAAGTTTTTTTCAGGACAGTTATATACTCTTGGATGTTTGTTGGTCATTCACGAGTGGTGGCTCTGTAGAAAAACCTTTAAATTTCATTTGTGTTTTTCTGTGGATCAACCCTGATGTCCCTCGCTCAGTAGTCCAGTACACTAACCACTTGGTCCCTGATTATAAAATGTTATAAACTTGAGCATCAGGAAATGCGCATATGTCTGTGGGGCGTGGGTAAGACTGTTCTGGTCTACTCCGAAAAACCTCTTGGCATTACGGCAGGCAAATTTTAGGTAGGCTATGAAGTGACACGGGTCACCTTCATATACAGTGAAAGGAGCTCGCGTAATGAAGCCCTTCTAGGTTCTAGACTCCGGAAATCTTACGGAGGTCATAATTATTCCATACTCATATTGTGTGGCAATCAAATTACCTTCTGCATTTTACTGAGTGCCCGAAAGCTGGTTTCAGGGTCAAGAATGTGGAGACGCTTGATTCGTCTGAACAATTGTTGCGGAAATACCTGTAGGGGAAGGTAAAACTCAAGCAGCTTACGGGTGCTCCTGCCCGTATACATGCGAGTTGTATTCGAGGTTCGCACCAATTCAGACTAAAGACGCGGTTTACATTTTTTGAGGAATTCAAAGCATCTGAAATTTAACAGAATTTATAATTTGCTTGTTCCCTCGAAGGTCTGATCGACCCTACGAACTAGGTCCCAACGGGATCTAATTCCCCCTAGCCAAATGAACTAAGTCCCACCAAATATGCAGTGGGATTTAGTTCATATGTTTGGGAGATAGTTCGTAGTTCATGATGAACAAATTCCCAATGAATTAAGTCCCAATTTGAGAACAGTGGGAGTTAGTTCATTTTACTTGTTTCGACGAAAAAATAATTCTTACACCCAGCCTCGCGCTTAATCCAAATCCATAACATATTCCACTGTGCCTAATGGGAGATCAAATGGGCGATCAACTTCCGTAGGCACAGTGGTTTATGTATGCAACCCCCTGCTTGGGTTCACTGTTAGATTTGGAGGTTGGGAGTAAGTTCTTTGGGAATTAGTTCATAAAGAACAAAGTCCCACTATTGTCTTATAATTCATTCTTATATTGGGACTTTGTTCATTCTTAGTTGGCTCTTAGTTCATAAAAATCATGGGAGTTAGTTCATATTAACTAAATCCCAAATTTTCTGGGACTTAGTTCGTTTTGGCTAGTGGGAATTAGTTCCAGTTGGGACTTAGTTCGTAGGGCCGCTCTTACAGATTTCTGATTCCTCAATGTCAGTTCGCTTCATTCTGTATTTGACAATATTAGTATCAGAGACAAAGGTAACACTGTATTCTTGAGGCGTTGAACTCATACTCAACGCGGCTTTTTGACACCTCAATCGACGATCGGATCAATTTCAGAGTTGAGTTCCTTTGACATTCTTCCACTCTCAACACTGTCACGTAGAGTCGACAGAGCATATGAAAAATTAAAAATGTTGCCATATGAAAAGGAATTGATCGAATATAGTTGCTAGTCGAAGAAAAGAGATCGTTAAACAATCGGTGAGAGAAGGATCATTTCCTTGAATGGGTTTGGAAGTACAACCTGTTACTTAAAAAAACTCGTAATGCATTTCAGAAATTAGCGTCCAACACCAAAAGCCTCTCGAGTTTTGAAAAGGTCAGAACGCAACACTATTAAATTTCTTAGAAATAATATCAAGTGCAATTGCTTTGTTCTTGTTTCACTTTTCCGGACAGTTGTCTTTTTATAAGTAACATTAAACCTGTCACTAAATAAGCGGGGTGTCCAACCAAGAGCCAAACAAATTGATTCGTGATTTGTGTCATCATAGCAAAAGCCCCCTGAACGTCACGAGGTCATTTTGTTATGATAGCGGCGGAGTGGTTCAACTTTTCTTCTGTTCGAAGATCCCACGACAACACATGAATGTCACATTATCTAAGCTGGTGGTGCAGTTCCATCAGGAATATTGACTAATCTCTGATGGATTTACGGGCATAAACACGTAGGAGGCCCGATGAGTTGGTTAGACAGGGTTCAGATCTTGGAGATCTCATTCTGGGTGGTCGTCTATACCCTCAGATTAGACTCGTTAAGACAAATTCTTTTAGCACTTTCTCTCTATGTAAAATGATCTAAAGATTTGTGTCACGTGTATCAAAAAGAAAATTGGCACAAGACTTAATAAATAGAATTCACACCGCAACTTTCAAACTGACAGTATTTCTAGCACATACCACTGGTTCAACAACAAACTGTCAGGATTGGAATTATGCACTATGCTAAAGTACACGCTACTCTCACGAGAATGTTTGATGTATATTTTCAGAACTTGATATCCAACCATGTCCCTACCTAACATATTTACCAAACAACGGGACAGATACCAATAGGTACAATTTTTCAACGACCTAAGTGGCAGTGGATTTGGATTGGTCATAGTCATATTTTGAAAAGGCGACAGTTCCATAGCTAACCACGCGATGCAACCGAGAAATTTATAGAAGAGTCATTTCGTCGACAATTTGGAAAGATTTGGCGCCGACGACTGAAGCATATTACCAGAAATGTCAAAATATATATGTCCGGCAAGATTGTCCTCGACTTCGCATAGTTCTAGAACTCTGTTGGCTTAAATCGGCTAAACTCTGTCACAAAAACAAAAGCCATTTCGACATCGGACATTAGCTATATAGGTAACAGCATTATCGGTTAGCTAAGCATTACTTAACTTTTAACTTCTTAAGACCCATAAGAACTCATTGATACTAAAGACAATAAGGTGCACTCTAGCGCACGAAAGAACTTTCATACAAAAGGTTCAAACTTCTTCTGCATTTATTTCATTTTATCAAAAAAACAAGGACATCCTACACCTACCTTACCTTAGTTTTTATTTTCAAAAGTTCTCGTATAAAATGCATTAAAGAAGACATCGCATATATCCGAAACATGAAATTAGAATTAGTCCTTGAACAGCACTAATAAAAATAAAAAGTTTTTCATCTCAAGTACATAACATACCCATTAAACGCGCACATAAAGGACATTTTCCACCATAGTTACAACTACAACTATACACATCCTCTGTGTGGTATGGAGAACTTCTTTGGCGACAATCCCATTGTTATATACTATAGACTCGTATCCTTTCCTCGACCAAAGTTTTTCTTGCATTTAATGTTATGTTAAGATGTAGCTTTTCTATTCCAAGGATTTTTGTTCGAACGTAAAGTTTTTCCCATCTCGCTTAAGCCTTTTAGTAAACATGGAATAATTATACAGATGCAAGAGACCGAATATCCGCAAAGGAGAAAACTAATTTTTTTTTCTTTTGCTTCTTCTTGTGGAAATTGTGTTTCTTCTTGGTTTAGTTTTACTGAAATCATTCATTGCCAACATTGAACGATGCCACAAGCTATAAGGATTACGGCCAATGTAGTCACGTTTTCGTTTAACATAATGTGTACATTACAAAAAAAAAAAACAACAACAGCCATGTTAGCCATACAGCGTTTTGGCATTTGAATTGCTCCATTCGTGAGTGTCCTAGCTGGCGTGTGTGTATCTGTATGTGTGTTCAAAAGTTTATGTATACATATACACAAAGATGGATCCAGAAAACAAAATTATTGGCCATAAGGACAATTCGGAGCCAAAGGTTGGCTTGTGGAACATATGGCGACATTTTCTTTTTTATTGGTTGGATTGCGTATTTTCTTTGGTCCCTATTATGTACACAGTTATAGCAGTCCTTTTGTACATCACATATGGTGAACTTAATGTTGTCAATTGGGTACATTATGCCATATCGATGGCCTATTTTAATGGGAATACAAATTCTTTTTACGATTTCTTTTTTTATTGCACAGCAGTTCGAATATGTTTGTACTTGTATTATAGGTAACCTTAAAGCTTAAAGCAACCTTTTTGGGGGCAATGTTTGCGAACCGTATAGGTTAATTGTTCACGTAGCCCTTTTTGCTGATTAAATCTTACAAGTTGTAAGCCACATAGTTAAGCCCGTTAATTGAGGTATCGGTTCACCTCGATTGAAGCAGTTGAAGCTGTATCGGAATGTAAATTGGTCTTCAAATATGTCACTATAAAGTCTAAAACTCAGAGTCAACAATACCTTCGCCTTATCAACTTAGGATTTCAACAACTCGTTCCAATTCTTCCCTTGCTTTTTTACCAATACTTAGCCCGTTCCCACCTAAATGTATTTATACAGCTGTTTCGGGTAGGCTTTTCATACATCATGTCACTGGAGTGGATTCAAAAACTCTCCGCAGAGGCTCTTTAGATAATAAAAGTGTATAGGCCCTGTCTTCCCGTTCTTTCTAATTGTTATAGCGTTATGCTAATGACAGGATTTTTTGCTATTGGTCAATGTTAAAGAGGTCACTTTGTAGGAGAGTGGACTGTCAAATTAAAATTTTAGTGTCGCTCAACATTTTTTAAGCGCCATTCAGTAGAATTTTTCCCCTATAATTGACGCAGTTCAGAGTATCTCCCTTCTTTTGCACGGGGCACACGATGCTGAGGTTCCATTCGTCGCGTATACTTTCTTTTGACCAAATTTCGCAGATAAGTCGGTACATGCTCCTTACCAGGTCTTCCCCCGTAGTTTTAAACAGATCGGCTGGTGGGCTGCCTCACCAGCTTTGTCCGATTTAAGGTTTCTCGCATCCTCGCACTTTGTTTTGGCCGAGTGGACGGACATTTTGACTATCACTGTGCAGGTTGAATGGATCATATTGCCTCGCAACAGGTTATTGTCTGTTTCTGCCGTGCAGTCTGTAGAAATGTTCTTTTCAAATCCTCAGCATCGACCACTGGATTTCCATGCTTAATCTCTGCAGGCTTCTGTTCGGGCCTTGTGTCCTTGGGAAGATCTTTTAACCCTCCGAACATTGCCTCTGCAATAGTGTCAACCGCGCGCCGGCCGGCTTCTCGTGCTCTTTTTTTTTTCCTTCTGAGAAGTCGAGGTTCCTCACTTCTTTTTTGCCCATAGAGTTCGCAGGCAACTCTCGTAGCAGCTCTGGTTTTGAAACCCAGCAAATCGGTGGCGGCACTTTTGATGGCGAATTGACAGTTTTGCCACTGATCCTCTGGACTTTTGCTGGTGATGTGCTTGCTGAGAGGTTAATTGAGACGCTGTCGGCAAAAGTTCTGGCGACCCCTTGCAATAGTATAGTCGTTCGACTTCAAATCTTTTAACCTCGGTTGAGTATTGTTGTGTGGTGGATCCGATTTTTGGCTACTACTATGTCGTTGTCCAATTCTATGTTGGTCGCTCGGAACGTTCAGAAATTCAAGATACTGAAGGCATACCAAGCGTCTATCTCAACGTGATAAATTTGATTGACCGTGTACGGAGCTGTATAGGAATCGTGTGCTGGTGATGATGGCGTTTCGCCCCACACCCGGAGTGTTGTATAGCCAAAGAAGCCTCCTTTCCGATCCTGCCGTTAAATTTGCCAATTTGGCCATTTATCGTACGTCTTCTCGATCAGATCGTAGAACTTGGCGTTCTATTTGGTCGTTGGCACCGATTGATGTCTTGAAATATAGCCATGTTGCAGATTGTGATCAGCTGACGGCTTAGATTTCGAAAGCCTAAGTCTTCCTCTAATCACAAATCCAAATAAACGCTGACGTTGCTGTCGTAAGATAGATCACAGTTCTCCACCTTTATTGGTCTTTTCCATCCCCTCTCACTTCCTGGATGGCTGTAACATCGTCGGCTACAATTTGTTCGTCTACAAATAAATAGTATTTGTCAGGAAAAAAAAAATTGGAAACGTCGGCAAAAATCGAAAAAAAGTCTGAAATTTAATAGAAATTGTCTGAAAATAAATAGAAATCATCAGAAAATCAGAAACGTCTGAAACAATTTTTAAAACGTCTGAAAACAAATAGTAATCGTCTGAAAAAGGTGTTCCTTCTACCAACAATGGAGTAGAAGGAAAGAATAAGTCCATAAAACAAAGAAAAAAAAAAAAACATAGATGAATTTTGAGAATCGGCGTTGCGGTCTTTAATTCTTTAAAATAAATGTTTTCAGACGATTTTTATATTTTTCAGTCGATTACTGTTTGTTTTCAGACGAAAATGTTTTAATCGTCCTTGTAGTCTCTACCAATTTTTCGGTTGAGGGCCAGGTCCTTTGGTGAACTTCTTAGACAAAAGGGGCCGGATAATCCAGTGCCAGTAACCCACTTCGCAAATGTGAGAACTGTCGTATGCCCCTGAAAGGTCCATCTCTGATTTAGCACTCCTAGTACCTAGTACCTATAGTACCTAGTCTTGAAAAAAAAGGGCCAAGTGCGAGTAAGTACGCCCACGCACCCAAGGTTCCGTACTTGAGTTGATGTCTTGAAAAGGTTTTTGTTCTTTTATATAATATACCTAGGTACAAAATTAAAAAGTTTTTTGTATGAAGGAAAATATTTTTTGTCACCAAAAACGGTCAATTTATCGCTATCATTGGTATTTGCCGTTTAACTAGGGGTTATACCTAACGCTCGTACCTATACTCTTTTTTAGAGGATTATCCCTTTTTTTCGAAGTCAAAGAAACTATCCCCTGAAAATTTCCAAAATCCCTTTTTTATCCTATAAACTCCTCTTTTCATCATAGCAGATTTCTGGTGGAAATATTCAAACATCTGCAAGCCGAAAATAGTGACCACAACGAAATCGCTATGTTGGTGGAATGAATACATTTTGTGCTTGCCGCGAACAACAGTATCGGTGGAACGAGTCTTTTCTGGGCTACATGAAATTTGGCCCCAATGAAAAATGGCGCCAAACTGAAAATGAAAAATCACTCCAAAAATGTACATGAAAGGCAACAACAACAAAAATGCGAATTGGGGTGACAATTCATATTTTGGGGCCTTTTTTAATTTTTCAGTTTGGGGTAAAATTTCATTATGAAATAAGGTCCCAAAAGAACGAAAATGTATGGGGGGCATGCTGCCCCCTGCAACCCCCCTACTTGGGTTTACTGTCAGATTTGGGGCCTTATTTCATCGCAATGGGCTCTTATTTCATCGCAATGGACTCTTATTTCATTATAAAAAATATCCCCAATTTTGGGGTGATTTTTCATTCTTAGTTTGGAGCCATTTTTCTTTGGGGCAAAATTTCATGTAGCCTCTTTTCGGCGATGACGAAACCTTGGACCAATGAAAAAACTCGATTGCAAATCAAAACGTTAAAAGCAATTCTCACAGTAAAATGTAATATTCAGTACTCAACTCTTGCATTGAATTCTACAAATTTCTGAAAACGAAGCCTGAATTGCTTCGGTCAATCGCTGCAGAAGACAAATATAAGAAGAAAACCAAAAGTGGAGAAATTATTGCTATCGAAAACGATTCAGATGCGAATGACGACGACGGCGATGATGGCACGTTGGTTGTTTATTAAACACATGTAATTTAAAAATAATAATAATTTATTAACCACAATTTATATTAATTTTTGTATTGATACTATTCTTGAATTTCATCAATTTCAGTGCGAAAACAAGTTAAAAACTTATTCCCTATATATCCTCTTTTTTAAATTGCGATATCCCTTGAAATCTCCAAATTTCGGGCATTTATCCCCTTTTCTGTCCGCAAAAAGATACGAGCGTTAGTTATACCTGATGTTGTGTGCAAATTTTAGCCTTCTACGTAAATTAGTTCTTGAGATAGACCTAGGAACAAAATTGGCTTAGTGGATTTGGACAGACATCGTAGCGAAAACAATAAGGTTCCTCCCTATGGAAACGGAACCTTAAAAATTGTCTCAGCACCGAATATGTAATGTATCTGCCTACTTGACTGTTGGCGAAACTGTTGATTCAATCTAGAGATATCTAGTACGTTCTCGCTCTGAGGGGTTCTGAGTCTCGACTCGACCAGTCAGTCTTTCCGACAGATCATTAGAGTGTTGCTATTTTCATCGCCTTAAAAACGCACTCTTCTAAGTTTAACAAGTTGAATCCGAATGGCAAGGACCAGAACCTGGTGGCTAACACGGGGATGTAAAATAAGCACAATTGTCTGCATTTCCAACAGCTAGGCACCGCCAAGTAGATGCCAATCAGCGCCTACCGTTATCATCCACACCCAACCAACGCACCGGTATCCGATAAACCATTGTTTATTTTTATTATCTTTTTTGGAAACTCCGAAACCAATAAATGCAAACCTCGCGGTGACAATGAGTAATCACATGATGACTGGTATGTGTTGCCATGGCTATAGCTACCTGATTTTAGTATTGGTGTCCCGCTTATCGCAGTGTTCTGACACAACAGGATGCACTGCACAGCACATCAAAATTGCGTTAAACTATCACCCGAAATGTGAAGTAATACTTTGCTATTGCCACATTGTACAGTCGTCAATCAGCACAACCCTGACATGACACACAAATAAACAAATACTATACGGCCAATCCAATAAGAACATAAAAACACTGACTTATCTCTACGAAAGCCTTCGGTTGAGTCACAATCTCATAAACAAATAGAATAAATATAGTTCCAAAGAGAAGCGCAACCAAATTGTTTCGTAAAATAGAACCCATTTCGGTTTGCCTCAGAAGCCTAACCAAACAAAATCCAACATTCCGAATATCTGTCTGGGGGAATACTCGCATCGCATGTGTGCGTCTCAATTCCCACTCACATATGTTTCATTTGGATACACAAATTTCACACTTGTTCTGAAAGTTGACTTTTGTCTACCCAATTTAATATGCGCGGTTCTTAAGAATTCACTTAATAATTCCCTCGGCCACATGTTTGGTAAGTTCATATTTTTACGCTGCGCCGGCTTACACCAAAACCAATGCACACCGGGTGGCGCGAGGACATAAATTATGTTTTCCAGAAGTGAACCCATTCAAAATGTGTACTACACATACGAGAGTGGAAAAAAAAACTACATGTGGCCACTTGAAAACCCCACAAGTGCTCATTCCCACTTGAATCTTTCAATATCGGCCAAGAAGATGCATTCATCACCATCAGTTCAACAAAAAACCACTTAACCCGTAGCAAAGTGCGTGTTGATGTCGTCGTATAAATGTTTATACATCTTTATCAGTACATTTTTAATGTGTACTTTAAGTTTAAAAATTTGTATTGAGATAATCAATTGTACCGTAGTTGTCATGAGTACGATTAAGTGCGGCACACAATTTATATAAATGGGGCCGCCGCCGCCGCCGCCCATTGAAAGTGTGATTTGAATGCAATTTTGTTCCTTCATTGTTGTGGTCGTAGGTACGGTAGGAGGTTCTCATCATTATCTTGAATGGAAGACAACATTAAGCGAATTCGCTGTGGGCTGTGTTTGAAATCGTTTAAAATTGATTAGTTCCATTAATGAATTTCCGGGCGTTTCACGAAGGAGGAACTCTTCCTGTTTCCTCTTGTGTCTTGTGTGCGCTAATGGTCTGTGTGTAACGCCTATACATATGCCAAGTATTCGCTTGTTATGTCAGTTTTCTTGAGTTTTTGTTCTCAATTCTTCGTAAACGTTTACAGCGTGGCATTACATGTGTAATAAAACGCGGATCCAACACATTTAACACAATTGTTCTGTCTGGAAGGAAAAACTTATAACACTGCTGCAGTTGAGGTTAGGTTAGGTTCGGGTGGCATGCCAGAATATGTCCATTGTGATACCATAGCATCTTTAAAACTATCCGTTGATGAGCTTAAAATGCGTCGGAGATTGTAGAAGAAGTAATCTCATATGGATGTAGTTTTCTTCGAGTTGAGAGAGTTAGATGGTGCATAGGATAGTCTCAACCTTCTCCTCGTCCATGAAGTTTCTGCAGAAATCGTTTGAAGGGAGACCCAAACTGAGCGAATTGATTGATTGTTTTATTTATTGAGTAGCTGACCCGTGCTCGCCTTTAGCAAACTGTGCACTTTCCTGTTGAAAAAGAAGAAATAAGTCCACTAAATAAACAGACAGAATTTCGATGATTTTTTGACGTTTTCTTTTGCTAGAATGTTGAAGAGAAAATTAAACAATGAATTTCAATTAATTAAAGTTTGAAATTCGATAAATCTCAGATTGGAGTTTGGTGAACTACTATTTTCAAGTGTCAGAAAATTATCCGAGAATAATTATTTAGCCCAATTGACACACGGCCTTAGTACATGGCTTGGCCATACACGTCTTCTCATGACTTTCATTTCTATTAACGATTTGGCTACACACAAAAACCAGATGTCATTGCAATGCAATAAAAGTTGACAGGTAAAAGAATAGTGAAATTGAAAACACAAACAAATTCTATAGTTAAGCCGAAGCGGACGCCCATTTTTGACGTCCTCACTCTGTCAACGCAAATATCAAATGAAGATTTGTATCAAAAGCACAATGGTGCGAAAAAGAACGTGCCAGAATTATTTCTGAAAGTGGAATTGCTGTGTATTTTCTCCTTTACTCACTCAAAATCTACCTGTGTCATTGGACACGACGTTCATTGGAAGGCGTGTATGGCCATGCACTAAAAGTGTATTTCAGAACTTAAAACATGTCATATAAAATGAAAAATTAGTTTAGTTTAGTAAATTTTAAACAAACGAAATAAAAACAAGTTCACAAACTCAAGATTCACATATTATAAAAACGTTTTCTAAACGTCGATAAAGCAGGTGAACATAAAAATTCCTAAATTGTATAGGTAGGTAAGGTCTATTTTTGACCGGGTTTCAGGTCAAAAATTCTCATTTTATCTATTGCCGGGTTTTTTTGACCGTATTTAGAAAATAAAAATACGGTCATTCGGTCAGATTTGACCGGATTTACTTTTTTTTAGTGGCAACACTGCTCATGAATGAATAATCCGATTGCAATGAAACAAAGCCTATATGGTGCTCATTATTAAGGCCTATATTTTCCAAAAAAGATCCATACTAATCGGGTTAGTAGATAGTTCTTACGTGATAGTGGAACATTTTAAAATTTACAATTTTATTAGATTTATAAAAGACTAGCAAATGCCCGCGGCTCCGCCCGCCGGTTTCTTTACTTAACTAAAATTTATTTATACCCCTATTTCCCCTTCCCCCATCCTCTCCCTAAGTAACCTATACTGATCCGGAGGATGTAGATAGTACAATCGAATTTTTAAAATCGGCCAAAAAGTTCCAGAGTTAGTCCCTACCATCCCTTTATCCCCAGTCACCAACTTAATCCTTACACAACCTGTACCGAAAGTCCTAAGTCAATGGACATAATAGGTATTTCACATAAATGAAAACTCGTCACAGGTATGATTTGATTATTTATACTACGCGATCATAATATCGTTAAACTTTCCAAAGCTGCAGATCTCAAATATATGTATGAATGTATGTCATACATACGCATATACAATGTGCATTCTGAATGCTTGTCGTGCGAGGTGCGAGCAATGTTGCCAGATTTTTTTTTCAAAAAACTGTAAATTCCCAAAAAAAACTGTATTTTCAACCAAAAAACTGTAACCTTCAAAAACCAGTTTGTTTTTTTAGTTATATTAAACAAAAATAACACAAAACAATTCATTTTAAATAAAATAACATGCTTAAATACGAAGCACTACGATTTAAAGCACATTTTAATTTATTCTTTCAAATCTGAACTTTAAAAAAAACTGTAATTTGTACTAGGAGGTCATTTTAAAAACTGTAAGCTTGTCTAAAAAACTGTAATTTACAGTTAAAACTGTGAATATGGCAACGTTGGGTGCGAGTAATCATTCTATTTTTAGAACGCAATATAAAACTACCCTAATAAGCACAACTGCAATCGAGAAGCAATTTTTTTCGCACCTGGCCAAATAAGATCTATTTTAAATTTTTTATATCTAACCTCTGGATGGACCAGAAAGTTGAATGTTAGCTCAAAATACTCGGTGAAGTATTGCCTTACAATTAAAAGCATATCTTGAATTGACATACATAGATTTATGAGTAAGCGTAGTAAGGTTGAAATAGAAAAGTTAGTTTGAAAAGTTTTTCAACCCTTATAGGACGAATTTTGAAAAACGATGAATGAGGCATGTAATAATGTTTGCTTATCTATCAACGTACAAGCTTCCAAGTTCATACGGCTATCGGTTTGTGAGTCCCCCCTTAATCTCCGCGACTCCTTTACTCCTGAGCAATTCTCACCGACCCTACGGTCTAAGTTGGCCACATCTATAAATCAATCATGAAAATCGGACGAATGGTTCTCGAGTTATGGGGAAACGAACAGACGGACGTTGCATTTTATAAGTAGTATGGATGGATTCGTAAACATAATTATAACAGGTTAAACCGATAATCGTATAGTCATGCAACTTTGTGGGTGCATTCCACTAGCTGTGTATACACTCAGTACAGACACAAAGTGACAAAGAACAGAAACAGGAAGATAAAAAGATAAAAAGGTTGCAACACTCTTTTCAACCCAACAAGACAAATTTTGGACAACGGCGAAACAGGCATTTAACAATTTTTACTTACTTTGCCTTTATATAAATCTAGTTTTAGACAATATTTATTCGTATATCATTCCTCTTCCTGTTCCTTCTAGAAGCCATTAAATTTAAGAAAGATTTTTTTGATAAACATTCGAATTTAGCGATTCCATCGATATCGTGTTCGTGCTTTGCGATGGTGGACGCATATCGAAAGTTTTATAGATTATAGATACACAACATATTTCAACTCATACTGTGTTGGATTGTGGCCGAACCAGTAGATCAGAGCCATGTTGGAAAGTCGGATAATACCATCCTCCTCCGGATGTGTGTCGGTGTGTTTGACAGCAGCAAAAAGCTGCCCTCAAGGTGGAGTACTCTCTCCTCTCTTGTGGTCACTAGTCATCGATAGTCTACTAGTCTAGTCAGTCTACACAGCCTAGGCTATAGTGCAATCGGCTACGCTAACGACGTCATCAGTCATCAGTGGCAAGCTCAGCGCTACCATTACTTGTAGGATGCAGAACGCACTTCTACATGTCTCAGAATGGTGCAATTTGAAAGGACTTTCCATAAATTCTTATAAAACCATTCTAGTGCAACTGACTAGGCAGGCATTGTCAAGAAACACCAAGGAGACTATATAAATAAAACCCTCATCATTCCAGTCCTGCTCTATAGCGCATAAGCATGGAAACTAATATAGGCAGATGAAGATATTCTCGGTCGTTTCCAAAGCTCCAACCCGAAGAGTTTTCGATTCCAACCCGGAGAATACAACACTGTAGAGTTAGGCCTCGCCTATAAGGTGGCGCGCACAAGTAGAAGTTCACCTCAACCAAATTGTAGTGCGCAACTGGAGGCGGTTAGCCAAAGATCGGGCTGACTGGGGAGGCGTGTTGATTCAGGCCCAGGTTCACCCCGGACTGTAACTCAAAGGTATGCCAAGCAGTTGCAAGAAAATCGAATCGAGAAAATACTTCACAAACTTATTTAATTTTTCCCGAGCTCAGTCGGCTGTTAAATTGATATAAATTTTGAGTAGATACTTTTTTCCTGTGAGTGTTTTAGGTAAACAACTCATACAATCTGTTAGTATCTAGTTGCATCTACTACGCTACGAGTATGCATTCAGCTACTATATTGAGTAACTCTATTTAAATACCACTCCGGACTATAGCGCCAAGTTTACCTACATAACATCGGTAACAAATTATTTTTCATCAATCACTATTTATCACACAAAGATATTAGATATTCGTCGATTCGAAAGTTGAAGTATACCTTAACAAAAGCTTAAATGGCTTCGTGAAATTTAAAAAATGTCTTAATTACACAGATACAATATTTATGTTAAAAAATAAATCCACACCATCGTGCTGTCACAATCAATTTTAAATAATCCGTCCTTCAACTTTTCCATGGCATTATTTAATCAGTAAAATGAAATAAATTGGTCCGACGCAGAATTCTAGAAGTATGTCGATGAATTGTATACCTATAGACATAATTTTTAATTTTTAATTTTTTTTTTAATTTCATGAATGTGCTTGCATTATCAATGTCATATGTATGCTTTACTAAGTGTACGTAAACATGTTACATGTTGATAAGTGTGGCGCCAGGCGCCTATAGTTATTTGTGATGATATACCTACCTTATCGCTGGATTCGATCATCGAAAAGTATCTTATCCCCTCTGACAAAGTTTTATGGATAGTCAACGTATGGCTCCCATAACTATATGTATCTAACTATATTTTTACTGAATAAAGTTGTTATCGTTGTTCATCGAGGTCTGATATAATTCATTAGATGGATGGGGTTGTCTTTTTTTGCTGACTTCTTCCAGTTAAACGTTATCATTTTTATAGATTTATAAAATGCATCTAATAACTTGTTATTTTTTTTTTTTTTAATTTCAGGTAAGTGTGAACGATAAGTTTGTTGGCATTATGCGTAAGTACGAACATTTAACGTCAAACTCTGAGGCATAAAGAATTGTCCATGAAGAAAAGTCATGCAAACTTATGTCATTGGATAATGAATGACCAAATGTCATACAACCGTGTGATCTTACTCTTTTGTCTAACATTATTTGCAGAAAGGTCATTGTAAGGCAGCCAACTTAAAATGATGATCGCAATTTTGACTTTACGAAGGCATGTAGGCTTTGTCACGAAGTCTTATAAGCTTCTTCAGTTCTAAGAACGTCGTTTACCGGGACATATTTGTCAAATAGATAGACAGCTACACAACAATGTTTACTTAAAAACGAGCAACATAAAACCCACGGGATAAACTTAATACTAATATGTATCTATATCTATTCATCTGCGCAAGCTACACACCCCCGACCCCACCAACTCAATTGAACTTTATTTTGAAGCACACACGGAAACACACACCCCTCGCCTTTATTATCATTAGTATTAGAACTGCTCACACTCTCTGAGCATAACACAAAGCTAAAATAACCCGGTCCCGAAATATGTCGGGTTATAAAATCTCTCACTGGATATAACAAATTTGTCTCCTTTCTCTTTTGTACACTTGCGATTTTCTGAGTTTGGTCCTCTCTGTTCAACGCCCGCTTTCTTATGCAAAAAAAAAAACCCGCTTTTCTTCGGGATATTTGATGGGTTTTGTGTGTATCTTTTACCGCTGCGCTGTGGTGTAATTGAGTATTTTTGGAAAATAACAGGCTTTTCTCCGACATAATTGGTGAATTTGAATTGTGTGCTAGTCACTTGTCAGTTACCTTTTTTACCTAAAAAAAAAACAGGCGTTTAGACACCCTAGGCCTAGCTTCTCACAATCATTCGTTTGTGTGAGTTTTTATTTTTGGGACGAATGGAAGGGACCTACAATTTTATGCCGAGTCCGAACGGATGAATTGAGAAGCTTTTTCAGGAAAGTCATACTCTCGGATGTTTGTCAGACGTTCGCGAGAGGTGGCGCAGTAGAAAAAACCTTAAGATGTAATTAGAGTTTTTCCGGGGATCGAACCTGGGATCCCTCGCACAGTCGTTCAGCACACTAACCACTGCGCTACTGCGTCCACGGAAACACGTAGAAATTTAAAAAAAAAGTACATAATTGCCCACATAATAATCTGCCCACAAATGGCACACAAAAAAAAACGAAAAGTTAGTTAAATTCACTAAAGTTAAAATGGCTTACGCATATTCTCCTCTCGTTCTATCTTATTGTGCCTTGAACATGGAAGTTATGGCTATATGGCTAAACTTTTGACAATAGGACAATAGCTGATAGAAAAAGGATGCATTCAGATCCCAATTATTTGTGAACTAGTTTCGTAAAGTAGGTATATTAAAGTTAAGGAACGTTTTGTATCATTCAAACGGAACTTAAATGACCTATCCATTACATGAAGTAAGTTCAAATTATGAGCAGAATTAACTTTAGTTTTGTCAAAATACTTATGCCGGCCACTGTATTTTTTCAAAATACAGAAAAGGGGCAAATACGGACAATTTTGGAAAAGTGGTCTCATTGGGGATAGAAAGAAAAAAAGGGGAAAAATGCAACTTTAGTCGCATAAAGTCAGCCCTGCCCCACTCTTGACATCCCACTGTGAGCCCAGGATTTGTTTAAGTATGCGTGTGCTAATGGGGCTCCTTCTGAGTTGGCGGTCTATTAAACATAATAGTTTTTGGTTGCCACTAAGATTGAACAAAATGGAGGTCATAGAAATAATATCATCCACTGCTTGTTTAGGTCCTTTTGGGCTATACAACTATACTAGACATAATTTGAAAACTTGGTGAGGGCCTAAGTGAACGCAATAGCTAATCATTTCTACAGCAAAAAAGCCTCCATTAAACACAACCAACGTGGCCAAGTTAACGCAAACAAATTAGTTCTATGAACCATCATAATGTTGCATTCGTTATGTAACTATACACAAAACCAATCAACCGAGTTTTATTTAATTCGATTTGGGACCAAAGTACGTACCTATTCCAGGCTGGGATTAAAGGTTCAGCTTTGCTGACTTCGTAATCAATTTCGCATCGATCTGACCATTGTTGTGTCTACCATCTGGCCATTATGTGACTTCGTTTTGCCTTTGACTGCGGCGAATATTAAATAGACATACGGCAGTCCATAAATCAAAAATTGCAATTACACTCATCTTGGATTAAACCCCTATCTTTGACCACTGTCAGAAGTACGATTACGACAGAGACAGATCCCCATTGGAATATTTAGGGATAATGGTAAACATCAATTATATTCGCAATGGCAAACCGCTTTCATTCATTGAAGAACCCATACTGAAGAAACCCTACTTAATCCTCTTGTAATCCCGTTAAGCATTACAAATTCGACTGTACGAACAAAAGCCATACTCAATACAGGGGTACCGTACCGGGAGTAGGATGCATATCAAACCCTTTTGTATAGTTAATATATTTACGATTAATTTAATACACAAGGAGCACTGAGAGGATCTCTTGAGTGTGTTTTCGTGTTTTGCTTTGTTAATTGCAGAGTGAGATGTGTGTGCGGCACTCTCGTCCTCCTCAGCCTCACTCGTACTTGCAACAGATGATTAGCTGCGTACAACATACACCCTGTAAACAACGAGGGCTGTCAAATGTATGAAAGCCCTCACCCTCTTCTATGTTACATCAAAACTAATTGCGTTCAAACTCGAAATGCCTTTTGCCACCACTTTGATCAAAGCACAGGTTTCAATGTGTAGATGAGGGTGATGAAGTGAGGCGACGAAACATACACACAGCCTGCTGCTGGGAGGCAGAATGTTGATGCTACAAAAAAGGTCTTTTTCAAGGACCAAAGCTTAAGGGCAGCGTCGTTTACCGAATTTCTAGGAAATGATGTGTTTTTTTTTTCTGTTCATTCGTTTTAGAGAGTTTTTTTTTGTGCCTCATCTGCGCTATTGCTGGCCGAAAGGAAGAAGGAGTGCTATAGGGATCGCTAGAGTATACAGAAGAAAGTAAGAATAAGGAGCAACACACGATTTGTTTGTGCGCAGTGGATTGTGGTGACCTTATTTTGCCCTATGTGTTCTAACCATTATGCCACTATACACTATAATATCTGGCCTCACTCATACAAACACACGAATGAAATCAGGGGATGGCGCGAGGCGGCGACGTTGCATGTGGTTTGAAGAAGTGCCAATGGTATTGATTTTTTTTTTCAAGTGTGTAGTGTATGGATAGGGCAGACTATAATTTTCAGTCACTGAACTCTGGAGTGCATGTGGTAATGATAGGATATGCAGGAAAAAAAAAGTAAGCATTAGCATAAGTGATAGGAAATTCAAGTTATAGTTCGTACTCGAATGAAGAAACGCCATTTTGGAAATAGTATCGATAAAAGCATTGAATGTGGAATAGGAAAAGGAATGCGCATATTTATTGGAAAATTGCACAGAGATAGGACATGGTTTTGAGTCTTCATTTGTCATCAACCCTCTGCATATATATAATTGGTGGATTCGTCCTCAATATATTCATTTTTACAACTCGCTGACGAGTGATATGGATGTCCTTGGATTATGAATTCAATCGAATTTAGAAACTATAGAGAGATGTCCTCATACAGAACAATCAAAAAATGTAAATTTATTGACACATGTTACTGTGGCAGCAGTCTTTGTAAAATTTATATCTGCGGTAGAGGAGAGGTGTCGATTCAACCATTTTGTAATTGTTTCCAGTTCATTTTTTTTTTTTGGTACTCATATGTCACATTTCGAGGAATAATTTCGTTAAATTCCTCCGAACATCTGTCATGATAGGCATGGGACAGCGAGGAGTCATCTGTGCTCCAGGGGGGTCTATATTTGATGTTAGTATGTATGATGTCATATTAGTCAAACTTTTCGTTTCTGTATGCTGTCAAGTAGGTTAAGTGAAGGGTTTGGGTCCAAGCTCCATATATGGGGACATAAATATTCGAGGCCTGGTCTAACCTGTAATTTAGAAAAGGATGGGTTTGTTTTTGGGCTGAAGTAGCTATTTGTTCTAAATAGATATCTGAATTGACTGTGACTCCAAAAAGGAGCGTGGATTCCTTTGGCTGGTTGACCGAAAATCACTAGAGAAATTTTTTGTTCAAAGTGACCAATCATAAATTTATGCACACTCTCTAACGTTCTCTTACGGCTGTATCTCTGCCAATATTTGCAAACGGCAGCTTACTGTATCAATGTCACACTGGTATTAGCTTAAGAGTTTCGCGTGCAATCTCCTCAAGAAGTTACATAACAGCACAATTATCATGAGTGAGAAAAAAGCAAAAAAAAAAAAATCCATAAAAACTCACTAAAAACGCACCAGAAAAAGCCCCAAAAATGCATCAAAAATGTTACAAAAACGCGTCAAGAAAAACTTAAAAAATACCACCAAAATGGCGTCTAACAGGTTCCAGAAATCGAGTGAAATCGAAATTGCAAATCGAGTGAATTCGTTTTCAGTGTTCTGCATTTCGAGCGATTCGGAAACTCCGACATTTTTTCGAAATCACAATTTCACTTTGACTCAATTCCGAAAATTTTGAAATGTCTCAAAAACGATACAAAAATCCCCCGAAAAACGACAAAAAGCGACAAACAACTCGCGGATGTCAAAAGTGCTTGATCTGGAAGCACCAAAGGTGTTCAATACTGATGCTGTTTTTAATTTCTATACCCAAGACCAGGAGTAACAACATAAACAGGAACACATCGCTCGCTGACGGAATATAAGACGTATTAAAAAATCGAATGCAGCCTGTAATACTTTCGATGCGCGACATTTTCTTTCCGAAAACTTTAAATTCCTATTTCTTCTTAATTTATTTATTTTTTGTGTGGAGTGAACCTCCAACTGGAAGGAGAATTCATCGAAAGACACTGCAGAGCTATTACACGAGGGATGCTTCTGCAATAGTGAGGGACTTTAAGCAAGCTGTCTCAAAATTGATCCAGCCTGGCCAATCCTACAGGAAAAGTCAGAATTGCTCCTTTCATCACTCCGGAATAAGACCCCGAGATACTTAAACTTCTCCACCTGTTTCAATGGGACTCCACTAACATGCAGAGTGCATTGAACAGGCGTTCTGGAGACGACCATCACTTCAGATTTGTTCACGTTAACCTTCATCTCAGCTTCAACACAAATGGCTACAAACCGATCGAATGCACGTTGGAGTTCAGTCTGAGAGGACCCAAGGATGACCAAGTCCAAGCTGTAACATCCAGTCCATATAAGTAATGAAAAGGAGAGGAGACAAGACGCACCCCTGGCGAAGTCTAACGACCAAGGTGAAAGGTATTGATTTAACGCAATTTATCCGAACACAGCTTTTACAGTTTGTGTAAAGAGATTGAATGGCTCTCAAGAGAGGACCGTCAATTCCATACTCCTGCAATACACTCCAGAGTTTACCTCGAGGGACTCGGTCGTATGCTTTCTCCAAATCTACGAAACATGCGTAAACAGGTGTAGCATACTAACAAGCCTTCTCAAGTAACATTCTGAGAGTGAATAACCGGTAGGTAGTGCTTCTGCCTGGACGAAAACCGCACTGCTCATAATCGTGCCTCGACCACAGCTCTGCAACGCGTTTCCAGCACCTTGGCAAATACTTTTCCGGGGAGACTTAAAAGTGATATACCCCTATAATTGGAGCAATCCCTTTTATCCCAATCACCCCAATCTCCCAATCGCTGGGAGTTTCGCCGCATTCCCAGGCCACTTTAATGACACGAGAGAGCCATTTAACTCTCTCTTCACCTAAGGCCTTGAGCATTTCTGGCCAGCTTTTAGCGATTTGATCGCAAAAGTGACTTCCTCTACTGTGCTCCATCTGTGCAAGATGTCCTCCTCATTAGAAAGAAGTGTACCATCTTTGGATTTGACTCCTTCAATAATGTTTCACTTCCTTCCTCTATGACGGCGGATGGTCTGCCAGAACACCTTGCTTGCAGATCTGTGATCACGGTCTAATTTCTCGCCTAACTCCTTCCAAGATTGTTCTTTGGCTGATTTAACAGCCAATTTGCAGGTTCTTCGCATGTTCCTTTCTTAATAAGTCGGCCGATTGCGATGACTACTAAATGAATGAATACTAAATGTTGCTCCATTAAATTCTATACTACATCTGGAAAATCTATACGGATTGGGTGAGTGGTTTTAACGTGATGCCATAAGGCTCTAAGGCCACAGATTTATTATATGTATAAAGACGTATTATACCTAAGTAGATGAGATGAGTATCAATCTAGACGCATTGGAGTGTTTTCAAGAGCTGTCTAAGTTTAAGCATTAAAATTACAGAAGTATAGATCTAGAATAGTTGATATTACACCAATAGCAGCCTACCTGTCGAGCTAGACTTTGTGGAGACACTAGGTGAATACAAAAAGTATTTTCTAAATAGAGAACATGTATATAAGACATCAAGACTTCTTCCGGCAGGTTCAGTAGTCTGGTTCAACTTCAATTTAAATATTGCCTTGTCCTTGGCTTTCTTCATTCATGTTGAATAATTCGATCTACCCGGTACCGAGATTTGGGTCTTCTTTGCCGTCTAACTATCTGGAAAGGTAGTTTATTCATACCCTCAAAAATTACATCCTTTAAATAGCCTCCATTTTCCTGTTGGCAGTGAATGGCTCTTTTTACGGCATTTTGCATTACGTTGCGCAACGTTTCTGACTCCAATTTTGCAATTTCTGTGCGAATGTTCTGCTTTAATTCCTGAATGTTTTGTGGCTTCAAGAAACCCTACAAAAAAAATCAGGGGCCGTCAAATCTGGGGAACGAGGTGGCCACGCGAAATCATTTCTCGCAGAATCGCCATTGTGTCTCTCGCGGTATGAACTGTAGCTCCATCTTGCTGGAACCATATGTCACGATTATTGAGAACTACTGGACGTTAAAAACTGTCCAACATTGTCCGGTATACTGCCCCAGAGATGGTTTCTTGACAACTCTATGAGCCTAAATTCCACACCAACAGTCCATTTGAGAGGGTATAATTGCCGTTGATGCAATGCTCTCGGATTTTACGTGCCAAAAATTTGGCAGTTCTTTGTTTGAACTGGGAGTCGCAGTATTAAAATGCTGACGGTATTTTCTTTGCGTTGCAATAATTAATCGTCCGGAAACATACTAAAAATCAACAATTTTTACACGTTCTTGCAATGAGTTTGATGACATTATGAAATTTTTTAAAATTCTTTATTATTATTATTATCTGCAAAAAAATATTAAAAATAAAAAAATTATGTGTAAGCATTTCGAATTAGTCAGTCCAAGTTGCTATTATGCAGGCTTTGAAGCACGTTCTGTTTAAAATAAATAAAATAAATAGCTTACTTTATAGGTCCCTATGAAACCCTAAGCCTAGCTTATCACAACCATTCATTGTTGAATTTTTATTTTTGGGACGAATAAACCCCGATTACCTTTTTGGTAAAACCTTCGAACATTATTCCTGAAATAGCACCCCGATTTCCCAGACAGGGGCGTAGCGAGGGTTTGAGCCGTGGGGGGGGGGGGGTGACTTTCATTGAAATGCCGACTTCTTTCAGGAACTTGCCGACTGTATAGAAATCATGAAAATCGGCCCAGTGGTTATCGAGTTATATCTAACGTCAACGAGTTTCACTCCATAGAAGATGTTTTTTGTATGGGAGGCGACACGCCCCTTTGTCCAATTTTGACCAATCTTAACAGGAACATCCCTGGGCTAATACCTAAAAGACCATTCACATAAGAGCGACCAACTACCTACGATCGAACAACTATTCGCAAGTTTTGACAGCCCGTTCACATGAACACTTTTATAGGTCGCGGCAATTCGCGAATTCCAGCCATCAGTTTTTACCCACAATGTCTAGTTTGAGGTTCAGTTCGAACGAATGTTTTATTCGCTAGTTTGTGGAACGCGAATTAAATGATGTGGATTGCGAATAAACTTTGACAATTCGCGCCAAGGGTGTCTTCGTTTGCGTCAAAAAGTTTGGAATTCGAAATTTCGTTATTTAAACTGTTTATAAACTTGTTTTTTTTAACACATTTTGATGGGATATTTAATTATCCTCCTCTTGGCCCAAACACACGTTTTCCGCGAATTGTTAAAGTTCGCAATCAATAAGCCGCGAACTAGCGAATAACACATTCCTTCGAATTTAACCTCAAATTAGAAATGCCAACCGTCCTTTTTAAAATCGAATCGAAACTTTAAGAATTTCAGTCGGCAAATTCACCGATGCCGACCGTCCTTTTTAAAAATCGAATGGAAACTCGCTAAAATTTAAGTATTTCAGTCGGCAAATTCACCGATTTTAAGGAGTTCATCTGGAACCTTTGAAAATGCCGACTTTTGTATACATTTACAAGTTTAAAAACCTATACCTAATGGAAATCCAAATTTAAGACCTAATTTTTGAAAATTGATCGTTGATTTGCCGACTCTTGAAAAGCGTGGGGGGGGGGGTGCGGCACCCCACCCCCCTCCCCCCTCGCTACGCCCCTGTTCCCAGATCGCTCGCGATATTTCTTTTTCCTTCTATGCTCGTTCCTTGTCTTTTCCTCATAAAGCTGACAAGTGGCTCTCGTCCTTCTGTGTAGCGTAGCTTCGTAGGCCCGTTTTTTTGGTTCATGTGCTTGCAGGCTATCTTTATCAAACCAGGGGTTTCGCGGGGGTGAAACTGAGTGGCGTTTTTTATTGTTTCTTGACATCGATTCGGCATTGATCTTCGAAAACCTCAAAGTATGACAACAGCATTCATTTGCATCTTATGTTAACAAAAACGCTTGAGATTGCCTAGTTAGCAACCCCAACCCGATAAACCTCGTTTCGATAGCGTTTGCTAACAGCAAATTTAAATATGTACATATGTCCTTCATCGTACAGTTTTAGATAGTTAGTTAGATAGTTAACAAAACAACCTGCTTAATTGTCTAGCGCCACCTGCAATAATAATAACGCTATGCAAGTCCTGTCAAAAGCTCTTTGTCATTTGTGATCTCACTTCTTTTTTTGTCTTTGCCTTGAATGCCATCTGCTACACACACCCACGCTCTAACACGTACCATTCTATTGAATTGAAACTCTTTGAAAACGTTTCGTTTTCAGTTTTCACCAACAAAGTCCCGAAGGAAAACACGTACACTCACGCAATTCAAGTCATAATGACATCCGCTTTCGCATAAGCATTGTCGTCTTTATTTCACTCCCATTGCAGCGCAGCGGTGTAATATTGTGTATGCACGCGCTTTGTGCTCACAGTAACAAAAATGTTGACGGAAGGAGTTGCATCAATTATTCATTTCCTGCGCCACGGGTGTTTTGACAATTGGATACACCACCGCCGTATCTACTCGACTGGAAGTTATTTAGCACGTGCAAAGGTTTAACACCCGCCGCCGCCGTTAACCAAATGCACTGACGCCACGCCACAAGTACACGTACATTGCCGACTAAACGGTATACAAGCGTTCCGTGCGTTTAATGGCGATAATTCTCCAGGAAATGTTAAGATTGCGCCCATTCTGACACGTGCTGTGTAATTCTTAAAAAATAACTCAAAACTGCTTGGAAGCAGTTGGAAATTGCTTTTCAATACGTTTTATCTGGTCCCATCAGATAATCTTGTGTGTGTTTGTTTAATGCTTCCAGGAAAACATTGTCTCGCAAGAGCACCGCATGATGTCCATGCAGATTCAGTGGGGATATGATATTGCTTCTCCCTGGGTGTCAATTATATTGCTGCATCGGCGGATATATGCAGAAGGTTCTCTTGTTCGTCTTCTTCAGTTTTATTGTAATTGTAACTGTTACTGCGACAGACAATGAATAAAAGTAGCGCAGATTTTGTGGCCCTCGCCCTAGTGTCCGGCAATCTAAAGTGGCACAGATGCATAATATGTGCGCATCTCATTTACTCTGCTTAGAATGGAGCCATTCGCTCAGCTCGATCGACTATTTTATGGCTTTTCCTGTGGCATTTTCACATAACGACCAAACAAACATATTGACTTAATTTTAAACTCAATTTAATGGCTGCTATAAGTGTAGGAGTATAGGAGGCTGATCCAAATCGTGTGGGTTAAACTGGGGGACAGTTTATGGCTCTTTGTTGCGGCGCGTTGAAATGCATGTGATGCAACTTTTTCGACTTTGATTAGGAATATTTATAGAAGCTGACGCATATATAACATTCTGACTGCAAACTAGGAGCTATGCAAATGAAGTCTAAAAGTTTTATGTCATCAGGAATATTGGTTTAAAAAAGATGGAATTTAGGACAACCATGAGGTTGATGGAATTCAGTAATTGGCCGCAGTGTCACTGGATATTGTTCTGGACAGAATGTGATTGTGTAATGTCTGGTAAAACAATTACGTTTCGGGTGGTTGACTTTGGGTAGGTGCGGTGTCGCGTCAATTGAACTCAACTGTGATACACTGTGATATACTGCGTAAATTGGGGTTGGTAAAATATCATGTTTCAATCAAGTCCTGAAAATGGAAACTCCTGTAATATGAGCTGTCTCCGAAACGTGATACCTGCGCCCACGTGACAGTATTATCTGGCACCCATTTCCCACTATATAAGGGTTGTTAAAAAATTGAAATATTGTCTGACTGAACGGTCCATCCTCACGGTAGTTTTTTCGTCTAATATTCATAGTATGTAGTTCAAATCAAATGGATGTGGATCAATATTTAAGAAAAACATCGACCACGGGGTAATATAATTTGTAATTTATTGCCTGCAGTATTTTTTGACGTTGTATATATGTACATGCTATTGTCACTTCATCCACTTTTAAGGGTGTTCAGTCCCTTTACCTATAGAGCGGGATACTATGGGATCACTAAAGGACTATTCACATGAGAGCGAATGAACGAATTGACGAAATGCGAACAAACCACTTTTGATGGATTTATGATGAACAGAAAATTTCACATTTTATTATTTCAAGAGTAGGACAATTAATTAATCCATTAAAGTGTGTTAAGAAAATATATTTAAAAATAAATTAACTGCTAGGTTCCACATTTCACTTTCACTCGAAATGAAATCGGAAATGAATTTTTGTGTTCTACATTTCACTGTATTCGATTTCGATTTCACTGTACTGTATTCGATTTGATTAGATTTTATTTCATAGAAAACTTACACTTTAAGACAAAAGAGTCAAGCTAAAGAATAAACGTATTTATTAGAAGAAAAAAAATAAAATAAAGAGAGAAAAGGGTGAGCTAATAAAAAAGAACTCCATTAAGTTTGATACAAGATACAAAAAATACTAGTCGAAATTGTTAAGGAAAAAATACCTAAGCTCAGTCTGGAACCGCCGAGTGCCGCCTGCCCTTCGACCATGCCGTGGCAAGGAGTTCCATAAGCGGATGGAGTTTACAAAAAACTGACGTTCGGATGTAAGGCAAGAAAACCGTGGATGTATAAGTTGAGAGGATCTGTTTGACGTACTAAAACGCAATTTGTCAAAGAGATAGCTAGGTTGATTAGTCTGAATCACATTAGAAAGCAAAATTAGGGACCTGTAACGAAGTAGGTGGTCAAAGGACATGTTACAAAGTAATTTCGTATAACTAGATACCCGGAGGCCCAGAGCTTAGCTTCAATGAGGGCCGAGGCCTGTGCTAATGTCTCTATTACATACATACATACATACATACTAAGCATTACGTCAGGAAAATAGGAAAGATCTAATGGTTTTTTACTAATGACAACGCATTTGGATTTTATGGGGTTAAGAAAAAGCCCGTTTTTCTCTGACCAGGTGACTATCCTCCCAAGGTCAATATTGACTGAGTTTACACAGTCTTCTATCATCCCAAGAGGGCAACTTTGGTACAGCTGGACATCATCAGCATACATATGGACTGATGATGATGATATTAGTGAGGGAATCTCATTTACATATAGCGAGAAAAGGAGAGGTCCGAGAATCGAGCCCTGTGGCACCCCTCTACAAATATAAAGGAAATCGGACGTATGATGACCCACAGAGACTGCTTGTTTTCGAGACTGTAAGTATGAAGATATTAAGGTAATTGCTGAATTTGAGAAACCAAATAGCGTTAATAATTTATTGCACAAATTAATGTGATCCACGGTATCAAAGGCCTTCGAAAAGTCGAGAAGCACTAAAAAGGTCACTTTATCATAATCCTGATACCCTAATATCTTCCACAACTCTGATAATCGTTGTCATGCAACTATGATCTTTCCTAAATCCGGATTGCATTGGGGTGAGTAAGTTGTTCCTACAAATGTGTGAATTTATTTGTTTTTGCAGTACCCTCTCGAAGATTTTAGAGAGATAAGGTAGGATAGAGATCGGTCGGTAATCATTACTATTAGGACTTTGTGAATATTACATGTGTGAAAATGACTAACATTTCAACAGAAACAGCACCCAATTGTAGTAGTGGTCTCATTTTACACACATTCTCAAGTGGGAGAGTTTTCCATCTCGCTCTCTCTTGCTTTTCCAAGAACCAAATTGCAAACTTGCACCTAACAAACGTATTTCAGAGTATTGAAGATGTTTTTTTTTACCCCTTTAAGAGTTGAATTTCCAAAATCGGAGAAATTAGTTTTTTATTTCTCATAGAGAGTACATAAACCGAGTTTGAAGTTAATCGGATGAAAAATAAAAATTTTCCCATACAAACTTTGACCCCCCCCCCCGCCCTTTTACCCCTTTAGGGCGCAATCTGAAGTGCCCCAATATCTTAAAATCATTTTCATATAATGTGTCCTCCATGGTAAAAATGTCATGCTTTCATCACAAAGTGCCCATTTTGTTATACAATTTTATACTATGCCGCCTCACTAATACGAAGAATCGGGTTCGGGTCGGGAGTGCTCGCAATTGATCAGTGATTCGTTTTACTCAACTAGAGTTTCAAGCTAAGGGAATATTTCTCAATAAATTAATCACCCTGCGCACCGTGCGACATTATTTTATGGCAATACCTTCAGTCGAGGGTTTACAGCAACAATCCCCAAACAGGGGCAGAAGCCCCTACAGGAAAGTATATACACCTTGAAGTTGCTCCTATAGAACCAACGCAAAGCTTTGCGTGTTCACAAATTTTAGAGCCCGATTTCAAGAGTTTGTTGAAAGGAATTGACGGAATTAAGACGATATTGCTTTTAAAACTTAAAATTCGCATTCTCAAACTTTACATTTTATGTAAATAAAATAGGAGAACATGAACATTTTCCGTCTCTGAATTATTGTTTGAGAGAATTACATTAACAACAACTCGTAGACACAGTCACTTTGGTAGGAATGATAGCTATTTCGAACTACACCACTAATTCATCATCAGACTCCTTTAAGTGATTGTTTGAATAGTTTTTGAATTCTGACAGTCAATTCTCCGTATATATCCACTTGGGAAGACATTTCTGTTTTCCCCTGTCAGGAAGTGAACTTGCACCTCGATTTTCTCAATTGACCAAGTGACTACCACTTGCGCTAATTGAGCGACGAATACAAGCCCGCCAACTGGTGATTAGAACGGAGGAGAAGACCAACCTCGTTGTGCGTTGTTGTTGCTACGAGGTGTTTTTGTTTATTGTCGTTCTCTCGGTTTTCTTCACCTCTTCCTCTCTTTTTTTTCCGCTGAACACCCTTTATCATCGATACTTCCCAATATTATGAAACTTGGACCGACTTTGGCCAACCAGATTTGCAATAAATAAATTGCTCTAGGTTAGGTGGTTCGGTTAGAGAAGAGTGTATGGTGCGCTACCACCCATTGCACTCGGAGGCCTTAAGGCATATTTGAGCAGATGCAATATTTCCGAAAAGTTTTCTAAAATCTGGACCACAGAGACAATGGCATAAAAAATGTGTTGAATCGTCTCTGTTTCTTTCTCGTCTTCGCAGCTTCTGCATTTCGATTCGATTTTAAAAAGGACGGTCGGCATTTCTAATTTGAGGTTAAATTCGAACGAATGTTTTATTCGCTAGTTTGTGGAACGCGAATTAAATGATGTGGATTGCGAATAAACTTTGACAATTCGCGCCAAGGGTGTTTTCGTTCTCGGCAAAAAGTTTGGAAAACGAAATTTCGTAAGTTAAACTATTTTCTTAATACATTTTGAATTTTTATGGGATTACTAATTATCCTACACTTGAAATAGTAAAATGAGAAATATTCTGTTTATAAATACATAAAAAGTGTTTTGTTCGCATTTAATCAATTCGTTCGTTCGTTCTCATGTGAATGGTCCTTTCAGGTTCACTTTTCTTTTTCTCACTCAGTGTCAGTGACTTCGCAATGCAAACCCGGTGGCCGTTGAAAATACATTATGAAAAAATGTAAACAATCTCAACTCTATTCAACTTTTAATTAGGTACTTTTCAAATTAAAAATTTAAATTCAAAATCGTATATCTCGAAGACCACCGACTCGATTGAGCTCAAATTTTACAAGTGGTCTTAGATATTGGCTCAGAACAGAAGTGTTCTTATGACAATTGGTCAAAATTGGACAAATTGACGTGGCACCTCCCATACAAAAAACATCTTCTATGGGGTGAAACTCGATAACTGCTGGGCCGATTTTCATGGTTTCAATGCAGTCGGCAAGTTCCTAAAATAAGTCGGCATTTCAATGAAAGTCACCCCCACACGGCTCGAACCCTCGCTACGCCCCTGTCTGCAGGAGTTGCATAGTCTCCCAGGATATTTTAATATTCATTTTTTCTGAGTAGATTCCTGCCTCGAGTCTTTGTATTTTTTTGAACATTTTGAGCGGTGCAGTAGCTCTGAATTGTTCTATAAATTTAGTTAACCGGTAAATCTCTGGTTTTCCATATTAAGGGGCTTTTGCTGATGCAACTCGTAACAATTTAAGTTCTACATAAACGCATATGTTCTAAAGGGGTAAACTATGTCACTTAATACGTCCTATCGGTCGTATCAGCAAACGACTCTTACTGAATATTTTCTTTCAAGAGTAAATGGCAGCCCTCTACTTAACACTTTTGGTATCTAATTTATCAACTGAACTACCCACCCACGTCAACCAAATCGCAGGTTATTTAAATTATCCTTTCCTGTCACGATACCGGTCGAAATCCAATCATGTTTACGCCCTTGGAACCGCTTCAAATTGTAACTCTTTTTGAATGCAATGAGCGTTCTTGAAGCAAATGGATATTGTCGAGAACTCGAGACCCGAAATAAAATTGAGTTGTTTATGGAAGTATGTATATCCATTGAGGATACCAATCTCAATCAAAAGACACACGCATACGCATCAGTAATGTACAACTGATGCTTATTAGAATCGTACATCTGGTTGTGGTGTTTAAATTCAAAGCATGGTTCTCTTTATTGAGGTATGCAATTGCTAACTGCGATGACACGTTGAATTGAGGTACACACTTCAATTTCTACCCAGGCAGATAGACTTTTGTAATGAAGTACGTATTGTGGTAGGCATTCCTGATTTATCGTATTTTCAATGTTTTCCATATTGGGTCCGAAACTTAACGGTCAAAAACAGGTGTGCAGAACAGTGTTGTTATATCGTGGGATTTATAAAAATGTTAAAATCAAATTTTTGTGAAATTTCATCAAAACTAATTCAAAAATTCACAACAATTATTGGGAGAAATAAAAAGAGCTCATGTAAACAGCCTCTTAACAAAAAAGTTCTAGTACAAAAACAATCTGACGGCGCA
The DNA here is from genome assembly GCA_955612985.1 of Cheilosia scutellata. Classification (NCBI taxonomy): domain Eukaryota; kingdom Metazoa; phylum Arthropoda; class Insecta; order Diptera; family Syrphidae; genus Cheilosia; species Cheilosia scutellata. Next base: position 62,991,908 of record OY015313.1, read on the forward strand.
GCGACAGCGTATGTAACTAGACCTCTAGCGCCAGCGGCAAAGTGACATTTGAATGGAACCAGTTTGCATTTTTATTAGAGATGTAACGGATAGTGATTTAGCCGGATACCGGATACCGGATATTCGGTATGTAATAAGGCCGAATAGCCGGATATTCGGCGGCCGGATATCTGGCGAAGAAATGCATACTGCGAAGCATACACTCATGTTTTATCCTCCAAAAAGAACTCAGCCATATAGCATGCTATGAGAATTACTCGCAGAGACCCACAATAGCATTCTATAAAAAATGTCTTTCTAAAAATTGCTCAGCTCTTAGCTGTGGATAGTATCCTATGAGCTATATTTTTTTTGTCTGTGTTTTCTACTGATGGCTGTGGAAATAGTAAGCTATGAAATGCCCACCCTACAGCTACATCTTATGTCAGACTATCGTTATTTCTTTCTATGAGAAATGACAAATGGTAGGCTATGATCTATGAAGTGTTGCTCGGGAGACGCGGCGTTAACTGGATGTGCCATGTACGGTAGATGAATGAACTGAAATTTGGAATGAACAAATTAAAGGGTAAAACGTAGTCGCGGAAATTCAGCGAGTGTGATCGGACCAGTTTTGAGATAAACGATTTTTGTTGTATTTTACTACAAGAACGACTATCCGGCAACTAGCCGGATACCAAGAGTCTATCCGGCAATGTGCCGCATATCAGAAAAGTGGCCGGATAGGCCGGATAACGGATACTAACCGGATATCCGTTACATCTCTAATTTTTATTACTTCTTAAAGCTCTCAATTCAGCCGTTCGGAGTCGGCATAAAATGGTAGGTCCCTTCCATTAGCCCCAAAAATAAAAACTCACACAAACTAGAGAAGCTAGACCTATAGGGTGCCTATACGGACTTATTGCATGAACTATCTATTTATTTATTTAATTTTGCGCTAGATTGAAACATTTCCCAGAAAAGGATATTTTACAATATGTGCTACAGCTGAAATGTCAGTTTTTTATATGGAGTTTGGCATACCGCTAGTCGTCTACGCGGCCATTGTGATTTTCTTTCAATATAATAAAAATGAGTTAAAATTTATTATTATTATTATTATTTTTTTTTTTTTTTTTCATTTTAATGCATCGTGGGAATTTCGTGGGAATTTGAGTTTGGTGAAAAGGGAAAAAAGGGAAAAATGACTACGTTTCGTGGGAAAACTGAAGAGAGAGACCTAACAACACTGGTGCAGAATATCGGTATCTATGGATATGGAACAGAAGTGCAGAATTTAGTTTGACATACTTTTGATGGGGTGCTGTAAATAGAGGACAAAATACAGTTCCTGATGGGCATATGGAATCATTATACTGAACTTTATAGTAATACGCTGGATCGGCATTAAAATTAGAAGAATGTTTTAGTGCAGGCAATGTTTATGAGCTACATTTATACCCAAGGGAAAAGGTCTTTTTATTTACTACGTCAGATCGTCAGTGGGCGCAGTTGCTTAGTGGACTACTGAGCGAGGGGTCCTCAGGTTCGATCCGCGAAAAAAGACAAATTACAGCTTCTTAAGGTATTTTCCACCGCGCCACCTGTCGTGAACGTTTGAAAACCATCGAAAGTACATAACTGTCCCAAGAAAGCTTCTTAAATCCGCCGTTCCCGCTCGACATAAAATTGTCCCTTCCATACGCCCCAAAAAAAAAAAAAAAAAAAAAAAATACTCACACAAAAGAAGAATCTAGACAAAGTGTGCCTATACTGACCTGTTCCGCCGACTATTTTTTTCCTCAATTGCTGGTAGTACGTGATAAATACATAAAGGGTCCGCCATCTAACTTTTTTTTTTCAACTAGTGCTTATTTAACACTTAGCTCATGTCTGATTTGACAGATAATTAATTTTATCCTTCCGCTGAACGAATATGGTTGTGTATACGCTTGAACAACGCTGGGAAATATTGCGACATTACTTTGAAAATCATGGTAATGTTGCAGAATGTGTGCGAAAATTGCGTACGGATTATGGAAGAAGAGAAGCACAGTCAGCTCCGTATGTTCGTTATCTTGTGAAAAAAGTGAAAGAAACTGGCATCCTCATCGATAAACCAAAGCGTGAAAAGCCAAAAACAGTGCGTATACCCAAAACGAGTCACTGTTTGGTGCGGATTTTGGTCCAGAGGCATAATTGGGCCATTTTTCTTCGAAAATGAGCAAGGACTGGCCGTTACAGTCAATGGCGATCGTTATCGGGCCATGTTGAACGAATTTTTGTTCACAAAAATTGAAGAGGAGGATATTGGCAACATTTGGTTTCAACAGGACGGCGCTACGTGCCACACAGCCGAAGCTACACTCGATGTTTTGCGCCCTGTTTTTGAAGATCGCATTATCAGCCGCAGAGCTGATGTCGTTTGGCCACCGCGGAGCTGCGATTTGACACCGTTGGACTATTATTTGTGGGGTGCCGTAAAAGATAAGTGTTACGCCGACATGCCAGAGACAATTGACGCTTTAAAGGACAATATTCGTGAAGCCATTGGTGAAATACAGCTGCACACAATCGATAATGTACTTAAAAATTGGACCGATCGTGTAGGCTACTGCATGGCCAGCCGAGGCAGCCATTTGAATGAAATTATTTTCCATTATTAACCGGAAGGATTGTACTTTCAAATAAAAAAAGAAATTTGAGAAAATATTCAATAGTTTTTTTATAGCATTTTCAAAAAAAAACCAGTAAGACAATTATCTTCGACTATGCCGAAGCTCAAATACCCGGTACTATATTATTGTAAAATAAAAAAAATATTTTAGTATTAAAAAATTATATATTTGTATGGGAGGTATGGTACTTTTTATTCGACCAAGCTCATTTTTTGTCAAAAATTTTTAAATATTATTAAAACAATATGTGCAAAGTTTAAACTTGCTATCTTTACTGTAGCTATTTAAATTTAATTTTTAACATAAAAAGCTATATAAATCTGATATTTTTGTATGGGAGGTAGTAGTAGTTTTCATCCGATCTTGCTCATCTTCGAACTTAGCCTCAGTTTGGTGGATAAAAGCTTACATACCAAATTTCAAGTCGATAGCTCTTAAATTACGGCCGTAATCGTGCGGACAGACAGACGGACAGACGGACAGACAGACGGACAGACAGACGGACATCGCTAGATCGACTAAGAAAGTGATGCTGATCAATAATATATATAGTTTGTCATACCTACAACGCCTCCTTATGGGCGTTACAAATGGAATGACAAAGTGAATATACCCTCACCAGTGTGGTACCGGGTATAAAAAAAGTTATTTGGCGGACCCTTTATAAAATTCTTAGTGGAAAACTCGGACACATTGTTGGAAGGCGGTCGAATTGCACATTCCGCTTTGAAGCTGCCGATGAATCTTCTCACGGTTGACAAGCCAACGTGCACAATGACCAAGAATTCGGCGACACAGCGAAATATGCGAGATTGCAGAATCATCATTTGAGATGAATGCACGATGGCGCATAAAACGAGCTTTGGAGGCAGTTGACCGAACGATGAAGGATTTACGTGGTGATTCGAGACGATTTGGTGGGGCTATGATATTGCTCTTTGGAGATTTTCGTCAAACGCTTCCCGTCATCGCGAAATCAACTGCTGCCGATGAACTTAATGCATGCCTGAAATCGTCGTCTTTGTGGCGGCATGTCAAGAAATTGAAATTGACCACGAACATGAGAGTCGCATTGCAGAACGACCCATCTGCTGCTGTATTCTCGTGATAACGCTGACGCTTGGCAATGGCCAAATTCCCGTTGATGTTTCGACTGGATTGATATCGTTCACGGCAAATTTTTGCTAGTTCACATCGTCGAAGGAGGAACTCATCAGTCATCACCAAAGTGTTCCCCAGCATTGCACAAAATTATAAAAATCTTGATTGGAATAGTGAACGGGCAATACTAGCAGCGAGGAATAAGGACGTCCATAACTTGAATTTCATTATTCAAAGTCAAATCGCTGGAGAACTGCATTCGTACAAATCCGTTGACAGCGTGACCGACGCGGATGAAGCGACCAACTATCCGACGGAATTTTTTAACTCGTTTGATATGCCAGGAACTCCACCGCATAATTTACAGCTGAAGGTGGGATCGATCATAATCATGTATAGCGGAATCTGAATCATCCGAAATTGTGCAACGGTACGCGGTTGTCCGTCAAGAAACTGATGAACAATGTGATTCAAGCGATGATCAACAAGGGCAAAATCAAAGGAGAGGAAGTCCTTATCCCACGAATTCCGATTATTCCAACTGATCTTCCATTCCAATTCAAGCGGATTCGGTTCCCCGTTCGATAGGCTTTGGCGATGACAATCAAATAATCGTTGGAAGTATGTGGGATTAATCTCGAATTTTCCTGTTTTTCGCACGGTCAGCTGTACGTTGCCTGTTCGCGTGTTGGCGTTCGTTGTTTCTTTTTGCGCCGGAAAACAAATCAAAAAACATTGTTTATCACATCGCTCTCTACTGATTTCGATTCCATTCAAATAAATCACATTGAAATTTGAACTATCTGTGTTTTATTATCACTCTGGAGTTTATCTAAAGGCGTTAAATTGGGGCGAGACGAAGTTCGCCGGGTCCGCTAGTGCTTCTGAGAATGGCTATGTCCAGACCTGATTTATATATCATTAAGATGTTCTAGTACAGCAGGTTCTTTTGAGTTTGAGCAGATTTGTCTAAACTTAGCTAATTCTACAATACTTCGAAGGCACCCCAGCAGGTCCGTTTAGTGTAGTGTGGTGTTTACTGCACTCTTGAACTTCCTTTGAATGGGTTTATATAGATCCCAGTCACTCTGTGAATCTATGGACTTTGCCACGAGTTCCCTGGTTTTCATCCTTGCTAAGAAAACATCCTTATTCCACCATGGTAAAGATTTTTTATTCTGTATAGGACAGGCCTTTCCGTACAGCCGTCTTCAGGGTTTCACTTAATGTTTCCGTCGATTTCATTCATGGTTTCTAATGATTGCTGCAGCAGAATCCTTCTCATTTCCTCTACTTCCCTATAAAACAGTTTTCAGTCTTTCCTGATGTTCCTATATTTGATTGACGGGGGAGCGCTGTCGTTTATAGGAAATTTAATCACTCTGTGGTCCAAAAGGGACGCTTCGATATAGAAACGTTCCACTGATAGACAAGAAAGGGAGAGCGAATTAACCGTGACGACTAATACCTTTCGTCTATTTCTGGCTATGAAAGTGGGTTCGTTGCCCATCTTGGTGTCTATTAACATAAGTTGTTTTCAATCATAAATTCAAAGAGGGGTGTGATATCGCCAATAGCCTCCTTTCTCTCAGACAACTGAGCCAAGCTGAAGACCTAAGAAAGTCATAGCCTTCCAGTTTTGTATACTCACAATCACGTTTGTCAAGTTGTAGTGGTAGTCCGATATCAAGAAGTCATCAGATCCTCCTTGTAACAAGTTCAACTGCCTTGACTTGAGTGAACACATTACTGAGCTCATCGCAGACAGCGTGAATTCTCATTACTTTATTTAAATTAAAAAGACACATTTATTTTTTTTTTCTGTTCTTTCTTGAAACCATATTCATTCGTATAAATACCGCCAAGTGTAACACGCCGTCTATCAATTGAATCCTCTGACTTGGTCATTAATAAATGCAATGAATGAGTAAGCACAGCTGGACGCACAGCAAACAGCACAAGTCAAAAGAGACGCAAAAGGCGATCGTGCATATGGAGATACTAAACGCGTCGGCGCCTTCGGCTTTTGTGTGAAGTGCGTTCGTGATATGGATACATGAGAGGCCATCGTAAATGGAATTTTAATTGAAGAATTAAAAGCCAAACAAAGGAAATGAATGTGTTTCTAAAAATAGTGCAATGCTTTAGATAAAAAAGTGCTATATGTGGGTATATTTTTTTTTTGTTGTTGTTGTCAAACTGACATATCAGAATTCTCAATTTTTTGTTTGCTGTCAATTTGGATATGGCACTATAGATAGTGGTAAGTGCTGTTGTATTTTAGTTTTGCTTAAAAATCTAGTTTGACAACGCGCCTTCATAAGGCATACAAAACACCGGCAATGCGTATAGGTTGAAAGAATTCGAAGAGAAGTGGTAGAAATATGTAACCCCCACGAAAAGAAAACAAATGACACCAATCAATTTTAGGCGCTTCTGAAATTTGCCATTTAACCTAAAGCCATCTACCCAAACCATCAATTAATTATCCAAAATGGGAAACGATTTAACTAAAGCACGATATACCAAACACTTAAGTGCGAGAAAATTCAAAAACGATAACTCAGGGGGTAGGAATGCGATTCAGATAGAAAGAAAAAAATTGAAATTCTTGAATTGAATTTTAATTTTAACTTTCCCCCTTTATAAATAGTGAACTCCACTTAAGTGGAACACTTGAGATTTTTTTTTTTACGTTTGTGGGAACGTGTGAATCCAGACTATCGTCACTTAATGGAATGTTTAATTTTGAGATACGTATACACACATAAACAAATCGTTTTCAGCATATTGCGTTTAGTGGCGAAATGGTTTTCGAATTCGAGTACTTGAGAGTTATTTTTTTGTTTTTTAAGTGAAATTTAATATTTACTGTAATGAGGGTGTGTTTACCAACATTTAGGGGAAGGAAACACAAGTACTTAATGTTTTCAAAGTATTCCAGAATATGTAGTGTCAAAATTAAATCTTGTGTAGTAAGGGTTTTCATTTTTTAGGCTGCTGGTGTGTCAAGTCAAACAATACTGAACTTATGAGTGTGTGAAGTCGATAGTAGACGTCCAGGTGACTTGCAGCGCGGCACTATTATGTGTGATAAGACCTGATCCGCAAACAACGACTTAACCCAGTTTTATAATGCGATATGTATAAGTCGAGACGTAAGCGATTGTCATTTTGACAGATTTGTTGCGCATTTAAAAAAACTATTAGCTGCTGTTTGTTTACAGATCTGTTGTATTAATTTAATGCAGCTTTTAGATCTGAAACCTTAATACGTAAATGACGCTTATAAGAAACACGCTTATAAGAAAAGCACGTTTATAAGAAACCTGAACAAAAGCACCGTGTACGAACACATTTACACCAATGTAAAAAACATACCTTATAAGAAACACGCTTATAAGAAAAACACTGATATAATGAATTGTTTTTACAACACCGATTCTTAGTTTTCCTCTGAAATATGATGTGTATAAGAAACTTTTCTATGACACAAAAAAGCCCCATTTAAATGTTCCTTAAATGCGAAATATAAATGCCTTTAGGAAATATATGCATTTCTGAACTCTAAGAAAAGCCATAAAAGTTCATTTGTGAAATTGAAATAAAGAATTAAAAAAAAATTGCACAAAATAATATTTCAATTAAAACAAAACTTATACACTCAGCGCCACTTGAATAGCACACCTCCAAGGTCGGTTTCTATAGCCCACTGGTCCCAAACCAAGCATGCTAGAGGCTTAATTTGTTTTTTAAATTAAAGTTCATTTAATGTTGTGATTTGCCCAGAAGGAAGATTTAAAACTGAACCTTTAAGTATTAACAAAAAATTATTAGCTAAAAACCGGAAAAATGTGGGGCCGTAATTTTGAGCCACTTGAATAGAACACTTAAACGAAAAAACTTTTTAGAGAATTCTGCTTCTTTTTAACACAAATTTTACCTAAATTTAAGGTAATTGGAGTATTTTAGATTATAAAAAAATTGTTCAATTGTGTTTTGAGCCACCTTTCTGCTCCAAAATTCACACATCCGGTTTGGAAGGGATGTACATTTATACAAATTGGCCAAATAATTTAGCGAAATTGAAAACGGCCCCTACATCATAACACCTTCAATTCTGTTAGTCTCTTTGTGGAGGTTATGGAAATAGTAGCTCGCAATCCGGGCCTTCCAAATTAATTTTTTTTCGTCTGAGAAGACCACACAATGCCACTACGAAGTCCAGGTCACATGTGCGCGACAAAAACGGAGGCGTTGCGCTTTTCGAACCGGGATAAAGGGTGACTACTTCGCATTCGAAATAATACGACGAATGGTTGTGAGACTTGCTTTGATACCATATTTTTCCCTGATTTTTGGAAAAGAGTCGTTAGAATTTGACGCTTTTTTTAATATAAGTCCCTGTAAGCACACTGTGTATGAGGCCTTTCATGTTTTTTTTTTCATAGTTAGACTCATTACTTAAAAATATGGTATAACGTGTCGGCTCCTCTCGAGTTTCTTAGCTAAATTTGGCAATAAATAGGGCGTCCTTTAAACTTTGATTTGTTCTTTTTCCGTCTCGGTTAAGGATTTTTCTCCACCCATTTTATTTTTTTTTTAAATTAATAGTCGAAATTAACAAAAAAAAATCAATCAAAGAAAAATATGAGACCACGTACCAAAGATAACGGTCAAACTAAATGCATGTTCTTTTCAAGTGGCGCAAAAATGTTGCCTATTTTTATTTCAGCGAATGCTAAAATAAAGTGGAAAAAACATATAACGCCTCTTTTCCAGAACTTGCAATTTGTCACAGAGAAAGAAAGTTTCCCAAAAACAGCGTTCAAAAATACAAAAAAAAATAGATGAAAGTTTTCTTTCTGAAAGAACATTTTTTATAAGAAACTTCTGTTTCTTATATCCGTGTTTTTCTTATAAGAAACTTTTTTCTTATATCCGTGTTTAGGATATAAGAAACACACGCTTATAAGAAACAAAAATTGTGGCATTTTGGAGTTTCTTATAAGCGTCATTTACTGTATAGAAAATAGAATTAAGAAGGCATAACCGAAGTAAAACTTTTGACAACCATTGGGTACTTGGATCTAAAATAGTCCATCTACCGTATACGGATTAGTCGATTAGTGGTCGGCCTTATAGCAAGGACTTCAATATCACTAACCTCAGTCGAGTTCAAAGGACAAGTAATGATGTCAAGGCCGACCGAAGCTCTAAGCGTGTTTCTAAACAATTGCCCGTTGAACTTAACATTGACAAAGTCGTATGGTGTAGGTTAGGTTAGGTTAGTGGGTTGGCAAGACATGTGACGGTGATGATACGAGCCGTGTGCGGGAGGCCTTAGATCAATGTAGATCCGTTGTGATGCGCTAGGGGTTTATGACTCACACACACTGGAAACCTATGAAAAACCTACGTATTGATAAACTCACCCATTTTATTTACAAATCTTAGTAGGTAGGTCATTAATGGACTTGTTTGAAAGTTACTTCCTCGAAGAAGCAACTAAAGGGTTTTGCAATGAGAGGTGTTATTGTGAATGGTCCGCTATTTCGGTAGCTGCCACTTTTGAAGCTTTTATTCTTTGACATTTGACAAGTAGAAACTACGCCATTACTAAAAATGGAACGATACACGCTTCAACAACGCATTGAAATTATTAAAATTCACTACAAAAATGGTGAAAATCTTGCAGTCACAGTTCGCAAAACTAAAGCATTTTTTGGTCGTCGTGAAGCACCTTGTCGGACCGCAATTATAGAAATTGGTGGAAAAATTCGAGCTGTTGGGACAAGTTAGTGATGTGAAGAATAAAACCCGTGCACGTCGCTCAAGAACAACTGAGAATATTGCTGCTGTAGCCCAAAGTGCTGAAGAAAACCCAGGTTTGTCCATTCCTCGTCGTTCTTTGGAATTGGGCATTCCACAAACGTCCACCGTATTTTGCATAAAGACTTGGGTCTTAAGGCTTATAAAGTTCAGTTAACACAAGAACTCAAGTCGGCTCGTGGTGGCCATTTGGCTGATGTTGTTTTTCATTATTAACGGCATACCTTCCTCTTTATTATGAAATAAACATCCGATCATTTATCTCAAAAAATTGCATTTTTCTTTGAATACCAAAATAACACCTCTTATTGGAAAACCCTTTACCGATGACTCTATTTCTTATGTGGCAAAATGCAGAACGCTGGGCAGTGTCAAAGAAAGTGTGGGGTGTCCTCATGCACCTCCTCATCACCGCAACCTCTGCACAGGTCATCTCTACTGATTCCCATTTTCTTGGTATGGTATTTATTGCGTCCGGTGGTAATGCCCACAATCGAGGACAATGATTTTTGTTCCCAATCGTCTGTCTGGCTTAGCCGAAGGGGCTGTTTGCAGCAGATTCCTGATGTACGAAATGGTCTAGGGGCTTAAGATTGAGTATAGTCTTTAGCCCCGCTGTGGGGCTGGTTCTCATTGCCCCTGTGGTGCCAATACAGGCCATTCTTTGAATTTTAGTCATGGTTCTAAGGTTAGTTGCCTTTGACAGTGAAACTACACTGAAATAAATAGTATCGCTCTTACAACCGCCATGTAAAGCCACATGACTATTTTAGGATTAGGACCCCAAGCTCTTAGGAATATTATTTTACAGGTATAGAATGCTATCATTGCCGTTTTGGTTCTTTCTTTAATGTTGAAATTCCAGTTTAATTTTTGATCTAGGATCACTCCCAGGTATTTGGTAACTCCAAGACACTGGCACAATAGGCCAGAGAAAGGCTCAGAGAAGCGTCGGATTTAAACAAGTGCTAATCAAGGGTAGCAAGAAGCGAGAGAGTTCGCAAAAAAAAGTAAGGCATATATTTTAAAAAGTCCTAACAAAACAGCAAAATAGTGGACTAGAGCAGTAAACTCCGACAAAAATGTCGTCATGTAGTATGGCGATGGGAACTATTCGCGACAGGACAAGTATTCTTCACCAGCGCTACCACAAACGAACATGACGATAAATGGCCATTAAACAGAGTCGTAAGTACTCGGCAAAAACGAAAGAAATACCTATTAATTGTGTAAATCTACGCGAGAATATCTTTTGTTTGATGCTAATGCACAAAACGAATTAATAATCTTTTATGGGCGGCAAAATTATAACTTCGGGGAACAATTATTTTTCTGTCGCCTTTCGCAACCACGTTTCTGCTTCTAACCTCCCTATTCTTAGTCATGTTTGACAGCTGCTGTAGTTCAGTTCAAACAGTCAGTTTGGCAAGCAAGGAAACTCAAACAGAAACGTGCATGGAATCAAATCACAGAGTTGTCAAAAATGAAGACTTTAAACAACGTTTGACCTAAAACTGTAGCCAATAAATTTATTTACATCTTGATATATCCAAGGAAGAGCGGTCAGTGAAACTGTGTTCTGATTTTTTTTAGAGTGTTTAATACGTCAAATGCATGTGCATATGAACCTACTTTGAATGGCACATTTAAACAGAAACAGTAATGATTTGTGTCACACAATAAAAGGTGCCGACATTCGCGTGATACATTTGTGACTTATAACTGGCTACCATTTTTTTTTTATTTCTTTTTATAAAAATTCAGGAAAATATTTCCTCCCATCACTTCTTCTACCACTGGAATATTTAATTTTGTAAAGGTGATTTATGCGAAACGCGCACGTCTTAAATTATTCATCTAGAATCTAGAAAACCTCAACAATTTGAATAACAAGTTCATTCGTTTTCACCAGCAAAAGAAAATTCCCAAAATCACGCCCAATAATATTCTAACATCGTCCGTTTTCCTTGACCGATAAATAATTAATTGGAATCTTTTCATGAATGACATGAATGCCTAAGTAAGTTTACGACTATTGTGGTAATTGTCAAGAGTCAACTCGATTTGACTTTAACGAAACGATTATTACAGTCTTTCAATATCATAATCATACTTACGCCCAAAGTAACATTCATTGTTTACTACTATGCCAACAAACTTCAATCAAACCGATTTCGCAATAAATCTTCCCATCTCTGTGTATAATAAAATGTGTGTTGATAAGATACTCGTAATTTATGTCTTGTTGGCCCGGTAGTAAAAGCAATATGTTGATGTTTCTTATCACAGTAGGTACACAATATTATAAGGTCCAATGGACATTTCTGTCGATCATTAAGTCCAATGATTTAATCCTTTTGTGTTGACCTTCAGTGATGGCTGACTGCAAGTCTTCACTGAGATAAGGAGCGCACATAATTTAGCACTCGTTTTGTATTTAAGTCTTATCGGAAACTGAAACTGCAATAAAATTAAATCAATTCAGGAGCAGAGTGTTTGATTTATTTTAATGTTTTTTTTTTTATTTTAAATAAGTCGATATACCTACATGTAGGTACATCACTATGAGATAGGGATGAGTTTTCATGTTGGTTATTTACTACAGATTCCAAGAACTTTTTGGTACCACAAATAGATGTAATTGACTTTTTTCTGCAAAAATATTTGATTACCATGTCGAAGAAGCAAGAGGAAAAAGTTCCAAAGACTTAGCTTTCTATGGTACAAGGTGGGCCAAAAGAGATCACCCTATTGGAAGATGTTCTTATTTTTGCAAATGGCCGCCAATGTCAAATCTGTTTTGACATTTGTGAACTAGACAGATGTAGAATACAAGTGAACAAGCCATGGTGCGATACACTCCCCAAGAACGCGGAATAATCGTGTTGCGTAACAATTCGTCTGTAGTGTTGGCGCAGCGCGAATTCCGTCGCCGATTTCCCGGCCGTCCGACACCGACTGCGCAAACATTGCGCCGTTTGGCCACCAACCTTGAAGAGTATGGCACCACACGAGACGTTGCCAAGAGTGGCCGGCCCCGGAGCGCCCGTTGTGCCGAGAATATCGCCGCTGTTGCCGAGGATGTCGAGCTGTCGCCGGAAACATCCACCAGACGCCGTGCCTCGCAATTAGCCATCAGCCGGTCATCCCTAAGGCGAATTTTGGTCAAAGACTTGCGCATGTTCCCGTACAAAGTCAAGTCCGTGCATCAGCTGCTGCCTGTCGACCGCCAAACGCGTGTAACCTACGCCCAAGCCATCCTCAATCTCGAGGACGAAGTGGACGATTTTTCGACCAAAATCATAATGAGCGATGACCGATGAGGCTCATTTCCACCTCAGCGGGTACGTGAACAAGCAAAACTATCGCTTCTGGGGCACCGAAAATCCACGAGTAATGCATGAGGAGCCATTACACCCGCTCAAAGTTACTGCATGGTGCGCTGTTCACGCTGGAGGAGGAGTCATCGGGCCATTTTTTTTTCGAGAACGCCGCTGGTCAAACGACAACAGTGGACGGGGCGCGCTATAGGGCCATGTTAATCGAGTTTTTTCTGCTGCAATTGGACGAATTAGGACTGGGGGACATGTGGTTCCAACAGGACGGAGGAACGGCACACACTGCGCGAGCCACAACCGATATTCTGAAGGCGGCGTTCCCGGGTCGCCTCATTACTCGATTTAACCGTTCCAGACTTTTTTTGTGGGGTTTTTTGAAGTCCCGTGTTTACGTGAACAAGCCCGAGACCCTAGAAGCCCTCAAGGACAACATTCGACACGAGTGCGAGAATCTGTCGCCCGAAGTTCTCGCCGAAGTGATGAAAAATGTCATAAAACGAGCCCGTATGGCAATCAATTGTGACGGCGCCCATTTGGCCGGTATCATCTTCTCGACTTGACCAATAAAATTCTAAAGGTTCAAATAAACATAATCAAAAAACAGAATCGAAGTTTTTCATTTAGAAAAAAAAATTAGAGCCAAACAACATCGGATGACTTCTTTTGGCCCACCTTATATTAAGGGTAATGGAAAAAAGTAATAGATACATGTCAAAAAAAAAAAAAATAAGCGACAGGCAGCATAAATTTCGAAACCGTCGTTATACTGGAGATCTGTTGAGCTTTGTAACCCATCTATACTAAGCAAGTTAGCCTCATATGAAATACCGCAAGAACTATCCGAATGGATGGAAGCGGCGACTTAAAATAGGGCTAAACGAAATAAGTCATTTCGGGTATGTTATGGCAGGATCACTTTTCCTTCTCTATAGAGCGTAGTTTTGACCAGGCCTCGAATAGTCCTTCCATATATAGAGCCCAAAACATTCACATAACCTACCTGATGACCAGTATACAAAGAGGAGCAGTTCGACTAATAATAGGAGTTCTTACACTAACACCAGATCTACAATTGCTGGCGCATAAAAGGACTAGCCGCTGACCTTTACCAACTCTATAGCATGACAGATATTCGGGGGAACTTAACGAAATTATTCCTTGAAATGGGTCATAATGAGAAAGACAACGAATGCACATCATCTATCAGTACAGTTAACTACCGCGAGGACATCAAAACTCGTTTGGCTACAGGCCAAGTAAACTTTGTAACTCGCTTCCAAAACTTCTTAAATTAGTTCACTATTTTATAAATAGTCCGTAGAGGGCATACTTGGTCTAGTTACTTAGTTTGTGTGAGTTTTTATTTTTTAAACAAATGGAAAAGGACATAAATTGTATGCCAAATCCGAACCAATTACTTCAGCAACAAGCCAATTACTTCAGCAACAAGCTTTCTCAGGACAGCTTACAGCTATACTCTTAAATGTTTGTCAGAGATTGGTGAAATTTGTGTGTTTTTTTTTCTTTTGCGAGGAATTGAAACGTGCGACGCCTTGCTCAGTATAAACCGACACACAATATGCCTACTTCTTGGTCAGGTCTTTAGAGACAGCTCTGCACACCATTTTTAGCACTGTGAAAAAATCAAGAAATTTACAATGAAACTCTTCCTAGACATCGAAGGGGATTTCAACAATACGATGCCCCGAGCTATAACTATAACGCTCTTGAAAACCTGAAGATTGACATAAGGCTAACTCACTGATGGATCAACCAATTGTTGTTTAACGGGGGTTATTAATTCAGAACTTGGCTACTGACGGGTCTACCCCGATATCTCGAAAAAAAAATCTAGAAAGCATAATCTCGAAAAAAAAATCTCGATACGTATGGGGGAGGCATGCTGCCCCCTACAACCCCCCTGCTTTGGTTTCCTGTTTGGATATGGGGTGGGTGCAAAAAAAAAATCTCGAATTTACTTTTTATTTTCGAGATTTTTTCGAGATATACACCCCTATCCCCTAATCCCCCGGGGGAATTATTCACCGAAAAGAATATTTTGGTATCGTCAAAATCGCAAAGTGAACAGTTCCCCGTGTGGGTAATGTGTAGGAGTTTCACTTTATCGTTAAAAACGTTCAAATCGAATTTTTCCCGAACGGGAAACTGTTCACTTTGCGATTTTGACGATACCAAAATATTCTTTTCCGTGAAAAATTCCCCCCGGCGGATTCCACGATAGGGGTTATAGTCTTTCGAGATTTTTGTACATTCGAAATTTTTGCATTCGAGATTAAAAACAAAACTTTTCGAGATTCTTAGCTTTCGAGATTTTTGTCATTCGAGATTACGTCATGATCCCCATGCTGACCTAAGATGTTCAGTGCAAGATACACCGTAAGATGCAGTAGCTATGGCTGCTAACACTCAATGAAATACGACGACATGTTATTTACCGGGAAATATTACCCAACCTTACGAGTCTTGATGAAATCGGCCCTTGTAATGCTGGTAAAATGGGCTAAGCAATATAAGTCCGGTTAAAATTGAGTTAGTATTATTCACGAAAAAACGTTGAATTTAATTAAAGCTTCTTATCGCTTATACGTGGTCAGGACAGATCCGTGGTTAACATGCAGTGATCACTGTAGTAGATGTTTGACCGTTGAAAATCGTCCAGTCAATGAAATGAGCGTCCATCAATAGATTTCAGATTCCCTCTCTAATTTTATTTGACAGAATGATCATTTTGGCCGACACGCGATAGTTGGTCAATTTCTGAGAGTTTCTAAAAGTGTTAAAGCTCCTTTAGATGCAACGGATTACTCGAAGATTTCAAATCGAGGAATGTGTAGCATTGTGTCTAAAGTGGACTTTGGGTCCCTATAATCCATATATTTGTATAGGATTCCCTTTGAAATACCTATGATTTCATTAGAACACTCGGAATAGAAAATATTCTAATGCCCAGTTGCACAGTCAGAGTTTAAACTGAAGTTTAACTAAACCTGACCGAGAGTTAAAACTTTTGGTTTAACTCGTTCAGTTTCACAGTTCAAAATAGCCAGTTAACTAAACGCAGTTGTGGAAGCGCAGAACAATTTCCCTTAAGGGGATATTTTTCTACCAGCGCACTTTTGATCAAATAAATGGTTATTGCTTTTCTCTACTTTATCTATTTTACCATTATTGTAAATAAAAGAAAATGTGTGCAATATTATTACATTGGCCGCGTTCCATTGACCGCTAGATGTCTAGCGGCATGTCAAACTCCATATAAAAAAAAAACTGACATTTGAGCATTTGCGCTAGAGCTCTAGCACACTTTGTGAAATATCCTTTTCTGGGAAATTTTTCAATCTAGCGCAAAATGAACTGCTAGGTTGAAAAAATAACGAACTTCTATGTAATATTAATATACATTGTTTTTGTTTATTTAAATTACAGTGTATTAATAAATATGCAGCATGATGGCACAAAATACATTTTTGACTCTCATGAAGATAAAATAATACGAACTCAAATTGGTTCTAATGTCACTTTGCCGCTGCCACTAGATCTCTAGCACCAGCGTTCCTTCATCAGGGATATTTTATGCTAGACGACTAGCGGTCATTGGAACGTGGCCATTATGAATTTTGGTATTAACAAAGTGAATTGATTTATTGTTGACACATGTTTGAACTGTCATCTACTTTCACATAATTAATTTTTCTTTCAATAATAATAATATAGTGGTTGAAATGTAGTGGGCATTCGGACGGATGCGATCACAGGTACTGCTTCTTTTCACTCGATGGGTTTTTACCACATCCGATCACCCGTCGCCAGTAATGATAATGAATATTGAAAGGATTTTATGAGCCTCTAATTAGGGTCATTGTCTGGTAATAGGTACTCGCAAAGTTTTTTGCTGGTGTTTCTCCGAAAATCTGCGCTATCTTGGTCCGGTTATCCTTTTTTTTTTTTACAAAAATGTAATCTAGATCTGTATACAAAAATGGTATGAACTACGAAACCTTTTAACTGAACAAGATCAAATTTACAGACATTGTCCCGAGAAGTGTGTTCAAAATCGGCCAAAAAAATTGGATTGTATAAAGCATAGAGTAGGTGGTGTCTTGTTTCAGCCAAAACAAAATGTGAAAGATTTAAATATGTATAGATATATTTTGTTCGGCAAGAATCTAAAGAAATCACTAGTAGCATTACAAAAAAAAATAATCGTCGTTTCCACACACTAAAATAATTAATTTGTATTGAAAAAACCTCAATAAAATCTACCTAATGTTCACTTAAAAAAAAGGGTTTTTCCTTGAAAAGTATATTGGTTGCTAATCTATAGAAATATTCTGATGACATTTTTTAACAGTTACCGGAGTAATGCTGAAACTAATCATAACTCTGGTTTTCACTCATATAAATTCAAGAAGTGTAGCACCCAGACAATTTATCTATTTTATTCTCTCTCTCTCATATCTTTGTATGAAATAGCAGCTGTCAAAATAGATCTCAAAATGCGAAACGAAAGTTTAAACGGCAGAATGCAGGCGTTTAACTTAAACCGAGAGTTGAACTCCACTTTGGGTTTAAACGAACACAGTGAAACCGAAAATTTGTTGAACGAAGGTTTAAACCAAAACGAGAGTTTAAACTCTGACTGTGCAACTGGGCATAAAAGAGATTTTTCACAGCTTAGCAGATTGAGATGTACATAACAATGTTTCACAGATGCTAAAACAATATTTTCGATGGGCTTTCCTGCCCTCTGTTTAAAAAAAATACATTTTGGTCTCTTTGTAAGTCTCCCAGACCTCGGATATTTGGCTCTATTAAAGCTCCTCGTTGATATTTTAAAGTTGTCTTTGCTCTATTCCTGCAATGAATGTTGTTGAGCTCAATATAGTCCACCAGGGCGGAAAACATGTGGGCACTCCTAACATCGTATTACAGTTCCATTAAATTGTCCTGCCCACATACTTAAATGCGAAACTACGACTGAATTAAAGTTAACAAACGATGACGGATTATAAATTGTTGTTAATTAATTTGTTCGTTCGTCTTGGCTTACATTATCTGATAATCTTCGATTACGTGCTTCGAATAGGAGTAGCACTATACTAATATTAATTTATTATCGATTAAGTGACATTTCTATGTGATCAATGTTCCGTGTGTCACTGATTATTATTGACTAGTATTGATTGAAAAGCACATAGTGCTGTATTGGACATAAGAGATTTCAAAAGATTGTGTAATACAGAGTCCGCTGTGGTGAAACTGTTGTGTACCCAGTAATACTGAATTGGCGACATCTGTCTCGTAACTTGTCAACCGAAAAAGCCTATACTAATTATTAATATCATAAAAAGATAATACTGGATAAAACTTGATCCAGATAAGAAGCATTACAACAATTAAATCAGTCGGCTTATGGCCAATATTGCCATTAAGATAACTTTAACTTTAGCATTTATTAAAAATTATAGATTATAGTTTGGAAAGGTTTTCACATTATGTTTTAAATATAATACACTCCAATCCACATGAATAGGGACAAGATTTTTTAATCATTTCATGTTGTGTTTCTCTTTCTCATTCCTAAATATCGGTATTTACTTTAGGCTTTTATTTAGTACATAGTTATAGGCAAATTTTTAGGAGTGAAACTACATAAATACATACTCACTATTTTACAGTTACCTACATGTTATTTTGGGTTTTCCTTCGACCATGCAAAAAAAATGAACTTTTTTTGCAGCACTTGAATAGGGACAGATGCAATTGCACAGCAATATCAATTTTTTGAAGCTGAAGGTATTTTTATTTTGCGTATAGGTATTTTAATCGTGACTGATTATCTGATTCTAGTTTGGGGTATATTTTTTGAGTATGTTGGCACATTTTGCCAGTGCTTATTATAATGAACCAACAAATTAATAGTAAATGTATGGTTCACAATTTGTAATTATAAAAATTGGCACGAGTACGATAACTACGGCGCCAAAAATTGATAACGGTATTTTGTAGAGGGGTTAAATACAATCATTTTTTACTAAGGGAAGGGGGGGTCTATCTGGCTTCGTTTAGGCGGGAGGGGCAATTTAAAAAAAATAATACTTAAAATGAAAAAAAAAAATAAATTGAGAAACAATGGCAACACTTATAATAAAGGACTTTATGAATTTTGTAAGCCAGGAATCTGTTCTTTGATATTATTTGCATTTTAGACAATTTAGAACGAATTCTTGGCTTTGAAAAATACTATAGTTCTTTGTGGTAAGTGTTGCCATTGTTTTTTAATATTTTATTTTAATTTTATTTATAATTTTTTTTTAATTACCCCTCCCGCCTAACCGGAGCGAGATAGACCCCCCCTCCCATAGTAAAAAATGTTTGTATTTAACTCCTCTACATAAATCCGTCATTAGTTTTCATCTCCAAAATTATTTTACTCACCCCAATTTTTGTCCTAAAATTTCAAGTTTGAAATTGTTTTTTTCAAAAACTATTTAAGAGAATAACATGATTTAAAAATAATATGAAAGAACAGATTCTGGGCTTTCTAAAATGTTATAGTCCTTTATTGTAAGTGTTGCCATTGTTTCTCAATTTATTTTTTCCATTTAAAGTATCATTTTCTTTAAATTACCCCTCACGCCTAAACGGAGTAAGATAGACCCCCCCCTCCCATAGTAAAAAGTGCTTGTATTTAACCCCTCTACAAAATACCGTTATCAATTTTTGGCGCCGTAGTTATCGTACTCTCCCCTAAAAATTTATTGTATTTGTTGTAACAAGGCATTTAAGGTGTAAACTTAAAATGATTTAGTAAGACCCAAGGTCCCTCGAACGGGTTAATATGTCAGAAATCCGTATCTGCATACAGTGAGCGTCAAAAGTGAGTGAACACCAATGATGATCTTTTGACTTTGGAGCTTGGAAATAACTTTTTAAATATCTGTAAAGTATTTTTTTGTTGTCAAAATTTCAAATATGTTTTGTTATTGTTATTTTGTTATCAAACTTTTTACAGATTGTCGGGTTTTTAGACCTGTTTCCAGACCCTAAAGAAAAGTCGAAAGAACTTTAGTGTTCACTCATTTTTGACGCTCACTGTATATCCAGGCAGAAAAACTTACAGACCTTCGCTATGTGTCTGAAACAAAGAACATTTGGGAATTCAAATACAAAGATACAAAAAAGAGATAACTTTTTGAACAATTTATACGTTTATTACAAAAGTAAAGAAACGAATAGTTCAGTTGAAAGGATAGAAAGGGAATGAATTTATTAAGAAAAATAATTTGTGTACAAACAAATCAAATAGAACTAGATAAAATAATAAAGTATTTCTAACACCGCCTCTACTTTAGTATTTACTTCTGATGATATTCAAGCCGCTGCAACATGAACTGTGCTTTTCAAAAACCAAACTCTTCGTCAGGAAGTCAGCAAGCATTTCTTTAGATGATAGGTACTCTATTTTTATGATACCATCTGTGATCTTCTCTTGAATAAAATAGTATTTTATGTCAATGTGCTTGGTTCGAGGATGAAAAGCCTTGGTTGAACATAAGTTAATGGCTGACTTGTTATCACACTTTATTGTGATAGGTTTCTTATCTGGAAACAACTGCTTATCAAGTTTCCTCAACCACAGGCCTTCTTGGGCAGCTTGAGTCACTCCCATGAATTCCGCTTCGGTTGTGGATAACGCTATAGTTTGTTGTTTCTTTGAATTCCAAGATATCGGTGCTCCACATAGGGTAAAGACATACCCAGACGTAGAATGTCGGTCATTCTGATCTCCAGCCCAATCTGAGTCACTATATCCTAGAATCTCGTCGTTTTTGTTCCTGTCGAACTCCAACTTGTAGTCCATGGACCCCTTCAGGTAACGCATGATTCGCTTTACTGCTGTCCAGTGGCTTTTACCAGGGTTCTGTGAAAATCTGCTACAGTAGTTTACTGCATAAGCAATATCTGGTCTTGAAACTTGAGCTGCATATAAAAGACTTCCAATTGCTTGTTGATATGGCACACCTTTCATATCTTCACACGGAACATCATTCTTGACAAGTTTCTGGTTTGGATCTGATGGCGTAGAAATCGGGTTGCAATCGCTCATATTGAATTTCTCCAATATCTTTATGATGTACAGCTTTTGGTCCATCCAAAGTTTTCCTTTGGCCCTGTCACGAGAGACTTTTATTCCCAAAATGTACTCTGCTTTCCCCATGTCTTTCATCTTAAAGTTCTTCATCAGCTTTGATTTCAAATCATCTCTCCACTTAAAGTTGTTGTGAAGAATCAACATATCGTCAACATAAATTGCTACAACCAGAATATTCTTGCCTTCAATCCTGTAGTACAAGCAGCAATCGACATTAGACTGTGTTAGCCCAAAAATCTTCAGTGCCTTGTCCAACTTGTCGTTCCAAACTTTACTTGCTTGTTTTAGTCCGTAAAGAGATTTCCGCAACTTGCACACCTTGTTACCATTTGTAAACCCTTGAGGTTGCTCCATATATATCTTCTCAGTAAGCTCACTTTGCAAAAACGCAGTTACGGCGTCCATCTGCTCTATCTCCAGGTCAAACTTCACAGCTAAAGCCATCAAATACCTAACTGTGGTGTAACGAACAACAGGCGAAAAGGTCTCCTCGTAATCGATTCCATACTGCTGAGAGTAGCCTTTCACGACTAAACGTGCCTTGAATCTCTCAATTTCGCCTTCCGAAGTCCTCTTTGTCTTAAACACCCACTTGCAGTCGATCGGTTTCTTTGACGTAGGTTTTGGAACCAGCTCCCATGTCTTGTTTTCCAACAGTGAATCATATTCTTCTTGCATGGCTTTCTTCCACATTTCAGCATTGGACGATGATAACGCTTCTTCGACAGTTGTAGGATCATTGTCAACCAGCTCTGAACCAAAATTGCATACGTATCGGTCTGGTTCTTTTCTAATTCTTGTTGATCTTCTCAGAACTTCAGTCTCTGCAACATTGAAATCCTCTTCATCATTTCCAGAGAAAAACTCTTCATCTTCAGGATTGTCAATCTGCTCTTCAACCAATTCATTAGAAACGTTCAGCTCTTCGTTGACTTCTCCTCTTTCCAAAACGACCTCGGGAACCACAACTTCAGGAACTACAACTCCAGGAACATGCTCTTCTCTGGTCTCGTCTTCATCATCAAATAGATAGATGTAGCCTTTAGGATCTTCTTGTTTGTCACAACTTGGAAACACGTTTTCAAAAAAATGAACATTTCTGCTTATAATCATGGACTTCTTCTTCAGATCAAAGCAGCGATAACCCTTCGTGTTTTTACAATATCCTAAGAATACACACTCTATAGACTTAGCATCAAGCTTCCTTCTCTTCTCTTTAGGAATGTGAACCATAACTTTGCATCCAAAAACTCTCAAGTGCTTCAAATTTGGTGTCACTCCGGTCCATGCTTCTTCAGGGGTGAGATTAAGGCTGTTTGCACACGGCGAACGATTTATTAAATAAACTGCCGTTGCAACACCTTCAGCCCAAAAAACATGAGGTAGACCAGCTTGAATCAGCATGCATCGTGTCTTTTCAATTATGGTCCTGTTCATACGTTCAGCAAGTCCATTCTGTTCAGGTGTATACGGACATGTCTTCTCATGTACAATACCAGCATTCCTCAAAAAATCGTCAAAAACCACATTGCAGTACTCACCGCCATTGTCTGTTCTGAGTTTCTTTATCTTTGCTCCAGACTGGTTCTCTGCAAGATTCTTGAATTCGACGAACTTTTCGAAGACTTGACTTTTGTACTTGATAACGTAAACATCTACTCGACGTGTAAAATCATCAATAAAAGTTACCATGTATCTTGCACCTCCAATGGATCTTTCATTCATCGGACCACAAACATCCGAATGAATGATTTCGAGGATCTCTGTTGCTCGACTTCCATCGTGACTAAATTGTGATTTGCAATGTTTCCCTAAAACACAGGTTTCACAATTGAGCATTCCTTCTTCTTTGGAGTAATCCACCCCATCAGCTTGGAAGTTCTTCAACTTGTCCATGTTCCTGACATTCAAATGTCCCATACGGTTATGCCAAAGCTCCAAATCACTTGTTCCAGACACACTACTCATAAAATTCTTTTCACTTGGAGTCTTGATAACATACAAACCGTCTTCAAGTTTAGCTTCAACCAAAACCCCTTCAAAATCCGATATAGTTGAGACATCATCAGAAAAAAGAACTTGATAACCACTCTTTGCAATCTTGCTTGTTGACAGAAGATTCGTACAGCATTCAGGCACATATAA
Source organism: Cheilosia scutellata (assembly GCA_955612985.1). Taxonomy (NCBI): domain Eukaryota; kingdom Metazoa; phylum Arthropoda; class Insecta; order Diptera; family Syrphidae; genus Cheilosia; species Cheilosia scutellata. Next base: position 63,015,160 of record OY015313.1, read on the forward strand.
GACATCCTTCAACACAACGTTTTGCTTCTTGTTCTTGTGCTCTAATGTTACTCGAATATCTCCAATTCCCTCAACCTTCATTCTGCTGTTGTTAGCAACAAGAATTGATTGACCCAAGTTACTTGCTCGAAAATTCTGGAACATCGACCTGCAACCAGTAATATGACAACTTGCGCCGGAATCCAGATACCAATTGTTCTTGAAATCAGTTCTACTACTCCAGCAACACAGCATTGTCTTGTCCTTACTACCAACACCACCACCTTTATATTTGGGAGTAGTCTTAGTGTTACAATTCGTTGAGATGTGTCCAAATTTTCCGCACGTATAGCACTTGACCCTCTTCGGCTTCCTTGACGTCGCACCACCAGCACCACTCTGAGATGCTGCAACCATAACTGATTCAGCTGCTTCTCTCAGTTCAGTATTGACTTCTTGTAATAATTTAGTCTTGATAGTATCCGATGTAATCGGAATACCACTACTTTCAAGCCCCATTATCATCGGCTTGTATTCATCCGGTAAGCCAGCCAGCATGATTACACCTACCCAATCGTCAGGAATTTCGAATTTTATATTCCGAAGTTTGTGCGCTGTTGTAATGATTTCGGACAAATATTCTTCAACATTCTGACAGTCAACTAATCTTAAACTTGTCATCTTCTTCAAGAGTCCAACTTTCTGTGTCAAGCCGCCATCTTGGAACGTTTTTTCCAGCTTTTCCCACATCTGCGCTGCAGTTGTGCAACCTCGTACATGAACGAAGATGCAAGGATCGATTAGCAAAGCAATTTTATTCTTTGCTTTCCTAAGCTTCTTTACGTCCTCTTCCGAACCATCTATAGCGCCCCATAGATCCTCATGCTCTAGATAATTCTGCATGGAATACTTCCAATCTTCAAAATTGGATCGTCCCTTAAGCTTCTCGAAACCGCTGTCTTTAGTCGCCATTTATAAAGCTCTTCCTTTCGGTAACTATTCAATTACTATTAGACAAATCTAAAAATTCCTCTCTAGGCCCATAACCTAAAGAAACGAATAGTTCAGTTGAAAGGATAGAAAGGGAATGAATTTATTAAGAAAAATAATTTGTGTACAAACAAATCAAATAGAACTAGATAAAATAATAAAGTATTTCTAACAAAAAGTTCCTAAATTCCAAAAAGGTGTCCAAAATCTGGGGCCAGATTATGTAAGACGAAAACGATCGAACGCTTTCGTTTCGACCATAGCAGTCTCTGTCTATTGCCACAGATATGATAGAGACCGGTTTAGTGAAAACGAAAGCGGTTTTCGTTTCGTTTTTTACAGAATCCCACCCATGATATTTTTAAAAAGAAGTGTCCTGGTGTCCGGATGTTCGAAAAGGTGTCAAAAAGGTAACCCTGGGTTAAATTACTAATTTCCTGACATATGCAAAGAAAAACATTATCTGTCTCGTCACCATAGCCGTGAAAGGGGTGTAATGGTATGTTGTGCGATCTCTTATTATGGCCAATATTAATTACAGTTTCTGTCATCAAGAATGAACACGAATAACTACAAAGGCGTACTGCAGAAGGTTTTTCCTTACTACGATAATGTATTTGGATACATGTAATGGACCTTCCACCAAGATAACGCCTACATTCATAGGCGCGTAGTAAAAGAGTGCATCCGTACCCAAAACGTGCCTATACTGGAGTGCCCACCTTATTCCCCTGATCACAATATAATAAAGTTTGTTTGGGGATGGTTGTCACGGAAAATATACGGGTCTACAACTACAAGTCTAAATAATTTTCAGATGTTAAATCACTAACAACAGCCAACAATGCCGCATGGAGCGACATTTCCTAGAGCTATCCAGAATCTCTGTTTATCTCACTTTCAAACGGTATTTGTGAAGTTATTTCGAATAAAAGCGGCAATACCCATTATTAACTAAGCTACAAGATAAAAAGAAATAAATTTAAATTAAGTTCTGCAACGCTTTGTTATTGATCGCTATTCAAGTGCGGCAAGAGAAATATTAAATTTTTTAGACCACATTCAAAAATCATTTATTTAAAAATAACAAAGATTTTTTAGCTTAATTTTGTTTTCTCTTTAATACAAAATTTAAATCAAAACATTAAAAAAAATGTTTATACATACAAATATTGTGTATGTATGTTTGTATGTAATAGATACATTAGTACAGGCCTCGGCCCTCATTGAAGCTAAGCTCTGGGCCTCCGGGTATCGTGGAATAGCGCCAATGCAAATGGACAAACTAAACCCATAAATAAGCTGATTGAATAATTAAAGAGACGTAAATATTCAAGGTTCTTACATATAACCGTATTTATCAGAAACATAGGATGTGGAGGTCCCATTTATTGTAAACTAGCTGACACGTGCTCGCCTTGCGCCGCTCGCCTTTATCAAAAAAACAAATTTATATTTGGTCCATTTAAGATTACACTTTGACTGTTTCATTGAAATCTGTCCAGTAGGTTTCGCGCTTTTAGGAGACAAAGGAAATTCCTACAGTTTTATTATAAGTATAGATATCGATTTAATGTGCACCCTCTGCATCGCCCTCCCTCTCCATGATCTTGTTACTCTTGTTTATAATACTGCATTTCCTTTTCTTTGTATCTTTTAAAATCGTTAATGCTTAAAGAGAAGTTGATTCCTCCAAATGGAAGTTGCTTCTTTGCGTGTATAGTTCACCATATTGAGAACATTGACCCGTTAGATCCACTATAATGAGTTAGATTGGCTATGATGAGAGCACTTTCTCCGTCTAGCCCACTCCGCGAGGCACGTTTAAAGCGTCTGTTTGCGAAGCCGCTGAGCTTAACATAAATCTGTAGTTCAACCAAACTCTTGCCAATTGCAGAGCATCCCGATTTCTCGGACACCACACTACAGGTGTCAACTACGGTCGATGTGTCGGAGTCGGGAGTCTCCTTTGTCATCTCCTTTTCTGACACGGTCTTAAGTTTGGATGGGGTCCACATCACACCGAGAATTTGTGGTCGTGTGCTCTATAGCACAAGGGTTGTTGTCTATCGAGAGCCCAGTGGCTGCACGGTCTGTTTGCTCTTCTGGTTGCCCAACTGCAAGACCAGAGGTTGATGCAATTACAGAGGCATCTGTAAGTTTTTATTAATTTGGTTCAAAATATTGATCCCACGAGTATCCGGGAAAGAAACATCACCCATGCCGGAGCCCGGTATACGGCACAGGAAGGCTGGTTTAAAACCGAAGGTCGCCTGGTATTCGGAGTGCGCATATTAGCGACTAAGTACTCTCTTAGCAATGCATCCCTCAGCATATATGCTGTTCCACCTTGGATTCGAGATTTGTTAATGCGGTTTACTCCCCAAAGGCAGTTCTTAGTTAGTTGTTCCTCAACAGCCTGCCTGCCATGGGTGACCCTTCAGACGACTACCGCCTCCGACAGCATAGCCCATTGAGTCATTGCAACATTAAGCCTTCGCACCGGCGCTTATACAATTGCGCACACGTCAAGCTCTCTGCCCCTAGCGAAGGATTTATACATACAAATATTATGTTGGTTTATTAAGAGAAACAAGAAATCTTGTCCCTATTCAAGTGGATGGGAGTGTATCTCTCAAATAGTGTCATTTGTTTTTTTCGATCTGACGTGCTCTTTCCAGAGCATTCTTCATTACTCTCAAAGCACGGGGCGCATTTCGAACAAGAAAGAAATTTCGATATAATCTTTTTGCCTGAATAACCGAATGCCGGCTTTCAAAATAAAATTGAAGGCTGTAGGTCTTATCGCCCAAAACCATAACGCCCAAATTTAAAAATGTCATAACGTCCAAAAACCACCACATCATCCAAAATTTAAAGGAATAAAGCGTCGCAAAGCCCAAATAGAATGACATATTGCCCAAAGTAACGCATACACCCCAAATCTGACAGTAAACCCAAGCAGGGGGGTTGCAGGGGGCAGCATGTCCCCCCATACGTATTTTGTTTGTTTGTTTTTGGGCGTTATGCATTTTTTGGGCGTTAGTAAAAATAATGCCATTACTCCCAAAATCAATGTCACATCACCCAAATTTACGTAAATTTTACAACAACAAATTGCCTAGCAATATTTTGGACATTATGACATTTTTCAATTTGGGCGTTATGGTTTTGGGCGATAAGACCTAACGCCAAAATTGAACAATTTTGTTCTGCCATGAGTCTGAATCTTTCCATTATAAATTTCTCAAGTTTTTCAAAGTTAGGTAAACAAAAAAATTATTCAATAATTAAAAATCATAATGCTATTTATGCGCCACCCTGTACATATTACAACACAAAAACACGTTATTCTATGTCTATGGGCAGTGCTCTAAAAACCCTATATTAAAGAAGATCAATTGCAAACCTTTGCTTTAAATAAAGTTTAAAAATACCTGAAGGAATTTAATTACTCAATCAATACATCATTAAGTCAACAGTAGTTTATAATTGAATAAAATAATCATTTGTACAGTGACAATAATTTCTTTTTAACAAAGTTGCAATGACCAATAGTTGTAAATCGATCAATCAGCCAGTCAACATCTGATGAATTAATACAAATTGCTTGGAAGCATTTTTATCTTTCAAACTAGGTACGTATCGATTATGCAACTTTGATGCATGTAAAGACGCATATGTCCAACTGTCTAAGACTAGTTTCAATCATTGAATATGATTGTTTACGATCAGTATAAGCACAAAATTCATTAAGAATCCGGACTACGCGTGTTTAGTTCCACAAAGTATTAAATATTTATAAATGCTTTGAAAAAGATATCAATTTCAAATTGACATATGGAATGGAGGTAACCGATCGTCTCGTATCGATGAAATGATTTATGTAGCAGCAGAAATAGAAGCAATGATATAGCACACAGTTTTAGAGCTATAACAAAATATGTTATCTTCTTTTATAATTTTTACCATACAGTAGCGAAGAAGAAACCAATTTACAGATCTGGTTTGAATTAAGTTCAAGAATTTTTTTTTCGATAAGTTATGCGATATGGATTATGTTAATATGTACTTGGTTAGATATATGTGACGTTTTAAATTTGGATAGCGAGTAAGATAAGCAGCAACAGTATATGAAATAGTTTTCAGAAATTCCTACAAGAAATTTTTTTTTCTGATGATGCTTTGTATAGTTGGATTAGTTTCAAATATCTTTCTAAGCCTTGTAGCAGTTAAGATAAAATTTCAATTTTGCCACAAAGAGTCTCCATAATTATTGCTTGGCTTTCCCCCATTCCAATATGTTTTGGGGAATTCCACTTAGGAATCCTTGCAAGACCACTGGCTTATTACTCTTGAGCGGTCCCATAATTTTGAACAGTGTAGCCTACCTCTTGGTAAATTAGTTAGATATATATAACGTGGTTGGATACGAACCGCGGAAACGTTAAGATCATTGGTTGCATATACTGGTTCTACTATTTACCAATCGGTGCTATAATTTGAGATTGTGGCTTCTAATTCGCCTATATTTTCAAGGGAAACAAGTGGGCTATTGAAGAATGATCTCATCATCCTTCTCTTTATTCGTGGAACTCCTACAGAAGGATGATTAAACCTAAATGTGGGGCTATGAGCCCAGTCAGGCCATGATGCCAATAACGGTGTTAATCATGTAAAAAACTACAATATCAAGGCAAACCAGAGGATGTGATCCGACTAAGCATTTCGAAAAAAACATCCCCACAGGTCCAAATCAGGTTTGAACCATTCGTGCATTTTACCGACATCAATTGTCCATTCCTAGTGATGTTTGACAGTTAAAAACAAAGTCTAATCTAGTCTAATCTTTTTGGCTTCTAAAGGCGTTTTTTCTTCAAAGCTGCACAGAGATACACTGCCGGTCACTAGGATGAGGCCATACAACGTCCTTTTTGATTTTTCCCATAGTGTTGGGAATCCCCAAGATAACTGTTTACAACAGTCTTACTTCTATTTGCTTCTGCCGAACGTCCTTTTTGATTTTTCCCATAGTGTTGGGGATTCCCAAGATAACTGTTTACAACAGTCTTACTTCTATTTGGCCTCCTTGCAATTTCTCGGCCTGACAGTCCTGACTCCTTCTATCTATTTTTCCTCTTTCTGTCGCTGTCAAAGTCTTTCCGGAACCAATTTTTTTTTTTTAACTAAATAAAACCAGTTCTTTTTAACAGTTCTTAACAAAACTTTGAAAAAAATCGCTAATGTGCACTCCTGCAACGAAATATTCGCAGTGGCCTCCGCCTCATCCTGACGCATCTTTTTATACGCTTTTCAGGTAGTTCATTGTTTGATCTTGGGAAATTCCAGCCATAGTTTTTTATTTGCCCTTTAATTTTATGACTTACTGTTGGTAAAATATGTACCTTTTCACAGGTAGTAAAAGTTTCCGGGTAAAACATTTTTAACAGGTATAAAGAGTGAAAGTCTATTGCAAAATGTATGGCCTCATCCTAGTGACCGGCAGTGTATACTAAACATAATCGAGTATGCTCTTTTTCGTGTGACTTTTAAACATTTGTTTAAAGGCGCCCCTTAATGCGAGTAGGTACTGCTCTTCTGAACTCGAAATATTAAAACTAAGCATTATCGTAGTAGGCTCCAAATTATCTGGAAATTGAAAATTGAAGGACGAACTGACACTTATTAATTTTTAAATCTTTTTATTTTCATAGTACATATAAGTTTTTACATCAGTTGATAATCATATTAAATTTTGAAAGTTGTCTTATGAGAATTCACTCAATGAGTGAGTGTGACTTTTAGGAACAAATAGAAATCAAAATTATTAATTTTATTAAAACTATTCATTTAGGATGGTAGTTTGCTACACAGTAGTATTATCCAAATACCTTAAAAAAACACGGCAAATCTGGTTTTGGACTATAGAAAATAGAGTACAGGTACCTAAGGGTCCCAGCATATTTTCCAAAAAAATAGGACTTTTCAAAAACAGGAGTTTTGAACTTATTTTTTGTCTACGAAAAAAAAAAAAACAGCGAAAAAGAACAAAATCTTGCGATTTTTGAGAAGGATCTGTTTTTTTGTACAGCAGTGTACTTTAAAATACAGGATAGATGGGGCCATTAGGTATGCGACCTAATTTGTAGAGCATTTCCAAGATTTGTTTGTTTTTATGATTTCGTTTAAATTTGCCTTAACTAATCAGGAGCTTTACCCCCAGTTTCACACTGAAAGTTTAAACTAAAGTTCAACTGAACCTGAACGTGAGTTTAAATTTGAAGTTCAACTCGTCCGGTTTCACAATATAATCTAAACTTCAGTTCAATTGAACTCAGTTCAACTAAATTTAATGAATGAATTTGATAATATTGTACAGTACTTAGCTTTTATACGACTTTTCTAAAATCGTTCCTTGTCTTTGCTTTCAAAGAATACGAAAAATAACGTCAAATATTTGTGTTTTTGACAATCGGCTGATCTGAGGTTTAAACGACAGATTACTGTAGTTTAACTTAAACTATAGAATGAACTCTGTTCAAGGTTTAAACGAAATTCTGAAACAGAATTAATTGTTGAACTAAAGTTTAAACTAAAAGTGTAGTTTAAACTCCTACTGTGAAACTGGGGGTTAGAGTTTTATCAAACACTCTTATTAACCTATTGTCAAAAATTCACCTTGACGAAGTTGGCTTGAATAATTGCATATCTTCGCCTGTTTGATATTGTTTATGTGATATGTATTTTTTGTTTTTTTTTTTTAGATACAGTGCGGTTCACTTGTTTAGACGCACAAGTGTTTATTTCTTGTTTTTTTATTTCTTATTTTATTTTATTTAATATTAAATTGGTTAGTTAGTTAAGCTCGGATAAAGAGCAGTGAAAAGTTAATTTGAAATTAAGACAAATATTATTTTATATTAATTTTATTAAAATAGGCAAAAAAAAAGTGTTGAATTTGCAGAAAAGGCACAAGTTAATGCTTACCTCTCGGAAAGCTTTTCAAATCGTGAAATGGCTCACACAATTTCTCGAAGTGAACACTTGATAAGAAACTTTGTAAAAAATGTTGCATCTTGTGAAAATAACTACAACAAAAAGTATATAGTAAAAGCTTTAACACCACAAAACAAGCGGAAAATTCAAAGACTAGTGTCTTATGGCGCTCAATTTACAAACAAATTTATGGATTTTGCACTGTTTTTTTGTAGCAAATCCACTCGAGTTGTGTTGTTGTCTATGCTCTTTACTCAAAGTTAACAAAACTAAAAAAAAAAAAACACCGCGTAATCAAGCATGCAAGCAACCCACGCCAAGGTCTCACATGGCATGGGATATAAACATTTGAGTGGTATCAAGAAATTGGAGCAAAGTCGACTTATCGAACAAAAAGGACTTTAACTTGGATGATCCTGCAACTACAGCTTTTACTTTCATGATCTCCGGAAAGAAAATATGTTTTGAATCGTTATCATTCGAAATTAGGGGAAATTATGGTATGGGGCGCAATTTCATACTTTGGCGCTTTAAGTTGAAAATCGTTTTCAATAAAAATTACTACTATTTCTTGCAAAACTTTTTTGGAAGCAGCTTTCCCCGCAATAAACTAACTTTGTGGACCTATTCCATGGATATTCCAGAAGGATAACGTGCCTATACACAATTCACGCCTTGTTAAAGAATGGATTGCCAGTGAAAATATTAAAATTGCACTGTCCGCCACATTCGCCTGATTTTAATATTATTGAAAATATTGCCCCGTGAAATTTATTGAGGCAACAATCAGTATCAACACAATCAAGGGCTGATTGCGGCGATTGAACCTTCTTGAGGGAATATATCCTTGAATTACCTTAATAGTTCATATGGCTCTTTGAAGAATAGACGTTTTGAGATTACATCCCATTGTGCCTCACATATTATTAAAATAACAGATTGATTAAAAATTTATTAAAATAAATAAAAAAAATTTAAATATCGCACACAAATTTGGTGTTTTGTTGTTTTTCGACTTTTTTACAAGTGCGTCTATTCAAGTGAACCAACAAAATTAATACGTTTTTGCATGGTATAGAAAAAAATTAGTAAAACTACCGTTATGTGTCCATCATCAAGTTTGAAATTATGTTTGTTTTATAGTGTAAGAATGTACCTTTCTGCCAATTAAGTTTTTTTTTCTCTTTGTTCCACGTAATACGAAATAAAACGTAACTCCTGTGCGACTAAACAATTGAACCGCACTGTATCTCATAAGAATGCTCTGATTGTTTAGGTATAACTTGATTTTAAGATATTAGATACGAGACCGAAAGTTGTAACATCTAAAAAAATTGTTATAACAACACACATCAATACCATCAGTACATTTTTGTAGTCTCAGTTTTTATGGACACCACAATTTTTAGGGTTTTTGTAATGCGAATTCTTTATTAGATTACTATAACCTTACTTTTGGGATAGGTACGTTTGCCTGTAATTCAAAAGCCTATTTTTCAAATGCCCGTAAAAATACGGGCCTTTTGAAAATGTTCATTTTCGGGCTTCTGTATTACATGCTTTTGAAATGTCGGCTTTTGTTATACCGGCTTTTTGCATTTACGCGATTCTGTGAATACGGGCTAAAGTTTAACTGTCAAACGTATCGTTCCGCTTACTACTTTTATTTAATACATTTTTTAATATCAAATTTAGCATTTTAAATCTAATTTTATTTTCTTCTCTATTTCAGGTGAGTCTGAACTATGCTTTATTGGTTATTCCAAGTATGAGTAAGTTGTTGTAATAAAAATTGAAAACTCCCGAACAAAATAGCTAAGTCTCCCTTCTTAATTTGTTAATGTGGTACATACTCATTTTAGTTTTGTTACTAAAAACTAAGAACACTTTTTTTGTAATTGTCGAAAAAATTAATAAAAAAAATGTTTAATATATCACGATTTTAAAACGAACTAAAAAATATAAAGTTGTCCTCACGTCAATTGCCCCAACTGACCGTTGAGAGCTGGGCCACCAATTATTGAATACAACAGCGAGATTGACAGCCTAATGCATTTTATTGTTGCTTACAAATTTTGTGAATCTCTCCTCTCTTCTCATTTTTAGTCGTTATCAAACCAAGGGTTTCTTTTTGGTGAAACCTATCATATCAGAGGCGGCACTTCTGATGTCTTCCTGGCAACACTGCCATTGGGTAGCTGGACTGGAATCTGTCTCCTTGGGAGAATGAGGGAAACGCGATTGACAAAAGTTCTGGCAGACTCTACAATCGCAGGCTTTCTACGTCGAACTTTTACAAAGTACAGGGTTTTCAATAAGAGCGCTACAAAAGTTTTTTTTTAAATAAAACAAAAACGGTTTTGGATATCAATGAAATTCTTTATTCCTGTGAAAGTACGTTCGATGCCATTATGTATGGAACTTGATTTCTTTTGCATGGCCACCACGGGCACGCTTGCAGAAGTCCAGACGCTGAACCCAATTTTCGACGGTTTTCAAGCATAAATCGGCCGATACTGCTGCAATTTCACGTTCGATATTCGTACGAAGTTCATCAATCGTCGCTGGCTTGTTGGCATAGACCATAGACTTGACGTAGCCCCACAGGAAATAGTCTAACGGCGTCAAATCGCCTGTGGATTCAAATTTTTCCACTAGACGCTCAATTGTTGATCTGCTAGGACGATTATGACGACCATAAATTGGACGTAGCGCTCTTAACGTTGAGGCCACTGACTCCGAATTTCGGTAGTAAATTTTAATAATTTCGACTCGTTGTTGGCTCGTATATCTTTCCATCATGAAATGGCAAACCTTACTGAAGAGAAATGTCAAAAGAGCGGCAAGAAATTCGGCGTCGTTTGCTGTCCCTGTCGCTCTACTTTTGTAGCGTCCCTGTTGAAAAACCCGATATTTTCTAGTTGCTGAAATTGTACAAGAGAGTAACCGCAAGCGTACCTTGACACTTGACAGCTACTATACTAGGTAATGGTCAGAGCCGATGTTGTCTGGAAATATTTTAAAATTTAGATACATCACAGTAGTTATGGTTTATTATTTTTAAACGTTGCATAGAAGTAGTCAGACATCAGCTATTGCTTTTAAATCAATATTTCCAGCTAGCATCTACTTTGTATGATAGGTGTCAACAATATTCGTCAAACAGAAATCAGAAACAAATGGAGGAGGTGGTTTTAATCAAAAGAGCAAATACCTTTCCAGAAGTAAACTCACTTCCAGACAGCAGAATGATTACTCGAAAAGGCTTTCATCATATAACCATTATCAATATGCTGATGTGAAATGACATACTTCCGCAGCATATTTACTTTTGCAAAATCATCATTGTGTAACGAGGACAATGACTTCAGCGAATGTCTATATCTGTTTGAAGTTTTCTTGTTAAAAATGCATATCGCAAGTTAGCAGAGATTAATGCAAGAGTAGGAATGTCTTCCCCTTGTCAGGGTATTAATTCTGACTCTGTGCGCTCATGAGCGCAATGTGTTCATTCGAAGAACGAAATGCTTATTTAATTGAATTTCAAGTAAGGCATAATGTGATGAAGTGGTTGCACTTATATAATTCGTTCTCAGAAGATCAAGGATTAATTTATGAATATAAGTAGGGACGGTTTGATCAAATTATCGCAAATTTGATGAAAAAAAATTTGGTGTGAAAATGCATTTCCCATGAATAAAGCTCTGTTGAGCTTCTTTAGCGTTCGTAGCTTGTTGACTATTCTTTCTTGACTTCCTCTTTGAAAAGGAAATTTCCTGAAAGCGGGCTAAGTGATTAGAATGATGGATTATTGAGCGAATAGTTTCTAGTTCTATAACTATCCTGCGAAAGCTACTTGTGATTTGTCACATACTGGAGTGCATATGATAAAGAAGTATATTGATACATTGGCCAGTGTTAAAAATGTTTAACTTTGCACTTAACCATATTTTTATTGCGTACATGAGCATTGAACAAACAGCTCCTGCAAGAAGTAGTTACTCTCCTATTCTGTTTCGGGCTTCCGATGTTACTCATGAGAATTGAAAGTGCACTATAACAGTTTTTGAGCACGTTTTGCATACATACGTCTAGATGCTGTTTGAAGCTTAGACCCTTTATTAATCCCTCCGTACTTATATAAACGGTTGAGAAACTAATTCATGTCCTCCGACGACGCTAAACATTATCGTTTCCCGAACATTCCTATTCCCAATAAGCACAGCCTCCGTTTTGGGTTGCAAACCGGCGTTAGGTAGACAAATACGTATACAGTTGGAACTGTCTCTGGCGGAGAGGAGTGAGTTCAATGAAACACTAACTAATGGGCTTCTTAACTTATTTACTTAATTTTTTTTTTCTTTTTTTTTTTTTGTAGGAGGTTGCTACTATCCGATGGGGCACTCAGACACAACTACTGGTCCATTGTACTGCCAAACAGACACCTTACTTTACTGTACTTAGTTTTCGCGTCTTTCGAGGAAAGATGAGAGGGAGCTTCAGTTATGAAGAGCTTAGATGTTCGGCACTGACCACGTCAGCCCCAAAGATCCGCCACCTGATGCGAGCAAAGGCAGGACAACTACAGAGGAAGTGTTCCGCTGTATCGTCGTCCTCTCCACAAGCAGGACAGATGGTGGTGTCGCTCAAGCCCAATACATTTAAGTGTTTGGCAAAAGCTTGGTGGCCCGAAAGGACGCCCACAAGCAGTCTACAGTCGATTCTCCTGAGAGACAGAAGGAAAGACGCGGACCTTTTGCAGATGTCCGGACGCAGTCGTTTGGTCTGTCTGCACCCAGCACAGTCACGCTACCGACACTCGTGTTCACGAGAAACCCAAGTATCAATGGATGACTTAACCACAAATGCAGGCAGACCCAACGCAGATTCAGGTCCTGAGAGAGCCTCTTCTGAACCCAGTCTGGCGAGCCCATTCGCGATCTCATTTCTCTGGATACCAGTGTGACCTGGAACCCAAACAAGTTTGACCGTGTTTAGCCTGCCAACCAAGTTCAGAGAAAGCTTGAGTTCTAGCACTAACTTGGACGGGGTAACCAGAACCAGACCCCCGTCCGGTTTTAGAGCCATCCGTGAATGAACAATGACATTCTTTCCCTGGCTTAGAGTCAGGCCGAAGCCATTCCGTTGCCTGAGGAAAGTTGATGTGGTAATTTTGTCGCAATAGGATTTCTGTTGTCATTGCATCAGATGTCATTTCCATAAGACAGGGGTCAAAGGATAATTCTGCCACAAGTTCTTCAAAATTCCAATGCGCGTGGTACCAAAATCCAACTCTCTTTAACCGGGAGATGGATTTTAGTGTACACCCCATGATAAAAATATCAAGCGGGGGAGGTTCATCATAGCATCTAGAGCAGAACCCGGAGTGCTAGGGAAGGCCCCTGTGCAGCCAAGGCAAGCTGTTCTTTGGAGTTTGGCAAAAGAGGCAGTAAAACGTTTCCGCGAAAGCCCATTTCTTGTGCACCAGTCATCGATCAAGCCCGAGGATCTCTGCGCCTGAGAGCAGACAGTCCTTAGGTTCGAGCCGACAGACAGAACGGCGACATCGTCCGCGTAGGCTTGTGTGTAGGTTCCAGGAAGATTAAGTACCTTTACGAGACAGACCACCACCTTGTGGGCAGCCCCTGTTTACCCCTGTCATGACGCATTTGCCACAATCTATACCCCTTGTATTGACCTTAGTTTAAGTGGAACTTTAACAGAATTGCCAAGTTCCTCCCTAAACCGTGCCCAATTCGTTTTTCTCGGATTTCTCCTCTCTTGCGAAGGTGAAACTTCAAAGTAGATTTGAAATTCGATGTATCTGTGATCTGACAAAGTGCTATCGGGCGATACCCTCCAATTGATGATAGTCTTGGAATGCATGTTGGACAGGGTAATATCGATTACTTGCTGTCTCCTGGCTGTAACAAATATAGGTCGACAACCCACATTGTTAATGGTGATCTCCTCGTATATTACATTTGCTGCTGCCCCAAACAGTGTTTTAAGCATTACCATCGCAACATAAGATAAGACCTCCTTTTTCCACATGGTTCCTGGATGGATGTTATGCGGTATTTTGTCCTACTGACAGCAAGCCTCCTACTTAGATGAGCCGTAGCAGCCTTGCAGTGCTGTAGCTTAATCTGAGTAAACAAAATGGATGTAAACTCTGGATTACGAACTGATAGAGAGGAGACAGCGGCATCCTTATAGGACGGCCTCTTATCTCGCACCGCAGCTGTTCTGCGTTCAAAAGTATCACTCTGACCGTCAGAGCCATCCAGAGCCAGTAGGTACTTCAATTTCAGCACCTGCATCATCCATTACCAGTGCGCGGGCAGCTCCAACTTGGAGAGCCTCGAGAACTCTCGCCTGTAGGTGCGATCGCGACATCCGGTTTCCGTCCGCCAGTACTACTTCCATTGCTGGTAGTAGCACCGGCTTCATTTGGAGACCGTGCGCGGACAGACTCACAGATTTGACGGGGGTTTGTTCTCTTTTCGAGCTTGGGTCGTTTCTTCTTGCTTTTCGGGTAGGCAGAAGAGGAGGCAATGCCCGATCCATGGGGTTGGTTAGGTTCAGTTGGTGAGACCTCCACCGACCTGCTCCTTTTCAAAGGCACCACCGAAGAGCTGACAGAAGTGCTTGCGCCTTTAGCAGGTAAAGCTTCTTTGCGCTGCAGATCCCTCAGCTTCTTCCTTTTCCTCTTCCACTGTCCCTTAGAAAGACGCAGCTCAAGGCCCGCCTCTTCAGGAGCCCGTTCAACCAAGCTATCCCGAGTCTGACCGTCAGTGGCAATGTGCCACAGCCTGTCTCACGCTCAATTTGCCGAGTGAATCAGATATAGAGCAGCAAGAATCGCTTGTGGGTTCAAGAATGTATGTTGGGGCCTCCAGAATCCGTGCCCCGGCCGTAGTCGAGCAACTACGGATGGATTATGGCTATTGCCAGTACCACCTGGAGTAGATAATTCCGTTAGTTTCACCATTCATAGCTTGTTTTGAGTGTTAACCACTGGCTCCTGTGGGTTAGAATACACTAACGGTTAATTTACTGAGGATAGGCTAGCCGTTACCTCAAACCCTCCTCCTTATCCGGGCTTGGGACCGGCATGCTACTTACGTAACAAGGCGGAGTTTATTAATTAATTAATAATTATTTACTTAATTAGCAGAATTTATTATAAAAGCAAACCTTTCAACACAGTAGGGTAGCGTCAATTTAACCGGACCAAGTCCAATCCAGACTATAGTCTGATATTTTTATTACCACTTTGAAGTTGAAACCATTGACCACCCGACAAATTAGAATTCCATTACAAAACTAAATACTCGCCTGTGGTGGTAATTTACAACTCAATTGTCTCAAACGTCCCCCAATAAAATCGTTGGCAAGCGTCGATCATTTTTCACTTCAATGCGCTGACACCAGAATAAATACAGAACAAAAAAATAAGTCGCCTTTTTATGTCGGTCGCGCAATTCGACCTCATTCCCTATCAGATTAATCTTCCATTTGAATGACAAAACCGCACCATTGACATCTAGCTTTGCATACATCTGGGTGATGTCAATGTCATTCGTTTGCAAAAACACAACTGAACAACCCTGTGTCGATGAAACCGGAATGAGAAAGCCAAATCGATTAACAGGACTAAAGTATGTAATATGAAAATACTATTAAAAAAAAAAAATTGTGTGTGCGTGTGGGAATTGTGCAAGAGAAAATAAATAATTCATATAAAAAGTTACGCAAGACTCGCTTTGAGATTAATTCGATGGGAAACGCTTCTAGGCTCCGACGAAATTCTAAAAATTCCAAGCGTATAAAATGATGCCACACATTTTCCATTTGCATTATTCTTGGCTCAAAAACTGTGGAATTATAATTGGAAAATGTGTTTTTTCCTTTTGTTTTGTTTTGTATCATTGTTTTGTCTCTCGGTATAATGTGGGGCACATGAACAACATGCTGCTGTGCTCCCATTAAACATCTAAATTCGATGCTCCTTTTGCTGCAATGAATGAATGAATGCCTTCTGCATTTGGTCTCTTTGGTGAAATCAATATTTTGGCTGCATTGTTTGCCAAATTTGCTATAGCAACTCACAACAGAAGATAGCTGAGTATCTATGGTTCATTGTTGGAAATATGTAGTTCATGGATACATCATTTGAGAAGCAGCGATGTACGATGATGTCGGCTTTAATTAGACATCTTTGTTATCTGGTAATGAAATGTTTAAATTTAATTAATTTATGATAATTGAAAAAGCAATCTTGAAAAAATAAAATGCTTCCAATCACATCATCATCGGTATGTTTTGAGCTGATGACATTGACACTCCTCTGGGAAATGATATTACATTAGCGTTGATTTGTTGACGCATTGCCTGTGAAATTGATTCCATCTTCAGAATTTCTCTTGTGGTATCCGCGTCAGTATCTACATAATAGAGATATGGAAGCGCAATCATGTCAGCACCCATGGGAGGCATTTATACTTATCAGTTTATGATGCTGCTGTTATAGCAGTACGGCCGGGCGTTCAGATAGAGCAATGTGAAATTAGATATATTGACTACCGTATTACAAGGTCTGCGCTATGATGCTAATGGCTCAACACGCAGATAAAGTTCATAAAGGCTGATATAGACTTTCCGATGAGTGTTTGATCTGGAAGAAATGTTGGCAAATTTAATTCAACTCTGCAAAGTTGAGATCTGACAAGGCAACGAAAATGTCTCACAATGTGGTTTAATTAGAATAAATTATTGCTGCATGTATTCTCGTCCATATGTATACATATAATAAAACTGTAGAAATTTTCTTTGTCAGCTAAAAACTCAAAAACTACTGGACAGATTTCGATGAAACTTTTTTTTAAATGTTCCTTAAGACTGTGAGACTGCTATAGGCTATGTCGTTTACAGCCATGTCCTTAGGAACAGTTTTTAGGCAAAATGTATTTTATGCAGTGATCAGTTGTATATGTAGATATGTATATTATGGCATGGGGTATATTAATAATCTTCAGAAGAGAAGATACGTACAGACATTCATTCTGATATGGGGTATGGTAACAGTGTAGAGTTGGGGTAGGTAGTTGTTTTGGGTCAGCTAGTCTCTACTAAGGGTTCGGTGTGAATATGCGAGTGTAATGATTTCTTTGTAAAATATACAAGTTGCCTCGACATAAGTTCGTGCCAATAATATATATATAATCCCAAGAAAAAATAAAAACTAAATTATTTAACGTAAGACATTTTTGGTCACCATCATAATAAATAAGCTTTCAAAAAACTCTAACGAACACATTTCTTCCGTCAAAAATGTTCGGATGTCATTCGAATATATGAAGAAAAGAAGGGCGCTCAAAAGTCACCGTATTATATTTTCCACATAAAAACGTTGAATCCCTCTAATGCCGGTTGTACACTACGCGATCAACTGCGAACAGTTGTTTATTTAAACTTTTAAATCAAATCAACAAATTTGAGGAACGCTATTCGACTAAAGTTGAACATGTTGGTGTTCAAAGCCCTGCGATTTCTACACCTAGTTCATCAACTCATTCAAATGTTGAAAAGCCTCGCTTACGAAGTTGATGAACAAATCTATTGCCAAATGCGCTTACCTTGTAACTGAGCATGCGCAATTATAGTTGATGCACGTATTGATGTACCCTAGTACACTTGACCAAGCATATAACGTTGGGCGCACTCCGTCGTTAATTTTTTTCTTTTGAATGCATACAAATCCTAGTATGTAGTACGTGCTAGTTTATACACGTTGCCAGATACTATACCCAAAATCACACGTATTGATCAATTTCTGTCACTCTCCAACGCTGCTACTCTGCGAGGATATGCATGAAGATATTTCATACCTTGTCCTCTGATCTCGTCATAAGGGCTTAGGCCTTGGGTGCCTACGGGACCTGTTTCGTCAAGTATTTATTTATTTCAATTATCTCGCTATCTAAATTTTAAGCCTTTTCTTTTGACACAGCTGTCACCTTTGTCAGTTCATGGGCTAACAGGGTGACTCCGAAACACCACAAAGCATTTATCCAATTTCATTACTTTGTCTCCTAATGTTTGGCTAAATATAATAATCAGCATCGCCCAACGTCCAAGATACCTGGCTGTCATTACTTCGTTGCAACTTAATAGACTTGATTCTTGATTCTGCCGCGTTGACCTTTAATATTCTCCCGGTGTGGTGCAATATTCCTTCAGTTTTTATATAATTGAAGTTAAAAAATAGTTGGTCTTTCCAAAAACCAAAATGTTAATTGATTACTTGTCGCTCAGCTACGGTTCGGCTGTGCATAGTTATCATCAAAGTCTAATTTTCTCTGCAATAAAAAATAAATAAATAAATTGCCAAAGCAATTGCAAAATTTAAATTTAATTTATCTACATGCTTGCGTGGTGGAGGTACATACATTCCCATTAATCTGAAAACAGATGCACGCACATTTAGTGGTTTATTTTGTTCCTACTTATTTATCTATGCATTTCACTCGTAGATATCGATAGATATGCGTTTTTTTTTTTTGCTAAATTCCAATTGCGCCAATCAATTGCACATTGACCAATAAATAAATAAATAAATGAATACGATAAACAAATAAGCTACACAATTTTTTGTTAAAATTAAAAGTCTATAATAAGCACAAAACAAAACTATACCCATTTGCATATATATGCAGAATAATTTATTGTACTAGGTACCTAAAAATCATTTCAAACACGAAAGCACAATTAAATGAATATGTATTCGAAATAAACAAAAAGGTAAAATAAATGTTGTGGTATTTTGTTGTTTTATAATTGTATGTGAGTGTAGTTTATGTGTATAGATAGATAAAGTTACTATTGTTTTTGTTAGTTTGAAAGAATTCTAATTTAATTGCAGCTGCATTTAAAATTTGTTTGAAAATTCCTCCAATCCTTTGATGCGTTTATTTTGAAGTGCAAACTATGGAACTTTTAAACACTATAAATTACACAGTCAGGATGAATTTTTAAAATTGAAACATTTCAAAAGGTGATTATGAAATGATTATAAAGGGGGCTTACCCTTACTTTGGCTTTTTCGCTTTAGTCGTTAAATATTTCCTTCATTTCGCAATGCTTTTTTTTTATTTTATTGGTCCTTCGAGTCGGATCAATGATTCACTCAGGAGATGGACTGTTTAAACATGTACCTATAGGTAAGGTATCGTAAGCAATATTATATTAACAATTTGAAATCGGCTTGTTCTTATGCCCCAAAGTATGCGATATATAAATATCTTTATTTTCAGCAACGATACTTTTTAATGAGACACTATAAAAAATACTCGAAAAATAATTAAAAACAAAGGCTTAACCCATATTGACTCCGTCGTGCTCGTTGGTAACGTATTCAACTGACAGAGGAATAGTATGCAAGCTATAGCTTATGGAAGGTAACCCGGCTACGACGGAAAAAGTACTTTCTACTTTTTGTTGTCCGTTGCATCTTGCTTCTGTTGACAGTTTTCACATACTCATCATTCATTGGTGGAAATGTTGAGAGATTGCGAGAAACTGTCATGGTTGTTGAGTGGATTGAGATAAATCGCATTCATTGCTGGAAACATGGAATTGTTGATGACATTTCAATTTTTAAATGTTTGGGGTATTATTTTGCAAAAAAAAAAAATAATTTTCTGTAATTGAAATGCTACTATGGATGGACTGTTCCTTCAGTTAAATACCTTAAAGTTAACGTCTGTGGCCATAAACAAAAAACACTTAGGTCGAGTTTAGATGAAATTCAGTTTTTGTTACCATTAAATTCAGCATGTCCAAATCTATAAGCCGTTTTTTTTAGCTCTTTATCTTTAAATTTGAAGCTACAATGTCTCGAAAACAAAACAACTGAAGTCATCTTTAAGGCAAAACTAAAAAAAAAACAAGTAAAAGTGTTATCATCGGCCTGGCCGATGCTTTGATACCCTCCACTGTATGTACTGTACAGGTACACGCCTGTGTCTAATATTGTTTTTGTGTGGGAGGTACCACAACTACTTGACCGACGTAGACAATTTTTAATACCAACCTGACAACCGTAAAATTAAAATCTCTCACAAAATTTCAGTCGTCTTAGTCGATTCGTTTGGACTCTATCGTGATTTAAAGAGACACATGGGTCTAAGAGTGGTTTTGTATGGGAGGTACCAGAACTACTTGACCGACATAGCCCATTTTCAATACCAACCTGACGACGGTAAAAAGAAGTCCTCCCACAAAATTTCATACACCTAGGTCAATTCGTTTGGACGCTATCGTGTTTTCAACAGACAGACAGACAGACGGACAGACAGACAGACGGACATGGCTAAATCGATTCAGAATGTGATCCTGATTCAGAATATATATACTTTATAGGGTCTCCGGTGAATCCTTCTTGGCGTTACAAATGTAATGACAAAGTGAATATACCTTCCTGTGGAGGGTATAAAAATATATAACTTAACTGTATTTGTGTTTCATAACAAGTAATAGCGGCTTAGGTCGAGTTTGATTGTTTTTCCACAACGGAATATGAAGGAATATCAGCTAAAGTCAACATTGTCCAATAAAATTGCAACGAGCTAAACTCGATTTAAGATTTTTTTTGCCTTAAAGTCGTGTTAGGACATAACCGCTCTAAAGTGTTTTTATTGCTTACCACGCTCGAAATAAGAATGATCAATAGGTTATGAAACGTTAGACCGAAAGAGACTTAAATTACCTTTATTTACATATAACTTTCAGGAAGATCAGACCTTCCGCGAATTAACCAGAGTCATTATTGTAATATCAAATTTTTCGTCGAATTTCAAAAAAAAAAATAAATAAATAAATAAATAAATAAATAGGTAGCGCAACAGTCGTTACGCGTTAGACACCCTAGGCATAGCTTCTCACAATCATTCGTTTGTGTGAGTTTCTATTTTTGGGACGAATGGAAGGGATCTACAATTTTATGCCGAGTCCGAACGGTTGAATTGAGAAGCTTTTTCAGGACAGTCATACTCTCGGATGTTTGTCAGACGATCGCGAGAGGTGGCGCAGTAGAAAAAACCTTAAGATGTAATTTGTGTTTTTCCTGGGATCGAACCTGGGATCCCTCGCACAGTAGTCCAGCACACTAACCACTGCACTACTGTGCCACTATCGAATCTTAAAAGTGTTTTCCTGTAAAAATGATCAAAATCGACTTTTTCCTTGTTGCCACAGACATGATAGATTCTAAAGCTTGGGGCCTTTGCTCTTTAACTATGAATATTTGTTCACTGTGCATAGAGAAAGAGATTCAACCGAGAGCTGCACGGCGATATATTGATCGTCAATCTTGCAACTAGAAGAGTGTACGAATCCAATCCTAAGTGACAGAGTCTTTGATTAACCTCTTGGCCCTTACATACGAAACACTATGGTGCATAGACGCATGGGGCATGAGCATGATGTTTTACAGAATCAATGGGTAATTTTTCTGTCAAACTTCGAAATACACTGGCTGAGATGGTTAGGTCCTAGTCAAGGACAACGGCGTATGGACAACAACGCACCAGCCCGACCCGCACACCTATGGTGATCTACCTCAAACAATATGGTGTGAATAATTGCAGAGACCGAGCTGGCTGGGGGGCTTGTTGGGTTTGATTATGTGGATCACTCCATACTGTAAGGACATGTTTCCTCCACCAGTACTATCGGTTGGCTTGTCAAGTCGTCTACCCTAAATAATTCTGACAGCACTTTCCCTGCTGTATGCTGTATCTGGCATGAACCAGCCAGCCGCCTGCATAATGACGACAGTTAAACTTTGGTATTATTATACCAGACTCTGTTGTTTTCAATGCAGTTGGAACTGTTGTTAAATGTTTTATACCTACCAGACATAAAGGCGGATGCCTTTGGGTGAGCTCCGTTTAGAACGAATTTAGTGATTCCGTTAATTGTTGCGTTTTATTCAGCCCTTTGCTTTTTAGGGCCTCTTCATTTGACTGGTGGTATTCATAGCTTTTTCGAGAACCTTGCTCACCTTGATGGTATTTTTTTATATTAGTTTTGGTTATTCCTTTATTTGTACAAGTCATTGTATATGCCCTGGCAAATTGTCTTAGCTGGCAAGAAAATCGTATTAATATGTAGATATGTTGTCAACATTGACATACTATACATAAACTGCTTGTGAAATGTCAGTTTACTACAAACCTGCGAGGAAAAATTAAGCAAACATAAGCACTTTCCTTTTTGGTTCAGTGCGGCGAAAGTATGAAACCCCTGCGCGCCATTTCTATTTTTTACATAGAACACAGTGCCATCTATTGCAGAAACACTGCAACTTTGCAAAATAACGATTTATTCAAATTTTTTCGAACGTTCTATAACAGATGGCACACTCAGAACACAAAGAAAATCGCACGAATTGTTCGATGACATTTGAGTGTTTTCGTTTCTCTCCACCGTGAACCAAAAGAGCTAGTGCTTATATTTGCTTCAACAAAAATTGGCTGCTAGCAGTCCATGTATAGTATGTCAATGGTTGTCAATGTCAATGTTTGTTGATGACATTATGTTTATGATCACCTATTACAATGTATTGAACTTCAATTATCGTTTATTCATTTCAGGGCGCTCTGAATCTCACTGGTATTTGTGCTCAGTGAACTGAGCTACCTATTTCATGCGATGGAGCAGAGGCTCTGTAATTTAATAAAATTTTCTATAGGGTTAACTGTCAAACGGGCTGTCATAATGAGTTTGATATTTATGATCAATATTTCTTCTAGAAGTTCTTCTGCCGGAAAGAAAACAATTTTCTGCAGTTAATCGGTAATAAAGAGTGTCCTATAATTCACGCAAAATTTGAATTTTGCGCCATTTAATAGTACAGTGATGACAACGCAAAAAAAAGATATAACAATGTGAGAGCTGACAGTTCGGGGTTAGTAAAAATGGAGCTCTATACGAAAGAACAACGCATTTTCATTGTTGAGCAATATTTTAAAAATAATGAAGATTTATCAGCTACAGTCCGCAATTTTCGAACAAAATATTTTCATCTTGATGGCTTCGTTAATCGTCAAAATTATCGCATTTGGGGTTCAGAAAACCCACGAGTAATTGTTGAGAAACAAATGCATCCACAATGCGTGTCTGTTTGGTGCGGATTTTAGGCTGTTTGGAGGCATTATCGGACCATTCTTCTTCGTGCGGCTGGTCAGGCAGTAACAATTAATGGTGTTCGTTATCGTGACATGATAACCCAGTTTTTAGTGCCTAAATTACAATATATGGATGTGACCAACATGTGGTTTCAGCAAGACGGTGCCACATGCCATACAGCCAGAGAAACAATTCAATTACTGAATTTTTTCTTTGTGATTTTTTGAAGTCAAAGGACTATGCAAACAAGCCCACGACCACCAACGCAACGCCTTGAAAGAGGAAATTGTGACGTGTATTAATGAAATTCTGCCACATTTATGCGAAATGGTCATAGAAAATTTCAATCACACCAAAAACATAAATGTAAAAAAAGGAGCCAAGTTCTAGAACAACAAAATTTAGGTGCGTAACTAGTCAGCTAAGAATAGTAATGAGATCTAAATGTAGGTACGCCAAATTCTTAGTTTAAGGTTAAATGTTAAAAAGAATTGGTAGCCGATCTTGTTTTATTATCTTAAATCTATAGGTACTATCCAATTCATTGTGTAAAAGGAAATGGAATATTTGCTGTCATAGACAACAAGAAAATTGACGTTATGCAGAGGTGCCTTAATGGATTCAATTCGAAATTCAAATTTACAGTCGAGATGGAAATAAGTAGCGTTTTTGGATCTCAAAATCCACCGGGAAATGCGATTGCCTCTCGTTAAACTCCCACCAAAAAGAAACAGCATCTGGAAGTCTTGTTAATTTTCGGTCTAACCAGGCAAAGCATATAATAGCGAATACTGGCTCTGACCTGGTAAGTAAAGTACTCCGGTTGAGTGATGGGAAGTTCCATTCCATTCCTTATCACTGATATCCTCACCAATAACATAGTTAAGTTATCCCATCCATTTCGTAAGGAACCTAGTAACGCGTCAGAAACCCTAGATTCCTATAGACAAGGATGCGGAAGAAACGAAGGGTTCTACAAAAGCGTCGTCTAATTTCAATCAAATCGAAACCCGACAGATTAAAGCACACAGATGTTGCCTACTGAATTGACTGCTTGGGTACCGATGCTTTAACATGTGCCCTCTGCTCTAATGGGTCCGCATCAAACAATTATTGGGCCAAAATATATCTAACCACCGACCGGAGAGAAAACCCATCCATATATTGTAATTTAGGCACTTGCCAGTTATACCTATACATATAATTGAGCGTGGCCAACAGTAACGTCAAAATTCTACAAACAGAGAAGCAAAGGGGCAACAGAAAGCAGGACTCAGTTTCGCCGGAGAAATTCTAAAATTCCGTCCGCTATATTCATAATTCATGCCCGTATTGACGGAAGTGGTTCAGTTCAGTTTCCACCTAAATTTGTTGGTTATATCCGTGATTTCTTTGGCTTGGGAATGTAAATTTAGTTAATTTCCCTTAAGTTTGGTCTAATTGTACATAATGTACTCTCGTAATAAAGACCCGCTGAAGAAGACAGCAGCCCTTGTCGAAACGTCCTGAAAGTTAATGGAATCATAGTGTTTCATCGTCGCATCACCATTTTGCCCATAAAAGCCGAAGAGGAATCACTATCCTTAAAACTAAATTATTACAATTTGTTCAATATTCAGTACATTCATGTTAGTAGACTGAAAATTAATTAATTTTACAAAATTATCCAGAAGGAGGCAGGTAGCTACAGACCGAGGTAATTGGAGAGGCGTATTGGTTGAGAGTTAGATCCATCTTCATTAAGTGTCTTCCACACTATCTTCTAAGGTAGGGATTGATAACTAAACATTCTTAAAACAAATACTATACAAACCCCATAACGTTAAGTAACAGCAATACGTGTATGACACCCAGTTTGTCAACCTCATTTTGAACTCGAAAAATTTAAGTCTGAACAAACAACAATTCATTCGAAGGATGGATAAATATTAAAAGTGCACGAGTTCAAAACACGATCTCCATTTCCCCATTAATATTTCATATAGCGTCGGTCGTAGACAACTCCTCAATGAGAGACAATTTATATCGAGTTTCCCACAACACTGACCTTTGCCATTTTTTCTCTCACAAGCGAGTGTATATAACTGCATCCCAGGACGCACTCTGCTAAAGATCAAAAGTCCCTTTCACATTTCATTTCTAATGCGCGACTTTTAATGTATACTGTACCCCCGCATTCATGACCCTTTCCAGCACTCATTAATCATCGGCCAAGAAGCACATCTATCCAGACCTTAGATATACACGTTTGGCGTCCCACCCGGACAAACCCATTGCATCTGTTCACACGGCGCAAAGCATTAGTGTACACAATTATAAATGCCACTGTTCATATTGCGTTATTACGGTCTGGAGCAGATAAGACAAACTGAACTGAAACAGAGCCCATTCCAGAAAGTCGCTTTTTCCTCATAGCCAGGATAATGGTTTTTTATTTGTTTTTGTACATTCTGTTGGAGAAAAGTCAAGAGCAATTTCCAAGCACACACAGTAAGCCTAAAACAAGGAATAACACGTAGAGGTGCATTAGCAAAGTTATAACATTCGAGGGATTGCCAACACATGGAAGAAGAACACTGCAAATCGTGCATGCTCCTCTTTGGCACACACAGGAACAAGAGTGTGTACAAAGAGGCAAATAACCTCGGAAAGAAGATGCTTCATGTCAGCCCATAAGTAAGCAGTCTCTTCCCGGGATGTGCTTCCTCTAACAACCCGATATGTTGTTTGTAGTGTGGCGTGTGGTGGATTCACATCCACTTGATATTTTGTGGCATGAATAAATTGCTTATTTTTGGTCGAGTGCAAACAGAATAACGGACCGGGAAGCCGGGGCGCCATCGCCGAGGTGCTTTTGCGCTCCTCCAGCATTATGGAGCAGGTAATATACAAAAGGAACTTCTAGTCCTCATCTAAGGTGCGCACATACAAGGAAGTCGCTCATCCGTAGTGCGAGCATACTTGTGTTATCGTTTGTCGAGCGTAAGTAGTTTGAGGTTGTCATATTTTTGTTTCCCTGGAAATAATAAATAAGACCGCGTGTCTGCTAAAATGGATGTAATTCATGCAAAGGAAACGGAAACAAGACACAGCATTGTTTCGGCTTTTACGTTGCAGCCACTTTGACGTTTTGTGAATAAGCTGATTGCATTCACGGAAATATCCTTCATGGTACGACGAGCAATTTCTTCTGTGCCTGCTGTTTGTGGGTGAGTGTGTGTGTGACTGCTATGCAGTACACCAGGTATTCTGTTCTTGCAGTTTTCGCCGCATATGCAACATTTAATGGATGTTACTTTCTCTCTTTCAAGGAGAATACTTGGCAACTTTACAAAAGGCGTGTGCAGAGAAATGTACCTATATAGTATGTTGTACATCCAACATCCATTCAGAATGGTTAGAAAGGAAAGCACTGCGCTACATCTCCTCAGGGAGTGACTGCAGGCCTTACTTTGGTTAGGTGTTCAAGGCATGAAATTGGTACTGTCAGTCAGTTACCTTGGAACGCAACAAAAAAACAAACATAGCCCAGCGGAAGGCCATAGTTAAAAAATACCAAAATTGCGCAGCCAGAGACAAAGGGTAAAATAATTCTCCTTCTACTTATTTGTATATATTTTTATATACATACCTTACCCGGTAATGACAGTAACTACCTTCAAGATGTTAGAACTTTTAAGTCGTACGATATTTTTGTATCCAGAATTGGTCAAGAAAGTTACACCTTCTGGGTCAGCATAAGTGAATGTTTAGCATGCGGCAGTTTAGCATGCTCGTTGTACAAGCTTCCACTATTTGTCATCTGATTCAGAAAGTCTATAATTGAAATAATTTTGTTGTCCAGCCTGTTAAGAGCCTCCTCGATTTTGTCGTTTTTGTCCTTGAATTTTTTTTCGGGGGTTGAAAAATTTTCGGGTTGATGTTCATCCAGCAAGACATCGAGAAACTTGAAAAAATGTCCATGTTTTGATAGCTTTCCACAAAGCTGGCTGTTATAGCCCACAAGAGCACTTGTTGTCCTTCGATGAGGATACAAATACAGAAAAGGCTATTGGAGTTTCCTAATGAATAGAAAATGTGTTTTTTTTTTGTATACGTAGAAAAATGAAATGATCACCCCTATTCCCGTTGGCGTTTGTCGTAAACGCCTAATTGTTATCAAAAGTTCGAAAAAATCTGAATATCGTTTTTAGAACGACACGACACACAGTGATGCCAACTGAGGCATAATTATGCCTTTAGGCATAGTTCCAATGCTTGAGGCATTGAGGAATAATTTTGAGAAAAAAGGCATAATTTTTTGTGAAGTTTTTTCTTAAATCAATCCGTAAAAATAAATTTTGAATTTGAATTTACCACTGTGCGTCATGCCTATTTTCCAATTCTCTAATGGACTTACTCACTAAACCCAAACAAGAAATGTGAAATGGTATGCAAATGCATTAGGGCGGTCGCACATTGGATACGAATTTGTATCGTACGTAAACGTATGAAAACTGATCGTACGAATTGAGTGCGAACACCGAATACAATTTTCTTTTTAAATAGGGAGTGTCCCGGTAGCTTCGATTTTGTGCCTGATGAATAATCTGTATCTTGAAGATAATTTTCTTCTAACTCGGAGGCTGCGTGGCGACGTCACTATCGTAGAACCAAATATTATCCGAATACATCGTATTATGGAAGACTTCAGATATAATGACCCCATACTGTCTGTACCTTGTGTTCCATACCCCTTTTTGTGTCCGTAAACCAAGTTAATATATTTTCAATGTTTCATTTCAACGCACAAAAGTGTTTAAGAATTCCAACAAGTTCGGATTGCTTTCGGACGTCGGAACTACACGTAGGTATGCGTACGATTAACTCGCATCCAATGTGCGGTGCGGGCTCCCATAGTACCTACTTAGAAAGTCAGGATCGTTCGTCCGTTTTCGTACCTGATCGCACGAGTCAAATTCGTACGAAAACGCCTCCAATGTGCGGCCGACCTTAAAGTTTGTTTTCGTTGCTGGTAAAAAATAAATTTTAAAAACAGTTTTAAATAGTTTATTTTAAAGATGAGTTCAAGTTCAACTGATCGGGATGAGTTTGGTGCAGATCTTTCTTCGTTATCTATCTTTTTACAAAAAAGGCATAATTTTTTTCGGAATGAGGCATAAAAATTTCGATCCGGGTTGGCAACAATGACGACACATGAGTCGTATACGACAAACGCCAACGGGAATAAGTGTGAATATTCATTTATGAAGAAACGTATCTTCTTTATCTTCGTACTTTTAAAGTACGAGAGAAATTCCTTAAAAATGTTTTCCCCATTTTTTCTTAAATGCAAACCATTTGCTTCTGTTTGTTGATTTTCAAAAGCTAAATTATATATCTTGGGGTTTCATTAGCGGAAGCACTAGGATCTTTCGAAATAATCGGCTTGCTTCTTTGTTCTTTTGCAAGGAAGGCACCGAATGTGGAATTTTCGAAATACGGAAAAACTAACCAACTAGCTAAGAATTCTTGCGAATTAAAATTTTCATAATGTACAATCATTTTCTTCAACAGAAAGTTTTCGCAGAAAACTTCGAAGGAAAATTCGCGCGAATTTTTTACTACTACTACTCAATAGAAAGTTGCTAAAAACATAGTTCAGAAAATAATAGTAAACACATTTTAGAAACGGTTTGAAAATGTTTTGGAAACTTTAAAACGTGTTTTTTTCAAGTAGGAAAATAAAAGGTCTGTTCCTTTACTTTTGTAGGAAAAGACTGTCAAAATGGCAGTGGTGGGGATGAAGTCTCTCTCAAACAGAAAAACTTACGAAAACGTTAGGGAACGCTTTTGTAGTAGGTAACTATGAAATATGACAGATGCATTTTGTTTTTCCATAAATTAGATGTGAGTATGAATCCAAGTATGTGGATGTGGAAGTGTTTTTAACAGACTGAACTACATGCATTCGAGAAGAGAAAAAAAGCTAAATTATTTTCCCGTCTTCTGATATTATT
Source organism: Cheilosia scutellata (assembly GCA_955612985.1). NCBI lineage: Eukaryota > Metazoa > Arthropoda > Insecta > Diptera > Syrphidae > Cheilosia > Cheilosia scutellata. The sequence goes on from OY015313.1 coordinate 63,044,319, forward strand.
TTCATACCAATTTATTTCTCATATCGCAGGAAATCAAAAGACAAATGCAAATAGTCGTTACACGCGTTTCAAATCAAATTTCAAATTAACTGTCGATTTTCAGGCGACTGACAGTTGTTTCAATTCTTACTCAAAGTAATTTGTTGAGTAAAAACTAATAAGATTCCCAATGGAGGGGTAATATCTTGCTCTCTCGATGCCGCTCACTTTTATGAATTTTTCAAGTTAGGGAACGACATTGAGTAAAAATGCGTAAAAATTCGTAAGAATTAGTAAAAATTCGTAAAATTTAAAAGTTAAGGAACAGACCTAAAATGTTTCTCTTTCTTTAGTTGGTGACCTTCAGCCGAATCAAAATGGAGGCAAGTGTGGTGCCAGGAAAAAATTGTGCAATTTATATAATTATTAGAAAACAAGCAAACTAGTGGTTGTTTCGGAAACATTTTGAAATTATTTAGAAAATGTTTTGAAAACAATGAAAAATGTTTTTAAAACCATGTTTTCCGAATGTTTGTATGTCGTGGACAAGCCTTAATATGCAAATATTTCCAATGGGGCTGGTTTGCTGAAGTGCTTCAAATTTGCAGGTATTAGTGAATTCTTAAAAACGAATTTTCGGGAAATTTGTCTATCTATATTTATCTTGAAAATGTCAATGATCCAAAATAAGTTTTTGGGGAATAACAAATTTGTTTCTTTGAATTTCAATTCGTTTATAGCATTTGTAGGTACAAACTCTAATGGGAAATCTAGGGGTGAAGTGGGTGATCTTATTCGTTTAGATTGTTTTAAATTATTATAAAGAATAAAAGTAGTTTAAAAGTGATTAGAAGTAGTTTCTAGATCTTAAACACTCTAGGTTTCCTGTCACAAGTCGTTCAACCGAAAACATCGAAGCAGTTCGCGAGAGTATTGCTGGCAGTCAAGGAACATCAATTCGGCACTGTATCAAGAATTGGGCATTTCGAGAAGTTCTCTACAGCGAATTCTCACGAAAGACTTGAAACTTCATGCTTACAAAGTTCAATTGACTCAAGAACTGAAGACTACTGACCATACAGCGCGAAGAGAGTTCTTTGAATTGATTTTGGAACAATAACAAGTGGATGCTGATTTTTCGAACAAAATCATCTTCAGTGATGAAGCTTATTTTCAGCTTGATGGCTTCGTCAAACGTCAAAATTGTCGCATTTGGGATTTAGAAAACCCACGAGTAATTGTTGAGAAAGAAATGCATCCACAACGCGAATTATAAACAACCGTTACCGTGGAGCGTTAAAAAAAACACAAACTTTATTTATTTTTGGATTACAAGAACATTTATAATTACAACCTTACTACAGGGGAGCCCGATTAATTCTAATTGTCATAATGATTCCGATTTTCCATGTTGGCTTCGTTGTGGATGCTAATTTTGTCTTTCCCACGAGACGTTGAACAGAGGTACATTTGCCTCTGCTCGTGTTGCTGACGTTGCAGGTGTTTTCGCCGGTATGTTCCCAGCACGTATTGCTGATGTTTCAGGTTGCTTAGCTGGTATGTTCCCAGCGGTTGTGGCGTCGGTGGCTGGTTTCGACGTAACCTCTCCCCCCTTTAAACTAGAACTCCCCTGAGTTATGAATAACATATTTCGAAACTTATAATATTTGATATATAGGTAAATAAGGATTAAAATTATTATGATAGATATAATTATTGCAATACAAAGGTTATATGTTACATGGTTATTTTTGAAAAACTTTAGTTCTTTAATTTCTTCAATGTTTTCTAATTGATTAATTACAATTTCATCAAAAGTTATCTGGTTTCTAGTGGTATTTAATGTAATCTCATAAGGCATGACAAATTTTTCTACAAATACCTCTTTTTTATTGTTAAATGATTCATTGCCAATATGGATTTTACAATTGTTGAAATTAATTAAGTAGTTTCCGTTTATTTTGATTACTCGTTCATCGCATGTACTTGATAAATTAATGTTTTTATAATTTTTTAACAATATTAATCCCTTTTCGATTTCTAACAGTTTACTTTGATTGTTCTTTATTTTCTTACAATTATTCGTATAGATACATGAGTTTGAAAGTTTGAGATTTTTGAATTCTACATCTTCTTTATAATTATAAATTGTATTGTTTATTTTGATTATGTCTTCGTTTTCTATAAATAACTCTTGTGATTTACTATCTGTCATTGCGGTAACGAAATATTTAGCTGTTTCAATGAATTTTGTTGGTATTTTAATTGCAAAAATAATAGTATCATTACTGTAGCTAGCTGTCCCTATTTTTAATAACCTTAGTTTCTCGAAGTCGATGTTGTATTTGTTTATTTCTTCTTTGTTGAGTATATTACTAGTCATTATTCCTATTCTACTGGAGGCTATATTTGATTGTATATGTTCAATTTTGTCTTTGATAATTCTAATTTTTATTAATGTTTCTAGGTATATCAGTTTGCTGGATAATGTGTAACTTTGTTTTTCTACAGCGTTAAATTTGTTTAAAATATGAACCCTATCTTCTTCGATAATTCGCTTAAGTGTTAAAAATGTTTGATTAAAATGATTGTTAACTATAATTTGATTGTTACTCTGCGTAATAATATTATGATTGTTTTCGTCCGTCGTTCGTAGGTGGTCCTCAATATTTTGTCTGTCGTCATCGTCCATAGTACCATATAGCCATTTCATGCCGGTACCAATGATGTTGATTAGTCCTCTTTTATGTCTGTGTGGTATGATTGTATGTACCTTATATTTTAGTGATTCTAGTTCATTAATTAAAATGTCTTTTCCTTTTTTAAGTCGTATGTTAGATAAGTTGTCCTCTAAACGTTTAACTATTTCTAAAATTTCTGTTGGTTTAATTATGTGTAGGATTATGTCGTATGATTTAACAATCTGAATATTTCCTAATTTAACTTCTGTAAACCCGTTGTATGCGTCAATTTTTTCAATTGTCAGGGTCGTTTCGGTCGTTGTTAGTGTCATAAGCAATATTATCAGTATCCATTTGATCTGCAAATTTATAAGGTCTTTTAATATTGATGGGGTGTATGTTGGAAAGCTGTTGTTTCCTAAATTTTGGTTGAGCTTTATGTCTAAGTGCCCTATAATTTTTTATATATCCTTCATTTCTTTCTTCTTCGTATTCTTCTCTGCTCTGATTTCTTTTTAGAATAACCCTATCCTTTTTTGTTTGAATATTACTTCTAATTACCTCCTTGTTTACTCTATCCTCTTCTATTTGTAGTGGTTTACATTTTGTTGTAGAATGTACTGATTTGTTGTACCATTCAACACTTTGGAATATTTTTTCCTGTACTGTTAGTCTTGAATTTTCTGCCGAAAGAACTCTCATCTTTTCTCCGATTGAGCTATGGAGTCTTTCTATGTCAGAATTGCCCGTGTGGCTGTTTGGTTTTGTGAAGTGTGCCTCGATTTGTTCTTCTCTTAAGAAGTCCTTTATATTAACATTACTGAATTCATTATCTAAGACTATTTTATTTGGTCTCCCTTTTATAGAAAAGTATAGTCTAATTTTTTCTTTGATTGTAAGACTGCTTTTGTCTTCTAAATGGAAAATGGTAGCATGTTTAGAAAACTTATCAATGAATGTAATAAAATTGTTTTGGCTGTTTGTGTATATATCTACGTGTATTATTTGGTTCGTATCTGTGGGTGTATCTGTGGACTTGAACTTGGGTTTAATGGGATTTCTATCGTATTTTGCTCTATTGCAAGTGTCACAGTTATTTATATATTTTTGGATAAGTTCTTTAAGGTTTTTAAAGTATATGAATTTCTTAAGTCCCTCATAATTTTCTGATATGCCTGAGTGTCCGGTTTCCTTTTTATGATATCTTGCTATTTGTTTTAATGCTTCGTCTTCATTTCGCATGTCCCTTGCTTGATACGCACATTTATAAAATTTAATGCCTTTATTTGGGATAAATAGGTCAATTAGCTTTTGTTGAACTAGGTTGTATTCATGTTCGCTTAATTCAGAATATATACCTACTTTTCCTTTTCTTCTTATTAATCTTCTGAAAATATCTGCTAACCTATTTTGTTCTATATCGTCAGAGTTTACATATATTTTCCTTTTGTTGTTAATAACTTCTATTTCTCTAGATTTATTGTTAGAAAGTATTATTTGTGTGTAGAATCGGTTTACAACTGTGTCGAGAATTGGAAAATGATCATCATGTTCCTCTTCTTGAGAATGAATTGTATTGGCTAAACTAGCGTTGTCAATTTCTACATTGTCTTGTGGTAATGGAATATTTTCTTCTTCTGATTCTGAAGCTGTTTCGGCTACATTTATTTCGCCAGTGCTTGTATTTATTCTACTTAGGAAGTCCGCTGTTACATTTTCTTTGCCTTTTATATAATCTATATTAATATTATATTCGCCTAGCTTTAATAACCACCTTTGTAATCTCGGATTTATGTCCTTTCCTTTATGTTTTGCCTGTAGCCATTTGAGTGGCTGATGATCAGTCATAAGATCAAAGGGCCTACCATAAATGTACGGCCTGAAGTAGTTGACTGCCCAAACTATCGCGAGGAGCTCTTTCTCCGTAGCAGAATAATTTTTTTCTGTGTCATTTAGAGTTCTGCTTGAATAGCAAATAGGGTGTCCGTCCTGTGTCAGAACTGCACCTAGGGCTTGGTCGCTAGCGTCGGTTACTAGTTTGAATTTTTTTTGAAAGTCTGGATATTTAAGAACGGGTGGGTCTGTGAGAATTAGTTTAAGTTTTTCGAAGGCATTTATGTATAAAGGGTCTTTTATATTAACTTTTGCATTCTTTTTGAGGTATTTTATAAGTGGTTGCGCAATCTTTGCGTAATCTTTGATAAACTTTCGGTAAAAGCCGGTTATTCCTAAAAAGGATTTGATTTGCCTAGGAGTTTGTGGCAATTTAAGTTGTAATATTGTTTTGATTTTATTCATATTGGGTTTTACGCCTTCTGTTGTTAGGATATGACCTAAGTATTCTGTTTCTCTAGCGAGAAAATTACATTTATCTAACTGAATTTTTAGGCGATGTTCTCTAAGGACATTCATAATTTTTTGAAGATTTTCTAGATGTTCTTCTAGTGTGGTGCTGAAGATTAAAATATCGTCAAGATATACAACGCATATCTTGTTGATATATTCTCTTAGGATTGTATTGATAAGCCTTTGAAAAGTGGCTGGGGCATTCTTGAGCCCAAAAGGCATTCTTATGTACTCAAAATGCCCGAAAGGTGTTGAAAACGCAGTTTTTTTTCTGTCTTCAGGTTTGACAAGTATTTGATGGAATCCTTTTGCAAGGTCCAAAGTTGTGAAGTACTGTGATCTTCCTAATTTCTCCAGTATACTGTCGATATTGGGAATAGGAAATTTATCATCAGTTGTGACTTCATTTAATTTTCTGTAATCCACAACGATGCGGAATTTTTTGATTCCCGAATTGTCCATTTTCTTTGGTACGATCCAAAGAGGACTATTGTAGGGTGAATTACTTTCAGTAATGATCTGTTGCTCTAACATTTCTTTTATCTGTTTATTAATTTCTTCCTCGTGTACTTGAGGGTACCGATAAATCTTGGAATATATTGGCTTATCAGTTGTTGTAACGATTTCATGATTTATTTTATCTGTATGTGTTAGTTGTTGTCCATCCCTATAGAATAAGTCACTATTTCTACCAAGAAGGGTTTCTAACTTTATTTTTTCTTCGTCGTTTAGATTGTCTTTTAAAAGCACATTCAATGGTTGATTTGAATTTTCGAGAATATTTATTTCGTTATATTCGTATGGGCACGAATTGATAAATTTTATTTTGTTACCGTTAATTTCTAAGAATTCTTCGCCTAAATTTATTACTGCATGTAAGGGTTTTAGTATGTTTTGACCTATAATAGCGTCGAAGTTTTTGTTTTTAAAAGCAGTTAATTTCCATGCCATATATGAATTTTCGTTAAATTCGTTAGGAAGTTTTGTTATAATTTCCGTATCGGAAAAGGTTTGTCCAGAGAGAGTGTTAAATGAAATAGATTTTTGTAATGGCATTCTCTTGTAAGATTTTAGTTTTGTTTGATCGAGAAGTGTTGTGGAAGATCCGGTGTCTATGAGGCACAGGAGTTTATCATTGTTGATATTAAGTTCTACTATCGGTAAATCCTGTCTCTTGGTGCTAATTGAAAATTTACTTCTTCGTTTTCATCTATATGGTCAACCTCCATGGGTACATCGTTATTATTATACCTGTTATTATTGTTGTATCTCATTTGAGCAGAATTGTTAAAGTTGTATCTTTGCTGTCTATACTGTCCTGAATTATTGTTGTTTTGTCTCATTTGTCCAGAAGTTGCTCTGTTAAAATCCCTAAATTGTGCTTGATTTTGTCTATTAAATTCCTTGAATTGTCCTTGGTTTTGCCTATTAAATTCCCTGAATTGTCCTTGGTCGGGTCGGTTATTGTTTCTAGGTTGTTCCTGGGCTTGCCTATTAACGTTTCTAAATTGTCCTGGGTTATTGTTAAATTCTGAGTTGCCTTGTCTCGATTTGTTAATTAAATTTGATTCTTCTAGAATATGGTAGGCCTCTCTAAGATTACTGATATCCCTACTAATAACGATACTTGCTAAATTTGCGTCGATTCCGCTTAGAAAAGTTTTAAGAATCATCTTCTCATTACTACTATGACAGAACTCAATTGGTTTTTCTGAATCGAATTCAAATTTACAATTTAATTTATCTAAGATATTCTTAAGAATATGGAAATAATCACTTACATTAAAGTTTTTCGCTGCGATGGCTTTGTGGTAGAGTGAGTAGTAACTTTCCCGAATTCCATAGTTCTTTATCAGCTCGGTTTTTATTTGTGTCCATGAAGGGTTGGGTCCTAGAGTCCTTATCGTCTTTAAAGCTGGTCCTTGTATTTTATTTAAAACGTGTCGTTGGAGAAAATACATTTCCAGAGGTCCATTTTGATAGCACGGTAGGAATATTTCTACTTCCCTTATAAATGATGACAGAGAATAATCGTCCTGGTTTCCCCAAAATTCTTTTATCTTGTTGGATTCCTTTAGGATTTCGTCCATAGATAAATTTATTTGTTGCACTGCAGCTTGAGCTTGGTTTTCGTTTGCCATATTGACTGTGTTTTTATTTTATTTTGAAGATAAATTGTCTTTAGACGTTGCACTGAATTTATTTGGATTTGTATTGTTTGAACAAAAATAAATTTCTCTCGGCTTTTTGCCTTGCAATTTCACTTCACTTTTTCACTTTTAGATTATACACTTAGGTGTTGGTTCGACTAATGTCTTTAGACTTTAGACCGTTCGACTGCGCCAATTATAAACAACCGTTACCGTGGAGCGTTAAAAAAAACACAAACTTTATTTATTTTTGGATTACAAGAACATTTATAATTACAACCTTACTACAGGGGAGCCCGATTAATTCTAATTGTCATAATGATTCCGATTTTCCATGTTGGCTTCGTTGTGGATGCTAATTTTGTCTTTCCCACGAGACGTTGAACAGAGGTACATTTGCCTCTGCTCGTGTTGCTGACGTTGCAGGTGTTTTCGCCGGTATGTTCCCAGCACGTATTGCTGATGTTTCAGGTTGCTTAGCTGGTATGTTCCCAGCGGTTGTGGCGTCGGTGGCTGGTTTCGACGTAACCCGCGTGACTGTTAGGTGCGGATTTTGAGCTGGAGGAATTATCGAACCCTTCTTCTTTGAAAATGCGGCTGGTAGAGGCAGTAACAATTAATGGTGTTCGTTATCGTGACATGATAACCCAGTTTTTAGTGCCTAAATTACAAGTTATGGATGTGACCAACATGTGGTTTCAACAGGACGGTGCCACATGCCATACAGCCAGAGAAGCAATTCAATTACTGCCCAGCAAACATTTGCCTTCAAAAATGAATCATAAATAAATCATTTAAATGAAGAAAACTTCCGATATGAATTCATTTATGATTCAATTTGAATCCATTTTCCTAAGAAATCGGCCTTCATTGATGAATCTTTTAAATGATTCATAAATGATTGGAGAAACATTCACTAAAATGAATATAAGCATGTTCACTTATATCCATTTTAGGGATAAATCAATGCATTTATTGATATCATTTATGAATCTTTATGATGATTCAAAAATGATTCAGTCAGAATTCACTTAAGTGAATAAATAATCATTTTTGTTCATTTATGTGAATGAAAATCCAATGTCAGTATTCGTTTTAATCTGAAACCAGATTTGGTTCACATAAATGAATGTTAAATGAATGTATGTTCTTCATTTTTACTGAATATAAAGTGATTCTTCATTTTTGCTGAATAAAATGTTTGCTGGGTGCATGAGTCATTTCCTAATCGTGTATAGGCCGGTTTTGCGATGTTAACCTTGTCTAATAAATAAATAAATAAATAGGCGCAACAGGCGGTATACACCCTACGCCTAGCTTCTCGCAACCATTCGTTTTGTGTGCGTTGCTATTTTTGGGACGAATGGAAGGGACCTACAATTTTATGCCGAGTCCGAAGGGCTAAATTGAGAAGCTTTTTCAGGACAGTCATACTCTCGGATGTTTGTCAGACGTTCGCGAGAAGTGGCGGAGTAGAAAAAACCTTAAGATGTAATTTGTGTTTGAGATCTCTCGCACAGTAGTCCAGCACACTAACCACTGCGCTACTGCGCCCACGTCTGCTCAAATATAAATTTTGATTTAAGTCTTTAGATAATCAAAAAACTGTAAGCTCACAAACTCCAAATACGAAACTTTATGAAACAAATCAGTCAAGCCGTTTGGGCTGTAGGTCGTCTGACGCCCGGAAGGAGGGACGCAATTGCAGTACCACTTTTTTGAGTTCTCCTATCATCTCGAGTTCCTTTACTTCATAAACAAAAAAGTTAATAATAACTGCCTTTTCATAGCAATTATCTAGGTTCTAGGATAATAAACAAAAAAACATTGCTCACCCTTCTCTGTTCTGCTGCAGCACAAACGGTCTTCCAAAGTGTTTTGTTACTACATCTCCAGTTGGGGTTTGGCAAAACAAATGTATCCAAAATTATGCGGTTGGATAAACAAGAAAGCGAAGCATATAAACTCCTTTAGGAGAAAAATGCTTCCAAAATGTTATACTATTTGGAAAGCCCCAGAAGAGTGCTGTCGTTTTAGAAAATACCAAAGCAGTACATTCAAAAATGTTTTGCATAATTTTTAAGCAAAAGCTATACTCATTTTTTAAAAATACATAGGTACTGGGTGATCACAGAATCCGTCGTATTCGGAATTTTGCTACGAACCCCGAAAGAACTATCACAGAATCCGTTGTAGTGGAAATTTTTGCTAGGAATTAAATTCGTAGCAAACATTTGCATGTTCTTACATTTTTATCTATTAAGCCCCCAGTCATCAAAATGTTAGCTTGCGCCCAAGGTAGATTTCGTTTATGTCTAAAAATCAATTTTCATTAGAAAAATCAATTGAGTTCAAAGAGGCAGGTCACGTCATCAATAAATTTATTTTTAACAAAGGTCGACAAAATGGTTTTGAAATACATTTTTACCGTTGAAAGCAAGACGTGAATACGCGGTTCTTCTGATTGGTACTCATTGTTAATTTTGCTTCCGCGCCACTTGAATAACACACCCCCTAAGGTCGGTTTTCTATCGCCCACCAAGCATGCTAGAGACCTATTTCTTTTTTTTAAATAAAGTTCATTAATTTGTTGTGATTTGACCAGAAGGAAGATTTAAAACTAAAGCTTTAAGTATTAATAAAAATTTGTTAACTGAAAACCGGCAAAATAATATGTGGTCCTAATTTAGCGCCACCTAAACAAAAAAATCATTTTAGAGAATTCTGCTTCTTTTTTTTTTTTTAATACTTCTCTCGGGAAAGGGGAACCTATAACGCTTCAACAGCGCCCCGAGATGCTTGCAGATGTATGTTAGTTCTGCACTTAAATTGCTGCAAATTGTATACTTCTGGAAATATATCCCCAGGAAGTGAGTTCCAAAGTTTGCTTGTCCTGTAACAAAAGTAGTTTTGGAAAGTTGATGTCCTCGCGGTTGACAATAGTGTACTATATGGTCATGAGCATTAGCAGCCTGCCTTGTGGGGCGCCCAAAAGTTGCATTTCGAGGGATGATGTCTTTGAGTTCCTCGGAACATCTACCATGGAAGTACCTATAGCACAAACATTACTTAAATAATATAAGGTAATTTGGAGTATTTTAGATTTACCTAAACAAAATTGTTCAATTGTGTTTTGAGCCACCTTTCAGCTCCAAAGTTCACACATCTTGTTTGAAAGGGATGCATATACAAATTGGCCAAATAATTTAGCGAAATCGAGCTCCATGCTTTAGATACAGTCGAATATTGTTGTCCCGATCCATAAAGTTGACGTGTCACCAATCCCCAAACTTTTTAGATGATATTTAAATCCGGAGTAGGCCGGTCAGCTCCATATTTTGGCTTTATGTATACGTTTTAACAACCCGTGCTTATGTATTGTCGTATTATCATGTTAATAAATCCAAGCCAGAGGTCTAAAAAGGTTATGAAAGTATGGAAAGGCCTGTTACAATATGCCATTGTAAGACAATGCATTCATTGTGGTTAACAAAAATTGTAATTTGCAGGTGCCATAACATGAAAAGGCCCCCATACCATATCATACCTTCAACTCTGCTATGCAGCTGGTCCAAATGATGAGTTTCTTTGCGGAAGTTATAGTTATAGGAGATATAGCCATCGGGGCCTGCCAAATTAATTTGTTTTCTCGGAGAAGACGGTGCCACTACGAAGTCATGACCACATGTGCGCGACAAAAACGGAGGCGTTGCGCTTTTCGAACCGGGTTAAGGGGTGACTTTTTTTGTTCTTTTTATATCCTTGGCATTCGAAATAATACGACGCATAGTTCTGAAACTTGTTTGATACCACATTTTTTCCTGATTTTTGGAAAAGAGTCGTGAAAATTTGACGCCTTTTTTAATAAAAGTCGCCTTTCCGCATTAGTAAGTACACTCTGTATGCGGCAATTCATGTTTTTGTCCATAGTTAGACTCATTACTTAAAAATATGGATATAACATTTCGGCTCCTCTCGATTTTATTAGCCAATTTGGCAATAAATAGGCTAGCGTCCGGTCCTTTAAGCTGCGATTTGTCCTTTTTCCGAATTTTTTAAGGCTTTTTAGAAAAGGTAATACATAAGGGCAATATAAAAAGAAAATTGCAGTACAAAACAAAAGTGTGCAGTACGGCATTACGCACCGAGCAAAAGCAATACAAGTGCTGCTTTTGCAGTACGTTCGACAGCACTGCCCAGAACTGATTGAGTTCCTATTTTGATAAAATGTGTACTATTGGCTCAAAAGAGTTTCTGTAAAGTTTGCTCAATATTATACAAAGGGGCGTGGCACCTCCCATACAAAAAAAAAACCTTCAAAATCTTATATCTCGAAACTCACTGAACTGATTGAGCTCCTATTTTGATAAAATGCTTGCTATAGGCCCCAAAAAAAGAGTTTCTGTTAAGTTTGGTCAGTATTGGACAAAGGGGCGGGGCCTTCCATGCAAAAAAAATAAAAATAAAAATTCTTATCTCGAAATCCACCAAAACGATTGGCCCGTGAGTGTTCCTATGAAGATTGGTAGAAATTCAACAAAGGGGCGTGGATTCACTTGAATTACGAGCTTGTTTCATTTAATCACCAATCATCAAACTTAAACTGTACACAGTGCGGCCAATATTGCCCATCTCAATGAACTGGAGCTGAAAGGTTGATTGTGATGGGTTTCATAATCGGTTATGAAGAGTAACAATTAGGTACATCAATTTTAGGAAGTACTTATTTATAATTCACAATCAAATCGCATGCTCAATTTTCAGTAAATAAATGTATACCCATCTGTTTCGTAGAAAATAAAATCTCCTTTAGGCGTATACATTTTCGAATATCTAAAACACTACCCCCCCAACTTCTGCTGCCAACTTGCGAATTCCAATTTCTAAGAACCCAACAAAAGTTCGAAGGCGCCAGTCCCGCCAACGATTTGTTCCATATTTCAAGGAATCGTTTGAATTTGAGGCGCGGATGTCGGTGGATTGTGTGCTTGTGAAGTACGTAGGTGCTATATTTAGGCGATGACCTCATTTTCAGTTTATTATCTCATTTTTTTTTGGCGATTCAATCTCTCGAGCTGACAATGAAAACTCCACTCATGCACGAACCACAAATATTTTTATAATACGTACTAGATTAAGTGCACAATCTCGAGCAAAATCTAATTAAGTGAATTATTCTTGTGCCGATGCTGTTGTCCTCGTTCAGTTGTGTCTTGGGAAAATGGGGCGCCACAGAAAATCGAATGACCCTATAGTTTGTAGAAAATATATCTGCACACAACAGATTTTATGCGTGCAGTGGATGTGTTCGATAAACAAAACGAAGAACGATACAAGTTGCAAATTAAGTGAAAGATTTATTATGCCGGCGCCACGGTTCTTGGCGAATGGCATCTGTGTCAATATCGATTACTCTACGTTGTTGCAGTCATCTCTCATCGACGATGTGTGTTTGAGCGGGTGAGCGTTGTGGCGTTGTCCTCTGCGATGCTGTGTCTTTGAAGTACATTTTCATCTAATGACTCAATCAGCACAGCATCAATACCCGTTAGCTGGTTTGTGCGAAAAAAAAAAAGTTCCCATCCCCAATTTTGATGTGCGTTGACGAGAGAACCCCACCACAAAACTGTGCTGTGTGTGTGACTCTTCTTTAAAAATGTTTGTGTTCAATGCACTCTCTGCTATGACATACTGCTGGCACGACACTTGTCCCAATTGTCCTCGGCTATATCAAGAGGCAAAGGATTCACAATCCACAATCACATGCACCCGCATTTGATTTAGTTGGTATACGAGTACGCCAACGCGGAACACAAATGTCATGCATGCGTTGATGCATTTAGCTGATAAGAGTCCCATTCGCAAATAAACCCCGTTCAGCTGTGCACTATGAGGAATTATTTTACTTGTGAGCCAACCAACCAACCAACCCGCTTTGACGTTGCCATAGTTTGCCTTTGCATGATGGGAATGCAGTGCGGCGGGTGGTGGTGTCGGAGGCGAGCATATGGAATAGACTTGTTGAAAGTTATTACAAGTGGGGTTGGCAAACGCCTCTCCTCTCGGTCTTCGAAATACAACAATTAATGTCGAGTGTGAAGGATTTTCTAGTGAACATTGAGTGGTGCTTTACTATATATACGAGGCGAGTAGTTTCACACACTACAAGTGTGTTCTTGTTGGGGAATGTGTCGGGCATTGGCGTTGAGTTTTATGTTGGCTTTTATGAAGCGACCACAAAGTTAAATGGCGACTTTGGGTTCATAGCTTATTTAGATGTTTTGTATTTTGACAAAGTCAAATTGGGGAATATTATTTTCGAAAAGCAGATTGGTAGTTTGGTACAGAGTTTCTAAGCAACGCTTTCACGACCTTCCTTTCACCGAGACCTACCACTGTCAATTGTACATATTCGAGGTCTTTAAAGGCTTAATCTGTACCAGAATTAAAATAAACCAATTAAAGCCGAAATTGATTGCATTCGCCTCCCTTCCCATACCAATGCTGAAGAGGTCCATATACGTCGTATTTTAGATATTTCAGTTGAATTCAGATGGGCCATCTAGTGGTTTCTTTTTAAATCCTAGGTTATGTTGACACTGACAGCTGTTTCCCGCTCGAAATCTTGACAGAAAGTCAGTATCATATACTACCTCCGCGGAACAAAATGAGTCGTTGTACGGAACGACGTTGGAAAATATTGAAAACTTATTTCCAAAGTGAGTGCTGTGTAGCCCAAACAGTGCGTTTTGAAGTTTTGGCCGAAATGAAGCACCCACCGCGCCTGCTCTACGCAAGTTTGTGCAAAAAGTTCCTGAGACAACACTCATATAGTTCCACCGCACAGACGAGAATGTGGCTGCTGTAGCCGAGAGTGTGAGAATCAATTCAAGAATATCAACTCGCCATCGATCTCAACATTTCACGCACTAGCCTAAGGAAAATTCTGCACAAAGATCTTGGATTATTCGCTTACAAGGTCCAATTGAAGGCGCAAGACGATCCGCTTTGTTATCGCTTCGCAGTTGGGCCTTAGAGCAGCTTGAATTGGACAACGATTTTGGGCGAAAAATCATCTTTTCTGACGAGGCGCATTTTCATCTCGGCGGCTACGTTAACAAACAAAATTGCCGCATCTTGGGCTCGGAAAACCCGCACGTTATTGTCGAGAAGCCACACAGAGAGTGACTGTTTGGTGCGGATAGCTGATTGTGGAGTGGTGGCATCATGGGACTATTTTTCTTTGAAAATGAGGCTGGGAACACCGTTTCGGTCAACGGTGGGCATTACAGAGCCATGTGAACCGACTTTTTTTCGACTGAAATTGAAGACATAATGGATTTAGACGATCTCTGGTTCATGCAGGATGGCGTGCCATGCCACACAGCCCACGCGACAATCGATCTTATGCGCACCAAATTCCCAAATCGTGTTATCTGCCGTCTTGGCGATGTCAATTGGCCGCCTCGGATCTGCGATTTGACCCCTTTGAACTTTTTTTTTTGTGGGGAACCGTGAAGGATCAATGTTATGCCCACAATCGGGAAACGATTCAAGCACTTAAGGCCAATATCATCCAAGCAATTCGTGAGCTACAGCCCGAAACCATCAACAAGGTCTTGGAAAATTGGAGTGACAGAATGCGCTACTGCGAAGCCAGCCGAGGCAGCCACTCGAACGACGTTGTGTTCCATAATTAATGGGAATCTTTACTCTTACTAATAAAGCCATAATACATGGAAAAAATTGAATTTTTTTCATTTTATTGCATTTTTAAAAAGAAACTTGTACCTATTTGGCCCATATAAAAGTCTACCGAAATCGTTTGCTTCCAGTCGGCAAAGAACCAGGAAACACATGCCTAATTAATTACCAATGGAAAGAGTATTGGCGAAATAATGCATCATTTTCTATTTGAAAATCTTCGGACAGCCTTTGGCTACATGCCAAATGTGACATTTCTGTCTGTCAAAATATCTAGAACAACAAGACTAAACTTGGGCAAAAGGTTTTGACCTATCGGCACGTTAGTTAACTTCTTATGGTAATATGCCAACATTAGCCTAATGTGCGCTCTTGTCCACACAGAAGAAAAGGACGACGCATTTTAAAGTTTCTACGAACTCCTCCACCCGTAACACGAGTATAGGCAATTTTAATGCCAGAATATGCTACAAGAACATATTTGGTAATACAGTTGTACACTATTCACTCTCTTCAAAATTACCAAAAATGTGATAGAAAATTTCGCCTGTCTAAGGCGTCTGTTATAGATATCCGTAAAATGCGTCCGTAAAAAAATTTTTTCACTTTTTTGCAGCACTTAAACTTAATCGTTGAACTCAATCTTGGACTTAAAATGTTGTTTTTGAATTATAAAGTCAGTTCATCTAAAAAAAAATAAGCAATTGATCTACAACTTTTCTAGAAAACGAATTTATTAATTTTTCCGTACGAAAAACTTTTTCTGTTCAACTTCTCATTCAGTTTCACGAAGTATTCCACTGAATTGCTATGATATGCTATAGCTATGGTTAAATGTGTCAGTTTTGTTCTGTTTCGTATTTTTACGGATGCATTTTACGTATAGCTATAAACGACGTCTAAATATTAAAGCCCTAGTTATAGCTATCATTGAAATGCATCATTGGAACAAATCAGTGGAATGGTGGTTTCATTTTTTTGACAAGTCGGTTATAGCAATCATTGAAAAATTCCTGTCAGTGACTTTTCAATAAACAAGTCTAGGTTTCAAGGTTAGAGTTGATCATTGAAAGCAAAACTGACAGCTGAGAATAGAATTAGAATCGAACACATCAGTGAAACGATTGGGTTCCAAATTAGAGAAACGAGAATCAGCTGTTCATTGAAATCGATTTCGATCAGTGAAATTATAAAATTGAATTTAAAGAAAAGTTTTAATCAGAATTAAGTAATTTCTTTCGTAAACAAATTCCTCAATTGATTAGCTTTATTTTGATATGTATACCAACTAAAGCAAATATTGTTTGATTAATCGTCTTAAAATCGGAAAAAAAAATTTTCAATGAAGCATTTCAGTGATAGCTATAACTAGGGCCTTACTTGAGAGTTTTTTTACGGATCTAACGGGCTTAAAATACTCTTACTGTCTGTGAAATTTGCCACATTTTCATTCCTAATGAAACTTTGAAGGGATGGGAGCCCAACAAAAGCTTTTAGTGTTGCTGTTGGCTATAGGTACCAATATAGCACTTGTAGTAATACCAAGATAGGCAGTTTTCAGTATAGCTTAGCGTTAGCCGTTGTCCGTTTAATAATAATTTTTAGCCTCACAGAACAATAAGTGTCGGACTAGGTTCCATTTATTTAACCTCAATGGAGCATATTATAATGGCTCTTTAGATGGTCTTTCGGCCCTAAGTCACTCATAATTATAACATCCAATTGATAGGCCCAAATTTTACCTTCTCTTATAAACAGTTTCCATGGATTGATAAAGATCCCTTTGCCAGTCCGAATAAACGTTTGTGTGTGAATTGCGCGTTAAGTTTGAGTTCATCTTTCTTCCCTGCTGGAAATGGTCCTGGAGAAATATCTTGTGAATTCTAAGTATGGCGTAATGTATAGTCCGTGATAGGTATACTACGCATATAAAAGTATTTCTATAAAATCGTCGAATGACCTGTTTCGTTAAATTTTCAGTCTACTGAGTCTCGTGAGTCTCGTAGTCGTGGCACTGGAGGTCCTTTGGCTTGGCTATACATAAATGTCTAGCTTAAACAGGTTAAGGATAGCTTCAAGTCCTGCGGTTGGAGGACGCAATACGCATCAATGTATAATAGTCTTTAGGTAAGGTCTTACTTTCAGAGTTTAACAGGGTCCCCAATTTTTCCCAAAGACTCTGCTGCAGAATTAAAAGGCTGGGATTGCTCATGCACCAGGTAATGGAGAACATTGTCTTTGATAGTTCTACATAGTGATAGGTCTGCAAGATTCAGCTCGGTTATTTGGCTTATTTCCAGGTGTGGGAATATCAATCACGTCACCGAAATCTTGATACATTTTAACCATAAAGCGATAACTGCCCTAAGATAATAAGGTCAGTATTAGAGAAGTACACCATCTTAATCGGGGGCTTTGAATACTTAAAAAAACCATAGGTTGCAAAATTTACCTAAAGCAAGGTTTGAGGAGTGGCCAATCTCTAACCACCGATTGTGAATGTACTTCTAGAGCATTTCGAACGGACTTCTACTACGTTTACATGTATGCCTTTTTCCGACCTTAATGCCTTTAAAAAACACCCCGCAGGTCTTCAAAACCTCACATCAGAATCTTGATTGTGTTCTTCTGGTATGTTGCCGCACTCGAGCTGTGAAAGAGAAAATGTCGTTACTTTGTAATGACCGTATTCCCAGTGCGGTCCTGGCGGGAGGTGATGACACAATCTTACCCATTCGACAATGACATCGCACATTAAAACCTACAAGGGGAATGAAAAATGTTACAAGTATTTAAAGTTTTACGATTGAGCCCTCTCAAGCAAGTCTCTGGAGACGTGTGTAAATCGATCTTCAACTCATATATACCCAAACCTACTTACATCACAAAAATATGATTAAAGACAAAGGGGAAAGGGGACAGAAATGTAACCTCGCTATCAAGGCATGCTGTCATCAGCAAATAAACGAATTCCTTGGAAAACAGAAAAATCATTAATCACCCGACAAGAAATGCATCAACATTGCAGGGGTCGACCGACAACGACGACGTGCTAGTGCTGTGCAGTGTACCATCATCCGAACCAATGGGAAAAGTATCGATTAGGTTAATGTATTGCGGGAGGTTATTTTTATATCAGTTGCGCTCTCCTCCTGTCATGGATTTCATTTCAAATGCTCTTCGTGTGCGCTTAGTGTTTGTTGGTCATCATAATAATATGTCGAGCAAATAAGCACAATATGCAAATTCATTCAACAAAGTACATCCAACTGAAGGTTGCACTTGTTTTGCATTTAAATTGATCTATACCAACAACAACATAAATACAAAAAAAAAAATATCAATAAAAAAATAATTGAATACAAACGGCTCATTACATTCCACAAATTCCTCATGCACATCCCTGCCGTTGCAAAACTGATGTGCATGCATAAATTGGACTGTCAGCCCTTTTGAGAGAATTCCTCTCCGACATGAGATTAATCGATTAATGCGTGTTTTATTGTCGTAATTAAAAACAGGTTAATTTTGCGCCAATTGAAAGGACAAAGTTGAAAATGAGCACAACCCATACCGCCAAATATAATAATATATGTGTGCACTTACGCAATGCACATCCGCGTAAGGATACAGTAGCAATTACGAGTACACCTATAAGTGTTGTCTGCAGTGAAATAAAATATAACCTCATTGGGGATTAATTAATCGGGAAACACGACCAATGATTAAACGATTATGCAAACATAATTGCCATATGCACAAACGAGTAAAAATCGAATTCAGTACATGCTATTCGTATAGTCGTGTATAAGTCGTGGGTATACGAGAGTATTGGCTTAATTACGTTTTATTGCGATTTGTTGATGCACAAGGACATACGACGGTTTACTACAACAAGCCAGTAGCTATAATTTGTTGTTCAAACGCATTCGACAGAAAACAGGTTAAATTGTCAAAAATGTGTGCAGGTTAATCAATCATCTGATTGGGTGTATAAATTGAATCGCAGGTTTGAATATTAAGCTAACCAAACTTTGATAGGTGTTTTTTGTTAAATTATTTCCTGAAATTTTTCGAACCCAAATTGGCCGGACGCATTGACAAATATTTGTTGCGATGACATTTGCACAAACAAACACACACACACACACACAACCACACAATTCGATCAATATTCATGACCCTCATCACTTGGGACGACTATAGGGTTTCTGTAATTAGACATAACCAGCACCACCCATTGAAAGGTTCATGGAAGATAACTTTTTTTTTCTGCTTGGTTGGTTTTTATGGGTCTATTACAGATATCACGTCTCTACCATTTAACAGAATTTGACGATTCCCTTTTATTTGTCGCAATCATTCAGATATGCCGTTTGAATGCTACTTTAATGTAGTCCATCAACTTTTACCGCATATAGAATAATATTGCTAAAATCGATTTTTATCTTCCGCGTACTCCATAAAGTTAAGAACTATACTCACACGGAGTCACATTCGTAAATTTGACACACATAGCATTATGAACATTCTTTTTTTTTTTTGTGACAGACATTTGCGAAGTTTTGTGATGACACTGTGAATGTGCGTAGATTGAATGGTATAAAAGGTGTTACTGCAGTCCTTAAGAATCGCTCGTCTAAAGACTGTATTGAACGACCACTAGTGGCACTAGTGTCCCCGAAAGGGGTTCTTAATGCACGTTGCGCCAAAATCATTAACGAATTGCTCATCAATTTGTATAGCCATTTACTGCTTATTTACTCAAATTCTTATTCTCTTTGCTTTACAAATGTCAAAACCGAATTGACATTCGACGCCATTATTGTAAAATCTATGGAACATTCCAATAGGGTCGTCGTACATTATGGCTCACCTTGCAAATGGCTTTTCAATATGAATGGGTACATGTCAAAATTGAATAAAACAAGCTGTGTGTGAGGCTCCGGGAAATTACGCCAGATTTTTTTTTTTGGAAAAAATGCCTGAAAATTTTCTATACAAAGTAAGGCCTTTTTTCCTAGGAAGAAAAGCCAAAATTTTCTGGCTATCATTCCGAAATGTCAGGTCTTTTTTTCCTGGCATAATTTCCTAATTGCTGGCATATTTTCCAAACAAAATTGTGATATTTTTTCCAAATTCGAAAACAAACACATTTTCTGGCATTTTTTCAAAAAAAAAATTCTGGCGTAATTTCCGGGAGCCGTGTGTGAGATATCAACGAATATTTCTAAATATTTAAAAGGTCTATCAATGACATTATGTATGTGTGACATCCTGACATCGTTCAAATAGCCGCCGAGACTTCGCTGAGGGATGGCGCCTATACGAGAGGTAAAATTTTCAGTTTTTCGACGCATAGATGAGGATGAATTTGAGCGACGCCCTGAATTATAATAACTTGAAGGGAGCCTGCGATTTAAGGAAACTCCGACAAGAAAAAGTCTAGCGGAGACAAATCTCACGATCTTGGTGGCCAGTTCACGTCGCCTTTGCGAGACATAACCAATAACCATGCCCTCAAATCACACGTAGGTATAGAATGTCCAGGTGTGGAACCTAATGCCGCCGGACGTCCTGTTGGAACCATCTGTCGTTCCATATAATCCAATTTGGTTGAGGATGGTCGTTTACCTCTAAGCTCTATGGGTCAGTTGGATTTTGTACGACTATACGAAGCAGCAGTGTTGCCACTAAAAAAAAGTGAATCCGGTCAAATCTGACCGAATGACCGGATTTTTATTTTCTAAATCCGGTCAAAAATTCCGGTCAAAAGTTAAAATGAGCATTTTTGACCTGAAACCCGGTCAAAAAGAGAAAATACCTATACCTACCTTTACAATTTACGAATTTTTATGTTTACCTGCATTATCGATGTTTAGAAAACGTTTTTATAATATGTGAATTTTGAGTTTGTGAACTTGTTTTTTATTTCGTTTGTTTAAAATTTAATGAAACTAATTTTTCATTTTATATGACATGTTTTAAGTTCTGAAATACACTTTTAGTGAATGGCCATACACGCCTTCCAATGAACGTTGTGTCAGGTAGATTTTGAGTGAGTAAAGGAGAAAGGTAAATAGCTTAGAAAATCTATTTTCAGAAATAATTCTGGCACGTTCTTTTTCGCACCATTGTGCTTTCGATACAAATTTTCATGATATTTGCGTTGATAGAGTGAGGACGTCAAAAACGGGCGTCTACTTCGGCTTAACCATAAAATTTGTTTGTGTTTTCAATTCCACTATTATTTTACCTGCCAAATTTTATTTCATTGCAATGACGCCTGGTTTTTGTGTTTAGCCAAATCGTTAATGAAAATGAAAGTCATGGGAGGACGTGTATGGCCCGGCCATGTACTAAGACCGTGTGTCAATTGGCCTAAATAATATTATTCTCGGATAATTTTCTGACACTTGAAAAGAGTAGTTCACCAAACTCCAATCTGAGATTTATCGAATTTCACACTTTAATTAATTGAAATTCGTTGTTTAATTTCCTCTTTAAAATTCTAGCAAAAGAAAACGTCAAGAAATTAGCCTATAAGATAATTTATTATCCTGCTCCCGGAGCAGAATTCCATGCGTGATCCCATTATTCGCATTAAATTGGTTTATTTTTGAACTTGGGAGCATGTTCGTAATGTATGGCAAAGTTATATTAAAATTATAGAAATCTATCTTTATTTATAGTCAGTAGGGCAATTTTATTTTTCCGGTCAAAAAAGGGTTTTCCGGTTAAAAACATTTTTCGTTCCGGTCAAAAAACGGTTAGACCGGATTTCAAAATTTTCTCCGGTCAGAGTAAACAGATTCCGGTCAGATATGACCGGAATCCGGTCAGAATGGCATCACTGCGAAGCAGGGGTTGATAGAGATCATATTCAAACACTTTTAGTAATTTTGACTGCTCTCTTTTTGTGGAGTGTTCTGCCATAATAAAACTGGAATTCTACAGCAGCGCGACAAAGGCAATCCCCATACGGGTAGAGGAGAGATTATGGACTTGATCTAGCCATTTCATCCTGGGGTCTACCTAGTGGACGCCTGCCTGATGGCACGTATTGGAATCGTGGTTGGGGACATGCGTTTAGCATGACCAAACCACCGAAGCATTAACCCCTCCGTCCGGAGAAGTAGCTGCTCGACATTGAGTTTAACTCGAAACGGCCCGGTAAGTGCACAACCGACCAAATATTCACATCACGGCAGATCCTGGAGAAAACTCAACAACTCCAAATCGATAACTACCATCTGTTTATCGACTTTAAGGCCGCATATGACAGCATTTATAGAAACGAGTTGTATATAGAGCCATGTCTAGTTTTGGCATCCCTGTCAAACTCATCAGATTGTGCAGAATGACGATGGAGAACGCTCGCTGCTCCGTAAAGGTCGGAAACAATCTCACCGAGACCTTTGATGTCAAAAAAGGATTTAGACAAGGTGATGCGCTGTAATGTGACTTTTTCAACATCATTCTTGAGAAAATTGTGCGAAACTCGCAAGTCAACACCAGGGGCACAATTTTCCAACAGTTTGTGCAACTACTTGCAATCGCTGATGACATCGACATCATTGGCAGAGACAAGTATCAGTAAAGAGGCGGCAAAAATGGGCTTAGTGGTGAATGAATGCAAAACAAAATATTATGCTGTCAGCAAGAAGGGGCACACAACATCGACGAATCGGACAGAACTTTCAGGTAGTTCGCGACTTTGTCTACCTCGGCTCCTCTATTAAGTCTAAGCTAAATGACATCACATCAGAAATTAACCGAACAATTACACTTGCTGTTACTTCGGCATAAGAAGGCAACTGATTAGTAAGGCCTTGTAGAGAAACACTAAGGAGACTCAATATATAACCCTCATCATCCCAGTCCTGGCTATATGGTGCAGAATCTTGGATGTTATCAAAGGGGGATGAAGATCTCCTTGGTCGCTTCGAACACAAAATTCTTCAAGTGATTTTCGGTCTCGTTTGCGTTGACGGGCCTTGGAAGAGGAGATTTAACAGCGAACTCTACGAGCTGTACAGCGACATCGACCTGGTCAGAAAAGTACGCATCACTCGTCTAAGATGGCTGGGCATGTAGAGCGAATGTACACCAACGCTCCACTTCGTAAAGTCTTCGATTCCAACCCGGAGGGACAACGCAGTAGAGGAAGACCTCGCCTTAGGTGGCGCGCACAAGTGGAAGGGGGACCTCAACCAACTTGGAGTGCGCAACTGGAGGCGGTTAACCAAAGATCGTGCTAACTGGAGAGGCGTGTTGGTTGAGGCCCAGGTCCACCCCGGGCTGTAGCGCCACCTAAGTAAGTAAGTAAGGCTGGTCTCGCAAACCGTTATGGTGGGCAGATGGTGGTAGGGACATAATTGATCGATTTAGATTTCTTTCTATGTTCAATTAAAGATCGATGTTATGGGGACAATCAGAAACGTTGCTCTCCCTTAAAGCGATTATAGTCCGAGCTATTCGTGAGATAGAGAATGGAAATGCTTAAAGAAACTTGTAAAGAAAAAAGAAAGTTATATTTGGAAGAAATATGAAATCCTAAGTGCATATAGTTGGGTATATTTTTTAACTCTTAAAGCACACATTTAGTTTCTTTAGCTACATATTATTTAGAAGTAAATTTCACTCGAAAATCAATCAAAAATTGGTTTCTTTTCAAACCTGTCCCATTTTCTGGGTTGACATTTTGTGCGTTATCTTTAGAACTCATCGCATTTGTGGGAAATTATGCAAAGGCGTTTTCTCAGCTGTATAAATTGTTACATGATATCCATATTCTATTAGATAGACTATTAATGGCTTTATTAAACTGCAATATCATATGAATAATTGTTTATTCATGAATACATTACTATAGAGAAATACAAATTGGATGCTAAAAGAATGCTTAAGAAAATTGAATATATCTACTGCACAAGCACGCATATGTCTGGAGAAATATACATTTATGGTTGAGGAATGGTTGCATGTCACGCACAACCAACAAAAGAAAGCTAATATCACATTATCACCAATAACATGAGAAAAGTTCATTTTTTAAACCTTTTATGTTAAGAGCTGCACCGATTTTGATCCAGTTTTCTGCGATGTGATCGATTAAAAATCATTTAGAATGCTTTCTGGTTCTGGCGATTGAACAAAAAAAAAAGTGTTTACAATGACTAGGTATTGTGCTTATAGCCTAACCGTAAGCTATGCTTATAATTCAGTAGAGGGTAAAATGTATCAGTGGCTATTGAATTTGTTGTATCAGAAATTGAATTTCGATTTATACGGATGGTTGCACAACTTATCAGGGCACATGGTTAGGTATATAGTCTAGTCAATGAGACTTCCGGACACATCTAGGCAGAGGTTCTGGCCGCATTTCAAGCTGCGGATCTACTATAAATAGTTATAGTCATGTAGCTGCGCTAAAGGCGCTGGAGTCTTACACCATCAAATCTGAACTATAGTCAGAAGCTGTCGCACAATGCTCAGAGCAATTTGCGCGCAAAACCCCGTCGGATTCTGTTGGGTACCCGGTCGCTGTAATATTGAGTGTAACGAAATTACGAAAGGGCCGACTTTTTGGCCAAAAACAGATCAGAGTCAGAGCTTCCACAAAATGGAATAATTGAGGACATAATACCAATAACAGCCGGTGGAAAAGAGAATTATTCTTGGAAAACCAAAAAAAAAAAAAGAGGCCGACCTAAGATGGTCACATAAAAGGACACTGAGTTTCAAAGGCCTTGTGGCCTGAACTAGATCGGAAAAAAATGTTGAAACTCAGCAGATCAATGTTACGAATGGCGATAGGGATACGCTCTATGCACTGCCTTCTTAGGAAGCACCCTAGGAGATTTTAACAAATGCGTACACGTGCAGGTTTTGCTAGGACTTACATGTCGCAGAGGATATTACTCATCTTCTCTGTGAATGTCAGTTAACCGAAAACTGATCCTTTTTGTTCCTAGAAAGGCCCATACGGAAGCAGTTTCAGTCAACTGATTTGGAAAGGACAAAGGACTCTATACTAAGAATATCTACTTTAATATTCGTATGAACTACCCAACGAAGAGTATCTACTTTTGCATTAAAAAAAGAAATATAAAACATTATAGAAATTTTACAATGAACAAAATATTAACTACTAGCTGCACCCGCCCGGCTTTGCCCGTGCACAGAAATTGTATTGCTTATAGTTCTTAGATTTTCTGGAATTTTCTTTCTGCGTAAACCTGAAATACAGCAATACGAACAAAAAAAAAAAAGAATCATGAAAATCGGCTCTGCGGTTATCGAGTTATAACGTCATTTGTTTAGGCGGTGCCACGCCCCTTTGTCCAATTTTTACCAATCTTCATAGCAACACTCCTGGGCCAATACCTAAGATTGTCTGTAAATTTAAACTCAATCGATTCCGCGGTTTTCGAGATATACGATTTTGAATGTTTTTTTTTGTATGGGAGGTGCCTTAGTCCAGTTAACAACTTTCATATTTATTCACCTTTTAAACCTTCTCAGGGCTTTCACAAATAATTCAAGACCCAAATTAGCCAAATCGGTCCAGCCGTTCTCGAGTTTTAGCGAGACTAACGAACAGCAATTCATTTTTATATACAGGGTTTTTCAATAAGAGCGCTACAAACGTTTTTTTAAATAAAACAAAAACGGTTTTGGATATCAATGAAATTATTTATTCCTGTGAAAGTACGTTCGATGCCATTATGTATGGAACTCGATTTCTTTTGCATGGCCACCACGGGCACGCTTGCAGAAGTCCAGACGCTGAACCCAATTTTCGACGGTTTTCAAGCATAAATCGGCCGATATTGCTGCAATTTCACGTTTGATATTCGTACGAAGTTCATCAATCGTCGCTGGCTTGTTGGCATAGACCATAGACTTGACGTAGCCATACAGGAAATAGTCTAATTTAATCTTGTAAGGATGTAGGCCAAGATCTTTTCGCAAAATTCGCCACAACGACGACACAGAGATGCCCAACGCTTGAGAACGACGTGTGAGAGACACATTTGGGCTTTCTTCAACTGAAGCCTCAGCGGCAGCAATATTCTCGACACTACGGGCACTTCTTTGTCTCACTGGCACGGGAAAATTTTGTACTGTGCCTGTGGATTCAAATTTTTCCACTAGACGCTCAATTGTTGATCTGCTAGGACAATTATGACGACCATAAATTGGACGTAGCGCTCTTAACGTTGAGGCCACTGACTCCGAATTTCGGTAGTAAATTTGAATAATTTCGACTCGTTGTTGGCTCGTATATCTTTCCATCATGAAATGGCAAACCTTACTGAAGAGAAATGTCAAAAGAGCGGCAAGAAATTCGGCGTCGTTTGCTGTCCCTGTCGCTCTACTTTTGTAGCGTCCCTGTTGAAAAACCCGTTATGTATTAAAACTATGTAAATGGCTATTTATTTATTTTTTATTTAAGTAAAACATTGCGGCTTTAAAACATTATACGGTTTAGTGAAGGAGTTTGAAATCGATAAAAAATGTGCATTTTCCTGTACAAAAGTTTTCACTTTCGCCCCTTTTTTGTCCCTTTTGGAAATCGAGTTTGCCCAAATCGCTTCATAGTGCTCTCTTTGGGCATAAAAAGAAATTTGTTTCAAAATATCAGTTTATCCCAGCGGGCTTATATATGAGATTTCTGATTCATTTGTTTTCATTATGTTAGTCGATATTTTAAAAGTGTTCCAACCTATTTATTCTCTGCCTCAATATGAGTGTCCTTTGTTGTTTTTTTTTTTTTGTAAAAATGAATTTTTAATTGACTTATTTGCATTTAAACAAACAAACATTGGATAGAGAAAACTAATTCAGTCCACAAACACTCATGTTAAGTGGTAGTAAATCTTCTCGCTTTATGCACGATTAATTGATCTAAATTAAAATACTTTTCCTTATTAACATTTGCAGAGCGATGTCGATCCGTTGAGGTTCACTTCGAAGCTGCCGACAGTGGATTCTTTCTAAAGCATTCGCCTCGACAGCCGCCGGTCACTCCAGAGATATCAAATGTGCAATCTGTTGCGCGGCCACGAGTTGCCCAAGACTCGGTGCTGTCTGTCGATCGATTCACAGTCGTGCAGACGACCCAGCCTGTTTCAATTAGAGCGAGTTACGGACCATTTTCCACAAAGCAGACGGTGCCTGCCCGCTACATCGTTCCGGATGCCATAGAAACTCAAGGAGATCATTTAAACGTAAGTCGAGTTGTATTATCACTGCGCCTCCCATTCGTTGGAGTCCAAAGGAGATCAGTTAACATATCGAAAAGCATGTATGGATATGGATTAATTAAATTGCGTGTTGTTTGTTTTTCTTTTCTATTTTTTTTTTTATTTTTTAATGACATTCCACAATTAGAATACCACTGTCGCACTCATGGAACTGCAGCAGACAAATCTGCACTTGGATATATCGGCGCATTTGGTGCGCACGACAATTCCTCGTGACTCGCCCGTTCTAAGGGTGCTCTTTCATGCTGGCGCCGATCCAGGTGGTCATTTGCAGAGGCAAAAGATATGCGTTCTGTTGCATGTTTCAATGGGATCTCGAACGCCATTGAAAGGTCGTTGCATGCCCGAAGGAGAGGATGGTGTATGCGTGGCCGAGGTAAGTGCGGTCGTTGTTATAAAGAAAATGTTAATCGTGTTCAACTTTAATTTCAATTATCTTCATAGGTTGTAATACCATCGAATTGGTGGCCAGCACTGCCGCCACCGGATAAAACCTCCCGCGGAAGTGTACCACCGAAGGTGCCGCAGCGCTTAGTTCAGGTTTCGTATAGTGTCTTCGAGCCACCATCACGCAACCCAGAGCAGTGCGAACCAAAGGTTCAAATTCAACCACTTACATCGTTTGCACAAATACCTCTAGTCGCTGCCCAGTCTCCCTATAAGGATCTGCGAGCGGATGATTCATTAACGATTCTTCTGCCACAGCGAGCACTGTACCCCATGTCGAAAATTCATGTCCCCGTATTTTTGCATCAACAAACAGAACAGAACATAGCTGTGTTCATTGTAAGGGCGCGAGTTAAAGCCGGAATGCGAATACTTGGAGCAACAACCTCATCTGATGAATGGAACGTGTCGGTGGAGAAGGAGAATCCCAAGCATACTGTTGCACGAGTGACGGCCTTCCGAAAAGATCAAGATCCAGATAGTACTGGCAAGGAATCTGAAAGCGAAAATAGCACCAAGTAAGTGCATAGTTGTGGTAGATAGCCAGCAATGCCATAAGATGAAAAGTTGATTAATTAATTTTCTTTCAGGGTGTTTGAGGTGTTCTCTTGGCTGCTGGAAGTTGCGAACGATACGAAAGAAAACTGGGATGGTGGCAAGATTGTTTGGTCGGTTAGTTACGTTTACGACAGTCCGAAATTGAAGGACGCGTCTCCAGAAAGTACCGGTTCTACGCCCGAAGAAACACGAAAGAAGCTCATAGCGAAGCTGGAAATCAATAAGGACGGTATTCAAGCAGTTTTACCGATATCCAAGGTGAGTTTTTGATTTTATTTCAAGTTGACATTGCACCATGTCGACATTTTAAGATATTTTAAATTATTGTTTGTCAGAGGACGTGAGAGGTAGTGGGGAAAAAAGGGGGTTCAAACTGTAGCATCTCGCTCAGTAGGCACTCCGCCATCAAGGCTTGGGAAGGCTTTTCCCTTTCTCGGACCTAAAGCATTCTTCTAGGTGTGGATGACAATATCTGCAATTCTTGTACCGTATTATATACATTTTCCAAATAAACTTGGAACATTATACTCTGTCCAACAAAAATTGTCAGTACAGGGAAGATAGGATGTTTGTCTCTCAGTCTGCTTGCAATGAATTACATAAATCGGTCCCTCTTTAAAGCTCTCATAGGGTTGCCAAAGTTTGTATGATAAATCGCCATAAATCAGAGAGAGATAACATTTGGGTTGCCACCTTTTATTGCTGAACGAAATAAATTGCAACGAAATAAATTGCATTTAATTTTTTCTCAGCATCAAGCGGTAAGATAATAGGATCGTTTTTTTAAGAATATCCCCAGTGGGTTCGCTTTTTAGCTTCTTTTCTAACAAAAACAGGCAATTAGAATACAAAATATATAACCACGATGGGATGGGACCTCTCATAGCACACATATAGAAACATAGGACATACATAGGTATATTATATAATATACATTCATAGGTACATGCAATTTTGTATATACCTATTACCTATATATGGATTACATATTTGTCATAAAGTCCTTTCAAGTCGTTTCATTACTGGGGACGAGTGACCGGATGCGGTAAAAACCCAGCGAGCGACATGAAGCAGAATAGGTATACCTGCCATCCTTATGATATATTTCAATCTGAAAAACTACATATTTGATGAAAAAAAGACAAATAAATGCAAATATATAACAAAAATCCTAAAATATGCCAATAATATGCTCTACAAAGTGAAATAATATGCATTTATACCAAAATATGCACAAATATGCCCTAACGAATAGTGATCAAAATATGTACTTAGCTTTGTATAAAACACTCGGGCATGAATCCGGTTGCCCTATTAATTTAAAACAACATCACTACAACGCACTTACGATCAGTGTTGCCACTAAAAAAAAGTGAATCCGGTCAAATCTGACCGAATGACCGGATTCTTATTTTCTAAATCCGGTCAAAAATTCCGGTCAAAAGTTAAAATGAGAATTTTTGACCTGAAACCCGGTCAAAAAGAGAAAATACACCTACCTATACAATTTACGAATTTTTATGTTATGTTATGTTTAGAAAAGGTTTTTATAATATGTGCATCTTGAGTTTGTGAACTTGTTTTTTATTTCGTTTGTTTAAAATTTACTGAAACTAATTTTTCATTTTATATGACATGTTTTAAGTTCTGAAATACACTTTTAGTGCATGGCCATACACGCCTTCCAATTCCAATAAACGAGGTGTTCAGCGACACAGGTAAATTTTGAGTGAGTAAAGGAGAAAGGTATATAGCATAGAAAATCTACTTTCAGAAATAATTCTGGCACGTTCTTTTTCGCACCATTGTGCTTTCTATACAAATCTTTATTTGATATTTGCGTTGATAGAGTGAGGACGTCAAAAACGGGCGTCCGCTTCGGCTTAACCATAGAAATTGTGTGTGTTTTCAATTTCACTATTCTTTTACCAGCCAAATTTTATTTCATTGCAATGACGCCTGGTTTTTGTGTGTAGCCAAATTGTTAATGGAAATAAAAGTCATGGGAGGACGAGTATGGTCAGGCCATGTACTAAGGCAGTGTGTCAATTGGGCTAAGTAATTATTCTCGAATAATTTTCTGACACTTGAAAAGAGTAGTTCACCAATCTGAGATTTATCGAATTTCACACTTTAATTAATTGAAATTCAATATTTAATTTCCTCTTAAAAATTCTAGCAAAAGAAAACGTCAAAAAGTTAGCCTATAAGATAATTTATTATCCTTCTCCCTGAGCAGAATTTGTTTGAACTTGGGAGCATGTTCGTAATGTATGGCAAAGTTATATTCAAATTATAGAAATCTATCTTTATTTATAGTCAGTAGGGAAATTTTATTTTTCCGGTCAAAAAAGGGCTTTCCGGTTAAAAACATTTTTCGTTCCGGTCAAAAAACGGTTAGGCCGGATTTCAAAATTTTCTCCGGTCAGAGTAAACAGATTCCGGTCAGATATGACGGTCAGATATGACCGGAATCCGGTCAGAATGGCATCACTGCTTACGATCACTTGTTGCACTCTAATGAATTGAATGCATTAAAACACCTCACGAGTCAACCTTTTTTCTAAATGACAAAATCGAAAAAACTTTTTAATTTTGCAATCTTTAACTGCATATTAACGAATCCTTCAGAAATACAAAGAAATTAAAGCAGTAAAAATTGTATGGGAGCACCTCACATAATAATCTGATCTCAAAAGCACCAAAACCGAAAGTTCTTTGACAAAATCCATAGAAACACCCTTAATGATATGTTTTCATTGTATGCATGGTATTGGTAACACTCTTCTGATGAGTTTCCCTCACAGACACACACAGCTTATTTTCGTGGATGATAATAGCAACAGCAAGCGAACACAAAACGAACATGCTCGTTCTGCCCGCGCCGCGGTTGTGTGGTGTGGCAGACTGGTTGTGGTGGGTTGCATGCGAATTTTAGGAAAATGACAACAACAATTCATTGGTATGTCAGTGGTTTGGTTTTTATTTCAGTGGCAATTCTTGTGTTTGAGTGCCGTGAGAGTATCTACAGGCACCTTTGTTAGATAAAAAGCTCCCCCATAAGGCCTGTACTGACAATTTTTGTTGGACAGAGTATAGCTCTGTCTTGTATAGTGGTTAACGCCAAGCCTAATTGGCTCCGTCCATACAAAAGGCCAGATAATTCAGAGGCAAGTAGCATTTTCAGTAGCTATACTAACAATCTAAGTTGAGACGTCAATATTGCGAGTAGGTCATTTTGACTCTCTACTACTGCTTACTGCTTACATTGAAAGTTGATAAGGTACAAATATGAAGTAGTCGTTCATTATGTGTTTAAAGCCAGTTAGACTGATAACGCAAACGCCAGTTCGAGACAGGTCGCTCAGGTCTCCAAAGAAGTAGTCTCCTGAGTTAGTTTTGCGCAAAGTGGCAAAGTCTAGGCAGCTGCAAAGGAGGTTAACAATGGTTTCTTCTTGTTCTTCCCTACCCTTCAAACAATGAACCGTTAATGCTCCCACAACGGAGCTGATTTCCTATTTATAGAAAGCTTATTCCTTTGACATCTACTTTCGACCAAATTTGTCTTCATTTAATGTTGGCACAGTAAATATATCAAGAAATTCAATTAGAACAGTTTGTTGTGTTCTGCTTTAAGATTTTTCTCATCAATACTCTTGCCATGGAGAGAAGAGAAATGCAAACGCTCGTTATAACATAATTTTTGTTTAAAACTTAATGATAACCCTTTCTTTTTGCCATCCAACAGAATTGGGAGCTTATGAACACGGCTGTACTCACCGGACGTCAAGTAGCGCAAGCCATGAAAGTTTTCATTGTATCACAAGCCGGCAAGGTAGCTGATGTTACCCTACAGAGCTCTTGTCATGCCGAAGACGAAAGTGTAATTAAAGTAAGTATCTAAATGATAGAGAGACGTTTAAAAACGAATTGCTATAAATAAAATATCACCACTTCGCAGGTGTCATCATCATGCAGTTCAGTTTATGTAGATGGTTCGGAGCTACGCGGCTCATCGAATGCATCCATTATCGTCAAGTATGGCGCACACATTGGTCTAGCAAAGTTTATCGTTTGGATGCCCGAGTTCCCGCTTGAAGTGTATGTCGCCGACTTTAGATTATCCCAGATCAAGGGGTGGAAAGTACCTGACGAACATCACTACACGTATGTGTATATTTTTATTTAGTCTTTTGGTGCCAATTAAATTTAGATCCGATTGCAGACATGGAAAACAAACACGACGCCGTAGGAAACGCTCATACGTATGGAATCAGCATGGAGATGATTTTATGAATGTATTAGGATCCGACAAAGCGATATGCCGTGCTCGATATCAACAAAGTCCCGTTGAAGTGTATGCTCGATTCTTAGCGACCGATCAGGTAAAATCTTTATATCAATAGATTCTGTAAAATTAGTTGAATAAATTTCTCATATCTCTTCAGAACTCTGGACGAATTAGTTATCTGATATCTCGCCGAACCGGACTAAGGGTAACTGATCTTGTTCAACCCCTGCTGAGAGTGGCTGATCCCAAGATAGCCAGTCTGAAGGGTCGGATTCTTCAGGGTAAATCGATGGGACGAACTGATGTGCAGGTAAGCGAGTCATTTGAAATTGTATTCAGAACATTGCAGTAATGATGGTATTTCAAGGTCCTTTCGCCAATAACTGGAAGAGTGATTGGCGCTAAAGAGATTCGAGTGGGAAGCGATAAAGTCAGTTTGACAAGATTAATTGTTCGTGTGGTGTCTGGACTGCAGCTCACTATCAATCCCGATAGCACTATAGAAAATGGGTACATTGCCGAGACATCGGTTACACGACGATTGACGGCTCAGTATCAAGAAGGGCTCTTGGACATTGATTTGGAATTTACCGATGGCGCCAGAACACCTCTGAGGTAAACTATACGGATGCAAATTGAAACAAACTCTATAAAAACCCCTCCACAGGGATATTGCTGTTGATGACTACTTCCTCTTGGTAGAGAGTTTGGATACGGAAGTTGTCGCATTTGCTCCTATGTTGGCCTCGCATCATCCGCGTGTAATCGCTGTTGGTGAAGGCAATGGTGATCTTTTGCGTGTAACGCTCTTGCTTTCAGAAGATTGCCGACTACGTCGAAGTATGCCCATGGCAAAGCAATCGAAATCAAATCCTGGCCCATTAGCTACTGCCTTGGCTTCTGTTCAAGTGGACTTCAACACCGGCGAGAGCGTTAACAAACCAGACACAGTGCAAAACGATGGAATTATGAGGGGTGATCGCAAAAGCTTCCGTGATAGCGGAGATTTAGCCGACATTATTGGTAAGCTGGGTGTATTGTTGAACAATAAAAATATCTCGCTTAAATTTCTTTGCAGTAGGTATTCCTTTGAAAGATGCCAGTCATCACTATGAGCCCACGGTGCAGGCTAGGCAACATCGTGGCAGTATTAACTCTGTTAGTGGTCTTAGACATAAACCAGGTCCACATGGGGATATGACTTCCATGGAAATTGGAATGTATGTTTTGCTGACGGCGTTTTGTTTTGCAATTATTGTTTTCGTCATATCTTGTGTGGTATATGCCTCGAAATTCCGACCAATCACCATTGAATCCGGTTTGGAGAGCTTACCGAAGGATAGTTTCAACGAAGGCGGTTTGCTGAGAGACTCGCGTAAACCACGAGAATCAACAACCAATGCACACGACTGGGTATGGTTGGGCCGTTCGACGATGGACAGATCATCGGTAGCCCAGGATTCAGTAAATGGAAATATTTTTGAAAACCCTAGAGGTTTGTAGAGAGTTACATTTATATCTTGCTGATGTTCTGATGGACTTAAGTCTTTTTTTATTTGTAGACTCACGAATTCGTATCACCAGTAATCCGATCTTGAATTACTCCGACCCAAACGATGCTGTTAACAGTATATCAACATTTGACAATCTCCCAAGTGCCCAGGGTTCTAGCATAAGCACTGATGTTGTGAATTCTGCTACTTATAACAAAAATGAAAAAAGACCCACGTAAGTGAATTTATTATTTAGTTTCTTTCTATTATTTAAATTTAAAAAATTATATATTGATATCAAGTCTGCAGTAGTATGTGTTTCTCAATCAAAAGGAAGATTGGCAGCTACCTCTGCTTGTACGGCCGGCCGTCATCGAACGGACTAGAAGGTTGCCGAATTCTAATATACAATGGCTCTTTAGCCTGTCTGCCGTCTTGTATTAACGTTTTCCATTGCAACCTATAATCAGCAATAGAACTGTCGCCTTTTGGTCACTCACCAATCCATTGTGAGCCACTTTCGTCGTTGGATGATTGGGCCTCTTGGTTCTTGGTACCAAATTCCCAGTCAAATTTCGTTTTACCATAGATGAAGCATTCTTTCATTTACCATAAAACCGAACTCTGACTGTGTTGTCTCAAGTTTTGCTATTTTGCTAACGTTATCACAACACACAGCTACTGCAGAATTCATTCTTGCTCAGCTATTAAATCACTAACCGGACTCGGACAGTTTTTCAATATATATATTTTTATTTATGAATTTGCCAATTAAATCAAAAATAAAAACTTGCTAATAAGTATTTAACATAGCGACGATAGTGTTCCACCACCTTTACCACCACACTCGAGAAGTAACGATCGAAAAAATGAATATCGACCACCCGTACCACCACATCGTAATATTGGTGTGACAGCACTTGTGAATAGTAACAGTGAGAACGAAACCACCACTGAGAAGGTAAATTCTTATTTGGAAAACGGAAATTGAAATGCAAATTGAAATTTATTACCCTTTTTGTACCAGGATTCAACTATAACAGCGATGCCGGTCGTTCAAAAACGTCATCATCATAAACATCATCGAAATCCAAATCATGCACACAATCGCCGTTCACAGGTGCACGGCAATATTGATCTCATTCGTTGCTATGACAGACCACCAGATCATCATTTGAATTTCACCCATGAACAATTAAATTTGGCACTTAAAAACCATGTAGCTCACCAGCAGGATGACTCCTCGCCGGAGGAATCATTGTCACCAAAGAAAATCGGCCATTTGACAGAAGATGACGATGAGAAAGAACGGAACGAGTTGCACATGGCCGAAAGACTTGTAGAGAATGCTGCACAACAGCAGAAAAATGCATTCCAGTTCGATTCGCTTACACCTAAGCGAGAGGCAGCAGCGCTTAGAGCAAGTCCATACGCAAACAAATTAGCGAATGCACAATCATCATCAGAAGAAGAATTACAACTGAATGCCTTGAAAATTGGTAATATTTAATTGCAATCATTGATATTTTATATAAATAATAGATAGATAGATAGCTCCATGGTCATGCCTATTGTGTGTCCTTTTTCGATTTGGAAAAGGTTCATGCTTCTGCACTATACAACACGAGCTGGATGGTTAACGTCTTATATAAATTCTCCTTAATAGGGCCCTACTAAAAGAGTGTCTTCTCTTTTCAGAGAACAGTGATTAGCAAGCTAGTTTAGAAGCATCCAACTTGAGGTTCGCAAAGTCGCCAGAGAATGCTAGCAATTCCTATTGTCAATATCGGTTGCTCAATATGTTGAGGAATTCGCATGGTATACACCTACCATTTTTCAGGTATCGCTACCTTCCTTGACGGAGGACCGAGTATTCTCCATTCTTGCGGTTTTGTTAAAATGCCCATGCAGTTGTCGCTGTAAAAAGGTCCCCCTTTTTGGACATGACATACTGATTATTTCAAACTTCCTTCCTACCAAGTGATATCCAGCCGATTTGAGCAGTTCGCCTTTTAGATCATAACGTCCTTCGGTCTTGTGAGATTTATTTTCTTGCCATTTTCCTGTCAATGGGTTTTCTCTGCATCTCTTCGATAAGGTTTTGTCAACCTACGTGTACTCGTTTTTACTTTTGTAAAATGTGCTTTGCTAAAGAGCGGATAATTCGGTGTAATTCACTCTATTCCTTTTTAACAATGCTGCAAGGTACATTGATTAGATTAGTATATTTACAAGGAAGACTCTTGCTCTCTAGAAATACGAAAGGATAAGTATTTAACACAGTGTTTGAGGGGTATAGGTAACCAAAGCGAAAGCAAAATATTTCAACGTCGAATATATTTTCCAGGTGTTCCTTTATTCTCTATAACCTCGGTTCTTAAACTGGAACAGTTTTAAGTGTTCCGCGACTTTCTTGATTTAAGAATAGTAAAACAAAAATAATTTTTGTAAGTATGCAATTACAAACATTTTTTTATTGAAGTGTGAGTTACCCATAATTAAAAAAAAGCAAACAAAAATGGTACAGCAACATCCACTTTCCAAAGAAAATTACGAGCAACAATCCATGAAGTATGCAAGCGTGTGAGTATAGGTCGAGCATAGCTTTTATGAGGTACTGCACACTATCTTACAAAGAATGAACTTGACACAAAAATGCATGTTTGGGGGTATCGTTCATGCACAGCATTTGTAAAGTTTCTCCATAATATCTCTCAAAGAATGAAAATATAATCAGAATGAAACCCAGCCTACAACACTAACGGCCATATTATTCACTTCGGGTGTAAATCAGGTTTAAGTAGTTAATTTTACACCCGATCATTAATCAGTTTTTTTTAAACCCGATAATTTAAACCAAATTAGTCTATAATATGAAATTTAGTTTTAACCCGGGTTAAATTACTTAAACTGGCCTACGGAGTCCAGTCTAAAATTAATCGGATTCAACGCCGACAAGGTTAAAAAAACGTTTTACGATTTGGGTTTAATGTTTGGGTTAAACTCACTTAAACCTGGGTGTGAACTTTAATCCGGATTAAAGTGAGTGAATAGTATGACCGTTATAGATCTGCAGAGTTCTTCTTCATCAAAAAATGTATTTTGATACTGTATCATTGAACGAATTTTGGGTTGGTATATTCGGAGTGAATACCCTGAACTTGCCAAACAGGCTATCGTGGAATCCGTCGGAATTAAGTTTCACTTCACCTATTCGATTCCTTTTCACCTCCTACTGCTATCGTGGAATCCGCCGGAAACGTTTCCTTATCGACACGTTTTTGGAAAAGGTAGTTTCACTGTCAAACGGCGGTCTTTCATTTGTCAATACAAATCTGTGTAGCTGCATTTGTCAGAGGCATATTATAAAAAGTTTGTTTTAAAAGTGATTTAAATAAAACATAAAGCATAAGAGGAAGAATGAAAGGAGCGGTGTTCTCAGAGAAGAATACGAGACAGGTTAAGAGGAGCATCAGTGCATGATTTCATGGAAATCCCGGATGAAATGTGTTTTTAGAGTGTATATTTATTGATTTTAATAAAGTTCAATATTGCACAGATTTATTACAAATGTTCGACTTAATAAAGCAGATTTTTTATATGCATACATTTTCTTTAAAAAAAAATTCTCACGACGTGCAGCAAGCAAGAAAACCTATGAAATCCGCAATAATTGAAATGTGTTATTTTTCATTTTTTATATCTTTAAGAGTTGGGGTTCCGAAATATATTTGGGCCTTGTTTAGAGAACCGCTGCTCTATAACGTGACTTGACGTTTTTGTTCGTTAATTCGAATCTAGGTATAATTAATAGGCCACATCTGTTCCGAATGTGAAAACATCTTCCGCAGAATTCCAATGATCGTCTATGTCTGGCGAACTTGATTGCATTGCTCCTTTTAATAGGAGTTTCCGTTAATGTTGGCTCATTGGGGGCTTCTTAAACCGACCGATATTATTAGTACTGATATGCCGAATGTAACCATCTTGAGCACAAACTTGACTTACGCTACTAGCTCAAACCAGTTGAGCAGTCAATTGTTTCCCTATCAATCACTACCCAAAACACAAATTACTATTATGTATAAAGCCAGCATAAGCTGAAAAATAAATACTTATACACTGTCCAACTACACAGTTGTTTTGAAGCACTGTAGCGAATTCTAATAAATAAGGCTGTATATTTCTTAGTTACGAGTATAGTTTTAGTTCGCAATATTTTTATTTGATCGCGTAGATGTCGCTTGAGTTCTGCACCATTCAATTACAATTTAAATAAGCTGTTATTAAATGCTCCCTCTTATATTTAATATTTTCAGATGAAAATGCCGAAGTTAAGCGACGGCACAAAAAACAATCAACTTCATTTGTTCCCTCGTCATCGCTGCCCGATACCACCAACACAGTAAATTCCAGTTCTGATGACAATGGCGGCTTTATAACGCCGCCCAAGGATGAGGGCAAATCAAGAAGAAGCCAAGTGAAACGGGCCACAGTCGTTGGCAATCCAATGTTCTCGACCACAGTCGACGGTGACATCGGTCCAGGGGAGAGTCTCGGTCTCGACGACTTGGACATGGACTACGAACAAATCATGCACTATTTTGATAATCTAAAGGTAAAACCAACATAAGCAATTCAATTAAACTTACCCAAAATTATGTTGTTGTGATTAGCACAACTGCTTAACGCAGCTTTTATTCATTCAATTTCTGTTTTGTTTTTCTCTTCCATTCGGCCTCATCCCATGCGCAGGAGTCAAATGCCTGAGTGCAAGAGATCATTGCAAAGATCCGCGAAATACTATCGACCTTTCAGCAGCAATACCGAAGTGCTGCTCTGCCACCACCGGCTAGTCCAGAAATTAATGTTGATGACCCGAATTTTGAGTATTTTTTCGAGCAGTTGAGTGAGTCATACGCTTAAAAATCGAATCGATACATTTTCTTCTAAACGCCTAATCAAGCCATCAAAAATATTGTATTGTAAAATTTATTTTTATTATGACGAGACAACTGACGAGAACATTTTATAATAAGGTGAACCATCTGAGAGGGCTTTCCAGTCAGTCAAATTGCAATAAATAGATACCTATTTCGAATAGTTTTACACCTATACCTATTTACAAAAAGAAATGTGTAACAAAACGCTTTGGCAAAATTTTGAAGAAAAACCAAAAACAAAATACAAATTGGAACAACAATAACATCTGGATATCGCGACTTTGCAGTGATCGTAAACGATAACAATAATAAATGACAACAACAACCGTTGATATTTAAGAAACACACGAAAAAAAAAAAAACAAATAATCATTCATATCAATCACTCACCGTGAATTCATTTCATTATTAACATACCTCATCGGAAGAAGCAATCATTAATTATATTATCATCCTCCCCGCATCATTGTTAACGTATTTTTATATTCACACATCCTCCTTAGTCCTTAGTCAGCATCCCTCACCCTCACATTGTTTATAAAATTTAAATTATGTATTATTACATGCAAATGTTAATTTTTTGCCAAACTTGTTCAATGCTTCCAGAGTTAGAGCTTGTGTATTGTAGCTTTGTGCAGAGATTTCATTTTTAATTTACACCTTAAAGGATACAAGTACTGCATTTGATGGAGGTCATAACGATAAAAGGAGTCTTTATATTATATGTTGTAACAGAATAATCCATTTATTTAGTAAGAGCTTGTTGATGCTCTCTGTTATCAATCAAATCTCTGTTTTAAACTCGCATATTGTACGTTACATAATATTTAATTCGAAAAAAAAAAAATGAAATGCTTACCCTATTCCGTCCATTTTATTAGTAGAACTCCTTGCTTGGCAATCGTTTCTTAAATTCGATAGAGTTTCTCTTTATCAGATAAAACAAAGCCCCACGTGTAAATGCAGTATTTTGTGTGTCTAATTCCACACACACCAAACGCACAAACATTTTGTAAATACCTACTCAACTGTTTGAACATGAAATCCGTTGGCTCAACCATAACCTCAACCCTTTCGAAATTGATGAACAACAAAACCACTAACTTTCTAGTCAATATACACAAAAAAAAGAAAGATTGAAATTGAGCAACCGTAGATTTGTTTTAATTTAAACTGTAGCCTAATTGCAATGCATTAAATATTTTATAATTTTTTACTATTATTATTTATTGTTGATTTGTATAAGATTTTTGTTTTTTAAATAATATATGATTGTTTATATATAGTTTTCTAATTTAATTGTATATTTGTATTATTATTTAGTTATACTAGACAGCAAGCCAATAATATATATTGCAAATGGACTGACTGCCACAAAATGCCATAAATTATAATAGTACACACGTAGTTAATTAGAAAGTCCATTTGAAATTCCCATTTTTAAGCATACCCAACTCAAGTTTTCCCAGCAGGGCTTCTCATAGTTAGTATAATTTGAGAGACCCTGCTTGAAAGACTCGTTTGTAGCCATTTCAATCTTGTTGAATTCAAAAGAAAATATTTATCTTGTTTGAACAGCTGCATCCCTAGAATCGGATGGAAGAATATCTGATCTAATGAGTTAAATGTTCAGATATAATTAAATGAAATAAAACATGCACCAGTGAAGTGATTGAAAAGATGCCACAAAATAAGTAAATATTACACCATAGGTGTTGCTTTTAAAAAAAATTATTTAATTTGTTCAATGTTTATTTTTACAAAATTATTTTTTTGATAGCTGTTTATTGCACACAATCTAGGCCCAATTACAATGTTCCAATATAATGAAATTTGCATGCAATAACTCATATAGGTAGGTATGTACTCCTGTCCTGGGGCTAATTCGCTTGTCAGATGCCAGACATTCCCAAAGCGTTGGCAGAGCGACACAAATACGCAATAAAAAGTGGTTTTTAAAATCATTTCTTCCAAGCTTAAAATTTGGCACATTATTAAATGCATATACTGAGTAACCTGAAACTATAAATGGCAGAGCGATATTGCGGCAAAATAAACATTACTTCAAAAATATGTATTCGTTTTAAGTGATCGAAGCCTGTATAAAAAGCTCATAAGCCAATCGCAAGCCTCTTGAAGAACGATATCATTGACTATCGCTGCGAAGAATTTTTCAAAATTACTCCATATTGACATATAATGCGCACTCAATAAATGTTGATCTAATTAATTCAGATTGTCAGGGTGGCAATCAAGGTTTTTCATCTGTTGGAAAGACTCATCAAAAAGGCTCTTCGCCTTATAGCTCTTGATGAATAAATTAATCTTGTTTCATTCATACCTGTGCCTGTGAGTAGTGCACTAATTTAATAGTGTATTGGCCAATGCACCAAAAAAAAAGCAAATTCAGTGCTAATGAAATTTCAATTTCAACTGCAGTAGCACAAACATTTTCAATGTTAATGAAATTTCCATTCGCCCGCCGCGCGCACACAGGACCGTGTATTTTCCTTAGAAGGACAGGAGCCCAGTATCAGCTCTCCCTTCTTGCTTATCGTCCAGCAGCTGGACGGGCCTGTTAAATAAGGTGTCTTCCTTGTTGGCACCTATCCTGCGGACTAGTACGAGATTGAAGAAGTCGCATGATAGCGCGTCTCCTTGCCGAAATCCTGTGCATGTTTGAAATAGTTCGGAGGAGCTTCTTCCAAACTGCACGTTGTTGCATGTGTTTTCCAGTCCAGCCATCCGTCTACCTTTTGACGGATGTTCTCCTTGAGAACTGAGAGGAATTGTGGTTGGCTCATATATTCGTAAACCCCTGGGGGATTATTCCCAAATGCCCGGCGGATCGCTTTTCATGGCGGATTAGTATTTTTGTATTTCCAAAAGCGATTCGATCCATTCAAAAGCGATACCTATTTAGGTGACGGATTGCTAGCGGATTTATTGCGGATAAAAAATAAACTAAATTCTTGTGACGGGAAAAAGCTGTCAAACTTTTGGGAAAATAAATGGAAAATATGAAGTCTAATTGGAAAAAAACTGGAAAGCATAGTTCGCATTTGAGAATAAGCAAAAGCGAAGACGGTCGAAATCGAAGTATCGCTTTCTAGGCAGGTCAAATATAGGGTTATCTTGCAGGCCAGTGCAAATCTTCGAAATGCGACATCAGTCGACCTGGAATGTTTGCTTTACTATTTCGGTTGTTGCTCGTGCATTATGGCCCATTGCTTTTTCCTCCTGGAACGAACCACATGTTCACCTGTCTCAATTCATCCAATTGAGGAATGAAAATTCATTCATCATTATAGTGCCAACCATCCACAGTAACGGTTTGGCCAGGGGTTTTTAAAAAAATCAAATGGTTCAATGACTCATCCAGCGTAAACAGCATACCATCCAGTGACTAGGTAGATGTAATGGCTCTTCGTGTATTACTCGGGTATTTATTCACATATCCACAAAGGTAGAAATGCTCCTCGTCACTCATGACTATTCTTAACGCAAAATCGTCTACTTCGTTGTTGAGAACACGTGAGCGTAGGTTAGACACGATTCACGGTCAATTGTCTGCACTTTGTAAGGAAACATCTTTTTCAAATTTTTCGCCACAATGCGCCGCAGAGTCGGCCGTGGAATTGCCAAAGCGTGTCACATCGTCTGGTCGATGTCGACTGAGTATCTTCAGCCATGTCAGCCATACAGAGATACACGGCTTGCTCAGTGCCGAATTGTTTATCAAAAGCTCGAAGAGCTCTTCAGGAGTATAGCGTTTGATTGCTTATTCACAAATATTGAATTCTGTTTGTTTCACAAAATGTCAAAGCCGAATTGATATTCGACGCCATTTATAAAATCGATGGTGCTTTCCGATAGGGTAATACATTATGGCCCACTTTGTATGTATACCAAGCAGAATTATGCCCAAAACACATGTGCAGAAATTCTGAATGCATCACTGCATGCAGTACTGCAGATGAAACACATGTGCAGAATTCAATTTGCAGCGGTTGCTGTCAATGAGGGGAAAAATATGTGAGTGAAACAAAGACGACAAATAATTCCCGTCTCTCTTTTGCTCGTATGCATCAGTAGCTGAATTCAAAAATTCGATGCTGCCAAGTCTACTTAATTTAATTCACTGCGTTGCTATGCAGTGGATTTAGAAATAGAGACATGTTGCAGTGCTGCGGTGGCTGCAGAATTTACATTTGTTTCACCACATAAGAACATGTGTATTCTAATCCTGCTGCGCAGTGAATTCTGCACGTGTGTTTTGTGCCCAAAACACATGTGCAGAAATTCTGAATGCTTCACTGCATGCAGTACTGCAGATGAAACACATGTGCAGAATTCAATTTGCAGCGGTTGCTGTCAATGTGAGGAAAAATATGTGAGTGAAACAAAGACGACAAATAATTCCCGTCTCACTTTTCCTCGTATGCATCAGTAGCTGAATTTAAAAATTCGATGCTGCCAAATCTACTTAATTTAATTCACTGCGTTGCTATGCAGTGGAATTAGAAATAGAGACATGTTGCAGTGCTGCGGTGGCTGCAGAATTTACATTTGTTTCACCACATAAGAACATGTGTATTCTAATCCTGCTGC
Organism: Cheilosia scutellata; assembly: GCA_955612985.1. NCBI lineage: Eukaryota > Metazoa > Arthropoda > Insecta > Diptera > Syrphidae > Cheilosia > Cheilosia scutellata. The sequence goes on from OY015313.1 coordinate 63,087,794, forward strand.
GCAGTGAATTCTGCACGTGTGTTTTGGGCATTGGGCATTAAGGTTTCGTTTCTACCTGTGTCTTGTAGATTTATGCCACAAAAACTGATATTTTTATAAGAGACGTAAACGATTTCATTATTGTTATAAAAGCAAATACGTATCATTATATTGGAGCAGCTTTTAAATTGCTTACCACAGTTTGTAACTTTTAGTTATATGATTCACATGTCTAACAACATAATTTGTCTTTCATTTAATTGCACTTATCGGTTTTGTTTAGCTCTTGGAATTGACAGCAACTAAATTCAATTATTAGATATATATTATCCTGATACAAAAACATTACTACAACCAAATCCTATAAAAATAGCTTGCAACGCTTACAAATTCATAGCAAACGCAACACTATAATATTCAATTAGATATATCCAAAGACTAAATCATCATCAATTCTAAACTATTCGAATATTTAAAGTATGTATATCATTTCACTCAACACTAATTTAAACACAGTTGCAAAAGCAAGGACAAATGATTTTCCAAGAGTACAGAGAATAACTAACTCTCTTGACTATTCCACCAATTTTGAACACTTTCCAAACTATCTCTCAGCAAAATAGAAATTTTCTTTAATTTTTATCAAAAACAAACCAATAAATGAATGCTTATTGAACTTTTTATACAAACAAACAAGATATTCTGTACAAAGAGATCTAAACAAAAGAAAAACTGATTTTTAAAATATGAATACAAAGAAAAACGAAACAACAACATAACACTGCACTGTCTGTCTGTCTATACTTCTTCTATTTATTCTTTTGGAAATACAAGTATCTAAACAGCTAACAAAAATACAAACAACTTAACAATCATCAATTCTCCTTGATCATTTACCTACTGCGCAAAAATAAACATAAAGCATAATCATATATTATGTATAAGAAAAATAAAGCATTTTATGTATACTACTATACTGCTGCAAATCATCATACATAAGAAAAAAAAAACACGTGTAATAAATGTAACTACTCTATTTATATTAAAAATCTAGAAAATAATGACACATAGTTGTGACCGCAACAGCATATATTTCTACATAAGATATTTGGCCAGATATAAAATTGATATTTGCTATTTAAAAATAAAAATGAAAATATTAACAATGCCATAATGCAGGATGTAACAAAAATGTCTTTATATGAATAGATAATTATTAATATTAGTTAATTGATGACAAAGAATAAAATTAAACTGTATAACAAAAGCATACGATCAATTTTATAGATTTATTGAGAGTATATAATAATATTTCGTAATATACAACAGAAAACACGACATATAAATAAAACATAAAACATATTAAATAAAATACGCTTCAAATAATAACATAAATGGAAAACAAAATTAAAAAATGTTGTATTTATAAAAGTTTCGTAAGCAATGTTAATTGAAATTTATAATGAACGATACGCTATGCTTAACAGCAAACCTAAATTATATATAACAAAAAATAAAATGCAACAATGGTTGAAATAATATTACATACAGCTGAAACAACAAAATTATACACAAACGGCATAGTTTATATATGAAAAACAAAAAACGTATATATTCCATATTCACATGAGCGACGTTTGTCGAAAATGTGAACAAGAAACTTAATATTAAGCGCAAAATTTAGATATTATCTTTGTTTACAAAAAGAAAGGAAACCTAAAAGCAAAAACAGTGAAAAACGCATTATTATAAACTAATAATTATCAAAGCCAATTAAATGATGCTTATGTACCTTTATTAGCAAACAACAAAATTATTATATATTATTGAGAAACAAAAAAATTAAAATTAGTACGTAAAAATACTATGAATGAATAAAATAGATATTGAACTGATTGGAGCTGAACAAAAAAAAATACTTGCAAACAATGTGTAAACCAAAATAACAAAAACGTATTATATATTTAAATTAAAAATGCTTTCACTTATATTGTTGTTTATTTAAAAAAAATAATAATAATAATAATAACACTAAACGAAAACAAAAATTATAATTTCAACTTTAAACATGTATTTATGTAAAATCGATGTTCAGCACTTTCTTTTTATCCTCAATTCTCATAACACACACACACACACACATCATTATGTCTTAAACTATTTATTTACTCTGTGGAAAAAGACGGTATCATTGCTTTATAAACATGACTAGGTATATATGTAGGATCTGTAAGGCAATTTTATAAAAATACAATCTAATGTTATTCTTCATTGTTTCGTATTTATTTCTTGACTGCAATCATAATTATAGTATTAGTTTTTGTTTTTGTTTTCTATATTAATGCTTAAATGAAACCAAAATCAATGTTTTAAATTTAGACTTTATTTTGCTTTGTTTTAAAAGCCTTTTTTATTGATGTAATTGTAAAGTGTAGCAACTTGACTTTCCTTTTTCCGGAAGCATATTTATTATTAATTATTGTGAACAAAATACTGATAAAACAAAAGGAAATATAAATATATACGTTTAATGTAGCCATTTAAGATTTTATTTTAAAAAAAATCGTTATTGCACTATTTATGTAAATATTACAAGTATATAAAGTCAAATAAAACTCAATGGAATGATAAATGAAAGAAATAAAAAAAAAAAACAAAACAAACAGAATATTAACTTAATTGAATAGTGGTTTGTTTTAATGTGGGAAGTGTAAAAATTATTTGGTCCTGTTGCGGCTTGAATTGCATCTAACTCCACGGTGTTAAAAAAGGCGACCGAAGAAAAGAGCAAAAAAAATCTTTCTGGTTTTACGATCGAAGCGAACCACCGTCAAACGGAAAACACAGTAGGTACCTATGTAATTTGCCGATTGAAACCGTTTTTTTTTTTAATTGGAAGCAAAAAGGGGGGAAGTGAATAAGGAAATCGCGAAAAAGAAAAAGCTGAAATCGCCACAAAAATAACGTTTGGTTGCATCACTGTAATTGGGATTGCCAAATCGTTGATATTTTAAAATGAAAAAAATATCTAGTAGTTATTTTTAAAGTTAACATTAATGGAAATAAAGGGTAAAAATGTCTCGATGGCAGGTACAATGAATAAAAATAATTGTATTGTCGCACTAATTAGCGTCTCAACACCCACAAACTCCCAGATTTAGAAAGGCCAGTAATGCTAAGAAAGCAACCGAGTAGCAAAGCCCTCTCTTGAACAACTAAAGTCACCCTTTATAATACCCTAATCATCCCAGTCCTTCTCTACGGTGCGGAGGCTTGGACTCAATTAAAAGCGGATGAGGTTACTCTTGGTTGCTTCGAGAGGAAAATTCTTCGAGTAATTTTCGGTCCCGTCTGCATAGTCGGTGAATGGAGGAGGAGATACAACGACGGGTTGTACAGCGACATCGACCTAGCCAGAAGAGTGAAAGTCCAACGACTGAGGTGGCTGGGTCATGTAGAGCGATTGGACACGAATGCTCCGGCCCGAAAGATCTTCGAATCCACACCCGAAGGATGGTGCAGTAGAGGAAAACCGCGACTCAGGTGGAAGGGGACCTTAACCAACTTAGCGTACGAAACTGGAGACAGCTGGCCAAAGATCGTGATGGCAGGAGACGCTTGTTGGTCCAGCCCGGACTGTAGGGCCACATTAAGAAGTTAAAGCTGACTAGGGTGAACCTTTTTCGTACCCTACTTTCCTTCCGTGATTTCTCGATAGCTGACGTCAGTGTTTGTTAGGCCCCAGTTATTGAAATACGTAACTGGGGTAAAACATAAGAAAGGTGAGATTGCAGTCTATATAAACGGCTCTAGCAAAACGAAAAGCACGGGTTCTGGCACCTATTCCGTATATGTATATCCATCTGAAAGTGTCTATACGACTACCGGATACAAGCAGTGTCTTCCAGTCAGAGTTTTTAACTGTTCTTAAGGTGGTAGAGTTAATGCTTTATATACAATGCGAATACGAAGCAATTATTCCTATTGTCATCTGTCGCAAACAACTGGCGACATTTCTCGTGTCGAGTCGTTTGGAATTTGGTATTGCCTAACGGACACGACTCGACTCTCGTCACATTCCACAAACTCATTTCAGTCGACAAATTTATGTTTGGTCTGTTGTTTTGTTTATGTTTATTTACTAAAAGATATCAAAAATTAATAGCGTTGAGATGTTTTTTGAAATCAGTGTCGAAGTAGAAAACAAGAAAAAAGAACTGGTAAATGTAAGGAAGGAAATTCAAATTCGAACAAAATCCAATCCATTGGATGTGAGTATGAATCCAAGTATGTGGAAGAGTTTTACAGACTGAACTACATGCATTCGAGAAAAGAAAAATTCACCACTATTGTCGTCGTCGTTTACGACTCTAAAAAAAAGCGACACGACTGTTTGGTATTGGCGACTGAAAATGAACGACTTTTGTCGCGGCGACGATCGACATAATGGCGTCTGAAATGTCAAAAAATGTGGATTGTATTTTTCGACGACGATCGTCGGCGTTTTGTGACGACGTTTGTCGTGGAAATGATACATTTCTGTCGTCGACTATTTTGCGGACGACGACTGTGTGATAAATGTGTTAAAAAAAGTATGTGTACTTAATTTTTAATTAACTAAAAGAGAATTATAGTTATTTTGCAGAATGGAGATAACAAATAAAAGGCAATTTCTACATTTAGTGAACGAAATGCAGAAAAATATTCCGTTGGCAAAATCGTTCACAAAGGGCCTAACAACAAATGATGTTAATCGGCAATGGGACGACATAGCCTATCTCTGAATTGTCTTGGACCACCTTCGACTTCGATAGTCTAAAATACATTTAAAATCTGAAAATAATTGTTATTAACACAATGTTTGCAATTTAAATTATTTCTACCACCCACTTAATGTCGGGCAAATCCAATGGATTGGATTTGGTTCGAATTTCCTTCCTTAACTTTACCAGCACTTTTTTCTGGTTTTCTTCTTCATCACTGCTTTCAAAAAACATGTCACACTATTCATTTTTGATTTGTTTTATTAAATAATTAACTAGTCACAAACAAAACACTAGACCAAATATAAATTAGCCGACTGTTATGTCAAATCCAATGTGTCATAGTTTGTGGAATGTATGTGGGATGTGAGAGTTCAGAGAGTCGAGTCGTTTCAGTTACGCAATACCAAATTCCAAACGACTCGATACGACAAACGTCGCCAGTCGTTTGCGACAGACGACGACGACAATAGGGGTGAATTTTTCTTTTCTCGAATGCATGTAGTTCAGTCTGTAAAACTCTTCCACATACTTGGATTCATACTCACATCCAATTTATGGAAAAACAAAATGCATCTCTGTCATTTTTCATAGTTACCACAAAAGCGTTCCCTAAAGTTTTCGTAAGTTTTTCTCTTTGAGAGAGACTTCATCCCCACCACTGCCATTGGGATTGGGACAGTCTTTTCCATTTTTACTACAAAAGTAAAGGAACAGACCTAAATGTTGAAAAAGTCACATGACAGCGTATCACTTTTTCTAATTTTTTTTTACATTAAAGGTCTGGATGAGATTGTTTTCAACAAAGGAGCAGCGAGCGTTCTCCATCGTCATTCTGTACAATCTGACAAGTTTGGCAGAGATGTCAAAGCTAGATATGGCTCTGTATAGCTCGACTCTATAAATGCTGTCATATGCGGCCTTAAATTCGATAAATAGATGGTGAACATTGATTTGGACTTCCTGGGTTTTCTCCAGAATCTAGTGTAGTGTGAATATTTGGTCGGTTGTGGACTTACAGGACCTAATATTGGTCGTTGGTAGGAACCAATCAGTTCGTTGACGAATGGTTTCATACGTTGGCACCTTACAGCAGATAGGATCTTATATGCGATGCTGAGGATACTGATGCCTCTATAGTTGGCGCAGCTTAGAGGGTCTTCGTTCTTGTGGAACGGACGTCCAATATAGCGAATTATAAAATGTACAGCCTTCGTTAAATCGATTGTTCTTTTTTATTTCTATACCTAATAATACCGGAATATAAGGTAATCCTTTAATTAAATTTGTTTTCCATCCAAGCTCTTCTGAACAACCTCCTCTAGTATTTCTCTTAACAATGTCGTCTTTTAGTATACCTAGGTAGTCACTTTTGTTTTGTCTTTGGTTTTACTTGTGAATTTTGGGGCTAATTGTAGATAGATAATGCGAATTGGATTCATACTCACGTGATTACATCTGCCTCTTGATCTTCAAATACAAAACCTTTTCAATCCTACCTTCAAATTTCGGGAATAAATTCCGATGCAAATGTTTGCCTTGTCTGCAATGTCAATCGGTTTGCTGAATGGCGGTGAATGAAACGTATTAAATATCTTCAAATGTTTTCCTTTTGGGTTTAAATAAATTTTTATTAACAATCATAATAACAGTTTGATGTAATCGAAGAAATATTCTTTCTTTAAGAAGAAACAAATTAGAAAGAAATTAATTTTATAAAAAAAAAAAACAATTATAAATTCAACAAAATACAGAACTATAATTATTGCGAATAAAATATCATATAATTTCATTTCGTATGTATGTCGTTTTTTTTCATAATATAGGTATAGCTTCGTTAGAAATTAACACATATCTTGTGTACTTGAAAGTAATATAATTTATAGATGTAATGCTAACATATAGACGTTAATTCGGCCTCCATTTAAAGTCCACACGCAACAATAAGCCGTCTTAGTTTTTTGGACTACACAATGTATTATATGTATATATAATATGAATCGTAATAAAATATAAATATATTTTTTTTTAGTTTGTATTTCTCCCATGTTTAATGTATTACCCGAAAAAAAAAACGAACAGAAAAACAACACCTTGTATCCTAAATGAATATTGTTAAGGTTAAGTAAACAAACGAACAGAAAAATTAATATAAAACTGCAATTTAATTTTATTAACACATAATATTATAATACAAATCCATAAATAAAATATATATATATATTTTTTTTAATACTTTCTCATTTCACATTACTGATTATTTTTATAAATATTTATATATAAATATGTATATGTCGTGTCTTGACTGTTTTGGTAAAACTTTCAAGTTGCTCCTTTTTACCTGAGGTAACTACTAATACGGGTGCTTGCTGTTGTAAATGTTATTACCAAGAAAACAATAAACTTTCAGAAACTGCTTTATATTTTATTTCACATGCTTATCCTTTTGTCACAAGACAATATAATAAGTAGTTGAAATTAATAGTTACTTCCAATTTGACATTTGAAGCTGGTACGAAGAAATTTCTTGGGCTTAAATTTGGTGTTAAATAAAATTTTACTAAAATGTTGTCATCCGAGAACAGTCCGAATATTTTACTACGCATTGTTGTTAAGAAATTAGTTAACTTTTGTTTTGAATTTATTTTACTTTATTCGGAACAGCGTTTTATTCGCTGACACAATTGACTGCTGTTTTTACATATTAATGAATGGCATATGGCAGAAAGACGATGAATTGCAGCATCGTTGTGAGGTAAAAGTATGCGGTCTAAGTTAACGATGAGACTTATTAATTGTTGGCCTTATAAGCACGTTTTTCCAGCTTTCTATTTCTATTACTAATATGGTAATTCAAACAAGTCATTGCATAAAAAAAAACTATAAAAAAGCTTTGGGTACGTCACATAGACGATAACGTTTTCGAATTTTCAACCACCACAAGACACTATTTTCGGCATAAATTCTTTCAATTTATTGACAAATTTTAACTAATATGAATGCCACTTCCAAACTCTTAAATTTAGCACTGTAAACAAAGTAAGAGGGCCTCTTTTGTGGACATCGATAAATAGGCGTTTTTTTGACAGGAAAAACAAATTGATCTCAAACATGAATACAAGTATGTATTTAATCAATTTGATTTACAGTAACTGTGCAGTGCAGTTAAAGAATATTGTATAGTTAAAGAAAGGATCAGTTTTGTTAAACATGGAACATGGAGCGAAATGTGATCGCCCTTTCATGGGTCTGTAAAGTTCCAAATCGCGGAGCCACTGTCACCATTTGACGATCATAACATTGACTATCATCTTATCACCTTAGAGGATTCCAGCCCTGAGTTTACAGATTTTGCAATTTTTCTACTATAACATTTGACTTGTTTGCAAACAAACGGTTTGCCCGATATGTTGCCACTTTTCTATTGTTTAGCTTGAACAGGAGTGGAATCGAATGGCGATTTGCGATACTTGATAATCGCAATTTACAATTCCTTTTATTCTACTTACATAAGGTGATAATCGTTGTGGTTGCCGTTTTTTTGCAATTTTTTTGGCAAGATTGTAGTAGTAGAAGTTCATTAGAAGTTCACCAAACTTCAATTTGAAAACAGAGATTTCTCTAATGTCAGGCTTTAAATCAATTGAAATTAAGTGTCTTATATCCTTTTCCTCATTCCAGCAAATTTTATTTCCTAAGTAGGATACAAAATTCATTTTCACCACGATAGTGTTGAGTATCCTCCGTAATATTTGAGAGCGGTGAAAAGATTGGGTTCGAGTATGTGCCTAGCAAATAGCTTGGTCTATTATGGGAAATTTCAATTGGTTACTGAATATGGTGTTGACAATTTTTTTTCTTAATTCATTGTTCCTCTTAGGGTCATAGGCTCTTCTAATCTGTATTATTTGTAATAGTATACATTTCTTTATAACTAGGTTTAGATTATGAAAATTAAAAAAAAAAAGGTGTTGTAAGCTGGTTTTGACAAATCCGTTACAACCACGGACATCTGGAGGACAGATGAACTACTTCTCAACAACACCTCGATGTCGATTGAGCTGATGCAAAAGTCTATTCTAATTCCAGAATTGTGCATCCACACAACTCTTCAAATAAAATGCGACTATGCCTGATGATGCAAAAACGACTTTTCGCTTCATGTCGATGGTACTTCATCTGAATCTCAAGCGACTTGATGCTAGTTAGCCCAGTATTTAGATAAAACAGTCAAGACACCTCACGTATATATCGTTAGTATCTTCTCAGTTACTTTTCATTAATTATGCTATATATTTCTGATTTGCACAGTATTAATCTATTTGTTTATCATTCTGTTACTCATCTCTATTGCAGCATAACTTATAGTTCGAGGCGTATATGTAAATAGTTTATGTATAATGTATGTATATATTTATTCTTTAATATAAGTACAACAATGTTTCGGTTATACTTTGTGCCTCATCTTTCATTATTTTACCTTCTCTTCACGATTTGTTATTATTATAAGTTTTGTTTTTCTTCTTTTTTTTTTGTAATATATTCTCAACATTTGATTGTATTTCAACATTAAATTTGTTCACAGTTAATTTAGATAAATTATTTAATGTGATAGTAATAAGATGTATTATATAATGTAAATTATTTATTTTTATTTTTCCTAAGCTTCAATACTTCATAAGAATTGATTTTAATAGTTTTTTTTTTCGTTTAATTGGGAACATGTATGTATAGTTGTGTATAATAAAAATTGGAAAGGTTTAAAATGACTGACTTCGAAAGGTGTATGTTTGTGTTTGTTTGGAGAAAAGTAGTAGATACATAGTTTTATTTTCTTAATAACATATTCAAACAGGAAAAACGCGGAGCTTTGATTTTTTTTTTGGAAATATACGAAATACAAGTAAAATTCACACGTAAATACATTTATATATAATAATGCAGACAAAATTAACATTTTTTTGTTTATTAGTAAATAACTTTGGTATTCGTTTTCAGTTTTCTCTCTTAGTATGTGGTAGTTTATGTGCTGCGTTGTTGCAGGTTAAAGAGACTTATAGTTGCAGTTATAGTAGGACGTGTCTAAAATTTAACAATATTATAATACTGAGAATAAATATTTTAATTTAAAATAACTTGTGAATTAAAATAAATGTTTTAAGATGAATTTCAAATACTGGACTTCATTGTGATCGCATATACAGACGATGTCGCAATTCCGACATTCACAACCGTTCTCAATGAACGAAAACGGGACGATCTCCATATTCAGCCCTCCAAAGATGGGTGGGGTGGACCTAAAAATATCCAAGACTGCGAGATATCTGGGCCAGGGTTCCCAGGTCTTAAGCAAAAAAATCCCCTTTTCTTAACACCAAAATGACTTTTTTCCCCTTTAAAAATAAAAAAAAAATCCCTTTTTGGTCCCCGAAGAAAAAATCTTTGAGTAACCAGCTTTTGAACTCGGACAATGCTTCCTATTGCGTGAGATATTTTAATTTTTTTTGTTGGTTCTTCCTTCATTTCAAAATCCTAAATAAAAAGAAAATTATTTTCACTTACCCATTAAGTTGTGCCACTTAAAATCGACCTGTCTCGCCCAAAACGACTTTCATAGGAAGGAATGTGTGGCCCAGTACACGGGCATGACTTTCATTCACATGAACGACTTGGCTATACTCAAAAACAACGCCTCATTGCAATGAAATAAAGTTTGACAGGAATAATGAAATCGAAAATACAAAAATGTTATGGTAAAGCCAAAGCGGACTCCCGCTTTTTACGTCCTCACTCTACGAACGCAAACACCAAAGGAAGATTTGTACCGAAAGCGCTATGGTTTCGAAAAAGAACCTTCATGCGTCATGTCATGCCCATGCGAGAATTATTTCTGAAAGTGGATTTTTGGTCCATTTTCTGTATGATCTACCTATCTCCTTTCTATACTCACTCAAAATCTACCTGTCTCTGACACGACGTTCATGGTAAGAAGTGTATGGCCAGGCCATGGTGATAGTTTTATGAAATGTCAAAAGAATGAATGCATTCAGAAAACAAACAAAAAAGTGAGATGTTGCATGGACACCTTTCTTGAGCATGCTTGTTTTTGTAGGTTGTTAACATTTATTCATTCTAAAAAATTCGCTTACAAACTGTTTTTAATAGGATTTTAAGATTTTTCCCCTTTTTGGATTTGTTTCCCCGTTTTTATCCCTGTCCCCTTTTTTCCCCTTTCGTCTTAAAAAATCGGCAAAAATGGCGATTTTCCCCTCAACCTGGGAACACTGATCTGGGCATGATCTTAAATTCCAAGCTAAATGGAAAGGCCAACATAAAGAATCGCATCGCATGTGGCACTACATGTGTAGAGGAGCATTCGGTAACACACGTGGATTTAGGCCGCACGTAGGACACTGGCTGTACAGGTGTACATGTACACAGCGTTAGTGCGACCCATCTTAACATGCGCACAGGAGCATATGGTGGAAAGCTATTGAGAAAAAATGCCACCTTTTAACAATGGAGGTAATGCCAAACCTCACTTCCCTTGAGCATAGGTGTATCTACTGTAGCAGCAACGCGGACAAAACAGGGAGCCTGGACTGTAGTCATTTAAACCGTATGATCACTTCTACATTAAGGCACAATATGTCGCGAAAAAGGAGAAAATAACTACGGTGTACCTACCTCCCACTCTTTGAAAGGAAATTCAATTGTAGAATTCCTAAAAAAAAGCGAATGGGAGAAACAAAAAGTTCTCAAAATGGACTCTGACAGCCAAGCGGGAAAAAAGCCATGGAGTTAATCGTGGTATAAAACAATAGAACAAACCTATGCTTGACCAATCTCGACACAAACAAAAAGGAAATGGCCAGATGTGAGCCAAAGGAGATTTAAATTCAAGATCGGGCTGAGCCGCAAAGACATTTGCATATACACGTGAGTCACTGCTAGACAATGTGCGATAGGCGTACACGCGGAACAACTGGGCATAACACTCACCCCTATCGCGAATAATATTTCCCCCGGAATGTTTCCCATTCAACAATTTGATTTACATTGCTGACAAGGGAAATATTACCATCGGAATTTATTCACCATATCCCTAAATTATTTCAGAAGCTGTAGGGACGACGAAGAAATAGAATTTGTTCGTCACATACTTTACAACAAGGCCTTCCGCACACGGCTCGTATCGTCATCGTATCGTCACATCATGAATTTGCCGTGCAGCTACGATGACGATAGGCGTATTAAACCGCACACGACGCAATTTCCAATCGTCAAAATACAAAGCGTCAAAGCGTAAAGATCGCCTTACATTTTTTGTTCAAATAAAATACGTAGGTATTGAAAAAAGTAAACAAACTCCAAGCGTACTCGTACAAATACGATAAGCGGCCGATACTGCTTGACGATAGTCGTCATGTAGCATAGACGAGTCGTGTGCGGTTCTCGATTTAAATACAAGTGTGCGACAACAAATCGTATGCCTCTCGTACATCGCACCGCATACGCTACGATGACGATACGAGCCGTGTGCGGAAAGCCTAAGGATTCTCAACAGCTGCTTCTTTGATCAACCGGAGGATCTTCTAGAGAACGTGGATGATTAGGACTTTCCATGCGTGCCGTGACATAAGGCCATCCGACATAAGGCCATATTTCGAAATATGGCACTATGACGCTTTCGGAAAGCGACATAAGAGGCAACGAATGAAATGCGGCTGAAACAAGTCATGAGATGCGTCCAATCTAGGTTGGAGAGACAGTAAGGTACATTTCTACATCTCCATTGAAGATTTAGAGAACCTAGATGGAAGAAAATGTACCGTCACCTGGATGCAAAGCTGCTATTTTGGACGTGTCACAAACCTGCTAATTCTTGATATGTTGACACGGTGACAATATTGTATTCATATGTATGTAACGCTTGTGACGTGCAGCAGATTTTCACAGAAATCACAGGTACCGTTAGCGCTATACCTCGTCGGGTTTTTTTCCACATCTGGACTTCCGTTGGAGATTCAACGACGAACTTTACGATCTTATCAAAAAATTGCGCCTCAGTCGTTTAAGATGGCTAGGACATGTAGATCGGATGGACACAAATGCTCCTTGAATGGCGCGCACAAATGCAAGGGGACCTGAACCGAATTGGAGTGCGCAACTGGAGGCACTCGCACAAACATAAAGATTGTAAAAACGCGTCAATCGCAGCATGCATGACCTTGTAGAAACGTCACGCGGGGAACGTTGTCAATCTTTGGCATGCTCTCAAAATAAGTCTGTCATTCAGATCCAGTAGCAAAGCTATCACACATTCATTCAAGTCATTTGATCGTGACCTTTTAGTCGTGTCAACTGTGTCATGACAAGCCGATCATACAGAATTATAACTTTAAAACAAATTCGAATGCCATGGTGACGTCCAGATTAACACGATTCGTGGCATGTGTAATTGCACCTTAATACAGGACGCATTTCCAAGGATAGTTCCACCAAGTAGCCTCAACCAATACCGCCCCCTTCGCTAACCAAAAAAACTTAAATACTTTAATGACTATTGAATAACAAATAATAATAACGATCAATTCAACTATGTAAATTTGTAAAAAAAAAATAGCTTACCTTGTTGTTAGTATAGTGACTGAACAATATTATCCCTGTCAGAAAGTTGTCTCACTTTCATCGAACCATCTGAACCGCACGAAAATAATCGACCCTGTGAGTCCAATTGCAATTGGCTAACACCTTGGCCAATGTGTTTGAAGAAACTACTCTTAGCATGTTCTCCAGGAAACGCGTACAATAGTGCATGGTGTGTTAAACTCCAAATCTATTCAATACAAAAGAATGATAAATGTTGTATATACATAAGGTATACCTTAAAAGATAAACACTATGGTATACCTTTATGTCACCTTCAGCTGAGCCAGTAACAAACAGTTCTTCGTGTGGATCCATCGCCATACATTTAATGGCACTCTCATGAGCCTATTGATTGACGAAAAAAAAACTATGATATCTTTATAGTTGCGTAAAAATGTATATTAACCTGGAATCTATGCCGCAATGTCCTTTGACGGACGTCGAAAATGCAAATATCACCCTTTTTGCCAGCTGAAATCAGAACCTGGTGCTGGGGTGCATAGATTAAACTCGACGCTCCTTGATCATGACAATTAAAAGCTGAAAACAATTTTAAGTTAGTTGACTTTTGAAAAACTGAAATAGGAAAGTACAAAGTCGTAAAAATTCTATAGAGTGTTTTTAATCAAACCGATTATTATCATACCAGAGCCCTTTTTCGATGTATTAGTGGTAATTCACACAAACTTTGCGGTGACCGGTCATTGACATTGACTGACACATACAGTGCGCGTCAAAAGTAAGTTAACACCAATATCCTTTCAAGTTTTCAGTCTGCAACATTTTTGATGATGAAATAACAATAATGGTTATTGGCATAATTAGTAGAACACAGGGATTTGTCACTGGTGCGTTTGCTGACATGGAAACGGAAGCGGCTAAAATGGCTTTAGCGGTTAACCGGGGCAAAACCAAGTATACTGTCAACAATAAGAAATGCCCACATCGAAATGTCCTGTAAATGGATTGGCTGTCAAACAAAGAGCTATTGTTTGCTATTTCTCCGAATCAACAACTTTCTTTCCCAGGTTCAAAACAAACAAAACATAAAAAGATTTACGGAAATCCATCGTTCGAATCCAGAGGATACACAAAAAGCACCATCAGTTTTCCCGAATTTTAAAATTTTCCAGGCAAACATTTCATTTCTATTTCTTAGATAGTCATTATAAAGGGTCCGCAATCTAACGTTTTTTTTTTCAACTAGTGCTTATTTCGCGAATGGTAACACTTAGCTCATGTCTGATTTGACAGTAGTTTTATCCTTCCGCTGAACGAATATGGTTGTGTATGTGTATACGCTTGAACAACGCTGGGAAATATTGCGACATTACTTTGAAAATCGCTGGTTTAAGGGTAGTGATGCGATTACATGAGAACACAAGCGTTCCCACTCTAGCCTCTCACTATCAACTCCTACTCTCACCTCCACGTTGGTGACTGGTGGGTGCCTAGTACCTCGACCTGAGATGGGGTAGCCAACCCCTGTGGAAGGTCGTTGGTGGCAGCGAACGAGAGAGGGGGGAGGAGTGTCTACGCACTAAGACAATTCCTCTTGTTTCAGGCGGCAGCGGATGAATTCCCTAGATGGAATCAACGGTGGCGTCTACAGTTCCAGTCAGGTCGAACTAAAGTGTAATCCCTATATGAGCTGCTTCGACTTATTTGGATAACAGGTCTATAGGGATCTCCAATACTGAGCCAGGGTGTTGGAAAAGAGTTGGTGGCGGATGAACCCTAAATGGGTCAACGGCAGCGCTCATATCCCAATATTGGGTTACTGACATCGGAATGTCCGGCCCGCTGTCCTAGGGTCAAAACAGGGCCTGGCCCTCCAGGTTGGGGGTTGTGCCGTCGGGGTAACTTCCCGACCATGGAAAAAAAGACTAGTTATGAGAGAGACGCAACCAGCCTCGGATAACGAAACTCCTCAAATGGCAACCAGACCCGGAACGTCAATGGACTACGATATGAGAGTATGCACCTGGAATGTAAGAACACTCTACACCCCAGGTGCCACTCAAAAACTTGAGTCTGTCCTCACGCGGTACAAGGCAGACATTACCGCGATCCAGGAGATACGATGGATAGGATCAGGCATGATGAAAAGAAAAGATTGCGACATTTATTACAGCTGCAACAAAAGACTGCATGTATTAGGATGCGGATTCGTCGTGGGAAATCGGCTTAGGACAAAAGTTATTGACTTCAAGCCGATAAGTGATCGCCTTTCTGTGATACGCATCAAAGCTACTTTCCAAAACATAAGCCTAATATGTGCACACGCCCCTACCGACGAGGCTGAAGATCCCATCAAGGAGGAGTTTTATGACCTCCTGGATGGAGCCTACGGAGCCTGTCCGGAGTACGATGTAAAAGTTGTACTCGGGGACTTCAATGCTAAAATCGGAAAGGAAAACATCTTTGGCGGGTTAGTTGGTAAGCACAGAATCCACGAAACGACAACAGACAACGGCTACCGACTAATAGATTTTGCAACAGCTCGTAATACGGTGATAAGTAGCACTAGGTTTCCAAGGCTAAGGATCCACACAGCAACCTGGCGCTCTCCAGACGGTCGAACCGCCAACCAAATCGACCATGTGCTAATCGATGCGAGGCACGCATCCAACATCCTCGACGTGCACACATTCCGAGGGGCAAACGTCGACTCTGACCATTTTCTTGTCGCAGCAAAATTCAGAGCTCGGCTGTCCAACGAGAAGAAGCTGCGAACCGCCCAGAAGAAGAAATTCGACGTTGGACGCTTAGCACACCTGGAGTAGCCAGAGCCTACAGCGAGCGCCTGAGCATGAAACTCTCCTCTGTGCACTCTGTGAGTATCGAGCCAGGAGAAGAGAGGAAAAGAAGAAGCAGCTTCCCAGCTCAAGGAGATCGAAGAGTCGCGCGTTCGTAATAACATCCGGAGGTTTTATAAAGAAGCCAAGCAACTGGCTGCTGGCTACAAAACCGGAACGCAGGCTCTTCGAGACAGCGAAGGAAACCTAGTCACCGAAGCGCAGGGAATAGTAGATGTGTTTAAGCAGCATTTCCAGCAACTGCTAAATGGGCATCATGTAGAGAGAGTGATAGGGCAAGAAGAGAACCCGCGTCCAGTCAATGAAGAACTAGTTCCACCACCTAGTATAGAAGAAGTTGGCCTAGATATAAAAAAGCTTAAGAACAACAAAGCCGCAGGCTCTGATGGTTTACCAGCGGAGCTCTTTAAATACGGTGGTGATGTTTTGGTAGGGAGCATGCACCGAATCATCAACCAAGTATGGCTGGAGGAAAACATGCCCGATGACTGGACTATCAGCTCCATATGCCCCATCTACAAAAAAGGCGATCCTATGTCTTGCAAGAACTATCGAGGCATATCCCTGCTTAATGTCGCATACAAGATCCTATCCAACGTACTGTGTGAACGTCTTAAACCGTTCTGCAACACACTAATCGGCACGTACCAGTGTGGCTTCCGGCCCGGCAGATCGACTATAGACCAAATTTTCACACTGAGGCAAATCCTGGAAAAGACCAACGAATTTCAAGTCGAAACTCACCACCTATTCATCGACTTCAAAGCCGCGTATGATAGCATACATCGTCAGGAGCTCTATGTGGCGATGGCCGAATTCGGAATCCCGACAAAACTGATTCAGCTGTGTCGCGTGACGCTGGAAAACACGCGCTGCAATGTGCAGTTTGGAAGCAGCTCCTCCGATCTATTTCAAACTTGCACCGGATTTCGGCAAGGAGACGCGCTGTCATGCGACTTCTTCAATCTCGTACTGGAGCAGATAGTGCGCAGGGCAGGTGTCAACACGGAAGGCACTATCTTCAACAGATCCGTACAGCTACTGGGCTATGCGGACGATATTGACATCATCGGTCGCTCCCAGCGTGCCGTGGTAGAAGCGTTCACGGCGATTGAAGAACAGGCGAAGTCCGTTGGCCTTCAAGTAAATGAGGACAAGACTAAGTACATGCTATCAACAAACAAACAAGCATCTGTCCACCGCCTAGGACAAAACGTCACTATTGATAGCAACAACTTCGAGGTAGTTAAGGAGTTCACCTACCTCGGAGTAAACATGAACTCCACGAATGACACCCTAGTGGAGATCCGGCGAAGAATTACCCTAGGAAACCGTTGCTACTTCGGTTTGGCAAAACAACTGGGTTCAAAACTCCTAACTCGAAGGACGAAATGTGTGCTCTACAAAACCCTCATCCTGCCAGTTCTGCTTTATGGCGCCGAGTGCTGGACGATAAGCAAGAAGGGAGAGCTGATACTGGGCTCCTTCGAAAGAAAAATACTTCGGCGGATTTTTGGTCCTGTGTGCGAGGAGGGCGAATGGAGGAGAAGATACAACCGCGAACTCTATGAGCTGTACCAAGATGTGGATGTAGTCCAAAAAGCCAAAACACGTCGACTACATTGGCTCGGCCACATCGAGCGAATGGACAATAATGCTCCAGCTAAGAGGATCTTCGAATCCCAGCCCCCAGGTTCGAGAAGACATGGAAGACCGAACCTCCGTTTCAAAGACCAAGCCATCGCGGATGCCAGAGCGCTTGGTCTCGATAACTGGAAACAGCGTGCCCGGGATCGTAGAGGATGGAAGGCTGCAGTGTCTCAGGCAGAGACTCTTCACGGGTCGGGAGCCCGATAAGTAAGTAAGTATAAGTACTTTGAAAATCATGGTAATGTTGCAGAATGTGTGCGAAAATTGCGTACGGATTTTGGAAGAAGAGAAGCACCGTCAGCTCCGTATGTTCGTTATCTTGTGAAAAAAGTGAAAGAAACTGGCATCCTCATCGATAAACCAAAGCGTGAAAAGCCAAAAACAGTGCGTACACCCGAGAAAATTGCTGCTGTGGCAGAAAGTGTGCGTGAAGCGCCATCAACATCAATTCACCGTCGTTCTCAACAATTCAACATTTCGGAGACATCATTGAGACGAATTTTGCATAAAGACCTTGGTATGACGCCATACAAAGTCCAATTGGTTCAGGAGTTGAAGCCAACTGACCATCCAATGCGTTTTCGCTTCGCTAAGTGGGCCTGCGATCGACTTAGAGAAGATGCCGATTTTGCCAAAAAAATCATCTTTTCAGATGAAGCTCATTTTGATCTTGGCGGGTATGTAAACAAGCAAAATTTTCGCATTTGGGGCACAGAAAACCCGCACGCATACATTGAAAGCCGATATACCCAAAACGAGTCACTGTTTGGTGCGGATTTTGGTCCAGAGGCATAATTGGGCCATTTTTCTTCGAAAATGAGCAAGGAGTGGCCGTTACAGTCAATGGCGATCGTTATCGGGCCATGTTGAACGAATTTTTGTTCACAAAAATTGAAGAGGAGGATATTGGCAACATTTGGTTTCAGGACGGCGCTACGTGCCACACAGCCGAAGCTACACTCGATGTTTTGCGCCCTGTTTTTGAAGATCGCATTATCAGCCGCAGAGCTCATGTCGTTTGGCCACCGCGGAGCTGCGATTTGACACCGTTGGACTATTATTTGTGGGGTGCCGTAAAAGATAAGTGTTACGCCGACATGCCAGAGACAATTGACGCTTTAAAGGACAATATTCGTGAAGCCATTGGTGAAATACAGCTGCACACAATCGATAATGTACTTAAAAATTGGACCGATCGTGTAGGCTACTGCATGGCCAGCCGAGGCAGCCATTTGAATGAAATTATTTTCCATTATTAACCGGAAGGATTGTACTTTCAAATAAAAAAAGAAATTTGAGAAAATATTCTGTAGTATTTTTTTATAGCATTTTCAAAAAAAGAAAGAAGTTATTTGGCGGACCCTTTAGTATACAAAACGCTGGCGAAAACAGCCCTCCATATAAAAAATTAAAATTGAACTTAAAGAACTTAAAGGTGAAATCACAAGTAGAGATACATATAGCCAAATAGCAAAAACAGTTCTTTAAAATTAGAAATTTTAACTTTAAGGAATCAGTAGATTGAGAGCAACTTTGGAAAACAATTACTGCTAATATCTAGGCGTGATGAATTGATGATAAATCACAAACTTTTCCTCTTTAAATAATATTAGTTTTTAAGGATTTAAAGCTAGTATTGGACGATATGTTGAATCAGCATACATACTTATGCTGTGCCCCAATGACAACATATCGTGTACTAACCAAATTTGCATATGCATATAAGCTTAGAATTGTTAGCATATGATAGTCAGCATACGTACGATGATTCACCACGTCTAATACTAGCTTTAAGGACACAGAATACATAATTAGATGGGACTTACATGAAACTAACGATTTCTTCTGTGGAAGCAGCGTATCCCATATCCCAACATTCTTGTTTTCCGAACTATGTCCAGCTGCAAATTAAAATCTATAGTCATAGATAAACTTAAATAAAAATTTTGTTCAAATTACCAGTTGCCACCAAACTACAAGAGCCAAGGAAAACAAAATCAGCTAGAAGTTTATTATGACATTGCTGTGTCTGTAAGGAAATTCTCAGTTTTATTCCCAAAATCATCATTTCAATACCACAACTGGACTTACGAAAAATGAGCGATTACTCTGTGAGGCAATACCAGCTTGCCACAGACTAAGGTTACCATCGCCATCGCCTATTCCAAACTTATTTCCCTGTTGTGAAAATCTACATCGTGTAACTTTGGCAAATGTTCCAGGTGGTCTTGGAGTGCAAACCACTTGCTGATGACTCCATTCCCACAGTTGAACAGATCCATCCTGACCTCCGGTTAGGTACAGTGGCATCAATGGATGGGCGCTCATTCGTTTAACATTGTCGACCTTGTGCTTCATGACCTGTGGATAAATAAACACATCACTAAAACTATGCCTATAGGGTTCGGTGATCCATGGATCACACTTTGTGCACTATGAGCACAAAATTGCGAATTTTAACAAGTAACGTATTTGCAATCTAGAACTCCACAAAACCATGGAACACGTAAACAAAGGTAAGCAAATATAAAGATTCTAATAATAAATATACAAAATCAGCACACGAATTGAAAGGAAAAAGAGGAACAAAAATAATAACTTTGATTGTTGAATTATTGAAAGGAAACTGTACCGGCTTTAGCAAGTGCTTAGAATGTTCTAAAACCATTTTGCAATACCATGGATCGTGACAACCTGGAAAATTGGCTCCTTTTATCTGCAGCGTACAACGGAAGACAGGAAAAACAAAAAAGCATTTTGTAAACATTTGTGTGTAAGATGTATAATGTAAGAATGTGCATGATAGTTAGCAGTTTGGTTTGAAAATTTTCTATTTATCCGTCTGTGGAGAGTTGGAAAACAAAAACAAAATGTAAGGAACAATACTGTTGGGCGCCATGTTTTGTAGGGGTTTAATCAGACGGTGCTGAAACATATCACCTATGCAGACTTTGCATGCGTGTTTGTGCAGAATGTTGTAAGCTAATGATTAAGTGTTTTATAATATTTGTGGGCGGAATTATCACGAAGGCTGGAGAGAGGTGCACTGAAGTCCGTATAACAATTACCTGCAATAGCCAATGGAGTGGTACGATTGGTCTCCTTATTAGCCAAAAGGTCACAACTTCGACTTCGTTAACTGAGGAAACAGACATTTTTCAGTTTCCCCAGATCTATGTCACTCGGACAAGGCTAACGAAGCTCACACCCAAGCACTTGGAGCCAGTCCTGAAGGGTAGCAGTTTTGCGAACGTCCGAAAGGAAGACCGAAACAGGCTTCCCATATCAATGGCCAATGGATATATGTATGTACATAATTGGTGTTTTAAAATGATGACCTTGCGGATGGGTGAATCATCAGAAGCACTTTAAATTGCTGTTTGGTATTGAAGTCGATTAGGAAGGAAAGCTGTAGTTTGAAAGGCCAACTAAAGCTGTAGAGTATGCATCTAGTGTCGGAGTACACTTTCTTAGACATGAATCGGCTGCAAAGGATTCTTATATCCTGTTGGATGACTTCAATGCTCACTGTGATGTTCGTTGTTGAGAGGGCATGAAATGTTAACGGATCTGGCGTTGTATCTTAACGATGAAATACCTGTCAATGTGAATTTACTTTGGGGGATTCGGCTTCTCGAAAACGACACACGAAGCCGCGAAAAACTTGCAATAGCAGCCAAGCAACAATCTTAGAGGAAGGAAGTGGAATAATATTGAAGGAGTGGAATCCAAATATGGTGCAGTTCTCTGTTAAGGACATCTTACACAGATGAAGCAAAATGATCCATCGTTTTGGTCGTGGCGGAAACATAGGAATTTACTTAGGACGTTTTGGACGACGGATGAGAAATCCGTCGAGAAATGCTCAAGTTTGTAAGTGAATAGGGAGTTAAATAGCTGTGTCTTGGAAATCCGGTGAATCACGTCGCGATTGCCAAACTGAGGAGATTGTGCCCTTTTTCAATTATAGGGGTAGGTATTGGTATATCGAGTTAATGTCTTCCCGGAAATTATTTGCTAATGTGGTTGAGTTAAATGTTGGGGGGTGATCAGTGTGGCTTTCCTCCGGGCGACAAGCTGTGCCTCAAAATGGTACTGGAGAAGGTTTGGGTCTTTTTCACATCTGCCTACATGTGTTGTTGAGTTGGAGAAGGCATACGAACTGCAGGAGTGTGGAATCAAATTCGTAGTAAAGAGAAAGCGAGAAAAAAAAACAGGTTCAAGGGCTGTTGGCAAAGAGTTATTAAGTAAGTAACTAATGTTTATAAATAGAGTTTCAATTCACAATTTTTCCCCCATAGGGCATCACAATGTGTCAGTACTGAGTCTCTCATCGCCATCCCACTATCCTAAGCATAGTAGATTTTCAGTATGACTCTTTTCTTTACAATTATTGAAGATGGACATACGCATACCTAAAATCGATGCAACTTTGAATATCTATTTAAAGTAGACTCTAACAGGTCACTAATGCTTAAGGGCCTATCTCTACATCTTTGGGAACAATAACAACCTCTATTGCCCATGCTGAACAAGAGCAACCGAAGGCGAGGAATATCTAATGCTACGGAGAAGAAGACAAATGCTAAAGTAGAATCTTTGTATGGAATTGATATCACAAAAGACGACCAGCCTAATGCGAAATCCAGAAGTAGGATGTAAACATACCGAAGTAGAATGGAAACATGGACTGTTGTTTACTGTTGTACTCCAGTATGGGAAGTGTGTTGTAAATTAAGGCGCTTCTCCGGCAATCATACAAAATTACCTGTTCTTGATGGATGAGCGACGACCTGTACTGTGATAAAATTCTGAGAAAAATCTAAAAACCAGAGAAATTGTTTAAATAACGTTTATCAATTGAAATGTTTGAGAGCCGAAACCAATATCGAATCATAAATAAATGTTTTGGAGAGCCTTCCGGAACAAATGGCGAATAAATTGAGGTTTCACAACAAACGTTAGTTGCCTACTTTCGAGCTTTGTTTTATCTAAATTAAAGAAAAAATATACAATCCATTCCACTGCGTTATGGAACATCCTTACAAAAACCAATTTCTCTTGGCACCACACAACAAACAATAATACAAATACCCATCATAGTGAAACGAGTCACTGTATGTACATCTAAAAATGAATGTGTCACAGAACCGATTTTATTATTTTTGTAAGAAAAATAAAAAAAAAAGACTGTGGGAAATGATTTTGCATGGTGTTAGTAAAAATGTACAATTAAAATAGCGATAGAAAACAAGGACCATATTAGGATCAAGTTAACTCACCACGGATGTTCCACGACCAGATTGGCTGCCTATTGTTGGTTGATAGCTTGACGATGATCCGTAGTTTTGGATGTTTGGTGTGGCATTCACTGAATTCCTATTTCAAGTAGAAAGCACATGTGCATTAAGTACAACTGATCAATCATTTTGGCAACTTACTTGTCTGCAGCCGCTTGTATAACCAGAAATCCAGTCGCTGGCAGCGAATCAATATCTTTCGAAAGATTCAGTATATCGTATTCGCACTCATCTTCGCACCAATGCGGACATTCCAACAACAAGGAAATGTCCATTTCTTGTACTTCACGAGGCGTCGCTATTGCCATTAGTCCCGGTGATTCATTGTTAATACAGAATGCTGATATCGATTCTTGATCTTTGTGAATGATTCGAATGGGTTCGAGGTGTGGGCTCAAATGGTCGCTACCTAAAACGAGAAATAAAAATTATACATTGCCGCTTGGTGTGTAATAATTAAGTTCATCTGTACCTGAATCAACATCAGTGGCACCGGTAGAGTCCGGTTTTGAACATGCGTTCGAAGCTGCCTCCCAGTCTCTTGATCGTTTTTTGCCAAACACTGCACGTATGAATATATCTTGTACCTGTTCCTGTCGTACAAGGAAGTTCCATAGGCGTGTAGCTGGTCTTGCGGAGGAACTCTCCACAAATGGTGTGTTATGCTTTTCAAGTAACGATCTGTACTTGTGAATAGCTGGTCCCTTGGCTTCGTTTTCTACAAAGCAACCTTTAATTAAAAACAAAAAAAAAAAAAAAAAAACAAATAAATAAAGTGACACAAGATGAAACTATGATCGGGGTCTCTACCTGGAATAAAATCGGCAGGTGCTGGTCCTTTAGCTAGCAATTCCTCTGTAACGATTTCTTGCCATTGATTAAGGTTTCGTAATACTTCGTGCGTAAGTGGACTTGCCACAGGTAGTTCTGAAAATACTATCAATTACACCATGCTATGCATTGTTGAGAAGGAGTCATGTACCTTGGTTCTCAATTCCAGCAATGTTAATGACTTCCTGCAGTTTGATAGAAATCATTTTAATTATGGCTAATCGCATAATATTCCAAGAGTAAGACATCGGATTCGAGTGTTCGATATTGTCCTTTCGTCGCTTATTCACTTTTGATGGCTCTTCGCCGAATACCTCCTCATCGTCTGGATCTTCTTCCTCATCAGAGGCGTACGAATCGTCGGTATCATAGTCCTCCTCATTTCCATCCACTACATTGCGAAATAGATTTTTTAAGTAAACCTAGCGCCCGTCTCCTATCATGCGACTTACCTAATGGAGACGGCTTTATCAAGAAATATGACACCATCGACATTTCGGGCGAAACAAACTGTTCCCTGTAGGTTGGCTTATCCTCCTTCATCACAGAGCTACCACTGGGATTATTGAAATTGCCGAGCAGTTTCATGTTTAGTTTCAGTCGCTTGTTCTTCATGTTCGTCACCGTGTTCCAAACACTACTTTCATCTGGCAGATCTTGTGAACTCTGAGATTGAAAGCTGTGCGTTAAGTGACTGTGTGAGGTTGCCTTTCGGAGAAGTTTCTTAATGCCACCGCCGAAGAGTGTGGCCCATGTGGAATTAGAAAATTTCTGTCCAATCAACCGATACAATATATGGCAATCACAGGACGCCAATGCGTAAACCATCAAAGACATATAAGTGGCAACAAAGGCCTCCAACAATAAAACAGTCAGTCTTGGGATGTCTTCGTCTTTTTCACGTGCCAACAGAGCTCGCAGATTTGTAACGCCGGGCCATTTTGATGGTAATGTACAAATTGGAGCTGGCTCATCAGTTGAATACTTTCGCTTGCGTTGATAAATGTTGGCATTCACCATCAAATGTGAGCACTGGCAGGATGCATTCAGTTTTGCTAGATTTTCAATACCAGGACTTTGATAGCCGTTCGAAACAAGCGATTGACTGACAACGAAACTTTCCGAATCGCAGAGTGATTGGTATATACATGATGAGAGCGCGATCGCCAGATCGCGAAGAACAAATATTTCAGAATAAGTGTCCTCTTTAACGCCAACAAATGGCGAACGCACATCTACGACAGTCTGAAGCATATCCTGCGTGTGGGACTGTTAAGGAGGAATAAGGTTGTTTTATAGGTGGTATAGCTCAGCTGTGATGGGATTTCTTACCTGGAGATATTTAATTGGATCGGCTATAACAGTCTTATTGCCAGCGACGCATGCACTTAACAGAGGAAGAGTAGTGGGGAATGGTAGGGGGCTAAGTAGCTGCTGTTGTGTTTTCTCTTGTTGTAATTCCTGAAGCAAAAGCACCAATTCCATTCGAACCGAAGCTAATCCGCCACCAGAGGCGCCGTGAAGGGAGCAGTAACTTAACAGTGTGCGCAAAAGAGTTTCATTGGCTGAAAATGGGAAAAAATTAAGCAGGTCAGTTACAACTATAATTGATATTACACTAAAAAGGCACCAGGGGGGTTTTGGAGTATGTAATCGTGCCAGCTAACGTATTATACTGGAACAATCAGCAGAGTTCGGTCGCCGCTGAACTTTATGCCCACGGATTTCTACAAGAACTTTGCCAGGAAAAATCGTGTAAAGTATATGGAGATCTCTTTTCTATGGAAAGACAGATTGGAGAAGAAGGTCTGTCTAAGCAGAAACGACAAGCAGACAAAACAATGTTCATATTATGTCGATCCGCACATTATACATATTTTAAATTAGACGCCAATTGAGGAGCTCGAGCCGTCTACGTGGGAAGTTTTCCATCAGTTAACGGCGTAACGGGCCGAGAATTCAGAATAAATAAACTTGCACTGTCTCCAGAGAAGGAAACATGATGAATTGATCAAACTTTCACAAAAAGACAATACAGCTAAGACAATCAACGATGCTAAAAAAAACTGTTTGCGTACTGAAACGCGAATAGAAAGCTTTCACTCAGTGCATCGCATATTTTCTTCACGAATGAAGCTAAAAAAAATCACTTTTGAGTAGAATGATATTCTGCAAATGACTGTAGGAGCTCTTACCTTTTAGCCACCTCTTTCGTCTTGCTGCTCGCTTTACTTTAGCTTCAAAGTCTTGTTTTTCCTGCATTAAAATCTCGTGCAATGTTGGTTTATCTGTAGATTTTTGTGAGGTGATATTATTGTCTTTGTCCGTCTGCGAAAGAATATAAATAAAAATTGCAATTGCTGCAAAAGAAAAACATAACCCAACCGCCTTACTTGAGTCATTTCGATCGTTTGATTGTTTTCTAAGGCATCATTTTCCGCATTACAGTAATTGCAAAGTTGCTTTAATGCATCCACTTCTCGTTCTAACCAAATATACAATTGATAACGAAGTTGACCGCCATCTACCTCGAAGCCCGTTGCCAGGGTGGACAGTTCTTCCATGAGAATCTTCAGACAGGCAACAAATTTCAACTGTTGCGCCATTATGTCGAGTTTTTCTTGAGGCTTGTCCTCTGAGACACCGGTCGTTATTGGTGGATTTATTACTGCCGGTGTGGGAGTTTTACGTTTTTCTTCATCGTCTTCATCGTCGTCGTCAGCATTTGCTTCATCGTCTCCCCATTCGATTTTAAATCCATCGTCCTCTTTTACCGCACTGACAGGAGCACCCCAATCGAAATCAGCAGCCGAACCACCGTCCATTGCACTTCCAGCACCCCATTCCAGAATTCCCGAATTGATTAGATCGTTCTTTTCATTTTCTGATGGAGTGCCGACTTCACTGTTTGCCGCCGTTTCAATCACCTTCGTGGGAAGCTTGTTGAGCACCTCCAGAGCTAGTGCCGGACAGCCGGCTTTGAAGTGAGCATGAGCAGTGGTAAAGTACAGTTGTCGTTCTAGCGGAGTAATAGTATCTTCTAGTTGCAGTTGCTTGTCACTCAATCCCGAGCTACCTGCATCGCCGGTGTAGCTGAATCCAGAAAGAACCACTTGAGTGAGTTTCTTTTCTTGTGCTGTCGACGCAATGTGCTGTCTAATGAGCAGCGGATGGGTGCGCAAGTATATGTAAAAGTTGAAGACATTCGGATTAGTGGACTGGGTGTTTTCATTCTTCAAGCCATCGTCATCTTTGTACGCATAGTGGTTGTGTCCAACGTTATTCAACAGCAGAGTACTTAAACTCGCCGAATAGTTCTTCAGAATCCAAAATCCAATTGAACGCAAGAACGGATCAGGGTGGGCTTTACTCACATCCTGGCCACTACCGTCGGCTTCGATTCCAAGCAGATGTTCGTTGATCAGTTTCTTGTATGTTGATGGGGTATTCATATCCAATTCACCCTCGTATAAGCGTGTTATTATGAGCGCCAATTGAAAATCCTCCAGTTTATTCAAACACACTTCAATGGCATCGTGCAGTGAGTTAGCTAGTAAAAAGAAAGCAACTGCGTGCTCGAATCGTTGTTTGCCCAGCAGCACGAATGCGTTCTTGAGGGCGGCCTTTCTCCAACGATCTTCGTTAAAGTTATTTTGGAAAAACGTTGTCATTTTCTCATCTCTTTGTGAGCGGAAGAGTCCCCAAACAATGGATTTTTTCTTCATAGCCAGGTAATAGATGGCGGCGTCAAGTGGGTCCTGCTTAGATTGGTAAGCGGATTTTGCCAATTTCTCAATGCACTGCTTCAAAACTGTGGCATTCTTTAACCAGTATCCCACACCCAATTCCTTCAGCGTGGACCACTTAAGCTCTCCCTTGGTGTACGATGGAATCAAGTTAAGTAGTTCCTCCTCGCTCTCTGAGTGGAAAGCCCAAACAATGTTGGAGGTGCCGACTCCCTGTTTCTGGAAGTTGGAGCGCTGATTAAGAGGTAAACACCTCATCAGATAAGCAAAATGTTTCATGGCCAACAAAAATCTGAGACCACAATCATCCAGCGATTCGGTCGAAATGTTGTGACCACCTTCGTTGCTGTTGCTTAAGCTCTCCTTGGCTATAGCACTCTTTGCAGCATCGATGGCGAATTTCTCCGAGAAATCTGTGTTGCAAGTGGCAACCGTATCGGCCAGTGCTAGCAAATGCATTTGGTCAAGCGACGAGAGACCCGGTAAATGAGTGTGCGTAAGGAGTCGTGAAAGAAGCTGTCCTTGGCGAGGTCCGAAATGTGCAATACCTTGTTTCTCTGGTATAGATGGTCTGCGATCGTTGCGACGAGGCTCGGAATCGTCGTCGAGAAGCTCATCGAGGTTATCTTCTTCGGCGTTCATGTCAAAGAGCTCATCGTAATCTTTGACTTCCTCTTTCTGCTGGTTACCTTGACCGGAGCCTTCTTTGTCCGCTGACAGCAGAACCCAAAGCGGGAGCGGTGGAATAGAAGTGATTTCCGCATAATCCAGCATCAGCTCTTCGGGAATCTGAGGAAATACAATTTAAAAACAACATTAAAGTTGCTGAAAGCAAATAGATAAATACCTGTGTGGTAGACCCGCGCTGCTCATTGGGACTGTTGGCTCCACCAACATAGCTTATCGACAAAGTCCTAGACCTGGACCAAGCACGCTGTAAGCAATTTGTAACAATTAGCCAGCAATAGGAATACGCATCCACTTAAATACCAACCTGTCTCTGCATGCTCTCATCGTCTCCACCAGTTGTGCCACCTTGGAGGTAGGGACCACTCATACAGCGCACCAAATGCGCCAAAATTGCCTTCACCCATCGAATTTTGCCCGAATTCAACAGTTCCATCAATTGTTTCGGATGATACTGTGGCAGAACGGGACAAGCTATCCGCGAAGCTTGAAACAGTCCATAGTCTGTCATGTAATCGTTAGATTGTGGTGCATCTGATCCTGTTTGCATGTTTGCTGTGCTCATGTTGCCAAATTTCTTTTTCTTATCCACAGAAAGCAGCTGCAGGTTAACCGTGCTGGCTTTGCTCATCAACGGCATTGATTGCACATTGTTCAACCTTCGCTGAGTACTATCATTGGCCAGGGATCTTAAATCTTCATCGCGCAGATTCCTTGTATCCATCATATCTTCGACACTAAGCGCTTGCGCGTATCGTGGTTTCCATTGCGAGTACACATGCATTTCAGAGTCCATGCCGACCACTAGAATACCATCGCGCACCCAAGAGATTTGCATGGGAAGCGGCGGTAGTCCATCGGCTGTTTGCAGATCAATTTGCCGAAGTTTCATCCAACGGATTTCATCGTTAAAATGAGGCTGGGCTAACGAGCTGGCTTTACGCAAAATAGGACGATTAGCTGAACGAGACTCCTTCATAGCTTTCATATTGGCCTGCGCTAAGTCACTGGACACTGGGGTGTAGAGAAGAATCTTACTGCCAACCGCAACGGTAAGAATGTGCGAGCCATCTTCTTTTGACACCCAATCCAGCTGGACTAGATGCTTCTGCGTTAGTGGACAAGTGTTTCCATTTTCTGTGATGCTCTTTCTTAGAGATTGTAGGGTGCTAAAGCTAGGAACCGCAAGTAAGCCGGAGGCTGGCTTAACTCCCAATTCTGGAGTGATCTCGCCACTTCGCGGTGATCTGTTATCCTCGTGAGTAAACGTATGTATAACTTGGTTGAGTCGCTGTTTCTTCTGCAGGTATTTACTGTCGTGCAAGTAACTCAGATCGAGACTGTGATCAATGTTGATGCGTGGCAAATGCACGTTCTTCAGGTGAATGGTGTCTTCAAGCACCCACTCACTGCCACCTGTGCTTTCACATTCATAAATTGCCACGCACAAATTGATATATCTCGAGTCCGGGTCACCTTTATGCGGCCTGGTGAAAGATTTGCCATATTTGTAGGCGCACGCAACACGACCCGAATACGCAGCGCTTATATTCAGCGGCTGGCCCGATATTTCTATGGCCGAGTCCTGCTGTCGACTAAACATCTTCCACTCCGACCACTCGTACTTTGTTGTCGCCAAATCACCAACACCGTCTTTGCCAGGGACAACGTCACACTTCCAAAAGCGTGACACTGAATCCGAGCATGCTGTGACTATTATGTATGGAGCGAAACAAGCCGGGTAAATGGAGGAAGAGCTTAGATGGCCAGCAGAGGGCGATGCGTGAATTACATCCACGCCATCGGGCATGGGCAACTCTTGTGTGCATACCTTCTTGGTTACTATTGAGATGTGAGGCGCTTCCACTTCTGGCCCACCTTCTCCAGCAATACCATTGTCCACAGACATGCGACGTGTGATCTCCGGATCATCTAACTCTTGCGTCAGGTTGCTATCCGGAACGTACATTGCCGACTCGGAGAGAAATGATGTTTGTGGCTTTGACGCTATCACAATGCGCCACATGTGGAGAGTGCTGCCCTTCAGGGTTTTCTCAATAATTACAATGTAGAAGGGCTCCTCAAACTCCGAGTTCCTTTGCAAGTCAACCATTGCGCTTAGCTGCGACTCCATGAAGCCTGGCTGATTGGTTGCCTCGTCATCGCTCTTCTGTTTGTCTGTGCGCTCCCCAGTGATCAGCTGCTCTTGGAAAACATGAAGGAACTGGGTATTTTGCCAGTCATGCTTTGCATCTGAAAGTGCATCCAACTGAATAATGCAGCCCGGACGAGCAGTAGACTGCTGAGACACGATTTTGATCTTGTCGTGCAGTGAAGTTCTGTGGTAGAAATTCTCCGATGAAACCTCTGAATACAGGGACGTCAATGAACCGTTCTTTTTACTAATACTCTCTGATGATGATATTTCAGCCAGCAGTGTCCGAGCATCAATAACGGCTTGATAGACGCGTAAATTCTCGCCGTCACTTGCCACAAAGCAAGCTGATGGTGAATTACTGTAGCTTCCCAGAGTTGTGCTGGGTAAAAGAGTTGGGATCCATGCTACATTGCTGAATGCTGATATTTCTGGGGAGTTTATTCGCGCCAGCTCACTGACTCCGCCAGAGTGGCATAGCGGACCTACTGCATCTACGCGCCAAAGTATTAGCTCCGAACAGAAGCCAGCCGGAGCGAAAATGTCTTTGTTGAAATTATGATGCTTTTCTAGTGGACTCATAACACTGCTGTTGGCGTCAGGAATGTTATGATGTGAAGTTGATACCTAAGAATGAGAATATTAATGACAATCCCGCCTTCAATTATGTTTTACTTACCAGAAGCGGCAATACCGGATGACACGTTATATCATTTACCCGGAATCGATGACCCGATGCACGGCAAACATGGCCAATGCTTAGAACCTGCGTGAACTTGGTCTTGTAGGAGAAAGTCAACTGCCACAAATTTAGTGTGCCATTAGAATGCTTAGTAACCATAGACACAGTTGGAGATGGCGTTGTGGACACCATATCATCTGAGCTGCTACTCTTCGCCTGCTCTTCACCGTTTTCCTTTTTTTCCTCGTTGTTTTCAGCATCTTTGTTCTGTTCTTCATCTTCATCGACTTCCTGTTCCTCCGAGACAATCGATAGACTCTGTGGATCCTTTCCGTTCTCATTGGGAACATGCTCGTTTTTCTTCACAGATCTCACCATCTCCCTGAAGTTCAATGGACTCGCACCGGTGTTATACAAGCTTACCATTGTTGACATTGACATCGCATCGCCCAGCGGAAATGCACCGGGAATTCGTGTGGAAAATGAAACTTGCGCCTGGCGAAATGATCCCGGGTAGTAGTCATCCAACCACTCAATCACCCAAATCAAGTAGCTTCCATCGATTGGATGAATAGAGTACAACAAATCTGGACTGTGATGCCAATCTCTCAGCAAACATTCGATTTTCATATCAAGCGAATCAATTATATGTCCACCGGCGGGATGATTATCAGCTGCCAAGGAGTTCAGCGATGTTGTGTTCGAAATTGAATTTAAATTAGATATGCCACCATGGGGACCATGCTGACCGGAATGTTTACTACTGGAATGTTCATCGCTGTTGCTCTCTTCAATAGAAAAGGACTTGTGAACTGACTTCACGAATTTCTTCTTAGCATCCTCGCGACGCTCTGCCTCTACTGCTGTGTCTTCCATATGCATTTGACTCTCTGGACCGTTTAGATTGGTGGTAGTTTTATTGTTATTGTCTTCTCTGTCAATGATTTTTCGTGTTAGCTCTTGAAGGATAGCTTCCGCTTGAAGCGAAAAATGCATTTCCTTGTTGTTCAACCAGTGTAGGATGAAGTTATTCTGATTCGAGGGATCAGAGGTCTGCATCGATGGCACCAGAGGAATATCTGTTTCCGCGTTGATAGAGGCAGCCAAATGGAAATGCATTCCAGGAGTTACACCAGTGCCATGGAAACCATATGAATGAAAGTCATGTACACTATACGATGATGGAAGTGATGGTATCGGGCCTTGTCGGAGTGGTGAATCGCTTGCTGTCGCCGCTATATTTCCTATAATTGCGCCATTCTTGGCGTGCCGTCGTATGTGGAAGCATGTCTTCATGTGCTTCAGGCGCTGCATGAATCGATGTTTGTGCCGATGTGTCCGAAATTTAGGGTTCTGCGAAGCCAACGGATCGAATTGCGT
Source organism: Cheilosia scutellata (assembly GCA_955612985.1). NCBI lineage: Eukaryota > Metazoa > Arthropoda > Insecta > Diptera > Syrphidae > Cheilosia > Cheilosia scutellata. The sequence continues at coordinate 63,120,438 of OY015313.1, forward strand.
CATATTGACCAAACCATCGTCGGGTAGAACTGTCTCTATCCATATCCGGCAGATGTTGTCTAGACATGACGTTACCAGCATATTGGATACAGAACCTTTGGGCATGTATTTGCTGGTCTTTCGCCATGAAATATTCGTAACGGCTCTAGGATGAGCGATGTATACATACGTGTAGTTCAAATCCGAGTCATCGAACGTGCCCGAACGAAATTGGGAGGAATCAAAGCTTTTTGTTGGAAAAAGCACTGAAATGTTATGAAACTTTAGATACAAGGCAACTATGTGCAGTTATGTTCACTCACCATGCTTGTTCTCATACCATATCTTGACTAATCTATCGTTACGACCAGACGTGGCAAATAATGTCCCATCGGGACTGAATGCCATATGATAAACGGGAATTGCGGTTTGGCAGCTCCAAATCGCTTCCCATGCCGTCTCGTCGCTGCTGAACTCATTGGTTGGAGTTTTGACATCTCTATCTCCGCCACCGATTTCGAATTTAACGCCTGCAATTTGAATTAATAGTTATTAGTTTGATGTTAAAGGAGATGTTATTTTTGTATGTGCCTTTGCCGTTATTTGCGCTGTTTAAGGCTATTGCGTTAGTGAATCAGTTCAAAGCAACTTTTCGTTATGCTGCGCTTCTGTAGCTATTAGCAAAAAAATCTAAACTAGCTGAAAAAAAGGGACTGCGAAAAACTGTGAAATGGATTTATTAATCGAAATCATTTCCAATGCTATAATTTTTTACTGTTCTCAGTAATCAAAATACACAAGTAATGTAAGAGGTTAGTTTAGCTTAATATCATCTGCAAGGTTCTGATGTATTAGCAGGGTCTTATTGAGACGTACCTGTGGGAATACTGGTAGTTACTGACAAATTGTCATGCAATGAGCCAAACCCGAACCAGTCGCACTTTTCATTATAAAATATTTTATTATTATAGAAGTAGAACAATTCATTGCTGATATACAGCAAGCAGCAGAAGATAGTACACCAACTTACCAACAACGTAAACAAGCATCGGTAAGATATCCCATATAGAAATTAGGGAACTAATATTAGAAAAGAGAAGAGCTCGCAGAAAATGGCAAATGACAAGATATCCCGGCGATAAAACTATATTCAATAGACTAAATAACATGCTTAAAAAAAGGATCGGCGAATTTAAAAATAGATCCCTAACTAAATATCTTTGCAACTTAACTGCTGACAAAGTCACAGACTACTCCCTTTGGAAGGCTGCCAAATATTTAAAGAGACCACAAGCGCAAGATCCCCCGCTAAGAACATCTGCTGGGAAATGGATCGGCGACCCAAAAGAAAAGGTCAAACTTTTTTCGGAACATTTGACAATGTGGCAAACGAACAAGTTGAATTACCTGATTGAATAGATGAAGACGTAATCAATTTTGTTTCCATAAAAGAGATCAGCACATGTATACAAAAGCTATCTAATAGAAAATCGCCAGGTTATGATCTAATAACTGCGCAAATCCTGAAGGAACTACCCTTCATTGCATTGGTAAAACTAAAGCTTTTAATTAATGCTTGTTTCAAGCTAAGATATGTTCCACATCACTGGAAGATAGCAGAAATTATAGTTATACCTAAACAAGGTAAACCACTATCAGAAGTCACCTCATACAGGCCAATATCACTTTTACCAGTATTATCAAAACTTTTTGAGAAACTGCTTCTTAAAAGACTAGATAGAATCATAGAGCAAAGAAGGCTTATTCCCACCCACCAGTTCGGGTTTAGAAATAAACACTCGACAATAGGCCAAGTTCATCGTATAACTAATATTATAGAAAAATCATTAGAAGAAAAACAAGTTTGTTCTACATTATTCTTAGACGTTGCCCAGGCTTTTGATAAAGTCTGGCATAAGGGCTTAGAGTATAAACTTCATAGGGATCTACCTAGACAGTACTATGAGATACTTAAATCTTATATTTCAAATAGATTCTTTAGAGTTCGCTATGGCTCAGCGTATTCTGAACTTAAATAATTACAAGCAGGAGTTCCACAGGGAAGTGTTCTGGGAGCTGGGACCAACCCTGTACCTATTGTATACTAGTGATATACCACGTACGAATGATACGATGATAGCTACATTCGCAGACGACACTGCTCTTCTATCAACTGATAGATGCGCGGCTAAAGCAACAGAAAAGCTACAAAACTCAGCTAACGTGATATGTGATTGGGCACAACGTTGGCGAATTAAACTTAATGAGTCAAAGTCCACCCATATCAATTTTACAAACAAAAAAATCACGAATGTTCCCGTGATTATTAATATTAATATAATATTAATGCTAAACTGAAATGGAAGTAACATGTGGAAAAGAAAGTAGAAGAATTAAATATTAGATATAGAAAACTTTATTGGTTGCTAGGATATAAATCGGAAATGTCCACTGAGAATAAAATTTTATTATATAATCAGATACTAAAACCCGTTTGGACATATGGTATCCAATTATGGGGTTGTACAAAGAAAACAAATGTACAAATAATACAAACATTCCAAAATAAAGTCCTTCGGGGAATAGTAAATGCCCCATGGTATATTAGAAATAATGACTTGCATCGTGATTTGCAGATTGATTTTGTAACGGAAGTAATTAAAAAGTACGCAATTCGTCACAATGAGCGTCTGCAGATGCATATTAATCCCGAGATAGAATACGTCTTAAATGTACGATATAATATTCGTAGATTAAGAAGAACCAAACCTCACGAACGTATAATCACCCCTATCGTGGAATCCGCCGGGGGGAATTATTCACGGAAAATAATATTTTGGTATCGTCAAAATCGCAAAGTGGACAGTTCCCCGTGTGGGTAATGTGAATGAGTTTCACTGTATCGTTACAAACGTGCAAATCGATTTTTTCCCGAACGGGGAACTGTTCACTTTGCGATTTTGACGATTCCACGATAGGGATGAATATAAAAAACGAAAAAGAATAAAAAATATGAGAACCTGTATTTAAATTATAATACTTTCTCAATCACAACTCAACGTTGAAACTAAAATCATTTGTCGATCTTTCTTTGATTGGTTATGATTAAGGAGGTGTTTTTAGTGCGGTTAGAATCCCACACTACTCTGGGTTTCTAATCCCATTGTGTCTTTCGAGATTTTCATCTTCAAAACCAAAAAAAAAAAATATTTTGGCGCAGCTATTAAATGATTTTTCTGATGGTATACAGATTTGGAAATACATATTTACATGTGTGATCGTCGATGACAAACGCTTTCATACAATTTTGCTCCACTAGATATTTTCGATTGATTGATAAATTCAACTCAACCGAACAGCAACCGGAAAATAAGTAAGCGTGGTTTCGGCATTTTTAACCCAAGTTAATCAAGTTTTTATGTATTTTAAAATTACTAGAAAAGCAGATAAGTAAAGCGAGCATACAATTCCTTGTATGGGAGCGCTCTGTTGTCTACCTTTATTTGTGCCGCACAATAGTTGGATGATGGTATCAGTGTTAAACTTATTTTTTTTTTTGTTTTAAATCATATATCAGTAACTTTAACAACAGAATAGGAAAGGTGAACATCTTTGTTAGGGAAGATGATAAGCACAGCCTACACTACACACTTGGGCAATTTGACTTTGCTCCGGGACACCACAACCACTCTGGTGAAACGAAGATTGTTGCGCTTGATATTTCGTAAGCATTCGACAGAGTTTGGCTCATGTGAGAAGGACTGGAGCTGGTTGGGGAGGCTGTTAAATATCGACTAGATATAGTTAGTGTCTAATCAACAAAGCAAAAGGGATTCTGGAACTGTGGACCTTGCGGAAGGGTGGAAACTCGGGCTAGAGTGGGGATAGTCCTAGGCTATAAGGCAGAGTATTAGAGTGGATACCATTAGGAGTGAGAATTGCGATCAGTTGTCTTCAACAGCATTCATTGCCTCTGCAGGACATATTTGCGGAGTGAAGCGGCCCGGTGTGGCGGCTATTGGTGAGAAAAGAAGCCATCAGAGAGAAGAAGAAGGCTTTCAATTTGTGGATTCACTTGGGGGACTCACCTTCTTGAAACTGGTACATTGAGGCGCGAAGAACCGCAACCTGGAGAAGCTGACTACATCAATCAACCTCATCCCGACAATTCGAAGACCCCGTCAGAGGCAAAAGACAGGGCGTTTGGCTGTTTCGGTCACCTCTCGCCTTTTCACCGAAGACAAATCGCTATTTCTCATTCACTCGGCCAATGCATTAAACGGACTGTTTTTAGGTTGATCGGCTTAAAATATACGTCCGCACTAATCGAGAGCGGACATGGTCAGTGACTCCCGATTTTGCTTGGTAGTCGCGACTCATTTCCGTCGATGGCTATGTTGTGAAGGACGAAACAAACGATGGCGCATGTAAATTGGAAACCGCCTGTTTGACGCATTTGTAAATCTGTGTTTAGTTGTATCAATTATCTACGGATTTCGCGAGATTCAGAAAACGAGTCGCAAAATAGCTCGTATTCGTGAAAACGAACAACTAGTGTTCGTCACTTTAAAATCGTTTTTTCAAACCCGACAGATTGAAAATGTGCCGATCATGCGAGGAGCATGATATACCTGCCGAAGATAGACGATATTGTTGACTTTCAAATTCGCAACGGAAACCGTCTCAATATTTAGCTCTCTCTCGATGATGGCAAAATCGTTTAAGATTATCCAAGTTCAGCTACGAAAGTATAATAATAAAAAAAACTCACAAAGAAAAAAGATGTCGTTGATTGTTTTCATTTTATTCCATAAATGTGCAACATCATTTAAATGTCTACCACGTGACCGCATGCACTCAATCCTCTTGAGGTCATTTTCGACTGAATCCAAGTCTAATGTCGTTTTCGATTGGTAATCCAGAAGCGTCCGGAAGAACTCTCCGCGATTTTGAATTCAAATCCAGAAGCAAATTTCTCTTCTTTTCAGTAGAAGAACTGTCAGTTGAGTGCCAATCGAACGCTTTCAGAAGCGTTCGGATTGCTTCCGGACGGTTCTGGATTACCAATCGAAAACGACATAAGATCAAAATACTTTATAATGCGACGGCTGCCATCGAGCGAGTTGTCCGATGATGTACGTGTCTTACCACATCCGCAATAGACCCAGTCTATTAGAATTTCTTAATTGTGCGCTCAGAAGAACGATAATGCCGACCATTATGTAAGCCTTAAAATCTTGCAGCATTTGCACAATTTTTCGCTTTCAGTTAATTCTTATCTAAGGTAGGTATACAACTGTCCATAAACTATTTCACCTCCGAAATTAATTGAAATTAATTGGGGAACCGTCTTATCAATCCGCTTATATGTTAACTTAACAATTACTGTTAACGATTCAATTTGACTGAGCATTCCCAAGCCGCTTTATTTATTATTTATGTGTACGTAAACGTTGACCAATAAACAAAATTGCATCCTAATCAGTTGTTAGTACGCCCGTAAACATTGTTTACAATAATAGTTCATGGTTAGACCAGAAACGCTCATGTTTATCTTTATACCAATTAAATATAAGGGAATAGAATAGTGTGTTAAAATAGAAAGAAAAAAAAGTAGGTAATGTGTTAAAATGTATTCCATCCAAACATTAGTACCAGTTCGCACAAAACGTGTCCCAATCGTATTTTGGACATTTTTTGCTTCACCTTCAAGCCAATTTAAGAAAATTAAAAACAAAACAAATTATTCTTCGCTTTTGGAAAAAAAACAATTTCGAGCAATACCTGCATCAGAATCTACAGTGTAAATTTTTATTTCAGGCAATGCGTTTATGTTCGCTAATGAATCTAAAAGAATATATTTTCAAAAGTTATTTAAATTTTGTGCACCAATAAATATAATAATTGTTTGTGTGGATTACGAAATAAATAAAGCTTAAGGCCGAAAAGGTGTATTTAGAAAGCAAAACAATATGAGAACGTGAGATCCTACCTGCTGATTCGTTATCTTCTGAAACCTTTTCTCTCCACATTTGCAAGGATGCACCGCCGGTAAGCAGACGTGTTCCCTCCAAATTCCACGATAGTGTGGTAACATGCGAGTTATTTGAAAATGAACCAGTTTGAACCCACCTAAAGTGATAAGAAACATTTTATTAATTACTGAGAGTTTATAGGGGTTAAGTGGGCAATCAATGTACCTATAATCCAGATTATGAGTTGCTGGACGTTCATTTTGAATGACTGGAGTCGGTTCAAAGATGCAGATTTTGTCTTCATACGCTGCAGCAATTTTTCCAGTATCTGTGCTGCAATCTAATGCAGATATTTTTATATAGCCATGTGTGGCACCAGGAATAATCTGTACACGCTCAAATGTGCTTGCCAATATAACGATATTACATCCTGCTGCATATGCCTGTAGAATACAAAAAAAAAGGTTAATGGTTAGAAGATTTCTAAACTTTCATAAAAAATGACTACAAATTTCACTGGAGCCAGACATACTATTTATCATCCATATAATTGGAGGAATTAAGTCACCGACTAACCTTTGCATCACCGTGCTGTGGTCTGATTTCGTACTTACCGCTCTAACCAACTATCTAAATTTCTCTTACGCCCTAGTGTGTACTACTTTTAAAAGTGGTATTCCCTTTTCCTACCCCTGTGCAGTTTTTAAGCTTTAAAGACCGCAAAAAATAGGAAAATCTGTTTAGAGTTTTAGATGAAATCTCGCTCTCCGAACCAAGGGCGGATGCAAAACACGGCCCTTAAAGAATACACATACAATTGCCTAAAACACTCTCCAAATACCCTAGATTTGTAAAACCACTGAATAAGAGGTTTTCTGTATTCGTGTCATTAGCTCAGAGTATGAGTACATTGCCCAGCTTAAAGACGGTTTTTGAATTTTCGGGATGATCCATCGCAACGGTATATTCTCCTCAGCATGAGAAAGCACGACACTTTGAAGGTTCTCCCGGTACATGTAAATAATCCATTATACCCATAATCTTAAAAATTTATCTGATTCCTTGACTGAGTGTGATATAACCCAATCGCAAATATTAAAAAAAGGTTTTTGTTAAATTATTTTTTTTATTAATTAAGTGATTTAAAAATTAAAATAAGAAAAAAAACATAAAAAAAATATGTAGACATTAAATAAAAGTCTTTTTTCTCAGAAGTTATACAAAACAAAATTATATTATGTTTTCTAAAATAGTACTCAAGCATGTGAGTAAAATTTTAGCAATCTTTTGTTGGAAACCGTTTTTAGCAGAGTGCTAAAGTGCGAGGCAAAGTCCTTCAGACCAGTCAGCCTAACATCTTCTCTGTTAAAAACAATGGAAAGGATGGTGGTGGTCTATATGGAGAATACGGCGCTTAAGATTTATCCTTTGAATAGTAAACAACATGCCTATACGGCAGGTATGTCTACAGAAACAGCGCTACATCAAGTAGTACGCGCTGCGGAGGAAGAGCTAAATACCCGGGGTGTTGCGATGACCACTATAATGGACATTGAAGGTGCCTTCGATAAGATATGCTTTGAAAGTCTGAAACAAGCCTTGGAAAAACGTATAACCCACCGGTGGTAAGATGGGTGGACAATATGTTGAATACAAGGGCGATAAATATCCAAACGGGAACCTCAAAACTCCGAGGAAGAGTCAGCAGAGGTTACCCACAAGGAGGTGTTCTTTCACCTACACTGTGGAATATCACTGTGGACTCTCTTCTCGACAGACTAGAGGCAACTAGCATTCACACATTTGGATATGCCGACGACATAGCAATAATGGCAAGAGGCAAATTCATAGACGACACAGCGGATATTATGAGGAGTGTACTCAAAGTTCGGTCGAACAACGACCAAGAAGGTTAAGTAGCTGGGAGTATACCTATACTGGACTTACTTGGAATTACCATGTTAAAGAGAAGGTACGGAAGGCATAAAGGGTACTATAACAGTGCAAACGTGTATGTGGTGTGGACAGAGGTGGGGACTCTGTCCTAGGTCAGCATACTGGATGTATAAGATGATTACTATATCCATTATCACATACGCTTCGGTTGTATGGTGGGCGAAAGCCTCCCAGAAGACTGCTAAGAAGCACCTGGATAGGTTCCAGCGTTTAGCATGTATAGGAATTATATCAGGTGCAATACGCACAACACCAACATGCGCATTGGAAGTGATCTTAGGGATTTTACCGCTAAACTTATTTATTAAGAAAACAGCGGCCCTAACAGCATTTCGTCTGCATCGAGATGCGAAATGGCACAATCTTGGTACCATCTATGGACACAGGAAGATCCTGGAGCTTGTCAAAAACGAGATTAGGGAACTGAACATGCCTATGGATGGTATAACAAAGGTGCATTTTATGGAAAGGAATCACAAAACTCGTATTGAGAATGGATTACTTCCAGAAAAGAGGAATGGTGAAATCGTGATTTTCACAGATGGATCCATGATGGATGGCTGAGCGGGGGCCGAAATCTTTTCAGAAGATCTGAAACTAGCCAGTTACATTAGCCTCGGGAAACAAACTTCAGTACACCAGGCTGAGATGATTGATTTGATGCATGCGTTGGATTACTTGCTTGAGAGTCAGGTGGAAGGAAGAAATATCTTAATAGCACCAGACAACCAGGCGGTGATTAGATGCATGAGCATGGGGCAGACAACCATCACAACATCACTGGCACTGGAATGTGTATTCAAGCTCAACAAGTGTTCATCTAAAAATCAGGTAACACTGACTTATGGGTACGAGGACACGTAGGGATCGACGGCAACGAAAAGGCGGACTCCCTTGCAAAATAGGGGTCAACTGAAAAGTTGCTGGGACCAGAACCATTCTCTTCAATTGGTAGAGGACAGCTGATTCACAAATGGATCACGGCAGAACACTTGAGAAGGTGGTCAACCGTAGAACAATGTAGACAAGCTAAAATGGCAATACAATGTCCGACCTGCTCCACTCAGAGAAAGGTTCTAAGCATGAGTCGAGGAACATTGAAATGGGTGGTGGCGTTAACTACAGGTCATGGTAATTTCGGGTATCATTTAAGGAAGATGGGCCTTAGGGAGGATGATACTAGTAAGCTATGCCTGGAGGAATCAGAGACAGCGGCACATATATTGTGTCAATGCGAATTTAAAACAACATTATCCCTCCTGGAGCTAAAAACTGTCCTGGAATATCTCGTTTATTTTTTCGAAGAGTGCCCAACATTGTCAAATTATATTGTGTTAGCATCATCTACAACGGTACAGAAGAGAACCAATTATCCACTGTAATGTTCCTTCCAGTTCCATGGATACTCTCCGACAATTTTCGAACATAAAAGTGTCTCATTCGCACCAACTTTGACTTTGCGAACGCAAGGATTGCGTTTATCATGTACCATGTAAATTCATCATTAAAAATTTTAATCTGTATTTGCCTGGTTTCGATGCCATATATATCCGGAATGGACAATTACCCCTATAGTCCATCAACTGCCCGTCAATTGTACAATACTCGAAAGGAGTATAGACTATAGAGTGATTTACAATTTGTAATAAAGAGCTTCCATATTTCTCTATAATTGGTGCAAATTTTACATTCACTTTTCGTTCATCTTTCTTTACACCACTGAGATAAAGCAAGTCAATAAAAGCGTTTACTTCAGTGATGTCTGTCAGTCTTCGGTATGGTTTCGATGTTTCATTACATACTGAACAGCCAGCGTCCTATTTGCTCGTTTGTATGAGCTACCACTTTATATAGAATGTCGTCTATAAAAAGTAAACTTCAGGGGGGTTGAAATATTTTTAGCTTAGCCTTTGGACCTGGTAAATGGGTGACCAAATTTCGCATCGGATCGCTCCATTTGTAGCCCGCCAACCAACGAATTGCACCTTTTTTCGTGGTCGATTTTATTTCCATAGCAAGGGAAATTATGAAAATTAAAAAAATAAACCCCATAAGCAGTTAAACATGCTGCCCCCCTGCAACACCCCTGCTTGTTTTTACTGTCAGATTTGGAGAAGGCGTGCTGAAATAATCATTATTGAATTGATCGACATTATTTCCACTCTTTTTTTTTTTTGGAAATACATACAGTCGAACGAAAAAATGTTTGGAATTCGAAATTATTTCCAATCAAAATGGAAATAAACACGATTCGACCTTATTTCCTTCGACATTATTTCACGGCACCAATCATCACCGGCAAATAAATCCGGTTCTTCATTTTCTAACAATCTATCAGCCTCTAATAAAAGCTTTTCCACCTCTTCTCGTAAAAATGTAATTTTATCTGAAAAAAATAATAACTTCCTAGAAAAATCGTTTTTCTTTATGACTCAACAAACCTCGCACTAGCTAAATCTATTTATTTGTATTCTGCGTCAAATGCTGGATCAATAACTAGAACACAAAATTATAACATTTAAAATCTTTATTCACAAACTGTAAAAAAATACAACAACTAGAGTACTACCGTTCTGAAAATTTAAAGGAACGCATCTGTAAGAAATGCTCTAAGGCAGTATCAGCTCACCTTTCGAACTTATCGTTCAGCCCTCGGCACCATAAAGCAGAACTGACTGAATAAGGGTTCTGTGGAGCTTGCAATTTGAACCTATTTGTTTTGTCAATTCACAAATTGCCCCTGCAAGCCCCCTGCTTGTTGTCACTGTAGGATTCGGTGTCAATTAGACACCTTTTCGAACATTCGGATACCAGGACACCTCTTTTTAAAAAAAACCCGATTTGGGCCACTTTTTTGGAATTTAGGAACTTTTGGGCACTATCTATATATATAAAAGAAAGTTGAAAATATGTTTGTCCGTTTATAACTCGAGTTTGGCTACACCGAATTTGATGATTCTTTTTTTTCTGGAAAGGTATTCTTTTGTAGCAGGTTTGTATGTGAAAAAAATTGGATAAAGGGGCGTGGCACCGCCCATACAAAAATCGTGGTATATCTCGAAAACAACAAAACCGATTGAGCTCAAATCTTAATAAAATCAGCCTTTTCTGTACGAAGGCTATTCTGTGAAGTTTGGTCAAAATCGGACAAAGGGGCGTGGCACCGCCCATACAAAAAAACATTCAAAATCTAATATCTCAAAAACCACCAAATCGATTGATCTCAAACTTACAGGATAATCTTAGGTATTGGCCGTAAAGTGATCCTGGGAAGATTGGTGGAAATAGGACAAAGGGGTGTGGCACCGCCCATACGAAAACCACCAAATCGATTGAGCTCAAACTTACAGATGTTCTTAGGTATTGGCCGTGGAGGGTTCCTCTGAAAATCGGTCAAAATCGAGCAAAGGGGCGTGGCACCGCAAAAACAAAAAAAAAACATTCAAAATTGTATATCTCGAAAACCACCCAATCGATTGAGCTCAACCTAACACATAATCTTAGGTATTGGCCCTGGAGTGCTCCTGTAAAGATTGGTCAAAATCGGACAAATGGGCGTGGCACCGCCCATACTAAACCTCGAAGACCACCAAATCGATTGACCTCAAACTTACAGATATTCTTAGGTTCTATATATATAAAAGAAAGTTGAAAATATGTTTGTCCGTTTATAACTCGAGTTTGGCTACACCGAATTTGATGATTCTTTTTTTTCTGGAAAGGTATTCTTTTGTAGCAGGTTTGTATGTGAAAAAAATTGGATAAAGGGGCGTGGCACCGCCCATACAAAAATCGTGGTATATCTCGAAAACAACAAAACCGATTGAGCTCAAATCTTAATAAAATCAGCCTTTTCTGTACGAAGGCTATTCTGTGAAGTTTGGTCAAAATCGGACAAAGGGGCGTGGCACCGCCCATACAAAAAAACATTCAAAATCTAATATCTCAAAAACCACCAAATCGATTGATCTCAAACTTACAGGATAATCTTAGGTATTGGCCGTAAAGTGATCCTGGGAAGATTGGTGGAAATAGGACAAAGGGGTGTGGCACCGCCCATACGAAAACCACCAAATCGATTGAGCTCAAACTTACAGATGTTCTTAGGTATTGGCCGTGGAGGGTTCCTCTGAAAATCGGTCAAAATCGAGCAAAGGGGCGTGGCACCGCAAAAACAAAAAAAAAACATTCAAAATTGTATATCTCGAAAACCACCCAATCGATTGAGCTCAACCTAACACATAATCTTAGGTATTGGCCCTGGAGTGCTCCTGTAAAGATTGGTCAAAATCGGACAAATGGGCGTGGCACCGCCCATACTAAACCTCGAAGACCACCAAATCGATTGACCTCAAACTTACAGATATTCTTAGGTATTGGCCTTGGAGGGCTCCTTTGAAAATCGGTCAAAATCGGGCAAAGGGGCGTGGCACCGCCCATACAAAAAAAACATTCAAAATCGTATATCTCGACAACCACCCAATCGATTGAGGTCAAACTAACACAATAATCTTAGGTATTCGCCCCGGAGTGCTCCTGTAAAGATTGGTCAAAATCGGAAAAAGGGGCGTGGCCCCTTCCATACAAAAAAACATTCAGAATCGTAAATCTCAAAAACCACCACAGCGATTGAGCTCAAACTTATAGATAATCTTAGGTATTGGTGCCCTGGGGTGATGCTGTGAAGATTGGTCAAAATTGGACAAAGGGGCGTGGCACATTCAAAATCTTATACCTCCTAAAGAAAAAACATCTTCTATGGGGTGAAATTCGATGACGTTATATCTCGATAACCGCCGGGCCAATTTTCATCTTTCTCTTTATATTTTGTTCGTATTGCTGTATTTCAGGTATAGGCAGAAAGAAAAATTCCACCAAATCGATTTATTCTCATTTCTCGCATTTTTACGAAAGAACATTATTATCTAAGACCTATATAAGCAATACAATTCCTGTGCACGGGCAAAGCCGGGCGGGTACAGCTAGTTTGATATAAACTAAACATATTATAATTTGTTGAAAGAATTATCTCTACTCATCCTGTTATCAATCATTCAAAATAATTATATCTATTTTTATATGTTTCATACTATCCTTTGACATGATTTGTATCTTTGTAATTCAATTCAGTCCAAAATGTTCTTTGTTCACACACACAGCGAACGATTTCTGACATATTAGCCCGTCCGAGTTAGAGGGACCTTGGGTCTTATTAAATCATTTTTTAAGCCTTCACCTTAAATGCCTTATTGCCTTGTTGGTTGCAAACGACAAATTTGTATGTAGTACATTTTCGCTATTGTAAGTTAGAAAAAATTAACTTGGATACATTTAGTTTATGTATTAGTGTTATATTTTCACAGAATTGCTCTCTGTACTGTGTTGTTCAACATCTCGTTTATGATTTTTTCGTACCTGAGTGGAAATGCAAATTTATACTAGACGAACAATTGCAAATTAATGTTGTGAACTAAGAATGGGTTTACTATGAAGGACTTAATTTGTTGGTTCATTATAATAAGAACTGGCAAAAATGTGCCAACATCCTCACAAATATACCCCAAACTAGACTCAGATAATCAGTCACAATTTTCTTCATAATGTCGTTTTGTTTTAATATAAATTTTTATGGGACACTTTTTTACCTCGCAGACACCCTTGGACCTTTGGACACTTTACAAAAAATGTTGAAGGTAACCCTGTTCGGAGTAGGTGCGAAATTGAGTATATTCTAAATTTATACTTTGTTTGCCTTTACCGCCAAAGTAGAAGGCCAAAGTAAAAAAAAAAGTCAGAAAAATTATTTTACAAATAAATAAATAAATAGGTGGCGCAACAGGCGGTAGACACCCTAGGCCTAGCTTCTCGCATCCATTCGCTTCTGTGAGTTTCTATTTTTGGGACGAATGGAAGCGAAATACAACTTTATGCCGAGTCCGAACGGCTGAATTGAGAAGCTTTTTCAAGACAGTCATACTCTCGGATGTTTGTCAGACGTTCGCGAGAGGTGGCGCAGTAGAAAAAAACCTTAAGATGTAATTTGTGTTTTTCCGGGGATCGAACCTGGGATCCCTCGCACAGTAGTCCAGCACACTAACCACTGCGCTACTGAGCCCACAAATTTTACCGAACATCTTAAAATAATTAATTTTTAACAAAAAAAATAATTGCTTAGTGCGCATGATCTTATTGAAGTGATCGACTGGAAATACCTAATCCATATTTTTTTTTTTCGAACACAACAATTTTTGGAATTCGAAATTATTTCCAATCTGAAATGGATATAAAGTCGATTCGACCTTATTTCCTTTGACTTTATTTCACGGCACCCCTGATAACATCTATGTTTTCTAAACGAACATCGGTTTGAATTTCGTAGTCGTCATTCGACTGGAGACTTATAATTGAACTGACCCAATTATGGAAGCAGGGCATCGAACAAAAGGGCTATTCTAGAGGCGTTGCCTATATCCCAAAGGCTTCCGACTTGATGGATTACACCAACAACATTCACCTCCTTGACATAGCATACATAGAGGAGCAGTTCGACTGATTGGGGATCAATCGTCATTTGCAGCTTGTTGTACGCCTGCTTGCAACTTCCTCGCAGCTTGCATAATAAACTAACGAAACTATGTCCACAGAGCGGTAAAGTCGCATTTTCGTAGTCGCAGATGCGATCAGACTGTGGAGAGGGCTTCGTTTGTTTACATATGTAAGCTGCAAGCAAGCGTACAACAAGCTACAAATGACGACAGCGTGCGTATAAAGCGCAGCCTTAATCGAGCCCAGTATCTACCTAATTGGAAAATATTTATGGCCAGACAAGGCCATACGTAGTTTAAGGACCCACAACCAGGGTATACTTGTAAGTAATTATGTATTGACTTAGTATAGGTCAGGTTCTTGCGGGTTTGCACTACCAAAACCGTCGAGAAAAACGCTTTGCATATGATTTTCGGAATGCGCAACATTTGACAGCTCAAGAAACGTGAAACGTAGCAGGTGTTCAGAGCCCAACCAAAACGATCAAGTGCTAATTGGTCACATCCATTGCTATAATTTGCACTAATTAGAACTTGGCATGTATTCAAAATACAGAAAAGAGAAACACTGGCATTTCAACTATTTTGTTTATCCTGCGGTAAGTGAGTAATCAGCTTTTTACTCAGCCTGCTCAGTCAATTTATTCTGAGTTCATCGAGAGCGCTTGTGTCATCTTTTCATATGCTGACGTCATTATGACGTCAGATTTTGTCCTAAAGTTGTCAGTATGTGTGATCGCCTGTCAAACGGCTTGTCATACATCGTGCCACGCCGCGTGAGACGATTGAGACGACTTGTCAATGTTGTAGATGAAATGACTGTTTTGGGTCACTGTGTGATCGCCTTGTCAATGCTGTTGGGACTGAATGACCGACTCATTGTGACAGGATGTCGGAGATTGACAACGTCCCACACCTGACAGTGCAGGATTTTACGACTCGATTGACATTTCTTCATTGTTGTTGTTGTTTTTCGTGCGAATCATTGCACGAAGCATATCAACCTTTGTTGTGAAAATGGAGTGTATTAAAAACTAATTTTTTTATTTTGTTTTTCAATGGTGGGAAGTTTGAAAGATATGTAGGTACTTCCCTTTTTTTATTTATGATTATGATTGAGTTAAAATTATGAGCAGTCAGTGGTGATAAATGAAAGTGTCGTAAAATCCCAAAATTCTCATGAACAATATCATTAAGTACTGCGGACGGAAGTCCAGATGTTGCAAAACCCCAGCGATCGATAGGGTTAAGTAAGAGTACCTGCAGCCAAATTCTGTGCAATTGTGCTGCGCTGCGCGTCCTACTGAATAGCCTGGCTATAAAGTGCAGCTGAAATTGCATTACATGATAATTCTATTCAAGGAAAAATGATGGTACATAATTCAGCCGACCGAAAAAGTAGAAATGACACTTATCACATCCCCGCAACCCATATTATTGTTAGGCTGAAAACACACCGGATAAAGCAAAACGTTTTTGATTCTTCAATCAAGAAAACGTTTTTTATTTGAACACACACCAAGAGAAACAGAATGTAACAAAAAAAAACTTTTTGTTTTTTTGTTTCGGTTGGTGTGCGTTGAAATAAAACAAAATGGAATTTGCGAGTTGGGACTTGCAATTAGTACCTTACCTGTAAAGTTGTACGTACCAATCTTGTTTTCAATTTTCAAGCAATTGAGCAAAAAGAAGCAACTATGTAGTAGAGAGTGTTGGGTGCACTCATATAATCTAAAACGAAATGCTCCTTATCTTTATAATTGTAGATAGGGCTTCTTACCTCAATTAATAAAGTCAAATTTTCTCGATCTATGTCCATATTTTTTAAAATTTGGGCACTGAATAAACATAGAAGCAAATAAAGCTGAAAGGTGCTATGAAAGAAGAAATAATAAAAAAACGGAATCAAAATTTTGTTTTGCAAAAACAAGAGGTCAGCTATCGGCAACGAAACATGTTTTTTTGTTTTGCTTTAGTTTTTATGTTTCGTTTCATTTGGTGTGTGTTGCGCCATGAGAAAGTATGCAATTATCGACAACGACGCTGATTCGAAACAGTTTTGTTGCATTCGGTGTGTGTTGCTCGTATAAAATGGCATGTTTTTTCGACAACCGCAACCGAAACGCTTCAAAACAAAAACGTATGTTTTGTTTCGTTTGCTCTGGTGTGTGTTGTCTCATAAGAAACCGTGTTCTCTTGTTTCACGAAACAAGAAAACACGTTTTGCTTTATCCGGTGTGTTTTCAGCCTTAATCGTATTAATCTTGTCGCTCTGTGTAATCGCCTTTCATTCACCGGTTACTCCCTTTTGTCATTCAGAGCCCACACAACATGACATGGATTTTGACTTTGGTTGAGACTCTCACGAATGGCATATACATGGCGATTTTGATGTCAAAAATTGACTCGATTTTTAACATGAATAATAGTAGCTTAAGACATGGCCGGTAAATGCATTTTGCATTTTAGACATCCGCATATAGCGAAGTGACAACATCGACTTGGACCACTACATAGACTCGCTGTCCCTACTGCAGCAAAGGTATAGGTACTTTTATGAATGGAATTCGACTTCATTCATGTCCGCCACGGGAACGTATGCAGCGGTCGATACCCAAACGGACTGGTCCGTTTCTCGAGATAACACTTTAACCGAATTGAGACTCGATTGTTTTACCCGCTGTGTGGCTTGTGGCACCGTCTTGTTGGAACCACATATCACTGATGTCCAATTCATGCAATTGCTAAAAGAAATAATGTGCCAACATGTCTCTGTAGTGAATACCATTTACCATATTTTCATCGTCGAAAAAAAAACGGTCCAATGACACCACCGATCGGCATGAAAACCGCACCAAACAGTGACTTTTTGAGGATGAAGTGATTTTTCGGGTGCATGCAATAACGCCCATGGCCCTTATTGCACTTGTCAAAATGCAATAACGCCCGCGGGCTTTATAACACTTTTTTAATGCAAAACAAATTTAAGGCTGCGGGAAATAAGATGTGACAGTAAACCCAGGGGGCAGCATGCCCGCCCAAACGCTTCCGTAAATTTTGTAAGCTCGTGGGCTTTAATTCACACTTATCGTGGGCGTTATTGCATTTTGAAAAGTGCAATTACGCCCATGGGCGTCATGCACCCGCTGTTTCATCCTTTCGGCGATAGTTTTTGAACCAACGATTCGTCTGGAGGTATGATTCGCACTCAGTTGTTGATTTGAAAATCATAAGTCTCGGTGAAAATCGAGCAAACAGTGCGTCTAGATCAGTTGTGGTGGTCGTCTATTGATGAGCCACCCACCACATTGGGGAGAAACGCATTTTGGAGTAGAGGCCATTCAATTTCATAAAGTGAGCTTTAATTATAAGAAAGACCCTTATCGTGATTCGATCAGCGATCGTCACGACAATTGTCGATTGCGTCGATTGATTGTAGCTATTCGTACGCACAAAATGTTTTCACTTCCAAGAGAAAGCATCGACCTGACATTTGTCAAATCGACAAATATCAATCGCAATCGACAATCACAATACTAAAATTTACAATCGACGATCGACAGTTGTCGCTCAACGATCAAATTATCGATACTCACAATAGGGGCCTTATACTTATACCATCAGAAGTGTTAAAGGCGAACGCCAAATCATACCCCCAACTATTACTGAATATGTTCAACAGTTGTCTGGAAGAAGGAGTCTTCCCCAGAAATTGGAAGAAACAACGCCTAGTGCTGATCAGTAAAGGTAAAGGAGACCAAGATTCTTCATCAGCGTACAGACCTCTGTGTATGCTGGACACTTTAGGGAAACTTTTGGAGAAGATGTTGAGACCGCGACTCACCGCTGCAGTACAGAGAGGACGAGACCTCTCGGAAAGACAGTACGGCTTCAGAAAAGACCGCTCTACGATCGGAGCGATTGAAGTAAAGGCTACCCAATTCGCCCAACAGGGAAGCAACTATTCAAGGAAGATCGTACTGTTGGCAAGTCTGGATGTCAGGAACGCCTTTAACTCAGCTAGGTAGAGTGACAAGCTGAACGCGCTCGAAAACACTTTCAACATTCCAGCCTATCTCTTACGGATGGTGAAAGATAAGACTACCTCATAGACCGGGAGTGGATCTATGAGACCACAGAAGGCCAAAGGAGAATGCTAGTAACGTCAGGAGCAGCCCAAGGATCAAATTAGGGGCCTGACCTCTGGAACATCTCGTATGATGGCATTCTTCGCAAGGAGTTGCCGCAAGATACCTTCCTGGTGGGGTATGCAGATGATATCGCCGCGGTCATAATGGCAAAATACACAGAAATCGCGCTAAACCAAGTCATGCGACGAGTAAGCTCCTGGATGGATGAACACCGTCTCAGTTTGGCTACAAAACAAACCGAGATAGTCCTTCTCACGAAGAAACGGATCCCGACTCTAATCGACTTCCAAATCGGGCAGGAGGTAATAAGAAACAAAGACGCCGTGAAATATTTAGGTGTGACCATCAACACCAAACTTACTTTCTGGCACCAGATAAAGAACGCAGCGAAACGAGCGTCGAAAGTGACTGCGTCATTGAACAGACTGATGGCGAATGTAGGCGGCCCAACGGCCAGCAAGCGAAGGCTCCTAATGTCGATAACGCATGCCATCCTCCTCTACGGATGTGAGATTTGGGCAGACGCACTTCGACAGGAAAAATACAGAAAGCAGCTGTGCAGAGACGCGGAGCTCTACGCCGTCCTTTTTGTCGCAGGGGTGACCCCAATAGGCCTCTTAGCGGCAGAAAAGAAGTACGTTTACGGCAAAAAGACAGAAGCTGGAATGGAAACGGTTACGGAAGAGGACAAAGAGCTCACGAAGCAGAAGTGGCAAGAACGTTGGAGCTCCGAAAGCAGAGGACGATGGACAGCGAGGCTTATCAGGAACGTGACTTAGTAGAATGGCCGGAAACACGGTGAAGTTAACTATTACGTCACACAGTTACTCACCGGACACGGATACTTTAACGCCTTTCTCCGCAAGATCGGAAAAACAAACAGTCCAGCCTGCCAGTACGGGCACTCCCAAGAAGAAGACGGGCATCATACCTTCTTTGCCTGCAACAGGTGGGAATCCATAAGAAGAGAGAATGCGTCCAACGCATTCTCAGAAGAAAGAAAAGAGAAGAAGAGCAATCCTGCGAGACAGAGTGAGCCGGTAAGGGCGTATAATTACATCCCCCTGAAGTAATGCGAACATCAGCGGTCCCGGGGGGTAGGGTCAGAAACCGAAGGGTCAACAGGAGTTTTTAGTCTACGTAAACCTTGTACAATTGGGAGTCGGACACACGGGGATGGTCAACGCCAAAAAGACCTCCTTATTTTGCATTTTTACTTATATTTCAGAAACTTTTTTTTATTCACTAATAAACTCGACCTTCACAAATTGGTTCAATAGAGTAGGGACAGCTGCAATTAGGTTGTCAATTCTGAAAGTGCTATCAAGAAATCATAACTTATGTCGATTTCCATTGGGCTTTTACCGTTTTGCTCTCGATCTCAGATTTTTCCTGCCCCAATGGAACATGAAATGAGATTCCTTTTTTTCCATTTGCGTTGGTGTGTTATTTGAAATGGAGCTATTTATTTATTGCAATTTGTGTTTACAAATGTTTCTTGTTTTGGTATTGGTGAAAGTATCTGTCAATCTCGCTCTCGAATCGAGATTCGCAAAAGTGATCTGAATCTTTAAAAAAGTGTTTTCTTTCTGCCCAATGGGAAACGAATTTGAAAGGCAGCTGATTTTTAGAGAAGAAAAACTGCTCTGAATCGGAAAAAAGTGAATTTTCGTATACCCAATGGAAATTGACATAAAATTTTGTAAATTTACCTTTTTACAAGTGTATAAGTATATATTATATATATATCCATACATCCATATGGAAATTGACATAAAATTTTGTAAATTTACCACTTTGCAAGTGTGTATATAATTTCAAATACCTATATGATGTGTATATTTTTCAGATTCAGAGCAGTTTTTAGACTGTTTATTTCTTGCTTTTTTTTCGTATTACGTGGAACAAAGAGAAAAAAACTTATTTGGCAGAAAGGTACAATCATACACTATAAAACAAACATAATTTCAAACTTGATGATGGACCCATAACGGTAGTTTTACTCATTTTTTCCTATACTATGCAAAAACGTATGAATTTTTTTGGTGCACTTGAATAGACGAACCGGTTAAATTGGTTAGTTAACAACAAGTGCTCGGACTAAGAGCAGTGAAACGCTAATTTGAAAGTAAGACAACTATTATTATATATTAATTTTATTAAAATAGGCAGAAAAAATGTGTTGAATTTGGCTAAAAGGCAAAAGTTAAAGCTTACCTTTCGTAAAGCTTTTCAAATCGTGGTATGGCTCATAAAATTGCTCGAAGTGAACACTTGATATGAAACTTTGTAAAACAAAGGATATCTTATGAAAACAACTACAGAAAAAAGATCGTAAAAGTTTTAACACCACAAAACAAGCGGAAAATTAAAAGACTAGTGTCTTATGGCACCCAATTTACAAACAAAATTATGGAATTTGCTGGGTTTTTTGTAGAAAATCCACTCGAGTTGTGTTGTTTTTTATGCTCTATACCCAGTTAACAAAACTACAAAAAAAAACACCGGCTTATAAAGCCTGCAAGCAACCCACGCCTTGAATTTGCAAGGTCTCACATGGCATGGTATGTGAACATTTAAGCGGTCTCCAGAAATTGGGGCAAAGTCTACTTATTGAACAAAAAGGACTTTAACTTGGATGATCCTGCAACTATAGCTATTACTTTCATGATCTCCGAAAAGAAAATATATGTTGAACCGTTATCATTCGAAATTAGGGGTAGTTATGGTATGTGGTGCAATTTCATTCTTCTGCGCTTTTAAATTGGAATTCGTTTTGAATAAAATTACTATGTACTATTTCTTGGAAGCAGCTTTCCCCGCAATAAAGGACCTTTCTGGTCATATTTCATGGATATTCCAGAAGGATAACATGCCTATACACAATTCACGGCTTGTTAAAGAATGGATTGCCAGTGAAAATATTCAAATATTGCACTGTCCGCCACATTCGGCTGATTTTAATATTATTGAAAATTTTGCCCCGTGAAATTTATTGAGGCAACAATCAGTATCAACACAATCAAGAGCTGATTGGGGCGATTAAAGCTTCTTGAGGGAATATATCCTTGAATTATACCTTAAAAGTTCATATGGCTCTTTGAAGAAGAAAAAAGCAAAATTTAATTCAAAGTCAAGTTTTTGATATTATGTTAGAGATATTATCACTCTTCTAATTCTTCACAGCTAAACCAAAACTCCGGTTTCATCAAATACCAAAATCTTAAGTTTGCAAAAATGAGGTAAATTTCTTTCACTTTTGAGGTTATGGCATTCCTATATAAACCAACGCAGCGCTGTCAGAAATGTATTTTCGTGTTCAGTAGTCACCCCGAACCGAACTAAGCTCACAAAGTTACAGCCTTGTTAAAATGACTTGAGAAAAAACGTTGCTAGCTCTTACTCTATTAGTTGAGTTGCTCTTTATTTGAAATTTTATTTATGAGCTTCTTTCTTTTTAATTTTTGTTTTTGTTGAGTGTTTATTATTTGAAATTGTATTCATGATTTTTTTTTTGTTGAGTGTTTGTTATTTGAAATTTTATTCATGAGATTTTTGCTTTGTAATATTTATTTATTGTTGAGTGGTTATTATTTGAAATTTTGTGGAATCGGATCGCAGCGCCAACTACCGGGTCCAATTGTGAATATAAACCATCCCAATACCCATTCAAACACACACACAAAATTTCATTATAATCGGTCCAGTCGTTTAGAAGGAGTACGGTAGTAAAGATGGACATAAGAATTATATAAGTATACTAGCGGACCCGGCAAACGCTGTTTTGCCTGCTCGTAGGTACATTTTCATTGTCCGTCAAATGTTCTGCGGACGTTTTATTTACCCGATGTGTCCGGACTGATTCTGTACTCTGTTTGCTTCGACCGTTATTTCCTTAGACGTGTGCCCAGGAATTCCGCCCACACTTCGCGCGGTTGTTTGTTTGGAGAATGCACAATGCACATCAATGTCTACAATTTTACAACTTTAGATCCCACGGGCGTCGAGAAATTTATGAGCCTTGAAATTTTATTAATGATTTTTTTTTGTTGAGTGTTTATTATTTGAAATTTTATTCATGAACTTTTTGCTTTTTAATTTTTTTATTTATTGTTGAGTGGTTATTATTTGAACTTTTGTGGAATCGCATAGCAGCGCCACCTACCGGGTCCAATTGTAAATATAAACCATCCGAAGGCCCATTCAAACACACACACAAAATTTCATTAAAATCGGTCCAGCCGATTAGGAGTAGGAGGAGTACGGTAACAAACACGGACAGAAGAATTATATATATAAAGATAAAGATATGGATATGGATATAGATGGATAAGGATATGGATATCGATATGGATTGATGGATGGGGTCTTGGTCATATTTATATATATTTTTTTTAAACATACTGTATGCGTAATTATATGTAGCATATTTAATTAAGGAACCTTTCATAACGGATAACAATTTTAACAAAACTTGGGAACGAAAGATAGAAGGTAAAATAATTTCTAGATACATTGTCCTTATTCAAATGACCCGCAGTAGATTCCACAAGAGTTTAGAGGAAAAATATCTATTTAGTTTTTGAATGAAAAATAAATTATATATTTAGAGAGAGGTAAGAGCAAGCACTTTATAATTAATAATTTTATAATTTAAATTCTTATTTGAAATCCGAGGTGTCCTATAATACGTCTCCTATTATTTTGCATACCATGCTAAGAAAGAGCTCGAAAAAGTGAGTAAACAGCTTAAACTCATCTTATAGCATACGACCCATTAAGTCTTAAAAATTATTGTAGGTTCCAGGTCGAACCTTACATCTTGCTTACTATACACTTATAGAGTCAGTAGCTGTAGCTGATATCCGCTTTCTTTTAACTGTTATGACTAGCCATCCTTTTATTAAATAAAAGAAACTGACTGATGCAGTTGACAAAAAGGTATTGGATTTTATGGTGACACTTCTTATATCCTAAAAATGGTGATGGCCATACAAATGGACGACAAGAGATGCCCTAAATGGGTTTTAACAACCATTCGTTTGTGTGAGTTTTTATTTTTGGGACGAATGGGAGGGACCTACAATTTTATTCCGAGTCCAAATTTTGAAAAGCTTTTTCAGAACAGTTTTACTTTCGGATGTTTGTCAGACGTTCGAGAGAGGTGGCGCTGTATAACTAATACCTACATCGTAAAATACTGAAATTAGAACCCACACATATGAATGGTTTGAAGGAGCTAAGTGGGCATTATATAGTTCCTTTGTGGCCAATATCATGACGTAAAAATGACTAGAATCGAATTCGTGCCTTGTTGACCAACATTTCCGAAAAATAAATTTTGGAAATTATTTTGATAATTATGTATCTATCTAAATGTGAATAGTGTTCGAATAGCTTCCTCCTTCTAATTAGGACTACAGTAATTGACAGTCTAATGAGAAATAGATTAACTATCCCAGATAATATTAGCTATCCACCTATTTTGATCAAATACATACTTCCATTACATAATTTGCAATACGGACACTTATTGATTTCGAAAAATATTATGTTCGATGCCAGTTTACTTTCATCTCGGTCATGAGGTCCTTGCCCTCATTTATAGGGATGGCTATCGTTTTATTATGACTAGCATAGGTACGTCATCGCAAATGTAATCTTACTTATTGTAGCTTTTACATTATACAAGAAAAGGTCCCCAATTTCGAGTCCCAAATTCACAGTATCCTAATTCAATTAGGTCTATCAATATGCATTTTAATAATTTCATTCGCGATGCCAAGAACAACAACCAAAGTCACATGCTAAAACAAAAAGTAAACAAGTTATCTCGTCGATAACTAATGAAAGTAATAACTTCACCCCGCTCCCCTTTTGAACAGATCAAAAGCGAAAACAACAGTAACTTCTTTGACAATTTAATATAAAAAAGTCCTGCCTTGGACATCGAGGGAATAATATTGATCATTAATTTAGATACAGAACGCAGTCTGTCGCTAAAAAAAGTGTGAAAATAAATTAAGAATATGTACATAGTTGCGTCATCATCTAACGACGACGGCATACACTCTCGGGGATCATTCTAATCAACTCAAAATTAAGAGACAAAAAAAAATAGAAAATTTTTGGGTACATTGGTGGAGACGTTTTTGTCGCGTTTGGCCTTTTTAACAAAGAAATCAACCTCGCTCGTCGCCCTCCGTTACGCCTCCATTTGGGGTAAGAAACGACAATTCGTAATAGCACTAAGGTGAACATTTTTATGAGATATATTAACTGCGAGGTATGAATACATTATTACACACTTGATAATAAACAATATGATGTTGTACAAATGGTCTTGCAGTTGGTTCTTGCCTGTTCCCTCTTCTGACCAACCAACTAATTGATTTACGAGAAAATGTTCGCCTTTAACTGACAAATTGTCGTTTTCGCACTAATCGCGTCGTTTTTGAGCTCTTTTATCTTGTGATTTCTTGTAGTATTTTATTTATTTTAGATTTTTTTTAGTTCGTTTTTTTTTTTTTTTTGTCTCACCGTAAAGGGGATTCCTTCAACTGAACCCACTGCATAACATCGATCTCCAGCATTACAGGCACCACTTAGGACTTGATGACGATTCATGGCAAATAATTCACTATGTTTTTGATTAAATTGTTTAGATTTCTATAGAATCATGTTCACAAGTACACTGACGAAAGAAAAATAGTATTTATTGTACGCGATACATTGCACTAATTTCCTAAAAATTCATTCTAAAAACTTTTCTCCTTCGTAGTAAAATTTTTTTCTTTCTACTCTGACATATCTCTTTTCATGAAATTTTGCTGTCAAAAAAATCAATATGCAAGAGTGTAGTAGACGTAGCAAAAAGGTAATAGTTGGATGAGTTCGTTCAGTTCTAAATGATTATTTGAAAATTGCATAGGTAGGTATGTACTAGATACCTATTTTATGTTATCTTATTATTTTGTAAAACTCCCTACTCCAACTTATGATTAGCTTTGTGTAGTTATCTAGCGGTCAATGCGATGCGGCTAATTTAATAATTGTTTTAATTGCCTATTATGTAAAATTGCATTTAGACCCCTGTACATTTTAAAGCAAACTGAATTGGAATCGATACGCACACCTATACCTACTCCATCCTTAACCCGATGGTGATCGTGCAATATACCTACCCAACAAAAACAATAATGCATATGACAAGGGTGCTTCCTGAGGCTTCGACTTGGACGCACACAATTCACCCACAACTACATACTTAACAAAGAAAACCCACCAAATTGCAAGCCTGCCAATCCGGTTCGTTCTTAACAACCAGACACTTTATTTTTGAATGTTCGAAGATAAGGCTTATGCGAAAAATTATTCAAACAAAAAACTTTGCGACATGTTATCAGCACTACCTTTTGTAAATATAAATTGTGTTTATAAATTATGTATGTATTAGTAGGTATAGTAACAGATATTCCGAATAATTTTTAAGCTTAATAGGGGAGTCCAAAGACCTTGGCTTATTTGTGGGTCTTTTTGCTCCCAACTGTACTCACTACAACAAGCCCACTAAGCTAATACCTTACCATATTTATGTAAAAAATAGCCAACCGAAAGCCTCTGTAGACTGTAGCTATCGCTGTTTAGTAGTTGTTAATATGTAAACTAATTTAAGCGAATATGTGTACAATGTACCTACATCAAGCCAAAGTTTGCTGTTTTTTTTGGAGGGCAATCCTGGACGGCTCACTATATATGTAGCAGAAACAAGCGTGTTCAATGAGCAGTGCCAATCAGTTGAAAACCCTACAACAGTATGTTAAGCTTTGTAACGAGCACGTAATAGATTTATATTTCACCAATATCTGCTCTGCAGAGCAGTTAAAGAGACATTTTGTTGTTACTCACTTATTTTGAGGCCTCAAGTTCAACTAACATGCCTCTCCAGTTAACCGTTCCTTAGTTTTGTTGTTCCATTGGATAAATAAATAGACGGTGCAAAAGGTCCACAAAGGATCCTAGCTCTAGCTTTTCACAACCATTCGTTTGAGTTATGCCCCTATTATGTAAGACAACTACAACTAAAGTTGAGTTGTCACTTGGTTTTATTTAATTCAAAATTCGGTATTGTCCGTATTGTAATACACAACCTTGATAGAAAAGTTGTCTGTCAAAACACAACAAAGATGGTAGTGGTTGTCTATAAGTTGTTAGTTAGTTTGGGTTGTGTGAAAGTTGAGTTGAATAGAGTTAATAGGGGCATTAGTTTTCTTTTTGGAACTAATGGAGGCGACTTTTTTATCTAACAATACTATCTTCTCTATTCAACAAAAGATTGGTTTATAAAAGTCTTTTACAAAGTTTAACTATGAGTATTTTAAAACTATGTACATAATATATGTTCTAATTTCAATCCATTGAGATTATGTCCCATGTGTTTGGAACATTTTTTGTGCACAAATCCAATTGCAGGGTGGCTCCTTCATTCACGTCTGATGCTCTCATACATGTTCCTGTTGCCATATTGTACACGGGACTACTCTCCTATACGAATAATAAACATTTTATTAAATTACAAAAATTAAATAGAACAAGAGTCGAAATTTAAACTTACTGAACTTGTGTGCCTCCATTGTTGGTCCCCTAACATCTCGTGACATTTTCCGAGTACTGGGTATGCATAATTTGAGCTGAGTGAAGCCTCCAGACAAAACAATTTGTCTAAAATAATTTCAGACTTGTCTGTCTCGTACCTAAAATCATTAGAACATTTGAATATATGTATTAACAATATGCATTACTAATAATTATGAAAATTAAAAATATAAAAGTATATAAACTCTATTTCCCTATGCAAACATTAGGCAGAAGAGAACCCCAAAGAGAAGCAAAATACATATTTGTTTAAATTGTATTCCGACGCCAGTAGCCCAGTGTGAGAGCTGTTGTTGGGCCACAAAGAATCCATCTGTCGGGGTGGACCACGACCTCAACAAATATTTTTTGTAGATACCTTCTAAGACGGAGGAATATAGTATTTGTTGGTCGGGTAAATACATAGTATAATAATTAATAAATATGCTCCTAACTTCAGAACTACCCAAAATTAGACTTACCATATTTGATTCTTTGTTTTTGTGCAAGCCTGGAGTGATACTGTGCTGCCTTTTTTGTAGAATCCATTTACCTTTGGCCCGACAACTGAAGCACACAAATTTGTGCCTGAAAGTCGCATCAAAAAGCTGCTTATATATGACCGTTTTCTGTAAAGGCATATATATAGTTAATCTTTACTTTAAATTGGTAGCTCTAGGTTTACCGTGAATGCCAAGGTTGAAAAACTGCTTTAGAATTTTTTGCAGATTTCTTATGCTCTCCAGGTAAGTCTAGTTCGGGATATACATTATGCATGTACCAGGTAAAGTTAGCGCACTTCAACTTTTCTCTTAGTTCAACGCGATCATCAATGTTCCCATAGTCGAAAAATCGACTAATCTTTTCATGCTTTATATAATGATCCTAAAATTAGTAATACAAATGTTTGTACCATAGGTCTCTATATATATTTTAATTATAGAAAATCCGTATACCTTGTACTCATCCATCCAAACATTCGCCACTCGCAGCGAATTCTTCAGCATTGTGTTGGCACCATCAGGCGAACTGTAAGGTCGTCTCTTTCGAAAAATATGTCCCACCCGAGAGCACGGCAATATTTTTATAGCTCCACCACATTGCCAGACACGAAATGAGATTTCAAGATTTTCTCCACCCCAAATGTCCATGCCCATGTCGTATTCACCAATGTGACTAAAATACTTCCTATCGACAGCGAACAGCCCTCCAGCCATAGTGGGTGACTTAAATGGTCCTGCAAACGAAGTTTCATCCTTCAGCGTACCTTCAATTATTGCATTAGCGTTAATACAAATTTGATAAATAATTCGTTAGCATTCGGTTACCGTCCGGAAGATTCTCCCACTTAAAATGCAGGCCCCAATTGAAGCCACCTCGAACAAGAGGACTCGGTGTATACTGAAATGTATCGGCGTTGATTATATCGATTACAGGCACAGCAAGTGTCGAGTTCTCATGTTTAACAATGTGCAATAGAGGTTGTATCCAATCTTTGTTGACTTCAATGTGACTGTCTAAGAACACAAGTACATCGCCAGTGGAATTCCTTGCACCAATAACACGTGCTCTAATCAAACCCTCTCTTCTTATATTTCTAATGAGTCTAACTTTGAAGTCTGTATCTAATTTAAATACGTCTTCCAAGAGGCCGTCAATTAGATCTTCAGAGTCGCTATAGTCATCTACTAGTATTATTTCTTTGAGATACTTGGAAGGAGTTCTTTCCAAAATGGATTTAATGGAACGCAGAAGTGTCATCTTGTGTTCATTGTAGTAGCACATAATAATCGATGCGTTCGGAAGATCTTCATCGTAAACTTGCATCTGGCATCTACAAGAGAGAATAAATAATGTAATGAGAAACTGATCAAATTGTATGCAATTAATGCTGGCATAAGTAATTTGAGGTAGTCGCAGAAAAATGTATTAGCATTTATGCCTCTCTAAAGATGTCTTCTTTGTCTTTCCAAATTTGTCATTAAAATCGACAGATTCCACTCTTCCACGATATTTAAATTCTAGTACGTAGCAGAGGCAAGGTAGGCTTCAATTATTCGCAGGAATTGTATTTGGAGATTATTTTTATGCAATAAGAAATTTTAATGGATTTTCACTAAGCTAATAATTATGCCCATTACAAATGTTTGTTACTCTCGTTACATATTAATAAGTTATAAATAAAAGAAATACGTAAGTAATCTTAAATATTTTGAGATTTAAACGATCTCTAAGTAGTAACGCCGTACCAAGAAATAAGTTATGAATAAATGTATGTTATCTTTGATTATTGTAAGCGATCTGGGAAATCCACAAGTAGGTACTGTATATACCCGATTGATAGTGTATATTGTGTACACTAGAGTAGATAGATCAATTCGATGTGTAACTTAATTGATTAGCGATTATATAATCAGTGTTGTGCGATTTGCTGACTTGCTCGCGTGCCGTTTGACCTATTAAATTTATCAATTCACACTTGAGATTAAAAAGGTTTACTTGCATTTTATGGCGGGTGTCCGGCACATCACGAAAGATTCCAATATTGTTGCTAACCAATGCATTAAAAGCATGGTTCTTATAGCCCATGTCACGGACATGTTGATCATCCAAATTATTTATTACCCCATACCTGTTGACATTACCTAAAACAGCAAAAATACGCTTTATTAACATACAGTCAGACAATCAAACCGGTTGGCCAGAGGGGCTATCTATTCCTCGGTCAGTCAGTTATGTGAAAGTGAAAATTCTTACCTAAGCTTTGCATAAATGCAGATTTAGACACTAATGGATTGATGGAATGCTTCGAAGTATTCTCCTCCGTTGTACTACCGAATGTACGACTTTGTCGACGATCAATTGGAACGTAATACTTTGACGATGCACCAAATGCGTGTGCATTATGTGTATCTGGAGTTATTGTACTGATGAAGGTATCTTTTGTTAAGTGAAAGTATAAGAATATTGTTATTAACCACGTAAACGAGGCCACCATGATGCCCCAGCAAAATGATTTGCACAATAGCCCCTTCGCGAACATTGCGAACTTATTGTTCATCTCATTTTCTGTTGGAGATCTTTTTAGGAATGTAAACAGCTTATGATTAGATGTTTCACCGCACTAAAAACAAATAGCAAACACTCATATGAATATGTGTGTATCTTTCTATACGCAGAGCAATTTGTTTCGTTACTGCTTTGTTTTAAGGAATCACAGAAACAGAAGAGTGGTCACTTTTGACATTTGCATTTGCAACTTGCCATCACGAAGCAGGGTTACCGATTTGGTTGCAGGCCACTGCTTCGAAGAGGCAGATAAAATCAATGCTCCCACTTGTGGTAATTATAGATACGCAATTCTTAAAAAATAAATCCGTTGGTACTTTTGATCTTTTGATCATCCATTTCTGCGTAAATATAAAACGTTTCATATCTATAAGACAACTAAATAATTAAGAATGTCTAAACAGGCTTTTCCGTGAGCGTCGTACCTATCTAGAGAGCCAGTTAGATTTTTAGTGAGTAGAAATGGGATCGTAGATTTGACAGAAGTGCGCCGGAAATCCACTCTGTCGCATATACAGGAGTGTTTGCTTTAGATACAAATATTTATTTTGTATTTGCATTGACAGAATGAGGATAAAAAAAAGTATCCACTTTCACTTCGACTTTGCTTAAAATGTGTTAGGGTTTTTGATTTCACTATTCCCACCCGGAAAAAATGTCTGTCTTTCCAATAAAGCCTTGTTTTGTATATAGCTAACATTGGCATGACTTCCATTGCAATTAACGAATTGGCTACACAAAAACAACGACATTGCAATGAAATACAATTTGGCTTGCAAATAAGGCTTGTTTAATGCATATCTATCT
Organism: Cheilosia scutellata; assembly: GCA_955612985.1. NCBI lineage: Eukaryota > Metazoa > Arthropoda > Insecta > Diptera > Syrphidae > Cheilosia > Cheilosia scutellata. The sequence continues at coordinate 63,151,554 of OY015313.1, forward strand.
CAGTGAAGTAAAGTAGAATCTTGAACACGCTTGACACTGCTTGACATTCTCGAGACTATATTATATAGTTGTTGTAATTGCGTGCTGCAGATTTTACTTTACTTCACTGAGATAGATGTGCAATAAAACAGGCCTATAGTAAGACAAAAAACTCAAACAAATTCTATGGTGAAGTCAAAGCGGACAACCGATTTTTACATCCTCACTCTCTCGACGCATACCAAATGAAGATTTGTATCGAAAGCGCTATGATTTTCTGTGGCATAACCTTTCTTCTTTCAACTCACTCATAAATCTACCTGTCTCCCTGGACACGACTTTCATTTCATTATCTATTTAACTTTTGCAAACACTTTTAACAAATACTAAATTTCTTTTGCCCAATAAACTAGGTAAAACCTATCCCCCGCCATATACCTAAAGTTTTTTTTACAAAAATGTTTTTAAAAAAAATACAAATTACAATTTTAAGTGAGAAAGCGAACTTCTGAAAGGGATAACTTCGCGGAATACCCTATTACAACAACTGCACACTACATGATACTTTTGAGATTGACACTTCTATTTATCTCAAGTAGAAGTGCATTTTTGGAGTGTAGTTCCTGTGTACCCGTTAGATGTGCGTGACACTGACCAAAGACCGCTTTCAGGGCCATTTACTTTCAGCCGACGGGAGCTCCGAATTTTTTATTGAGCATTGGGTTTAACTATCACGTATGATGACCAATTTGACAGCTCACTTTATTTTAGCTGAAGATTATCTCGGGTGCGATTCTAGTTCCTCTGTTTTTATCAGTAAAATGTTGTAAAGTGTTTTGTTTGATATGGATAAATGTATGTAGGTACATACAAATATTTTATCGGTGTATTCTTTGTAGTCTAAGAGCCCGCAGTAAATTTTGGACGTGAAAGGCAACCGGATGAATTTTACATAAAAGGCGTATTTTTTTGGAAAGTGAGTATAACAAAACCAAAAGTGAGTATAACAATTTTGCATGTAAAACCAAAAGTGAGTATAACATAACCAAAAGTGAGTATGACAGTTTTGCATGTAAAAGTAAAAGTGAGCTAGCTATAGATTCCCAAAAAAATATGCCTAAATACGTTGCTCTGATGTCCAAGATTTCAAATATGCCCGTCTGGCGACGCTTAATGGTAGCTAAAGGATGCAACTGCATAGTGGTTTCAATTTATAATTTTTTTGAATTTTCTTTTTCTTTTCATTGCATTTTCAGCAAATTCTCGATTCAATGTTCATACATTATCGACATAATATTAAAAGGGGGAACACTTAATTCCATGCACCTCTTCTCAAAATGTAGAAATCTACTACAACTGGAATCAGCTGATACCATATTTTCATCGGCCATTATGCACTGTTTTTGACGTACCTACTATTTCTAATTAGTTTTTAACGATGAATTTTGTCCCAAATTTTGTTCGAAGGTAAATTTGTTAAATAAAACAGTATAATATTGCATTAACTGGTTATATTTTTTGCATAAAACCTTAGGTGTGCCAACCTTTCAGTGCAACTGATGTTTAGTCGTGAAGCTCATGCTTTCGACAGAGGCATCCTGAAAACCAAGGTTAGGTGTCACTTTCCTAAGCCAAAGGAAGTCAAAAGAATTAAGGTCCATGGATGGGAAACTAGAATGTCCACTCCCGAGGGTCGCCGTGTATTGATGAGAAGAATTCTTAAGGGTCGTCATGTGTTATCTCATTGAGCTGATTTTTTTATTATTAATAAACTTATTGAATAAAAATGTACCATAACCATAAGTGATGTGATGTGAGAATCAACCTTAGTTGTATTATGGTTGTATTTATTCTATCAAAGCTATCTAGTGAATCTGCTGTCTATTTGGTGCGATACGTAATCGACAAAGTAATGTCTACAGGCAGTGACAATCAATTTAGTGATTGACTTATTAAAAGGCCGAGGAAGCATTAACATGATTGAGGATGAGTTGTAGCAAAGTATGATATGACAGAAAAGTCCAATAGGCATCGCGATCTCAATTGCAGTAGCTTCAGCAAGAATTGTAAGCATAAAATGCAAAGTATCTGAGTTTTCGCAAACCAATATGCAGACGGTTAGGGACGAAACAATTTGTGTAAGTTAGAATAGAAGCATACTTGCGAAGTTTCATGGTATAAAAAGTAAAAAATATAGTTGGGGCAACAGAACCGTTAGGCAAATTAGGCCTAGCTTCTTACAACCATTCGTTTGAGTTTTTATTTTTGGGACAAATGGAAGGGACCTATAATTTTATGCTGAGTCCGAACGGCTAAATTGAGAAGCTTTTTAAGGACAGTTATACTCTCGGATGTTTGTCAGACGTTAGCGAGAGGTGGTGATCGAACCTGAGACCCTTCGCACAGTAGTATAGTTTATTTCTAAAGCGATTGCCTTTGCTTCTCAGAATGTGCCAACGAGTTAATCCTGTTAGTTCAGTTGAATACAAAAATTCCCTTTTATAGTCAGAATGTCCTTTAATTTATTTAAAATAATTATACGTTACACAAAAAGTACAAAAAAAAAACAAGTTATGCGTGTGTGTTATCATCTTCGACAAAGTCCTTCGCTTGTTCTCTCGTCACGCAATCAATGTGACTGACCTTATTCCTAAAGCGAACACCATAGAATTTATGTGCGTTCTCCAGCAGTTCCGGTCGAAAAGTTGTCGTAATAAACTGCGCCTTATCACTCAACTCATGAATCATATCTGCTACTGCTTTTCGATGCTGTGCATCAAGAGCCTGTAAAGTAAAATATTTATTGTGCGGTTAACTTAGTGGAAAACAAAACCTCTCGTTCTTACCTGATCGATTTCATCAAACAAATAAAATGGAGCCGGATCACACTTTTGAATTGCAAATATAAGTGCCAACGCCACTAGAGATTTTTGACCGCCAGATAATTGATTCATTTCCCTCATTTCTGCATCTATGCCAGTGAAGGACACCCGAATACCGATCCCGGTAAATTCATCTGAATTGGCAACCTCCTGATCGGGATCTTCACCATCGTTATCTTTTGTTTTTAGAATTAAATAGCCCGCTCCTTGTGGCACCAGTTTTTTGAAAACTTTTGTGAAATTTTGGGCCACTTGTTTAAATGTGAACTGGATAGCTACGATCTTTTCGGTTTCCAGCGAATTCATCAGCTCTCGGATCTTTTGATCGCCGATGTCAAGTTCTTCTTTTCGCTTATAAAGTTTTTCTTTTTGTTCGGAAAAACTCAAAAACTGATCTAGAGCCTTCTTGTTGACATGATTGTATCTTTTCAAATGTTGATTGGCTTTCTCCAGTTCTTTAAATAGATTCTTCAGCGACATTCGCTGATAGGCCGGATCCACTTGTGGCAGAGCTCCTAGGCTGGCGATTTTCTCAGTGCACTCGTCAATTTTCTGATGGAGTAAGTTTTCTTTGGCTGCCCATTTCTCCATTTTCTTGGAGTCTTCGCCGATTTTATCTTGAGCGTCCTTTTCTTTCTGCGTCCATATCTCTAGATCCTTTTGGAGGGTTTTCTGTGATTTTACCGCTTCTTGAACTCTGAAATTAATGACAGATGGTTACAATTAAAAAATTAAACATGTTTCCAGCGGCTTACTTCTTTTCCATTTCCTCTAGGTCCTGGTTGACTTTTTTGATTCTTTTCTCGGTGGCCACCAGTTCGTTCTTGCAATTGTTTAGCTTTCTCTTGCGATCCTCTACCGAAATCTCTTGCAGGGCTTGTATCAACTCATCTCGCCTTCTGAACAAATTGTTCGTCAACAAGTTGTCTAGCTTGTTCTTGATTACCTCCAACTGCATACGTTGGGTAAATGCTTCTTTATTCTCTTGATTCAACCGTCGAATGTCGTCATTCAGTTGGTCCACCTCGCGCTGATCTTGCGCCGATAAAGTCGACATTAGTTCTTGCTGTATCTCAGACTCCAGCCCCGATTTTGTGTTGTTCATTGCTTCCAAACTGGCTCTGCATTGTGCAGCTGATCTTTCCTTGGGAGCGCGATATTTTTCTATGCGCACCAATTCCTCTTTCATCAAACGAATGTCGCCCTGCACCTTCTCGAACACGTCCTTGGCCTTGCCTTGCTTTGTTTCGGTCCGTTGCATCTCGGTAACCACTTTGTTAATGCTTGCTTCGGTTTGCTTCAATTCATTGCGCAGAGTTGTTAGTTCTTCTTCGAAGCTCTTTATGGTTTCGGAGTATTCGGTGCGCTTTTTCTGCATCTCTAAGCGAGAGCGGGATGTATTGAAGTAACCACCGGTGAGAGAACCTTTCGACGACACTTGATCTCCGTCGAGTGTAACACAATCAAGACCTGTGCTTTTTGCCAGCTCTGTTGCGCGTTCCAAGTTACGACAGATGAGGGTCTTTCCAAAGATGTATCGCAATGCTTTGTCGTACTGCTCCACGTATTTCAATTTGGAAATCATTGGAATCGAATCCGGATCGTCTGGGTAGTCGTGAACCTTCACTTGCAGACGATTTAGTGGCATGAATGTCACTTCTCCAGGAAGCTTCAATTTGTTCATCTCCTTAAGAATCTGCGTGCCAACTCGGTCCGATTCGACAATGTGATGGAAGAGACGATTACCGGCTGTGACCTCAACAGCAGTGTAAATTGTTTTATCGCAACTGAAATTCTCAATCACAGGTCCGTAGTAAGCCCTCGCAATATCGGCGAATTGTCCACCACGTTCCAAGAAACTATCAAGCACCTTACGCACAGAGTCACGGCCATTGAGAATAGGTTTGCCAGCCATACTGCGTAACGCTTGATCAGCTTTGGACAGTTCCTCCTTGTGTGCTTGGAGTTGCTGTGTCATCTGTGTTTCCTTGCGCCAGAGCTCATTTCGCGTCGCTTGGTACTGATCCTTTGTCTTCTTCAGCTCGTAATACTGCTTGTTGTGCTCGTCAATCTGCAAACGCAACTGCTCAACTTCCGTCGTTTGTTCTTCGATCTTTTTGCCCAAATCCTTTTCGGCGTTTGCATCGCGCTTCAAGTCATCTAAAAGCTTGTTATTGTGATTGATTTTGTCCTTTATTTGCTTGTTAAGCGATTTCAACTCGGTCTGGATCCATTTGTCGCGTTCATCTCGAGACGAGAATTGCGATCCACGTCCTTGTTTTGCATACAGTTCCTTTCGTTTCTGTTCCTTCAAAGCCAACTCTCTCGAGCACTCTTCTTCTTTTCGCTTCATAGACTCGTATTTTGGCTTTACGTCTTCTAGCTCCTTCTCTTTTTCGGCTATTGTAATCTTCAAACGCTTCAACTCGTGGTCAGCTCTCTCTTTAGATTTATTGTCACCCTGAACCTCGTCGTTCAAATCAACTATGGTCAAATCGAGTTTGGTTTTTTCTCGCAAAAGCTGCTGCTGTTCAGTCAACAGTACCGAACGATCGTCCTTTGTCGTCGAGACATCTTTCTTTGCGTCCTTTAAAGACTTCTGAATAGCTTTGACTTTCTCTTGGGCTTTTTGAATTTCTTGATTATACATTTTCTGCTTGTCACCAGATGACTTGCGTTGTTCTTGAAGTTCTTCCAAAGAACGTCGGGTTTCTTTGAGTTCGGTCTCGTGGATTATATACTCTAATGTACGCCGTGCTTTGTCCCACTTTTGGTACTCTTTAAGTTCTTCTTTCTCTTCTTCCAGTGTTTGCAGACGGTCTTCAATGGTTCGCAGGTACTCGGTGATTTTCTCAACCTTTCCCACAGCATCGCCAAGAATATTGAGCGACTCTTCTTTTCGTTCATCGTAAACTCTGGTACCAGCAACTTCGCGCAGCAGTTTCAAACGATATGAATCCGCGGCGGTAGCCATTTGATTGATCTTACCCTGTTTGACAATATAGTAGGGGTTTGAGTTGGAGAAACCTGCAGACTCCAGCAGATTGACAACTTCTGTACGTGGCACGACTTTCTTATTCAGGAAATATTGATCTTTCTTCGCTCCAATAACTCTGCGTAGGTAGATCTCATCTTTGTCAATCTGAAATTGAATACATTTTATACAGTAGATATACTCGAAGAGATCGTAAAGAAATTCTACATCTAGTTCGAAACTGCATGGTATGTGCGCATGGAAAACATGCTCCACAAATGTAGCTAACAATAACAAAGCAGCTTGAATTAAATCGATTTTGGCAAGGAAGCCAACTCAACTCCAGATTGACGAACCAGATCAAGAAAAGAGACAAAATGTTGTCAGTTAAATATTAACGAAACATCGTGAGCCAATCAAAGTGTTCCAATGTATTAAATCAAAAAAACAGCTACTGTTCCGTACGACTATAAAAAATTTTACATTTAGATAATTACAATACACTTACTGGAACACGATTGTCCGAATTATCGAAAATGATTTCAACATATGCAGATATCACTCTGGCTCCAGTACCCTCGTGCAAAAGTGCTTGACGTTGTTCCGGACGTAAATGTGTGAATTCATCACTCAAAACAAATTGAATCGCTACAAATGGAAGAAACCTTTTGACATAAAAACAGAAATCCTGCTACTCTGTAAATAAACACTTACCATAGAAAAAATTACTTTTTCCCGATCCATTGCGTCCAACTACTACATTGTGTCGTTTATCAAAGGGCTCGACGACAGTTTGATCCTTATAGGACTTAAATCCTTGAATAATAATCTAAAAAAAATCAAGACAATTTTTTTTAACAAATTTTCATTGCAAGCGTCCACTGTTTAGGTATGGCGCCCGATTGAGTTGGGTAAACATCAGCACTTTTCTCCACTAGTAGATGCCAAGTATTTTACCTGCTTTATATGCATAATTGAAAGTGGTTTCCTTTCATTGGATTATTACAACAATAATTAATTTTTTCAACTCTTATTTGGTTTAAAACATGAAAATAAAAACGGCAGCAAGGAAATTTTTGCGACAGACGAACATTTTTGTTTCTTTTTCAATGCTGTCACTTACCGACATGTAGTCTCGTTACAAATTGTCGGTATTGTCGTGTTTCTAATTTATAAAATTTGTCGGTATTGTCGTGTTTCTAATTTATAACAGCTAAAGTATCCAGCCACATTTTTATGAAAGTTCGGCTCAGAAAACCACTCGAACTCTTTAATGCCCAAAACACATGTGCAGAAATTCTGAATGCTTCACTGCATGCAGTACTGCAGATGAAACACATGTGCAGAATTCAATTTGCAGCGGTTGCTGTCAATGAGGGGAAAAATATGTGAGTGAAACAAAGGCGACAAATAATTTCCGTCTCTTTTTTCCTCATATGCATCAGTAGCTGAATTTAAAAATTCGATGCTGCCAAGTCTACTTAATTTAATTCACTGCGTTGCTATGCAGTGGATTTAGAAATAGAGACATGTTGCAGTGCTGCGGTGGCTGCAGAATTTACATTTGTTTCACCACATAAGAACATGTGTATTCTAATCCTGCTGCGCAGTGAATTCTGCACGTGTGTTTTGGGCATAAAGGTTTTAAGACTTAGAACTGTGTGAAAGTACGTTGACAATGGTATGTTACTTCAAAAATTCTCTGGTAAAAATTCAGAATATCCAATATTCTTACCAATAAATTATACTAATTTAGTCCCATTTATACAGCAAAGGATTGCATATTTTTAGACTGCGTTTTGTGTAAAATAAACCAGAGACGACGCCGACGACGCGTTGTAGATAGTTACGTATGGCAAATTAAGGACGATTTCGTTCACTACAACTATTAATTGGACGACTGCCCTCCTTAAGTCATAACGAGAGCGACCAACTACCTAAGAACTAACGAATATTCGCGAGTTATTTAGCACTCCAGTAGCATTTTTCATGGTCGCAGCAGTTTGTGAAATTTATGGCCATCAGTTTCGATTAGCAATTTCTAATATTAGCAATTTCTGAGGTGAAGTTCGAAGGGATTTATTATTCTTGTGGAAAGTGTTTTATTGTTGTGCATTGTGAATAAACTTTGATAATTCGCGGACAACAAGAAGAGAAGAATTGATTTTTTTGTCCAGTTAAAGCCCTGTGTCAATTGGGCTAAATAATTATGCTCGGATAATTTTCTGACACTATCGTGGTTTATTTTTTTTATCGTGGTAGAAAACGAATTTTTCAGTCGTCAAAATATTATCCTACAGGCTAATTTGTAGACGTTTTCTTTTGTTTGAGTTTTGCTAAAATGTTGAAGAGAAAATAAAATACTGAATTTCAATCATTAGCGTGAAATAGATAAATCTCTGTTTTAAGATTGGAGCTTGGAGAACTTATCTTTTCAACACTTTTATAAGTGTAAGAAAATAATTTTAGACCAATTGACAAGCCCGAAAAATCAAATTAGGTAGCTTTTCTTTCAACTGTTATATACATAAATACACCAGGTCTGGGAGCACTTTTTGTTACTTATGTTTGACGGTTCTCATCGAATTTGACTGCCCGCCTGGCACACTGGCATTTGTGATTTTTCGTTTTATAATTAAAAACAATTTGCATCGTCAAGTAGATTTGGATATTTGGATAACAAGTGATATCAATTAGTCAAATTTATAAAACGTGCAGAGTCCATTATTGAAAATGATAACTTACATAAATTCAGTACGACACTTTTTCCAAGCGTACAAAAAGTGGGTTGCAGAGAATCCACAGACAGTATCCGATGTGGAGACAACTGCGAAATGGGTCTCTTATTTCATCGCTGGTATGTTTCGGAAAAATTCCAGTGGACAAGTTATATGTAATAGAATTTGTTATTTCAGGGCGAATCTCGAAGTCATCGGTTGTAACCGAAATGATATATTCTCTGTCAAACTTGCTTGTTTTATTTAATGACAGAATAATAGAAAAATCGCACAACATTGCACCAACAATTCTTGAGAAGTCGGCCTACCGGTTAAAGGTCATTCTAACCACATTAGAATATTGTGAAGTGTTTTTGGAAACGGCTGCGAAAAAAGTTTTCGGCGAGAAGGGTCGATGGATCCTCATAGTTGCAGTACAAACAATGAAGTAAGATATTTTACTAAAATATAAACAATAGATTTGTGTGGTTTATGAGTTGTTGAAAACCGACTGTTTTAGGTATTGTTCTAATCGAATTAAATCAAGACTGCACCTTCCTAATCCTATTAGATATGCGAACTGTGTTCCGATGTTGTCTGTGTCGATTGTTGCCGATTATCTTTGTTAACAATTGTTGAGCATACAATTCGATAGTCTGTAACAAATTTATAGGTTCATGTGGGTTTTGTACCTGACCAACGTTTTTATATATTTTCGTTTATATCATCTGAAAGTGCGCTGTACTTATTTGGATTTCGTGTCATTTGTGCAAGGATATCATTTGTAATCAATTTCCTTTGCTTTTCCCGCATTCTGAAAACATGAATGTCTTCCTCTTCATAAGAAAAAATGCAGTGCATAATGCAAAGCCAGATTCAAAAGCATTTCGAATAGTGGGAAGTTTAATTTAATTTTTAAAAATTATACTTAACTATCTGCGAACATTATAAGACAAGAGATACTCCTTTTTGTGTCTTACTTGTACGTATGTATGTGATATATTTTTCCCTATTCGATAGTATTACATTTTTTGACTTGATTCTCATTTTCAGAACAATTGGGAGATTCTTTCTTCTTCGACAATATTCCGAAACTATAATTCGATCACCGCCCATTCAGCTATTAAATAGGAAAACAGTTGGACAGGAAAGGCAGACAAATCAAGGCATTGACAAGGAACTGGTTAATGGAGCCAGCACTGTGTCCTTTAAACTTAAGCGATCTGGTCGTGTGGTTCGGAAGGTGGAAGGTGCCCCACCATTGCATTATAGAAATTGGAAATCGCTGGAAAGTGAAGAGCCTCAAAAAACAAACAACCCGATTTTATTGAAAGCAGAAGCTTTGTATGTTGCCAAGCCTCTCATTCATTTAATTTCAATGGGACTCTTTGGCAGAAAAAGCTGGACGAGTTATAACATTGCATTAGCGTTGGACCTCATAAGGTAACCGAAAAATAATTTAGTACGCAATTTCTACTAACGTCTACCTTTGAATTTTGTTATAGCATTCGCACATATTACAAAAATCAACAGTTTATGACAAAGGAGCAAAAAGTTGAACTGTCGCGACGATCTGTAAGCCTATTACTGTTCTTAGTGAGATCGCCATTCTATGAGAACATTAGTAAACATCGTTTGGAAAGTATTCTAGAATCGTTGGGTAATAAGATTCCATTTGCAAAGAACATTTGTAACCCGCTTATTGAGTACATTCCACAGTGGCAAAACACATATTTCTATATGTGGTCAACATAATATGTTTTTTTTATTAGATCATAAGTTATTTTGTCTTATAGGGTATGGGATAGTTGGTATACTGTAAGTTATATTCTTCCTTCGAGCGGTAAAATAAAAGAATTATGTTTTTTATATGTCTGTGAAATAAATGGATTTTTATTGTACAGGTCGAGTTTCTGTCTACAATTTAGGCCTACTGTCCACGTAGCTGCGGTTCATACGCAAGCTTTCGTCATTTGCAGCTTGTTGTAGGCTTGCTTGCTACGTGGCTTTGATCTCTTTGTATAGAAGGACAGAAAATAGGTATTTTGTGTTCAGATTATAGATGCTTATTTAAATTTAATTTTCAATAAATAATCACCCCTATTGTCGTCGTCGTCTGTCGCAAACGACTGGCGACGTTTGTCGAGTCGAGTCGTTTGGAATTTGGTATTGCGTAACTGAAACGACTCGACTCTCTGAACTCTCACATCCCACATACATTCCACAAACTATGAGACATGGGATTTGACATTTCATTCGACGAATTTATATTTGGACTGGTGTTTTGTTTGTGACTTGGTTAATTATTTAATAAAACAAATCAAAAATGAATAGTGTGACATGTTTTTTAAAAGCAGTGACGAAGAAGAAAACCAGAAAAAAGTGCTGGTAAAGTTAAGGAAGGAAATTCGAACCAAATCCAATCTATTGGATTCTCCCGACGTTAAATGGGTGGTAGAAATAATTTAAAATGCAAACATTGTGTTAATAACAATTATTTTCAGATTTTAAATGTATTTTAGACTATCGAAGTCGAAGGTGGTCCAAGACAATTCAGAGATGAGGCTATGTCGTCCCATTGCCGATTAACCTCACTTTTGTTAGGCCTTCGTGAATGATTTTGCCAAAAGAATATTTTTCTGCATTTCGTTCACTAAATGTAGAAATTGCCTTTTATTTGTTATCTCCATTCTGCAAAATAACTATAATTGTCTTTTTGTTAACTAAAAATTAAGTACACATACTTTTTTTAACACATTATCACACAGTCGTCCGCAAAATAGTCGACGACAGAAATGTATCATTTCCACGACAAACGTCGTCACAAAACGCCTCACGCAATACCGACGATCGTCGTCGAAAAATACAATCCACATTTTTGACATTTCAGACGCCATTTGTCGATCGTCGCCGCGACAAAAGTCGTTTATCTTCAGTCGCCAATACCAAACAGTCGTGTCGCTTTTTTTTAGAGTCGTAAACGACGACGACAATAGGGGTGAAAGACTCTGAAGTACAGGGATTAAAATTGTACAGGCTGCTCACACCGAGTTGTGAAATATAAAAAAATAAGTGCAGTCAATTAAAAGCGAATTTCTCGTTTTTGTTAGGTTTAGCATAATTTAGCAATAAATAAAAATATCGCACTGTCTGTAACGATAGTGTATTAACCTCCGGTGAACGCTCGTTCACATACAAGTAAATTCGGCCTCAAGCTAGTTTATCTTCGAAAATGTCAGTGAGATCGAGATTTTAACTATTGTAAATAGGCTGTCCTATTTAGCCCAGCTCTTCTTCTAAATCGATGAACCCGACGTTTGTTAGGCTACCTACGTTTAGTTTGTGGTTCACACGAGTTAACCCACCAAGAATGAAGATCCGCCTACGTGTCATTCCTGTAAAGGACTATTCACAAGAGAGCGACCAACTACCTACGAACGAACGAATATTCGTTCGAATATAAGTTTTGACAGTCTGTCCACATAAACAATTTTCTTGATCGCGGCAGTTCGCGAATTTCAGCTATCAGTTTCTACCCGCAGCCGTAATGTCTAGTTTGCGGCTAAGTTCGAACGTATTTTTATTCGTTTGTTTGTGGAACGCGAATTTAATTATGTGGATTGTGAGTAAAAAGTTTCATCATTGAAACTGTATATATACTTGTTTTCTTAATAAATTTTGATGGAATAATTAATTATCCTCCTCTTGGAATAATAAAATGAGTAATTTTCTGTTTATAAATGCATACAAAGTGTTATGGTCGCATTTCAAAACAAAACCACGCCTTACATACAATTGCCATACCTGCTTGTTGACAAAACTGCATTGCCTTCCCTCAATTATCCAAAAATCTTATGAACGTACCCGCGAAAAAATAAACATTTGACAGTTTGCTTGATTATTTCTTTTTTTTCGCACGTGTGTTTTGAACAAAATATTTCTTTTTTTTCGCTGCGCAGTTAAATATTAAAAACTATTTAAAATGGGTATGGTACAAAAGCGAAAGAAAATGCATTATGGGGATACCCATTTGCAGAGAAGGTGGCGTGTACGTAACCGCAGAAGAGATCTAGATCAGGTAAGTGCATTGTTTACAAACTTACCATTCGATGTGTTTGCCAACAAATTTGTTTTTACAGATCGATTCGGATATTCAGACAGGAGCAGAGAAGCTAATAAACCAAGAAGTTGATCTGGATAAGCCTGGATTTGCCCAATTCTATTGCGTTCATTGTGCAAAATATTTCACGGATGACCACGCAATGCAAGGGCATTTCAGAACAAAGGTATGTGTCGATTCAGTGGTGAAAGGAATATTGTAACAAGGTGTTCCGAATCACACCTTATTTATAATTCATTACTTTTAAAGTTACAATTTAATTAATTATAATTATATACTAATTAATTATAATGTTCCTGCAGGAGACTATTGTACATTTGTCACGAAATTGCCAGCACACGCACTATCAAGGCTACAAGGTCATTTACCTTATCCTCAATCTAAACTATGCCTTTACGGCAAACCTCCAAAACTTTATTATAAAACAAACCGTTGTTTTTGCTTTTAAGAGGAAACTGCGTAATCCACCTGTTCTTCGCACATTGTAAATATCTTGGTTTAAGTGTACTCCATCCATCGAGGAGCACTATCAAATCCAAACAATTAAGTGGCACCGAATTGTTGAAAAAAATATCTTAGCTACTTGCCAGAGTATGGCCTAAAAGAAGTTTGTAAAATTACAACTGAAGTTCTTTTCCTCCATGTAACAAGCCGAAGCGCAGTGACCTAGTGCTGGACGCCTGTTACTCATTCATTTGGTTCTGTGGCCTGCGTGCACTAGTGCCACTGTCACCACTACTTGCGTATATGTGCAACCTTCGAAAATTCGTTGGTCGTTCTTATTTTTGTTTTCTTATACCCAATTTCACAGTGGCAGCTTAATCCTTCCATAGCATAAACACAAAAATGAACATGAACATAAACTACGCTTAAGTATTTTTCGTTTTCACAGTCCATATTTAAACTGGTAGTTAAACCACTAATTGAGTGTCATTGTGAACTATTTACCATGAATGCAGAATACACAAACCTGATGACTGTATGCGAATGTGTGTGCCATCTAAAACTACGAGTGTGCGTGGAAGCGAAGCATGCCGATGTTGTTGCCGTTCAATGCTAGAGAGTATTCCCACCAACAACGAAGAGATAATTTGTCATTTTTCTTGAACAGTAGTGGCGTTGATGCACACTAGTAAGTCTTCAAACTTTTGTAGTGTCCGTTGGGTAAGAGACCTTATTGACTTCCGGTCACCATATGAGACTGCTATAGGTCAGTATGTGTCTTGTGGCGTGGCAATCTAGAGTATAATTTTGGGAGATGCTTCCCAGGTTTTCCCAAAAATTCAACTGAAGAAGTATTAGAAAAGAGACTATTGTGGCAGTTTGGTTTCAATCACCCCTATCGTGGAATCAGCCTGGGGGAATTATTCACGGAAAGGAATATTTTGGTATCCTCAAAATAGCAAAGTGTACAGTTCCCCGTTCGGGAAAAATTCGATTTGAACGTTTTTAACCATACAGTGAAACTCATTCACATTACCCACACGGGGAACTGTTCAATTTGCGATTTTGACGATAACAAAATATTCTTTACCGTGAATAATTCCCCCCGGCGGATTCCACGACAGGGATGAATATACTACTACTTAGTCGTCCTCCAATTTGTACATTTTCAAGCACTACTTTTTTCAAACGAATATATCGCTCTTATCTATTTTAGGTACATAAACGTCGCATGAAAGCTCTTGAAACAGAACCATACTCAATCGAAGAAGCTGAACGCGCTGCTGGCCGTGGTAGCTACGTTAAACCAAAGAAACGTGTTATTACTACTCAGCCAACAAAGGACGAAGTTGCATCAGGCAAAAAAATGAAACTTGAAGAAAAGCCCGAAAAAGCAGAGAAAGTCAAAAAGGTGGAAAAGATGGATCAATAGACTATGCATCCTGCGCATTATTATAGTTCATCTGCTGTTTTATTTTGCAATTTTATTTTTTTCTAAATAAACAAGAAAACAATGAAATTGTTTTTGTATATTGAAGTATATTTCATAATTCCTTAATATTACCGGTATTTAACGTTAATCTTAATGGGTACACTAATATATAATAATTCTAAATACTTTTAATTATATTCTTTGTATGTGTAGCTTCGCCTCACGACTAGTTTTTGTTTTCAGTTTCTTGTTTTAATTGTTATTGAATCACGTTATTAAACGAGGCGCATGCAAACCATGTACATTCTCTATAGGGGGACAGTGCGTAGCACCCGGTGGACCCCAGTCGTGGAGACCACGTGAATTTGCTAAACGATGTGTCAGCCGGTGGGCAATACTAAAACCCCCACTTCCTTCCAGTTGGGTCAAAACTATTATCACTTGCCTTGAAGAAATAAATTAAAAAAAAAAATATGCTGTTTAAGCATATGTGCGGTTGAATTGTAGAATATTACCTTTGCAATGGAGGCACGGAGTCCACAGTCTTCAATTCTCCTCTCGTTGAAACAACATTGTAACTTTCCTGACAATCACATTTCACGTGGATCCATTTATTTTCATGGCGATTCTCGACCATCACAACCAGACCAGCCCAACCCTTGAAAGAAAGTGTATGGGGATTATATATTTTATTATAAGCGTTATTAATTATATAGACTTTAGCGGTATGTATGTTTGGACAGGCTGGGGAGATGAATTGAGAAGTACATAGCGGAATTTAATTCTCACCCTACTAAAAATAGAAGGAGCGTGTAACTGGGTTAGTAACGTTCCTAATTTATCTGCATGGATTGGTCTCAGGGTAATCAGGCACACATGTGGAACTTCAGTATCTTCGGCATCGAACCCGAAACTATGACCTGGATAATTAACCGAGTAATGGCTTTTGGCTAAACAAGCGGACGAAATATCCAACATACGAAAGGCGAAGGAGATGAAGTTACCCCCAGGTCTGCTATAGGCAAAGACATCTACATAAGCCGGGGCCTAGTAGACTCCAACGGAAACCCACAGCTGTGAGGTTGAGTAAGAAGGAACTGATCTTAAAGAGTCCGAGGTCGTCAAAGGACGCCCTCAACTTTCCGAAAAAACAAAGCGGAATGAAAAGAACAGGCGTGGCTCCGAAAAGGCACCTGTGGAAAACCGGGCTAAAAGCAGGTATAACATTGTGAAAAAGAGTCTCCTGTATAGCTAGTTGTGGTGGACTCCAAAAAACCAAGTGGGGAGTACAAAAAAAAATGTGTGAGCAAAAACAGGGTGCAAAGGCCCCTGCTTCTTGCAAGATGAGATTGTCCAAAGGCATAACATACATCGATTTTAAGGACCAGGTATCCAATGACTTGCCAAGATTGTGTTAAACGGCTAACAGGGAGTATCTTGCTGAAGGTCGTTTTTATAAGAGACTTGGATATTGGCGAAGAAGGGCTAAGAGCGAAGAAGAAGAGCGTATGTCATCGTATTCAAAATTAACACCCCCCGAACCTTTGAGGAAAGAGATGCAAATGCTTCTATCATTTTCAGCTAGCGACACTCAAGCTTATAAAGAGAGTAGGTACTAGGCGTCTGATATTCTGGGTCTCAAGGGATAAATTTATTTTGGAATATTATTTGGGGTATATCATTTGGGCTCGAATTACCACATACGTGAGCAAGCGATACGTCACGTAGTACTCGTTCACGGATATGTTAATTTGGCTCCTGGTATGTTTTATCGACGAACGCAAAATTAAATCTGTAGTTGGAGCTGGCGTCTGAAAACACAAATATATCATTTAACTAATCATTTTGTTCGCATAAAGCTACGCCTTAGATTATGTTAGTTTTAGTACAGAATTATGGTTATCCAACATATGACAGAAGAGCGCAATTGAAAAAACAACAGTCCTAGTTTCAATCAATAAACATTCTTACATGTACCAACTTAAATAGTTGAAAGACTGTCAATAGGAATTAATTTGAACAATTATTAGTTTCCTCAGTATCACGTTTACACATTGCTCTTGAAAATGTGTTTTTTTTTTTTTTTTTGGAACAAAAATAAACTTACCTTCGTCAAGTAATAGGCCGTCATACCCTCTCGACCTTCGTGTCGCTGCCCCTTTGTCAGAGTGAGACTAATAATAGCATCGGCTAGGAGATGTGATGGCGGATTAATTTGTTCGACTAGAAGACGTTTAGAACTATGAATAGCTAATACACATTGAGGATATTGTTGAGGATCTTCGATGCCAGTATGCCAGTGATTAAATGCGAGGCAAACTAGTAAATACATATCGCGTTCGAGCATTTTATGGCAGCCAACAAATCCACGGACCTACAAAATCATTTCATTATTTCAAGTATGTATCACGTTATGCTACCATATCTGTTATCTTACCTGCCGCTTACTATGTTCGACCAGTCTACCAACTTCCGGACTCGCAGGTGAACGAGTTCGAAAGATCACCACACACAAATCCAGCTGAGACCGCTGCGATTTTTCTGAATTTCGTTGCCCTTCTTGGAAAAGTGTGAATTCAGCCTCAGTTGGTTCTAGTACTGTCAGCAGGACACATGACAATGAACACAATGGTTGGAGAGTTCCCTATAACAGAAAACAACAACAAATAACAATCCATTTCTGAAAGACCTAACGTTTTCATTTCTTTCTTTTAATTTACTCACTTGTAGTCGCACTTCGTTCCATCCTGAACGAACTTTACAAATATCAATGCAATCAAAGTAATTGAGAAGATCCTCGAATGATATCCAGAACACACCTTCGGATGCTCCATGCGGCATTAAGATTTCTCGCAGCTCATCTGTCCACACATCGGAGTCATCGGACCAATCGCCTCGCCATGAGTAATGACCCCAAGGATTTCTTAGCTTCAACAGTCGATGCCCGTGGATATCTTTCACATCAAGAACTGAGTAGGCATGCCTCGGTCTCAGTCCTTTCCTTTGGTATTCATCTTCATCTACTTTCATGTTTCCACCGCCGCAACTTGCTCCCATAAGGAACTTGACACACCTTGAACTCAAGAGTTGAGCCCAAATAAGGTCTTTATCGAGCTCATCTTCACTTGGCATTGGCAGCGAGCTTGGTTGCAGCGGAATGCTTTCACATGGAGCTCCCGTAAGAGTTGCCAATCCTTCAATAGCACGTCCTGACACCAGCGCTTCATAGCAGCCATGAATTTTCGCAACAGCCTTTTCGATTAGCGGCACCCACAGCTGTTTTCTCTTCGCTTGGGAATAAACTAGATGACCTCTTTTATCACATGGCAGCAAATCATCTACCAGCACCGTTGTCCACTTGCCATCCTTACACAGCCGCACTTGATAAGCACCTTGAGGGCAAATATCTTTAGTCACTAGCACCTCCTTGACAAGATCTTCACGCTCAGCCAGAACGGCTAAAGCGCTCAGAAGCCAACAGTTCCCAAGAACTCCCTGGCATATGTCCGATGGCAGCGGAGTTCGGAACACAGCCCATGGGGGAAATGCTCCACCATCACAATTTATCTCATGCGGTCGCCTCCACTGTACAACAGGATTCCCATCACCACCAGTAGCTGGATTGTAGTAGAGACTTTTCGGAGCCGGAGGAAAAGAGTCGTCAACGAAGAGCTCATTGTTTTCTCTGCAGTATTGAATAATGTTCTCCCATTTGTTGCGGGCTTCACTCTCTTCGATCTGGCGCAAGTTCTCCATTAATTTACTCTCTTGTCTATTCATGTCTACTATGATATTACTGGTTGTGCATGGTTCCGTCGTCAATGTATTGGCCAAGCCGCGGGGACTAGAACATATGTCGCATACAACGCTTGCTGAGGAGTTTTCGTACGTACACGCTGGACATTGCCAGGTTTTGATTGACGTTGAAGAACCGCTACTACTATGACGATTTACATTAACCGATGATGACGATGAGGAAGTTGGCCGCGTAACAACAGCCCCAGTACTGTGACGCTAGAAGAGAAGGAAACAAACAAAAATAAATATTTGACGCATCAGGTTGGGAAAGTCACTGCGACAAGTATAGTCAACTTTTGCCAAATGTGGACTTTTGTCGTGTTATCTACATTGCTGTCTGAACATTATTTAACCACACTTACTTTTGGAATAGCACCCGATGATGTTCTATCGTGTCTCGGGGAAGGGCTCCTTGATGTTCTGGGCGTCGGTGGAACAAGACTTGAGGAAATCCCTGAATTATGTTGTTGCGGCGACAATGCGCCTACTGGATTACTACTTAAGGAAGGTGATATCGTTGACGGTGTCACCGTTCCAATATTGCTAGTACTTAACGATGCTAAAACATGCCGATTATGTAGCGAAGCATGTGTTTTATTATTTTGGTGATGATGGCCACTGTTACTATTATTAGCTGGAGTTGATGTGTATGGACGAAAGTTGGTTTGTTGTCCGGATATAATAGGTATGGTTCGTACCGACTTGCATGCAATACAAACATTTGAATTCAACGAGTTTTTCAATGTACACTGGCTACAGGACCAAAATTCGCCTTTTCTCAATGTCATGTCCTCAACGGAGGATATGCTTTTCAGCTTTGATCCACCACATACGACACAGGCCATTGATAAGTGCGAATTAACTAGAGTACATTTTTTACATGTCCACTCCTGTTTGGGGTGAGATGATGTGACTCCTAAAAATACAAACAAAAATAAACTGTAAATTTAAATGCGCAGAGAAAAGAAAAGGAATAATAAAATCATGATTTCCAATCAACGACAAGTAGAAAAAATCCGTTTCTTAAATATCTGATAGATATCTTAAATGCGAATGGTTTGAGTAGTTATGTCAACAGGTTTGCTCTAGTCTAGAAGAATCACTATTCGAGAACAAGAAGTCTCTGTCTCCCTATAGCAGGAATCTACTCAAAGACTAAAAGAGTACTTACTTAGGCGGCTCTGTAGATGGTGTAACGAACTGATAGCAAAAAAAAGATGACTGCCGTCCCTTTTACCAGACGGAGATCCTCTCCATTGAATTCTCACGGGCACCCAAGTACCTGGGAATTATCCTTGACAGTAAACTATCATGGAACCTACAAATAGAACGTATCGTAAACAGGGCCACCAGATCCCTATGGATCTGCCGTCGAGTCTGGAGTAACAATTGGGGTCGCAGACACCTATGCTGCCGAGGTCTGATGGACAAAGACTAACGAAGTCACTACAGTCAAAAAGCTAAATCTAGGCCAACGTATACCTGGAAACTGTCTGACGGGCTGTCTACGCTCAACCCCACCAATGCACTGAACTGCACTGAATGTCATCCTAGGTCTTTTAACTATTTAGGTACACATTTAACCCATATTCGTACCATGGACGCGATCTCTCTTTGGTTGACATTATGGAGCCTGTAAGCCCATTCAGCATGTGTCTAGTCTAGACGACATGCTACCGGAATATGGCTCTATCTCTATCCTCACCCTTTAGGCTGATGACTTTGGCATTAACCATTATGCTAGGGAAAAAATTTAAGTTCTAGTACACGTGGTAAAACTATATTTTTTGTCTCTCGTCTGTCATAATATCGAAACTGAAATATTTCAGGAACCACATCAAGAACTTGGCTCAAACTGAATCCAATGAAGTCTGCACCAAGCAGTTCTTTCCAAAATTCTCCTCCAGAAAATCATTAATTTAGACAAAAATATCCTGAGAATCCTAACAGGTATAATTAGTGGCCATGGCCTCATGAAAAAACATCTTCACCGAAAGGACGAATTGGCGTCTCAGCGGACCCTACATGTAGGCTTTACTTAACTCATGGAATGTCCGGTTCTCTTTCGGCTCAGAAAGAATATCCTTGGCGAGGAAATCGTTTTCAGCAAATCTTGCTGACATACCCCACCTGACTGTCAACGGTAGAAAAAGATGGCTCTACGACCTCACCAGGTAGGCACAATTAAGCTAGGCTCTAGGGGCTAATTCCCAAATGCGCGGCGGATAGCTTTTCATGGCGGATTGGTATTTTTGTATTTTGAAAAGCGATTCGATCCATTCAAAAGCGATAGCTATTTAGGTGACGGATTGCTGGCGGCGGATAAAAAATAAACTAATTTCTTGTGACGGGAAAAAGCTGTCAAACTTTTGGGAAAATAAAAGGAAAATTGGAAGTCTAATTGGAAAAAAATGGGAAGCACAGTTCGCATTTGAGAATAGGCAAAAGCGAAGACGGTCGAAATCGAAGTATAGCTTTCAATACGATCCGCCGCGCATTTGGGAATAACCCCCCAGGAGCGAGCTTCACCCATTATCCTATTGTTGGGACAAATGGAAGAAATCTAAATTTTCATGATGTATCCGAACGGCTTATTTGGAAAGCTTTCTCAGAACAGTATAGTCTCGGATGATTGTCAGACGTTCACGTGAGGTGGCGCAGTGGAAAAAGATGGAATTTTCTTTAGAACTTTCGCTTAGTAGTTTAGTAAACAAACACATGAGTGCCACTGTCTCTTAGGAAGACAGAAAATTTAAAAGCGGCAGTATTGGAGTATGAGTGCTTCGGCGGATGTGTACTCTTCAGGACAAACTTATTACTCTTCCTTTGATGAACAACGAAATTTGTGACTGATATGTGCTACCAGTCTACCACTAACAAAAATACCCTTAGGCACATTTCACACACATACCCGGCAGCCGGCTAACCGGTACCGGCTACCCTGTCGTTGGGAATATATTCTTATGGACGGTTTCGGTTTGCAGGTGTGAACGCGCCCTATCGTTTTATCTAGTGTTGAAAACTATACAATGTTTACAAACGCGCTGCAAAAAAAAACTACAAAACGAACTTACCAGTAATAAATTGAAAATCATCATCCAAATCCTGCTCGAATGTTGCGATTGGTACCTCTACAATCGATGGTACTTCATCAAATGCATGAGACGATTTCGATTGTCCCATTTTGGTACTGCATTTCAGTTCCTTACGCGACTCTGTTAACAATAAAATAAAATAAACCAAAATATACCAATAGCACAGTCTACATACGACATACCTATCGATGGAGCAACTGTATCACCAATTTTTGTAACCGTGATCAGACTCGGTTGGGTCAATGACGGCTGACTCCGTGTCGATTCACATATATCACATTGTTCTACCCAAATACGATTGTATGCGTATGAGCATTTTGTGCATGTCCACATCCTAGGAGGAGTAGTTGATGGATTATTGCCGTTGTTGGAGTTTGTAGAATTTGTCAGTATGCCTTTTGTAGACAGATGTGATGAGGAACTGCAATGATTAAAAATATGTAAGCAAAAATTTGTTTTATATAAAGATTGAAAGAAAAAACAAAGTTAACAGCCCATAAAGAAAAAAAAACAATTGAAATTAAAAGAAACGTGAACCAATTTTGTTGTTAGATTTTCTTTTATTAAAATTAAAACGACAATGTTTTGCTTAAATAATATTTACAAAAATAAAAGTGCACAATACTTTATCCGAACAAAAAGGAGATAATGTCATTTTGATGATTTACGTTCGAAAAGTGGGTCAAATTTGCTGTGTCTATCTTGTTTGGATAAAGCATTGCAAACATACCGCCAGACATGCAAACCAAATTTATGTTATTTCGCTTAAAAAAGTGTAAAAAGCGCCTAAACACCGTTGCTTCCAGAAAGTGAACCAAAAACGTGCAACAACGAAAACAGAAAAGAAAATAAATTGTTCTAGACTGCAAACACAAAACCACATACATTTTACATTCGCTCGGTTTCTTTGGACCCTTCCAAACCTTTGCGTAAATAGAATACTCTTCGTTCTCGTTGTTCGCATCGGCCCTATCATCGTCCGCCGACTCTATAGATTGTCCGCAAGAAACCGAGTCCATCGTATCAGCTGCTGCCGCTGAACTATTGTGACTTGTTGTGGTTTTCATATTTCCCATTATTTCGATTGCTGGTAATTTACACGCAAAATTATTATTGTTATTGATATTACAGTTGCTATTGCTGATATTGTTTGCATTGGTATGCTTCCTGGCTGCTGGCGAGCTAGTAAAATCACTCATCGATGCATATAGCGACTCATTTGGCTGCTGTTTCTGTGGATCAGGCATTGCGACCATCTGAGCGTGTTGATTTACCTCTTCCATCTGTTGAGAATTTTTTGTCTTGTTCTTCGTTTTATTTAACTTATTCACTACCGCATATATCGGTTCGGAGGAGTCAGAACCAGCAGCTGCTGTTGCAGCACTACAACCAGTTACTAATTTGATTTTCTCCAAGTTTTGTTTAGCACGTCGAATTATTGAGCTATTCTCATACATGTGCTGAATATGATGTCCTATGGGATGATAATGCTTACCTCGGTCGATATTTGTTGTGCCACCGTGACTGTTTAGCAACGTCTCGTAAATGGTACTATCACCACCGATGGTGATTTTCGCTCGATTATTGTCGTTGGATTTTTTCGACCAATCTTTAACGGCTATCAGAACACCATTACGTGGAAATGTCGAATGTGGCGTATTAGTCGAAGAACGATTCGCGTTGACGCTATACGATCTGGACAATGTTGTTATTGTCAAATTACTATTTTCATTGCTGCGATTGCAAACACCGCAAATATCACATAGATGCTGATTGGAAATGCTACTGAACGAACTAGTTTGCGAATCAGGAAAAGATGACTGTCGGGGATATTGATGAATGTGTTGTATTGGTTGTTCTCCTAAGATGGATATATTTAATATATGAGACAATTTATTGAAGTGGAAACAGAAACTACTTGATGAGCGTGTGCGTGTTAGGTGTGTTAAAATGAAAACTGTATTTTACCAAACAAAAAAATTGCAACGTTAATGGGTTTTAGTAAAGCGATTACATTTTAATCTAGTTGCTTTATTGCTTTATTTTTGTTTTGCCATATGGAACACTTAACGTAATAGTCTCGGTGGAATTATTCATTTTGACTCATATCGAATTCATTATTATTAGTTATTGATAAGATAAACGTATGACGAATAATATTTTTTCCAAGTCGTTGAATGTCATGACATTTTTACCAAGCCCATCAATTAAGAGTATATAAACATTGTCATACATGCCATGAAAACAGATTTTGTGGTCGACTCACATTCCATATGAGGTGTTTTCTATAGCAACACCACTGGTAGAGATTGCATGTTAAGGCTTTAAGAGTAATTAGGTAAAAACGGAATACATTCGGTTGTTATTATAAAAAATATTATATGAAAATTTTATTTAGAGGACACACTGAAGGCTTAGCTTGACAACGAACACTAATGGCAAACAACTGAAACAAATACAATTTTGCTGCTGATTACTCGTCAAGTTTTAATGGGCATTGTGATACAAAAAAAACTGACCACCAGAAATTGATTTTTTTTTGTGTTTGGGTTGTGGCTCTCAAAAAAGGTCCATTGTGGGAAGAATAGGTGGGCCACACTGTCCACTTCTGATCTAATTATTTTTTTGTATGAAGCTGTACATTTTCGCCACTAGCACTGTTGATCGTTGAGATTGTGGAAAAGGTAATGAATTGGTGTAGCCTTTCGAATACTGGGTGGTGTAGAGCAAGTGCATAAGAACTGCACAACTGTCTTAGTGTTTTTAGTGTTGCAATTGTACCTCTTTTGTGTCTTAGAAGCCGTTGGACATTTTAGATGAGATGTGTTGTACTGATCTAGACGAGTCCATCATAAATGTACCGAAGTGGTTTATAACTTACGTCCAGGCCAAAGCTATACTCAACTACATTAGCGTTTGAGAATAGTTGTGGGTAAATATTTTGGCGTACAAAATATAGCCTCTAATTTTGTCCACAAGAAAGGACATTGATTCAAAAGCGACATCTTTATAAACAGATATAATTTTGAGATAATTAGAGAATCTCTAGAAATGCACTAAAGCTGACAGACAATGCAGTAACCACGAGGATCTGATGGCGATCCTTGTACTTTAAAATGAAGAATTTCTTCGCAAGAGTTGGGGTTTCAACGGTTTTGCTGACCCGCTGAATGCTTCAAATTGTGTATTTGCTTCGACAAACATACATTTGGCAGTATGTTTAACCAAAAACTACTATAAAGAAGGGTTTTGGACAAAATTGCTATTTTTTTATAAGAAGATTGCGAGTGTTTTCGCAGAAACTCATACGGTGCATCAAAGACATAATGGAAAAACCTACCCCTACGAGATAATGACGAATCCATCAATAATATTAAATCTTCAAGATGTCTACGATCTCGGAGGAGCGAGGAATATGTTTGTCTGGTGCAATCTTATTAATTAAATTAACGTTTCGGTTCGAGGATAGCCCAAAACGATGTGCTTTCTTACAAAATGTCTATCCCCTGATCGCAATTATCTTGATCTAAAAACAGCAAAATTTAAATTAAAACATTTAATACTGTTTTCAAGATTTCAAACATTTAAGTGCCTTCGAATCTGCATGCATTTGGTGTGTGCTTGAAATTGTAACACCATTTATTCATTTCCAATGGTCCGATTACCCATTAAGTGGTTCCCGGATGTAGCTTGCTCAAATGGATCCATAGCTCTCGATTTATAAATCATCAAAGGCAATCCCCATACGGTTAGAAGAGAGATTATGGACTTGATCTAACCATCTCATCCTGGGTCTAGCCACAGGATGCCTACCTGATGGTACTAATTCTTTCTTGGGATCCTGGTTGAGGACAAAAGTTTAACATGACCAAACCATCAAAGCATGGGCTACGGAAAAGTAGCTGCTCGACATTGAGTTCCTCTTCTTCTAATACGATCTCTACGGGTCACACCATCAATACAACGGAGGAATCTCATTTCGGCAGCTTGTATCCGCGATCTTATTCTTCACCCATATCTCATGACCGTAGGTAAGAGTTGACACTAACACTAACACCGAAGTAAAGACTGCAACCAAGTTCAGTTCAAAATTGTTCCTAGTTTAGAATTGGATATTGCTACCAACCCACTACTGCTTGTGATAAATACAGTGAGCGTCAAAATAAAGTGTACACTTATGGTGTTTCATTTGTCTTTGGAGTTTTGAAACATTTTTTTCTCTATCTATCTTCCTAGCGAAATGAAATGAAATTTAATATGGACGCATTTTCACATTTACCAATTCTAGTTTGACAGATAGTCTAGTTTGCTTACGTTTAGTTAATTAGTTAGCAGAACATGTTTTAGGGCCTGCGATTAATCTATTTCCCGTCTTACCGCTAAAAGTTGTAGCTACGTTTTTTTTTTGTAGATAAAGCGCATGTCCATTTTATTTGCCTCTCCCCTGGTTATTGGACTGGTGCAGTAAGACAAAGCCCTTTAACGACGCATTTAAACATATTATAAAGGCTTTAAAGATCCCGAAGGAAGACCAATTTTTCTAATAAATATTTCAATCTTAACCATTGCTGAGGGGGAACATCGATTCTTGGTACCTTTCTGCAAACATATTCATTCTATACATTCTATACAACAGTATATGCAAGCCCATACTTAATTATAAGGAAGCTTATTAGTCTATACTTTGGGGAACAATCCGATTGATTATTTCACATTAATCGGCTTAAAATAATCAATATCGTTGTTACATTTTTAGTTTGCCCCGACGACGTACGTCGCGTCTCCTGAATATCTCTATCTTTTTCTACTCCTTGCGTCAACTGAGTCAACTAATGGTGTGGATTTCAAGAAACCACAAGTATTATCATTTAAAATAGCTAAATTAATAATGAGATCGTTCAACTTTTGGAATTCCCCTCCCACAAAAAAAAAAAAAAATTCAAAGTTTCCAAAATGTATAGTACAATCCTCAACAAAAAATTATAAATAATATTTGTTTTGTTTTGCTCATCTGTCGATGCAATTGAATTATAAATTAAATATACATATTAGTTTTTGTTTCTCACCAAATACTGTATCAGAAATGTTGCTCAAAGACTTATTGGTTTTTCGATTGCTATACATTGACAGGTTACTCGGTCGTGTGTTACTTTCATCGTAGTGTACACGTCGAGTGTGTATCTCTGCCGCAGCAGCACCTGTATAAGCCTCGATTGATGGTAGACGTAGATTCGTTGTTGCTCCAGTGATTGTAGCTGTGTTTGGGATTGGTGTTGTCGTTGGATGCTTACACTCCTTGGATTCGGGTAGATTAAATATGTTTTTGCAATTGTTAACGAAACAAATATGGCAGCTTTTTGTTAATAAATTTCGGCACGACGATCCAGAGTCCATACTCAGACTACGGGTACGTCTCAGCAATTTTGCTTTGTTTTTTCGTTCATTTTTGTCCGTTAAATCATCCTCGAAGGAGGCCTGATGTTTATGCGCCCCAGTTGTTGGATTCGTCTGATTTGGTAGTGATTGTTTCTGATGATATTGTTGGTGCAGATGCTTCTGCTGTTGATGTTGTTGCTTGCGATAGACGAGAGTCTCCTTATAGATTGGTGCCAAATAACTAACGCTATCACAAGTTACACAGTGCCATGTCACTGAATTGTTTTCCAATTCACAGTCCTGGCAGATCCATCGACGATTCAGGCTCGGATTTGAAAAGTGATGAAATAATTCTATAGAGTTTTTTATATACTTTCGTGTGTCTTCACAGATAATACAATTGACTTGGGGTACGTTCGGGTGATGTCGTTGTGGTCTCTTCAGGCAACCTCGCAGCAGGGTTTTGTAAACACGACGTGATTCGTTTCTGAAATGTTCAATGGGGATTTGTCTGTCTATTTATATTTATTTTAAAAATTAATTAATATGAGTGGATAATGAAACCATAAAGGGAACTTAAAAAAATCGATTATTATTTTATTATCTCAGGAAACTCACGAAACCGTTTACAACTATGGCATTATTTTACTTATCATGATTTTAGCAATGACAACTTCTTGAATAGCTAAAGCTTTAAAGCAACTACACATGTATTTGGAACAAATTAAAGTTTTCGACTGTTCATCGGCTGTTAGTGGCAATCAAATGAAGGTGCACTATAACTAGTACTTAATAATGACACAATATCGAAGCTAAACTTGGACCCGCTGGTATGGATAACCCAATCTTTCGAATTTCCTCCATTTTCTTGACAACAAAAGTTACTAATCTTTAAAAACTGTCGGTGGAAATTCTTACATTCTCTAGCCCACAATAAAATCCATGTAATCAGTCATGTTTCAT
Source organism: Cheilosia scutellata (assembly GCA_955612985.1). Classification (NCBI taxonomy): domain Eukaryota; kingdom Metazoa; phylum Arthropoda; class Insecta; order Diptera; family Syrphidae; genus Cheilosia; species Cheilosia scutellata. The sequence continues at coordinate 63,179,334 of OY015313.1, forward strand.
ACATTTGTTAATTTATGTCAGCTACAATAATATATCAAAGTACAACAACAAGCTTTAAGATTTCATTATGGAAGTAGTAATCAACAGTTACCAACAATCACAATATGACGAGCAACAATAATAGCAACGTTTTTCATAATTGGACCTCGTGAATTGATTTGTATAGCAAACTCATTGAAAATATATACGAACGGGTATGAATTATGGTGAGTTTCAATAAACTGCTTTCAAATTAGTTACGTATACGCCTGGGTGAATGCTTTTTATTTAATTTACAAGGAAATACTCAAGGGATATTTTAACCTTATCTCCCATGTAACCTAAATTCAATTTACCTTTATATGCTTTGCAAGACTCTATAGGTACTCTCTATATTTGCTGGGTCCCCGTGTTCTATATATCGCCTAACTGGCTGTTGATTTATTTATAAAGATTCTCCCTGCGAAGCGACATTAATGGAATTAGTTGTGAATGAGGGCGAAGGAAAATAAATGCTGTCAACTACACATTACATACGACTTGGGCTAATCGGACTGATTTTTGCAATAGACTAGAATGTATTACTTTGACGTAGTTAGGATTTTTGTATATAACGGGTTCGCTTATATCACAAATAAAACACAAAATAGACATGAAGCGCAGAGTTACATTTGCCAATCCATCTTTCTAAGTTCCAAGAAGACAAGTATTAGAACATTGTCAAGAAGCAGTAAGGATATTCTCGATATGATTCTTGTTCTATGAGGCATAGACGTTAATAAAGACTGATAAGGATACATGTCTTTAACCGTTTCGAACGCAAACTTGGACAATAGATGTACAGTGACATCGACCTGGTCAGAAAAATGCGATTCAGTTGTGTCTAAAATGCCAAGGCCATGTAGAGCTAGGCAGGAATAAACTCTGCACATTAGTGGTAATATTATCGGGTCACTGAGGAATCATGACTCAGACTAGGAGGCGCGGATTTATGCAGATTCTGGAGTGAACTAATACGTAGTATAGTATGCAAATCCAAGAGAGTAGCGCGAAACTGCAGAAAGTTCCTTGGGAAATTATTTCTTTCAGCATGTAGGGAAACTATAGGGTGCTAATTAGATTTGAAATTTTTTTTAAATTTCAACTGATTTTTCACGGAACTTAGTTGGCCCATTATGGTCTCCAAAATTAGAACCTTCAAATCATATGAAAATCTATTCAAAATGCTGTGAAAGGTTCATGCCTCAGCCAAATTGTTCAGATTGGACTTTTTTGATAACAACTATAGTTGTTTTCATTCCTTCATTACCTATCTACATTTCTTGTTCTCACTATAGATAAGAATCTTGCGCTAATGTAAGCCGGCCCTACCACCATCATTATACAGCAAAGTGTAGGACCTGACTATTTGTAGAACACTTATATAGAATCAAACACACAATCGATAAGAATCTCATTTTCGAAAAGAATAAAAGGGCACTCATAAACAATAAACAAATATCTGTCTCCTCTACTAGAGTATCATTTCGTCGCTACTCAAAAAATACCATTGGGGGAAAATTCCAATAGTTTATGTTCTAAGAAAAGAATATTTATCTTTGCTTCAGTTGTCTTTTTCATATTATTGTGTCCACCGAGTTAAAAAAAAAAGGAACCAGTTTCAATGGTATTACCGAAACATCAACAACTAAAAATAATTCAAATCACTTCTCGTTCACATAAACAATATTATTAATTTGCACTATCTTAATGACTTAATTATTCAGTTAACTAACCGAGCTGGCGTAAGAACAACTTCCTATTACTACCGATTTAACTGTTTAAAATATACAATTGACGTCCCTGCGCTTAGTATTGATTAAACCGATCTGTTGAACGAAAAGAAAATTGACCTTGTGTCACCAGCAATAAAAGATACGTCCGATTCCATAACATATATGTACTAATTAGAAGTATAGGTATTTGTTTTTTTTTGTTTGTCAAATTATAACGATAAAAGTGAAAATCATTGATTGGGGCTTTCTAACGCTAATTTTGGTTTTATGTACCTATTTATGCTTTTCAACACAACACAAAGCCCTAATTCAAATCGAATAGGATTTCCCAATTAGACATCAAAATATTGTTGTTTGATTAGGAAAACCGTTGCCTTTGTGGATATAACTTTACATAATTCCTGCAGATATACCTTTTTTTAATCTACTTACTGTTACTATATCGTGACACAATGACCACAAGTTTTTCACCTCGATATAGAGGACAAACAAGAGATAACATCACAGTAATGGAATGTTTAACCCATTTTGAAAAACCTTAGCAACAACTGTTCTATTGCACTTTACTGCCATCAATTTAATTATTTTCGATTCAGTTATGTTTCATTTTTACATACCAAAACTGGAAATACTCATTTTACGGAACACAAAACCCAATCCCTTTGCAGCGCACACGATTTAAATAAACCAGTCCACCAAACGTTGGTTCTCAATTAATGAATCATTTTCTTTAAACAATTTTCTTTTTCTTAGCAAACTATTGTTCGAAAACCTCCAACTATTCAACGGGTTCTTAACATTTCTTTTTTTACCAACATAGCCTGGTACCCAGCACTTTTCGTTTTCCTCTGACAGTTTTATGTGCGATTTGAATAAATCAATATTTTTATAAACAGCAGTTGTCATTTCGTGAATCGATTTTTCACTGCACATAGCACACAAAAAAGAAGACAAAAAGAAACCGAATGGAAACCAAAGGAAACAAAGAAGTGTAACAACCTACCCATGAGAACTGATTTCAACATATCCTGGTAATGTTGTATTGGAAGATGATATCTGTTGTTGTTCCGAGGTAGAACGAGGAGTTGGAAGACGACAACTACTATTGGCTGAGCCTCCTTCGAGGCATTCACCATTAGAAGTGGCTCCTCCACTGCCACCGGAATCAATTACATTTGATGATGTAGACTTGCCTAACACAGCCGACGACAAATTCGATGGCGTCGATGAGAGAATTCTTCGGATATTACCGCATTTTACACATTTCAAACACTCGGTTGGATTAATTATGTTACAATTTGTGCAGGTCCATTGTAGCACTGAAGCAATTGTACCCATTTTTTTGCGATACAAACATGGCTCTGCGTTTCCAAATTTTGTTTTGCACAATTTCTTTTTTCGATTTTGTTTAACTACGCATAAAGAATGAAAGATTTTTATTTTATTTTCGGATTAATGTGAGAAATGGCGAGTTAATGAAATGAAATTGTTCATTGTCTGGGGTGATAAGCAGCTTTCGGTAAAAACAATTGCAACCACGACCGTGCAAAATTATCAAAAACATGGAATATTGTGGTAGACATCACTCCTAAAATCGAGATAAAAAAAATATAAGGCAGAAGCAACATATCGAAAATTTATTAAACGAAACTTCGTCGAGTCGGATTGTCAGATTTGAGACACCGTATTCAGTCAGTAATCACTCATCAGTGATAGAATGAATTCAGTACTTACATTCCAAAAATGAATGAAAACAGTTCTAGCAAAGGAGTTCCCCGGAAAAAGATTTCGTTCGCCGGTAGTTTCATCTGAAATCCCAGGCGATGCATCGTAAAAATTTCGTTGAAGGTTTGCAAAACTCAAGCGAAGGAACATAATAAAAACATTATAGAGAAAGCTTATGTGAATTGCAAATTTACGGCGAGGATTCTAGCGGTCACAGCGTTTTTCGGAATCACGTGCAATGGAATTTGTGTAAACGGGTATTGAGAAAGACTACAATTTAAAAAATATGTAAAATATGTTCCAAAAACAACAACAACAACAGATCGCTCGTTTTGAAAGAAAGATTCTTCGAAATATCGGTCGATTTGCAGCGAAAATTATCAATTTTAATTAAATTGATATAATTTTGTATTCTATCAGGAAATGTGTTATTGGGCGTATTGTTTTGGGAATCTATAACTAGCTCACTTTTACTTTTACATGCAAAACTGGTATACTCACTTTTGGTTTTGTTATACTTACTTTTGGTTTTACATGCAAAACGGTTATAATCGCTTTAAGTTTTGTTATACTCACTTCCCAAAAAAAATACGCCTATTCATATCTGTCAATTTTTTGCTTTTGACAACTTTATCACTGCCCGTTACTCGTTATTTTGCTGGTTTTCTCTTTTCCTGTCATTTTGGATGAGACCGTGTACAGACATTGTGCGATTGCTTAACCTTCGTACGCGAATTGACCTATTACAACTGCTGAGGTGGCTAGGTCACACAAAACATGTATTGACATCAAACAAAATCAATAAATTATCAATTGCTGGCAAATAAGAAGGAAGATAAGGGAGACAAACCGAATTAAGAGTTATACACTGTTCACACCGAGTTGAAAACTCGGTTTTCGCGAAAACACTCAAAAACTTCATTGAATACAGAAGTTTTCCCATACATATTGCAGTTTTCAAAACGAGTTGTTTAAAGTCGTTTTCCAGTGCTGTCGTTTTTACTAGTTTTTTTTTGTTTACAAATGTGGAATCTCTTGTTAGCATAAACAGCAAATTATTCAGTTTTTCTAACATTTTAGAACAGCCAACCTACCTGCAACAACTAATGGTGTTTTCAGATGCTTTGATCTTGGTTGTTGCTTATGTGTTTGGTAGGCGTATTTTTTTGGGAAGTGAGTATAACAAAACCAAAACTGAGTATAACAATTTTGCATGTAAATCCAAAAGTGAGTATAACAAAACCGAAAGTGAGTATAACAGATTTGCATGTAAAAGTAAAAGTGAGCTAGCTATAGATTCCCAAAAAAATACGCCTAATGTTGAAACTCCTCCGTCAGTAGGTACCTGAAAAAATGTGCTTTATTCTTATTTTCTAAACTTACTATGCAGGGCGCAGTGGCTCAGTTAGTGGACCTGTTTTGTATTCAGAGAGACCGGCTTTGAGCAAAACAAGCTTAAATCGCTTATAACCCTGTGAAAAATGTATGCTACTACTGGCACTCAGTGATCCTACTCGAATAACAAAACAAACAATTACCTTTGGTATATAGAGTAACCCTATTTCCCGTATGAGGGCGCTGTTGTAAAGTCAAATGGCATTTTGGAATTTGACGAACAGAGCAAGCAAGTGAAAAATGGCGACAATTGTAAAAACTTCGGAAATTCTTTAAACCGAAATAATTCTAAAAAGCGAGAATTATTATTTGAAACTCGCCAATTCAATTGATACTTTGGAGTCATAGACCAAATTATTAAACTTTCACTGTAAGAAATTAACTATTTGTCATGAAAACAGTTTTTCTCGTGTGCCGATCCCAACAAAATTACCATCGTGTTTTTTTTCCTATCCTTCAGGTTCACTTGAAATATTGGTTTAATTATACCTGGCAGAATTAAAAGCCCGCTTCAGTAACTAACATCAGCGATGTCGTATCCATCTCGTCCGCCTATGGTTCCAAATATGCCGCCGTACATGCCACCACCACCGATTCCACCGCCTGTCATGTCATCCATGGGCACACACGTAGGTCCCAAATCAAAATTAAAATAATTTGTATTAATTTCCTTTTAGGATTGCACTTAATTGTGCAAACTAAAACAAAAAAAAGATAAATACTAAAATTACGAAAGATAACACCGGCTATCTGAAAACAAAACTAGATATTTATTTTTTGTTCTTTTAGTGTGAAATCCCTGTTGGGTAAGTTTTAAAAATTATTTTAAGTGTATATGGATGTAGAGAGGGCGTATTAAGCTCGAGGAAAAGTGAGGGTGCTTGTAGAAAGTGTTGAAGTTTATTAAAAATAAAACCGTGAGTCTAATAATTTTTTTACATTATGTGAAAACAATTCTCAGAAAATCCAGCAAACCATTGAACAAATAAAACAAATATCAGAACAGACAAGTATTTAGAATAAATTCATTTGTCATGCAATTTTTTTGTTTTGTTATATACGTTTGAAATTGCAAGCAAACTTCTTAATAGAGATTCTTGTGTTGTATTTCAAGATAATGCCTCCTTTAACAACACCACCTCCGCCAACCAGACCATCGTTCAGGAATGCTGCGACTATAAGTTCGCAACCGACTGTGTATTCGAGAATCAACCCAGATCCGCAGACGCAATTCAAGGGTCCTATTATTACCGTGTTTGTGGGTAAGCGATTAGCAATTATAAATGTTTATTCTACCTACAAAATCTAATTGTTTGGTGTTTATGCTGACTTTTAGGTAACATTAGTGAGCGCGTGCCAGAGGTATTAATCAAGCGAATTCTCAGCGCATGCGGGCCTGTCGTCAACTGGAAGCGGGTTTCAACATTTGGCTTCTGCGAATACGAGTAAGTATGATTACAGTATACAATTAATGACCCAAAAAAACGTGTCGGAATTGGTAACCTCGTCGATTGAGAGCATCAGAGGTTTCTTCACAAGAGATATCTTTCGGTTGTAAGCTATCCCATTCTATTTTTGATATAATGCCTACCTAAGTTCAGGATTTTCTTAGCATTGTATATGAAAAGTTGCTAGAAAGGATCTGGTCACTTTTCATGCTTCTAAGCGTGTAGGCATGTTCACGCGTGTGTGATTGTAAATCAAAAGTACGTCTAGCAACAAGCGTACAACATGAACACTTCCAAGCGTGAGACATGACCACAGTCTAGGACCTATTTGATTTAGAAAATAAAAACATTCTTGAAGGTTCCTTTGACTTTGCCGTAGGAGCACCTGGAAGAATCAAGAAAGGCTTTGGAAGAATCAAGAAAATGTTCATCATTCTAAAGCCTGCAAAATTTATAAGCACACTTTTATATATACCAGCATAAACGAATGAGGAGTAGATAGTAGGTAGCTTCCTAATGAGCAATTATGTTTATATAAGCTTGACTACAGAAGAGTACAGAAATAACTATTTGCACGTGAAGTATAAAATTTTATTTCTTATATATCTGGCGCTGTAAATTTATTAAACCTTTTACCAGTTTGGTTCCAAAGTTTAAATTCATTAAGTCTGGGTTTGGGTCTGGACCTTGTCCAACGTGCGTACGCAATGTTGCGGTTCTATAAACTCTATACGTCCCAGCCATCTGGCTCTTCAACATATCTAAGACCTTGTCAAACATCAAACGGTTCCGTGGTGTTCTTACTGGTAGATATCGATTTTAAGTTCCTGGGTCTTTTCCAAAATCTGCTGTAATGCGAATATTTTCTCGATGGTGGTTTTTAGGCCTAAAACAGCACTGATAATGACCAGTCAGTTAGTTTATTAGTGGCCTCAGGCGGTCATAGATTATTGGCAGATCTCTTTCAAGACTTTATTAACGATGCTGAGGCACTTTTCGTTGGGTACACTTTCGTCCTTTATCCTCCGTCTGCGCGTGAGTGCATATTATCTTGGAAATCAACCTTGTTGCCGATTTTCACTGTCTAAAGCGTTACCCATATACCTACATATGTATTTATAAACACCAAATCCCAATCGAATATAACACAATATTTATATTCAGTGCAGTGCTGCCGTTAGTTTATCGCTTAACCGAAAGACAAAATATATGTTTATTAATAAGAAAACTTATTAAACGAACAAATTCCACTGTCCGTCTGCTGTCCGTCACTGTCTGTATGTGCGGATAGCGTTACTTTTTATTAATACGGCTGTAAAACTTCCCCTAAGTTTACATTAAATGACAAATCCCTATCGAAATAGGCGCTCATTCTGCTCCCAAAGCGATCATTATAATAGATGTCGCAACTTTTTATCCGTTCCATTCCATTGCAAGATGTCAGCTTCGTAAGTTTTCATTGTCTCTGACAGTTCTTCGGCAGTACGTGGCCTATTAATGGTCCTCACGTTCGACGTACATATCCGACCGTCATTGTCCTTATTTAATTTGCATGGGTCGTCAGCAGTAAACTCAATCTTATTTGAGTCTGTTTTTGTTTCGCATAGGCTTATTAAGCCGGTGGTTATTGAATCTTGATGTCACTTAGCTTTGTCTGTCGGGTTTTTTGTTAATACAACTTGAGTCGCATTAGAGCCGACCAGGTTAAAAAGATAAGATTTGATAAGATGAATCCTGCTTAAATTTGTTTCTTAAATTTCTAAATCATATTCGTATTACATATATATCTGTTACTGCCTTCACATGGAAGCCAGTTCTCCATTCATTCTCTGAGATTACTGAATGGTGGCTTGATCGGCTGAGACTGTTCATGACTTATTATACAGATCACTTTCTTACCAGTTCGTTGGTCATCTCATTGGCGGCCTGTCCATGTGTCTTGTAGAGAAACATATTATGCTACGAGCTGCTTGAACCTCTGCAACAGCGGCGTACTGCTTAATAAAAAACACTGTCTTGCGCCAAAACATTATTTCCAAGCCTTTTCCTCGTATAAAACGGTAGAAAGGTAACGACTTGCAATTAAAAAGAGAAGAAGGCAAGAGACCGATAAAAGTTTGTAAATAACAACAAAATGTTTTATGATTGTGAACCTTTCTTTCGTATTTCAATAATTCGTTGCCTAGGTGCTCATCGCACAGTCGGCATAAGTGATGGTTAGAAATTCTGCGCCGGTCCTAAGGGGCTTATAGTCAAGGTAGTTTTGACAGCCACAGCCGACCCTGCGGTTGGTGGCGTTTTCACTGCACTGGTTGCCTCTATACATGCTAGTCTGGGTTGTTGTTTTTGAATTTTATTTTAAGTGTACTGATGGCGGTATGGCATTAGTTTTCTGTAGGGCGCTTATGTGTTTCACTTGGTGGGCTCTGTATGCTGTCGAGTAGTTTAAGTGAATGTTTTTGTGGCCGAGCTCCATATATGGGACAAAGTTCGAGCGATGGGACGATGGGACGATCCCTTCGTTTAATAGGGACGGAGGAGGTGCTCTAGGTAACTAAAATTTAAGAACGCTCATATCATAAGAGGTTCTGCCTATTGCCTATTAAGGGAAACCTGGTTTTTGGATAAAGCAGTATATTGTAATAGATCTTGTTCATTTCCAGTCATCTTTGTGCTAAAGTTTTCCGGGTGCCAAAACCTTCCCTAAAACCAAATTGGAATGTCCGCTTCTAGTTTTTTTTTTTTGTAAAAAGCTTTAATTATACCCGTTTTCATTATCTGATTTAAATTTTGCTGTTTCTAGTGGTCCAACTGCGGGAATGCGTGCTGTTCGTCTACTCAGCGAATTGGAACTCGATGGTAAAAAGCTAGTGGCAAAAGTTGATGCTAAAAATAAACTCTTATTGGATAATTACAAGGAGGAGGAGTTGAAAAGTGGCAGCAGGAAACTCGACATTGAAAAGGATGACGACGAGCACGCTCTCATGCTGATGAGTCGCATTATTGATGATCACAGGCATGAGCTTCCACCAACAAATGACGGTAACTACGATCAGCGAGAGTATTACAATAAAAATTCTATGAACAACTTTACAGGAAGGCAAGACAATTCCGATCTCAAGATGAGCAAAGCTCTCCAAGAGGCTAATCTTGAGGATGAGAAAAGAAATTTGATTAGCAGTGAGATTGGGAAATTTCGAAAGAAGGCCGAAGCGGATGATCATAGAAAGGAGAAAGAGAAGGATCGCAGGAAGTTGCGCGATGAAAAAGATATTAAAAAGGAAATAGACAAAGAGAAGGAGAAAGATAATGAAAAAGAGGAGGATTGGGATGAAAGTGACAAAGAAAAAGAGACCAAAATAAAGGACTTATCCCCGCCGATTATAAAAAAGGAAAAAGATCGTGATCGTGACCGTGATCGTGATTCCAAGGATAAGCGGAAGAGAAGCAAGTCTCGTTCGAAAGATCGTGAGAGAGATCGCGATCGTGAGATAAGAGACCGAGAGAGAGAACGTGAACGTGAACGCGAAAGGGAGCGTGAGAAAGAACGTGAACGTGATCGCGAACGAGAACGTGAACGGGAACGCGAACGGGAGCGAGAACGCGAACGGGAGAGGGAACGTGAACGTGAACGAGAACGAGATAGAGAGCGGGAACGTGAACGAGAGAGGTGGGTTAATTTAAAGATTCTACTACAATAAGTGCATGTGATATGTCAGTATTCAGTATAATGCTCTTCCACTTTTGTAACAAGTACATATTGACTTTGGTTTTATCTTTCGAATATTTCTTTAAAGGGAAAGAGAGGAAAAGATCATTAAAAATGTCCGAGATATCCAGCGGGAGAAAGAAATCGAAGAGGAGTTGCGCGAACGCAAAAAGGCAGAGAAAAAAGCACGCGAAAAGGAAGCCGCATATCAAGAAAGACTGCACAATTGGGAACTAAGGGAGCGGCGAAAAATTAAAGAATATGAAAAGGTTACAATTATTATACCCTCGAAACACGCATTCTTATCGTTTTCTAATTATCTGTTTTCAGCAAAAGCTAAAGGAGAATCTGAAACTCGAGGAAAGGGAAAAAGAAGCAAAACGACTAAAGGAATTCGTCGAAGACTACGACGACGACAGAGATGATCCAAAATATTACAAGTAAAGTAGTTTTATTGAGTGTGCATTGATAAACTTGAACTATGTGCTGGCTTTCTCGTATTCACAGAGGCCGAGAACTTCAAAGGCGACTGGCTGAGCGGGTCCGTGAAGCCGATCTTGACGCCAAGGATCGCAATAGGGAGCAAGAAGAACTTGAAGAGCTGAAAAATAAGATATTCAGTGGAGAATATGAAAATCCAACTCAAGAGTTCGAGCGAGTGAAGAAGGAACGTGAGAACCTATACAAGCCTCAAATTCTAATTGACGTTAATTTAGAATCACAGCAACGTAAGGAGCGTGAACTAGAAAAGGAGAGAGAGCGCGAACTTGAAAAAGCAAAACGTTTAAGAGAGAAGGAAAAACTTGCAGCTGCCAAGGAGAAATATCTGCAGGAGCAGGAGGCACATGCGGCGGCAGTAGCGGCAACTATGATGCATACAGAACCAATTGATTCCGACTCAAATGACGGTACATTGACGTCACATCGTGGATCGAACACAAATGCGATGCCCAGCCGACAGCAATCAGAGTCCAGAGACAGTGTATCCGATCATTTCCAGGATGAAGATTCGCGGGGTTCCATGATATCGTCCAGTCACGGTTTCAGTCCTGTTAATAGTCATAACAATGTAACAACTCCTGGTACTCCTCCTATTTCCGCTCCACTTATAAGTCTCAATTTAGGAGCTAATGCTAAGAAGAAAAAAATCGAGGTTACTTCGGATGTTTTTAATAATGAAGAAGACAACGATGACGCTAGCAATCCGAAAAAGCGGAAGTTAGTTCCACTTGGTAAGTGTGTTTGTTTAAAGTTTGTTGTGTCAGCCTTCATTCAATTTCAGTAGGTGTTTTTTTATAAAAACGTATTTTGGTCCGTAAAATTTACATACATAAATGTCTTGTTTGCGGCCAGGATGTAACCAGTGGGGTAGTCATATAAATGAATGGCATATCTAGTTTCTAGAAAACTAAGATTATTTTCTAATTTCTTCAAAAACGAATTGATCTTACCATTAATTGCTCCTGGAGTGATGTTTTCATCGGCACATACTGTCAGATTTCAGAAGGGCCGTTATCGTTCCCAGTCGTGTTCATTATCATTTCCACTAGCAATGCAACGGTTCGCTGTTGCAACTACATACATCGAAACAAAACTGACGAAAACTACAAAAAAAAGTCAACAAAATCATCATTTTTTCTTAATTCTCCAAAATTGTGTGTGTGGCTGAAAGCTTGAATCGTAAATGGTGGTGAGCTCTATTTTCTTGATATCATGTGTACTTAGATGTTAGACCCAATTGGCATTGTTGTTGAAGGCCTGATTAACTTAGTCGCCCCATCTATGACCTGGAATGTTCTTAGTACATTTTGTATGTTCTCAGTTTTTATAGCTAATTTTAAATTTAAATTATTTAGCAGTATATTAGAAGGGTTTTGAAAAACGACAGGGGGAAATTCTCACACCCCAGTCCATTTCAGAACCATCCCTATATCACTTTAGGTCGCCTTGCCAGTCTTGTATGTTATTGCTAACTACTCATGCTTCTTTGTTGGCGATCACCATTTGTTGGAAGATTGTTAACGCAATTGCTGAACATTCCAGGGAATTGTGCATCGGAACAACTGGGTGGACTAGGTATGGCGTTTATAGAGACAGTCTGTACAACGTGTTGGCTATATTTTCCAATGTCAAACGATTCAGAAACTAGCTAGGCTCCATTCCAAATACGAAAAGATTCCAGAAATTCGTGCGGCTTCAAATACTAAATGTCATCAAGGTAGCTAGTGCCATCACCAGGCACTGGTACTGCATCTTATACAGAAATAAAAAGGAACAATATTCCTTGGTAACACCAGCTACGCTAACATTTTTAGCTCTATCGATAGGAGTAAATGGTTTGCTTGAGAAGTCAGCAAGGTATCCATCTCCCACCAATTTACAGTGGGTCGATCTTCGTCCTAAGTGCTATCTCATCGAGAACCTCTTAATTTACTTACTACCAAAAAGAAAAAATGTTTGCAATGTTTCTGGAATTGTTCCAAAGATTCTTACAACCCTGATTCCAACCAGTCTTAGTCAATTTGCCTCCAGTTTGTTGACCACTAAGCATACTAATTCATTGTATGGATTTCTAAATTTCCACGTAGATTACGATGAGAATCAATACCCGAACGCCCAATCTCATAATCGTGGATCACAGCAATCCAACACTACTGGTGCAGCACACGCCACAGCACAACATCAATCCAAGTCCAGCTCGAAAAGGCGAGGAGACAAGCATGATAGCAACAATACTGTTGGCGGTGGCAGCAACAACGTGGAAGACAATTCCTCTAAATTACAAGAGGAAAAACGGCGTCACATCAAGAGCATCATCGATCGAATTCCCACACAGAAGAGCGATCTCTTCAACTACAAGCTGGATCGCAATGAAATCGACAACACCCTAATGGAGAAAAAGATTCGACCTTGGATCAACAAAAAGATAATTGAATACATTGGGGAACCAGAGCCAACACTTGTTGATTTCATCTGCTCCAAGGTTCTAGCAGGCAGTTCACCTCAAAGTATTTTAGATGACGTCCAAATGGTAAGCTAACCCTCATCATAATATCAATCAATCAGCTGTAGTAACGTGTTATTTCCGTTCCCTAATACAACAGGTACTCGACGAAGAGGCGGAGGTCTTTGTTGTCAAGATGTGGCGGCTGCTCATTTACGAAGTTGACGCGAAGAAGATAGGTCTGGGTAAATAAATTATTTTCTTTGTATGTAATTTCTTTTTAAAAAAGCAACTCGAGTATAAATACACAAGTGGTAATACTTAAAAGAGAAACATGTTTTTGACAGAACTGCAACGAAGACCCTAAGCATTGCCAGATATGTTTGTTTTATTAGTACTTTGTTTTTCGTTCCTTTTATTTCTATTTATATATTTCTTTATATTATAAGAATGAATTTAACTATTTTTTTTTAAATACAGCCAATATATATACGAAGAAATAGAAAATAAATAAAATAAAGTGACCAGTTTCTGAAGTGCAAGAACAAAAATCTCTAAAGCAATGTGTTTTACTTATATTCATACTACAACAAATTTTATCACAGTGCAACTGGATGTCTGCAACGCGGTGAGCTTATCCTATATTTTAGTTTATTCTTCTTGTGTATACACAGCTGCAGTGATAAGGTTCTAAACGGACAGTTTGACGGTAAACATTAATTACGATACAGATATTCTCAATGCTTTTAAACTGCTTTTCCTCGTCGTCGTGATTATTTCATCTCGTTATTTTACGAGATATATACGGTCAACCATTTAATGGGAATTCCTTCTGAGGTGAGTCGAATTGCCGAAATTCTTTTAATGTTTGCTTGCAAAATAATTTTCTCCTCGTTGTTTTTTTTAAACGCGCTACTGCGGGAACTAATAAACTAGGACCAAGTATGTAGATTAACAGCTCCTTGCCAAAGTCTTCAGGCGAAATAAATGTTCGGGTGTCCGGTTGAGGCAAACGTGCTCCAGAAACAAAACAGCGGGTGGCCATAGTGCAGTGGTAAAGTGTTTGCTTATTGAGTGTAAGGCTATTGGAAATCATACCACGAATAAAATAAAGAAAAATTTAATCGTTGTAATTTTGCACAATATCACAGAGTGGTCTCTGATGGGCCCATCTACAGGAGAAGTTAATCATTCTAGTGCTCTCAACAGCTAACGTAGGCAGCAGTCGATGAATCAGCCAATGAGAGGCAAGGTTCTATCGGCCAAAAAGGTCGATCGTTATATACAGACCGGTCGGATTATAAAGAAAAATAAGAAAGACGACATACGCCTCTTTGTATTAGAGAAGGAGAACATCACTGCCCGTTGCAACTACAACGACGAATTTGATGCGATGTACATCAACATCAAATGAATCCCACCTTTTAATGAACTCGCGAACTCTGGAACAGTTCAACGCGCGCCGTGTAAACTGACTGTCCAGCAAGTGCGAAATCCCTTCCAACACGAAACAACGAGCACATTTGACCAAGATCTAGGCACGAGTACGATAACTGTAGGTCCAAAAATTGATAACGGTATTTTGTAGATGGGTTAGATACAAGCATTTTTTTTTTTACTAAGGAGGAGGGGGGGTCTATTTCGCTTCGTTTAAGCGGGAGGAGTAATTTAAAAAAAAAAATAATACTTAAAAGGATAAAAAAAAATTTGAAAAACAATGGAAACACTTACAATAAAGGACTTTAGGATTTTTGGAAACCAGGAATCTGTTCTTTGATATTATTTTTAAATCAAGTTATATCTGTTAATAGTTTTTGAAAAAAATGATTTCAAACTTCAAATAAAAATTAAGAAAAAAAAAATAGATACTTAATTTACTTATACTTTTTACTGCCCAAATCAATTCTTAATCGAACACTGAAAACCAGATTGATGTATGTCTTCTAGTTTTTGAGAAAATGGAAAATTACTTTTATATAATGCTCGCGCGAATTGCTACCCTTGTGGCTTGAAATGAGTATGGGGGACATACTGCCCCCTGCAACCCCCCTGCTTGGGGTCAATGTTGGATTATGGGATGGGTGCAAGGTTGAGTATGTCAAAACTTCCTTTAAATTATATTAGGTTACCCAATGTCAAGAACATTCTTTAGCTACAGTCTCTGGCCTGAAATTGCATATTATAGAAAAAATTTTGCATCATAGACAAGTTAAGACCATATTCCTGGATTTCAAAAATGCTATAGTACTTTGTTATAAGTGTTGCCATATTTTTTTAATATTTTATTTTCATTTTAAGTATATATTTTTTTTAAATTACCCCTCCCGCCTAAACGGAGTGAGATAGACACCCCTCCCATAGTAAGTGTTTGTATTTAACCCCTCTACAAAAAACCGTTATCAATTTTTTGCGTCACAGTTATCGTACTCTCCCCAAGATCTAAATTTAAACCGAGGCAACTGATGTAGCAGAAGCAGAAGTTACTACAATTGTTCGCGGCTAGAACACTACCAGATCAAATGTCCATATAAAAAGAGGCCAGACAACAGCTGCTGGGCATGTCCGCCACAATATCGTCGCTGTTTAAGAAAACCGGATTAACTCAAAAAACTCGATTTTTGAGTTATGTATGCCAATCGACTAAGAAAAAAATTCTTTTTCTTTCCGTAAAATCGGCATAACTCTAGTGCTTCAGAATACCGCCAGATGGGTAATGTGACAACTTTTACTTTACCTAATTTCTGTGCATGTTTATGTGGAAAAGCGGCATAATTTTGTTTTGTGCGCAAAAAAGTAAACAATAGTTTCTTGAAAAACGGGTTATTTGTAGTTGTGCCAACTTTTATAATAAAGTAAGTACTGTTCCACACCTTTTCCTATGTATTAAAACGAATTGTGACACTTTTCTTAAAAACCTCTCTTCTGAAGTGACACTTTTATGATTTATGCCATTCTTCCTAAAAATACTTTCTCACAAATCTTTAAAAAAAAAATCAGCTTTAGCTATAGGTAATTTTGAAAATATAGGTGAAATATTTTTCATAAAATATTAAACTTGCAATACCTTTTTTTTAAAGAATCTTTAATCATTTTCATTTCCTAACAGCAATAATATTTTAACGTTATTATTTTTTCAACCTCCACGATGATAACTTCAAAGTGATAAAAAGGTTATCTTAGGTTAGGTAAGGTTAGGTTGAAGTGGCTGCCGACACACTTAGACCAATTAGGTCCCTTGTGATACCACATGAATCTATTAAATTTCATCCTACTCGTTGAACCAGTTTGAGCTTCTGATGAAGCAAAGGAGACTACGAACGTCTAGGTTTGTTAGATCGTTTAGATCATTGTAGTAGGAGGCTCCCAAATGGAGTTTCCGTTTTCGGGAGAGTGCCGGACAAGTGCAAAGGAAGTGCTGAATGGTTTCCTCCTCCTCTTCTACAAAAATCGTTTGAGAGTACGCCAAGCCTTATTGCATGCCTACCTATAAGGCAGTGTCCCGTAATGATACCTATTGTAGCGCCGATATGCCTCCTGTCAAGAGAAATCAAATTCTTAGAACGTTTGAGATCTAGCTTTGGCCAGATCTGTTTTGTCGCTAGACATGTCGTGCCACATGTCCACCTAAGGTTTGTTCTTTGGATGGCATCCTGCTTTATTATAAGTTTACACGTAGCGATTGGGATACCTAAAGTACCTTTGTTTGGTACTATAGGTAGTGTAGTTCCCAGCTTGGCAAGTTCGTCCGCCTTACAGTTACCCGGAATGTCTCTATGCCCCGGCACCCAGCAGAGGTGAATGTTGAACTGCTCCGACATCTCTCTGAGAGACGTGCGACAGTCTAGGGCTGTATTAGAGTTAATAGAGGCTGATTCCAGGCACTTAATTGCAGCCTGACTATCCGAGAAGATGCGGATATCTTTAGCGGATATCACGTTTTCTTTTAGCCAGGATAAGACTTCCTTTATTGCCATTATTTCCGCCTGAAAAACGCTACAGTGATCTGGGAGACGGAAGGAGAGATTGAGGTTTAGTCTATAAGAGAAAACACCACCTCCTACACCATCGGACGTTTTCGATCCATCTGTGAAGAATTGAACCGCCTCATCATCAAAGAACGTCCCCCAGAATGACCTAAGGTTATCTTAATATCATGAATTTTTTCGGGAAAAGTGACATAATTTGGAAGCGGCTAGAAAATGCCTAAAATTTTTGCAAATCAAATACACATTTCCGAAGAAAAAAATTGTAAACATTTAAAAAAAAATAGATTTGTGTAAAATTTTCTGACTCAAAAACTTTAAACCGCTCTCCTGAAAAATCGTGTTTTTTGAGTTATGCCGGTTTTCTTAAACAGCGACGATATGTCCACCAGAATATGAGCATGTCCCAACCCAAAGAATATCCCGAATATAACCAGGAGAGCTGCTGCCGCTGTCACAACTTTACTTTTACTTTTAAATTCATTTTTATTGCTTCATTTTTTAACTTATAAACTAGACAAAAATGATTAAATCTAAATTAAAACTAACATTTATCTTACTCTAGCTTACTGGCTCTTAACGAGCACTCTAAACTTAACTATATCCTTATAACTATTGCCTTTCGGCCTTAAATCTATCAATTTTATATATATTGCACTGTTTTTTATTTTCCAAGAAAACTTGCTAAAACTTGGACGCTTTATTATTGTGTGTTTCTTAACACTACCTAAAACTACTTAAAACTACCTAAGCTACTTATCCTAAATTACCTATAATCAGGGCCGCTGTCACAAACTCAACAACCGATGTCTCTGCAGGTTCATATGTATTACCGATTCCAATATGAAGAAAATGATTTTTGTAGTGCTACATTAATTTGGTAAGTGTTGCCTATTGTTTTGATCTAAACGCAAGAAATTAAAAAAAAAAGTGTTTGTATTTTTTCGATACCGGTAGTCCAACTATTTGTATCCGTAAATCTCGTGGCTTCGGTCAAGAAACTTTGATGACATACGGGATAATTGAATTAAAATTTCGAATCCAAATTGAACGAGTAATTTTAAATGTAGTCTCTGATGGCACCAGGGCAATTCCGCTGATATTAGGACGCGATTTTTTTTAATTCGATTTAGTGTACGTTTATGTAAAATTAATCTGAAATCTGTAATAAAAGAACGAGTTGTTGAACGAAATGATGGCAATCGAAGTATATGTTATGCCAACGGAAGTAGACATTAATCCCATTTTGGATAAACGCTGTTCCGAAGACGAATTGAACCAATTACGAAATGCATATTAGGTTAATCGTTTCATGAACGAACTACGAAAGGTCTGATGAGCGATTCTCCGTATGCATCCGCTATAGTGTTAGTGAAAAATAGGAACAGTGGGATTCGAAAATGTGTTGATTATCGTCAGTTTAATAAGTGAGTTACTTACTTACTTAGGCGGCGCTACAGTCCGGGGAGGACTCGCCTGTCCAGTTATCACGATCTTTGGCTAACCGCCTCCAGTTGCGCACTCCAAGTTGGTTGAGGTCCCCTTCCACTTGTGCGCGCCACCTAAGGCGAGGTATTCATCTATTGCGTTGTCCCTCCGGGTTGGAATCGAAAACTTTACGGGCTGGAGCGTTGGTGTCCATTCGCTCTCCAAAGCCCGTCACCGCAAACGGGACCGAAAATCACTCGAAGAATTTTGCGTTCGAACCAAGTAGATCTTCTTCCGCTTTGATAACGTTCATTATTCTAGGATCTACGCCATAAAGCAGGACTGGGATGATGAGGGTCTTATAAAAAGTCTCCTTGGTGTTTCTCGACATTGCCTTCTTAGACCAAAGTAACAGCCGTTGGCAAGTGTAATTCTTCGCTTAATTTCTGATGTGATGTCATTTTCAGAGTTAATTGCGGAGCCGAGGTAGACAAAGTCCCGAACTACCTCAAAGTGCACAATCTGACGAGTTTGACAGGGATGCCAAAACTAAACATGGCTCTATATAACTCGGCTCTATATATACTGTCATATGCGGCCTTAAAGTCGATAAACAGGGGGCTTATTCCCAAATGCGCGGCGGATCGTATTCAAAGCGATACCTCCATTTCGACCGTCTTCGCTTTTGGTTATTCTCAAATGCGAACGAGGGCGAAAATGATATTTCAGTGCTTTCCAGTTTTTCCATTCTGAGTTGCAATTTTCCATGTATTTTTCCAACACTTTGACAGCTTTTTCCCACCACAGGAATTTAGTTTATTTTTTATCCTCAAACAATCTGCCAGCAATCCGTCACCTATGGAGCTATCGCTTTTGATTCGATCAAATCGCTTTTGGAAATACAAAAATGCAAATCCGCCATGAAAAGCGATCCGCAGCGCATTTGGGAATAAGCCCCCAGGTGGTGGGTATTTTGAGTTCTTGAGTTTTCTGCAGGATTTGCCATAGTGTGAATATTTGGTCGGTTGTGGACCTACCGGGCCTAAAACCGCATAGGGACAAATTCGTTGACAAATGGTTTCAGGCGTACACACAGTACGGCAGACATGATCTTGTAAGCGATGTTGAGGAGACTGATGCCTCTATAGTTGGCGCAGTTATGGTCTCCTTTCTTATGACCAAATCTTGGACACGATGTATGCACTCCACCAAGCCATCTCCTGTTGCCAAAAGTCTGCAGAAATGGTTTTTCCATGTCCTCAGCACCGACTGTGACTCCACTACAAAGATTCCTTGTTCGTCTCTACAGGTCTCTGCTTGGGTCTTATTGCCATGACACGTTCTTTCTACCTTTTAATAAAACTTCCAAACATTTCTTGGAGTTCTTGGAGTAACACTCCTCTATTTCCTCGATCGCGCGCTTCTCATGATCTTTCTTTTTCTTCGGGAGAAGCCGTTGTTCTTCCCTCCTCCTTTGCTCGTAGAGCTCGCGAGCTGCTCTCTCAAGTTGACTATTCGAGACAAATTTCCGTTGCCTTTAATCGAGAACTGTATAGAAAATTGAGGTGGAAAACACCTCAGTTGGGGACTGAGTTTACTTATTCAGCCAATTTTCACTCGCCCAAAACAGTCACATTTTTCCCGAGAAAATGTTCGGAGAAAGTCAGGAACAATTTTGTTTTAACTGTCGTTTTTGGGGAATTTTTGCATTTTGTTTAATGCTGGCATTTAGGCTTTATGCTGCTCCAGTATCGGCAAGTTTGTTTATTAATATTCCGATAAAAAATGTGAAGCCCTCAAACATTGTCTCAAAGGTTTTATTTTAGATCAATTTCCGAAATCCCGGGTAAACTTGTACGAGATATAGCCAAGGGAGTCGAACATATGCGTGTTGATAAGTCTAGTTTTGTTTTGTTTTCCATGAGAAACGATCATGGAAAACAAATTTCTTGCACACTTTTCTCGCATCTTCGAGAGTGTGGGCGTCCTGTAAGATTTTCAATTCCGTTCGTACAAACTTCTCAACCCAAACATGTACAACGATAGCGCAGGCACTGAAGAATGTTATGTAATTATTTTACATATTTTACCCGAAACGTAAGTAACGTCTCATAAACCCCTCACATATTCAAAAATCCCAAAATCGGCGCTTCGATAGCTAACTTTCTGAATTTTCGACAAAAATTGTTTGTCATTTGCAAAACTCAATAGCCGATCTATAAAAGTCATTCACTCGCCCAAAACTTGAATATGATTCTCACATTCGGTCTGAACCTTGGAGAACATTTTAAGTTTGTGACAACCGCGAACATAGGTTGAAATTGAGTTGATCTTTTGTGATGAGCATATAGGGCATTTACCATAGCTTCTTCATGGGTTCTAGATGATGATGCTATTGGTGCAGTTGTACAGAGACAAACTAACCTTTGTATTTTGTTGAGTTTAACCTGAACCGTGCGTTCTGAGAGCGTTCTGATTTGTTTATGAAACACACTTGAACACATAGCTGTCATATGGTTGTTTATTAATTCTTATTTATTAATTTGGTTTACCTTCTGTGCCAGAACAGCAACTCTCGCCGCTCGTCCAGTCCACAACTTCAACTATTTTGTTTATCCTGTTTTTTTTTCCTGTCAAATGTGACTGTAAAGCATGATTCAATTACTATAAATTACGCATTGCGCATGTTCGCCATTTTGAACGTGACGTCATTTGAGCGTAGAATTTTTGTACTTCGTTCGATTTGGGTTGATTTAAGTAGTCGATTGCCTTAAAATAATTAAATATCAACATTTATTGAAATGGGTGTTTGTGCTGTGTTTGAATGTAACAACAATACAGAAAAAAAACTTTCATAGCTTCTCAAAGGAAAAAACTATGCTTAAGCAATGCGTACTCTTCTGTAGAAGAAAAGATGTACTAAACCTAAAAACTGCAAAAGTTTGTAATCTGCATTTCCTAAAAGAGGAAATGCGGTCAATGGCCATGACTTAAAACTATTTTGCATACAAAATGAAAAAAATATCATCTTGTTTCGTTTCCATAATAAGTCTGATACGCTTTTTGGATCATAACAAAACCTTAACAAAATACTTATCGCATCAATACGAATAAGACGAATTAAACATTTTTAGCAAATCCATTTATAATTAACACAAAACAAATGAAAACAAAACTTCACTGGCAAATATTCTCACCATTATCTCTACTTGTCAAAATGCATTCTGCGCTCAAATGACGTAGGTGCGCAAAACGAAAAAAAACTGAACATCACCATTGCGCTATCTGTAGTATTTGTATCATGACTGTAAAGTGGGTAATCACCTTTTTACTCAGTGTGCTCAGCTCAGCTCAGTCAATTTATTCTGAGCTTATAGAGCGCGCTCTGAACATTCTCTGAACGAAAAAAGAAACACGAACTTTTTGTTTGACAGTTCAGGCTCTGAACTAAAAAAGAAAAACGCCTAATGAGTTCCTAGTCTTGGTGAGATGGGTGTTTTATGCGTAACTAGTGAGCTTCTTCTTTTGGCCGAATAAAACAAATCTTTTAAATAAAACACTCTTTTGGTATAATGATTACCACTTATCTTTATTAAAATAATAATAATTATTGTATAACTAAAACAACGCGTCCAACTGTATTCACCGACCAAATAACTTTTAGTTTTTTAGTGGTTTTCAAAAACCCAAGTAGCACTATATCGTTTTGTTACCATAACTCATTGGTTAAAGAGGATGGTCTAAATCCAACATGAGGAACTCAAGGTTATTAGTTCTATAATACTAATCTTCGAGCTTTTTTCAAAGAAGGTTTTTCATATAGAGATCGTTTTCTAATCTTAGCTAGTGCCGGACAGTTGCATAGATAGTGAATGAGAGTTTATTTTTCGGTTGCATCATTACTGGAACAACTGAGGCAGTGTATCGTCTGGGATGCCCAGTCTGACTGCATGCCCCCGTGGTCTGTGGTAAAAGCTTAGAAGGTGGGTTGTTTTTCCTTGCTGTAGTTTGGCCATATCTTTCTATTGACTGAGACGACAGCCTTAATGCCAGCTGGACTGTGAATAATGAATATGTCTGTCATTTGGCTCGGACCTCGGAGTTATATTTGTGTGTAGTTTGATATGATTTGATTTTAGGCCTGCCTAGCGGGTAGCAAATAGTTCCTCCTGAAATACGTTGGCTGTATAGGTATACGGAAGCTTATAGGATTTTTAGAGAGACAGAGACTCAAAAAATACACTTGGACTTACTTCGACTTGGACGTATCATTTTCGAACCGTGTCTGTATAGATGCCTATACAACATGCCGTTCTTTGAACTTTGTGAGTTTGGTTATGTTATAAGCGGTTCTTAGAACCTGTCCCATCTTTTACCAAATCTTTTGTTACATGCATAGAATACATGCTTTCTTTACATGTTGTTAAATATTAAGTCTCTTGTTGAGCCCCAACCATGATCACTTCCAGATGACTAGTACTGGTCGATAGGGAGACTTGTGCTGTATTTCTATTCTAATTTTTCGAGTTTACAATAATTCTTTTCTTAGGCGATGACATTTTTCATCCAGCGTGATACCTAAATTACAGTGGGGGGCACAAGTATTTTGACAAAACTAAAGTTAATTCTGCTCATAATTTGAAACTTACTTCATGTAAATTTTGGCACCATTTGAAAGGTCATTTAAATTCCGTTTGAATGATACAAAACTTCCCTTAACCCATTTAAAAATTTTAGAATTTAGAATTTTTGTCAATGTCTACTTTTTTGACTTTTATCCTCGGTCAAAAAAAAAAAATGTTTTGATGCAAAAAGTTTCTTCAAACAATTCTAATAGTGACTGCAAAAAAAATTTTCAAAAATCTCTTTGCTAATATTTTTTATGATTTTTTGAAAATTGCTAAAAATGACTATTTTAGCCACTTTTTCCTCCTTTTCATACAAAATTTTTCTGAGATCATCCCATTCAAAAAATCATAAAAAATATTAGCGAAGAGATTTTTGAAAATTTTTTTTTGCAGTCACTATTAGAATTGTTTGAAGAAACTTTTTGCATCAAAACATTTTTTTTTGATAGAGGATAAAAGTAAAAAAAGTAGACTTTTACAAAAGTTCTAAATTTTCAATGGGTACTTAATGGGTTAAGGAAAGTTGTGTACCATTCCAACGGAATTTTAATGACCTTTCCATTGATGCCAAAATTTACATGAAGTAATTTCAAATTATGAGCAGAATTAACTTTAGTTTTGTCAAAATACTTATGCCGGCCACTGTATGTAACTTCCTTTAAGAGCTCTATTACCTCACCGAAGAGTGTGCCATTTCTGAGTGTATTCCGCTTTCTTTTTTTAGTAAATGCAACTGTGGTGCTTTTCTTAGGATTGACTTTTTAAGGCTTTTTTTTCCCTATTCGTCGACTTGATTTATAGCCTTTTGTGTCTTCGAATTCACGTCTGATAATGATTGTTATAACTTCTGCATATAGGAGCACCTATTACCGAGAATTATTATTAGTAGTATCTAGTAGTATTAGTGTGGGCGCAGTAGCGCAGTGGTTAGTGTGCTGGACTACTGTGCGAGGGATCCCAGGTTAGATCCCCGGAAAAACACAAATTACATCTTAAGGTTTTTTTCTACTGCGCCACCTCTCGCGAACGTCTGACAAACATCCGAGAGTATGACTGTCCTGAAAAATCTTCTCAATTCAGCCGTTCGGACTCGACATAAAATTGTAGGTCCCTTCCATTCGTTCCAAAAATAGAAACTCACACAAAACGAAAGGTTGCGAGAAGCTAGGCCTTGGGTGTCTACCGCCTGTTGCGCCGCCTATTTATTTATTTTTTTATTTTTTTTAGTAGTATTAGTAGAAGTAGTATTAACAGTTGCACTTATAATATGCGCAATATAAGGAAGATCTTCTTCAGGAAATAATTAGGTATTGGGAAAGTAAAATTCTACTAACTAATAATTAAGTTCCTTTTCATCGCCTAGAGAAGTCCAAGTTTAAACAAAAAGAGTATCGACCATTGCGTCAAAATTGAAAGCTAACTTCATTATTGTTTACATAAATACCTTTTATTTAATCAGTTTCTATTTTTAAACAGTAAATATTGAATTATGTATTTTCAATGATTCATACATCTTGTATTGCTCATTTTGAACTACAAATATTATATTGAAGTATGGTATGTATTAAACTTTTAAAGGTACATTTGAAGTTAACAAATTAACCAATTAACTCGTGAAAATTATTTATTGCATTTGTTCTTATTAAAGTCCTTTTGAAACCACATCGCAATTTTGTTTATACAAACCAGTCATATCGCCATCGTGTATTAAAGGTTATTCCTTTAAGTTCTTCCTGGAGCACTTGGGACATATTTCTCTGAGGGTTGATATTGCCATTGAGCACATATCTCATCCGAAGTGGTCTTATTGTATCCAGCTCTGCAATAATAATGTTTAGTACTTCCTTTTTTTATATCCTTTTTTTATTTAATAATAAGCGATCAACGTGCAGATCATGCAAAAAATATGCATTTTTAACAAAGTATTTATTTAACAACTTAAAAAACTACGACTTTAAAAAATAAAACATATAATACTGAATAGCTTTGACAAGAGATACAAATGAACAGAAACAAAACTAACAACAATTTAAAAATTAAGACTAGGCGTACGATTTATACGATTTAATGGGGATTAACTATAGATAAAATTGCTGAAATGAATTATGGCTAATGAAGTGGAAATAGGGATTTCTATGGGCCCCTGAAAGCCTGATACCTATTAATTATTTTATTATATTTTGGTTGTTGCCATCCTCTCCAATTGCAAGGATTAACAACATTCCAGGAAGATGTACATTTAAGATGTAGGTGCACGAAGGCTGGGGATATATTTCATGAGTAGTTTGTTTGTGGTCACGAGATGCTTCGTCTGAGTGGTGGGCAAATCAGTTTGTTCTATTAACAAAGTCCATCATGTCACCGAATTCTTTATTTTTAAGTAGTGTAAGGACCTGTATCGGATGCCCCACCGCTATTACTGTTTAGATTGGCAAAAAGAAGTGCTCTATTTTTTCCTCTACCTCCTACCAGTTTGACCAGAACGATATTTCTGCAATGCCGAGTGTGTTTGGATATTTATTGTGTTGACGTATCCTTCAAAATTAGAGTCACCATCATATTTTTCATTTTATTAAATGGGGTTCTTATAAGGCTTTGTTACTCTGCATGCAAACTCGTAGTCAGAGGTAGGCTAATTTTTTCAGATGCATTTTCTTTGTTATTGCTTCCTTCAATTTATTTTCGTACTCCCTTACCAAGAAAGATTTTGTGTCGGAACGGAATTACTTATTGGATATCTATTTGTCTCCCACAGGTATAAAAAATCTGTGGTCTGCTTGTTACACTGCTATGAAAGGCTCGAAATGTGTCCAAAATAATTCCTTTGGCTATTACTATACTATACATAATGCCTGCTTCTGATACCTCTTCTATATTGGAACAGTCCATATACCCCTGAGCGTGAAAGTTTAGTGCTAGATTTGGCTATCGAATGTACTGTATTGTCTAAGCCAGAAAGCTCTATTTCTTCTTGTAATTATTTTTCGTTTCAATTTGCAAGCTCCACAGTACCGCCAGTCCTCAATTTTTGTGAGTATACACTAACTACTGTAACTACTCTACCCAGTTTTCTATTTGTACACTGTTAGTTGTCAAAAATTAATTTTAATTTTATTAAATTGTAAGAACAATCATTATAGATATAAACAAATAATGTAATGAAATCAGAAGTATTCATACTGTACTCGAAGAAAAGTGCGATGAAATTTAGGAACAAAAATGGTACATAATTGAATATAATTTTTAGATCTAATCTAAGTACTGCATAATGGAGACGGGAGACCTTTTGAAGGGATCAAATGACGCAAGCATACAACGTCACTCAACGATTCTATTGTCGTTTTCGGTTGGTC
Organism: Cheilosia scutellata; assembly: GCA_955612985.1. Classification (NCBI taxonomy): domain Eukaryota; kingdom Metazoa; phylum Arthropoda; class Insecta; order Diptera; family Syrphidae; genus Cheilosia; species Cheilosia scutellata. The sequence goes on from OY015313.1 coordinate 63,205,701, forward strand.
GTCCAGAACCGTCCGGAAGAACTCTCCGCGATTCTGAATTCAAATCCAGAAACCAATTTCTCTTCTTTTCAGTAGAAGAACCGTCAGTTGAGTGCCAATCGAACGCTTTCAGAAGCGTTCGGATTGCTTCTGGACGGTTCTGGATTACCAATCCAAACGACATATGTCTATCGATGTGGCATTACGGCTCAGAAAGAATGCTGATAATACAGGCTGGGCCATCTAGTGGTTTCTTTGTAATCATATTTTATTTTGACACTGACAGCTGTTTCCCGCTCGAAATCACAGAAAGTCAGTATCATCGCTCCGAGCGCGGAACGAAATGAGTCGCTTTACGCTTGAACAACGTTGGGGAATATTGAAAACGTATTTCCAAAGTGAGTGCTGTGTAGCCCAAACGGTGGGTTTTTTGAAAAGAAGTTTTGGCCGAAATGAAGCACCCACCGCGCCTGCTGTAGTGCTGTACGGTAGTTTGTGCAAAAAGTTCGTTAGACTAGTGTGCTAGTGGACAACTCTCATGGTCCCCACCGTCGCGGTCGGTCATACGGTGCGCACAGACATAGAGTGACAGTTTGGTGAGGATTGTGGAGTGGTGGCATCATTGGACCATTTTTCTTTGAAAATGAGGCTGGGAACATCGTTTCGGTCAACGGTGGGCGTTACAGAGATGTGTTATTTGACTTTTTTTATACTGAAATTGAAGACATAGATTTGGACGACCTCTGGTTCATGTAGGATGGCGCGCCATGCAACACAGCCCATGCCACAATCGATCTTTTACGCACCAAATTCCCAAATCGTGTTATCCGTCTTGGCTGGACGTTTTTTTGTGGGGAACCGTGAAGGACCGATGTTATGCCAACAATCCGGAAACGATTTAAGCACTTAAGGCCAATATCATCCAAGCAAACGGTGAGCTACAGCCCGAAACCATCAACAAGGTCTTGGAAAATTGGAGTGACAGATGGAAATGGAAATATTTGCTCTTACTAGTAAAGCCATAATACATATAATAAAATTTAAATTTGCTCATTTTATTGCATTTTTAAAAAGAAACTTGCATTTGGCCCACCCTTTACACACAACATAGCTGATGTTGATGTGAGTATGAGCATGTTTTTAGTTATTAATCACTATGGAGTGCGACTCTCAATCCCATCAAAAGTGATTTGAAAAAGGCTCTCCTAAACCAAAATTTCAAACAGATTATCTTATAAACTATTGCTATGTACTCGCTTCTGAAATTTATATTGGAACGCTATTTTTAAACAGATATGCTGGCAACATTCGCATTGTAGGGGGTACTCTTGCTGCGAAGTTCGCATACATTTGTTACAGTAAGCTTATCTAGCATGTAAAACTGACGTGGATTTAAATCAATGTGGCTAAAGGTGTTAACTATGTTTTGTTAGTCCTCTTAATTTACATCAGTGAGCGTCAAATGTAAGTGAACTCCAATGATCTTTTAAGTCTTACTGAGGGACTTGAAACAGCTCTTAAAACCAATAATCTGTAATAAATCTGATAACAACAAAACGTACCTATTCAATTTTCAAAGCATAAAATACTTTATAGATATTTAAAAATAAAAATTGGTTCCAAATTCCAAAGACAAATGAAAACAACATTGGTATTCACTCACTTTTGACCCTCACTGTACATATATTTGTATGCTACATTGGAATATTGTCTAAATACATTAAATAACAAATATCACATTTAAATATCAGAATTGCATAGGCACTAAATTCTCCTACGCTCATCTACCCCAATAGTTATTGCTATTGTGCCTCTCTGGTGGCGGACTTTGATAATAATTTCCACCCACATCGTAATTCGTATTTATGCTGATGGCTCTTCCCCCATTTTTATTATTTTGTGATCCTCCCAAAATTTGTGGCCAGTTGTTTTTCAATTCCTTGAATATATTAACTGCCGCTAAACCAACGGATGCTATTTTAACCCCTATACGCGTGGTAATCGAATCGAAACTGGAACGATTTGCTTCCTCTTCAACATGCAATGATCGTTGACTAAATCCTTTCAATGGGAACCCATAGTGATGAGATTGTTTCTGAGTGATGCGTGAAATGAGACTATTGGAATTGGGTGGAACATACAAATTGGACGGACGGTAATCAATTGGACAGCTTGACTCAAACCTTTGATGGGATGAGCATGGACTACGCTCTTGGAAACATGTCACTTGGACGACGTTGTAGAATATAGCTCCCAGTGTGTTGGCGGTCTCTGAAGAAGAAAAGAGTTTATTTAATTTATATAAAAGAGTGCATTTATTTCTCACCCGTGTTTAAGGATTGCAAACAACGTCTGAACCTGGCATCACAGTCACAGTGAGATCGTGTAAAGGCTCCAGTATTGCAAAGTCCACGGCGGCACTCTCCGGCGGACAGGACATTTGGGCACAAATCATGTTCGCGACAACAACGATCTTCACCAGCATGGTGACCTAGGTCATTGTAGTCCACTGCAGCTGTTCCTGAATGTCAAGAAATTATTTTGCAATCAAATTAGTTCTAAGCTTATACGAATGCAGTGATGACAATCGATATTTCATAGTAGTAGATTTTATAACTCATCATTAAAGGAAGATCAGAAATAAAGTACTGATGACTACTCCATTTCTATCTGAGAGTGATCTGAAAGTTAAATGGGAGTCTCAACATAAGCGGCGGAGGCGATCAACAAACCGCTGTCAGGCAGAATGACCCATTCAGTCTGGACGATCATAGCCAAGAATTCTGTCCACCCGACCTACACTAAGTGAGGATAGCGATATTCAAACTAAAGTCGAACAAAACTGCGAGGCGAATGGCCTACCGGCCGAGCTTTTCAAAGCAGCGGGAGATGAGTTGGTAAGGAGCATGCACAATCATCTGTAAAATTTGGTCGGACGAAAGCATGCCCGGCGAATTGAACGTGTGTCCCATCCACAAGAAAGGAGATGCTCAGAACTGCGCCAACTACAGAGCAATAAGTCTCCTGAATGTCGCATATAAGATCTTGTCGGCTGTATTGTGTGAACGACTAAAACCTTTCCCCAACAACCTGATCTGCCCATATCAGTGAGGTTTTAGGCCACGAAAGTATACCATAGACCAAATTTTCACAATCCAACAGATCTTGGAAAAAATCCAGGATTTTCAGATCGATACACACCACCTTTTTATCGACTTTAAAGTCGCCTATAATAGCTTATATAGGGACGAGCTATACAAAAGAATGTCACGTTTCGGCATTCCTGCCAAACTCGTTTGCCTGTGCAGGATGACGATGGAGAAATCTCGCTGCTCCGTCAAAGTCGGCTATATCGTGTAACCTTTTTAAAATTATCCTTGAAGAAGTACGAAACTCACAAGCCAACAGAGGTATCTAAAAATTTTCAGAAGTCTGTTCAACTGCTTGTTGAATGTGCATTTGCAAGTATTGAAACGGAGGCGGCGATGATGGGTCTGGCTGTAAATGAGAACAAAACGAAGTATAATGCTGTCAACGAGAAAGGAGTCTCAGCATCAACGACACAGACAAAACGTCACGATGGACAGATACAACTTCGAAGTACTTTAAGACTTTGTCTGCCTGGTTTCCACTATCACCTCGCAAAATGATATTAGCGCATAGATCAAACGAAGAATCACTCTTGTCAATCACTGTTGCTTCGGGGTAAGAAGGCATCTAAGAAGTGAAGCTCTCTCACAGAACAAAGGAGATATTATATAAGATCCTAATCATCCCGGTCTTGCTGTATGGTGCAGAAGCATGGACTCTATCGAAATGGGATGAACACATCCTGGGATGTATTGAGAGAAAGATACTTCGGACGATATTCGGTCCAGTTTGTATCGACGGAGTGTGGCGGAGAAGATTTAACGACGAGTTTTATGGGATATGTGGGCGCAGTAGCGCAGTGGTTAGTGTGCACGGATCCCAGGTTCGATCCCCGGAAAAACAAAAATTACATCTTAAGGTTTTTTCTACTGCGCCACCTCTCGCGAACATCTGACAAACATCCGAGAGTATGACTGTCCTGAAAAATCTTTCTCAAATCAGCCGTTCGGAATCGGCATAAAATTGTAGGTCCCTTCCATTCGTTCCAAAAATAGAAACTCACACAAAACGAATGATTGCGAGAAGCTAGGCCTTGGATGTCTACCGCCTGTTGCGCCGCCTAATTATTTTTTTTTTTTATGGGTTATGCAACTTCGTTGACCTGGTCAAAATGCTACGGCTGAGATGGCTTTGGCACGTGGAGCGTATAGACAGCAACGCATCAGCCTGACGAGTCGTTGAGTCCACCCCTGAGGGACAACAACATAGCAGAGGAAGACCCAACCAATTGGAGGGCGAGCTCAACCAACTTGGTGTGCGTAACTGGAATCAGCTAGCTAGGGACCGAGCTGGGTGGAGGGGATTGTTGGTTGAGGCCGTGGTCCACCCCGGACCATAAGCGCCCCCAAAAGTAAAGTAAAACAAGATGGAGTCCTTGTTCTAAATGATCATGTCCATCGCTCTACACGGCGGCCCGCGCCGGTAGTAAGAGAGCACTGCCAATGTGGAGAATGACTGGGTGGTGTCGAAATTCATAGAATACTGTGATGTCCAGACGATCGGCCTAGCCTGTTGTGATGCAAAGTTTAAGGCAGCAGAAAATGCAATATTAAGTGAGTTTTTTTTTCAAAACTTGCCAGCCAGTAGTAGGTAGTAAAGGCATAACGCATAACGTAAAACAATTCATGGCCAATATATTTTTGATTTCATAACGTCGTCTGATTACACCATAGGCGCCAGGTTAACTTTTGTGACAGCTAGAAGAGCAAAATATTACTATTGACAGCAGCAAATCCGGGAAAGAGATCCGATGAAAAATTATCCTAAAAAATCGCTCCTTTTTTCAAGTCAAGAATAAACTCATTTGTTGAAATTATTCTTGACTTGCAAATTTGTTTGTATGATCGAGTTCGCAGTTAGCTACGATGTCTGCGGTTGATGTACGGAACAAGAATGACGAATGAGCGATCACATAAGGCTTTTACAGCTTTTACTCCAAACGCGATACGGTGGATAAATCTTTGTCAACAGGTCCTGTATACGATTGCATTGTAGATTAGTAGCTGGATGTCAATATGAAATAGTTCGCTGTATAATGTAGGCCATTTATTGACAAATTAAAGTCTACGGCGGCGTATATGGATTACATACGCCGATGTGTGGAAGCTGCCAGACTTTGGCTCGGAATTTCGCTTTTACTTTAAAAATGTACATTTAACATACATACCAGGGCCACACCATTTTGTTCCAGGATATATAAATCCAAGACCTCCACGGAATTCCCTTCCATATGAGCCAGCATCTTTGCACACATTTTCCAGTTCCATAACTGATTCTCGTGGCACTTGGCGAATTCGTCTCTGATCAGATTGCAATAGCATACGTTGAATATCGCCCCTGGAATTCAAAGATTCACATTAAATCAGTATCAGATTGTTGCGGTATATGTAAAAGTGTTATTTCTACCTGTCAGTGTGCATTTTACAAAATGGATGTCGTGAAGATAGCTCAACCATTACAGACATTGTCATATCTGCTATTAAAACTGCTGACCCACATGCCAAACGTATAGATCCTGAGAGTAGTACAGCCAATGAGAGTGCAGTCAAAAATTGTTTCGTTGTCATCTGAAATAATTATAAATAAATTTAGTTCGTATCGTTAAGTATAACGTTAGCATACCTAGAACTGATTGAAATATAGCTACTTGCTGAGAAATATGAAACATTTTTACTTGAAATAAAAATAAAATAAACCATTTGTGGGTATTTTTATTTTCAGGACGAATGGAAGAAACAATGTTTAGTGGACTAGCATAGGCGAAAACAAATTATGGAATTAGAATTCTGCCAATGCAGACAATGTACTTACAAAGTGGTCCATAATGTATGAGTATGTGTATGACCCAATCGGAAAGTCTCATACATTATATAAATGGCGTCGAATGTCAATTCAGTTTTGACATTTGTGAAAAAAGAGAATTACAATTTGAACCATTCAATCTGAGGATAGCAAAATATATAGCTGAAGTCCAACAAGGCTGCTGGACCGGACGGCTTAAGTGCCGGGCTTTTCAAGGCAGCGGGAGATGGCTTGGTAGAGAGCATACACCAACTCGTCTCCAAGATTGGGTCTGAGGAAAGTATGCCTGATGAATGGAGCCTCAGCAAAGATTGCCCGTTCCATAAGAAAAGAGACCCTCTAAACTGCGCAACTATAGAGGCATCAGTCTCCTTAACATCGCTTACAAGATCCTGTCTGCCGTTCTGTGTGAACGCCTGAAACCATTTGTCAACGAATTGATTGGACTCTATCAGTCCGGTTTTAAGCACGGTAGGACCACAACCGACCAAATATTCATATTACGGCAGATCCTGGAGAAAACTCAAGAACTCCAAAACGTTACCCACCATCTTCTTATCGACTTCAAGGCCGCATATGACAGCATTTATAGAGACGAGTTATTTAGAGCCATGTCTAGTGTTGGCACCCAAAAAAATACATGCTGTCAACAAGAAGGGACACACAAAATCGACGAATCAGTCACCATAGACAGATATAACTTTGAGGTAGTTCGGGACTTTGTCTACCTCGACTCCGCTATTAACTCTGAAAATGACATCACATCAGAAATCAAGTGATGAAATACACCTGCCAACATAACAGCGGTCTAAGGAGGCAATTGATTAGTAAGGCCTTGTTGAAAAACACTAGGGAGACTCTATATAAGACCCTCATCATCCAAGTCCTGCTTTATGGCGCAGAATCATGGACGCTATCAAAGGCGGATGAAGATCCCCTTGGTCGCTTCGAACGCAAAATTCTTCGAGTGATTTTCGGTCCCGTTTGCGTTGACGGACTTTGGAGGAGGAGATTTAACAGCGAACTCTACGAGCTGCACATCGACATCGACCTAGTCGGAAAAGTACGCATCAGTCGTCTAAGATAGCTGAAACATGTAGAGCGAATGGACACCAACGCTCCGGCCCGAAGAGTCTTCTATTTACCCGGAGGGAAAATGCAGTAGAGGAATACCTCGCCTTAGGTGACACGCGGAAGTTGAAGGGGACCTTATCCAACTTGGAGTGCGCAACTGGAGGCAGTTAGCCAATGATCGGACTGTAGCGCCACCTAAGTAAGTAAGTACGGACGTTCCCAACGTTTCGTGATAGAGGCTTTCAAATCGATTGAAGAACATGGAATCTGTTGACCTTGAAGTTAACGAAGACAAAATTAAGTAAACAAATCAGCATATCCGCTGCCTAAAGCAAAACGTCACTATTGATTGGATTAGATTGGATTGGTATGCTCTTTGAATTCCAGCCGTCACGTTCGAGCCAACAAGGAAGACCAAACCTCCATTTCAAAGACCAAGCCATAACCGACCCCAGAGAGCTTGGTCTGAATAACTGGAGACAGCGTGCCGGCGTGCGGCTGATCGCAGAGGTTGGAATGCTGCAGTGTCTCAGGCAGAGACTCTTCACGGATCGGAAGACCTTTAAGCAAAGTATGTGATTGTTTTTAAAGATCCTAATTCATTTATTGGCTCTTATGAAAAACTGTATGTCTGAAAGTGTCACCAGTATTACATAAGGGAAGACAGTACAGCTCAAGGAATTATCAGCATCATTCACCTCTTATGCTTTACCTTTAACCGACTTAAGTTTGCCGCGACCTATAAAAGTATTCATGTGAAAGGGCTGTCAAAACTTTCGAATAGTCGTTCGATCGTAGGTAGTTGGTCGCTCTTATGTGAATGGTCTTTTAGGTATTAGCCCAGGTATTATTCATTCGTTCCCATACAAAAAACATCTTCTATGGAGTGAAACTCGTTGACGTTAGATATAACTCGATAACCGCTGGGCCGATTTTCATGATTTCTATACAGTCGGCAAGTTCCTGAAATAAGTCGACATTTTAATGAAAGTTACCCCCCACGGCTCGAACCCTCGTTACGCCCCTGCTCGTGAATGTGGTCTTAAACAACATAAAAATAATTGCAGAGCTAAGATATAAGATATATTGGCCCTCGACTGCCGATCGTCTCTTACGGAGATGGCCGAACAGTTCAACATTCACCTAATTTGGGTGCCGGGGCATAGAGACATTCCAGGGAATTGTAAGGCCGATGAACTCGCTAGAATAGGAACAACTCAACCCATTCTGCCGGATAAAGGCACCCTAGGGCAAGGCTGGGCCTCTTCGCAAACGACTTTTGTAGAAGCTGCATGGACGAGGAAGAGGAGGAAACTATCCCTCACCTTCTTTGTTCCTGCCCAGCTCTCTCCCGCAGAAGGAAGCTTCACTTAGGTTAGGTTAGGTTAACGGGTTGACAGAGCAAGGTATGTTCTGCTGTGCCACACTTAGGTCCTTGTGGACCCATTGTGATGCCCTTTTATGTGGGGGTTAACCGGTGATGTTGGAGTGGTTAGCCTCATGTCCCTTCTTCTGGTGATTACTCGACGCTGTCCAGCCATCCTGATTTCCTCAAAAACCTGTAAAGATTAAAAAGTGAGACATCAGAAAGTTCTTGTAGGTCATGGAAGTAATGACTTCCAAGTGTTCTGTTCCTCAAGTGACAGGGGCTCGGGCAGTGACAGAGGAAGTGAGGTGTGTCCTCATGTACCTCTTCGTCTCCGCAGCCTCTACATATATCGTCATCTTTGAGATTTAGTTTCATTGTATGGTTTCTTAGGAAGTTATGACCCGTTAGGGCCCCTACCAATTTGGACAGCGATGACCTGTCGAACTGTAGAAGTTTGATGGTCCGGCCGCTGTCGTATTTAGGCCAAAGCTTCCGTGACTTCACAGGTAGTTAGCCCCTTCCACCTGTTGTTGGTTTTCATGCGAATTTTATTTTCCACTCGCTCTCTAAGATTATCTACAGAGTGGTGGCTTTACCGACTGCAGTGCTAGATCATGATCCATTGCAGTCCCATTTCTTGCTAGTTCGTCGGCCCTCTCATTGCCGGCTTTGTCACTGTGCCCAGGGACCCAGCAGAGGACCGTGGAGTGCTGCGAGCAGAGAACCTTTAGCTCTTCGCGGCAGCGATGTACTAACTTTGATTTTATTTCAGTAGCAGAAACTGCTTTAATAGCCGCCTGGCTGTCAATGAAAATGGTAATATCATTTCTTGGTATTGCCAACAATGACACCTTACGGGCCGCTTCCGTGATCGCCAGAACCTCTGATTGGAAGACACTGCAATTGTCAGGAAGCCTGATTGAGCGGTGTATATTTAATTCCTCAGAGAATATACCGGCACCGGTTCCACAGTCCATCTTCGATCCATCTGTATAGATGGATATCGATTTCCTCTTTGTGGGTTCATCTGTATTCCATTCATCTCTACTCGGGAACGAGCAGGAGAATGGTCTATCAAAGTTTAGATGTGGGATCATATAGTCAGAAGTGACAACATTCCCAATGTATTTCCCAAGAATCTGTGCGTGACCAAAGTTGCGCAGGTTCCAAGTACCAGTTTGGCTGATCCTTAGGGCACTTTTGGTAGCAGATTCCTCCATGTATAGGTCCAGAGGAGTCAGATTGAGGATTGCCTCCAGTCCAGCCGTAGGTGTAGTTCTCATCGCACTGGTTGTCCCTATACATGCTAGTCTTTGTATTTTTGTCATTGACTTAAGATTGGTCGCCTTGCCCGCGGCTTGCCACCAGACTACGCTGCCATATGTGAGTATAGGCCGCACGATTGCCGTGTACATCCACAGGATTGTTTTGGGGTTCGGTCCCCACTTCCTGCCTTCACTTCACTTAGGAGCCTTCTATTACAACGACTTGGGCGATCTGACAAGCATAGACATCAGAAGCCTCTTACGCTTTATAAAGAGCTCAAAATGGTTCAACTAGTAGGGAGATCTCAGATCCTTCATCGTGGCATCACAATGGACCTATACTGGTCTAAGTGTGTTGGCGTTTTTAGCTGACAGCCACTTTCAACCAACCAACCAACCAAGATATAAATTGTGACTCACGTCCTACCCTTAAACAACCATTATTTCAGATAAGAATTTAAATTTATCTTAACTAATAAATCATGCATTACTGAAGCACAAACATTTTTTTTTGCTAATCCGCACTCCCGCCAGAATTATAAGGAAGGTCACGTTTATGACAGTTGAATGTTTAATACGTAGGTATGTATGACTTACTAACTCCAACTTGGTGTGAATTAGCAAAAAAAGTATAAGAACTACAAGTACATCAGCGCACAGATGATCTGCCTTGTGCTATCCAACACTTAATAGATATAGCAGACGAGATCGTAAAATAATAAAAAATTCCATAATCATGATTCAATAGTTCAATACCGTCCTACTACTCTCTATGGTGTTAACAGAGCTATTTCTGAGGAATACCTGAGAATTGCCTCATAGTCCATTGTTTTCGCATCATGGCTTCATTAATTTTTATGATCTACAGCACACACCATCAATTTTGCGAAAACACAAAAAGTGCCGTCTCATTACCATACTCGTACCAGTGCAAGCCATAAACTCCTTCATTAACACAAGTAACAGAAGTTGCAAGGTTACTTTTACGAATATGTACCGCCAAAAATAACCGTCTGCGATGCTGACATTTTTCACAGTCTCTGGGTGCAATAACCACAACAGACCACTAGTCATAGACACTAGACAGTACAACCCCCACTATCTGACCTTCACCTTTCCTCTGGGTGCACATATCAAAACAAAAACATGCAACAACAAACACACATATTTATATCTATTATTACCATTGTGAGCCCGTTTCGCAGATACACACAATAGAGACAAAAGATATAGCCGGCGGCTGTAAACTTGGCGGATTAATTTCCGTGTTGGTTTCGATGATAGATGTAAACCGTTTGCCGTAGACGGTAGTCGTGGAGCATTTTAATTGTATTAACACGTCATAGACAAGTTTGCAGATTAAATTTATTATTGTCGGTCGTCGGATGGCCTGATTTATAAGGTCATTGCCATTAAAAGTGTGATTAAACGGCGCTAACTGATTGTCAGTTTTCAGTTGGCTTTGAAGGTGACCAAGAGCGGATTAGTTTGAAATAATTGAAAGTGATATGATTTACTTTAAAAGTCACGCCTATGCATGGATGTAATTGCGGATCGTGAAAATGTTAATTTATGTCTAGGTTAGATTTGTTTACGTTTATTTTCAGCCACGGGTTAATGGCCTCTTTTCTGAGTAGTTAAAAGATAAGCCGAGAAAAGTAAATTCCAATTGTGTGGTGCGTTAAAAGAGTTTTTAACATTTCTAGGTCTTCAGTTAATTTGACCGAATTAGACTTAATTTTGTTTTATATCATTTAGGACTTGCATGTTGAAGGCTGCACTTGAAACCGACCCCGTCTTCAATTAATTTACCGCCGAGATTTTGCATTGCACGAAAGAGTTGAGGTGACTGTGGCGTATACGTAACCTTTTTTTCAATAAAAAAATTTTTTCGTAACGATTTACATTGGAATAGAGACTAAGCTTTAAATTAAGCGCCTTGATCTCTAATTAAAATAATACGAAAGCAGAGCTTTACAAATGATTTTTTTTAGGGCAATTCGATTTTTACTTTCATTTCAATACAATTACTACTGTTAGACTACCTGAGACAGAACGAACAGTTTGTGACATTTAAGTTCCATGTATGCTGGTATAAGCTTCATATGGAAAGAGGAGTAAATCCTAAACTTGATAGCAGAAATAAACGATGTCATAAATTTTGGAGCAGCCCTAGACCAATTTCTGTTAGGAATTTTGTCGAGTTCATAAATTTTATCAAGTTTTTTTGGCATAAATTTGGCTAAATTTCGTTGATTCAGCATTGAACCTTTCTTTCGCACAGAAAAAAATCCGCAATGGTGTGAAATAACATAACCTAGTTCTATAGGGGACCAATTATGATCACCGACACGAGAGAGTACAAAACCAAGAAATGTCTCATGCAGTAATTGCATTATTTCACGCGGACTGTATGACATTTCGCACTGTCTTATTAAAACTACATGTCGTCCACATCAATATTATTCAATTTAGGCATCAGAAAGAACTCGGTTAGTATGTCGCGATAACGAGCACCTGTAAGCTCAGGCTCACTGCTTAAAAAGTCTCATTTTCAAAAAATACGGTCCAATAAATTCACACCAAAAAGTCTGCCATAGCGAGGTATCCTCGGAAGTAATAAAAAAAAGTAAAAGTGTTATCATAGTGATATCATGTTATCATATTGGTTTTGTGTGGGAGGTACCAGAACTACAGAACTACTCGACCATTTTTAATACCAACCTGACGACAGTCCTCTCACAAAATTTCATTCGCCAAGGTCGATTCGTTTGGATGCTTTCGAGTTTTCAACAGACAGACGGACGATGAGAGGTGAAAAAATATACAACCGAATTATCGAAGCTCCAATCCAGCGTTACCGATGGTCAAAATGATAAAGTCGCCAAAAGTTTAAAATACAATACAAATAAAACTTAATACCTGTTTATACCCGGTACCACACTGTGGTGAGGGTATATTCACTTTGTCATTCCATTTGTAACGCCCATAAGGAGGCGTTGTAGGTATGACAAACTATATATATTATTGATCAGCATCACTTTCTTAGTCGATCTAGCGATGTCCGTCTGTCTGTCCGTCTGTCCGCGCGATTACGGCCGTAATTTAAGAGCTATCAACTTGAAATTTGGTACGTAAGCTTTTATCCACCAAACTGAGGCTAAGTTCGAAGATGAGCAAGATCGGATGAAAACTACTACTACCTCCCATACAAAAATATCAGATTTATATAGCTTTTTATGTTAAAAATTAAATTTAAATAGCTACAGTAAAGATAGCAAGTTTAAACTTTGCACATATTGTTTTAATAATATTTAAAAATTTTTGACAAAAAATGAACTTGATCGAACAAAAAGTACCCATACCTCCCATACAAAAATATATATTTTTTTAATATTAAAATATTTTTTTTATTTTACAGTAATATAGTACCGGGTATTTGAGCTTCGGCATAGTCGAAGATAATTGTCTTACTGGTTTTCTTTACTTTTGTAGTAAGAATGAAAAAGACAGTCAGTTGTGAGCATGAATTCTTTCTCAGAGAGATAGACTTACGAAAAAGTTACGGAACGTAATCCATGAAAAATGACAGATGCATTTTGTTTTTCCGTAAAGTGCAGAATGTGATGTGACCTTTTTGTTTATCAATTCATAAATTGCAGTGGTAAAAAAGGCTTCGAAATGTCTGCTAAAGGCGAATAATTTGCTAATTTGTTAGCAATATTTATCTACCGGCGAAAGTGATTCGGAATTAATCGAACATCTTTTTGATGAAGTCAAACCACAAATGCGAATAGTAATTGCGCGTATTATGCCAAATAGAACGACAAATTTTAAATCATTTGTCAATTGTCAAGTGGCTGACAGCTTTTTCAATTCTTACTGTACTAGATATTGGGTGAGTACCGCCCCCTTTTACAATTTTTTCGAGTTAAAGAACGACATTAAGTAAAAATTCGTAATATTTAAAAGTAAAGGAAGAGAACTATTATGTATTCATTTATAGCAAACAATTAGTAACAACACGAAAAATATAAATACAAAAACAAAAAAAAGTAATACATACCTAATGTAATATCTACATACATTTCGGTGCCCTGACATAAGGCCATGCGACATAAAGAAATATTTCGAAATATGTACGGCCCTATGACCGTTTCGGAAAGCGACATAAGGCCATATTCGACCACATAGCTCTATATGTCGCTTTGATAATGCGTCATAAGGCCATTATGGCCTTAGCATTAGCATTACATTAGCATGTACCCAACCGCGCACCTATCCCGTAACCTAGCAGTGAACCAAAGCAGGAGGGGTTGAAAGTTGAAACATCCTTCAAGAATTTTGTTCAGTGATGGTTTGCTCTGTGCATTTATACAGAGAATATTTGTTTCAGTTGTTCAACCGTTTTTAGGATTTCTTTTATGGAAATAGTCGGCCGAAAGTCGCCAGTCGCCAAAACAGAGAATTTTTGAAAAGTCGTCGCCAAGGGCCCAGAGATAAAAAAAAGTCGCCAAATGGCGACTAAAGTTGCCCATCGCTAACGCTACTCCAATCGTGACTTGTTGCTCAAAACTTGCCCCAATGTAAACACTTATATGAGATTCAATCTAAAGTTTTCTCCGCTTTGGTAGAGTCGTCGTTCTTATCGGTAATCGCAGCTCCAACATAAACGCACTCAAGCCCGCGGGGCTTTAAGTCAATTATTTGTGGGCTTTATGACATTATAAGAAGTGCATTAACGCCCCAAATGAAATAATACCCGAAACGTATGGGGGGCCATGCTGCCCCCCTGCAACCCCCTGCTTGGGTTTACTGTCAGATGAAGGTTTGGGGTGTTATTTCCGAGGGCTTTATCTTCTTTATCTTCTGTGTGGGCGTGAGAGCATATTAGGCTAATGTTGGCGAATTTAGCCTTGATGCGGATAGTTGTAAGGCGTTCACTAATGTGTCGAAAGCTCAAGACTTCTTGCCTAAGTATGCCGCTTACAACGAATCCACATCAAAATAGACGCTGCTTCTGTTCTCTGTAGCAATCATAGTAGTAGATGTCACAGTTTTTCTTTTCTTTTTTTCTTTTGCCGGGCCCATCCAACCGCACTTCCTGTGGAGATATATCTGCAGTTTAGCAGTTTATGGCCTCCGCTAATTGTTCGGCTGCACGCGGTCTGTTCAGGGTCCGAACATTCCACGTGCAGATTCGAAAGTCATTGTCCTTTTTTAGTTCGCAGGGTCGTCAAAAGTAAATCCATCAAGGATATTGATTGATATTGAGGCTTTTGGTTGCTTCGTATCTAACATCTGAAAGCCCGCCGCTTGGGGTCACTGTAGGATTTGGAGTGGGTGCGAGGGTTTTTGTATGTACAGTTCGGAACTGCACGCTTCTTTTCAATTCTCCCCATACATTTGTTGTTTGGATTTTATTTCCACCTTGTTTTGGACTTTATTGCACTAAAAAAGTGCAATAAAGTCCAAAAATACGGTTGGAACCTATTTGCATAAGACTTTATTCATGGCACCGGTTAACCGCACACATAATCCACACCCTGGAGGACCAAGCCTTAAATTGACCATAGGACAGCGGGTCGGATACTCTGATGACAGTAGCCCACTTCGGGGATATGAGTGCTGCCGTTGGGCCATAAAGGGTTCATCCGCCACCATCTCTATTTCAGCACCTAGTGACTAGTGCTGAAAAATCCTTCCTAACCTTTGCCCGAAATATGTCAAAGTAGCTCACGCAAGGTATCTGCCATCTCGAATGTTGACAGCACCGTTGATTCAATCTTGTATGGGTTCATCCGTTGTATGCCCTCTTTCTGAGGGGCTCATGTAAGACTTCTGAGACTCGCCCAGTCAGTCTTTCCGACATACAGAGCAATATAGTGTTGATATTTTCTTCGTTTTCAACATTCAGCAATTCAGCAAGTACCCGGTGGTTATCAGGGGGGTAAAATAAACACAATTAATCTGTATGAGATAGCTACCACAACTGGAAATCGCCAAGTTGATGCCAATCACTGCCCGCCCTATTCATACAAGTCCCAACTACCAGTCTTTACAGTCATTGAACATAATTTCAAACGAGTCTATATAAAGATCAATATACGCTACAGCTCCTACTGCTACTACGGTGGCTGCAGAAACTTGATTAAACATTTATTTCTGACCTAGCATATAGTTTACAACTCCAAGCGTTTTTTTTCCTGCACATTGCATGTCAAGCCTCCAGTGCAGTGGTCACTTAAAAGGGTGCTTCGTACTTGTCATACAAAACTAAATCCAATCGGACAAGTTCATTTTTAAAAGTGCGCCCTACATAATATATCACACCATAATTAATTTATTTACACAATCATGTAGACTTAACTTTAAATCTGTATAAATGTTAAAATATCCACACTTGGACCTTGTGCAAACGCTGCCCCAATTAAATCAATGCACAGCACCGAGACCTTTATTCATCCTTCGCCGGCCGGTTTAAAGTGCAGTCAGAGCTCTACAAATTGCTTAGCCTTTCATGGTGGTTCGGGTTCCAAACACAAAAAGTCTCCTTTTAGTAAAACCAAACGAAACAAAAACTTTTAATTATTGCTACTGACACCACAAACAAGTATCTGCACGCAAATGAAAAGAAAGAAAACTGGAA
This sequence comes from Cheilosia scutellata, assembly GCA_955612985.1. Taxonomy (NCBI): domain Eukaryota; kingdom Metazoa; phylum Arthropoda; class Insecta; order Diptera; family Syrphidae; genus Cheilosia; species Cheilosia scutellata. The sequence goes on from OY015313.1 coordinate 63,221,989, forward strand.
TATATCGCCCAATGACCGACATACTGTGAGCAGAGCATGCCATTGAAGAGGCAGCGCCAGTGCCTTGCTTTGTGTGCTTTTTTTCCGCTAAATCTACTAGCCAAAAGCCAGAGTGCACACGAAACTTGAATGGAACGACTCTTTAAGGCGACATTGAAAAAGGAATTAAGGTTTCCGTTAATTCGAACAGTGTGCGATACTGTCATTAAATTTGAGCGATAAGCTGACGCACCTTGCTTGCCTCATACCGCCTAAAGTAAGTTTTACCAGAAACCGCTTCACACATTCTAACACTAACTGATACATTGAAACTGTGCCTTAATAGTACTCAACCTGAGTGTAGTTAAAGACAATAGTACATTGTCCAAGGCAGGAGGCTCGATGCCACCGTCAAGCTGAATGTTTTCACACTTTGCTCAATGGACAATGACCTCAAATGTCTGACGAATTGGCACTTGGAGTGCGCAAATTGATTAGAAACATTATTCTAACCCCATTGGCATTGGGAAATCGTACGCTTCTATAGTATTTACATTTTGGTCCAGAGGTGAGATTTGTTAGCTCAAGCAATTTACACGCATATTGGCTTACTAGTAACGAAATCTAATGGAAAATGGATGAGCTTGAGTCGATTCAAGATAGTTTATCTAAGGTAGAAACGACCTCGAATTTTGTTGACTTTTGTTTTCGTATTATGTGAGCACATCTGGTCAAAGTTTATTGACTATGTAGATACAATCATGTTGGCTGCCTGACGAAAGTCAACAATGCGACAGAGAATGCTGTTTCATGAGAATGTTTTCTAGTTTGTTCTTGTTAGCGTGACGTGACGTTGATGGAGAATGGATAGTATCTTTGGGGAATAATATTTACATTAACTAACGTGTATAATTTTAGGAAAAAAAAGCCATAAGATAACGGTTTGTTTTGATTGTGTATTTTCGTAGAATTGTACCAATCCGCTTAGGACTTTTTTCTATAGGCCCGGTTAGTCCGGTAGGTTATTAGATCGACATGGACACAATTCGTGGATGGAAATAAGTCCCCTGGAACTATGTCCACTGAAGGACCTAGTTCCCACCTAGTTTGAAATAAAACCACTTTCGTGAAGTGGACTTAGGTCCCATGTAGTAGATGTCTCAAGTGTATTCGATGTCTGCCCCTAGCTAGTGCCGGGCATTCAAAGACGATATGCATCAAATTTTTCGCTTCTTGTAAGGTTTTTCCAAATACGGCAGAAGGTGCTAAGCGTTAAGGGCAATGCCTCCTAGCATGTTCTGATTGTTACAATTCTTGCCTTCTCAGAGAGGGTTCCATTTCAGATATCTGTAAAATAGGCAAAAACTGTTTGCTTCTTTTTGATTTTCGAAGCAAAGCTTTTTTACTAAGATCTAAAGTAAATGGACCAAAACATGTGGACTTGGTGTCAATCCTCAGAAAACTGAATTGGTTCTCTTTACAAGGAAGTACAAAATTCCCGTCTTCATTCCCCCAAAACTAAATGGCACCCAACTGGTGCTCTCCAATACGGCTAAGTACTTAGGCCTCACTCTAGACAGCAAACTGAGCTGGAAACCCAATATACTGCAGAGGGTTCAGAAAGCCACCACGGCATTATACTGCTGCAAAAAAGCTATTGGTAGCAAATGGGGACTCCAGCCTCGAATCACATATTGGCTTTATGTATCCGTCATTAGACCTATACTCACATATGGCGTCGTAGTCTGGTGGACTGCGCTTGAAAAGGCTATTCACTGTAAACAACTTAGTCGTGTTCAACGAACGGCTTGTGTGTGCATCAGTGGCGCGCTTAGGACCACTCCAACAGCGGCGATGGACATACTATTCCACCTAATACCGCTAGATCTCTATTGCAAACAAGTGGCAGCGAATGCAGCCATCCGCATGAAAGCAATCCGTCTGTGGACTAGTCGACAAACTGGTCACTCGTCTATTCTAGATAAAATAGAATGCATTCCAAAAGATACTGATTACACCCTCCCCCAATTCCAATTCAGTAAAAATTTCGAAACCTGCATACCTTCCAGGACTGACTGGGAGAGTGATGTAGTGTCTCAAAAAAGATCCGTCTGCTTCTACACAGATGGGTCCAAAACGGAAACAGGAGTAGGGGGGGGTGTTTTCTCCCAAGATTTAGATTGTATGATCTCATTCCGTCTTCCTAATCACTGTAGCGTGTTCCAGGCGGAAATCATGGCGATCAAGGAGGCCCTGTCGTGGCTACGGTATAATGTAATATCTGCTAAGGATATCGTAATCTTTACCGATAGTCAAGCCGCGATTAAATCCCTGGATTCGGTCATCTTCAAGTCCAAGACCGCCCTCAATTGCCGCTTATCTCTTAACGAGATGGCGGAACAATTCAACATTCACCTTATATGGGTGCCGGGCCACAGGGACATTCCGGGGAATTGCAGGGCCGACGAACTCGCTAGGCATGGCACAACTTTGTCGATTCTACCGGAAAAGGAGAATCTATATATGCCTCTCGCTACGTGTAAACTTTTAATTAAACAAAATGCAATAAACGCCACCAATCGAAGGTGGTCACACTGCACCACGTGCTCCATTACGAAACAGATCTGGCCCACGCTGGATCCTAAACGCTCCAACAATCTTGTAAAACAAAAAAGATCCAACATAAGCACACTAGTAGGTGTCATCACGGGACACTGCATTATTGGGAGACATGCTCTCAGACTGGGCCTCCCTTCCAATGACTTCTGTAGAAGCTGCATGGACGAGGAGGAGGAGGAGACAATTCTTCACCTCCTATGCACGTGCCCAGCCCTCTCAGCACGCAGAAAACTACACCTAGGAGAACATTTCTTCGACAATCTTGGCGAACTCGCTAATACAAGCATACGTTGCCTCCAGCGCTTCATTCTCAGCTCCTCTTGGTTCAATGGGTAGTTGTGAGATCATTAGATCCTGTGGTATCACAATGGGCCTCCTCTGGCCTAAGTGAGGCTGCACTTAATGCGGCCTGCCACTCTAACCTAACCTAACCTACTAAGATCTGAAACACTTGGCTTAGAAATGTGTTAATTCGGGAAGGGAAATACCTTTTTTCCGCCATTTTGAGCTCACAATGAACCATGATTTTCACTTTTGAATGAGAACGTCAAGCATATATCCATAACTTCAACGCAGGACATCTTTCCGCGTCTAATGCCGCTATAGCTTTGCTTCCTGGGGATATATTTCCAGAAGACTACAGCATTTAAGTGCAGAACTAACATATACATCTGCAAGCATCTCGGGGCGCTGTTGAATCGTTATAGGTTCGCCTTTCCCGGAAGAAGTATATAAAACGAAAAAAAAGGTTTGCACATTGAACAACTTGCGGGAAATAGACCGCTACGGCTACGACTTTAGACACTGAACGATTCTAGCGGAGTTACTGCCGGGAAATTAGGTCCACTGTGATCCTACGAGCAGAGTCGATTATTTCCGCTACTCTTGGAACCAATTTTAATGGAGGGATAACGTAACTAAGCAAGGTGAAATTAGACTGCAATACAGATGGCTCAAAATCAACTGAAGGCACGGGTTCTGGCATGTATTTAGTACTATTTTGTACTATCAAAAGGATGGCAACACTGTCTATATGTCGTCGAGGAAGAAATTCTTCATACGATTAACGTTTTAGCTTGTGTATGTGTATGCCACATCCAACCGCTTGTGCAGCATTTTGAAACCAGAACTTATGTTATGGTGGGCAGTGGTGAGATGAGATCTGCGAAGTATAAACTGCTCAAATTTTAAGAAGTCATCAGAGAGAAGAACAGAAAACGGATTCACTTGGGGGGAAACCTTGTAAAGAGTTTGGCGAAAAGTTAGACAGTGATCAGAGCTCTGCAAACGAGGTGTTCTGATAGACAATTGGACGTTTTATAGGAAGCATGTGAAAGGGACATCTTACGCAGATAGAGCGAGCAATTCTTGAAGTTGCTCAATCCCTGTCATCCCACTGCTTTGACTAGGGGCGGAATATAGTCTTTGACGTTCAAATTGCTAGAAATAGACAAATGTTCCGGAGTGGATAGAATTGGGCTAAAAGTCTTCAGATCCTAGCTGGAAGAGGGGGTTCAGTGGCCCTCTCGTGTCATTAAAGTGGCCTGAGAATGCGGCAAACAACTTTTGGCGACTTGGGATTTCCCCAATTGTGGCCGTATAATCGGTTTTCAGCTTCTCTGGAAAAGTCCCTGTTAATATATTGAAAACGCGTTGCAGATCTGTGGTCGAGTCAAGATGGGAAGAGGGTGTGGTTTTTGTCAGAGGGGACGATGGGAGGAGGGTGTGGTTTTTGTCAGAGGGGAAGAACAACCTTTCACCGTGGGCACTAGATTTTGTCTAACTTCGTTTAGGACTGGATGTTTAGTGCAACATGACGAAGAAGACGATCTAAGTCGCTGATGACTTGAGTCACCCTTGAGTCCTCACAGATTGAACGTCAGCTCGCAAGGCTTGTCTCCCTCTGTGTTGAAACTGCGATAAAAGTACCAGAACCCCTATTCAATGTATTATCTATGTTAGTGGAGTTCTATTGAAACAGGGTGATAAGTTTCTGTATTTCAGTGTCCTATTCACGGACTATAGAAAGAGAATAATACCGAGTTTTTCTGTAGGATCGGTCAGACTGGATTAACTTCATAAGTTATCCATATTCAATTCGGTGTTTGACATTACCTAAGGTCATGAAATTTGAACACTAATCGAAGAATGAGGTGGCGGACACTTAAGCAACTTCTCTGAACGGGTGATGCATCTGTGCTTTGGTCACGTTAAACGTATGCCGCCAACTCGGATTTCAAAGAAACTGTACAGGCAGACATCTAATGTAAAAAAATACGTTTTAATTGAGGCGAGCATTTAGAAGCTTGTTAATCCTGATATAACTATAATAGTTTCCCTGAAGACACGCTGCATAGAAGTAAATCGCTTGAGGAAATAGTTTACGCGATCCCTTTAATATTGTTCGCGTGATTTCGAGTGAATATGAATAGCTATACGCTTTTTGTTCCCGCGTGACCAAATAGCAGAACGTAAAAACAGCACGATTCATAGTCTCCTTTGACTCTACTTCTTGCTGCAGGAGAAGTAAGCGTAAGCGATGTCTACTGAATGGCGGAGACAGCCAACAGTCTGCTGCAGGCAGAACAATTCCTTCAACCAGGACGATGATAGAAATATTTTTTTTTAATTGAGTTAGCCTCTACTCAAAAAACGGGCTTATTCATGTAATCAAACTATTTACAAATCATAGACCTATTTATGAAATATATAAATTGGTGGAGTGTATCACAAATTTTTAAATTTGAGTTGCCCTCTACTCCAAAAATGTGTTTCTGCCCCAAATTCTGTCCACCCGACCAACACGAAATTAGTGTAGCGATATCCTAGCCTAAGCAATTCAAAGTAGCTGGAAATGACTTGGTAAGAAGCATGCACCAAGTTATCTGCAAAAATGATGGAAAAATGCCCAATAAAAAGAAACTTAGCTTGAGTGTGCCCCGTCTACAAGAAAGGATACTCTGAACTGCGCAAACTACAGTCTCATATATGATCTGATCGGCCATCATTTGTGAACGCCTGCACGCTTTCGCCAATAACCTTATTGGAATATTTCAGCTTGGCCAAGCTAGGAAAGTCAATGATCGATCAAATTTTCTAAAATCATCGCTTAAAAAAACAATGCCAAGTCAAGTTACGTGATCCCTGCCAATCTAGTTATTCTGTGCGACATGATAACGAATAAATTTCACTGCTCCGTCAAAGTCTGCAGGCATGAACACCACCGAAGAAATTTCGACTCTCTATCGGTGCGAGTGTGATATCCTGGCGCATATCTGATAAACGCATTTCCTGTCGACTGTGCACTGTGCAGGATCCCATTTACATTGAGAAGAAATACTGTATTTATTGTGCAAATTAATCATTTGTAACCTGATTTTCGACCCTGATGGGTGTCTTTGAAAACGAAGCTTTACGAGTACTTAAACCCACTCATTTGTAATGTCGTTTTCCATTGGTTTCACTCGGGGATTCACTCAATACGTAATCCAATGGAACAAGAAAACTGCTTCTGGCTGACTACACTCACGTATTGGTGAAACGTCAAAAATTACTGTATGGCTGGCTGCTGCCAGCTGGCTTGTATAAAATGCATAAAATGCACTTGTGTAAGTGCTCCTCGAGTGGATTCTGACTTGAAATCGAGAAGCGAAATTCTCTCCTCAGAATCAACCGAAGAGTATTTTTTGCGCCAATGGAACGGTTTCAGAAGTGATTTTCTTGATTCCGGACGCTCCCGGACGCTTCTTTTTGCCCAATGGAAAACGACATAAGTAGATGGCATTTGACTTATCTTATGAATTGTCAAAAACTGAACGCAAACGGCAGTCTGAACGCACTCATTTCTCACAAAAAATATAGAAAATTGTTTTGACATTATAATTGAGGCGATGAGAAATCAAGTCGTAGGAAATTGGGCACATAAATCTTCCCCGCTTCTCTGGAAATGTTATTTCTTCTTAAATAAAGAGTCAAAGCAGTATGAACAAGGAAAACAGAAATCGGTTTCATTTGTCAATTGATTTGATAAATCATTTATAGATACACATTTATTTGGAATGTCATATGACTTCTATTATCGTGTAAAGTGGGCCTTTAAACGTGTGAAACTTCCGTAGTTTTGCAATTACGGAGTTGCTAATTTATTCCGACAATTTTATTTTTAACCTTCGTCACTTACTAATTTAATGTATCGGTGGTTAGGACTCGAAGTAAATAGTAAAATTATAATGTTTTGTCGGAATTGATTGGTTGAATGAATTTGAGTCCCTCAAAAGGAGGACGTATGGCTAACGCTCGTATCTTTTTGCGGACAGAAAAGGGGATAAATGCCCGAAATTTGGAGATTTCAAGGGATATCGCAATTTAAAAAAGAGGATATATAGGGGATAAGTTTTTAACTTGTTTTCGCGCTGAAATTCATGAAATTCAAGAATAGTATCAATACAAAAATTAATGTAAATTGTGTTTAATAAATTTTTATTATTTTTAAATTAAATATATGTTTAATAAACAACCAACGTGCCATCATCGCCGTCGTCGTCATTCGCATTTGAATCATTTTCGATAGCAATAATTTCTCCACGTTTGGTTTTCTTCTTATATTTGTCTTCTGCAGCGATTGAACGAAGCAATTCAGGCTTCGTTTTCAGAAATTTGTAGAATTCAATGGATGAGTTGAGTACTGAATATATCATTTTACTGTGAGAATTGCTTTTAACGTTTTGATTTGCAATCGAGTTTTTTCATTGGTCCAAGGCTTGGTCATCGCAGAAAAGAGGCTACAGAGGAAATTACAAAGAGGAAATTTGCCAATGAAAACCCCAAACTAAGAATGAAAAATCAAAAATTGGGGCTGTTTTTCATAATGATATAATACCCCAATTTCAAATAAGAAACATAGCGATTTCGTTGTGCTCACTATTTTCGGCTTGCAGATGTTTGAATATTTCCACTAGAAATCTGCTATGGTGAAAAAGAGGAGTTTATAGGATAAAAAAGGATTTGGGAAATTTTCAGGGGATAGTTTCTTTGACTTCAAAAAAAGGGATAATCCCCTAAAAGAGGATAGATACGAGCGTTACGTATGGCGGATGAATTCATTCGATTAAATCAACGTCAAAGTAGTCAAAGTGAAACAGGTACCTTAGATGAGCTACTCTGTCATATTTGAAGCTAAGGCCAGTCAGAATTTTTCAGAACTAGACAGGGCGCTGAAAGAGAGATGATGACGGATGAACTCATTATGCGCCAACGGCAGCTTTGACTGTTACGAAGTGGGTTTCTGACATCTGCTGTCATTGGGCTTTAAGCAAGAACACTACTGGCCCTCCAGATTAGAGGCTGTGCTTTTGCATGCGGTTAACTACCTAGCATACGAAGCAAACTCGTTGTTGGATTTAGTGTTGACGATCCTCCAACGCAGAAAAAGGACAACATTCGGATTTGCAGGTGGAATTTTCGAAACTGGAAGCACCATCGACTTGTAGTCGAACAATTAGCGGACGCCTTAGATGATTACCGAGCCGACATAAAGAATATCAGGTTCATTGGAAGAAAAAGAAATAGCAAGAAAAGCGCACGATAGAGGAAATATGAAGGGGCTACTACATGATCTATATTTTACCAATTTAATATATGGAAAAACTACTTTTTCAGACTATTCAACAACAAAGACGGCCAAAATTTCGCAGAAAGGCAGAACGAAACATTAAAGCTGGACGACGAAAGTCAAGATTTGAATCCACTCGTTCAAACGCCGATTCTCTTGAATGCAGCGCGATTCTTCGATAACTTGAACGATCTGATAGACTATTCTTACTAGGTTCAAATCCAAAGACGCAAAAATGTTGGGATTTGCGGATGACATCGCATTTAATGTCACTGTTACTGCAAAACTGTTGGATAAGGTAGAACGGATTAGCGGTGAGGAATTTGCTTACCTCCGTTGGTTTAACACTGACGGAGTACAGAACCATCAAAGCTGTCTTAATAGGCAGTAAAAGAAACGCAGAAACTGTCCTATAGCACTTTCTCTAAGACAGTTTCGTTTAATTGTCTAGGGCTGCTGGCTGCAGTTACACTTTTTTCTCATCTGATAGCCGATACTTGCCGAAATATTTCAATCTTTTGCAGGTCAATGCCACACAAGATCCCAGCGCATGTTCTGGGCTTTTACTGGACTCATCGTGTAAAATCTACCTTCTTCAAATATACCCCCTATCCTGACGTGCTCCTTGAGTCTACAAAACCCGTTAAGATGCATTCCTGGAATACTTTTGTCTCAATCCGCGAGTAGTATTCTAGGTTCTGGTCCTGTTTTCCATCTCTAATTCTTTGAATTTTCCTTTTAGGGTGTGATTAGCTATTACGAAGACTATTGATGTTCCCTTTCTTGTTGGATCATTTCGTCTATATAACCACCATCTCCGTAGCCGTCTTCTTTCTTCCACCGAGTTCATTAAGACTTTTCAGGCATTCCAACACAAGTTTGTGCTTTTTGATGCAGAAATCATGGAAGCAGCTTCGCTATCTGACATTATAGCCTTATCAGAGTTGGCTTTTTGTTTCTGTATAGGTTTTTAGGCCACATTTTTTTATTTGAAGCTTATATAAATTTCGGCATGTATGTACATGCGTAACGAGCCGTCTAGTGTTACCGAAAGCAAGAACCCCCCCAGCAGACGAGCTAGAACGAGCTAGACCTAGCATGGCAAGCAGTCGGGACCTGGACACCCTTCCACTTTTGCTGCCCGGACTGACACCATGTACCTGTAAACATGGGGTCATAACGGTAGCGTGAAAGGTGGAAGGCAAATAGAAAATTTTGTTACAAGGTTTATTTAGACACATCTATCTATAGTATGGATTTCAGATCCGAATACTCCCCTTCGCTTATCAGTTCTTGTTTATAATCGGTTTGGACATACATTGCACCAAATCTTCTTATGACTGACCTTTTTTGTAAATAAGTTTGAAGATTTGAAATCGTCTGATAGTATAATTTCTATAGGAAAGGCCAATAGTGCTTGGTCTCGAATTGCACATTAGCAATATAACTACGTCCTATACATACATCACTCTGAGGATGCTCAGGCTACATCCCCAGGACTAGGTTCCGGCAAATCATTAGCGCACCCTTGTTGCTTTCTTTCTTATCTCTTCTATTGGTTTCTTCCAGATGAGTTTCCCGTAGTGTCAGGCCTTATTAGCCTCAGCCATTTATTTTTTTTCCTCGTGAAGTTTTTGTCGGATTTAGGCCTAGCCATGATGGAATAAGTATAAGGTGGTCTCGTCGGCTGCCGACTCATTCGTTTTTTGGTCCCTTAACGCTTCGTTAACGTACACTTACTACGCTGAATAAAGAGAAAAACGTGTCGTTAAGGGACTACTTTTTGCAGACGAGACCACCTTATACTTATTCCATCATGGGCCTAGCCCAGCAGTCAAGTAGGTACCAAAATCAAAATTACATTGGGTTTGCACAAATTTACCATTGGCAATAATTACAAAGCCATACACAAATACTACTTCCGGCGACGCATCATGGCAGCCAGTGCGCTTCCAACAGATGGTAGAAACGTTATCGTGGAAAACCGCCTATATAGAAAGCCTAAGGGACTGACAAAAACGCTGTAATACTTCTGAGAAAGGCAGGTGGAAACACTGACTCGTAAATCAAAAGTAACCATAGACTGACAGATACGATGCCAGACGTAAACAGACTAAACTTGGCGATGCCTATTCAGTTATATAATTCTTCGCCCCAAGAAAACTCACCGATAAATGGACCATAAATATGAATCTCAACTAGCTGTTGTACCTATGGTAAAGCCTGCTGTCGGTCTACACCAATCTGCACAAATATATAATCAATTATATACACGAAATCAAGTAGATAAATATTTGCAACAATTTTATTTCTACTGCAGGATTGGGACATTTTCTAAGGTCACCTCTAATAATATATCTAGCGCACCGCAGGCAAACAGACATCTGCTTTCTTCCCACATATTTACGTACCTCTGAGGGATGGAATAAAGTATACTTATGTGGAACTAATATGTACGCATTTAACATCACAACGATATTTTTGAAAACGCAACTGATAAGCTTATTCATAAACAAAAATCTTTACTTGGGTAAATGTTATGCAAAGAATTCGAATGGCTTGTCATATCCCATTGAGCATTTGCTGAAATTAAACATTCCACGCGCTCATAAAAATACATTTTAAAGCAATTACCATAATGCACATAGAGTTTCAACTTTTATAATTATCGATAAATTATATAACCCTCGGCACTACCAACCCCCATACACGCCTATATAAGGACACCCTCTATCCGCGCGAACCCTTGCAGCACGTGAACATTTTAATTACACCAGGACTACCATTGTTTTTTGTTTGCTTTTAGAATATAATCACGCAAGTCTTCTACGTAAATGAAATACTCCGTATTATAACATTACATAAAGTTTGAATGGAAAATTATAAACAAGTCTCGGAAGTATACTCACCATTGCTGATTTGAGATTGCAGACAGGTACAAATGTTTAATTGAACGAAATGTTTTTTATTTCTTGGCAAATTCCCAAAATCCCATTCACTTCACTTCACTGCTTTGGGAACTTATCTCTTTTTTTAGGAGCAGCGTTACCCCAAAAAACCTCAACGAAACTAACAAATATAAGATTGACAATGTCAAGGAAGTATACTCGTATTATCCTGCATGGACTTTTTTGTACACTTTAGTTTTTTGGCAACAGTCGAGATAAAGGATGAAAACTTAGACGATATTTTCTCACTACAGCAGCAAATGATATGCCACCTCCACAACCATATTCGTGGTCCAATAATGTAAGACTGACAAGGTTGCCGTCAGTCAGTTAGCAAGCAACCGCTCAAAAGTCCCCATCATGAACGTTCCTATCATTTTACAACCATCCAAGCCAGACGCAGTGACTATGGTAAGGTAAAGCAATGAGATACAATATTCTTCGTATATGAGCCGTTGCGACTTCATGGTCAAAAAAGCTTCATACCGCTGTTTTCAATGAATGATAACAGAGAGCCAAAGAGACACCAATGAGAGAGAGATACGCTTCCACATACCACATTCCACATGCACTGAAAAAGCTTATAAATGTTCGGCTTTTGCCGTTGTACCTAAATGTGGGAAAAAGGTAAACAATATAAGAATTCGGCAAAAGTTACAGAGTGTGTATGTAGCTATAGATACTTCCGCGATTTTAAGTGGGTGGCTGCTGAGCTTTTTGCCATGTGTTTTGGGAAATAACAGTGGGGTGCAAAGTATGTAATATACCTACAGACCATTGACTTGGAATATATCTAATGATTGAAATTTTAACAACGTTTGCCACTGTTGCCGTCGCGGCGTCTACGATTCGCTACCTCTTGGGACTGCAGGTACTAAAGTCCAATGGAATAAAGTACATTAGGTATGTATAGAAATAGGGTGGAATTTTACACCGAACTAGCGAACCCCTTCACACTTCGCAATGCAAAATAGAAAAATAAAAAATCAATTTAAAAATTCTTTGTGTCTCTGTGGTACACAACATTTTGGTTTTTCCAGGAATAGTATTGCCTAAATAATATTCTTGTTTATCAGGACAATGAAAATCAATGTTACAAATTTAACAAACTTTGGCTCCCATGACTGTCGAAGAATAGCGTTTGCAATGTTTTTTTTTATGGGAAGTGCCACGTCTAATTTTTACCAATATTCACTGGAACACTTCTGGGCCAATACCTAAGATTGTCGGCCCTAGCGAGGTATCCGTCGGAGCGGAAATTTCTCCGATTTCATACGAATCGGAGGATTTTTGCTTCGAGGTATACGTCGGAACAGCTTTTCGGAACTTTGTTCCGACAAATATGCAACGCACACTGGCGTTTTGCGTTTCAGTGCGATGAAGTGCGTTTTTACTCATATTTTTGACAGCTTCATACGAATTTCCTTCCGATGTGCTCCGACAGGAATTGGTTGCGGAATTTGTTTACGATTTGCAGTGAAGTGTTGATAAATTAAAACAATAAAGAAAAAAACATTTTAGCAAAGTAATTGTTTGTATTTGTTGCTTTAATTTGTGTTTCCAGTGCAAAAATAAACGAAAAAACAAGCACTTAATAGGAAAACCCCGATGTAGCACGAAACAACATCAGGTACATTTTTTTGGGAATCTATAGCTAGCTCACTTTTACTTTTACATGCAAAACTGGTATACTCATTTTTGGTTTTGGTATACTCACTTTTGGTTTTACATGCAAAACTGTTATACTCACTTTTGGTTTTGGTATACTCACTTCCCAAAAAAATACGCCTATCATATCAAATCAATGCGTTGTCGCATTTTAATTATTCTTTCCGAAAGCGGATACCTCGAATGTAATTTGAGTCTCCGACGGAGTATGCGTTGCGGAGAATTTTCCGTTCCGACGGATACCTCGCTAGGGCCGTGTATGTAAATTTGAGCTCAATCGATTCGGTGGTTTTCGAGATATAAGATTTTGAAAGTATTTTTTGTATGGGAAGACTCACGCCCCTATAACTCATGAATCAGTATGCATACAAAGACCATATATACATATAAACCATGATAGTGATGTCACCTTTCATGGGAAATTTTCAGAATCAAAATCGGTTCACGCATTACAGAGAAAATTAATTACAAACACAATACAATTTATTTATTTATGTATACTAGCGTAATTGTTCTACGGCGTTTTATTTAACCGATGTGTCCGGACTGAAGTGTGCCCAGGAATTGTATTGTCTAGACATATTTATTCCTATGACTGTCGAAGAATAGCGTTTGAAAAACGTGGTTTTTGTTATAAGAGGTGTCACGCTCTTTTGTCCAATCCCGCCAAGTTTTGTAAAATGCTTCAATCAGGCAATGTTCAGATATAGTTATTTAAATAAATAAGGGTGGTGCCATGGCCCGTTTTCCAATCCCACCCACACTTCGGGCGGTTGTTTTTTTTTTTTTGGTTTTTGGTCCACTCAAACGCACGCACAAAATTTAATTAAAATCGGTCCAGCCGTTTAGGGGGAGTTCGATTACAACACACGTACAGAAGAAATATATACATATATAATACTAGCGGGCCCGGAAAACGCTGTTTTGCCTGCTCGTACATTTTTTATTTGACATTTTATTGACGATTTTTTTTGTTGTGTGTATATTATTTGAAATTCTATTCATGAGCTTATTTTTTTTATTGTTGAGTGTTTATTATTTGAAATTTTGTGGAATCGGATCGCAGCGCCACCTACTGGATCCAATTGTGAATATAAACCATCCCAAGACCCATTCAAACACACACACAAAGTTTCATTAAAATCGGTCCAGCCGTTTAGGAGGAGTACGGTAACAAACACGGACAGAAGAATTATATAATATAAAGATTATATAAAGATATTGATAAATTTCATTTTAGTTGTGATTATTATCAACTAATCATGAAAAGGTAGTCTAAGGTGACAGCATATTAAAGTTGTTAAATATATTCTGCGATGACAAGATTTTAAATGTTGCCAATTAAAGGTAGAAAATTATTAATATAATAACTTTAAAAAAGTTACACTGTCTATCTGTCTGTTTATGACTAAAACTCTGAACCAATCGTAATATAATTTGGCAGGAAGGTAGTCTAGGACCTGAAGATGTACTTAGTGGACTATTGAAAAGTTGGCGGGATTGAAAAACGGGACGTGGCGCCCCATGCATCAAAGCTATTTAAAACACTAATAGCCGGTTTAAAACTCAGGTTTAGTTAAACTCGCAAGCAAGTTTAAACCAGGTACTTAAACCGTGAGTGTTTTATAGTGAAATTTGAACGAACGTTTAGTTAAACTTCGGTTTAACTTTTCTCGCCTGTTTTGTACGCCACTGTAAACGTAGAACTCATGTGTATTTGTATTTACAATTTAAAAAAGTAAAATATTTTCTTTACTTTTACTTTTGATGGCGCTACAAAGCGTGGTGCTCCTGGGACTTACTTATTATGCCCCTCCAGCCGGCTCAAGCCGGCACTCCAAGCAGACGGAGGTCTCCTTCTACCTGTCGCTATCGACGATGAGGTCTTCTTTGGTGTCTCCTTCCCTCTGGTATGGCGTCGAAGACCTTACGCGCTGGAGCATCGATGTTTATCCGCTCTGCTGATGTTATTTTCCGCATTTACAACAGTGCCCAGGAATAAACAAATTCAGTGACTACCTCGAAGTGGCTACATGAAATTTGGTCCCAATGAAAAATGGCCCCAAACTGAAAATGAAAAATCACCAAAAAAATGTACGTGAAAGGCAACAACAACAGAAAATTGCGTAAAATTCTGCGAATTGGGGTGACAATTCATATTTTGGGGTCTTTTTTCATTTTTCAGTTTTCATTATGAAATAAGACCCCAAAAGAAGAAATTAAATAAGATCCCAAAAGAACAAATTAAATAAGACCCCAAAAGAACAAATTAAATAAGACCCCAAACGAAAAACGAAAACGTATCCCCCTGCTTGGGTTTACTGTCAGATTTGGGGACTTATTTCATTTTTTTTTGGGGGGCTTATTTCATCGCAGTGGGGCCTTATTTCATATTTGAAATTGGGGTATTATTTCATTATGAAAAATAGACCCAATTTTGGGGTGATTTTTTATTTTCAGTTTGGGGCATTTTTCATTGAAGCCAAATTTAATGTAGCTCCTCGAAGTTATACCTATCAAGTGTCACGTTCTGACCAAGTCGGTAGTGGGGTTGGGCTTTTGTTGATGAAAGCACATACTTCGTCTTGTCCTCGTTTATAGTCAGTCTCAGTCCCATTCAGTTTGCTGCTGACTCCATTACCGTAGGCGATCTCCTTTTTTGTGGATCGGGCAGATGTTACCGAGATTTCATTCTTCGGGCATACTTTCCTCGGACCACATTTTGCAGATGAGTTGGTGTGTGCTCCTCACCAGGTCATATCCAGCGTTCAGCGATGCCAACTCAAAAACGTGATTCAGAGCCAGAAATGTGATTTCAGGGCTAGTTTAGGGCCAGACCAAACGATTTTAGTAGGTATATATCTACACTGTTTTGACGTTTTTGAGGTATAAAAAACTGAAATAAAATTTTAGTTTTAAATAATTAACTAAATTTTCACAGAACAACCGTTTTATAGCTATAATTAAATGCATATGGCTTGATAATTTAAATGAAGCGCAGTGCTGAAAGTGAAATTTACAGTGCTAGATTGAATCGGACGGTGCTAGAATTTCACAATTGGGCTAGGTTTGGCATCGCTGCCAGCGTTTTTAAAAAGTTCAGCGTAGCCCATTTGTTTTTAGACGGAATACACGCATTTTCTAGAAACAGTGGAGTACAATCAAAGATAAGGGCTTGCATTTGCGAACTAATTGGTTGCATAAAAACAAAAATAGGCGTAATTTTTTGGGAAGTGAGTGTAACAAAACGTGAAAAAAAGTGAGTATACCAGTTTTGCATGTAAAAGTAAGAGTGAGATAGCTATAGATTCCCAAAAAATACGCCTAATTATGCAATGTTGTTTTGTCATAAACCGGGGGAGCTCGTACTACGAAATTTCGGAGAATAAACTCAGTTTACACTCCCCTCCATGGCCGGTTAATAGCCGGTTTTACAGTGCCAGTTTAAACTCAGGTTTAGCTAAACTCGCAAGCAAGTTTAAACCAAGTACTAAAACCGTGAGTGTATTACAGTGGAATTTGAACGAACGTTTAGTCAAACTTCGGTTTAACTGTTCTCGTCTGTTTTGTACGCCACTGTATTTGAAATTTCCATCAGTTTTGTTCAGGGACCGAACCCAATTGACCTATTTGTTGAAAAAGGTCTGATGAAACAGGTATTTGTGGCCCAATTTAATTAGTGGTGCATAGTGCTTTTTTTCTCTAGAATCAATTTTTTTTGGGCAAAGTAAATGGGTTCATTCGACCCAATTTTTTTTTGGGCCAATGAAACCTGGTACATAAAATATAATGTACATTTTAGCTTAACAAATGGGTTAGTTTGACCCAATAATTTTTCGGGTTTAAAATATTGGGTCCAATCAACACAATATTTTTTTGGGTTAAGCCCCAAGTTTATTCTATTAGTATAGCCTGAATTATTAGTTTTATCCACATTATGTAACATTATACATACATTCATACGCCTTATCATCTCTTCAGTTTCCATTCTTTCTAATTCAATCGAGAAAAGCGAAATAAAGAAACAAATGAATGCAAGTCATAAAAATAGTTAACGGAAAATTAAGCTGCATAGCTAACAAAAAAGTAATCAAGCGCACGATTGGGTCAAACGTACTTGCACATACATGTATGTAGATAATATATTTGTAGTTAAATGTGAATTAAGATACGAGTACACGACATGCCAAACACACATACGCATTCCAGTCTGACGTCAATTCGACGTCAGAATATTTCATAAAAGGGTGCATGTCGTGTCGTGTACTCGGCATATTATTGACGCTTACATTATTATGTTGGCATGCGTCTGTCAACTGTCACCCATATGTCCGACACAGAATGGCATGTAAATTTCGGAGAATAAAAAAAATCCTTTGAATTGAAGATTTCTTGGACGTTTTTTAATCCATTGACATCGTAGCCATCCTTTGATGGAATTTGTTACTTTATGCCTTGATTGAAAGAAGACGAACCATATTTTGGGATATATACTATATTTGGAAAAATTAAGATTTTAGGGCTTTCTGGTGACATTTCGAAATAAATATATATATCCTAAAATATGGTTCGTCTTCTTTCTATCAATGCATAAAGTAACAAATTCCATCAAAGGATGGCTACGATGTCAATGGATTAAAAAACGTCTAAGAAATCTTCAATTGAGGCAATTTTTTGCTCTCCGAAATAGCCAATAGCGATGGAATTGCGTCACATTTACTGACGCTTTAATATCAGTTAAATAATATTTTTGTTCAACACCCTACATATTATAACATATTACATGCACCTCCGCTGCGGCAAAACACAACGCCAGTCACCGTCGACATACGAATATGCCAGCTTTGAGACAAAACGTGCATGCCGTGTACTCGGCATACTTTTCGCACATGCCACAATGTATAAAACGGGGCATATTCTACAATATGTCGAGTAATGATCGTGAAGTCAGAGTGGCACGCGTGTCGCGTATGTCGTGTTTAGCAGCTTTAGTATTACATTTTTTAATTTTTTTTAATTGTCAAAACGTAAATTCTTTCCTTGTTCCCTCTACCAGGCACTGAAGTGTAAAATACCCTTTTATACAACCTAAAATATGTATTATACATATGTGTGATGTACTTAGCAGATGAAAATTTGTATATCATCATAATAATAAGAGACCTAATATTTCACCCAAAAAAATTAAAAGCCTCTATTACCCATTTCCTATGGCCCAAAAAAATATTGGGTCTAATAAATCAATTTATTTTCACTAGAAATAATATTGGGTCAAATAAACTTTTTTGTTTCGGCTAGAAAAAATAAATGGTTGAAATAACTAGTTCATTTGGCCACTTATGTTATGTGGCCAAAAATACTAATTTTATGTGGCCCATTTTCAAAATGGGTTAAGTTCTTAAAGGCATAACAGGAATCGACAGGCAGCTTCATCAGCATCAACCAGATGTACTTCTTTTTATTTTACAACCTTAACTACTACTGGCCTTTTTTGCAGAAAAAAATCAAAATACCCGGTATTTTCGATCCCTGGTTTTGTTTATTGTGTCAGTTTGGCAATTTAAAAAAGTGAAATAAAAAAAATTAAATAAATAAAATCCATTACTGCGGCATTGAGTTCTGCAGTAGCGTGCAAATCGCTACTGATATCTTTTTTATTAGGTACTTTGGATGCCGTAGATTTGGTTTGGATTCTCCGGATGCAATCAACATGCCATCGCTAGCAAAAAAACGAAGAGTCAGCTGTTTCATCTCCAACACGTTCGAACTCAAACTACAACAAATCATAGAAGAGAACGGGCATGAATTAGAGGACAACCTACGGTCAAGTTCAGTTGGGTAACGACAAGCGAATACATAAGACATATATGTAAGTCCTTATAATTTCCTAACTTATTAAAATTTAATTGAATTGTATATAAAGTAAATAAACCGAAACGCTAGAACAAATAAATTGTACTTAACTGAAGCGAACGATTTTTAATTCACTTCCGTGCAAAAACATCAGCAGAAACATAGACGCCTCGGACAGTGTTGTATAACTGCAATAAGATACATAAATGATATCACTAACTTCAGCTGAAAAATTTTATTTGTTACGTACCATTCCGATTTGTGATCTATTCTGTGCCTTATTTGATTAAAAATCCTTTGAACAGTTAGTTTGGTCAGCCGATATCGTTTAAAGAAATCTGCATCACTCCATTCTATGAAAGGATTTGGCCTCAGACATTTAAACTCAGTTTAAGCCCCCATCCATGGCCGGTTAAGATAAACAAATTCGGCGAGTAGTAAATTAAACTGTGCATTCGCACAGTTTCTTAGCAAATTTTTAATAAACTTACGTTTGCAAAAAGGTTCCCGAACGAACCTATGATTTTATGCCGAGGCGACCGGTTAAAAAAATGTCACACTTTTGCTACGTTCACACGACAATACCTATACGCGATTTTATCGAATAGAGCAGTGCAATGAATATTTTATTAAGTTGTTCACACAGAACCCGCCATTCGGTAAAATGCCGTATTCGAGAAATCTCGCATCAATTTAGTTGAATACGTGACTCAGTCGCGGTGATTTTTTAAAAGTTTGGATTTCAAAATTTAAAAAAAAAAAAAAAAACAAAATTTGCAAAATTAAGTGAAATTTTTATTAGGGTCGATAAATCCATTCTTGTCATTTACTTTTTGAATAATCAGCTAGGTTCCACATTTCACTTTCACTCGAAATGAAATCGAAATCGATCGGAAATGAATTTTTTTGTTCTACATTTCACTGTAGTATTCGATTTCGATTTAGAAATTTTCCGAATTGAGAAAAAGTGAAATTGTTGTGTTCCACAAATCGATTTTGACGATTTCCAAGTGATTTCAAATCGATCCTGGTTGTTCGATGTGAAATAGTGGAAACGAAAAGACGCTATCAAAAATGTAAGTAAAAAATTCAATATAAAACAAACTTGATAGGCTTATTTCACAAAAAATATATTTAAACAGGGGTTTACATAAAAATACTGCGCAGGAGGAATATTTATTCATTTTATGGAGCGGCAAAAACGCAAAACTCCGGCTAGCTGTAAAGTGGCAGGAATTCAATATTGTTGAAGGTGTGGTTCAACTATTTGCAATTTTCAAAATTAAACTTTCGTTTTTATACCCTCCACAGGAAGGTATATTCACTTTGTCTTTACATTTGTAACGCCAAGAAGGATTCACCGGAGACCCTATAAACATAAAGTATATATATTCTGAATCAGGATCACATTCTGTGTTCTGTGTGTTTAAAACACGATAGCGTCCAAACGAATCAACCTAGGTGAATGAAATTTTGTGAGAGGACTTCTTTTTACCGTCGTCAGGTTGGTATTGAAAATGGGCTATGTTGGTCATGTAGTTCTGGTACCTCCCATACAAAACCACTATTAGACCCATGTGTCTCTCTGTCAGTTGAAAGCACGATAGCGTCCAAACGAATCGATCTAGGCGAATGAAATTTTGTGAGAGGACTTCTTTTTACCGTCGTCAGGTTGGTATTGAAAATTGTCTATGTCGGTCAAGTAGTTCTGGTACCTCCTATACCAAACCAATATGCCATGGCAAACATTTTGCATGACTTTTATGCAGTGGAGGGTATCAAAGCATCGGCCAGGCCGATGATCACACTTTTACTTGTTAGATTTTATAACTTGCGCAGCATCTGCATTTTCCAAGGGATTTGATATATCTCTCAGCCTTCGTCTTTTTATTTTTTATTTCTCCTGTGCAGCAACTAACACAGCACTCCTTATAAGGTCCGTTTATAACAAAATTGTAATAAAAATAATCTTTTAAGACACATGAACAACAAAATTTTATTAACAAACAATTTTCCAAAATAAAAACACTTTTACGATGTCCCAAATGACAGATGTTAGCTGTTTGCAATTTCACGAAAAGTGATATCGAAAAAATTTCAGAGTTACCGAATCGGTCGGAATGCAGAACACTGAAAACGAATTCACTCGATTTGCAATTTCGATTTCGATTTCATTTCACTCGATTTCTGGAACCTAGCTGAATATATCGTTTAAATGTTGAGCGCAATTACGCTTCAAGTGATCCATCCGCAATGTCCAATTTCGGTATACTTTTTCCAACATATCGACAAATAACACGAGTTATGTTGTCTTCCAAGGCGGCAATAGTTGCTGGCTTATCCGTATAGACGAGAGACTTCACATATCCCCACAAAACATAGTCCAGTGGCGTCAAATCGCACGATCTAGGCGGCCAATTCACAGGTCCAAAACGTGAGATGAATTGATCACCAAATTCGCCTCGCAATATGTCCATGGATTTGCATGTTGTGTGGCATGTCGCACCATCCTCTTGAAAACCCATGTCGACCAAGCCCCGCTCTTCCCTTTTCGATAATAAAAAGTCCGAAATCATCGAACGATAGCGAGCACCATTGACCGTAACGTTGTTGCCATCATCATAAAGAAGTACTTCCCAATGATGCCACTTTGATAGCTGTGCGCGCGCCTGCCGGTTTTATAGTCACAAGATGGAAGACAAATTCATGCGTGAGAAAATCGAATGGAAAAAAAGGCGTCGTGTGTGTGATGCTTTCTCGTATTCGATAAAACCGTATATGTGAAAAAATCGAATAGAATAGACTCGGGTGAACGGGGCCTAACTGTTTGTTTTTAAAAGATTACCAACTTCTATTCTGACAACACATAAATATGCAGTTAGAGAAATTGAAACCAGCACTAAAATGTTAAATGGCAGTACCATGGGGAACAGGTGTTGGACACTGTAGGTTTTTGTTAGACTTAAAGACCCACACAACGATTTTCATTGCTTTCCATTATTCTTAAAAAGGAACGCTTTTTCTAATAAAAAATCACTGGCGTTTTGTGTTTCAGTGCGTTTTTACTGAGCGTCATACGAATTTTCTTCTGATATGCTCCGACAGGAATTGGTTGCGGAATTTGTTTACGATTTGCAGTGAAGTCATTTTGATAAATAAAGCAATATAGAAAAAAAAAACATTTTAACAAAGTAATTGGTTGTATTTGTTGCTTAAATTTGTGTTTCCAGGGCAAAAACAAACGAAAAAACAAGCACAAAATAGGAAAATCCCTTTGTACCACGAAACAACATCTTGTCAAATCAATGCGTTGTCGCATTTTAATTATTCTTTCCGAAGGTAGATACCTCGAATGTAATTTGAGTCTCCGGCGGAGGCGTTGCCGAGAATTCTCCGTTCCGACGGATACCTACCTCGCTAGGTCCGATTATGTCAATACGAGCTTAGTTTAGTAACTAAAATAAAAGTCTAGTCGCCACAAACATTCCATAGCTAGTTTCACAGCTAATTGAGAAAACGAGTTGGTGTTTGGTATTCACACCAAATCGACGAGTTTTGGAAAGTTTTTGTCGAAAACTCAGTTTTCAGTGCGGTGTGAATAGGCTATTAAGAAGTACTTAAGAAATTAAAAATTCAGCGACCACAAACCATAAAAATGTAACAATAAACAAAAACAACACATACCATGTAATTTTTTCGTTTTTATTTATTTTCTAATAATTTCTTTCATTTTGCAGATTTCATATTTTATTATTATTTATCATTAAAAATAATTAAAAAATAAAGAATTAATTATTAATCATTTAATTAATTTTTTTTTCTTCTTTTTTTCCATTTATATTTTCATTTTAATAAAAATTCCTAATTACATCCTAACTTAACTAAATTCAAAACAAAAAAATGTATTTATATATATATACTGCATTCCTTATAGCATAAGTTGTTAATATATTGTTTTGCAGGTTTTTTTTTATATTATTTCAATTTAAAAACTAATTACTTCTTTCTGTTGCGTACATGTATATTTATTGTTTTTTTGAATTAAAAAAAAAGAAAAATTATATTTATTTTGTTTATACTTGCATTAAAAGTAGAAAAAAAGTTTAATTATAAATATATGTATATGCAAGGACAAAAAACTTTATCATATTTATTAAATAAAACAAAAAGAAATAATAATAGTTAAACTTAACATTGAAATATAAAATGGTAGTCCATGCTTTGTAAATTATTCCGATAACTGCAATTGTGTATTATTTTCTGGAAATATATGACGTGTCAACTATTTATTAGCAAATCATCTCGTGTACATACTGAATTAAATTATAAAAAAAAAACTACAAACAGCAATAGAATTATTTTAATAAAAAAAGAGACGAGAATTGTTATAACTAATTTATACACCTTGAAATAGATTTTTAGATTTTTTTTTATTTTTTTAACTTTTTTTTTCATTTTTTTGTTTAAAGTAAAACGGATCAGTTATAAAAAAATTACCTTTTTATTTATTTATTTCATAAGTAAAGATACGTATTTATATAAAAAAAGGGAAAACTATATAACTTAAACATTATAAAGAGATGTTCTTCTTCTTCTTCTTCACATAACTATACAAATATTTTTAGATATATATATTTACTTTTGCTTTATTATATTAAGTGTATATGCATACGTATCCTATTTTATTTAGAAATTAGAAGTCTGTTGTTGTTTTTTTTACTAATTATTGATTTTTACATGTGCAGTTAAAATTAATTTATTTTTGTTTTAACTAAGTATTAACTGAAAAATAAAACAACAAGTATACTATTATATTGTTAATGCATGGTATTTTTGTTGTATCATTTATTTAATTTTTCTTAAGTTTAATGTAACCATAATTTTTTTTTGCATGAATGTTTTGTTTATACAAACGTACGCCATCTATGGTTAACTTTTTATTTTGTAGTTACTTTATTTTACATATATATTTTTTGTCTGTATTTGTTGTAACCAGTTCTCTGGTGTGTCCTTTTCGATGAGAATTAGTTGCGGAATTTTATTTATTTTTTTTTATAGAGAAAATCGATTTCTGTTTGTCTTGTGAGTTGGACAGGGGTGGAATGCAACAATGTCGTGTTTTTTTATCAATGCTCAAGAATTGCTACGAAAATGAGTAATTACGATTTAAACACAAATGTTGACCGAAAACATTTAACTAAGAAACCTACAAGATATCGGCGAATGTATAGCAGAATTGATTGACATATTTTTTCGATGCGATCTACGCTTCAATTTAGCGGGTAGTATTCTCCCGCTCATAATCTATGTTCCTCAAGAAAAATTGCGTTTTAGAATTGTCATTAAGCAGTAAATAACTTTTTTTTTCAACTGATGTGGGGCATTTTTAACGGAAATGCAATTAATAGTGGATTTGAATTTATAGCGAAAGGTTAAATAAAATCGGAAAATTGCCGATACTAGCGTACAAGTATTCAACTTGCCCATCGACGAAGATGACTTCATGTTGGGCGCCAATCATACGAATTATAGGAAAACGAGCGGAAGCCTATGCAAGTTGAGGAATTATGAATTTAGTAATGAAACTGGGCAACAATCCAGATGCATAAATAGGCATAATTAAAAATTGATTCAATGATTTTAGCATTCATGTTCACCGATTGTTAATGGCGTTTAGTTCAAATAAAAAAAAATATAACAATAATACTCACAAAAAATGACAGGTTAACGAAAAGATATAATTACAAAAAAAAAAAATGCCTCAAAACGAAACGAAATATTGTGGCAAACAACCCTAGCCTTGACAACTCACAACCATTTCCGACTTAGCCGCGTTTTTTAAGCAATCTCCGAGATGTACTTGCAATACATATTTTTTGTTTTTGTTATATATTTTAAACACTTTTTTTATGGATTATTGGCAATAATATTTCGAACAGAACGATTGAAAAAAAAAAAAAAATAATTCTTCAAAGCCAATTGTTTTTCATATCCCAATCTCCTATTTCCCAAAATAAATTTTAAATATTTAAATTTGTTGCTTTTATAAAAATAATTTTTATCTCTTTTATACACATTTTGTTCCACTTAATAAATAAACCAAATTTGATAAAGAAAAGTATGCCTATTAAAATATATATTTCTATTTAAAAGGAAATCCAGTAATTATTGTGTCCTAGATATATGTATAGGACATGTGAGAGCTACTATTTAACACGTTACTATTCCTCGTCGCTGAGCGCCTCGTACTGAGCAGAGAGCAGAGGTTTGGGTTCCGATGACGACTGCTGAGATGATTGTGGATGACCACCACCGCCGCCACCGACACCACCCATGCTTAGACCAGCGCCACTTGGTTCCCCACTCGGGTTTGAGTGGAGTTTAGAGAGTCCCAGGCCTGCCGAACTCGGTGGTGGTCCGTGGACGTTTAATGCATTGAAGGGATACGTGTATGTTGTCGTTGCGAATGTGGTCACTGGCGGCTGCGGATATGACGATGGATGGTGGGAGTCGTTGTTCTGTGGTGGACCGTTACCACTTCGTCGACCGTCTTCATAGTTTGATCCCTGTTTACCGCCCATGAGTCCATCCTGATCCTTGTGACCGCCACTAACAGCGGATTGGCGGTGATCGTTGGCGTGATGAGCAGCGGCGGCAGCGGCAGCTGCAGCATGAATATCTTCAGGGCGACGTTCGTCTTCCGTACGCATCGCCTCAACAATGCGGTTCTTCACGTATTTCATGGTGTCGAACTGACCACCGACAATTCCACCACCAGGCATTCGCCTATCGTGCGGATTGCCACTAGCTGCTGCCAAATAGTAATGGCCGCCATCGTGAGGAATTAGGTCATGCATAAATTTGCGTGGACTCAACGGAGGCTGGGCCATTCGAATGATCTGTCGCTCGTCGGGAGTTGTCGATCTACCCCCTTGCGACGAGGGGTTTTTACTACGTTCCACAGCGGCTGCAGCAGCTGCAGCAACTGATTCGGCTTCTTTCTGTTGCATGCGCCGATTGTATTTCCAGCGATCTGGTGTAACGATCGGTTGTGTCGGATCCTGCATGTAGGCCATGAAGGGGCGTAAATGCATTGGATTTGGCCCATAATCCTTAGCTATGATTGATTCGGTCAATTCACCGAAAGTGATGTTCTTAGTCAGTAGTTGGGGCGGAGGAGGTTGTGGTTGCCGATTACTTGGTGGCCCACTAACACCACCACGTTGCTGCTGTTGTTGTTGTTGTTGTTGTTGTTGCTGCTGTTGTTGCTGTTGTTGGTGGTGTTGTTGTTGCTGGTGCTGCTGCTGTTGTTGGTGTTGTTGTTCACCGGTATCTAAATCGATGTTGATCACATTGGGCGAATTCGCCTTTCCATTGTTTTCCGCAGCAGCAATGGCAGCATGATGGTGCTGGGGGATATCACGTGCATTGTACTGAAAAGAAAAGACCAAGAATTCGATGTAAAGCATCCGAGGGCATTGAATAATTAACTTCTGATGCTTACACTTACAAATGATGATCGCGGGGGCTCTCGGTTCATACCCGCCGGTGGTGGATCAGAGACTCCCTGGCTGATCGAGTGTTTAATGATCGCGTCTATTAGGCACGCAGCTGACAGAGTACTCTCGTTTGGACGTCCTACATGCGGCCTATGATAGCTATAGTTAATAACACGGTTTTTGATCGATAGATCGCACAGAAAAATGAGAGAGTGGGGAGAGAAATGATGATGATTAGTATTTTGAACATGGATTAGCGCAGAGATGAATTTTTGTTACAACAAACTACACTACTACAAATGAGAAACAGTTACACAAAAAGCATCAAATCCCCAGAATTATGTGAACAAAGTGAGGGTACTTACGGATCTCGCTCCCGGTCGGGTATTGCTCGAGGGGGTCCATCAGCTCTCAGATAATGTGGTGCTCCTGGTGGTGGGACTACGCCTGCAGCGTATATCCTTGCATTCTCCAGCCGGCGACCTTCACGCTCTTGCTCTTCGACGAGACGTTCGCGTTCTCGCTCTCTACGCTCACGATCGCGCTCTTTCTCGCGTTCACGCTCGCGCTCACGTTCTCTTTCTCTGTCGATGCGATCGCGTTCAGCTTGTAGGCGTTCTTGATTCTGACGTTCGGCAATTCGCTCGCGCTCCTGACGCTTTTGCATATCACGCTCGAGCACATGCATCCGATCACGTTTACATTGCTCCATGCGGCGGTGGATGTCGGCCATCTGCTGCTGCTGCTGCTGTCGAAAGTGTTGCTGCTGCTGCTGATGGTGCTGTTGTTGTTGTTGCTGATGCTGCTGAATTTGCATAGCTACATGATCACGTGTAATTTGTGCCTGATGGTAGCGGATGTCATGATGTGGCGGTGGCGGCTGATGATCAACCATCTGACGTTTCTCATCCTTTTGCGGTACAGGAAGTTGAGGTTGTTGAACTGCAACGTCTACAAACGAGGAGAAGGCTTCGTGACCAGCTAAAAATTAAAATTAAATGTATAGTTAGACTAAGGGGCAAGGAGAAAAAGTTCTGACAACCAATTTACCTGGTGGATAGTTGTGTGGCATGGCATGTATCCTATTTGGTGGCGCTGCTGGTGACGGAGGCTTGGAGCCCGTATTATGTCGTTGAATAACACCCTGACGCTGTGGTGGCGGTGTTCGATGTGGACTTGGTGTGCTGTTTAAGAGGTAATCAAAACCTGTAATATGATATATGCATGTATTTGTATAAACGAAATTACCTATTCGTATGATCAGCTGGAGATGCCCGACTTGAACCGTACTCAGTGGCCCTACCGCGTTCCTTGTCATAGTAAATCAATGCAGGCGATCCACCCAAGGCACTATTCCGCGGCGATGGTGATTCCTTGTCCCCTCGCGACACATTCCGCTGCTGTCCTTGCATCTGCTGCGAAGTCATATAGTCATGCATGACTATCTGCCGCGTACTCAACACCGGCTGAGGCTGCTCCATTGTGGAGTACGGAGCCGGTCTCGCATACGGCGAATTCACAAAATTTTGCGCTTGCGGACTAGATTGCTGAGAATGGGGCGGCATCCCATGTTGTTGTTGTTGCTGCTGTTGTTGTTGACTACCGGAGCTGCCAGGACCACCCTGTTGCGCCGGACTCTGACGACTGGTCTTAAAGAACTCAAAGACGCGTTTGCTACTATCCTGCAGGTGGGATGGTAAGTGTATAGGCGTTCCTTGTGTAATCGAGCCGAGCTTGCTGCTATCACTACCAGGAGGTGTTTGTCGAAGAATTCCTTCAAATTTAGGACTCATTGTGGAGCCAGCACTGCCATGCACAATAATCTGCTGCTGGGCATTATTTATGGGCGTTCCATGCGTAATCGATCCCTTGGGCCCTCCACCGACGGTCACCAGTTGACTGGGACTTGGCGACTGCTGATGTGGATGTCCTGGGTGATGCATTTGCGGAGATAACTTCGGAGGCATTTTATTTTTGCCAGACGAAGAGCCGGATTGCTGCAGCTGAGTGTGGCTGGGTGGTGGCAGCTGCGGTTGTGATTGCTGTGGGCGAACGACCGCTGTAGGCGGTTGCTGCGATATCGATATCGGTACAGGTACTTGGGACACATAAAGCGAAGATGCTGATACAGATTTGTTTGCCGATCGACCTAGATCAGCGGCCGCTGCTGCATGATGATAGGCCAGATATGCTGGCGCCGATGGAGCATCACAACCAGAACGATAGATCGATGTTGAATTGCTGCCAACCACATGTTTGGGAATATGCATCTGCTGTGGAGGCGGTTGTTGTTGCTGCTGCTGCTGTTGGTGGTGTTGGTGTTGGTGTTGCTGCTGCTGATGTTGTTGTTGTTGCTGCTGTTGCTGCTGTTGCTGTTGTAGCTGTTGCTGCTGTTGTTGCTGTTGCTGCTGTTGTTGCTGCTGATGTTGCTGTTGTTGCTGTTGCTGCTGTTGCTGTTGTGGCGAGGGTCCTGAGTCTCTCGACGGTTTCTTAATCGAGAGATCAAGAGTTTGTGGCTCTGGTTCGCTTGACCGCTGTTGCACGTTGTATATAATCTCATCCTTGTCTCGCAAGTCATGTGGTTGAGGTTGGGAAACTTTAACAGGTGTTATCGTCGCAGCAATACCATGGGGATGGGCGATGATTTGCGGTGGCAAATGCATATGCGAGTTCACAACCGACAGAGTTGCCAGATTATCAGCCGCAGAAACGCTCTGTCTAGAAGAGACTGCGCCAGAGGCCGAAGACTGTTGAAGCGACGGTTGTAGATTCGTTGTTGTTGTTGGAATCGATGTGGTAGGAGGTTGTGAGGAGGGTTGTGATTGTTGTTGCTTGACGATTGATCCATCACTGCGGAACTCTCGCACGAAAGTAACATCATTGCTGTTGACCAAACTCTGTTGTTGAGCCCCATTGTTCGCCTTTATCTGTTGAGTGGAATTTTTCAACGGCGGTGGACCCGTCGTTTTCAGAGATCTTTCAATAACACTATACACAAAATCTTGAACATTCATTGACTGTTCACCGGGTCGTGGTGGACCATTCGGCTGCGCATTTTGTTGCTGACCACCAACGCCGCCCGATGGTGGAACCATAGCACTATTTCCCGATACCCCTGAACTTAATATCACTTTAGGACTTTGTCGATTTGCCGGCGAGTTCTCGTTTTCCTCATCGGCGGTTTCCGTCGCCGAGCTATCATACTCCTCCGAGGTTTTTTGCTTCTTTGGCGCCTGTTGTGGCGGTAGCAGACGTTCGTCCATCTTACTCGATGTTATTGCTGCATTTGACACATCTGCAGCATTTTGCTTTTTCTGATCCTTCTGCAGGACACTGGCGTGGCGGCCATGATTTTCTGGGCTCTCTACCGATGCGGTATCACTCCCACCGTCACGCTCATCACACGACGATGTACTCAAATCAGACTCATCACCATCGGTTCGTCGCTCCTCATCGGTTAGATTTACATGCGGATCCAGTTTACGCCGAATTCGCATCAAACACGCCGAACAACAACGATTCGCATTGCCAGGGATTTGGAATTCATGAACAATTGGATCGCGAATCTCCGGGGCCAGTTCAAACAGTCGGGGCGGTATGTTGTGCAGGCGCTTCGCACGGTCTTTCGAATTAGGACAGGTGGGCAGAGGACAGTTGGGATACCGATTGCGCACTGATTTACACTGACAAGAGTTGCATACTCTCGCTCCAGTTGGGATGGTTTCATCTGGGATGCCATATTGTTGGCCGCGTCCCTTCTTTAGCGGTCGGGTGCGAGGACACGCTTCGGCTTTGCAAACAAAGCAGGGGTTTAATTTGTCTATAGAAAGAAAAGAAATACATTAATTACTTTGTAATGTTTAAAGAAGCGTAACCAATTGAAACCACTCAACAAATTATATTGAATCAAGAATTCATCCCTCGACAGGGAGAGAAACAGCAGTGATGCGATTCATCGAGGTAGTTTCTAAGTAAATGTCACCTTTTTAAATTTTAATGATATTCAAATAACGATGGCACACACAAGAAGGAAAAGACACGACGATCAGGACAAAAATGTATCAGCTACAGGCAGGCAACCATGGGTGTGGTACTGTGGTGGTGCTGTAAGCGAATTATCCTTTATAAGCGGATTTTGCTGTACGACTATTATACATGTGGGTGGTACAGGAAGCTATTGGATTTTCTGAGAAATTGCGGTTATTTAATAAAATGTCGCTAAACATACAGATTCTTTGGATATGTCTAAGTAAATTCCGTGAATTGGAATGCGTCAAGAAATGCTGCGATGAGATGGCAACAAGTTAAATGATAAAACTGACGTTCCTTCATACGCATGTGGAGTGGGGTTATGAGAAAGGTTTAATATATGTAATTAAGAAATGATTATTGAGGCCAATGGAGCGGTCATTGATTGATTGAAATGCACACTGAAAGTACATGAGAACTACGTGAAGCAGATTTAGATTTAGATTTAGATTTAGACTATTTTGTGTGTCAGTATTTGAAAACCTGTGAGCGCGTATGTAATTTTCTTTAACGCACGCGATTACGACCGAATGAAAAATGGGGTCCTCCTCCTCGCCCATACAGCTTCGTTTAAATGTAAGCCAAGCCGTGTTTCTCTATAATCGTGGGCTCTATGGGCTAGACTGTAAGTTAACATCACATTAGCTCCACATGTTTTAGGCATCTAAAATACCCTATGTGTAATTTACGTCGTTTAATCGTCTTCGCCAATCACCACAAACGTCACAGGACCGAATATTTAATGGAGATTTATCTCGAAACGGTCGAGGATAATATTTATCCGCCTCAATGGAAAGACACTTTCGTAAGATAAGAACAAAATTAGTAATTAGCAGCGAAAAAAAAAAAATTCATGTGGTACATGTTTATTCTAAATGTCCCATGAGATTCAAGTCAACATCAACCCTCTGCATGAAATAATAACTTCCCAAAGTATATCATAGCTTAAAAATAAAAAGCCCTTTCCATTCCATTGTCGATTAAATTAAGCATTCAGTCCATGATTATTCTCTTTTTAGGCTAATTAAAAACCCAATTTACACTCGGTAATCCTTCGTCGTCATTAAAAACATTCAACTCATTCATCCATCTCTCCACTGTTTGATCAAGGAATTATTTCGCAGAATATTCGCCCAAGACTATGGCGAGCAAAATCAAAATCGCAAAATTGTAACTTTACTTTCGGTTTTGCACCACTCAATGTTGGTAACATGGGAAGGGGTAAACGAGAGCTGGTAAAACTCCGCCTTTACCAGCGCCAAACTACACAGATTTGATGGGTGTATACGTACATCCCTGTTCGAGTGTTCCATCTGTACACATACAGTCCTCATGCCAGGCTTCTCAATTCCCAGCAGTGCTAATTAACGTGTGCATGAGATTAATTGCGCTAACTTGACACAAAATTCTTTCGGTAAATAACGGAAAACGATGATTTTCACTTCACGTAAATGGCAGGGGGGTTGCTTTCTATTGGATTGTAGTAGTTGCCATGAAAAGGGATTGTAGGAATCTTGCCGTTTATTTGTTTTTTGCGAGTTTGTTTGGATTTGTTAGTTTTACAAAGTGATTTCCTTTTGATTTTTTTTTTTTTTTTT
Source organism: Cheilosia scutellata (assembly GCA_955612985.1). Lineage (NCBI taxonomy): Eukaryota > Metazoa > Arthropoda > Insecta > Diptera > Syrphidae > Cheilosia > Cheilosia scutellata. Next base: position 63,253,793 of record OY015313.1, read on the forward strand.
TACCAAAAGATTGTGATTTTTTTTTTGTTCATGCACAATACAAATTATGGCATTTAAATTTGTAGATGATGATTATGATTACGGATTGATTTATCTATGCAGAGAGAGTGGACATGAGGATATAAATGTTCTTAAACATTTTGGACTTTGCATGACGATTTTCTGCACCTACTTTTGTTGTAGAACAAAATCGAACAAAGTGAAAAAATCAGTTTTTAAAAAGTCAAAATTCAGTTGGATCATTAATATTAGATAGTTCAAATTGTAAAGTAAAAACAATTAAATATTTTTTCTGATTTGGCAAAAACCTAACCTAGCAAAGGGGACCTACTAAGGCCGGAAATGGCCACCTCAGGAAAAATTAAACACTTTCCTCGTAGGTCGTAGCTCTACTGTTGTGAATCACAAAGCTAGGTTTATAGCAACTGTGTATAGCGTTCATCACGTGCAGCAGGTTTGCCTTGCTAAAACGCAGCTTCAAGTCCCCAGGACTCGCCAAAACAGCTTTTGAAAATACATATTTGTTCTTTATTATATTACATCTTTCATATATGGGGCATTCAATAAACTTGTATGGGAGATAGTTTCTCTAGTATACATTTTTCTGTTCCCCATATATACACAACTAGGTTCCAGAAATCGAGTGAAATCGAAATTGCAAATCAAGTGAATTCGTTTTCAGTGTTCTGCAGTTCGAGCGATTCGGAAACTCCGAAATTTTTTCGAAATCACAATTTCACTTCGTCTCAATTCCGAAAATTTTTAAATCGAAATCAGAATCGAAATGTAGAACACAAAAATTCATTTCCGATTTCATTTCGAGTGAAAGTAAAATGTGGAACCTAGCAGACAGTCATGTCTGGATATAGTGAACACTAACATTTTTACATGGAGTACTCTAACTGAACGAATTTTGAAAACGCTTTCAGGCAGAATACAACAACAAAAAAAAAAAAGCAGGTATCCTCGGCTCCATGAAATTAGGCCCCAATGAAAAAAGGCCCCAAAAATAAATGAAAAAAGGCCCCAAAAATTTATATAGTAAGCAACAACAACGTTTTGTAGTAGGATTGGGGTGATTTTTCATTTTTTTGGGGCCTTTGTTCATTAATAATTTGGGGTAAAATTTCATTTTTTTTTGTGCAATTATGCCCCAAATTAAAATCAGTTCTAAATATTGAGGCCTTTGTAAGAAATATCACCATAAAAAAATGAAAAATTGCCCCAAAAGAATGAAAAATGGCCCCAAACTCAATGAAAAACGCGAAAAATATGTTAAAATCGATTCTAAATATTGGGATCTTCTTAAGAAATATCACCCCAAAAGAATGATATATACGATACCCCAAACATAATGAAAACCATGAATTACAACAAATATTCAAGAGAAGGTAAAAACCTCTTTGTAACTGTTTGTAAAGCTTAAATTTTAGCTTTAGAAAATTTGAGAAAATAAAAGTTGAAAATTCGCGCGAATATTAAATTTAAAAGTTATTTCAAACACTGAGGTGGCATCAGTCGTCTAAGATGGCTGGGACATCTAGAGCGAATGGACACCAACGCTCCGGCATGAAGTGTCTTCGATTCTAACCCGGAGGGACAATGCAGTAGAGGAACACCTCGCCTTAGGTGATGGGCACAAGTGGAAGGGGACCTCAACCAAGTTGAAGTGCGCAACTGGATGGAGGCGAATAGCCAAAGATCGGGTTAAATGGAGAGGCGTGTTGGTTGAGGCCCAGGTCCTCCCCGGACTGTAGCGCCATCTAAGTAAGTAAGTAAGGAAAAACTGACTTTAAGCTTTAGAAAATATGAGAAAATTAAATTTTCGAATTTTGGGCTTTAAGCTTTAGAAAATTTGAGAAAATAAAAGTTCAAAATTCGCGCGAATTTTCTAAAGCTAAAATAAAAGTTATTTCAAAAACCGAGCTGGCTTTTCTACAGCTTAAATTGAAAGCTATTTCTAAATCTGAACAGGTTTTAAGCTATAACAAAATTAAGAAAATACAAGTTAGGAATTCGCGCGCACTTTCGTCAATAAACTGATCGATGTGTACCTAGTCACAAATTCAATTGTCAGTAAGTTATTTACTCCTTGAAAGCTGTAACGTCCTGCCCTTGTAACAACGGTATAATTCGCGTTTCTTCTAGTAGATTTTTGTTTTGATACCAAAATAAGAAAATGAAAAATGCCCCAAATGATCTTCAAACAATTTCCATTAAATGAAAAATCACCCAAATGCAAAAAGGCCCCAAAACAACGCAAAAAGGCCCCAAAGCAATGACAATTTCATAATACGTTTTGTTTTTGTTTGCCAATTATTATTTTGGGGCAATTTTTCATTTGTTTGGGGCAATTTTTCATAAATGGAATGGGGCCATTTTTCATTATGAAATATTGCCCCAATTGTTGGGGCCTTTTTTCATTTATTTTTGGGGCCTTTTTTCATTGGGGCCTAATTTCATGGAGCCGGTATCCTCGTCAAATGTACTTTTGCTACAACGGCGTTTGATTTTGACGTTAGCTTTTGTTTTGTTATTTCGCCGTTTGTGAACGAAACTGTGCTATGTTATGTGTTCTGAATGCCAATAATTTGATAGTGCAATTATGTCTTCGAGGAAACTAGTTTCGTTAAAGGAAAAATGAGAAAGTAGTACATACTAGCATTGCGAATTCTACCCCAAAACAACGGTCCAAAAGTGCATTTCTGAACGCAAGAAGCAAAGCAAATTCTTTTAATAAAATTTATTCTAATGAATGTGCATACATAAATGTGTATTTTGAGATAATAAAATGAGTTTTTGACCAATAAATTTCAACCTTGGTAATAGTGAACAACCTGGATACTGTAAACAGGCTAGTTCACTATATCCAGACACGACTGTATTGTTTTTCAGTGATGTGGTTTCCGGTAATTACACCGGCGAGCAAACGAATTTCGTATCTAGCAAAGGCAACCACAAGTTATACCAATGTGATACCAACGAACTGGATGGCTTATAGGTTCAGTTGTGTAGTAGTAGTAGTTCAGACATAGCCGTAACATCAATACGAATTGGGTCTTTTTAATATTAAACATTTTCAAACTTCGCCTTATATGTCTTGAAGGTTACACCGGATGGACTACTGAGAGCTAGGGGTATCAGGTTCGATCACTAGTAAAACCCAAATTACATCTAAAGGTATTTCCACTGCACTGCCTCTCGAGAATGCCTGACATAGGTGTACATTTATCAGCAATTTTGTAGGTCTAGGACTGCCGTTAAACTTGCAAAATAGTTAGCTTATGCTTTCTGCTATCACTTTACATTTCTTGCTTTTTCAGCGACCCACATCCCCGAGAGTATTATATATTCTGAGAAGATGCTTCAATTTAACGTTCGTAAGGATACGACCCCTTCAAATGATTTTGAGAAGATAGGCTTAGTTTCTGTTGCAACTACTATAGGGTTATTTTTTTAAAGAGGTTACAAATTTCAAAATGTATTAAGGCTCATACAAGTCACGGATAATGTTAGGCCCATTACTGGCATATAGGCGCCGCGGTCAGATCCAAGAAAGCGCAATCTGGAAGTCAAATTTGTAACTATTTTTTGAAACAGCCGTGTATTGTAAGTTTATACTCATGGTGAAATGTCAAAGAAAAATGAGCATGAATCAGCTGAAACCCGATAAATGGGCCCAAAGATCAAATCATAATAATATTTAACCACTTAATTTAGCAATACAAAATTATTTTTTTTTGTATATATTCAGAACTTGACTATCATGTGGCAAATATTTAGATCCCCAATGTAATCGCGGACTCAGAGCATATTCAAAAGCTAATTAATTGTCCTAAGCCGTGGCGAAAATTGAATTAAAAGAAGGCAAAACATTAAAAGGGAAAACAAAGAGCGAAGAACTCGCAATGCAAACTTTATAAATTTTAATAAACCACTTATGTTAATTTTTTTTTCCAGCTCCGTTTGGTTGAGGATTTTCTTTTTTATTCCATAATTTACTTTGCTCTATTTGCTTTATGAGACTGGAGGAATAAGTTTGAAACGTTCCAGTACAAAGTTCCGGGTTAAACCTCATCACCGCCGCCAATGAAATGGGATAACCCGTGCGCCAACATCAAGCACACACAATAAAACTCAACTCAAAAGAAATTAAATGGTGAAGCAAGGGGTAAACGAACACCACAAATGGCGACGAGAAAAAGGATATTGTTCTACGCATTGTCTTACTACTATGCACCTTCAAACTCCTTTGGTTATTCGGTTGGAAATCGTTGAGTTTTTTTTTTGTTTGTTTTTCCACCACTTGAAGGCCCACATGCATCAACCCCGGCTTGGTTAGTCCATGCTTATTTTTTCTCTATATTGCTTGTTTATATTTCGCCGAATTGGTTGGGGGTTTCGTCTTCCATTGCTCCCTCCATTCCTTGCAGTCCTTGTTCATAATGTAATTGTTTTTAATTCCTTTTACTGTTGGGGTAGCCCATCAGCTAGTTCGCAATGCCACTCCAAGTGGCACGGTTTAATTTGGCAAATAGAATTATTAAAAATGCTGTTTGGTGAATTTTTAAAATTACTTCGGCATTATACGAGTGTAGAATTCCCGAGCGACTGCAGTGCACTGCGTGGTGGTGGCCAACGCAAATAAAAGGTTTTTGGGGAAAATTTGAGTGGTCGGTCTCTTCTTTGTGTGCAAATATCCTTAGGTTTGTTTTTTAAGCTGCGGGCCCCCAAACAACTGGAATACAGGAAAAGGCTTCGTTCGACCACTTGTTGAAAGAGTACCAACACCAACGACCCAACCAAGGGGAGTAACAAAAAGTACCTTGAAAGTAATTTTTTTTTTTTTTTTTTTCATGTTAACTAGAGTCGGTGTATGAAGGATGATGGTCGCGGAAAGGGGTTGTGCCCTGTAGCAGTTAATTAGCTAATTTCGTGGTAAAATATTAATAAGCCGTTGTGATGTGTAAATATACGTTGTTAGCTGTTGATTACATTTTCCTTTTTCATTTCATTTCTTTTCGCTGGAGTGGTACTGCGAGAAGTGGTGCGCGTTCTTATGCTTTGATTGACTTTTCTATGAATTCTATGGAATAACAGTCGAAGGAATGTTACCAGTAACGAATGTCAAGCAACCATGACATATTGTCATGATTATTAAGAGATTAACGTTGATTTAAGCGTAAATATTCGAGATTATTTTTTTTGGAAATGAGAAGGCTAATTGGTTGTAGTCGGTAAATGTTTAGACAGGCGACGATTGATCCACTTTCACAAATTGGACATTGACAAACTTGTATGAATATTACTTTTATTGCCTTCTAAAAAAGCACGCCATTAGATTAGGTTTAACGATTCGGTATATTGTAGGGACCAACAATCTACATGTCGCAGAAGAAATTACACATCTTATCTGTAAATGTCAAGCCATCATGCTCGGAATAGATGGAAGCACTTCGAAAGATACTTTCTCAAACAAAATTGAACATTTTTTCAGGTTTTTTTTTGAAAATTAAGTTTTCGCGGAGGTTACCCAGGGATCTATTGTGACAAACTCACACCCTACACAACCTAACCTAGTATTCCCTTTTGATTAGTTTTACCTGGTTTAGAGCATGCCCATGTCACTTAGATTTTGCTTTTGTTTTTAAATTAAAAAGAATAAAAAATGCAGAAAACAAGAGTCAACAAGTAAAAGTGTTATCTTCGGCCTGGCCATTACCCTCCACTGTATACAAGTGGACATAAGCTCTTATATTGATTTTGTATGAGAGGTACGACAACTACTCCACCGACATAGCCCATTTTCAATACCAACCTGACGACACTAAAAAGAAGTCCGCTCACAAAATTTCATTCGCCTGGGTCTATTCGTTTGAATGCTATCAGACAGGCAGACGGAAATGACTAAATCGATTCAGAATTTGACCCTGGTTGAGAATACTATACTTTATGCGGTCTCCGTTGGGTCATTCTTGTTGGTACAAAGTGAATATACCTCCTTGTTTAGGGTATAAAAACATCAAAATTCTCAAAATACCGCTTTTAAACCATTTTTTAAAATGAAAACAGTTATCAAAAGAAATGTTAAGCATCGCTGAATAAGAAAAGTAAGTAGCGTTACGGAGTTAGTAAGGATAAATATATACAGGGTGTTCCAGTTAAGAAGGACAATCCTTTAAGGGAAGATTCCTGAAGTTATGCCGAACAAAAAATTGTATGGCAGGGGGGGGGTCTTTTTTCATCCTATTCCCCGTTATAGCCCATCAAATTAGGTGACCTCTAATTTGGAGGTGTTACGACTAAAAACGCTATAACTTCTAAACTATTACAGCTACAAAAATAGTTTTGTTCATTTTGAAAAGACAATTTAGTAGCGCATACAAGTCTTAAGCACTTCGGCTACATCTGGGCAGCTACAAAAAAGTTCTGGCTCCTTAAACTCAAAATTTTTTAAATTTTTGTTACAATTTTTTACTTAAAATGCCTTTTTCTCAAAATTTTGACTTAATAAATTTTCAGTTTTTTTATGAAATTTTTATCCTTGAGAAATTTCCTAAAAATTATGTTAATCAACTTTTTTACGTACGATCAACAGAAGTTATAGTAAAAGCCACTTTTTGTCAGACAAAAATGGTAAAAAAGACACCAAAATCGCACTTTTAAACACCACAAATAAAAATTCGCGGGAAAAATTATTATTATTTAGTTCAGTTAAATTAAAGAGATTCGTAGGTCCACAATAAATAAACAGTGGAAACATAAAGAAACTACCCAACTTCGCACCTTCTCCAAATCTAACGCAAGAAGTTTAAGGACACTGTTTGGCAGTATTTTTATCACGGAAATAAGACCAAACCAAACCAAAAATAGCTATAACCATTTTTTTTAATATAAAAATAAGACCAAATACAATTTGTTGCCTTATGCCGTAGGGGTTATTTCTAGTCACCGTTTTCGACAATAATTCGGTATTTTAAGATATGGCTTATGTCGCATGGACCTTATGTCACGGTACCCATTGGAAAATTGTACAGCATAATCGACGGCATATTAGAGAGAAAGCCCAACTAGAACTGGTCATCTCGGGAGAATTAGACCACTTCTTTGTTTTAGGCAAAAAGAAAACAAAGAGACTTCTGGCTCTTAAAATCGATCCTCTATCAGCAGCATGAGTAACGTTGCCATATTCACAGTTTTAACTGTAAATTACAGTTTCTTAGACAAGCTTACAGTTTTTGAAATGACCTCCTAGTACAAATTACAGTTTTTTTTTAAGATTTGAAAGAATAAATTAAAATGTGCTTTAAATCGTAGTGCTTCGTATTTAAGCATGTTTTTTTATTTAAAATGAATTGTTTTGTGTTATTTTTCTTTAATAAAACTTAAAAAAACCCCGTAATTGCAAAAAAATCGTTTGGTTTTTGAAGGTTACAGTTTTTTGGTTGAAATACAGTTTTTTTTTGGGAATTTAGTTTTTGAAAAAAAAAAAAAAAACTGGCAACATTCCCATGACTGAAATAATCACAGGACACTACGCTATTGGAGTCATGATCATCTGCTATGCCATTGCCCCAACAATGCCTGCATACAATGGTTACAGGTTTTTGGCAAACAGCGTAGATTAAATCAGATATCGGATCGGATCTGCTACACTTCATTAGAAGTACGAAGTAGTCCCCAAGCCGACCAGTAACTGGATGGTTTTTTTTTTATTTTGCTATACATATTTTCAGTCTGACTTCTATCAGGGGATTCAGATATGGAAACTTTTAGGTATCTTAACGGACGTGATGAGTTCTTTCATCACATACCCCTTCATAACCTATAATCTAACCTGTAACACATCATCCATGGAATTGAACTGAATTCGTGTTTTTCTTCAAGTGGCATGAGTTATCGGTTAAAGACTGGTTCGTATAATATTTGATAACGTATATATACCTACACACACGTCATCATATTGTGCACATAATACCGGTTACTACACTCATGCATTGCCAAAATGAATGAATATTTAAAAATGCCTCATCTGCACAAAATTATTAAAAAAAAAAATAATAATAATAATAATACCGACAAAAAAAAACCAGCACTCGTTTACTGTCGATGATTTCTCTTCACAACAATATCGAGTATTTTATTAATTAAAAAATTCAATTAAATACATTTACATACGACGACAGTTGACGATGTGATGGTTCGAAGCTACCCGTATATATAGTATTATGTTGGAATTATCGCCACAACGTTAAAAAATAAATACAATCCAACGTAAAAAAAATTTCAAAAAAAAAAAAGAATATCCGGATCAAAAATTCATCATAATCATTTTTATCGAACCGGTAGAGGATACCCTGTATCTCCAACTCGACAAGGATACACGCGTATACGTGAATATGTACACTGTTTGGATCAGTGGACTTGATGTTCAATATTTAAATAGATTAATTGAATCGGCACGAGTGCTTTACAACAATCATAATAAACAGTCAAAATGTAATTAAAAAAAAATTGTAACAATAAGCATAATAACAGTTAGCAAACACTATACTTGATATATTCCATTTCCATTGAATAATTACAATTTACACTGTTGATTATAATTAAAATGTTTTACCAGACCCGATTTTTTCTTTTCAAAAATCAATATATTAACATACACATAAACGAAGTTTTTGCATGAGTTAATAATCGCGGGGAGGCGAACTCTCATATTGAATGACAAAGTCCCGCCCGGACCAAACCACCAATGGACATACAAATTCAGTTAACATCAGCGAAAAGTGGCATAAATATCCAGCCGCACGGCGTAGTAGTCTATGGTGATGTCCAGTTGTACACCCTTGCTATAGATTTATCCTGGTGGAGTGCTTGTTGTCCATTGGACATGTTTACACACACGTAAGCGACCTCTTATGACAATTAAAACATAATTGACGGTCAACATTAATAACTCGACTGCGAGGGCAAATACGGTGCGGTGCTCGTCCCATCTCTGCATTCGTTTGACATATCTCCAGTGTCCCTGTCCAGTCCATCATCATCGTTGGGGGGCTCATTTCGCTTTTGGAAATTCTAATTTTCAAAATTTTCTACCAACCAAAGGCTCATAAAATGGACATATACAATATACATACGTGTGCTGTGCATATATCTCGGCACCCACTTTACGGCTTTGTCAGAGGCTGTGGAGTAGGACATGTCCGAGCTTTCGTTCTCTCTGAGGATTTGAACAATTCAGCAAATTTCATACGACGAAGCGCAGCACACTTTGTTGTCCGTCTGACATGTCACTCATGTCCATGATACACCGAAAGCAGTAAAAGGATGCCAGCTTTATCCTTCCAAATATGGATAGAGGAAATGGAGCTACTGTCGTTCGGGGGGGGGCATAGGGCATAGAGAAATTAAATTGGCGGAAAAGCCGATTCAAAATGTTTTTTGTAAAGGGATTAGTGGGACTAAAAACAATTACTACCTCCACTCACACGATGACACACTACTGTGGAGGAATGAGGGTCAGATATGAGTATATCGCGGACGAATCAGTTTGATGGCGTATTAGTTTTAAATGCCATTTGTCCTGTCGCACACAATCACAAATCGCCCAGCAGGACGACGGATTGACGGCAGGAGGTGGGCATATTAATTTGTTTATTGCATTTTAAGTGATTGGAATGGTGGTGGCTGTGGCGGTGAGCTCCATCGCATTATAAACACATGAAGCAGATTTAATCGAATTTTTATCAAAATGAAATTATTTTAATTACGCTCGAATGCAGGTGTAAATGAGTGATAATTAATGGATTTTTGGTCAGGAGTCAATTTGGTAACTTCGAATAATTGACACAAATAAAACTGGCCAACAATTGATAAGATTATTTGATTATTTTGAGGAAAATTAAATTGAATTGAAATAGCACGTGTTGTAGCCACAAAATTGTGATAACCGATGCGATGCATGGTTTTTAAATGTACAATTCTTTTTAAATCAATACCGATCATTCATGCCACCTGTGTAGCTCAGTTTAAGATTTTAAGACACGATCATTGTATAAGTCAGGGCCTTCCTCACAGTTCACTGATGCAACGTCGTTTGACCCGTCCACAAACAAAATTATGTCTGCTATAAAATTCATTTGAAAACCAAATGACAGCAAAATACATGTGCTTTCTTAACAATTCGGTCATAAAACGTTCTTAAAACATCAGACTACGTTTCTGACCCAAATATTGTGTGTCAATATATAAATTGTAAGCTGCCAACAAATTATCCTGCTCTGAGAGCTAGATAATGTTTTCATCTTCGTATATAGAACGCCTAAGCTCTACTTGGTGCTGTCAGAAAAGCTGAGACTGATTATTTCGATTTAAGAAACTTGGTGCTTCTTTGTGGATAACACCAGGTCTGTTTTAACCGCGTTTATATCCCAGCCGCATTTGTAAGCCCATTTGATCAAAATTGCTAGGACCGATTCCATCAAGTTTCGTTCCTGGTCATAGACATACAACTGTAGAGCAGACAAGCAAGCCGAGGTACGGCACTAAAGTGGAACTCTAGAAACGGCAAGTTAGAAAATCTTTTCACTACAACAGGTAGTATGCGAAGCTGACATGAACTTGAACACGGATAAGTCGGCGTAGGACAAATAGCCTGCTAAATGTCTGCAGAGCACATAACTCTTGTCGGAGTATTAATTGATCACTGTGTAGTGTACTAGGAGGACATGCCACGAGACTGGGAATCACCAAAAATGATTTTTGTCGCAGTTGTATCGACGAGGGACTGATTTAATATCACGGTTTTTCAGTGTACCAGAATTGACATTTTTAGTCAACGCAACATTTGAAAATACGAAATGACTGCGACCATAAACTGAACTTTGTGAATTTTGGATCAATCTATTTCAAAATGACACGACGAATTGTGTGAATTTGGTCCACTTTGAGCTAAACGGATCACCTGGGGAATTTAGGCCTGAGTTTAACGACAGGGATATGTAAACCCTATTGCGCAACTATTGAGCACATCTAGCCATCCATGGAGAACCTTCACGGTCAAAACCTAAACCAATTCGCCCAAATACTTACAGGTAGGTTCCAGAAATCGAAATTGCAAATCGAGTGAATTCGTTTTCAGTGTTCTACATTTCGAGCGATTCGGAAACTCAGAAATTTTTTCGAAATCACAATTTTACTTTGTCTCAATTCCGAAAATTTTGAAATCGAAATCGAATACAGTGAAATGTAGAACACAAAAATTAATTTCCCATTTCATTTCGAGTGAAAGTGAAATGTGGAACCTAGCAGTTAATTTCCCTACAAAACATAAAAATGGTTTCAATTTTGTTTGAGAGGCCAACCTCCTACAAATTGTCGAAGAAGTATACCTTTCAAGGTGTTTCCTTTTATTCCGAGCAATAGCTTCACATTGAAGATCAGTAATAATTTTCTACAATATGTAGGGCCTCGAAATACACCTGCATGTGTCCGTACTTGTTAAACCTAATCTTCTAGCTAAGTGATTCCTAAGAAGACAGTGCCCGGAGAGAATTCTTCAGATTTTGAGATCCTGTGGGCATCTACGTGTGACCATCTTATAGGTCTGCCCTATTTATAGTTTTCTCAAGAATAATTCTCTTGATAAATAAAAGTCTAACTAAAAACGGTTTTCTGTTTTCGATGTTAATTTTTTCTCGAACGAAAAATTTGGTAAAATACTAAACCAGGGAAACGTTTTTAGGTTTGGGACTAATGGGACACAACACTAATGTGTTGTTTATAGCAAACTGTCTAAACGTAAATTTGAATATCATCTGCCAATCATTGAAAAGAGCTTCCCCAAGATGCCATAAAATACATGATTATGTGGTCACTTCTAACAAAACATTTTTCAAAATAATTAAAAGGTACATAATATGTATTGACGATTTGCAATTATTATTATCTTTTCAGGATAATCCCGCTGGAATCCTTCTCGTTATATTAATTATTATGATTTTTTTTTTCAAAGCGAAAGACTAACGACTTTGTATAGATGGTTGCGCTTTGGGACTCATTTCTGTTCTCTCTTGAGTAATAACGTCAACATCATAAAGAATAACAAAGTTGGTGTCTTTATTTTTTTTTAAATACATATTTGAAAGAAATTCGGAAAGAAAATATTGCAGCAGCTATCCGATGACAAGTGATTGAGTGGGCAGAGACGAAGAGGGTGGTCGTGTACACCCCACTCTCAATCGTTTTGCTTTCTTTATATTTGCCTCATTTTATTCTACAAAATTTCCATTAGTTCGATATCTTGGAGAGTGATGCGGAATATAGGAGGAAAGAATCGGGAGTCTCTATCCCCACTCCGAGTACCTATACTACTTGGCAAATCAAAATTATGAAAAAAAAAAAAACAAGATGAATCAATGGGAATTGAAAAAAGGAAAGAGATTGCCTGAGGATACTGTTTGCATTCGAATGCCATTTATTGAATTAAAAAAATCATTCGTCAACCAAAATGTGTTCTTCTTCTTCGATATTTTCTCAGATTTTCTTTGTTGTTTTAAATATTAATAGTATCTAGTGTTTTTTTTTTTCAAATTTATTTTGAAATTTGTTTGGAATTGAATTATAGGAATTGAACATGAATTTAATATTTTAGTAAATTGAAATATTGAATATTGATTGACTAATACAAATTCAAATAAATCAACCAACAAATCAACCAAAGTGAATTGTCAAATATTACACTAAACACATGGTCAATCTTTAAGTAATATTTTTTTTATTAAAATCGCACAACAAAATCGGCATGACCAAAACGTTTTCTTGTTTTCAAACAAAGTTAATTGAGAAAAAGTGGCCGGCGAAATTCAAAAATAAAATACCAAATTTTCAAATTTGGTCTAAAAGTTGAAGGTTGAAAAACTGCAAATAGGTGGAAGGACAAGGCTAACATCTATAGCGGGTATATGGTCATTATTTCTAAATTGGGTTAATTTGAAAGGGCGTACATTTACTTATACTTTTCGAACTTGTTGGTTCGCTTAGTTCATTATATGTAGTTCGTTCATTTATGTAAACACTTACAATTTTCTGGTCGTACCGATTACGGCGGTATTTTAAAAACAATTTTCAGATTTCTTTTTTTTTTTTGCTGCGAAGAATTAAAATCAACACAACAAAGAATTGTTTAGGTACCTACTAAAATATGGAATGAAAGAAATCCATTGCATATTAATAGGCTACACATGTACGTAGTTTATAGAATGATACAAAAATGTTGCATAGTTATAGGCGTATTTGAAGAAATATTGAGTAATTGAGGGAAAACTTTTGTACTTGATGAAGACGTTTCTCATTTCAATGTTTTGTAATGCAATACGATTCAATTTAAATTAAACAGATGACATTGTTATGCCGCGTCGAATCGTAATTTGAGAACTACCTATTTCGAAATCATTCAAAAAAATGTAATCGCAAATACAACAAACGACGATTCGAATATTGGATTGAATTTAGTCCCGCGTGATTTAAAAACATTTGAAATCAGAAGTTACTTAACGCAAGATACATTATATTTATGTTGGTAAAAAAGCAAAGTAACCGCACCTATTGAGCCTTATCCAACAAATACATTAAAAAATATCAAAATACATATTTACTGAATTGAACAACTGATCACCAAGTTATAGCCTACACTTCTGGCAATACAGATGTCTTAAAAGGGTCTTTATGCATCTAAAGTAGAATGCCAATCATCTCTAATTTTTGTTGGAATAATCTCGCACGGGAGAGGAGTGGCGCAGTGGTTACTGTTCCGGAGTGTACTCCGCTTTAATCCCCAGACTTTACACCTTAAGGTTTTTACCACAGCGTCACTTCCCGCGAATGGCTGACAAACTTAGGCCTACTGTCCACGTAGCTACGCTTCATACGTAAGTTTTGAAGCTCTTTGTACGCTTGTTTGCAGCTTGCTTGCATCTTGCTGGCAGCTGGCATTAAAACAAACGAAGCAAATGCGGCTTTGCCGCTCCGTGGACAAAGCTTCGTTTGTTTATATGCCAGCTGCAAGGAAGCTGCAAACAAGCGTAAACCATGCTGCAAATGACGAAAGTGTGCTTAGGCCCTACGAGAGTTTAACTGTCCTGAGGTAGTTTCTCAATTCAGACGTTCGTATTCGTTATAAAATTGTGTGTTCCTTCCAAACGAAAGGTTGAGAGAACCTCCCTCCCCTTAATATTTACATCATGGTCGCTACAGTAAAGCCTTTCCCGATAAAACAAATTTTTTTTTTTCAATGAGTGAAAGCGAGTTAGTAGTTTCTCGTTTCTCGCTTAACTTGCGGAGCAGCACTTGATAAATTTTGTGACGTGTGCTCTAAAACTTGTCTACCAACACTTGGGTTGAAATTGTAGGTATTCCGAGCTACACCAGAAATTCATCATTAGACACCTTTAAGCGATTTTTTGAATAGGTAAATTCTGACATTACATTTTTTCCTTAAATATGTATTCCTCTTTGAATGACATTTACGCTTTTCCCTGGCAGGAAATAAACCTTACACTTGGCTTCGCCATCAATTGACCAATTTATTCAGCCAGTGTCTGCTCCAGATGGAGAGTTTTATTAATAAGTACGGCTTCAGGGCTAGACGTATAAGTGCCACATCGATGAAACGCCTTTTTGGGATTTCTTTTAAAGTCAACAAAATGACCACACTAAGAGGGGCTATCTGTCTGGGAGTAAAATGGATCACTTTTTCAGTCTGAGTGCTCCAATACATATAAGCAAATGGTCGATTAAAAGCTAAAGTAAATGTTATATTGCAACCATCAAGCAACCATTATGTTTCGGATATTATTCGAAAAATGTCACATCTAAGAAGGTTGTTTTTTTTTTACCTCATTCCTATCCGTCCGTTATTTCCGTTTTTTCTTTAATTCAGATTGACACAGATTGCGAAGATTTCTAAGCACAAGCAATAATGCTGGGAGAACCGTGTTCAGCGCATAAACACTGTCCTTGTTCACAAGTTGAATTTTGTTCATCTAACGAGCCACTTTGTCACACCATGTTTATTCAATATTAATGTGTCAATATGGGACAATATACTCGCACAAGGCCTCATCCGCATCCCCCACTTGACCGATTTCCAAACCTATACCTAATAGGCACCATAGCATAGTGCAAGTGTCCAAATCGAATTAAAAGAAAAATTGTATACAGACATTCCAAAACACATATCATCAATTAGATGAACATTTAATTTCCCCTTAAAAATATCGTCCACCCTTAGCCACTAAAAACAAAAAATCAAAATGAATCAAATAAAATGATATCAATTGAAAGAAGAAAATACAAATAACCACAAACACAAAGTGGAGACGAAGAGTGAGGGGAGCGACAAAAAACAAAAACCCACAACCTCTATACACAATGTAAACAAACCCCGAAAACAGGAGTTAAAAATCGCAAAGCACGTGAAATCCAACAGTATCCTTGGATGCGCAGAAGCGCTCTTATACTATAGAAATAAAATCAACTACATCCGACTCTCTAACTTCTCTCAGACTGAGTGAGAGAAAGAGCGCAATTGAGAGAGCAAAAGAAGTCCTTTCATATAATTTATGATGATGGAATGGAATATCCTGTCCGCAGCATGGGAATGGAAATGGACAATGATGAAAGGAGTAAGAATCCATATAGAAATGCAGAGATTCTCCCCTCGTTGTGGTGGGCGCAACGCAATCAATTGAACGCCTCCTTTCAACGTATATAAAAACTGACAGACAATTGAGCAGGACTTCAGTTATAATTGAGTTATTGCCGCGATAGCATTTAATTGGGGAAATTCATTGACACGTATTTTATATAAAAAAGCTATGTTCACAAATTGGTTAACTAGTTCATCACCAAATTCATCAGCACTAAATCAACTGCCACCGCCAACAATGGCCACAACTCCGCCCGATATTGTCCTTGAAGTTGGACCATCGCCCAGTGTGCGTTTTGTGGCTCACAGTATCATTTTGAGTATGCATAGTGGATATTTGCGTTCCGCGATACGTTTGGATGAAAGTGTGGCCGTCAATTCTCCAGATATGGTTTTGTACTTGACCAATGTGACGGCGGAACAATTTGCACCGCTTTTGACGTACATGTATACCGGATACTTGGACCTGAATGTGGATAATATTTTTGGAGTTTTGTTAGCCACTCATGTATTGCACATGCCGAGGGCGCTCGAAATTTGTCGGTAAATTACAAATGAAAATTACACTTGATTCATTTATTTCTAAGGTCTCTTTCTTAAGGGCTTTCCTGTCTCGTGCTCAATCCGAGGGCTATCTCAGCAACGGACATTTTATGGGTAATAACAACAACAACAGCAAAATAATTCGACCAATCGCAAGCAAAGCATCCGCACCAAATTTGGGTTTTATCGCACCACCAATGCAACACGTTTCTTTATCCAGCACTGGGACCCCCTTCAAAAGCCTGCAACAGCAATTTATTCCCGGACCAGTTGCGCCTCCTGCCGCGGATGAATTCTCCGACAGCGATACACAATCCATTGCTGTTTCGTCGCCAAACCCAGCGCCAACTCCTATCGAAATGGTTGCATCACCGAAACGCACTCCACCCCCGTCCGCATCGAATCCACCACCTAAACGTCATCACAAATCAAAGCGGTCCAGCGAGAAACATCGCCTGAAACCAGTTCCACCGCCACCAACACCCCTTATAGCTAAAGAGCCCACCACAGCCCAAACGGAAGGCGAAAATAAAACTATTATCGACGTGGCCAGTTGTGACGGACCGATACGCTTTCGTCGTGTTCTCAACGATGCCTACGGTCACAAGCCCGATGTTGTGCACTTCGCCCCGACTCAAGAACGCACCCAGCAGAGTGTGTCGTTCTCATTCCACCAGCAAATGGCCAAGACAATTAGCCAACGGCAAATGCAATCCGAAGAATCGGAAAACAGCGAGGACTTGGGTGGAAAGGGATCCGGTGCTTGCTCGAATTCGAAAACCGGCGAAATCTACAACTGCGTGTACTGCAAGCACACTTTCAAGTCGCAGTACTGCTACCAGAAGCACGCCAAGAGACATTTGAATCCACTATCACTGGACTGTTCCAGCAGCAATAAATCTTCATCGTCCGTGTCGTCGGGAACAACTACACCCGCAGCGGCTCCACCATCCATTATAGGCATAGAAGTGGAAAAGGATGAAAAACTAATTGCACCGGCGGCAGTGACTGCAGCAAACGATTTACAGCGCCGTGAAGTGCGTCCCTTAGACATGAATGTCCAGTACTACCCGTGCAAAACATGTGGCAGCAAGTTCCCAAGCTATTACTTTGTACACAAGCACCGCAAGATGTGCCACGCTAACGAGGAAAACGCACAAAGTGAACCTGCAGCCAAAAGTGAACATTAGAATTTGTGAATTTGTAGAAATCCAATTTGTTTAAACTAATAAAATATTTAAATCTATACAAAAAGCACTAGTGTTTATGAAAAAAAAATTATTGTGAGAGCTTACTTTCAAAAATTATTAGAAACAAACAAATTTAATTACAGGTATGGTTTTTTTTGTACCACCCAGTGAAGTAGTAAAGTGATGTTTTCAACCGGATGAGTGAGTTCCTTCTCGTGACTGACCTTGGAATATACAACTGAAGTGAGTGACAACTGACAAGCATAAAGTGGCATCTCCATCAGTTGAAACCACTTATATGCCCGAAAATGGTAGTGACGAGTGTAAGAGTTCTTAACAAAATAAAATGTATATCTAACGACAGAAAAACCAATTGATGTGAATGAACACTTATCCGCGTTCTGTCACCTTCACCGCAATGAATCTTGATTGCAAAGAAAGCCAACAATTGTTTGCACAAAGTCAATGAGAGCATTGATTTTCTACAGAGGTGTTTTATGCAAGTAACGAATATTTGGTTCCATATACATTGCTCAACCAGGCATTTCGTGAAGTTCGCAAAAAGTTTATATTTAATGGATTGGATTCGTTGGCGGACTGAAATTCCAATTAAATATACTACTACCAATCTGATGAATACATATCTTCAAGTCATGTCTGACAATTAACAACTCTAAAAAAAAACAAAGGGTAGTAGCGCAAAATATGAAGATTTGAATAATATACGAATTGATTTGGCTCACGCCTTGGAGTCATTCAGATAAATTACTGACTGAGTGTAGACTTTTTTTTTTGTTTTCGACAAAAATGATGAGGAATGAGAATGTAGTTAATTGACGATAATAGGAATTTTCTTTCCATGTGGATGCGTCAAATATTTTCTTTTATACCATCAAAATTTGATTTACGAAAATGTGCCGAGCAAATATCGAGTTAAAACTGTGTAAGGACTTCTCTACAATCAAGTTGTTAAAATTAAGCGCAAAGTGCTTGTACTGGTCGGATTAAATGCCTTATTTTATCTTTAGGGACATTTATGCCCCGTTCACAATGCGGGCGTGATAACTAGACGAGAGCGAGGCGAGAATCGCTCTCGCCTCGTTCTCGCTTTGACCTCGTCCGGACTAACTATAAAACCATATTGCCTTCGATTTTTTTTTTTTTTTTTTCAAAACAGAGCTGCACTTTTATTGCTTTTTTAGCACTAAAGTTTTAGTAGTTTGAATATATTCTAAAAATAACCAAAAAATTCTGTTGCTTTTTTTGTGCACTTAAACTTAATGACTGAACTCAATCTTGGTCTTAAAATGTTGCTTATGAATTATAAAGTTAGTTAAAAAAAATTAAGCAATGGTTGTCTAAGGTTGAAAACTCACCGGATAAAGCAAAACGTGTTTTTCTGTTTCGTGAAAGAGCAAGAGCACATTGTTTCTTATGAGGCAACACACACCAAAGCAAATGAAACAAAACACATGTTTTTGTTTTTAAGTGTTTCGGTGGTGGTTGTCGAAAATACATGCCATTGTATACAAGCATAACACACCTAATGCAACAAAACTGTTTCCAACACTAAAAGCAAGTCGCAAATTCCACACCAAAAGAAACAAGAAAACAAAACGTTTTGTTTTGTTACATTCTGTTTCGCTTGGTGTGTGTTAAAATAAAAAAAAGATTTTTTTGACTTTCGAATCAAAAACGTGTTGTTTAATCTAGTCTACATTTTCTAGAAAATGAATTTAATTTTTTCGTACGTACAACTTTTTCTGTTGAACTTCTTAGTCAATTCCAGAACAAGTTCCAATGAATTCCTATGATTCCTAATAAAATTTGCTCAAGAAAATGACCCCCAATAACCAAGAAATCAAAAAGAAACACACTCAAAACATAATTATATATTTTCGGGGCAATGTTTGTTTAAAGAAATACGAAATTCCCCCTTTCACCGTCATTCATTATTATGGGAAAATAAGTTCTAACATTATCGCTGACTTATTTACCGTATCAAAATAATAACAAAAAAATAACGATAAAAGTGCCGCCCTGTTTGCTTGAGAAAATACAAGTGGCAACCTTATGTACATTTCTATGAAAATGGCGTCGCTTCCCACTCAGAGAGTAATGTCATCGGTGTCTCGGGCGAGACTTTTCCAAATTTCCGATTACAAATTTCTGTGTATTGCTGCATACATTTCCTTTGGAAATTGGAAATTATTTGACAACTCGCGCTAGACTCGATCTCGCTCTCGTCTCGCTCTCTCGCTGTATTGTGAATTGGCCATTAAGCGGGAACAGCGAGCACCCAGTGGGTGCATTTTCAAATTACGTACGTTGTACCTGCCGGCTCTGTCAGTTTTTAGGAATTGTGTCGCTGGTGTGATATGATCTTGTGTATGAGGATAATGCATATCAATGTTCGAAATTTTAAACTTTAAGCTCTCATGAATGTCGATAAATAATGTTTGCAATGTGTGTTTTTTTTTAGAGGCGACACTCCCCTTTATCCAAGGCTATATCTGTCGCTGGACCGCTTTTGACCATACTTCACAGAAAAATTCTCAGAATAAGGCTTTGTGCACACCAACAAACATTTAGGAAAACATTTTAGAAACGTTTTGAAAACACTTTCATTTTGCTAAAATGTTTCTGAAACATTTCTAAAATCTTTTTTTGTGGGCGAGTAATTTTGTTTCCCCTTTTTCTGCGAAACATTTCTCAAATTGTCCACTTGAAGTGGGAACATAAAATGTTTCTTTTTCTGTAGTTGGTGACGAATAGACGAATCAAAATGGAAGGATAAAATTGTGAAGAATATAATAATAAAATGACGAGATCGTTGACATTGCCTTACATTTAAACTGGGACAAAGATGTGGTTGGAAAAAAAAAATTAAATGCACTTTGTGTAAAATGACGATTTATACTGTAGTTAATATGTAGCTATTTAGTTTTTTATTTTTTTGTTTTGTTTTGTTCGAGAAAAATGCCTTATTGATTTTGAAAATCATTCGTTTGAAAAATAATTAAAAAAAGGAAGCTGATCGGGAAAAAAAAGGATATTTTTTATATGCTGAAATGGTTTCACCAAAAGATAAGAAGGTAAATCGATAATTACTACAGTCCATTTGTTTTTCACTAGGGTTATCGAACATGGTCCTACCGAACCGGATAAACTGGTCGAGCTATGGATATTGCTGTAAATGATACAGAATGCAGACGCAACTAGACTGCATTGGTTTGAGAGATTGTGGCATCTAATTCCATGGTCGGGGAGATAAAGAGAGACTTTATTTTTTTGGATTTTGTCTTGTATATATTATAGTATTTGAACTTTTAACGTTAAAACTATTTATTTTTATATGAAAGCTAAAACGGCAAGTGGACATTAGCAGTACCACTGTTCAATCCAAGAAACGGTTTATGGATAAGTTTTATAAACGAAAGCAGATTTCACATGCGGTTAAAGCTGTAAATGCAGTTGCAAAGCAGAAAGCGTTATGGGCTACAAATGCGTGGTCATAACTAGAGCAGTCTAATGAGCAGTATTTTTTAACAGGGAAACAGAAGCAGCGCGCAGATGCAGAAGCAGACGATTTAGAGATCGAGTTCATGGCGCAGTCGTACACTGGACCATGGGCTCCATCGTATGAATCTGCACAGATCAGTTTTGTTCCTGAAGCCAATGCAGTATCACTAAAGAAAAAACACCGTTTGGGGTGAATATCGCAACGCGTGTCGTCAATATTTGACTATGGGTGATGTTATGAGCATGGAGCAAGCCGAAGATATATATTGCAATACCAAGGCAGCTTTGAGGTCCCGTCTGGCAGTATTGACATCGCTACCAGTAGAGCATACCAACCAGCTGGACAAGGTAGTTCAAATTCAGTGGAGTGACATGCCGAGTCAAGGTAAATTGCCAACATTTGCTGGAGATTTCGCGAAGTGGTCATCATTTCGTGATGTCTTTATTGAAGAAGTCCACAGCAACACAAAACTGACAAACGCTCAACGTTTACGAAAATTATTAGCTGCTTTGGAAGGTCCAGCTAAACGTGCAATTGGTGAATGGTCAGTGGCGGATGATGAACAGCTAGTTGACTATCAGTTTCTGCACCAGATAGAGCAGTTGTTAGACGCGGAGGGGCGACGAGAATGGGAAATGCGTCGTCGTGTTAACGAGTTACCCACACTTGCTGAGATGTTCACATTTTTTGAGCAGCGTGCAAACTGTTTGGCTAATTTGGCGGTTGTTAACCTCACTACACCTCAGGCGGATGAAATCTATTTACGAAATAGATCACACAGCATATGTAGCAAGCATTCTGGAGGCAATGGCAAGGGCACCAATCATATTTAAATGAGCTTCAACAACGACCAAAATGAAGAACTAAAAAGAAAATTTTAAAGTGAATGATTTAGTGCTGATCAAAGATGAAAACGCAGCGCCGACATTTTGGAAAACCGGCCGAGTGACACAAATATTTCATGGAACTGATGGTCACGTCTGTCTCTTGAAGACAGTTCACTAAAACTTCGGAACAAATGAAAAACATTCAAATGCCTTTGGGAAAACGTTTTTGAAACGTTTTAGAAACATTTAGCAAATGTTTTGAAAACAATGAAAAATCTTTGCCTTGATCACAGACGAAGTATTGCAAATTGATTTTTTCCTGGCACCTGTTTTCAACGGCGACCTATATTAAAGAAATCAAATGCAAAAATGTTCAGTGATACCATGTTGACCATGCATGGATGGCCAAAGCTCATATCGCTAGTAAAACACAATCACCAGTGTCAGTTGGAAATTTAAGTATGCAGTGTGAGAAAATGACACAGACGTGTGAATTTTAATTTCTACATAATTATGATCGATGGACAATAGAAGTTGAATTTTTTGTGACATGGCTTACGATAAATGAAAAAAATAAATCACCACAACAAACAGCGTACCTGCGGGACTAGGCTTGGTATGGCAACCAAAAGGCAAAAAATATTGAGATTCAACTCGCAATATTTTTTCTGTTACGTCCATTTTATAACTTACTTACTACAGTCTGGGATGGACCTGGACCTCAACCTACAAGCGTCTTCAGCCAGCACGATCTTTGGCCAGCTGTCTCCTGTTTCGCACGCTAAGTTGGTTAAGGTGCCCTTTCACTTGCGTGCACCATGCCACCTGAATCGCGGTCTTCCTTTATTACGCCGTTACTGGGGAGTGGATTCGAAGATCTTGGAATACAAAAATAGGAAGGCAGTTAAAAACTGGCAATTGAATAGTTTGATAGCCATCTGTCAGTTGTTGGACTAAAATTAGAAGACATTTTTATGAAGGGGAAGTTGCTCACTTTTTATGGCTGCCAAACTTTTGCGTACGTTAACAGAGTTTGAACAAATTTTGGTTAAATTTTACTGTTCGAATGAATTGTTGTATTAGAACATTAGAACGTATTATTGACGTTTCGCGACAGTTTTCAATTCGAATTTTCATGCACATCTTATAAATTTTATAGTTTGTACGAAAGAAGAAAGAACTGTCATTCTGCTCAAAATTGTCAGTTTCAGTATAACTGATGCCTCTGGTAGCCACTTTCTTTGCACTCTATCATACTCCCAAAAGAGGTTTATTTCTTTATGGGAAGCCGATCGCAAATCTGGCGTCCAATAGCTGGGGCCCTACTCTGTATTTCGTTCCGAAAGTACAATTTTCCGAAACCGAATATTTACTCTCTATTGCGAAAGCGTTACGGTTGAAAAGAGACTATGAAGTTTTCAGCCTGCAAACGATGAGGCTTTCGGCTAAAAAATATAAGCTGCTCATTGGAGGAGTCTTGTGCTATAAAATTCAGATCCACTCCGAACATTTCCGTGAAACAGTTTAATTCACTGAATTCAGCCTCAACTAAAAGTACTATCCATACATATCCAATTACCCTCAAGCTCTTAATCATGCAATAACATTCGTCTTTTAAGTCAGGAATCAACACACGTTCTTTTGAATACAAAAATGAATAATTGCTAGGAATCCTTTGTATCCCTATTGACTTATCAAACATGTCAGAAACAATCATCACCTATCAAAGTCCTCACTCATATCACTGCATACTCTGACACAAAGTATTCCGATTGATGTGCATCTGTGTCACAACATATCACAAGCAAATTAACAAACGTGTTAAAGGCATAAGACCCAACGGCACAGAAAAACGGAATACCATATGAGAGTGGCATAAATCTGTGTTCCTAAAGCGTATACACAGTTGGTTTTTAATTAATTGACAACTTATTTGCATGAATATTTAAAAAATTGAATTTAATTAACTCTTTCAGGCCACAGGAAGAAATCACTTCCTCGTTTGTCATTCGTTTTGTATATTTTTACCTACAAATTATCCTCGAAGGGCCTACAGGATGAGTAACTAGCAACATATTTCTTTTTTTTTTTTATTCTCCGTTTCTCTTTCTTTCCACAGTTTGCTTTGGCATGCGGACGCGGAGAGGAACGAATCGCATTTTTTTTGCGAATCTCATTCTATATTTATACGAAAATTGTATCCGTTTGTGTCCATTCGTCCTGTTTGGGGAATAAAGTACTGCCAATCAACCAAACTGCCGAACCAACTCTTGTCAATCTCCCCGAGTCCGCTCGTTTTTGCACTCGCACTATGGATATTTTATGGAATTTTAAAATATCCTTAAATCAAATAAAAATGCAAGGACCCCTTGGCCAACGATCTATTCATCCATCAACCGCATACCCGCAACCCACCCCAAACCAACCACTTTATCTGCTCCCCCCGCAGCACTGGCCGTTTCTCTCTGAGTGAATGCTCTGATTTCATGCTCAGCCAAGCTGGGCAGTTAATTAAAATATTTTTAACTGGCGAGATTTTCTTTTTTTTTAGTATTTCTTTATTTTCTTTTTTTTTTTTTGATGGTTGATTGATAAAAAGGACGAAGAGAATTGTGGTGAGTAAACACCAAAGCAAAGAAAAAAAAAAAATAACTCGTCGTCAATAAAATTCATGAAAATAAAACAAAATAAAAACCAGAACGGAAATGAAGCAGTGCGTAAAGTGTTTTCTCTGCATCTCTCGTTCATTCTCGCTGGCGGATGTAAGGACATTTTATTACATTTTGATGAATAGCCGCACGTCCTTTTAATTTTAATTTGAATTCATTCTCGAATTGTCAATAAAGTTAATTTAAAATGTTATCTCCCTGGTAGAACGAGAAGAGCGAACGAACGGGAGTATAATATTATGAATAAGTGATGAATGCCACACAGTGGCAATTTCATTAAATTAATTAAATGATATTGCAGAGATTCAGAAATTTTCATACAGATGCAGAATAAAAATAATTTATTAAAACATATTGAGTGAGTGAGTGAGTGGTCATAAACAATTTCACCTATATGATATCACAGGAAAGCACTTGCAGTGCAACTGAGGACTTACCTTTGTTGTCAGTTGCGTTGATGTCGTTTAACGTTACTGCCGATGCAGTATCATTTGTTAGGTTGGCAGGAGTCGAAGTAGCATCCGTGTCCAGATGTTTCTTTTTGGGATCACTGAAAACAGAAATGAAATTAAATACGTGTGGCATAATGTGGTTTGTTTTTTTTTGTTTCTTTGCATCAACGTGCAAAATATATTACGCGAAATGTTTGAGCGGTATATGTTCTTGACTATTCATTTCCTTCTAGACATAACTCACAACAAGAATTTCTGAGATTAGTTGTTAATCGCACTTCGGCTTAAGCTGAATTATATAAATTTTTATAATATGTATTCTCCTGGCTCCCAGTTGAATATTTCTTCCGTCTAGCGACATCTCGGGTAAATGGATACAAGTTTTTATCGGTTGTCTCAACTCCACAGGTTGGACCTAGTATCACATCCTTAAAACTCATCACAAAACAGGCCACACGAGTCGTTGTAACAAAAGGGCACTACTTGGGTTTACCTCTAACTACCTATCTACTTTTCGTCTTACTAAGAATGGAGTCTTTTAAAAAATACATACCTATGTAAGCGCAGTAAAGACGGAAGAATAAAATAAAGAACCTTAAAAAAGGCCAAGAGAAGCTTAGCTATGTTAACTTTAAAAGAAACAAAATTCTGCGAATTGTACTGAGGCGAACGCTAAACTCAATATGTAATATGAAGAAAAACTGTTCTCTCAGCGCACACTATCGTCCCTTCGCTTCCTAGCTTGTGTTTGAAGCAACTAGCCATATGCGAACAAAAAAAAATAGATTTGCTGATGACAGCACGCATACAATCTTACTTCTCTAATAGTATGCTTGTTGACTTAAATCATATAGTAGTCAGAAATGGCAGCAAAGTAGTTCTCTACATAAAGATCTGGAGAAAATCTTTAAGTGGAAAAAACAAAACTTGGTTGATTTTAATGCAAAGAAGACACCACACCTCTTCTAGGAGAACTGTATGTCATCGTAAAGACAACTATGCGTGCCAAGAATAGAAACAAAAATGCCGCGCTTTAACAATTGAAATGCTTGTTGTATGTCTGTGAACTTCTGCAATGTTAATCTTCTCAGGTGGCTCATACTGTTCGAGGAGAACACAGGATCAAGATCACGCTCGAAGGAAGACGAATATGTCATCGTGCCAACAAAGTGTGCGATCATAATGTATCTGTCATATTACTGGGTATAGAAATTACTTTTCATCTTTTACCCGTCTATCATAGAAGAATCTTCTCAACAATTGTTGGGATTTTCTTTCAGATTCAATGACAGTTGCAAAATATCGCTCCATTCAGTTGTTAATAACAAAAAAACATAAAAAAAACAACCAGCTGCCTAACAACTCCATTCAAATCATGTTCATTCAGATACATATTTGCGAACAAAGCAATCGTCCAGCATTTGATTGGAATAATCCATCCAAATCACCATCTCTTTGGCGGAGCACAAATGAAATCAAATGATATCCGCGTAATTTTCCTAATTAGCAAAGTGAAGGTACCTAAAATTGATCGAAAATCTGAAATTTATCCAACAAACTATGAACAAAGATTATTTTAGCAGCTACCCATCTAACTCGCGCGCTAGTGAGAAATTTCAACGCATCGCGTCTTTGCAAACCATCCGGCAAGGATTATGCGTGCACCACCTCAATGGAGTGGGCAGAACCACAAACAAAACATAAAGGATTTGAAAACAAATAAGAATTATACATATGGCGAACTCACCTAACATCCGAGTTATTATCACTGCCACCATCGGCGTCGGACGCCTTTGTTTTATGTCCCGGTAGCAGGAGACCACCCTCTGTCATTTTCAAAGTGCCGCTGTCCTTGTCACCGCCGATTGCACCCGATTTTGCATCATTGCATGCCGCTGCGTTAATAGACGAAGCGTAGACTGCAGCATATGAGGTTTTGATGCCATTTGGCGTACCAACAGGATGCGTGCTAGAATTCAAGACCACACTGTTGTTGTTCTGCTGCTGCGTTGTCGTTGTTATGCTATCCATAGAAGATTTGACGGCATTGGCATTTCCAACTGCATTGGGGGTGACTGACTTGGGTGGTGGTGGTGGAACTGCAGACACCTCGCCTTTGTCGCCTGCAACATTTGACACAGAACCACTTTTGTCCTCGCTGCTTTTTGATTCTGTGGAACTTGTGGTGGCATTTAACTTTTCACCACTTGCCTCTACGGGGGTTTCTGCCTTTGGTCCGTTGGTTTCAGAACTGGATAGGCTAGTGGCAGCACTTTCGGACTTTTCATCTTTTCCAGTAGTCGAGTTCGAAACCGAAGTACTCGTGGTGGAAGGTGACTTTCGATCCACTACAGCTTTTGATGTGGAATCAACAGTTGTTGCAGCGCTGGTTGTTGTCGTCGTTCCAGTTGTTGTCGTCGATGACAACGATGTTGATGATGCCACAACTGTGGTTGAGGTTGTCGTACTTGATGTTGTCACTGCTGATGAGGAAGTACTGGAATTTGTAAAAACCGTCGCTGATGGTGTAGTTGCTGCTTCTGTGGTGATAGTGGTGCTGGTGGTTGTAGCTGTTGTTGTTGCCACTCCAGAAGGGTCACTTGTTGGCTTACTGGACGATACGGATGATGAAGGTGTTGTTGTCGTAGTCGCAGTTGACGAACCAGACGATTTTGACGATGACACTGCATTAGACGACGACCCCTTTGAAGTCGTTGTCGAACTATGCGTTGCAGATGATGTTGTGGCTGATGCTGTCGTAGTGGTCGTCGTCGACGTTGAAGTCGTTGTCGAGCTATTCGACGATGATGACGAATTGTGGGACGACAAATGCGCGGCTGCAGAACGATCACGACCACCAGTCTTTTGTTGTTGTTCGCGTTGCAAACGCGTCGTCACTCCGGTCGTCAGCGAATCGATAATGCATTGCGTTTGCGCTTGTTGAGATTTCTGTGGATTTCTCGAGCTGCGCGTACGCTGCCGTGACTTTCGCAACAACTGCTTATAGTTCTCCGTCTTTTTACTGAGGTAGTAGTAGCGAACACAATCCTGCGCCGACTTTCGATCCAGACTTGCTGCAATTGCGCCAAAGTTTTTCGGGTGCTGCAGAAACTTCTCTTTGAAGATTTCCTTTTCGCCTGTGGTCCACACGTTCACATTCTGTCGGTCTTTGTAGTCTGCCACCATGTCGGCAAGAGCACCGTTCTCATTGTGGTAGATGCAACGCCGCTGCTTGGTGTCAAACATCAGTGGTGGTATCACAGCATAGGACCGCATTTTCTTATCCTCCATAGCCTGCTCCTGCAGTCCGTCCATAATCTCCTCTAAATCGGCTTCGGATTTGATCCTCGAACCGACGCGATTGAAGCGCTCCTTGTCTTCTCGTTGCTTGCGCAGCTCCGTGAAAACCTTCTCAAAGAATTCACGGTTCTTCGCCTCACGTGCTTTCCGTTTGGCGCTCGACTCAGACTTTTCAACCCGTTTTAGCCATTCTTGTGACGCTTGCGCGTATTTCTCCACTAGTCCTGTATTATGGGCGTAGCGTTCGTGCTTGACCTTTTTTAAATGCTGAAGCAGGCGCGTCTTTATAGTGGCTTGATGGCGTTTGATAGCTTCCGCACAGGCCTCCACATCAGACGGTTGATTGTACAGTGGCAGCTCAATGGGCGGACCTAACGAGCTCAGAATGGAATGTCGAGAGGCGGCGATCTTTCGATTCCCATCGTAGATCTTCTGCGCCAAGGTTTGATGGCGTCGCTTCGGCTGAAGGGCTTTCTCCTCCATCGCTTTCTTCGGCTTACTCGACGCTTCCTGCAGCAGTTCCGCCTTCTTCTGCAAGCTGGCCATGGTGTTTTCAGCATTAACGATCTCTTGATCGACCTTTTGAATCTGCATCAGAAGGTCCTCCTTGGCGGTACGGCGCTCTTCGGCGGTGTCATTTGGCAGTGTGGGGGAGATCGCCTCTACTTGGGGATGATAGGCTTCAGTCGTCTGCGGGGGTCGCTGATGTTCACGCGTCTCAATCTTGAGTTGTTGTGTCGCTGGAATATTTATGATCGCCGATTGGTGGCCGCTGTTGGGCGTGCTGCTATTGATGCTGGTTGGTGGTAAGGGACCTGGTGCTGGTTGCAAATGCGACTGTACTAAGTGCGAACTACGGTTGACTATGAGAGATGATGTGGGTGGCTGGGACTGCTGTTGCTGTTGTTGCTGCTGCAGCTGGGACTGTTGTTGCGATGGTGGTTGTGAAGAATGCTGGGATTGTTGGGACACCGGTTGCTGCTGCTGTTGTTGTTGTTGTTGTTGTTGCAGCGGAGGGGGTTGCGTCGGAGGCTGCTGTTGATGCTGCTGCTGATGCTGTTGGTGCTGCGAGTGCGGATGCGGTTGCGTGGGTATACTTTGTTGACCAGCAGCGTTCATACTTGAAACTACGGGTGGCAGGTGATTAGAGTCGCTGAGTCGCATCTTCTTGTATGGTTGCCCTCCGGGATCGGGTGGTGCTTGCTGCTGCGTTTGCTGTTGCTGCTGCTGCTGCTGTTGTCTCGCATGCGCAATATATTCAGTTGTCGCATATTGTACAGATGACGACTGTGGATGCGGCAGCAAAACACCAGGGATGCGTTGACGTCCGACGGTTATCATACCCCCAGCTCCACCCGGCAGAACAGGTCCACCGCCGGAACTTCCGGCTACACCGACACTCGCAAGCAACTGACCGGAAGGTGCATGCGAGAATTGCACCGCACCGTCCATCGAATTGGCGGTGGGTACGCCAGATACAATCGTTGGTAGGCTACTATTACTCGACACGACAACGGGCGAAGAGGCGACTGCTGCTGCCGCCACCGCCGCACGGTGGTAGTCTTGGACTTGGACAGGCGGCATCTGAGGTATTCGAGTGTATGGGCTTTCGCGATATTGCGCAACCGGTCCGATACTGTACGAGCTTTGCTGTATGTAACGGTGTGGTGCTTCGCGTACCGCATTAACATCGGCGAATTTCGGATAGGTGTTGGCTGTGGCACCCGGTCCAGGGCGTGGCGGTGAGAGGGGACTAGTTGCTGAACGGGATTGGGGCTGTTGTTGCGTGGGCGGCGGTCCAATGCCACCCTTCCCATACGATTGCGGCGTATCGACCGGCCTGTAAAATCAGAACATCACAAAAAACAAGATATTTATTAGATTTGTTTGTAAATTCATGTACATATTGTGTAAACTACAAGGTTAAGGACATAAGTGGCAATTTGATTGTAAGTTTGAGATTATTTATTGTTACCTTTCAAAAAAAAAAAAAAAAAAAAAAACAATTCATTCTTACGATTAACACAATGCCTTTCGCAAATAACCCACTGGTGGAGAAAAATATATTAGATTGGAGACTTGGCTTGACTTACTGGCCTCTCCGATACAGTAATGACGCGATAGTTACCTACGCAAATGACTTCAGAAGTGTTTTCCTTTTAAAAGGTATAGATTAAATGCATATGCTTAAAGCTTTAAGAAGCTTAAGAGCACGTTCAACACTTTTGGGTTCTGGGTTTCGAAAAGTCCTTAAAAAACATCTTCCATATGAAGTGTCTTAAAATATACAGATAGAACTGATTTCGAAAAGGAGTAGCTCAATCTGCTGATGGACACTCATTTTATTGACTGCAGGCTTATTCCTGGTCAAATACCTACTACAGCGGTCACTACAGAACCACAGATCTCTCCTTTCAGCGATAAGAAACCGAAGTGTTCAGTTGACATTTTCAAACCGGATGCGGTTGGTGCTTACGCCGCGGTTTCAGTGCTAACCCGACCAATACTGAACTTGTGATTTTCTCAAGAAAATACTAAATTGCAAGCTTCTCCTTCTCACAGCGCAATGCGGCTGAGTGACTCTCAAAAAACAAAGTATTAGTCAGGATTAGAATACTTACAATGCAACGACATCTTCTTAATGCGGGTTAGGTTGCAGATTGTTTGCCCCAACTTCGGGCAAATTAGACAGACAAAATACCTATATTTTTAATATTGTTGAAACCGGTCTATTTTTTAAAGTGACACCCACCAACCAATACGGCCGAGGCAAAATGGCTATCGTATTGTTGTGCTGGTAGGAGCAGACATGACTGGTACAATAAAGGAGAAACTTCTAGTTGCACTATGCGCAAATCGAGACGGTCAAGATGCTTTAAAAATGTAAAATGTAAAATATGAGACTATAAGAAAGCCTAAGATGATACCTAACTTACATTTTTGAAAAACATCTGCGAAACTGGGACCTATGCTTAGAAAAGAAGTACAAATAGATCTTGTTACTCGTAGATAATTGTCATGCACATCCAGTAGCCTACAAGCCATACGACTTGAACACCTTCCAACCTCCAAAATCCAATATGACCACGAGCAGGGGGCAACATGCCCCACATACATACATATTCGACGTTACAATGGTAACAATATGAGGCCGCCAGATTTCTGACTTTAAAAATGGTAAACGGTCGCAGCTAGCTGAATAATTTTTGTATTTCAACCAGTCTACAAAAAAAATTTTTTAGATATTTTTTGTTGCCGTCTAAGTTATCGTACTGGTGTCAAAAATTCCTCCCTGCGTCGATAGGTATAGGTACCTGTAGGTGGTAAATACCCGCCCACTACCCATCTTATCAGTATCAGTACACCTCAAAAAGGCGCGCTGCCGCTGATGCCAATGTAAATGTAGATACCGTCATTTCTTATCAGTTATCACTCTTTCTGACCCCTAAAATTGCTTTGGTTTTTATTATTACAGCAACCCATCCACATGGTGTTGTCAAACGAATAGTCATCAATACAGAAATTCTTTTCCTGCACGTTTGGATAAATGTGTATAAAAAAAAACTTAAGAAGGTTTCAAGTTCCCAATCCCATATAACGCCAGAATTGTTTGCCTAGTTCGATAAATTGCCTTCGATTAGTTTATTTAAAATGCAACCAGGTGGTGTTTACTTACAATCGGAAGACAACAATAAATACTTTTTTGTATGCACGTAAATAAAATAATAATTCCAATTCCTCTGACAAATTACCCCCCTATCATTTATTATACACTGCGCGCGACGCGAATGCGACCGCATTCAACAAAAACAAAATACGCAAGTAAACAAAATCATATACCTACCTTTACCTTAACCTGCAGTGCAGTTGCTACTTGCACTTACATTTTGCTAAAGGAAGAACCGCAAAAGAAGACATTTTTAAACCGATTCACCAGCTAGAGAGAGACATTATAATCTGCACCTTATACGAACCAAGTATTTAGAAGGAGATGGATAAATAGAATTTCCAAGATGGCCACATTCAATAGAAAAGTATAAACAAACAATGTTACCAGATCTCATGTAGAAAAATCCATAGTCTAGTTTTAAAAAGACTGTCAAATTGCAGAGTGCAGAAGAACATTGTCTTCATTGTCATTATTTGTGTTATTCAACACGCGTCAAGTACCTAGGTAAATTCAAGACCATCTTATAAAGATTATTTGATGAATAAATTTAAGAAGATGCATGAATACTGGTCAGTGCTCGTTGTCTAAATTTTAATCAATATGAATACTTCTCGCTCTTCTATTCTGACACAGCAGTTGCGCTACTCTTACTTCCATGAAGTTTATTATTGAGAGAAATTCATGATGGCCGCTGTACCGATTGCAGGGGAAATCAAATTTTCTAAATTCACCACACCGTCAATACCTACTTGGCAATTTTTTTTCTCCATTCACATACACAACTGAGAATTTACATTTGAATTGGGATTTATTTCTGTAGTGTGAATTAAGGTAACACGCTTTTTTTTACGGTGTTTGTTGTTTAGTTTTCTGCGATGTTGCCATATTTCATAGCATGTATCAAATAAAGGAAATTAATGAACCCCACACAGTCGCACACACACCACCAGCAGTTTCATCGGCACTCATGGGAGTAGTTTTTTTTCTGCATGGATTATTTTCCTTGTTTTTTTTGTTTGCGTTTTTGTTCTCTATTCTTTTACTCTTGGAATATACTAATAACAATAAGGTGTCGCATAATAAATTAAAATGCATGCAGTTTTTGTAGCGGAATATTTGGTTTTAGCATTCATCAATCAGTGCATCGGTATCGGTGATATTTTAACACAGCTTTCCAAGACTGCGGGGACCAACACGACGACGAAATACTCCTCGTCCTGGAATCTGGGAATACGAATAGGTACAACTAGGAGTTTTAACTTGGTTGTTGTTTGTATGCCGTAGTTCTGCTACTCTCTCCAAGTTGTATTTTGCAATGCAACAACACAACCCAACCGACTGGGTAAGTATTTCATAAATAATTCATTAAAATAAAATTGGGTGCCCCCCAGGCTGGCGTTGGTGTACCATGGAGGAGTTGAGTCGTTCTTCTTTAGCAGGCGTATTTATGCCAAGCCTACGCGACAAAACAAAAAAATATTCGCTTTAGGCAAAGTGGCCTGAAAAAAAAGCACAACAGAATAACACAACTATGCATGAACATTTACGTGTTCTACAAAAACAACACGACGAGGGCACAAACCAGCTTCAGCTAAAATAAATAGTTTGAGAATTCGCACGTTCCAGATTTTAAACAAAACGCGAATGTGTTTCCAAGCAGCCACAATAAAAGAAATAAAACCGCGCAAATTAAACAGATGGTACAACTAATACCTGGAAAATATTTTACAGGCACAGCACTTTTGTTTACACTTTTATTTTTCACGAGCGATCACTGGCGGGAGGAAATAAAATCAGGCACGTTTTGAATGATTTGTTTGAAAATTCGCACAAGGAAACAATTTTTCGTATATCTCAATAAGTACAAGGTATATATTTTTTTACTAACCAAAGCATATCACAAAAACAAAAATGTTACGTCTTATCAACTTTGCTTAAAAAAACCGTAGGATAAGTTGAGTGTCTACTCCGGTAAAACGAAAACAAAATAATGAAAACGAACAAGTGAGGTGAGTCGTAAGTGTCAAAATACAGATGACAGTCCAGCAAAGAAAGGTGAATCGAAGAACTGCCAAATTTCCAGCAGTTTATGGTAGTGTTCAGATCGATAGTAAAAAAAATGCATTCAGCATTATTTTTAAGAATAGCTTGCTACACAC
The DNA here is from genome assembly GCA_955612985.1 of Cheilosia scutellata. Classification (NCBI taxonomy): domain Eukaryota; kingdom Metazoa; phylum Arthropoda; class Insecta; order Diptera; family Syrphidae; genus Cheilosia; species Cheilosia scutellata. Next base: position 63,287,835 of record OY015313.1, read on the forward strand.
CATGAATGAAGAAAATACAATATGTACATACCTACGTGTTATTTTTCAGTTTCAGGCTGGTTTTGTTTGTCATTTTGGTTTGCTGAGCATTTGCTAGCATCGAAAAGTGACTGAAGGAGTTGGGAATTTGGTTAGGCCGTGTGTCAATTGCACTAAATAATTATCTTCGGAAAATTTTCGGACACTTATGAATGGCCGCGTTCCATTGACCGCTAGATGACTAGCGGCATGCCAAACTCCATATAAAAAAAACTGACATTTCGGCATTTGCGCTAGATCTCTAGCACATTTTGTGAAATATCCTTTTCTGGGAAATTTTTCAATCTAGCGCAAAATGAACTGCTAGATTGGAAAAAATAACGAACTGTCAAAATAAAAGTAAAAGTGCAGAAGGCAAATATTTCCAATTTGGTGTAAAATGGGAATTCAAACTTCTATGTAACTAATATACATTGTATTTGCTTATTTAAATTATTATGTACTAATAAATATACGGCATGATGGCACAAAATACGTTTTTGACTCTCATGAGGATGAAATCATACGAATTCAAATTGGTTCTCATGTCAATTTGCCGCTGCCGCTAGATCTCTAGCGCCAGCGTTCCTCCATCAGGGATATTATGTGCTAGATGACTAGCGGTCAAAGGAACGCGGCCAATGTGTTGAAATGAGAAGTTCACCAAACTCCAATCGTAAAACAGAGATTTATTGAATTTCACGCAAAAAAATTGACTATTGACAAATGCACAAGTTGGCCTGGTGGTGAAGAAAAGAACCCTATTAAATACACAGGAATCTGTCATCGGTAAGCGGTACGTGTATTTTTGTAGGTAGGTAGGTACGGGTAATTTATTTATTTTTAATGACAAAACTATTTTAAGTGATGTGAACGCGCCTTGTCGGTCTAAAATTCAAGTACATTATTCTTTATGAAAAATAAACTAGCCCCGGGTCCATAAAATATATTTTTTGTTTCTGGATTAGACTCTTTTTTTAACTACTTAAAGGTAAATACCAATAGCGGACCCAACTAACCGTAATTTATCTCAGACTTTGTCGATAATAATCTGTGATATTGCAGAATATCTTAGCGGTATAAAACGCTCCATTCGCAAAGGGGAAGAGCTCGTCAATGCTGTTTGGGTCTATGATATAATTGTGATACCAGATTCAGCAAACAGTGATGTAAATGGTCTAGTTATTAATGCATCCTCGATGACTTCAAAACCCTACGAAACCAAACTAAGATATCTTACAAAGTCTTTCTTGCAAGTTTTGGATAATATGGTTACACCATTTTGTCTATATGAATTGCTATGGGCTACAGCACAATAAGACGCTCGATGCAACACGTTTTCTTTATTTTCCGTTATTGTAAAAAATATATACTAGTTAGGAATTTATTTTTATGTTTTTACTTAACAAATTGATTTATTATGTAGCTACATATTTATTTTTCACAATATTTAATTATTTAATGTCGCGTAGCTTCTTTTCCGTATATTTCTTCGCTGATCTGTCAAATTTTGTGTGTCAAGTAGGGTTCAAATTAGCGCCGCCAGGGTACACCCTCCATTTATCAATAGGATAATATTTATTATCTTGCTCCCCGAGCAGGATCATTTTCTGACAGTTGAAAAATTAATTTTTCACCACGATAGTGTCAGAAAATTATCCGAGGATAATTATTTAGCCAAATTAAAAAAAAAAAAATAGTTGGCGCAATAGGTTTGTACACCCTAGGCCTAGCTTCTCACAACATTGGGACAAATGGAACGGACCTACAATTTTATGCCGAGTCCGAACGGCTGAATTGAGAATCTTTTTCAGGACAGTAGTGTAAAATAGAACTCAGTTTTTGTTAAAAGTCAAATTAGGTTATTTGCAATTTAAACTTCAAAACACTTCTACACTTATGGCGCTTTCGGTTGAAGAAAATAATAAAACTTTATACCTATCTATCCGAAGAGCGATTCTTAGCGTCCTTGTCTTGTTTTCTATTTTTCATTGATAAAAAAGGGTGCAATTCCAGGTAAAATTTTAGACCGTTGTACATTGAGCTAAATAATTATCTTCGTATAATTTGCTTACTCTACAGTGGTGCTTTTAGCGTTTTCTTTTGCCTGGGATATTCCACAATGTTGAAGAAAAATTAACACTAAAATTTCAACGGATTAGAAGCATAAAATTAGCAGAAGATAATTATTTAGCGCCATTGACACGCGGCCTTAAAATGAAAAAAAAAAAGGTCTGAGATATTTTGGAATCATTGCCCTGAACTCATCAATGCACACTCTTTTCAAATGTCAGATTAAAATAGGTTTGATCATTAACTTTCAATGTTACGAATTTTTATTAACTCTTACTCAATGCCGTTCCTAAATCGAAAAATTCGTGAAAAATTTATTCTGAAGCCTAGCTCTAAGAAAAGCCAAAAGGTGACTTGAGTCCAATAAAAAATATCTAAGAAACTTAACTTAAAACTGCTAGGATACCATCCTTAGAGGGGAATATTCGACGATGATTCTTTTGACACTCCCTGCAGAGAAACCCAAAATGACGGATCACATAGGTACTCAATGTGTAAAGTGCAAAGAGCATTTTCTGAGCTCATATGAGATAAATAAAACAATGAACCCAGAAAAGTAGACTTATAAAAATAATGTTATCACCCATTTTTTTTATGAAAATAAAGACCACTATAGTAATTTTCACTGTTTAAAATAGACTTTTTCTATAACGTTTAAATTAAATTTTAAATAACATTTTAAATTTAAATTAAATTAAATTCGGACAAATTTTAATCAATTTCAATCATACCGTATAAAAAAAGTATCTAACAGGTTCTGAAATTTATTGCGCGTTTCATTTGACTGTGGAGTGTGGATTGTGATTCTCTCTCAATCCCATTTACATTTCATGCCCCATCTCTCTCAAACCCAAGCGTCTCCATAGTGATTTGAAACGCGCTCTAACCTTACTTTTTCACATATATTCGCATGCATACATAATGTACATATTTATGTCGATATTCCTTCATATGGACACGTTTTAGTTCCATTCATCCCCCGAGGAAAATTTATGCACCCTTGTTTTTTTTCCCATAGGTAATTATGTACATACTGTGATTTATCCCTAACCACCTGTTACCAGCTCAGGAATTCAACATCAAGAGCACTTCAATACACCTTAGTTACATTTGCACAAACACATATTTCCTTTATATAGGTACCTACATGTACGTATTGTATATGCTTTAAAAAAAAAAAGTCATGTAAAAATGTCAACAAACTTTTAAATAACCCAAAAACTCAAAGATTGATGTCATGTTGTTCGTATTTACTTCCATTCTTTTTCGTCCTCAGAAATAACAGTAAAATGTTCTGCTCTCTCATTATTATGTATACGGTATACCTATATATTCCGATTTTTTCTTAAAAAATAAAATAAATAAATAAAACTCCTCCACGTCTTTCAATGTATGTATCTACAAGAATAATTAAATCGCGTTCAAGTCCTTGGAATTGCTTCCCGATTTTCTTCCTCTATCTCTCTTTCTCTTAGTATTTATTATTTAACCCTCTTCCCATCTCACTGTGTAACCTTATTTCGTCGATGGGCTTAAATCGCTTGCTTCCTTCTACGCCCTCCACACCCGTTTATAAAACGTGTTGTTGCTCTCTGCTCCGGAGCACATGTGATGTAGTTATAATCGAAACCATAAAAAATGGAAAGGAAAGAAACCCATGTCCAAAAGCAGCATAATAAGGAACCTTATCTCCCAAAAATTCCTCCTGATGCTGTACGGGTATGATGGAGGGGTGCAAAAATACAGAATAACAAGGACACTCCCCGATCCCTTTTATAGATGGATATCGTGTATACGAGTACGAACATTCGGCAGACAAAGTCATTTATTTCCTTTTTATTATACCGTTATATGGCCATAATAAAGGGCAGGCTATGTCGGGAAGGCCACTAAATCCCGTGGAAGGCGCATATTAACAGAAAAATCATATCAAGAGAATAAGAAAATGTATTTACTTAGAAACATGTACATAATGGCTACGCACAAGGACAATGAATGCGAAAGACGGGAGACCAAAAAGCAAAGAGAAGAAAGCAAATGAATCGTCGTCGTCGGCGCGGCGTGGTGAACAAAAAAAAAAAAAAAAGGGGACACAAACAACCAGAATGAAATGAATTAGCAAAAGCAACCAACCATCACATACAGTCACAGTGGCGGAGCAAGAAATTCCATGACCATGTGTTGTTTCTATTGTGCCTACGTATACGTACATTTATAAGAAGATTGTATCTGCAATCTTGAGAGATTACAAAGAAAAAGATCTACTGCATTTGAGACAATCGCGGGTTGTTTTCTGCAAAGTTCCTTATTATTTCCTTTTTTGGTTAGTTTTGTTCTTATACTAGGACAGGTTAATGCGAAAAGGTAAATACAGGTACATACCTACCTATGGTTTAATTGTTATTTATAAATTTGGTCGATGCTTATACAATGTCGAAGTTGGTCGAACAGTTTTAAAATACAAACATTGTGTGTCAAAGTCGAATGCTGAATCTATTTTTTGATATTTTTAGTTAACATTCAAATAAAAAGTTTTTAAAAAAAGGAAGCAATCAGCCGTTACAAAGAGCCGTCTGAATGGCGTCTGATTCTGAATGGTATCGTTCCTGCGAACCTTCAAAGACTACGATAGAGTATTTTCAATCTTGATGGTAACTGATTTGGTGGAGCGCATACACCAACTCATTTCCAAGATTTGGTTTGAGGAAAATAGATAGGTATGGAGCTCTTTTAAATTATTACAAATTTTGAGGCAACCGACATTGCACACGAGATCCTGTCTGGCGTATAGTAAGAACTCCCGAAATCATTTGCTAAAGGGCTTCTTGACCCCTACCAGTGCCTTTTTAGACCCGGTAAGTCTACAGCTGACAAGATATCCAGACTACGACAGATCTTGTAGAAAACTCTAGAAGTCCATACAAGACGACATTCATAGATGCCTGCCTTGTCTAGCCAAGACTATCAGCAAACTCAGGTTCAGGTTCTGTGAAATAAAGATGGAGAACACTGCGTGCTACATAAATGACGGAAACCATTTGACCGAAACTTTTGATGTATAAAAAGGATTTGGAAAAATATAATTTGCTGTCATGTGACTTGTACAACATTGTAATTGAGAAAATTGCGCATAATTCACAAGCCAAAACCATCAGGGGTACAATTTCGCAAAGGTCTGTCTAGTGTCTAATTGTACTACTGAAATTGAAATTATTGGCAGATGACTATACAATGTGCAAGTCCCAATATCGCAGCCCTACGAATCAAATCAGGCATCTTGTTCCCCATATTTTTATGACTTAGGTTAGAGTGGCAGGACGCATTAAGTGTATCAGCCTCACTTAGGCTAGAGGAGCCCCATTGTGATACCACAGGATCTATTGATCTCACAACTACAACTACCCATTGAACCAAGTGGAGCTGAGGATGAAGCGTTGGAGGCAACTTATGCTTGTCGATGAAATATTCTCCGAGATATAGTTTTCTACGAGCTGAAAGGCCTGAGCACGTGCATAGGAGGTGAAGAATTGTCTCTTCCTCCTCTTCGTCCATGCAGCTTCTACAGAAATCATTGGAAGGGAGGCCCAGCCTGAGAGCTGTCTCCCAATAATGCAGTGTCCCGTGATGACACCTAATAATGTGCTTATATTGGATCTTTTTTGTTTTACAAGATTGTTGGAGCGCTTAAGATCCAGCATGGGCTAGATCTGTTTCGTGATGGAGCACGTTGTGCAGTTTGACCACCTTCGATTAGTGGCGTTTATCGCATTTTGTTTTGCAAAACGTAGCGAGAGGCATATAAAGATTCTCCTTTTCCGGTAGAATCGACAATGTTGTGGTTGTGAGATTACGATATCCTTAGCGGATATTACATTATACCGTAGCCACGACAGGGCCTCCTTGATCGCCATGATTTCCGCCTGGAACACGCTACAGTGATTAGGAAGACGGAATGAGATCGTACAATCTAAATCTTGGGAGAAAACTACCAATGTGTATTCTTTGCAGTCTAGAGATTTCTCAATAGTTGATACAAGAGAGTGAAGGGCCGTTTCAACCGGTTTCCCTTTACTATACGTATGTTGGGAGGCTTGACAGAAGATTTGCGTTAATACTGCAGCGTAAATGGGAATCTATCAATGAATTTCTCTAGGGTTTTCAGTAGAAATGATGACAAAGTTATGGGTCTAAGATTTTATGACTTTGGATTGGCAAATTGTTTTTAGACAGTTCATATCTTTTTTAGCATTCATCCTATTTGCAAAGGTGGCTTCTGTAATACCAAAGCTGTTCGTTCTGCTTGTATACATAATATACAAATTAACTTTAACGCGTGATGTAAGTTCAAGGCGTTAGGCAATAACGCCCGAATCAATTTGGAAATAACGCCCTAAATGTCACAATTTTCCTGAAAATATTCGGGAATAAATCCAGTCATACAAACTATCCAGTCCGAAGGTTTACGGAACCTATTCTGAACCTAATCTGAATGTGCAACTTAGGTTAGGTTAGTTGGCAGCTATCCCTTACATACGAAGTAATTTACTTAGACCAAGTTAGGTCCATTATTGTGATACTACGAGCAGAGTCGGCTATTCGCGCTACTCTTGGAACCATTTTGAATTCTAGAGGAATTTCAGTATTTTGCTGATATCCGTTTCGGCATATATCCCCGAAGAAGTACTCTCCTTAAGTTTGCTTTATAATAGAGGATAGCGCCGGGCAGTTAAATAGTAAGTGAAACGGTGTTTCCTCCTCCTCATCCATACAACTGCGATAAAAGTCATTAGCGGCGTCCGCAAGTCTTGCAGCATGTCGTCCTATCCTAGTACATATACGTGCTCTATACTGACATTATAACAGACTCTTTGTCCTTCACCGACTTATCCGTGGTCATGTCTATTTTGCAAGGTTCAGCTACCATGTCCAAGTCCATGATCACACAATCTCTAGTTAATCTGTTGCAGCGCTAGTGTGCGGAGATGTTCTGTGGTAGGTACTAATTATTATTATGATTAGTGTCCAGGTTAAATTTTATGAACTCACAATGGCAACATTTTAAATGATTTATTGGATTGGAATCTTGCAGTTTCAATTGGTACATGACGCTCCCTTTTATCAGTAGAGAGTTCCATTTTCATGCCATTCCTTGCTAGTGCAATTTAAGGCCACAGTTATAGATTTCATTCAAATGCATCATTGGAACAAATCAGTGGAATGGTGGTTTTATTTTTTTGACGAGTCAGTTATAGCATTTATTGAAAAATTCCTGTCCGTAACTTGGCAACAAACAAGTCTAAATTTTGAGGTTAGATTTGATCATTGAAAGCAAAACTGACAGCTGAGAATAGAATGAAAATCGATACTGTTTGATTAATCGCCTCAAAATTGGAAATCAAAATTTTCGATGACGCATTTCAATGACAGCTATAACTGGCCCCTAAATCACTATGAGCCGTATTTTCAGATTCAGAGACGAAATTGTACAAAAATGAACATTTTCTATTCAGTGTTAGAATAATAATTCCTACAGCTATATGTAAACTTTCAAAATAAAAAAATATATTTAGTTTCTACTTCAAAACTAAAGCAACAAAATATGTATACGTATACCTATTTCAATTTCAACCTACCTATCTCAACTCGATCGACATGGGTAAAGTTATTTTCAAGTTTCAATGAGGACAAACTTTAAAATCGATAACTCGCTGTCTATTGGTGTTCTCCATCTCCATGGCCATTAACTTTTTACCAACACAAAAAAATAAAAATAAAAAAGTCCATCAATTTGTCAAAGAAAACGAAGATTGAAGGAAACGAATTGCACAAAGAAAAACGAAAGCAGCATTATCAAGCAAAAGTTCTGTCTCGAGCGGAATAATTTAAAAACTTTCACGACGCAAAATATGTACTATACGATGATTCTATTCTAACTTCAATTGACCCTCGTTAGTTGGGAATTTTTTTATATATACATATATATATTCCCCCATCCATATTCCATTTCGATTTTCATCTCTTCTGTGGGGGTAGATAAGAAAAAAAAAAAAATTAAAACAGAAAAGTTCTCCCTCAACTTGCTATTTTGCTATGTACGTAAGGTATGTGTGCGATTATTGATTTTCCCTAAGCTCCTTCCCTTTTCCAATTCACTTGAAGTCTGCGCACATACTACACTCCAACCAAAGAACAGACAACTCTTGTTGCTATAGTCCAGAAACGTGCAGATGGATAACAGCAACGAGTCTATGTAATCGAAATTGGAATAAATTCCCCGGGCAAAGCAATTCTATTTACCACCGCCCCCTCGCATGGCTAACCGCAGAAGAAGAAGGGAAACGAAATCAAGAATACGAAGAGCAAAACCTAAAGAATTAAAGTAGGTGGAAAATAAGCAAGTTATCTACATAAATATATATACATCTCTGTGTGGAATCGAAATGCAGAAACCAGACAAAGCCAACAAAAGATACAAAAAAAAGGAAGTACATACCTACAAAGAAAACTTGGGTTGGTTTACATTAACTTCTTATCCCGGGTTTTTTTTTTTCTTTAGAAAAAGGTAAAATGAGATAAAAAAAAAAAATATATTGAAGACAAATTTTTACATCAGGAAGTGGTAAAGGTATCTAAGAAAGATGTCAGATGTTAGAGTTATGGTGCGATGCAAAGATGTAATCACAAGATGGATTCTGAAAATTAAAGATCAAATGTGAGTGTCCATAGAAATTCTAACGAGATAGCTTGACAGTACATTTTCACCCTTTGCTGGGTTCCTCTTCACTGTGCCATCCCAGGAAAACTGTGCAGCAGACGAACTAACAAGACTTGGCTTCTCTGGCGTTGGCAGTATAAGTCTGCAAAACTTGCATGTACCAATGTCCTACGTTAAACAAACCATTCGTGCGGCCGCAGCAGGCAAAGCGAGTCATAGATGGAAACATCTGGCCTGGCCAATCCTGGATACCAAAAGATTCTAGGAACGCCTGCGACTTAGAAGATCCAGCATATCGAAAGCTATAAATGTTATTTTCGGGCACTGTAGTTTAGGACAGGCACACGCTAAAAAATGGATTGCCTTACAATGACTTCTGTAGAAGCTGGTGAAATGAAGATGAGGATGAGTCCATCTCTACAGCTGCCCTGCCCTAGCTAATTTACCAAAGTCTTACTGAGGAAATTACTTTTTCAATGATCTCAGTGATGTAAGTTATATCGGCGTCGCTGACATTCTAAGCTTTATATAAACGAACTAGCCGTTGCATATGCGACTTCGCTCAGGTAGCCCCCAGGATTTGGTACATAGAGATTCCATTACAGTCAGTTAGTTTCCATTTGACTCCAAAATAGGAAAGATTGATTATCTTTATGTCTTATAATACGACTACACAAACCGAGTTTGAAGTCGATGGGATGAAAAATAAAAATGGTCCCATACATACCTTGACCCCCCCTTTTTACCCCTTTAAGGGTCGAATTTCGAAATATCCTTCCTTATTCCTTGTACACATCATAAAAAGAAACTCTGTGCAAAACGTCTGCTTTCTAGAGCAAAGGGTTTGGGCTGGGCGTTGATGATCAGTGAGTCGTAATTTCCATGTTTATATTTTTCTATATCGCGCAGGAAACCTACCTAAGGTTTAATACCCTATTGGAGACAATAGGTCAACAAATGATCAATTTGTAAGTGAAGAGCTGGCATCTCAACACAAATCAAACTATAACAGACTGAGCCACTATCTACGGGACAAAAAATTTATTTTTTTTGTGGTTATGAAAGATGAAAAGGGTCCATCGTCAATAACTCGGGCCCCAAGCAAAATTTCCAAATTAGGAGAAATCGATTTCCTTTATTTCTTATATAGAGAAAACAAACCGAGTTTGAAGTCGATCGGATGAAAAATAAATATTTCACCATACAAACTATGACCCACCATTTGACCTCTTTATGGGTTCAATTTCGAATTGATATTTTTCTTTTGAACGTTAAGTTCTATTACGTTTATCATTGCGTTCTAAATCGTAATCGGATTTTTTCTTTTGAACGTTAAGTTCTATTACGTTTATCATTGCGTTCTAAATCGTAATCGGACTGAGTCGCATAAGACATTCGCTTTCTCTCAGAGGTCATTGCCGGACATGTGGAACCGCTGGACCTACAGGCATACAGCATGCATACTGCATAACGATTATTGCAGAAGCCTAGCCCTAATAAGAACAGATTGACGATTCTCAACAGCTACTTTTTTGATGAACTGGAGGATCTAGTGAACGTAGTTCTTTAAAAATATCTGAGATTCATAATCAAGAGTAGGTGGATAAACGGACTTCACGTCCTCAATTTCTCCTGTGACGGACTGGAGGCTCTGGACAATAGAGCTATTAAGAGCCCTTGAGATTCATGTATAATCTAGGTGGCTCAAAACAGGAAAACCTAATTTCGTGCTGTTGTGAACAGCGGTCTGCAATAGGTAATGGACGGATTCCTGCAAATGAACATACAATGGAACTAACAAATGGTCTAATAAGTGAAGCTACTATAGTCACAACAGCATCCATTTACTCTAATTTGTTTCTTACTTCCTTCCTTTGCATTTAAGCCGGTCAACATTTTTTTACAAAAAGCACGATACCACACAAACTAAAGAGTAAAACAACAAAAGTCAAACATTCCAGAATTTTTCAAAAGACCCCAAATAAACACAATAATGGTAAGTACATTGTTCCTATATAAATATATGATTTAGACGCATTCTCTAGGATTTACCACTTTTAACCTTAAAAAAAAGTATCACATGAATCAAGTCTCAAGTCGTGAAACAATGGCACAATAGCAAACACAGCTATACAAAACATATACAAAGGTACTAGCTTGACCCAGCATAACTCCGTTTTGCCCGAAACAATTGGCCACCATACAAAAAGACACTCCCAACGCCACCTATTGTAAAACGCGAATAAATCGATTTTCCAGAATTTTCTTTCTCCATAAACCTAACATAAACCTAAAATACAGCAATACGAACAAAACAAAAAAAATCATAAAAATCGGCCCTGCGGCTATCGAGTTATAACGTCATCGAGTTTCACCCCATATAAGATGTTTTTATTCTGGGAGGCACCACGCCCCTTTGTCAAATTTTGACCAATCTTCACAGGAACACTTCTGGGCCAATACCTAAGATTGTTGCAAATTTGAACTCAATCGATTTGGTGGTTTTCGAGATATAAGATTTTGAATGTTTTTTTATTTTTTCCATGGGCGGTGCCACGCCCCTTTGTCCTATTTTGACGAAATATACTTTACATCATATTCTCATATCTACCAGATATACCTACGTAAAAATCGGTCGAGCCGTTTCGGAGGAGTTCGACCACAAACAGAGTGACACGAGATTTTTATAAATTAGATTAGTTTTTTAAGAATTGGGGCACTTACTGCAATGGGAGAAAATTTAAATGGTCTAATGCCTGGTATCACAGTGCACACTGCAAAGTCTGAGTAGAGACGTAGAGATAAGTGTCACTCATAAATATATTCCGTTTCACAGTCGATTAGCCCAATGGTACAAAACACTTGGCCGCACTTATAAATAGTAGTAAACGACAAATAAGAAATAACCCCTAACTTTAGCGAAAAAAAAAAATTATTTTGTTTAATTGAACTCGTAAAGCAGAAAAAAAAATGCGAATGATCTAGACAAATCGTTGACAGCTGGGTAGTTACTCACCTGTCAAAGTTATGAGACGGTACACTTAATATCAGAAATCGATTCTTAAGTAGTCACGGTCACACTATTTTATGCCGACTTAAGAACTAGATAAGTTAAAACTACCCATATAAATCTACCTAGATACTAGTTTTCATTTTTTTTTGTGAATTTACTATCCATGTACAATTTAAAACAAGTAAAAGTGTTATCATCGCCCTGGCCGATGCTTTGATACTATCCACTGTATGTACGGTACAGGTACACGCATGTGTCTAATATTGGTATTGTATGGGAGGTACCAGAACTACTTAACCGACATAGACATTTTTTGATACCAACCTCACAACGGCAAAAATAAGTCCTCTCACAAAATTTCATTCCTCTAAGTCGATTCGTTTGAACACTAAGGTGTTTTCAACAAACAGAGAGATACGTGGGTCGAATATTTACTTTGTATGGAAGGTAACAGAACTGACCGACATGGACCATTTTTAATACCAACCTGACGACCGTAAAAGGAAGAAGAAGAGAAGTCGATTTGTTTGGACGTTATCGTGCTTTCAACAGACAGACAGACAGACGGACGTGGCTAAATCGATTCAGAATGTGATCCTGATTCAGAATATATAGTTATACTTTCCCCCTTATTTTAGGGTCTCCGGTGAATCCTTCTTGGCGTTACAAACCTAATGACAAAGTGAATAAACCTTCCTGTGGAGGGTATAAAAAGAAATCGGGTTTAAAGCCATTTATAGTTTGAAACGACACTTGAGTAACTAGAGTTGTTAGACACATCTATTTCAAAATTTTCATTTTTAAAATAAAGTTTATAGTGGTTACATTTCTGTATTGCACTGACAACAAATTTCCTTTTGCGCCACTATACTTGAAGTACAACTACTACTGATTCTAAAGTGCAATATTCTCTTCGAAAATGGATAAGAACGTTAAGCTTATTTAACCAAAAATTAATTACTCATACACCTACTACTATTTTTTAAGACTAGATACAACTATTATTTAATTGTAGTCTAATGCAAATAATTATATTTTTAATGTCTCAATTTACTCTAATGGATTATAAAATTGAAATAGAGCATGTTCTGTTCATAGAATTCATAATTTTAATGTAAAAATGAGTATAAAAATCAACGTAGGAGAAAATGTGTTTTCATATTCATAGGAGCATAGTGTCATTAAAATGCGCACTCCCTTACGTTTCAATAATTAAATTGCGAGTAGAAAAAGCACCAACAAACTTAAGTAACTTTTTTTGTTTTATAAACTATTGTAGACCACCCACAAAGCCGTGCCCCTTAAACGAAAAAAAAATATTCTTTCCAATTTTATGACTAGTTTTGAAGTAGTTAACTTTAAAACTGACTCAACAAAACAAGGAGTTCCTAGCTAATGGATTTACCTAATGTACTCCCATACATAAAATGCTTCCATGAGTCATTGAATTGCTTAAGGTGGAAAATACATTTAATCAACTAATGATTGTATTTGATTGATTTACTAATGAATAAAATCAATGCAGTAAAGTTTTGTCATTAAGAAAATGAAAATTGTTTGTTCAATGAGAAAAAAATTACATTAGGCGTCTTAAATGGGCATGTTTTCGTACTTGCTGCTGATTAATTTATTGGGGAAAATTAACGTCAGCTTAAACTTTGAAACTCTAGCTGGGTATAGAGTGAAATCGTCTTGCTGAAATTGTTTTATTTTGTTGAAACCGGGAAACACACGCTGGTTAAAAAACGAATTTAAATTATATCACCTCCTGAAATTGCACACAACCCTGTCGTTTACGGACAATGCAAACGTTTTTGATGGAGTTTTTTAGGGCTTTCGGGACACCAACATCTTACGTTTATTAAACATATGGTCATGAAAATGTAGGTACATCGTGTTTACAATCGTACGTCTTGTTCGAAAACGTTTCACCATCGTTCTGGCTAAAGTTTCTCGTAAAGAATAGTAATTTTCGAATGATTTGCATTATATTTTTTTTGTTTTTTTCTGAAAAACAAATTGTAGTTATAAAATGACTTACCTCCAGCTTCACACTGGAAGTTTAAACTAAGGTTCAACTGAACCTGAACGTGAGTTTAAATTTGAAATTCACCTCGTCCGGTTTCCCAATATAATCTAAACTTCAGTTCAATTGAACTCAGTTCAACTAAATTTAATGAATAGGATTTGGCAGTATTGTACAGTGCATAGTTTTTTCACGACTTTTTCAAAATCGTTCCTTGTCTTTTCTTTCAAAGAACACGGAAAACAACGTCAAATATTTTTGTATTTTTGACAATCTACACTAAAAGTGTAGTTTAAACTTCCAGTGTGAAACTGGGGGTTATTATGCGTCGAAAAAAAAAAACTCCAACAAATTTAAAGCGTTTTTTATTAATACAGTGCTAGTCAGGCTTGTCCACAGCAAACCAAAATTTAGAAAAACAATCGGTTAACATTGTTTTGACGTTTCAAAAACGCTTTCCCAATTTGTTGACCCATTTAAATGATTTTCATTTGGTCCGAAGTTTTAGTGCTTAAAAAATGTCTTCAAAAGGGAATACTATATTTTTAGCTTGTTTTTTCGTCATTGGAAGTATTTTACAGAAAACAGAAAAGAGAAGAAAGCGTAAACAAAGTTCATTTGTACAAAACTAAAATAATTATAGCGGATTTCATCTATTAAATTATCTCAAGGTAGACCGTTTACGTGGTTTCTGAAATTGTTCTCTTATTTCAGCGGCCGATTTTCAGTATCTTATAGAAATTCTTATATAAATAGACAAAATGCAAAATATAGAATAAATTTAATATTTTGCCTTTATTTTTATATTTTTCAGAATTTCGATTCCATATAAAAATAATTTTATTAATTCCACAATTTTTTCCTGGCACCACACTTGTTTCTCCACTTTGATTCGGCTATTCGTCACAAACATTGAAACATTTTTTTTTTTTTCCAACTTGTAGTAGAAAATTTGGGAAACTGATCGCAAACAAACGGGAAACACAACAAAAAACCGGTCAAGTGCTAGTGTTCTTCGATATAATAGACCTAGGTACAAATTTAAACAGTTTTTTGTATGAAGGAAAATATTTTTTTTACCAAATTACTAATTGTGACATTATGTACTCCAAAACCAGTCAATTTATCGCTATCATTGTATAGTATTTGCCTAGTTTAACTAGGGGTTTATACCTGATGTTGTGTGTAAATTTCAGCCTTCTAAGCAGCGTTGCTTCTTCTTCTGGCACGATCGTGCTTTTGGGCACGCAAATTTATTTGTGGCACGGTGGCACGCAAAAATTGAAAATGGCACGTTTTCTTCATTTCTCTTACCTTAAGGACCATTCACATAAGAGCGACCAACTACCTACGAACGAACAAATATTCGCAAGTTTTGACAGTCCGTTCACATGAACACTTTCCTAGGTCGCGGCAGTTCGTGAATTTCAGTCATCTGTTTCTACTAGCAGTGTCTCATTTGAGGTTAAGTTCGAACCAATTTTTTATTCGCTAGTTTGTGGAAAGCGAATTAATTGACGTGGATTGCGAATAAACTTGTTTTCATTCTCGGCATAAAGTTTGGAATTCGAAAATTCGTTATTTAAACTGTTTATAAACTTGTTTTCTTAATACATTTTGATTTTAATAATTAATTGAGGGTTTGAAATGTGAAAAAAAAACATTTTTTCCTCTTTGGACAAGCTAAGGGCACGCTCCTCTGAAAAAAGTGGCACGCTTTTTTTATTTTCGGCGGCAACGCTGCTTCTAAGTCAATTAGTTTTTGAGATAGACCTAGGTAAAAAATTGGCTTAGTGGGTTCGGACAGACGACAGACATCAAAACAATAAGGTTCCGTTTTGCCCCTATGGGAACAAAACCTTAAAAAAAGTTTAGAAAATGTTTTGAAAACATCTTCATTTTTAATATTCACATTTGATGAAAATTGGACAAAAGGGCGTGGCACCGCCCATGCAAAAAAAAAACCTAAATACTCGTATATCTAGGAAACTACCGAACTGATTGAATTCAAATTTTAAGAAAATATTTGTTATTGGCCCAAAGGTGGGTCTGTGAAAGTTTGATCAAAATTTGACAAAGGGGCGGTAGCGCACCTCCCATATAAGAAAAAAAACCTTAAAAATCGTATATCTCGAAAACCACCAAACCAATTGACCTCAAATTTTCAGGCAATCATGGGTATTGAACTCGGAGTTTCAAAATTTAAAAAAAGAGGTGTGGCACCTCCCGTATAAAACAAAAACAAAACACATTTTAAATTCTATTTCTCGACGCTCATGGGAGAGAAAGCTGTAAAATTGTAGATATTGATGTGCATTGTTCAAACAAACAACCGCGCGAAGTGTGGGTGGGATTGGAAAACGGGCCATGGCACCACTCTTACAACAAAGTTTAAAACACTACATATATCTGAACATTGCCTAAATGGAGCATTTTACAAAACCTGTCGGGATTGGACGAAAGGGCGTGAAAGGGCCTCTCATAACAAAAAAAAAAAAAAAAAAAAAACATTACAAAAGCTATTCTTTGACAGTCATGGGGAAAAATATATCTAGACAATACCTACAATTCCTGGAAACGAGCAAAGCCGGGCGGGTACAACTAGTACAACTATAAAGATTTGAAAATTATCAGTAAATGTCTAACAGGTAACACTGTTTTGAAGGTTCAGAGGGTTTGACTAATTCCACGAACGTTAGTTCTGTTTACGGATAGTGAACGATTCGGAAACATATTAGACGTTGTCCGTTTCGACCGTTTTGACGGACGCAGATAACTATCCAATGACAAATCAAAACATTTGGCAGAAATTTTAAGGTTCCTCGTTTGTCATCCTCTCTGTTCTATTCAATAATTTAATGGCCTAGTGCTCATCGCTCAGCTGCCGCTTGGCCAATTGACGGTGAAGTGCTAAGTTTGCATTCTGTCATATAAAAAGGATTGTTCATAATATTGACTGCCGAAATGTAAATATTGGCTAAATATTCTTAGAGGAGGAATTTCATTCAATCGGGTCTAATGTCTCATCTTGATTCTAAATTTGAAATTTTCTGGTCTGTCGATTTCGGCCTACAATCGATTTACATTGAACTTATTGTGACTGGTATCGCAACAACCCTTGGGCCTACGTTGACTATTTTCCAATTTTCTACCCTATTATAATCTACTATCTCCTCATAAGCTTAAAAAGCATCAGTAAATATTCGTAATTCAAAACAATTCGAATAGGTATGAAAGAACTTGTCAAAACCCGCTCCTACTCAATGGCGAAACTCGCTGGTCATAGTTACTAAGTCATTTCTCCCACTCTATCTATATCTTTACATATACACATTTCACATGATCAAAAATTCACAAAAGTAAGTATAATAAACAGGTTGATGACTTCTCAGAAAAACACCCTGTTTGAGTTTTTTTTTTCTTTTTTCATCTTTCTAAATAATTCAAGTTTATTCCAAGTCTTAAAGAATTTACTCAAACTTTAAGTCTATGAGAATTATAAAATCTAAGACCACAACAGCTAGACACATCCATAAACATCGAGAGCCCGCTAAACATAAAACCGCAGAAATAAATACTTAAACGTAAAAGGAGAAGGTAAAAAGAGAAAAAGGTGAAAAAAAAGATGAGGTTATTCCCTGTTACATGATAAGAATACCAAAACAGGTTGAAGTTGTACACGTTTTCCAACCATCCAAGTATAGATACTTTTGCGATCTCATGTATTTAACTTATGTGAAGAACTTTTTTTTTATTTGTTATAAAAAGTGGTTCTGCCACTTTTGTATAATTTCTTTTTCATGTTTTTTTTTTGCATTCTACTTTCAAAACAAGAGTATGTATCTATATACTCGCATATTGAGTAAGAGGAGA
The DNA here is from genome assembly GCA_955612985.1 of Cheilosia scutellata. Classification (NCBI taxonomy): domain Eukaryota; kingdom Metazoa; phylum Arthropoda; class Insecta; order Diptera; family Syrphidae; genus Cheilosia; species Cheilosia scutellata. Next base: position 63,305,553 of record OY015313.1, read on the forward strand.
ACAGAAAGAAGCAAATAAAAAATGCTTCTACCTTTACCTCTTTATAGCTACACCTATATAAGTATATGTTGTTAGATGGGCTATGTGGAGTGGTATGGTGCTTAAGTGGCATCGTCGTCGTCACGATTATCATCATGGTGTTGTGAGCTCTCCTCCTCATACAAGAAGCATTCCAAGTCTGTATCTAACCATAAAATCCAAAAGGAAAGGTGAGGCATGTGTTCTGAAGTCTTGTGTATATGGAATAGCTCTAGCGAACAGACATTCTCAAGCCGGTTCAAGATGAGCTGCACTGCAGAATACAAAACCAAACAGAACAGAGAACGAGGAAGGAGTGGTGGTTATTAGGCTGAAATTGAAGCTGATTATGCGGTGTTCTGGTTTTTATGGGATCATTTTCCATTCGTTTCATTTCTTTTTATTCTATTTTTCTATTCTGTCTATGTTTTTGTTTTTAGCTCTTTTGGAAAATGCAATTTCCTGAGAGAGGATTTTTTGTTTTATTTTTTTGTTTAAGGAGTTACCTTACCTACAACCTGGGTGCAGTATTTCTGGTAACGTAATATTAACTGGTGCTTGAGAGAAAATGTAAATTTTCGTATCTACATATAGTTTATAGCTTGCTGTGGACTGGATTCGTAGAGTATGTGTGTGGGCAGGTTATAATTGGAAGGATAATTCAAAACATACCCACCTTTAATGAAATTGGGTTCAGGAGTTGAAGTCTCCATAAAGTTAGAGCAATTTATCAAGTTAACAAAAGTTTACTATAGCTATAGCTAATCTTTAAGTACATACATACATTTCTTCTTTCAAGTTATGTAAGAAGTTAGGTAACTACGCTATTTTAGGAACGTCCCTAAATTTATGTTTGGTATAAAAATTCAGCTTGCGTGTGTTTGTCCTCGTAAAAATCGAAAACTAACCATCTGATTGGGCTGAAAATTATGCAATAGATATATTGGATATTGTTACGAGGTACAAAGTGCACATAAATCAAATGTTGTCAAGTTTTCCGATAGATGGCGCCGAACACCCAAATCTTCAAATTACATTATATCTTGACATTTATAGAAGCTTTAGCCTTGAAATTTGGTAAGCTGACGTCTATAGTCTGTTCAAAGCATTTAATAAAATGTGAGCGTGATCGGACAAAGAAGCGTGGCACTTCACAAACGAAAAAAAAACCTTCAAATACTATTCCTCGACACTCATTGGAGCTAAAATTCTAAAATTTGGAAAATTGATGTACATTGTCCTGGTAGCCATGAACAGAGCTATACATTGACGAATTCTCATCAAAAATGCTAGACATTTAATAAATGTTTGTCTTGGACATTGTGGATTGGAAAACGTGTACGTTCTCATAGGCGGTTAAATATGTGTATGCCTTCAAAATGACAAGGTATAGGTGTAGGTATTCCGTAAATTAACTTGAAATCAAATTACATGAGAAATACAGATTTACTTATGGGGCCTTCCCGGAAAGGCCTGAACATTGTGGGTCTTTCTTATTCTTATTTACAGAGAAAAAACCACTAATAGGATGATTGTGAGAGGGTAAGTCTAGGGTCCTTATGGACTTGTTGCGCAAATTATTTATTTCATGTAGAGAACTTGAGTAGCTAAAACAATTTCAATCCCAACAAACATACTAATAGTCTTCACTTTAAATTAACTCTTAGAGACAATAGAAAATATGGTAATACTTATCTGGACACTGAAAATTACTATTAGCACCGTTCTTATTAACCCAGTTCTGAAGCCTGGAAATTAACCAAGGCGGATGAATATAGACTTTGTAGTCTTGAATGGGAAATTATTCGACTAAATTTCGGTCTCGTTTGCGTTGAATATATCTGCAGAAGGATATTAAAACAGCGAACTAAACGAGCTATACAGCGATATCGAGCTTGTCAAAAATGTACGATTCAGTAAGATGGCCTTCTGTCATCTGTCACTGTCTAAGGTTACCAGCGGGCGGCTAGACTGTTTCGGTCACCCCTCGCCTTTTCACGGAAGACAAACCGCGACTTCTCCTTTCGGTACCAAGCAGTAGGATGGAGTATTCCAATCAAGCTATTCTGCTTAGGCAGTCTTCTTTGTTCTGTGGACTGATTGTCAAAAGGAAATAAACGGGAGGTAGACTGCCGTGGTTACCCCCATCCCTTTTCCAACAGACAATCCATCTATTGACTTTTGGTCAAGCAGCAAAGCACTGGTTCAATCACCCACTTCTGTCACGCACCAGTCTCCCTTCATAGATGGTCTGTCAGAAGCAATAGGCAGGGGGCAGACTGCAACGGTCACCCTCCGACCTTAGATAAGATTTGACTCCCTCAGTCACCATCAAAACCTCTTAACGAGGCAAGACACTCAAATAAATTGGCAAGTAGCAATAGAGTTCCCACTGTCCAAATAAACAACGCAGTAGAGAAAGACCTCATCTTAGGTGACGGGCCAAAATGGAGGAGGACCTCAACCAACTTGTAGTGCGCAATTGGAGGCAGTTAGCCAAAGATCGAACCGAATTGGAGAGGAGTGTTGGTTGAGGCCTAGGTCCAAGGACTGCAGTGCCACCTAAGAAAGTACTTAAGTAATACTATGCCATCTAAGCATCAGCTATGAAAGCTAAGATTGGAATCAGCTGTATTGAAGTCAAGGCCTCAACGCCAGAAATACTTCGATGAAAAATTTCGAGCACAGTGACTCTTTGCTGGGTTCCAAGCCAAGGAATATGGGTATTTAAGGAAACGAGAAAGCGAATGAATTGCGCAAAAAAAAATCAATGATGTATGCATCCCTTAAATCTGTAACAACTCCGCTGAGTTCGGTTTATTAAAAAGGTACCAGATACTATGGGTTTTTTGTTCGAAAACTGTCTACGTATTTCAAAAGAACAAAGAGTTACCTCTTTATGTAAGTTTAAAGAGTTTACAACTAAATAAAAATGACTGTAGAAATCAGTACGATACATAAATTTACATACTCCTATTTCCATACGAGTATATAGAATGTATGAACATACTTACGTAAGCTACATTGTTTATTTGTGGATATGTTTTTGGCAAATGGTTTAAGCGCCATTAAGTTTGATTTATTGTTGGTTGCATCTCAACTTCCGCACCATTTATTTACTTAGAGAGGTTGCCATTCTATTTTATTGTACGAACCTAGGTATATATATTATATGAAATGGATTATTCTGTTGAGCATTGTATTTCTTTTCAGTTCACTGGACAGCAAATTGTTGGTACGAATACCACAGCAAAGCATGACAGAAGCAATTTTCGTTGATACAGATTTGCCGAGACAAGCATTATAGAAGATTTTTAAGTTCTTTTGGATAATATTGTTTTTTTAAACTTGGATTATATAAGATTATGAGCCGGGAGAGCCTTCACGGTGCTCTCTTTAAAAGGAGCCTATTGTGCCTTTTCTGGTGAGGTCATAAAGCCATCTTTTTACTCCGGAGACAGTCAGGAAAACAAGAATCTTGTCTAGGGGATTTGCTGAAGTAATGATTTCCTCGCCAAGGATATGACGTAAGAGAGCCAGATAGAACCTGCATTTAGGATCCGGTGAAACGCCAATTCGGTGAAGATGTTTTTTCATGAGGCCATAGACCACTAATTATGTATACCTATCCGGATTCTCAAGTTATTTTTGTCCAGATTAATGAGAGAGTGGGATTTTATGGGGGAGCATTTTGGGAAGAATTGTCTGGTGCAGTTCTGCTCAGGTGTTTTACGCCAGACTTTATTGGATTCGGTTTGAGACAAGCTCTTAATGTAGTTCCTGAAATGTTTTTTCCTGACACCACAGAATTCAGGTCCGATAAGGGTTAAGTGGAATATAGCCAGTGAGTCAGCTACGAGTCGACTTATTTCTATAAATAGGAACAAAATCCGCCACGTTTTGAAAGCATAAACGGGACACTCTTTGATAGGTAGGGAGTCTCCCGCAACAATGTCTTTTTCAACGAGGATGACGAAAGCATTGCTCATTTCCTAAAGGTAAGGACAAAACTTCTTTATAGTTCGATATTGTTTTACTGTATCATCAAATTCCTTGCAAACCATAACTGGCTTCATTGAACACAAACACGCATCATCCTAATGAACGACTACACCGTATGCACTCCATTAATTTTCGTTGTAAATTGTAGGGTAGATTGCTTCAATCAAAATGTTGCTGCTCCGAATCAGCCCTATCCTTCGTCACCCTCGCCCCTACATACTCGCCAATGTATTCACGGACTGTTTATTTTACCTTTAGCCATCCAAAAGACAAGCCGTCAACCGAAGGTACGACCTGTATCAGTCACTATGTACCTATAATCTATATGTTATGTACCTAAGCATATGGATTGATTGTTTCGGTTACCCTTCTGGATTTACAATGTACAACTTTTTGAAATCGTAGAAGATAAGTTTCCACTTCTATTTTCACTGTAGAGGACGAGCTTTTCAAAATCTCTTTCATTGGGGTAGTGATGAAATCTCCTTTTCCAAAATCCCATTTCTAAAATCCCCTGTGCTGAAATCCCATACCTACTTCAAAAGACCCTAAGAGAAAATCCCCAGGGACAAAATCCCCCGTGTTTAGATTTGGTGTTATTGTCGCCGCGTATTAGATAAAAAATGGTGTTAAAAAAGACCCCCCTGCAACCCCTTTGGTTGTGGTCACTGTAGGATTTGGAGTAGGTGCAAGGTTGGGTATATGCAAAGTTTAGTTTGCTTGTGGGAGATTTTGGCATAGGGGATATCGTCCCGGGATATTTTGAAAAAAGAGAAGAAAAAAAAGAGAGATTATGTCCAATAGGGAATTTTTGAAAAGAGGATAACGTAGGGATCCCCTTTCATTGAACCTCTATATCAAATTTGACATTTTTGGCTTAGAAGTGATCAATTTTTCACTTGTTTTTTAACTTGTTTATGACACAGGTCATAGTCCGGGTTTTTTAAGTTTAATTATTAAAATTTAGATTTTTTGGTCTCGATGTTGTTTTAATGTCAGTTTATATTATGTAACTAGTGCTGTTTAAATAAGTTAAATTATAATTTATTTTACTCTTTAATAAATAACAATAAATCAAAAGAAGTTTTAAATTTTCATTGAATTTGGTTCTGGTAAGTTTCTGTTATTAGGAGGACTGAACTTGGTGTCAAGGCTAAGTTGTCAGTCTTTAATTTGATGTTTGTTCCAACTCTGACCTACGGTCATGAGGTTTGGGTAATAACCGAAAGAATACGATCGCGGATAGAAGCTGCCGAAATGAGATTCCTCCGTTGTATTGCTGGTGTGACCCGTAGAGATCGCATTAGGATTAGACAAACCAGAATACGTGAGGAACTTAATGTCGACCACAGCTACTTCTCTGGACGGAGCGGTCCATGCTTCGGTGGTTTGGTCATGTTAAAAGCATATCCCCAACCAGGATCCCACGACGTGCTATGGAATCTGTTACATCAGGCAGGCGTCCTTTAGGTGATGAGATGGTTAGATCAAGTTCATAATCTCTCTTCTACCAGTATGGGGATTGTCCTTGATGATTTAGAGTCGATGGGGGAGAATCAAGGGGTAAGGAGGGTCCACTTGAGCAACCTACACCCGCGACCCACTTAATGGATAAGCGGGTCATCGAAAATTAATGAATGAATAATGAAAAGTCTCGTTTTATGGTCATGCTCAATCAAATTAGCTGCTTGACCGAAATTCGTACGCCAAAAGTTTGTCTTTGAAAGATTTTCATTCTATATCATCTGCTGTTTTAAATTTCTCAAACATAATATAGATCCGTATGGGTACTAAATATATCCACAATTCTGACTGAGTAAGAAGGCAAACTTCTGTAGAAAACAGTGGCAGAATACCTACAACTATAAGCGAAAATATATTGCAGCAAGGACAAGTCTTTGAAAGCCCATTAGATGTTAAGAATCACCACTTCTTTGCCAAGCAAATTATACCGCATTTTAAGGCACCAAAGTAATTCCGGGGTGGCATTCTGTTAAAAACAAGACGCATTAAAAAAAAAACGATAGACATCATACAAAACCGAAAACTTGCTTCATGTTTCTTTCGTTTTTTTTTTCTTAGAATTATACACTTGTTTTGGTTGAATTGTGGCATAGTTTTATCACCATATGGAAGACACACAGCATTTATGCAGTCCAAACCATTACTGCTCCAGAAATGTCTCTTTATTTTGACAACCTAATTGTTAAGAATAGTTTGGCATTAAAGACGCAAATGGGATCATTTTATTATTGTATATAAAAACAATTAAAAATATTAATGAAAAAGCTTTCGTTTTTTTTTTACTTTCGGACAAACGAAAATTCCTTTCGTTTTCGAAGTTACATGAAGCAAAACTTCACGTTTTCATTTTAATCGCAACAAAGGATAATAGAATTACGTATTAATGAAGTCAAAAATCTAGGTATGAACTCATAAACCAGGGCCAAGATAATATAAAATGAAAACGATCGAACGATATCGTTTCGACAATAGCAGTCTCTGTCTTTTTTGCCACAGATATGATAGAGACAAGTTTAGTGAAAACGAAAGCGGTTTTCGTTTCGTATTTTACAGAATCCCACCCCAGGATTGGCATAATTACCAGCGAAATGTGAAGCATTAATAAGTCAAATCAAAGACCAAGAGACAATCTCAAGACAACCAAAGGCAAGGGAATTCCAGGTTAAAAAAGACAACATGCATTTTTCATTTGTTTATGCCCTTCTTTAGCCATAATACAGAACAATTAAATGAAACCAGTCACTAAACACAAAAGGATGTGCACATAGTATTTGAAAAGTTACGGACCAACCCACTTGTATAAACATACTTAAGAGCTATGACTAATAGAACCTACACAATAAAAAAAAAAACTTTTCAAAAGCATTCTCTTTTTTTTGTGTATTAAATATTCGTTCAATAAATTAATAAAAGAATAATTCCAAAAACAAAACAAAGACATGACATTTCAAAAATAAATCGAACACGCTTTTTTAATTATCCGCAATTTCCTTTCTTCTGGCAGTTTTCCAAGTTGGATATATAAATGAAATGAATAGGTGCACAAAACAAACAAAACACAACACAGACACAATCGCATTATATTGTTTGTTGTTGCTTTTTTCCATGTTCTTAAAGAACATAATAATTTAGTAATTTGTATGACCTTCATTCAAGGGGAATTTTTTTATACAATTGTTTTCTTAGTCAATTTCTTTGTTTTTTTTTTGATTGTTCATTATTTTGTGATTATCTTTGGATGAGCGGTTTATAACTGGTTCACAGTTGTTTTTTTGTATTGCAAATCAGAATTTGGTTTAATTAAATGTGGCTAATTTGGGCTTATGAACGTGAATCTTTATATTAATATACCGTTTCCTCCAAGCTAATGCTGATTTATTAGAAATGTTGCTTTTAAATTGGGCACAGACATTCTATGTTGTCAAATTAAATACACTGTCTAGACTATTTATTTGATCCAAATGTTAACGACCCTAGAAAACGAAATAAGAACAACGAGCTTTGAATATGCACGCGCAATGTTTGGACATTAACAGGTGCAAACTACATGTTACATCAGCCATCCAGGAAGTGAGAAGAACATGCGCAAGGCTTGGCCTTTTCGCAAACGACCATTCCTCATCTTCGCGAAGGTTCGTTGTTCCTACCAAGCTCTCTCCCGTAGAAGGAAGCTTTACTTGGGAGCCTTCCATTACAACGACTTGGCTGATCTGATAAACACAGACAGTCTCTTACGCTTTATAAAGAGCTCAAAATGGTTCGAATAGAGGGGAGATCTTATATGATCCGTTTTTCGTCGTATCACAATGGACCTATGATAGTCTAAGTGTCTTGGCATTTCCCAGCTGGCAGCCACTTTCAACCAACCAAAATCAGAAGAGATCGGGAAAGCCCAAGAAAAGCAGGCGTCTAATTGGATGCGCATTTGTGACTAGAGGAAGACTTAAATACTAGGCTTCAGTAATATAGTCCCCAATCGGTCACAATCCGCATCAGAGCTAAATTTAAAAACATCACGTTGATCTGTACCCACGCTCCTCCTACAGAGGAAAAAGAATGACGTAGCCAAATAAGCGTTTTACGGTCTCCTGGAGCAGACATTAGAAACAGTGAACAAAGTACGAAAGAATCGAAAAGCGAGGCATCATTGGGTCTACAGTCGGAAAGAAAAGCCTACACGACAATAGCTCCAAAAACGCACTAAGGCTAATAAATTGTGGTGCGGGGCGAAACGTCATCAACGCCTGATCAAAGGGCACATTAGTGCCCCAGCCGAGTTCTCTACTAAAGGCACTTACCCTTTTTACAGGAACAAACCCAGGCTGTTTTCGACGACCCTCTAACTTCGGAACCAATTGATTCAAAAACATTTACCAAACTTATTAAAAAGGTCCACCTCACCTCAAATTCCATCACTGTAGTACATATTAGTGTTTCTCAAAATACAGGACTTCAAAAATCACAAAAACTGTAACTGACTGACTCACTCACTCACTTAGAAGAAAAGTGAACCTAGCAAATTTTTAGCAGAACACTGAAAACGAATTCACTCGATTTGCAATTTCGATATCACTCGATTTCTGGAACCTAGCTGCTAATATGTATTTAAGGGGCCTTGGGGGTTTCCAATTCAAGTAACGGCCGACCAATTTGCGATCGACGACGCCCGACAGGCCTCCTCCAGTGTACACATTGGATGTCAGAATGCTCCGAGCGGTCAACATAGAATTAAACTAGTAGCCAAATATTCACACTCAGGTAAGTCTTAAAAAAAAAAAAAAAAAATTCCAGATCGATCCACACCACCTCTGTGAGCATCCCTGCGAAACTCAGTCGTCTGGGCAGGATGACGATGACGAAATCTCGCTTCTCCGTCAAAGTCGGAAAGAACCGACCACCACGCCATTTGATGCCGAAAAAGGTTTAAGACAAGGCGACACGCCATCATGTAACTTCTTGAATATTATTCTTCAGGTCTTGTTGGTTACGGCCGTTGTCCACGTGGGACTGTAAGCGCAATCTTAAGAAATGAAGACGAAAGACTGTTAACATAGTTCATGTCAGAGTTAACGCTCGGCGTATGACAACAAAACCAGCAGTGTTTCTAGTTTCTACTAAACTCAAACTCTAATTCTGATAGACGCACCAACATCAGAGGTAACATTTACAAAAGTCTGTTCAGTGATTTATTATAAAAACAGAAGTCAAGCCAATGTGGAAGTTAGGTTAGGTTAGGTTACAGACGGAGTAATTCACTTAGACTATGTTAGGTCCATTGTCATACCACTCCTGAAAACACTTTGACTTCTGGAAGAATTTCCTTATTTTGCTGATATCCGTTTTGGGCAATATCCGCAAGCTGCCCGAAAAAGTACTCTCCTAGAGTTTGTTTTCTAATCGATGATAGAGCCGGGCAGTTACATAGTAGATGGAAAGGTGTTTCCTCCTACTCCTCATCCATATGCACCTCATCAAGTTCAATCTAAGTTTGACGGACATATTTTGACTGCTCGAATAAGCTCTCATATCTATATTTCCTATCGTTATAAGTAACAAGTAAATAAAAAAAATATTATATACGTATAATGAAAATAATTTCCTTCTAATTTATATAACGTCAATATATGTAATATATATCACCATATTAGATAAGGACGATTATCTTGACACATTTTTTTTTTCATTTGGTTTGTTGATTACATGGCCCAAGGCAGTTGATAAGATTTTGAAAATCGTAACATTCGATTTGATAACGTTTTATGATATCGATTGCGCAAAATTATCAACAAACCGACCATACATTACACACATCAACTTTATTAGAAATGTTTGTGTAAGCCTTTGTACAGAGAGATAAATAACTAGATAGATATTACGATTATATTTTTATGGAACTGTTACCTTAATAAATAAAAAAAAAAAAATTCAGAAAAGTGAGTAACAATCTCATTATCATGTTCCATGACAGAGTATCTATTTCGGGTATCAGATTGTTATTGCAGCTTTGTGCAAAATTTGATAATAAGTGATTGCGAATAAAATGATTAAATGAAAAACAGCACACGGCGTAGAATATAAAAGGATGATAAAGTCACTGAATGGGGCGCACGTGTTCTTTGTTACTAATTTAAATTTAGAAACGTATTTATTTACGTAGTGTTTTTTTTTCCACTGAGAAGTGGAGGATTATTATCAACGTTAGACAGATAAGATGTGGCGGGATATTTTTTTGTTTGCGGTTTTAATAAGCTACTCAAATATTTAAAACTTACAATCAAATTGCCTTGATGGAGTGATAAGGATTTCACAAGATCGGAGTAAATGGCTTACCTGAAAAGAAAAGAAATATACAATTTAGTAAGAAGTTTTTATAAAAGGAAATGATGTGATATTTATATATTTAGCTTTTAAAAGGCATTTTGGTGCACACTGCTTATTTTGCAATTGTTTTGTTTTTCAGGTTCCGTCCAAAGGGACAAAACTTATTGTTTTCGCTACGATGTCTATTCGACTTTTCGACTACTAAGCCAATTTTGTACCTAGGTCTATCTCAAAAACTAATTGACGTAGAAGGCTGAACAGACAATCAGGCCTATTCGGCAAAATCTTTTATCCATTTTTCCTGTTATTCTGTTATGAATTTCCATACAAAAGTTCGAACTGTCAAAAAATCTTGTACGATCTCTACATTTGGTATTCTGCGTGCAAAAATCTTTTATGAATTCTGTTTTAAATCAAAACAGAATAAAAGACAGAATTTTGTGTCTTGTGTCTTGTGACAGAATTTTGTGTCTTTTATCATAAAAGATTTTTATTAATTAGTCATTTTTGGAGTGAAATGGATATCTATACAATTTTTCGTCAACGAAATGTTTACAAAAGAAGACAAATGTAATAAATGTGTATATAAACAAGTGGGTATGTAATAGAGAATAATTTAGAAATTTATATTTTTGGTTAAGACGAAGACACCGACCACTTTTGCTGGAACTAAGATTAAATAGTAATCCATTTGATCTTCTTTATGTGCGTTTTATTCAACTCTTTAGATTGGATAAGGTGAATGCTAGAATAATGAACAAATTGGAATTTCATTTCAAATTCAGGTAAATTGTATTTCTAATGATGTAATGAGATGTAGTAAAAAGTTGGATATTTATTTGAAGTTTCTCGTGACACTACATTTTTACGGATACGGTTCATATCAGACATCAATAGGAAGCAACTACATATTTGGTTTATTGGAGCCCATTTCATCGAGATCGAAATGACTTAAATAGTGTTGCCTAATCGGATTTTGCTCCATGTACCTAAGAGCAATGTATTTCATTTTGCTCTGTCGTGGTTTTTTGTACAATTTTTCCTAAAAATATGTCCCAGTATTTATTACACAATTATTTAGTTCAGAACTTAGTCTTTTCAGTTTTTGAACAAATTTCATCAGGTGCCTACCGACCATGCATTAAAAAAAACTCTGGGGTTAGTTTTGACAACGTTCGTTACAGATTTTCATTTTTCGAAGTAACATAACAGAGTTTCATAAAAGTTCGAAACCCTGAATACGATTTATAAAAGATATTTTATGGTCGAAATCTTTTATGATTCATAACAGAATAAAAGATTTTGCCGAATAGGCCTAAATATCAGGTATATTATATAGCCATATTCGGTATCCCATCCCATATGGCCATATCGAATATAAACTGATTCGGCAAGAAAATCACACGTACAATACAGTTAACAAATTGGTCAACAAATAGAAATATGACGGAAATCTTTGACGGTAGAAAGTCTGCGACACACTTGGAATTCAGAGCAGGTGACTGAATTCTGATGAAAGTCAGTCGCAATACAAAAGCAAATGTCCTTGCACACAATACATAAAATGTGATAATCTGTGCAAAAAATAATTTATAGGATCCTAGCACTAGAATGGTGCGTGCATAGATCGTTTGGAAAAGAATGAAAATTCAACAATTGTGACACAGGTTATTTTGACACTGACAGCTGTTTCCCGCTCGAAATCTTGACAGAAAGTCAGCATTATAAGTCCGCGGAACGAGATGAGTCACTTTACGCTTGAACAACGTTGCGGGAAACATTGAAAACTTATTTCCAAAGTGAGTGCTGTGTTAGCCCAAACAGTGAGTTTTTTGAAAATAAGTTTTGGCCGAAATGAAGCACCCACCGCGCCTGCTGTACGCAAGTTTGTGCAAAAAGTTCGTGAGACTCGTATGCTAGTGGACAACACTCATGGTCCCCGTCGGTGGCTGCTGTAGCCGAGAGTGTGAGACTCAATTCACGAACATCAATTCGCCATCGATCTCAACAGCTCAACAATTCACGCATGAGGAGAATTCTGCACAAAGATCTCTCGCTTTTACTGAACTTGAAGACATGGATTTGGACGACTTCTGGTTCATGACACAATCGATCTTTTGCGCACCAAATTTCCAAATCATGTTACCAGCCGTCTTGGCGATGTCAATTGGGCGTTTTGGAGCTGCGATTTGACCCCTTTGGACTTTTTTTTGTGGAGAACCGTGAAGAACCGTGAAGAACCGATGTTATGCCAACAATCCGGAAACGATTCAAATACTTTAGGCCAATATCATCCAATCAATCCGTGAGCTACAACCCGAAATCATCAATAAGGTCTGGGAAAATTGGAGTGACAGAATGCGCTACTGCGAACCCAGCCGAGGCAGCCACTTGAACGACGTTGTGTTCCATAATTAATGGGAATATTTACTAATAAAGCCTTAATACATGAAAAAATTTAATTTTGTTCATTTAATTGTATTTTTAAAAAGAAACTTGTATTTGGCCCACCCTTTACAATCGACAATTTTAGAAGCTACATGATCCTCATGTTCCAATCGCAGGGATTGTGATGAAAGACAAGTCTAAAAATGTGCACGCTATTTTCAAACAGAAAAATTAATTTAACGCGAGCGATTTCTAGACTGGATTTTTGCTACGAATTTAACACGTCGTAGTGGAAATGTTTGCTACGAATTTAATTCATAGCAAAAATTTCCATACGACAACGAATTCTGTGATAGTTCTTACGGCGTTCGTAGCAAAATTCCGAATACGACGGATTCTGTGATCACCCAGAATGTTTTCATATACATAATTATAGATACATATATTCATCCTCTACCAAATTTTCTTGGTCGAAATGATGAACAATTCGTAAATATGAAAGGTCTCTCTTTTATGTGTTCATCTTTCTGAGATTCTACTACATTTATGTTTGTATATGAATTAGTCCATTTAAATCTTAGTAGATTTTAATTTTACCACTTATTAACAATTTAAATGATTCTTTTTTAAAAAGTCTTGTTCACATAAAAACGACGGCGTTTTTTGGGCAATGTCCATGTCAGCTTTTTAGTACTTTTATTAGTTCGGTTCATTCCATTCATTTAACTATGGTTTCTATGAAATCTGTGATGCATATTGTCTATGGGGCTTTCCCAGAAATATGGGTATATTTCCGCTCATGACAGCATTGTTCAAATGACAAAAATCAACATTCAAACCACCAAGCACATGTGGTTTTCGCAAGACAAACAAATGCAAAACAAAGAACAAACAAATTTATTATTACCTGTCATCCTTGGTTGTTCATTTGCATACAAATAATATGCATGTACTGTACATAGCTACCCACGTTTACATTTATAGAAATGCGAAAGCTCATTAATAATAATTTTTAAGCAACAATTTATGCATACAATATTGTTAATTTTCTAAAAGAAAAAAAAATCCAAACAAATTGATATAAACAAATAATGAATCAGCACAGTTAATAGTTCACCGGAAAAGGGCGCTCTATCCTGTGAAAAGTGTAATTACATTGTGGTATTTTACAAGACTGTGTGAAATGTGGTAATTACTTAATAAGAGTTGCTGTGTTTATTTTTTTTTTCTCTCACCCATTAGTGTACAGCGGGAAAAATTGTTCATTGTAAAGGAATTTTTAATTATTATCTAGTCGTTATGTGTACTCTGTATACAGCTGTGGAAATATTAGTCACACAGTAACGTGCAATCGCAAATAACATTGAAAGAAAGTACCCGAGATTGGTAAAAAGAATTTGTATTATCTTGTTGGTGTATCCCAAATGATAATACCTATATAATCAATTTAAAAAAAATTACAGCCAATTAAAAAAAAAAAAATCGCCATAAAACATATACATACACTATCTCAACAACTTTGTATGTATTTTATAGCGCCGTAGAACGGTTATCTGTAGATCACACATTGGGGTTAGTCATGCAACCAATTTCTTGGATAATTCCGTCCTCATACATATCACAGAAATTACGAGGGGAGTTTAAAATATGCTCGGTATCGACATGAACAAAAACGCGATTTAAATTAAAAATATATATTTTTATTTTTCAATATTATCTCCTCTTACATTAATGCATTTATTACATCTTGAGATTAACTTTTCTATACCATTAAAAAAATAGTTTTCATCCTTCTCTTCAAAATGTTCATTTATTGCGGCCTTGAGCTCCTCATCATCGGTAAATCGCTTCACGAAGATTTTTTTTTAAATCTAGGAACAAAAAATAATCACTAGGGGATCTTCCCTACACAGCCCCAAAAATTCCTTACAATACAGCTCGGTGCTCAATTTTCGTTATCTTGGCCACGGCAGCCATTGCGATTAGGTTCAACACAAGACAAAAAGCAAACTAATAATAACAGCCAAATGAAATTTTACAGTAAAACACTTGAATAATGGAACTACTAAAATCAAAAAATTATTTAGTCATATCTTTGGAGTATCCCCCCCACACCGAGAATATATTGAATTCGTATGTCATAACTTACTTCACAAATTTGTATTTACAAAGAAGTATTTGACCACAAAATCTATAGAAAAGTTACAAATTGGCCTATAAAATAAATTTGCTGAAACCGAATTTGTATCTTTTTATAAAAATATTGTAAAAACAAATTTGTAAGATGGTGAAATAGGCAACAGGAGCTGAATCTCGTTATCCGTGGACGAGAAATACTAAACAACTAAGCATATTGGACTAGCATAGGGCTAATAGTTCTCCAGTCGCTTCGATTATGCAGTTCATATAAGAGTTAGCTAAGCATTTAAGTAGATTTGTTGCTCTGAAATCTTAACTGACATTTCACCTTCAGCGGATATAACAGAATTAGACAACTTTCTTTGGGAATACATATCTCCGAGGAAACACACAGCTGAACTCGGAGTTCACAAGAAATTCTATTACAACACTAGAGCTAGCATTTTTTACAAATGTAATGTAAAATACTCTTACTTAAGAGCGTGTCTTCGTGAAGATGAAAATGGTGGTAATTTGAAGCATCCACAACTAGTGTAGAACAATTTAGAAATTTGTGGTTTTATTTATTTCTTTGACAGAAAATATAAAATTTCTATTTGTAAATTCAAATGTTGTGAATTACAAATTTTAACAAATACTTTTCTTTTATTACCCCTATATCTATCTTCGCTAGTCCTTCCAGACCTAAAGCATGCCTAACCGATTTTAAAGTCAAAACAAACAACAGTTGGTATGTTGAAACTTTGATGTCATTTAGAACGTGATTGAGGGTCTTGTTAAGTTGAAGAAATATAACTGCTTCATTAGAAGTCTGTTGTTTAGGACGAACTGTTTAATTGCGCACAGTCTATTTAATGTCACTGTTTTTCTACTCGTTTTTGGATATGACCCCCAATGGTTTTATGGGAAATTTTTCATAACACACGAACCTTTGCTCATATTTGAAACTTTTTTAAATGGGCTTTTCTCCGTTTTTTCAAAAGTCGCGTTTTAATGATTCGAAAAGGAGTGCACTTTTTTATTTCGAACTTACTACATTCCACCTGCTATTATATTTACAAATTTAAGCTAATCAAAATAAGGTGAAAATGTTTTTTAACCATCACTTCAACGGGTATTTTGAGCTCTCATTCATATTTCTGCTCCGCTTAGAGGTTGAGCTACAATAAATTGAAAACAGATCGAAGTTGTGGCTGCGACGCACAGTGGGGCCCTTTGTATGGGGGAGCGGAAAAAAATCTATAAAATCTGAGCTAATAAACTTAGAGCAATGAAATTTTGCACACCTATTTGGATCGGCCAAACACATATTTGGACAAAAAAAATAAAAGAAAAATTGGAGGTAGGAAAAATGAGGTTGAGGTTGAGGTCAGCCCTCCCTCAACGGTTAATTTTATTTTGCATTTAACAGAAAGCCCTATATTTCTTCTTAAAATAAAGTCCTGGTTGAGTTCTTTCCAATTATTATTAGAAAAGAAATTCTTACTTTTGTAACGTCAAAACCGTGTTTTTTTCAGTCTAAACCAGCTAGACTAATTTATACACTACGTTCAAAGTGGGATCAAAGGGGCTCCAGTTCTTTCAAAAACAGTTAGCAGAATAAACTGTAGCTTTCTAATAAATGTAACCACTAGACGTAGATTAGTGTAGCTAAAACTGTAGCTCAAGGGAAACAACAGTAAAGTATTAATTTTAGGGCACTTGGTACTAACCCTTATATTTTTTTGGAAGCTGAAGATAGATATTATTCATTAAAGAAATTAAGTTTTAGCGAACGGTTATAAAAATGCTACTTTTATTGTCAAAGAGCTATTGCAAGAAAATACATGAAATCTAAAACTAAAAGAAAGGCCAACTTTGGTGCGATGTATCTCGAAAATTCTCTGACATAAATTTCTCAAATTTTGGTAAAACATAGAACAGATATATATCTTAAAAAAAAATTTAAAAAATCAATATTACAAATTGTATTTTTAGCATTTATTTCCGCATTTTCCCCACTGTGCGACGTATTAACCAGGCGACCGACACGTGTCACACAATTGGGCATCAATCGGAGGTTTTTACAAAGAATTTTGGTGAAAGACTGTAGGATTGGGATAGAACATGTAGTTCCAACTGGATGAATCAACGGCACATACTGGACGAACCACAATCGGTTGCATTTCTGAGTGGCCTAATCTTTAGTTTTGGCGATTTGCTCTGACCGGCAACATCGCCTAATTTAACCGTTCGAGACTTCTTTTTGTGGGGTTTTTTAAAGTCACGGGTCTATGTCAAAAAGCCTCAGATGAAAGCCCTTAATAGAATATCCGTCAAGAATGTAAGGACCTATCGCCGGAAGTTCTGGCAAGAGTGATGGAAAATGTCATAAATCGGGTCAGAATTGTCATCATTAGATGATATCATTTATTCGACTTAATAAAACAAAATTTAATCAAACAAACATAATTCAAAAGCAGAACAAAAGTGTTTGATTCATAAAAAAAATGACACCCTAAGAACATTTTTCTACAGAAGGAAAAGGATGTGTAGGTATGTGGTATGCACGCACATGCGGTATCGAGTGGATGTGATAAATGGACTAATATCTATAATTTCATATGTGCCAATATATCTGAAAAAAGTTAATTAAAATGAGTCCCGTTTGGAAAAAGTCGAGCGGTTAAGGCTAATCCTTCGTGTATAATAATGTAAACGGAAAATTGATTGTTAGAATTCGAATCCGAATGTTCAAACAATTACTTCAAGTAGTTTGACGTAGATATTAATTTAATTTTTAATTTAATTTATTTAAGTAAATATTTGTGTAACATTAAGATAATATTATCTTTTAAAAAAAGTGATAAGCTAAATATTGCTAAATAAAATATATTATTAATGGTACATGTTTTACATAGTTACAATCGAAATGTTTGCAAACAAATTCTTATTTTCCCAAACTACACATCGATATATAAAAGTAAAGCTTGATAGTAAATGAAATTTTTGATGAAATTTTTTTAGAATCGATTAATCAATTCTTGCCATTTACTTTTTGAATATTATTTCGTGTAAATGTTGGCCGCAAAAAACTCTGAAATCATAGAACGATGGTGAACCTTGTTGCCATCATCATCTTTCAAGAAATACGGCCCATAAACCACACCAAACGGTAAATTTTTGTGGATCCATTGGCAGTTCTTACAATGTTTCTAGTTGATCAGCAGACCATATACGGTAATTTTGATTATTATCTAACGTAGCCTACTCACCTACTCAGTAGGACGATTACGACGACCATAAAATGGGCGAAGTGATCTTAACACATTTTTTTAAAAAAAATAAATGATCCTTTACAATGGAGCCACTATTCACAAATACAGTTTAACCATTCATTTTAGTTCTAGCCTTTCATAATACAAAATTATAGGATAAATATAGGAAAGAAAGTTGAAAAACGTTTGCAATGAGTAAATGGAAGATCTATGTTTGACAAAAGTAATTTTATCAGCAACCAGCTCGCAACATTACTCTTTTAATCTTACCAAGTCGTTGTTTATAAATAGTATGCGGAAAATGCTGCAAGGTTGTTGCACATACTGTTCCGTTTTATGTGTACTTAGTTACGAGGTCCCAATCCCATATATGTACATAGTTTGTTAAAAAATAAGACTTACAGAAATTAAATCAGTAAAATGAAGTTGAATACAAATGAACACTAAGTGTATGTACATAATAATGTAATGTGTTAAGTGTCATTTATAATCAATGACCAATCGATGATATTCGTACTTCAAATCTAGGTTTAAAAACCTACAGCTCGATAACAAAGTTGACCCGTAATTTAACATTCATTATCTCGCTGTGATTATAGCAATTCTATGACTCTACAGAACCTATCTCAACTTCGACAAGCCCTCTGAAAATATCACTATACCAAGTCACGAAGATCTGTTACTAAAGAGAAGACAACAAATTAATACAATACAAACACAAATATAACATCTATATACAACCTAGCGATTCCCGTCGATGCGACTTAATTTTTTTTTGTCATTATCTACTGTATATAATGCAATTTTAATAATACCGCACGACTCAATCGCGACCTAGAAAAGAAAAGTTCTTATTGCAAAAATTCTGTCATTACATAGTTCACGTAATGAAAATCACCTTCAACGCGCTTCCCCTAATGCTATTATAAAATAGGCAACAAACAAAAGTGTATCCGACCGATACAATTGTTTTTGTTATAAAATTTCTTTTTCATTTAGCTTTTTTTTTTTTATGTCAACGGCCTTGGTGTAAATTATTACAATCGCCTCTGTGAACTGTAGCAGTCGCACATGGTATGCAAAATGCTATCGTGCAATGTATATTGTATATAACTATATATATATATATTTTTTTTTTAGTATTTGTTTATTCATGTAGGCGATTATATTGACTGACAGTTGTAGTTGCGATTTACGTATTCAGTGATAGAAAATAAAATAGGAAAATACATAGAAAACTCTCAGTTAATTGATGTGATGACATTAAAAGTGTCAATACACTTTGCAGTAATTTGTAAGAGGAGTAGAAAGAGAGAGGCGAATGCGGAAAATGCCACAGCGGGTAATGGTTGCATTTTATTTAAATAAAGTTCTTTAGAAAATTATCATGTTCTGGTTCAGTTATTTTACATTTTCTACGACTGTATAATTGGTAATAATTGGAAAATAGTAACTGGGATTGTATTTGTATGTCTGTCACTGGAAGTGACTTAACAATGGTTGGGATTTGTGGCAGAGCATTGCTACAAGGTAATTACTGTCAAATTGACATGTCGATTCAATATAGATGGTGGTAACTTGTAATTCAAAGAAAATATTGTTGTGACATCTGTTACTAGTCACGACTTGTAATTTAATCGAAAAATATAGAAACAGTTAAATAGGATGAAAGGTTCTCTAGTTTTCGTCCGGTTACTAGAGCTGTCCAGTTAAGAGAACGGATAAGTTTTCTTTATTCAAAATAACCACTTCCAATTATTTTTTTGACATCCAACAGCCTGCTTCTGTTGACATAGCACAATGAAATGTCAACGAAAATAAAGGGTGGGCTATTTAGTGGTTTCTTTTTAAAGCATAGGTTATTTTGACATGTTTCCCGCTCGAAAACTTGACAGAAAGTCAGTATCATACCTCAGCGGTACGAAATGAGTCGCTTTAAGCTTGAACAACGTTGGGAAATATTGAAAACTTATTTCCAAAGTGAGTGCTGTGTACCCCAAGCAGTGCGTTTTTTGAAAAGAAGGTTCTGACGAGGCTCATTTTCATCTCGGCGGCTACGTAGCAAACAAAATTGCCGCATCAGGGGCTCGGAAAACCCGCACGTTACTCCCTACCAACTGACAACATCGTTTTATTCGGTTATTAAAGCTTCGCGTCTGATTACAGGAGATTTTCTATGGATTTGATTAAGTATTAAGAAAAATAACTGTAATTAAAACGGATACCTACATAACCTGCAACTTAATGTTGCAGAAGACTTCCTAATTGAGGAAGTCCCTCATGGAGATTGTCCATTTATAAGAACGCAATTTCTATTGGAAATAAGAGAAAAAACGTGATTTCCAAAAATGTGTCCGTTTAGGGTAATAATTATCGGAGCTGTTCGCAAGTAGGGTTTTTCTTGTAGATGCATTTCTCATCATACTGCAACTTCGGATAGGAAGAAAGACTGAATATACATATCCCAAATAACTAGTAACTAGTAAGCTACTAAAAATATAAATCCATTGTACTTCTTATACTTTTACTCATTATTTTTCCCTTTATTCTAGCTTGGTTGCGAATGGGTCCTTATGAGGCCTCTCTCTCATACCCCCTTTTAACCTAACATAACCTACTAATTATTGCATAATTCCAATAATTGTGCATTAAAAAAACCTAGTCTTAGGTGCATGCAAGTTGAAAATAGTGTCCACGCTATGCACCGCATTATATTCATAGACTATTAGGGTACATAAAAAAATTATATAAAAGGTACCTACCTACCAAATACCAAGCCACAGGCGTAGGTAGTATTCTATCGTACAAAACTCGGGGTTTTAAAAATTGTATGAATTACGTTCCATTGTATAATCGAAAATGGTGTTTAAGAATCGGAAACATCTGATTTCTAATACCGAAGCTTCCATCTTGACAAAAGAAATATCAAAAACCTTAATGCCCAAAACACATGTGCAGAGATTCTGAATGCTTCACTGCATGCAGTACTGCAGATGAACCAGATGTGCAGAATTCAATTTGCAGCGGTTGCTGTCAATGCGAGGAAAAATACGCCAATGAAACACAGACGACAAATAATTCCCGTTTCTCTTTTCCTCATACGCATCAGTAGCTGAATTTAAAAATTCGATGCTGCCAAGTCTATTTAATTTAATTCACTGCGTTGCTATGCAGTGGATTTAGAAATAGATACATGTTGCAGTGCTGCGGTGGCTGCAGGATTTACATTTGTATCACCACATAAGAACATGTGTATTCTAATCCTGCTGGGCAGTGAATTCTGCACGTGTGTTTTGGGCATAAAGACCTACGTAACGGGAAGAAAAAAGGTAATATAAAAATATCAATCAAAACTGGTCTACAATATTATTTAAATATAGGCCAGTTCATTTGGACAATTGTCAGTAAGCTGAAGCCACCCGAACTGTAATATCGCCAAGTTGTTATACATGATTTCCTTTGTGCATGGACACACGATCATGAGCATGACTTTCATTCCCATGAACGATTTGGGTATATTTGCAATGAAATACAATTTTACAGGTAGGTACAGGAATAGTGAACTTTGCGCCTTCCCATGAATGTCGTGTCCAGCGCGACATCTAGATTTTGAGTAATATCAGTAGAAAGATGAAGTAGATGGCACAGAAAATGCAGCAAAAATCCACTGTCAGAAATAATTCTCGCATGGGCATGAATGTTCTTTTCTGCACTATTTCGCTTTCGAAACAAATCTTCATTTGATATTTGCTTTGATTGAGTGAAGACGTCAAAAACGGGCGTCCGCTTCAACTTTACCATGAGTTTGAGTGACGAATGGAATGATCGCACAATGTTATGCCAGATTCTAATGGCTCAATCAATAAGCTTTCTTTGGGCAGAATCTCGTATGTTTGTCAGTCGTTCGCGGAGGAGGCGCAAAGAAAATCCTCAAAACAATGTCTCACAAACTGAAAAAGTATTCCATCAGAAAACTAATAAAAAAAGACACTTTTTTGGAGGCGGGAGTACTGTTCTATTGATTTGCTGTATAATAAATAAATAAATAGGTGGCGCAACAGACAGGTAGACAGTAGACACCCTAGGCCTAGCTTCTCGCAACCATTCGTTTGTGTGAGTTTTTATTTTTGGGACGAATGGAAGGGACCTATAATTTTTTATGCCGAGTCCGAACGGCTAAATTGAGAAGCTTTTTCAGGACAGTCATACTCTCGGATGTTTGTCAGACGTTCGCGAGAGGTGGCGCAGTAGAAAAACAACCTTAAGATGTAATTTGTGTTTTTCCGGTTTGCTGTATACGTATACGAAATGGAAGCGCAAAAAAGCAGCTCGTGTGAATTTTTTGAATTTTCTTGTTTTCGAGTCTGAGACGATCCCTTGCACGTAGTCCAAAACTTTAACCATGGGTGAAAAATGTTCGTGTTGAAACTTGGGGAAGCTATGCTGATTTCCGGTGAAAGATTGCCGACGCATTTTCGTCTGCCGGTTCGTTCTTATAAAGTTTACAAATTTAGCTTCTAATTAAGACATACAAGACAAATTGAATTCTGGCTGCAATATTATGAATGAAGTGGAAGCTTGAACAAAAAATCGTTCAGATTACAAAAATGTTTGTCTGCCTCAATTCTACAAAAAAGTTAGCACAATAGGTCCCGTATATGCACCCTAGCCCAGCTTCTTAAGACCATTTATCTGATTTATCTGTGTGAGTTTTTTTTTATTTTGGACGAATGGCCTACAAGTACAACGGCTGAATTAAGAAACTCGAAATATTTGTCCGGCGTTTACAAGAAGCCGCGCAATGCAAAAAAAAACCTAAAGATGTAGATAATTTCTGTTTTTCCGATGGTCGAACCTGAGATTCCTCTCTCAGTATCTAGCACACTAACCACTGAGTCACTGCGCCCACCGGCAATTTACTTAACCATTCCAAAAACTACCGCTTTTGGTGCTCTGAAAAATATACCAAAAATAACAGCTAATAATGTAAAACTAAAAAACAAATATTACGCTAACTGGAGAGGCGTATTGAATCGACCCCGGACTGTAGTATAGCGTCATCTTCAGTAAGTAAAACTTGCTCTTAAAAATGAGGTCAAAATTATAAAGATCAGAAAATTAGGTAACTCCAGTAGCATTTTTTTTTTACCTATTAATGATATTTTTTTGTAATAGACCTGAGACTTGTAGCACAATAACACAAGGCCACAAGTCTAAGAATTTCCAGTTAAATTTATTATTTCACAAGCTGACCCGGCAAACGTTGTTCTGCCTAAAATAGTTACATATTTTAAATATTTTAAGATCTAACTAGTTCGGTATTTTTTTTTTAATAAAAAATGAAGGCGGATAGCTTCACTGGTTCAGCGGCCATTCTGAGAACGCCGGCTACTGTTACCATTGTCTCTTCTTGGCATCGTAACAAATATCGAACTGTAAATGATCATCACTTTGTATAAATCGCACATAAATATTTCACTATCAATAATTTACCTTTGAAATAGCCAGTGAAGAATGTTAACGAACGAAAAAGATACAAATGAAATTTGGAAATCAATTTAAGAAACAAATCAAATTGATTACTTTTACGTTTTTTTTTTCCTAAACCTTCGGGTGGCAATTACGAACAAACCCGTAGAAGAAAGTTTCCAATTTGGTCGCGCCCCCTTTGTCCAATTTTGGTCAATGACCACTCCTGGGCCAATACCTTTGATTGTCTGCAAATTCGAACTGAATTGCTTCGGCGGGTTTTGAGATATACTATTTTGAATGTTTTTTTGTATGGGCGGTGCCACGCCCTCTGTCCAATTTTGACGAATCTTCAGAGGAGCACTCCCGGGCCAATACCTAGGACTGTCTGTAAGCTTCAACTCAATCGATTAGGCGGTTTTCGAGATATACGGTTTTGAATGTTTTTTTTGCATGGGCGGTGCCACGCCCTTTGTCCAATTTTGACCAATCTTCAGAGGAGCACTCCCGAGCCAATACCTAGGACTGTCTGTAAGTTTCAACTCAATCGATTCTGCGGTTTTCGAGATATACGATTTTGAATGTTTTTTTGTATGGGAGGTGACACGCCCCTTAGCCCAATTTTGAACAATCTCCTGGGCTAATACCTAAGATTATCTGTAAATATGGGCTCAATAGAGTCGGTGGTTTTCAAGTTATACGTATCCGAACACATTTTTGAACTCATTTTTATATATATAGATTTCGATTCAATTTCAATTATTTTTGATAAAATATTTTAACAAGTGATGGTAAGCTCAAAATCGTACTTGTTACTTTGTTTTAAATTGTTCCAGGATTGTTGAAATTAATTTATATATTGTTTTTATAGGATACAGCTTCCACTGCAAGCGATTATAAATCGACAACACGAGGTTGAAGAAAACCTATCCTCGTGTGACTTCTGTCAATTTACAAGACTAAACAACATTTTAGTGAAAGAATTTTAAGTTCCAAAAGAGTCCTAAAAGAGGGTGTCGAGGAAAAATACGATAAAACAGTTTTCTTTTTCTCCAAATTTTTTATTGACCAACAGAAAAGTCTTAAGAAATACTAGGTGTAGCTCCTGATGAACCAAAGCTAATGATTGCTGTTTCTGTGAAAAGCACCAACATTTATGGTACTATATAAACGGTTTAATATTTAATCGAACTACTAAATATTTAATGAAGCAAACTTTGGGTCTAACTATATATAACATTCACGCAACGCACTTAAATAACTTGAACAATAGGGCTAAGTTTCAGCTAGTAACCTATCATTCTCTTATACAGCTGGCTTATTTTTTAAAAGAAAGAAAACTATGTGACACAAAAACGATAATGAGTTTCTATCACATATCACATGAAATATACATATTCAATTAAGTATATATGACAAGACATATGGCACACGTGTCGAAGCACAAATTCATCTAAAATAAACACAGCTAATTTTACATTAACCTCTAACATTTTCGCACATAAATGATAAGAACATTTCCTAGTAATTTCATAAAATATCAAATTCGACTAGATTTCCCTGGACAGAAATACAAACCCTGTTTCATAGCAACCGTGACTGGGGATGAGTATGATTTTACCTCCCGCATTCGTCACTAGGAGATTTGTATCTTAGATACTTGCACGTACCATCCCAGCAAACAAAGTTAAGTTACTATAATGTCTTTTATCTTCACAAAAATATATTATTCTGTTCTAATTAAAAGAAAAAAGAAAAAACAAACCAGCAACATTTTCGGCTGATTCATGTGGCGTTACAGAAACTGCTAACTGCCGCCAACAAATTTAAATACATCCAACGACAGAGACGAACAATTAAAAATAGAGATAAACTAAGTTAAGCTAACCGTCTATAATTAGATCGAATGCAAGTCTATTGGAAATTTGCCAGACAATAATAATATTTTCTCTATAGCTTGTTTTTTTTTTTATTTCAACAACAACAAAATAAATAAATAAATAAAACGGTCTCACATTGCGTAAATAGTATCGCACTGTCTCAGGCACACAGCCCATAAATTTTGTTGTGACCGATATTTAAAGTTGAACAAAGACGAACAAAAAAAAAAATGTTTCTTTCCAATGAATAATCAGTTAATTAAAATGAATTTTGTGCACATTTTCTTCTTTTTCTTTGTGCGATCAATTTATTCGTCATAGCATAATCGAGTAGTACTACGAAATGAAACCTCGTTGAAGGTCATTGACGAGGAAAAAAAAAAAATAAGAAGAGACTTTTAACCCCATTATAGTTGATGTGTTTTATTTTTTTATTTTTTGCAAAAAATTGTTTTTGTTTGTATCTACAGATAATGCTGTCAAGTGCACGCCAAGGTATATATCACTTCCTATGCGCGATTAACTGATAATAATTATTAAATAGATTGTCAAGTAAAAGTTTTTGTTCACTTTGTCTTAAGTATTTCTAGGAATGATTAAGATCATTTAAACAGGGCGGTGGCAATAGAAGAAGGTTTTGATTGATCTGGATATGAATATAAATATAATTGAGAGAGCATGTGCCCAGGAATTGTATTGCTTAAATTATGTTTCTGTATTTTAGGCCAATGCATATAAATGACAACTTTAGCTCCTACAAGTGACAAGAAATAGCGTTTCGATTGTTTTTTAATAATATGGAAAGCGCCACGCCCCTTTGTCCGATTCCGCCTACATTTTAATAAATACTTTCAACGGGTAATATACGTCTATTACCTGTTTACCAAATTTCAAGTCTAAAGTTGCCATAAATGTCAAGATATAGTGCAATTTTGCGATTTGACTGTTCAGCGCCATCTAACGGAAAACTTTCGATTTGATTAACGTGCAATTTTCAGTTAAACAGAATGTACCAGATAGGCAATGAATTTAAAGGAAAATAATAAAAGCAGTCGTTTTTTAAGTTGTTCTTTTTGGTAAATTATTACTCGCCTGTATATAGCTTAAGGGCTTGTACTTGCTCCTTGTTAATGAGGTTTAAACTAAGCGCATCGGAAATTGCAATCTTTTGAGAGTGAACTGCATATATATAGAAATGATTGGATTGGAACGCGATGGATTAATAAAAATTTAAAGCGACTCTTGCTTAGACGTTCCGGATCCAATTTCCATAATAGACAGTCCTGGCGGCTCTACTAAATTGAGGAGCTAGCAGCTGGCGTATTTGCAAAAAGATCTTGTACAACTCAGAAATATAAAACTCGACATGTAAAACTACTGATATGACCCCTTGCAGGCCTAAGTGAAGAGCGAAAATCGTCGGCAATGTAGCTAGAAGACTGGCATCAGTGTTCAGCTAAACAGAGGGATTTTAGAGGCTATTTGTGAGCCATAGTGCTATGGCGCACATTATTACAATGCACGTCTTACCAAAATCAGAGCTCTTATTTATACTCCAGATAGGTGCATCGGAAGATGCTACATTTAATGGGTGTCTTAGTAGTGAGTGCCAATTTCTGCCAATTTCGAATTTCTTCGAATATCAAGCCACGTTCCGTGATGGAATAAGGGACGTCATATCGGGGCGTTCTTCTACAAAAACTAAGAAAATCGAAATGGCACTCAGCAGAGATTCAATAGGATAGCCCCAAATGTCATACAGCCAGAGAAACTATCGAGTTATTGAAGAAAGCGTTCGATGAACAATTATCTTTAAATATGGACATGTTGCCAGGCCTCCAAGATTGTGTGATTTTACGACGCTGAAATATTTTTGTGGTGATAATTGAAATATGTATATCTACACAGGCTGCTCCGACTTATGGAATACAGATATTATGGGAATTGATTTATTGGTTCATGGTATGAAAAACCAGTAAGACAATTATCTTCGACTATGCCGAAGCTCAAATACCCGGTACTATATTATTGTAAAATAAAAAAAATATTTTAGTATTAAAAAAGTATATATTTGTATGGGAGGTATGGGTACTTTTTATTCGACCAGCCTCATTTTTTGTCAAAAATTTTTAAATATTATTAAAACAATATGTGCAAAGTTTAAACTTGCTATCTTTACAGTTGCTATTTAAATTTAATTTTTAACATAAAAAGCTATATAAATGTGATATTTTTGTATGGGAGGTAGTAGTAGTTTTCATCCGATCTTGCTCATCTTAGCCTCACTTTGGTGGATAAAAGCTTACGTACAAAATTTCAAGTCGATAGCTCTTAAATTACGGCTGTAATCGTGTGGACAGACGGACAGACAGACGGACATCGCTAGATCGACTAAGAAAGTGATGCTGATCAATAATATATATAGTTTGTCATACCTACAACGCCTCCTTATGTGCGTTACAAATGGAATGACAAAGTGAATATACCCTCACCACAGTGTGGTACCGGGTATAAAAATCCAATGAGAGGGTGCGGGGTATCTTCAACCCCAACTTAGGTACCAAGTGTTTAAAAAAACTACATTCAGAGAGTTAGCAAACCAACAATTATTATTAAATTATGACTTCTAGTGTATTGCGAAGCAGAACAGAACATACATATTTTTATTTTTATTTTTAAAATGTATATTCCGACTATAGACTATAGTAGCAATTTAATTAGTAAAAACCGCTTGTCAGATACCAAACATGTCGGATAGCATAATTACGAACACTGTTGGAAAAAAAAATAAAGTTCAATTATTTTTTTATTTCTTTAATATGTACTTGAAAATTGAGCTCTAGAACAACTACGAGGTCTTCTACAAACCATTCTATACCAAAAAAAGCACAAAAAAAAGTTGCAAATATTTGTCGCACACATGTCTACGACAAAGACGCATCATGTGTGAAGCAAGAATTGAGAAATGTCGGTCAATCCTTTTTTTTTTGTTTTTATATAACTAACTAGCGAACCCCCTGCACACTTCGTAGTGCAAAATATCTTTATATATACATATAATTCTTCTGTACGTGTTTGTAACCGTCCTCCTAATAAACGTCTGGACCGATTTTAATGAAATTTTGTGTGTGTGTTTGAATGGGTCTAAGGATGGTTTAGATTCACAATTAGACACACAATTATAGTTGGTGCTGCGATCCGATTGCAAAAAATTTCAAATAATAAACACTCAACAATAAAAAAAAATTAAAAAGCAAGAATAAGCTTATGAATAAAATTTTAAATAATATACACCCCACAAAAAAAAAAAATCATGAATAAAATTTCAAATAATAAACACTAAAAAAAAAATCATAAACAAAATTTCAAATAATAAAACGACCGCAGAACAATTGACGGACAATGAAAATGTACAAGCAGGCAAACGTTTGGCGGGCCCGCTAGTAAAAATAACATATAAAAATCAATTTCAAATTCATTTAAATCAGTGATAAACAGTTTCTATGATCTATGGTACACAACATTTTTTGTTTTTCCAGGATTCGTATTGCCTAGATAATATTCTAGTCTATCAGGACAATGCACATCAATGTTACAGATTGTCCAAACTTTAGCTCCCATGACTGTCTAAGAATAGCGCCTCCGCACCCCTTATCTATTTTTGACCAATCTTCACAGGAACATATAGGTAATCGATTCGGTGGTTTTCGAAAAATAAGATTTTTAATGATTTTTTTGTATGGGCGGTGCCACGCCCCTTTGTCCAATTTTGACCAATCCTTACAGGAATACTCCTGGGCCGATACCTAAAATTGTATGTAAATTTGGACTTAATCGATTGGGTGGTCATCGAAATATAAGATTTTGAATGCATTTTTTGTATGGGAGGTGCCACGCCCCTATAACTCATGAAGCAATACACCCTTAAAGACCGTATATACTAACAAACCATGGTATCAACGCCAACTTTCATGTGAAATTTCCAGAATCAAAATCGGTTCACGCATTACAGAGAACATTGGCGACAAACACAATACAAACAATTCACAATTATTAACCAAATCGGACGGCCATCATAATGCGATGATATACCAGTGAGCGTCAAAAGGGACTTTACACCAATGATGTTTTCATCTTACATAGTCTAAAAAGTAATTAATTTATGTTCTCTAAATAAAAAATGTTTTATTATTCGTTGTCAAGCTTTTTACAAATTGTTAATTTTTTTAGACCTGTTTAAAACTCTAAAGAAAATGTAAAATTACATTGTGTTTACTTACTTTTGACGCTTACTGTACATTATTTCGGAGAAGTGAATTGGCAGGGATAGCTACTAGAAATGACAATTCTCCTCAGTTTAACAGCTTGCTAGGGCTTATAGTAAGATAACATCAATCTACCCCGCCTATGGATTCTGACCGCTCTCAATCACATTTCACACCCTATCTCTCTCAATCTTATACTTTACATTCCATTTTACTCCATAATTTGAAGCGCGCTCTAGTATGCAATTCTATCGATGGTGCTTAATAAGGCAATGACTAAATGCGTTTTGTTGACGTCTTACGTATGGTCAACATCTTTCACTGGTTAAGTCAATTTATATCTAAAGATGTTGTTAAGCAAGTATTTCGATTAAAATTCAAATTGTATGGCTTCCGAGTATGTAATTTATCATTCAGTTTCAGCAAGTGCATCCAGAGGCAAGACACTCGACGGAAGTAATTATATAGTCTATAGACCTATTATATAATGTAACGGGTGTTAAAAAAAAGTTGTTAAGTAGTTTGGTAAGATAAATATTAGCCAATGATGCATAATTTTGTTAATGGTTACTCATATTCATAATGACAATTTGTCATAAAAAAAAATGACGAATATCCTAGGTGGATGCATTCATAGTTGAAAAGGAACCGGGCTATGATCCGAAATGAGATCGCAAGCTTGGTCTAGGAAAAACTCTCTGCACTAACCTCTTCATCCGGATGATTGTGACCTATGGGATTACCAAAAAAGCCTATTCCTAGACCGGTTCAATTTCAGCAGCAGGGAAACAATTTTGCCACAATATACACAAATACGCGAGCGACCAATGCAAGCAATAATCCTTTCGCGGATGCGTTTTGAGCGCAATTAGGTAAGAACAGTTTTATTAAATAAGTAACCAATCTTCTTAACAGTCTGAAGATATTCCTTCTAAAGTTGGTCCATCGTTGCAATAGACTTTTAGGGGACAATTTTTTCAGAAGATAGCTTTAGGTATTTAGGTTTACGACGATATTCCGCTTTGGACGTCTCAAAAAATTGCTATAGCTGGGAGAAGATAATGCTTAATGTTCAAAATTTTGTTACTGGATCAGACGAAAATTGGTTTTAGATATTTCTCGAAGCTAATCCTCTACTCAAATGGCAAACACTTCGATTAGCCCTAGTTGAGCAATTTCATACCCTCGAATATGACCCAAAATTTACAATAGACGACAAGGCCAGTATGAATCTTCTGACGATTTCTACATAACACTCCAACAGATGAATACAAGATGCCACGTATACCTAAGTCAACTAGAGAACTTAAAAAAAATAAATAGGTGGCGCAACAGACGCACGGTAGACACCCTAGGACTAGCTTCTCGCAACCATTCGTTCTGTGTGAGTTTCTATTTTTGGGAAGAATGGAAGGGAGCTACAAAATTATGCGGAGTCCGAACGGCTGAATTGAGAAGCTTTTTCAGGACAGTCATACTCTCGGATGTTTGTCAGACGTTCGCGAGAGGTGGCGCAGTAGAAAAAACCTTAAGAGGTAAATTGTGTTTTTCCGGGAATCGAACCTGGGATCCCTCGCACAGTAGTCCAGCACACTAACCACTGCGCAACTGCTAAACTTATAGGTTTAATAAAACAAAACGTTTGTCGGCGTATGGGTGAGCTAATAACCACTTTTCGGACATCGGACATCATTCAGAGGGAAAAGGATGCTGATGAGCCTAATTTCCGCAGATTTGTCAAAGAAATTGAATAGCAGCTCTCGAGAGCAAATTCGCAAGTGGACACGTTCTTGAGAGTAGTTTGCGGGGAGCTAACTTTTTACTCTCGACATTTGAACCTTCTGAAAGTGACTCGCAAGTGGACACATGACAATGAATCAAGTGGATTTAGCTAAATCACGTTATTGGGAACATGGTTTAAGAATACATTTTAACTGATATCTACCAGAATAATTATCAAGTGGACACGGTTATGATATGACTTATGAGATTAATTTCAGGGAATAAACTCTCAAAGTTCTGCCAAAGAACTCTCGATATTAAAATCACGAAAATATAACTCTCAAATGGATAGCCTCCCGAGAGTAACTCTCGAGAGTTAACTAGTGAAATTACTCTCAAATGTACGGGCACATTTAAAGATCACAGCACTGTGTCCCCTAATTGTAGGAGCTGGTATTGAAACCACCAAAGGAGCAACTCGCCATCCCGGGAGAATTTGCTCTCAGATAAGAAGCATGGACGCTCAATCTCAGTAGACACAGACCACTTCTCCTTATTCGCAATCCCATGTCTTTGAATACAGATCCATCTTAAAAATAAAATTTTTGGATATCTACTGCTTGTAACGGTAATTTCCTTCTTCTCTTCCTCCTAATAATATCAATAAACAGCATGCACGACTTACTATTTAACTAAAAACGACCGACGACGCACGCCCAGTTTCAAAAAGAATCTTTAGGATTAGACAACGCATTAAGAACAAGAAAACATACCGTAAAACCATTAAAATCTTATAATTTATTTGCTTGGTTTATTTATTTAAATGCGAATTTTACCATTTGTTACTCAAGTCTATTATTTCGGTATGCAATGTTTTAGTGAGGTTAAAAACTCTCTACGTTGTTCGTTTTTATTGTGTATGAGTATGAGTATGTGTATGACTAATAAACAAGCACCCTAAATTGTATTTCCATTCTAAATTGTATGCCATTTAGTTTCAAAAATAGAATCATGAACAACAACAGTTACGAAAAAAGAAATATAATCACGAAAGTTGTACCTTTTTTTCGTTCCCTCATGCATAAATACGGGTTGAATGTGCTGACTAAAATATATACCTATATAGTACGGATACCAGTTGGCAGAATTAATGGCAACCATAATACCTATTTGTAACAGGTTCTACACTACCATTTAGGATTTATCCTGGTAGTCACGAGAACTCAGAAATACAAAAAAACACGAACACGAACGCCTGTTTAAACCAAAAAAAAAAAAAAAATTGTACCAACCTACATAATAAATAAGTAAACGAACGTAGACATTTAAATATGGGAAACTAGCAATCTGGCGCTGTTGTTATGAATTATTGAAGTGCGTACTCGACAATCGCTTTATCGATTGGAAACGGGTGGTGCCGGTGCGGTATGTATATTGTATATAGCGAGTGAATGTCATAAACATTGTTTTCTTTAGTTTACGACGTTGATAAATTGTTTTTAGAACAAAAAAAAAAATATGACAAACAAAAGAAAACAATAGAAACTTCCCTCAAGGACACACTGAGTTATGTTCTAATCACTAGTTATGTACTTACTAAATTATAGATAAGTTATGACGCTCTCATTCTGATCTGACAATTTTTGATTAAATCTGACTCACAACTCAATATTTACAATATTTGTATCGACAAACTTTAATCGATGGGCATTGACTAAATATAAAATAGACCACCAGAATATCGGCGGACATTTTTTATTAAAAACTTCTGACGTGTAAAAAATTCAAGAAAGATGGCCGCATTGCGGTAACAGCTGTTGTAATCCTGATTATTGTGACCTACGTATATTAATTTTTATAATAAGAGTTAATTTAAATTTAAATTTTCATATATATTATATTGTTATAAAAATACTATTACGACTTCTCTCTACTTTACCCGTAATAATCGTATGATGCGGGATGGTATGCCCTTCTGTTTAATTTAAATACAATCGTATTAAATTGCAGCCTATAAATATCCAACGATTTCTTTGATTTCTTCTATTGCACGTGTACACTTAGCCTATTAATATGCAATGTTTTTTTTATTATATTGTGTGGTTCCCAATATTCTTCATACTATGACTCTCTATACACTAGTATACACTTATACAGGTTGTAATATTTTTACGAGGACCCTCTAAAATCACATATAATATGAATAGAAGCTGATCTTACTATGAAGGCGGCATCCTATATATGGCAATTTTGCTTGTTAACATAGCCATTCATCAAAAAATATTTTTCGACCAAAATTGGGATCCTCTCCCAAACGCTCCAAACTCCAGACAGTAAGGAAACGGCGTTGTCTCCTGGATCGTTTGATTCTTATACGGGTGTAGGCCCAAGACCTAAAAAAAAATAAATAGGTGGCGCAACAGGCGGTAGACACCCTAGGCCTAGCTTCTCGCAACCATTCGTTTGTATTTGTTTCTATTTTTGGGACGAATGGAAGGGACCTACAATTTTATGCCGAGTCCGACCGGCTGAATTGAGAAGCTTTTTCGGGACAGTCATACTCTCGGATGTTTGTCAGACGTTCGCCCAAGACCTACAAGTCCTGAAATCTGCGAAAGGCCGACTTCTTGTGAACGACGAGGAATTAACTGCCTCGGGTTCTCCTGTACACTTTCATGGACTGCAGCAATGTTTTCAGTCGATCTGGCTTTCCTTTGACGTATACAGGTATTGGCTGATTATTTGCCGAACCGGTTGTCTCGAATATGGCTACCAAACGTTGGAGAATCGACTTTAAAGAGCTACCGCGTCTGCCGTAAAGTTTGCACTGACGAACACACATTGAAAGTCCAACGTCTGAGGTGGCTGGGTCATGTAGAGCGAATGGACGTGAATGCTGCGGCCTTGTGGTGGCTTCCAATCCACACCCGAAGGACGGCGCAATAGAGGAAGACCTGGACACAGTTGGCGCACGCAAGTGGGAAAGGACCAACTTAACCAACTTAGCGTGCGAAACTGGAGGCAGTTGGCCGAAGATCGTGCTGGCTGGAGACGCTTGTTGGTTGAAGCCCAGGTCTACCCCAGACTGTAGCCTTAAGTACAGTAAGTAAGAACACACATTTCGATAGTAAATTTGTATTATTTGGACGTGTCACTCAAACATGTAACGTGACATGGTGATTTGACATCATTTACTGAATAATAAGCAGCAGATTAGACAGACAGCACTAAAACAACATGTCAGCCACAGCCTGCCAATATTGACCAGTCCCAATTGAAAAACCCCTATTGGATTTTGCACCTAATTTTAGTTTAGTTAGTTTATTAGTTTGTATTTCAAGCTTTTAAATTTTCTTGTTATGTATTTTTTTTTTAATTTTTAAAAAGTATACAGCTTGTCGACGGCTAATTGTATGGGAACTTATATTGTGACGTAGTTACTAGTTATATTGTGACGTATCTGTCTGTGGCGGATTTGTTAATACAAGACAAGGTCACTCACATGTTTTCTCTTAGAGTATATTCTGTAAGGTTCCACATTTCACTTTCACTCGAAATGAAATCGGAAATGAATTTTTGTGTTCTACATTTCACTGTATTCGATTTTGATTTCAAAATTTTCGGAATTGAGACAAAGTGAAATTGTGATTTCGAAATAAATTTCTGAGTTTCCAAATCGCTCGAAATGCAGAACACTGACAACGAATTCACTCGTTTTGCAATTTCGATTTCACTCGATTTCTGGAACCTAGCTGATTGTATATGCATATCTCTCGGTATGTAAAGATAATGTGATTGAATGTAACTCGAATGTGGTAATCTTTCATTCCTTTTATTCATGTATCCAATCTACATTTTCGCTCTCAGCTGGCAGTCTATTTTACTGAATAGTTGTGGGCGCACCTTCAATGCCGAATGCCTGAATTGAGAAGCTTCTGCAGCAGAGAGGTGGCGCAGTGAAAACAACTTCAGAGTAATTTGTTGTCCGGTATTTGAACTCAGTAGGCCACTAACCAACTGCACAGGCACACCTTGTAAAAATAGTCTATTATAAGTCAATGTCTTAATTTATAATAAAATTGCTTACTCATAAGTTGGGCCAGACCTTTAGGAATATCAGAAAAATATTGTGCTTTGAATATAGCAGAGCTAAAGGAAACAATGGATCCTAGATTTGTTTAACAACTGCGACTCAAGTGATTTCCTGTGGGTAGCTTGAAGAAGACTACCTCACCTTAAGTTCCATGTCTTCTTCGGCATACAATGTTAAGTATTTGGCTTTAATCTTGAAGCCAAAATCTACATTTTATGATACACATACTTCCAGCTTATTATTCCAAAGACCTGGGGACTTAGTCGCTGATCGGAGGCTCTTCGAGACAGCGAAGGAAACCTAGTCACCGAAGCACAGGGAATAGTAGATGTGTTTAAGCAGCATTTTCAGCAGCTGCTTAATGGGCATCATGTAGAGAGAGTGATAGGGCAAGAAGAGAACCCACGTCCAGTCAATGAAGAACTAGTTCCACCACCTAGTAGGTATAGAAGAAGTTGGCCTAGCTATAAAAAAGCTTAAGAACAACAAGACCGCAGGCTCTCATTGTTTACCGGCGGAGCTCTTTAAATACGGTGGTGATGTTTTGGTAGGGAGCATGCACCGAATCATCAACCAAGTATGGGTGGAAGAAAACATGCCCGATGACTGGACTATCAGGAGCTCTATATGGCGATGGCCGAATTCGGAATCCCGGCAAAACTGATTCAGCTGTGTCGCGTGACGCTGGAAAACACGCGCTGCAACGTGCAGTTTGGAAGCAGCTCCTCCGATCTATTTCAAACTTGCACCGGATTTCGGCAAGGAGACGCGCTATCATGCGATTTCTTCAATTCCGTACTGGAGCAGATAGTGCGCAGGGCAGGTGTCAACACGGAAGGCACTATCTTCAACAGATCCGTCCAGCTGCTGGGCTATGCGGACGATATTGACATCATCGGTCGCTCCCAGCGTGCCGTGATAGAAGCGTTCACGGCAATTGAAGAACACGCAAAATCCGTTGGGCTTGAAGTAAATGAGGACAAGACTAAATACATGCTATCAACAAACAAACAATCATCTGTCCATGGAGGAGAAGATACAACCGCGAACTCTATGAGCTGTACCAAGATGTGGATGTAGTCCAAAAATCCAAAACACGTCGACTACATTGGCTCGGCCACATTGAGCGAATGGACAATAATCTTCGAATCCCAGCCACAGGTTCGAGAAGCCAAGGAAGACCGAACCTCGTTTCAAAGACCAAGCCATCGCGGATGCCACAACACTTGGGCTGGACAACTGGAAGCAGCCTGCCCGGGATCGTAGAGGATGGAAGGCTGCAGTGTCTCAGGCAGAGACTCTTCACGGGTCGGGAGTCCGATAAGTAAGTAAGTAAGTTACTCTACGTATGGTGGACGAGAGCTCATATCCTCGACATTGTTGTGAAATTTTTCAACTATTTCCAGCAGCCTTAGGTGTTCAAAAAACTTATTTCAGTTATATACAGAAAAGTAAAAAGTGCAACTTTAAGCATCTTTTCTGACAGCCAAGTCGCTATATTCATCTCCATTAATATGTGGGAGATAACCATTCATTTGAATAGGTTGGGGAGATCTTACTCTATAACGCTGAAAGAGCAAACGCTTGGCCAAGAAACGCACAACATCAGCCTTTCTTTGGCTGCAACTCTTATATAGCTTTTTGACTTCATCTTACCGCATC
Organism: Cheilosia scutellata; assembly: GCA_955612985.1. Lineage (NCBI taxonomy): Eukaryota > Metazoa > Arthropoda > Insecta > Diptera > Syrphidae > Cheilosia > Cheilosia scutellata. Next base: position 63,342,793 of record OY015313.1, read on the forward strand.
TAGACATTCGAAGAAGCTGCTTCACGGTCCAAAACTATGTAGATCTAAGCATTTTCTTAGACTAAATATAAATTACTTCAGTGCATTGTTTCGTGGGTCCCGTAACGGGTTTTAGTTACTTCAACGAGCATTTTAAAAATAGCAGCGTTTAACCTCGGGCCTATATGTTCTGCAGACAGATGAAAGATCATCGCACTTTATAGTGAAAGACCGGTTCTTGTAAGACAGGTTGTCTTTCCTAGGGAAACCATCCGGTCACGAAGACCCGATAGAGGTTGCTGGTCGTCTTCTCTGGCAAACTCCGTGATCTTGGCTTTTATAGTCATCGCTGACAAGACAACTGAAGTGAAGTGGATAGGTACAATGGATACAATGGATTTGATTAATAAAAGTGTTAAACGACTTAGAAAAATTAGGCGAGGGCCTCGTCTAAAATCTTTCAAATATGTACTGTAAAAGTTTAGAAAGTTCATTATCCCTTTTTTCTATAAGGAGCTGGGACCATTTACATTCTGAGTTAATCTCTAACTAAATTTGTTTTTCAAAAAAAAAAAAAAAAAATTAATAAATAAATAAATAAAAAAATAATATATCTGTAACCTATGTAGGTACCTTACCCATGCTCAGTTTTATCCATCATTTAGGATAAACATCAAAGCAAAGCATCTATCTTCTACATATCTTAGGTAAGGTAGGTATCTATATTTATATTCATAAATAATTTTAAAAATATCTCTCCTTGCTAGTTGACCTAATTTGTGCTCACTCCTTTCATTCCAAATATACCACAGGAACACACAAAGGGAAGTTGCTGTAGTGCGTTCCAAATAACTGTGGAGTGTGACCCTCTCTCAATTCCACATTTACATTTCGCACTCTATCTCTCTCAATCCCATGCGTCATACAGTCACACTCCATAGCGATTTGAAACGCGTTCTACCCATGCATTCGAACAATGATCCACCTCTCTGACGCATCGCATCCGTTTCCCTTTCGTTCATCCGCGAACGCGCATTCACATACTCACAAATATTAGTACCTACGTCTGTTCAATTTAACATTTTTTCCGTCTGCTTTTGAATTTCAATTCAAAAGATACCTATATATAGTATTTGCATTATGTATTAATCACGGAGACTTGCGTTCCCCCTTCCTCCAGGTGAATATGTCTTCCTTTATTTCCAAGAAGTAGACTCAAAAAAAAAACCCACTGGTCGAAGTCGAACGATCAGTTTGTTGCTAGATAACGTATCAAGTTACCAACCGCTGCGCTCTCCGCTTTTTTTTTTCTATCTATCGATTACAAAGCCTGAGATAAAACAAGTAAAAAAGAAATATAGGTAGGTATAGGTATAGGTATGTATGTGTATGAGCAAACAGCACAATGACCTTTTACACTGCCACAATTGCCCTATGGGAGTAAGCAGTGCAGGAAATGTAAGTACATACATATATGTATATTTTTACAACTGCCTGTGCATTCAGATACTTCATCTAGTTTGTCACTGGTCATAAATCACTTCGACGATTGTATTGTTGTGACATATGAATTATTTGGCTTTGTTAAAGCCGATAGCAGGTGCTTATTTTTGCACACAGCTGCGCATACTGGTATGTATCTCGATGTGCCTCCTTCGGGGTGCTTAAGTTTTTGCAGATGTCAAGGCGCAAAATGATAAAAAAGATTATAATGGCAGGCAGAGAGATTAGGTAGATACTTTAAACTTTCCAGAGAAGTTTCTTTTGTCTCAGCTATAGCTGGCGTACTTCGAATAAATAAATTTCCCGTCTGGCATAGAATAAGAACAGGTTTTTATTTTCCTCATCTAGTGCCTCCGCAGATAGCGCAGAACTATTTCAACTTGAAAATTTATTATCTTCATAGCAATAAATTTCTGTCGCCATCGCCAGTATTCGAGGCTTGCTGGCTGGCTGCAGCGAATCCAGTGAAGAAAACCAGCACTGCCTAACGTCTCGGTTTTTATAGTGGTGGGAAAAATTGCAACTAAGACGAATGCGAAAGAATGGAATAGATTGTGTAATATTGTCCATTGTGACAAAGAGTATGCATGCATTTCAAATGCGACTCTCGAAAAGTGCATTCAAATTAGTTTTCCACCGTTTTGAACAAAGAACCTCGTAAAGATAGACATGTTTTGCGCAATGGAAAAAGAATAATAAAAAACAGATTTCTGGCAACAACACCGTCTGCATAAATTGAATAGATATTCCGAAAATAAAGCCAGCACATAGGGCGACACGGACAAAAATGACAAAAGACAAAAACATCGATTCTATTTAAAATTATAATGCATCAATGACATGGAAGTGTGTTTCTTTGAAGCCAAAAACTGTCGAGTGAAGTTTTTGAAATGTTTCTTGGGGCTAATTACGTTGAACAAATATTTTACAGCATTTATACGTACATATGCTTTAGTAAGCGTTACATGTTTGGTGCTTCCGCCGATCGCTTCATTTTCAGACGTTCTAAAATTTGTTTGCACAAATGAATTTTACATGCACTTTTATGAAAGCAATATTTGCCCCTAGCTGGGTTATTCTCCATTTTAAAAATATGACTTGGTCCTCCTTGGGTTGGGTCCTTACAGACTGAACTTTAGCGCGCACTCAGGTTACTAGCTATCTGCGTTGAAGTTGGGATTAAGGTAGACATGGACAAATCTAAAGTGATGGTCGTCTCGAGAACGCCTGTACAATGCAATCTGGTTGTTAGTGCTCCAATATTTACGAGCGATGGAAGTAGCATTGCTGAGTTTTTCGATTGGTCAGTCAGGTTTTAAGACAGCTAAGAGGAGGACGCAGAATCATGGACGTTAGCAAAGGCGGATGAAGATCTTCTTGGTCCTTTCGAACGACCTTTGTAGGAGGATATTTAACAGCGAACTCTATGATCTGTACAGCGACATCGATCTGGTCAGAAAAGTACGTATCAGTCGGATAATATGGCTAGGATATGTAGTTTGATTCCAACCCAGAGGGAATTGCAGGGTCGTCAACAGTAAATCCATCCGTATCCGAGACTTTTGGTTGCTTCGTAACATACGATTTTTTCCGTGGTTGGGTAGTTAACCCCACGCACAACCCCCAACCTGGAGGACCAGGCCCTTAAATTGACCCTAGGACAGTGGGTCGGATACTCCGTTGTCAGTAACCCACTTCGGGGATATGAGTGCTGCCGTTGGCCCATAAAGGGTTCATCCGCCACCATCTCTATTTCAGCACCCTGACTAGTGCTGAAAAATCCTTACAGACCTTTGCTCCAATGTCAGAGTAGCTCACACAAGGTATCTGCCATATCGACTGTTGGCAACACCCTTGATTCAATCTTGTGGATTCATCCGCTGTATGTCCTCTTTCTGAGGGGCTCATTTAAGACCTCTGAGTTTCGTTCAGTCAGTCATTACGACAGAGCATTATAGTGTTGCTATTTTCTTCGTGTTCAACACTTGCGCTTATAAGTTTAGCAAGCCAAGCCCATGTGGGCTAGACCAGTACCCGGTGGTTACCACGCGTATGAAAAAAGTTGCAACAGATGTGGACCGCCAAGTTGATGCCAATCAGCGCCTACCCGATTCATACACACCCAACTACACTCTAATTTGGTGTTTAATAAATGAATAAAACTATTATGTTAAAATATATGAATGTCGGTGCAGTGGGTCTGTGGTTAGTGTGCTGGGTCCTAGTTCCGCAAGAGTGAAAAATTGTGTTTACTAACCTTGTACCGAATCCGCAAATGAGAGGGTGCATTTTTTTGTCAGAGATGCTGTGTAAAAAACTAAATAAATTCAGTCACTCTATCGGTCTCTGGCCTACTGAGCGGGAAGCCCGAGGCTATTTATTAGCTTTTGTGGATATACGTATAATAGTTGAAAAAAAAAACAGGAAAAATTGCTTACACAACAGACGAAATATTAAAATTTAGAAGAACATTTGGAAGGATATTACTACCATCTGTAATACATACATACTGTTTTGAAGGATGATGTTGTCAGGGATGCCAAGGTCGCTTGGTAAGGCAGAAGAGTCTCATGGGTGGGCAAACTTTTTTAGGTGACGGACTACTTATTAACCTTTTACAAAACTTCGCTGTTCACTTGGCAATATTGGGCACAATACCTTATTCAAATTCTGTTTTTTTTTTTTTCAAAATGTTTGTTTTAGAAATAAAATTATAGTTGGTATTTTTTCAGAATTGAAAAAATTTAACAAAAAGAAAAAAGTATATTTAACAAATAAAAAATATTTCATTACATACTGCTGTATTATAAAAATTTAAGAAATTCAGCACTTCTTAGAAAGTACTGACACTGCTAATCATTCACTGTAAATCTCAAACAGGCATCCAAGTTCTCTTCAGAGCTTTATAGCGGAATTTTTATAGCTCATTTTTAAAAACGGCGATTTCTATAAATAGGTTGAACTGAGGGGAGGAATGAAGTTAAATGAAAAGTATTTTTTTTTTTTTATTTTTCTTCGTTCATAAACTTCCAGAAGCATAATTCGGAATCCAAACTATGAGCCTTCCAGAGAACATCACTTTGAAGGAGTAGAATTTTCTGATACGGCCTTCTCTTAACTTTCTCGTACGTACTAAGAGAAATATAGATATTACGCGGTACTAATAATCATTTTTAGTGTCCAGGATAACTTTTACAAAGTCACGGTAGCGAAAATTTCAAAATAAAATCATCCATTGTGACCATCAAAATATTTAAATGGGAGGTTAAAAATGATTATTGGTAAGGCCCATTGTTTCGTACAAAATTTCGAACTCAAGCTCAAGATTTTAATCATTTCATATTACGGTGGGAGGATGGTTGCGTTAACTACAGGTCATGGTAACTTAAGGAAGATGGGCCTTAGAGAGGATGATACTTGTAGGCTATGCCTGGAGGAATCTCAAGCGTTAACACTAGAAATCGAACTCAGGGAAGAACTCTGGAGAAATCCTTGTAAAAACAGATGCCTATTTCACCATCGAACTTCAGTCTAATACAGCGTTGCAGTTCTCTAGTCCAAGAGATATTTAAAACAAGTCCCAACCCAATTACAAAACGACTTAAAAGTAAGCAAGTCTAAGGCCCATTTCACACATACCCGGCAGCCGGCTAATCGGTACCGGCTACCCGGTCGTTGGGAATACATTCTTGGGCGCGTTCACACCTGCAAACCGAAACCGTCCATAAGAATGTATTCCCAACGACCGGGTAGCCGGTACCGGTTAGCCGGCTGCCGGGTATGTGTGAAATGGGCCTAAAAAGTGATACCGTAGGGGTAGGTGAACGACTTGATTAAAAAGCTGTCTCAGACATTAACAGAACAGATGTTCGCGAAAGGTAGCCCAGTGCAAAAAGCCTTGAATTGTAATTTGTCCCTTTGCGAGGGTTGAATCTTCCAACCTACTGCTAAGTTGTTTTGAAGAAATTTTAGTTAAACAGTAAAAGAAGTGACAGTTAATATATAGAATCTAATTTAACCTGTGATTGTGTCCGTTTGTTTTTCCATTTTCTGAATTTCGAAAGCGACAGGTGACATTATAATGATAACCCCAATTTAAATATTTAATTGGGCTTGGGGTTCCTTTAACTTTATTACGAGCTGATTATTTGAAATTGTCACGTACTAAAATTATATTAAAGCCTACTTTATTTAAATATAAATTTGAGTCAAAAACAACTAGCAAGATTCAAGGCATAATTTCTTATACAAAATCTTCGGCAGCTTTTTAATCTTGAAAATCCTATTTTTAACTGTATTTGCAGTAAGTACACAGTACACACCTACCTACTCGTATGTCATTAGATTCAAGCTGTTTCTTAGCTCGCATGAAAAGACGACATTTTTCAAATACGTATCCATAGAATCATATATGCCCTGTTGTTTTAAGGCCATTAAACATTTTTAGCTTTTAAGATCTATATTCATGTCCAGCTCGCCAAAAGAAAAAAGAGAAGAAAAAAAATACAAAGACCACCTTTATCCCTATTTGATACGGTTCAGAGAAACGGGACCTTTTTCACAGAATTTCAACAAAAACAGCAATATACTTATGGAAACGTAGGTATGTTGAAAAAAAAAAAAATAATAAAAAATTAAAAGGATGTTTGCTCTAAAAAAGGAAAACAAAAAGTAAACCCATGCAAATGAAATGCGAAAAAAAAACTCACACACACACACATACATATTCAACCAACCCCACACACTTCCATTTTGGAAAATCCATTATCACCTTTTCTGCTGCTGCTGCTATAGAGAACTTAGGAGGAAAGTAGAAAAACATACAAACTGGGTGTAGAAGAAAAACCCGGCTGCACGGCAACAAAAACGCCTACACAAAACTCAGATGAGGGAATATACATATATACGAGTCTATACATAGTTACGAGTAGAAAAACAAGAAACGAATTGTGAAAATGGAAACTAGAACGGAGGGGGTGTTTTGCTACCCATTTCGCAGTCCCTAGTCGTTTATATCCATTTTCCGTTTCCCTGACAGCGCCCTCCTTTAGCATCAATAGACGAACCGGCAAAACTAAAGTAGAGAATGGAACATGCAAAATGAAAATAAAAAGAAGGAAAACTAAACAAATACCCGCACCCTTTCATGGGGCTTTTCCTCATTTTCTACTTTTTCATTTTGTACAGCATTCCATATTTTTTTTTTTTTTTTTAAGTAAAAAGCCCTCAAGCCATGAACTTTAATTATATACCAACAGAATGAGTTGAATGTGTACCTATGTGTATATGAGCGTGAATTTGTTTTACTCAATCTGGTGGCGCATTTCTATGGATGCAAATAAATTGGCTGATGTAGTTAAATGTTGAAGTGTTTTTTTTTTTCTCCCTATTTTAAGAGGAGGAAGTCGTCCTCATTTATTTTTAGTTCACAATGTAAAGTATTATTCTATTATTATCTGACAGATATTGAAAATAAAGTTTTATCCATGGATTTGATATTTAAAGTTAAATTCGAACTCGAATTTTAAATAAATCACTGTTACGTCAGTGGTTTGTGGGTCAGAGTTTTAATTTACTTTGAATAAATTCGGTATAACGTGAATTTACTGACCGTTCGTCAATTTTAAAATAAATTACGGGTAAGATGGGGTGGTCCAAATAAAAGTTTCTTTTTGAATCATATGTCATTTTGACAGTGGCGTCACTTCCTTCCTTTCTTTTCTTTTTTTTTTAGTAGAACAAAATAAATCGCTTTACGCTTGAACAGCGTTAGAAAATATTGTAAAGTTTTTTCAAAAGTCAGTGCTGAGTGTTGTTTCCCAAAACAGGGTGTTTCTTGAAAAGAAGTTTTGGTTGAAATGAGGCACCCATGCAGCGCTGGCTGTGCTCAAGTTTGTGCAAAAATTGGTAAAACTCGTTGATTTGTGGACAAAATTCCTGGCCCGTCGGGGTAAGGTGTTTAACGACGAGAATGTGGCTGAGCTTTAAACTCAATCCAGAAAAATCTCAACAACTCAACATTATTTTGCACATACATATGTATAATAATCTCGAATTATTCCCTTACAAATTCTAATTTACTCAACATAATGACCATCAGCCTCATTATCGCTTCTCAGTTTGGGCCTTACAACAGCTCGAATTGGACGTCGATTTTAACCTGTAGTATTTCAGAGAAGAAATGAAATGAAACTACTGCCTTTAGGTAATTTACATTTAATATTAAAAATCTTAACTAAAGAAAAAGGTAGGTATAAAGAAATAATTAAGTGTATTGGAATTTTGATGTGCGCGCGGCGACAGTCGAAGGCAAACTCCACTCGTTGCAAAAGCCGCTGACTGCAGGTTGTGTTGATGACAGTTTTCTCTTTTTTTGTGCATGAGAGGTCAGGGTTGCCAAACAGCGATGATAGTTTGATGCTACGATTGTTACCGCCACAAACCCAAAAATATTTTTTTCCTGATGAGGCGGCTAGGCTCCGTGAAATAAGGACCCAAAAAATTATACAGGAAACAACAACAACGATTTTTAATAAAATTTGGGCTGTTATTTCCTTTTTTGGGGCCTTATTTGAATGAATAATGAAAATTGGGGTCTTATTTCATTATGAAAAAAGACCACAAAAGAAGAAATGAAATAAGATCCCAAACGAACACGCAACCCCCCTGCTAGGGTTTACTGTCAGATTTAGGGCCTTATTTCATCTCAGTGGGGCCTTATTTCATTTTTACTTTTGTGGCCTTATTTCCTGGGGGCCTTATTTCGCCGAGCCCAGGTGGCTATATTAACAAGTGATGCGATTGTCGAAAGTCCAATGCATCCGCAGAGAGTGACAGTTTGGTGAGGATTTTCGAATGGTGTACCTATTTTTTTGACGAAAATGCGACTGGAAATGCTATATTTTAGTCATGATTAAAGACATAGACTTGGACGGTCTTTGGTTTAACAGCAGGATGACGCGCCATACCACACAGTCCCTTAAATACATAATTGATCTTTTGAGCGCAAAGTTCGGTAGTCGTATTATCAGCCGCCTCGAAAATGGGACTTGACCAAATTAGGCTATTTGTTGTCTGCTACCCAGATCGATTTTACACTAAAAAAAAACCGGCCAAGTGAGAGTACACTCGCGCAACGAAGGTTCCGCACTTGGTCAGAGTTGATATCTTAAAAAGTCGGATGTTCTTTGATATAATAGATCAAGGTACCGTTTTTTTGTATGAAGGAAAATATTTTTTTCACTAAAAAAAAAAATTAATAAATAGGTGGCGCAACAGGCGGTAGACACCCTAGGCCTAGCTTCTCGCAACCATTCGTTTTGTGTGTGTTTCTATTTTTGGGACGAATGGAAGAGACCTAAAATTTTATGCCGAGTCCGAACGGCTGAATTGAGAAGCTTTTTCAGTTATACTCTCGGATGTTTGTCAGACGTTCGCGAGAGGTGGCGCAGTAGAAAAAACCTTAAGATGTAATTTGTGTTTTTCCGGGGATCGAACCTGGGATCCCGCGCACAGTAGTCCAGCACACTAACTACTGCGCTACTGCGCACACATTTTTTTCACTAGTCAATTTATTTATCATTGGTATTTGTCGTTTAACTAGAGGTTATACGACCTGATGCTGCGTGCAAATTTCAGCCTTCTACGTCAATTAGTTCTTGAGATAGACCTAGGAACAAAATTGGCTTAGTGGTGTTCGGACAGACGGACTGACATCGTAGCGAAAACTTACTGAACTACACATTTAGCAGGCAATTGAGACAATATTGGTTTTTTTACAAATTTACTTCTTTTTTGTATCATTTGACACAGCACAACACAGTTGTCAAGATTTTCAAAAGTCCCCCAGTTTCACAGTGGGAGTTTAAACTATGTACTTTAGTTTAAATTTTACTTCAATAATTAATTCGGTTTCACAGTTTCGTTTAAACCTTAAACAGAGTTCATTCTGTAGTTTAAGTTAAACTACAATATTTAAATCTCAGATCACTTGACACAGTGGCACTTCAATTTCAAAGCTGCCGATTGTCAAAAACACAAATATTTTTCGTTGTGAAACCTAACGAGTTGCACTTCTTCAAAATTAAACTCAAGTTCAGGTTCATTTGAACTTTAGTTTAAACTTCACTGTGAAACCAGGGGTTAGGATTTCAAACTTACCAAGTGACACTTTTCATTTTGTATGGTTTTTGTTTATTTTCTGTGGCGGTTAGAGAAATATTAAAGGAATTATTTAATACATTATTATAAATGAGAACAAAGTTTAAATTTTTTTTCAACTTTATAAATTATAAAGCATAAGCTACGAGCATTCAAGGCATTCTTTCGTTGCATCAACATTTTTTTTCAAGACAATATACTAACCAAAAAATACTAACCAAACAGACAACATTTAGACGTGTGAAAGGATATAATTGTTTAAAGTTTTTATTGTCACCAACTTTGTTCTTTGTTAATACTGTTTTAGAAACTTATCGCATCCATCTTTTTTGCTTTTCCTGCACAAACAAATATTAATTTAATTATACATATTTAAAAATAAAACAGCGGAAATTCATAAGGCTTGGACTGTTTTGTAAAAAAAAAATAAAAGTGCGTAGAAAATATTTAGCAAATGCTCTGTGTCAACAAAATAGCAGATTTGCAATTGCTTTGTGTGACACGATCTTAGTTAATGATCTTTAGCGCAGCTTTTTGGACTTGCCAAAAGTTGGAGGTAAGTCAAATCAGTTTTGTTTCAAATTCTTCCATTTTTATATTTTTTCTGTATCGCCTAGGTCACCCTAGTGGAGACGCGTCGAAGAATTAGCCAAGAAAACCGCTGCTGCTACTCCTAGCTCGACGGACGAAAAGTATGCTTTACAAAAGACTTATCCTGCAACTTGTGCTGTGTGGCACAGACCTGTGGACGACCGTTTTAAAATAACCAAGCCAACGCGGATGACAGAGCGCTTGGTCTGGATAATTGGAAGCAATGTGCCTAGGATCGCAGAGGATGGCAAGTTGCAGTATCGGGAGCTCGTTAAGTAAGTAAATAAAAGCTGTTTAACTGTGCGGCGCAAGTTTTAATTTTTCACTGCTGTAAAGAACCATTCACATGGATTCACATGGGAGCCAACAAACGAATTGATGAAATGCAAACAAACCACTTTTTATTCATTTAGGAGGATATGTAATTATCCCAGACTTATTTCGTAGCTGGCACTCCGATATTCAGATATTTCTACATTCGAAATTTTGCCACAAATGTACAGTGCAAAATGTAGAGCCCCTGTTTTGGTGTTAACTTTGCAGACCACTACTTTTTAAGTACCTACTCACTCAAAGTTGATACCAAGAAACACATATCTGTTAGTCAGTTCAGTTGTGAATTGTCGCTTTTCTAATAAATGCTCTTAAACAATACGTTCATTGTTTGTCACACAAATAGCGCCTGTTTCGGACAATTTAAACTTAGCGGTTTTTTTTTTAGAAAAATTGCGCGAGTATTATCGATTTCAATTAAAAATCTATGTTTAAACTTTAAAGGCACCCAAAAGTCACATTTTAAACACTTTTAATATGTTAAAAAAGTCTGGATTTCTACAGAATTTCGTCAAGCATAAATACAGAATTTGTATCTTTCATCTATAGACTTTTGAAAATTAGCGTTGGCATCACTGAGCACTCGTATATTTGCCTGGCACTCAAAATAAAATAAGGGGTTTTCAATTGGTACGGGTCTTAGCCAGCCAGATTCGGGGGAGAATTGTCGCGGTTCATTAGAGTGTACAGGAGAACCCGAGGGTGTCAATTCCTCGCCGTGCACAAGAAATCGACCTTTCGCAGATTTCAAGTTGGCGAATTTTGCATCGGGATTTGGGCTTACGCCCGTACAAGATCCAACTAATCCAGGAGCTCAACATAGACAAAGCCGTTTGTTTGCTGACTTGGCTTCGGAGCGTTTGGAAGAGGAACCCAATTTTGGCCGAAAAATTATCTTTAACGACGAGCCACATTTTTAGATGAATGCGGATATGTTAACAAGCAAAATTACCATAAATATGGGACGACGATATTTCAACGTCGACCCGTCCTTATTGAAAAAAAATGTTGTGAATCTTCAGTAAGATCCAACTTCTACATAAAAGCTGTGCTTTTATAAGGATGTCGCAAAAATATTTCAACCTCTCTAGGGAGTCGCAGTATGAAAAAGATTGGGAACCCCTGGTCTAAGGCATTAACTTAACATTTTACCATTTGGGTACTTTCGTCAGAAGGAATTCATTGACCCGTGCCGACCCATTTGCTATTTATATTAATTAAAGTCACTGCACCAATACCAAACCATAATTTAAATTAATAAATTGATACGGCTGGCATCCAATTCACTATGTTATAGGCACATGTCTTCTCTCTCTATTTTGTTCATGTTGCTGATGGTTGTAAAATTTATGTTACTCGTAGTCATCTGTATTCATTCTGAAATCTATTTCTGAAAACTTTATTTTCATTTCGCAGAAATGACAACTCAAATTAAACGTCATGTTCATGTGACAAATTGATGAAATTGTATTCTTTTTGCTGTCATGTCATGCAAATTATTTTTTACTTCTTTTTGGCTTTTCCTCATTTGTGTATGTAATTCAAAAGGAAACTGTATGGTTATAGTTAAATAATAAAAATGTAAATGAATGAAAGGAGAAAACTCAATATATTAACACAAAAATGTGAAGCAATAAGAGTACAAAGTCATTTCGTTTGGCCTTGTCCACGTTGCATCAACTACATTGCAAAGTATACGACTTTTAATGGAATTTTCAAATACCTACATGTCATCCATTCACCTACCGCAGAGAAATACGAGGGAACGACAAAATGAATACGTACCTACATAACGTTTGCATATTGCATAAAGCTGATGAAAATTCGTATTTCCAACATCGCGAGTTCGATTTTTATTTAAATTTGTTTTTATAGTTTACTTTAGCAACTTGAGTTCAGAATGAATTTATGCGACCAGTTCACCTTCACAGTTTGCTGTAAACTTAATTCTGCTCAATTTTAGAACGAAGCCATGTTCATTGATTTTTTGTTTCTCATTAAAACGTTGATTTGGAATCAAAGTTTTCGCATCGAATTTTTAACTTTTAATTATCTGTTTTTCGAGTAAGGGAGTAGGTACTAGGTAAGGTACAGACAAAGGTATAATGGAAGCTACGGTTTGGAACTCCGGAACAGATTTCGGTGCGGTTTTCATCTACATTTAGAGTTTTTTTAGGAAACGAATCATCTTTACCTATACGTTTTTCTGATAAGAGTTAAGCTAAGTTAATTGGATCAAATTGTAGGTAAAGACAGGGATCGTCAACAGGTAACTATTTTTATTATAGTGCGTGTTAAAGAAGAAACTTTTTTTTTATATCTACAGCTAGAATCACTCTTATTTAGCTGACTACCCTTCTTCGTTTAAGTGAAAGTTTCAATTCCACCGACTTCGTTGGGATGGCTAACTCCAGAGAAATACAATCCGAACTTATAAGCAAATAAAATAAATTAAGAAATGGATTGCAAATTTGTATTAGTACACAATTGTTTCGATTTTGTTTAATTTTTTACTATCTGTACTCGGCTGTTACCGGCTCAGGAATTGTATTGCCTAGATAAGGGTTTCCCAATCTTTTTCATACTGCGACTCCCTATACATAGGTTGAAATATTTTTACGACGCCCTTCTAAAAGCACATTATGCGAAAGTGCACAGAAACTGATCTTACTGAAGATTCACTAAAAGGCTTTTCCAAAAAGGACGGGTCGACGTTGAAATGGCGTCGTCCCATATATGACAATTTTGCTTGTTAACATGGTGCCATGAAATTAAGTGTTATGCAATAAGGTCCAAAACGTAATTTTTGACTTTATTACACTTTTGAAATTGCAATAAAGTCGAAAACGATACATATCCCACTATTATATATTATACTAGCTGTACCCGCCCGGCTTTGCCCGTGCACAGAAATTGTATTGCTTACAGATCTTAGATAATAATGTTCTTTCGTAAAATGCAAAAAGTAAGAACAAATCGATTTTCTGGAATTTTATTTCTGCGTAAACCTGAAATACAGCAATACAAACAAAACAAAAAAAGAATCATGAAAATCGGCTCAGCGGTTATCGAGTTTCACCCCATAGAAGATGTTTATTGCATGGGCGGTACCACGCCCTTTTGTCCAATTTTGACCAATCTTACAGCAACACTCCTAAGCCAATACCTAAAATTGTCTGTAAGTTTCAACTCAATCGATTCGGCCGGTTTTCAAGATATTTTTTGTTTAGGCGGTGCCACGCCCCTTTGTCCAATTTTTACCAATCTTCATAGCAACACTCCTGGGCCAATACCTAAGATTGTCTGTAAGTTTAAACTCAATCGATTCGGCTGTTTTCGAGATATAAGATTTGTAATGTTTTTGTTTTGTATGGGCGGTACCACGCCCCTTTGTCCAATTTTGTCCAATTTTGTCCAATTTTGTCCAATTTTGACCAATCTTCATAGCAACACTCCTGGGCCAACACTTAAGATTGTCTGTAAATTTAAACTCAATCGATTCGGCGGCCAAAACATGAGGTTTTCTTCCGCTCCAAAGCTCAGTCAGCAAGCAAACGGCATTGTCTATGGTCATTAACTCTAAGTTAGATCTTGTACGCGCGTAGGCCTAAGTCTTTTCGCCAATCTGAAAATTCGCGGAAATCCTCTCGTTCTATATGGCGTTCGTTTGACGTAAATGGGTGTTGACTAATTGTTTACCGAACCGGTTGTTTTGAATTTGAAACTTTGAAGGGTCATCGCGTCTGCTGCGATCGTCGCAAGTGTTTAGGTTTATTTTTTTTTTATCCACAAAGCAAGTCTGCCTGGATAATGCGGTAAATACTAACGCGCTTTTACTTCGGCTGCAATGTGGCTATAATGTGGATTTGTATTTTCCTCGCTCTTGGCTTCATAATAATATGCATGCATAGTTAAGGTATTGTTCCCTAACGTCGTCGGTCGTTGTCACTCGTCAGTTTCGACAAAGAGAAACGTAATATTTTTCCTTTGGTCAGAGTTTTATACAGCTGTGGAAAAACAACGAGTTCAAAGCTAATGGAACGTCAGGCGTGCAGGTGACCTGTCCGTACCGTATTGCGACGCCTTTAGAATAGCGCTACGACTCCCAAGAGCATCGATACGCACAGTTAAGGAACCACTGGCCTAGATAATATTATTGTCAAGACAATGCATTATCAATGTTCCAAGTTTTACAAACTTTGGCTCCCATGACTGTCGAAGAATAGCGTTTGAAATGTATTTTATAAGAGGCACCACGCCCCTTTGAAAAATGTTTACTAATCTTCACAGGAAAACTCCGGACCAATACCTAAGTTTGTTTAAATATTATAGCTCAAGTTTGATGGTTTTTGAAATAGAAGACTTTAAATGTTTTTTTTTATGGAAAGTGCCACACTACTTTTTCCGCTTATCCGGCAACTGTCCACCGAACTGTCAAAACTGCCTACGCATGGCTCCAAATTGGAATCGGGTGTGGGAGATGGTATTAAAATGGACCACTACCACAATGTGTCAATATACCTATGGGAAAAAGCCTTAGCGCTAGCGTATTCCAGACAGAGATCCACGACATTCAAGAATGCGTAAACTACATCCAACATGCAATTCACGAACAGTCAAGCAGCTCACCTATCATTGACTATACAATTCCGAAGGTATTACACTGTTTCAAAACCCTTCAACGTCTTAGCCTCAGGAACAAAACCAAACAGACCCCGATGAAGAAAAAATCCTCGATTAGTATTATAAGCCTTATAAAAAAAAACTGGAAAACCTACTAGCCTAACACATCAATTCGACCGACGAGAGGTGCCGCTTCATCGCATCGCCTAGGTGAGACAGATATTAAAAAAAAAAAAATAGTAACACTTTTAACAATTTAAAACGGTAAAATATTAAAATAAATTTGCACCATTGATGCATATGGTATATACCGAACGCCCAAATCTATTAATCTCTTCTCAATTTTTATTTATAAATTCCAAGAAATAAAAAAAATGTAAATCATCATCAAACGACCGACGTGGTCCAATCACCACAAAAATACTTTTTTTTTTTGTGTTTATTATTTTCATTATGAGAAGATGAAATGATAGCTTTTTCTCACAGCTTTTGGGATACCTAGAGGTATTCTATTTGTACTAAAAATAGATAAATTTGACGATATAGGATAGGTAGGTGTGTGCTGTGAGATACGATGAACCTAATTTTTTTTTTTTGTAGATATAGAAGTTTTTATAATTATAAACCATTAACTGGGGAATGTTGTTGTTTTTCTTTTTTAATTTTATTTTTAAAATGAAGAGATTGATTTTTTTTTATCTTGGCATCAGATAGGTTTTTAGATATAGATAGCGTAACAAAGGCGAAACAAAAATTGAGAAAAAAAAAACTGTGTTACCTAGCTGTGTTTGCACGAAACGTGCGAATTAATATTTTACTCCTTCTTTTTGTTTTATTATTGTCTGCAATTTAGTGAATAACTATTTGTTTTGTGAATTAGGTGAGATGCCAATGGCCATCATGATAAATTATAGCTTTAGGTGTTGTTTGTTATTTCTCGATTGGCGAAATGAATGTTTTAATTATATTTCTAAGAAAGGATTATAACAAAAGTTTACACATCGAATATTTAGAAAACTGAGATTTTCTCTTTTTAACAATGTGCCAAAAGATCGGTGTACGAATTTGTAGACCTGGCAAACTGTTGCCACGGAATAGTATCTTTGAAAACGCTGGGTACGATAGTCACCAAACCTGTCATATATTTTCAAAATTATACTATACTACAATAATGGTCTGTCTTAAACGATACGCGTGAGAAGTTAAAAGTTGGTCAACATGCGCCAATGCGCGTTCGTATAGAATGGGATTAAAAAAAATGTATAGGATGGCCACCCTTTTAAAGACTTTAAAAAGAAACCATCGGGTTTATTATGGAATATTATTTCATTTCATAACAGTTTAGGTTGGTTTGGCAGTACGCCGGCCGTCCTGTCAAAACAATTTTTTGATACATTTTTGATTTGATACATTTCATCCCCCTATTCACAATTAGCTTGACTTAAATAGTTTTTCAGTGCCTAAATCGTATTTGGATTGTTTGACTTAACATTGATATTAAATGGCAACCCACAAAAAAAAACGTAGCTCCGTGGAGCCAAGCAACATCACGCAAATGACTGATTACACGTTTATTGAAGTTAGAGTGCAATAAATTGATTGTTCGACCGCTTGTGCAGTATGTAGCCCAACCAAGTAAGAGTCCTTATTTTTTGGGCATAATACATAAGTAGTCATGGCACGGTAACACTCTCCATGTCATTGTAGTCTTGGATGAAAAATGTACCAATAACGCTGCCACTCCAAAAACCACCTCAAACAGTCACACGGTCAGGATGCATTGGTTTCTCTATAATTATGTGTGTATTTTGCGAGCCAGAATTATGGCAATTTTACTTGCTTAAGTAGCCGCAGAAATGGAAATGCACCTCATCTAAAATTACGATTATTTTTAGCAACATTTTCGTCAATTTCGAGCTGCTCTAAAGCGCAAACTGAAAAGCGATAACGAAGCGGGTGGTCATTTTGTTCCTATTCCTTACTTAGTCAATTGGACCTTGTTAGCGTATATAGTCCGAAATCTTTATGCAAAATTCTTGGTGCGACTCATGCTAAATTGGTATAATAACAGATAATAAAGATAGTGGAACTATAGTATCTGTCGTATAATATCTTTGGCGAGTTGAGCTTCTAGGATTTAGCCGCACCCACTTTCGGCAACAGCTACAATATTCTCCGTTGAGCTCATAGGACAAACACGGGAATATATTCTGGCATCGATCAGCAAATCAGTCTCACAAATTTATGTTCAAAATCCGCACTGTTTCGGCGAAGTTCCTGCGTTTCTCTCACTTTTTTTTAACGTACATATAAGTGTGTCATTTTCAAATGACATATGATTCCAAAAGGAACCAACAGATGGCCCACCTATTTAAAACTGTCAATTGAAAATGTAATTGAGATAAGAAAAAAGAGACAGTCTCTGTTTTATTTATAAATTTTAGTTTTAATTGGGGTGAGTGTACGAAAAGCGAATTGCTGGTTTTAAGACAAAAAAAACTAACACACCGGAGCACCATTTTTTTTTTGTGAAATACGGGTTGCCAATAATCACTTTCTCCAGTCACCAGAACTGAACTGACTGCTTTGAGGTTCATTTTTTCTTCAGTTCTGTACTTAAATTGTTGTAAATTGCAGTCCTCTAGAAATAAACTGTGCGTGGACCAAATACAAGTTTCTTTTTGAATCTTATGTTATTTTTACACTGATAGCTTCTTCTCTCTCTCTTTTTTTGTGGGTTGCTCTGAAAGATCGATGTCATGCGCACAATTTAAAATAATTTTAGCAAGCCCTTAAAGTGAATATCGGCGGAACCACTCACGAGATAGAGCCAGAAACAGCCAACAAGGTCTTTGAAAATTGGGTTCAAAGAATGACAGCGCAAATAGTCGAGGCAGCCACACGAATGAAATCGTATTCCATAAGTAACGGACATTTTTGCAACATACACCGAAAATAATTGAAGGATAATAGAAAAGAAAACCCCTATTTGGACAACCAGTCCTGCCCCCAGAAGCAAGTTGCAAGATTCAATTGTCTTGTAGTAAAATTAATTTTGAAAAATTGATATCCTCCAAGTTGACCAGTGTACTGATCTTACTGTCTGTCTTACAGTTCGCCCAAATGTCTCATTTCAAGAGGCATAAGTTTTAGTCTTCTGTTACTAAGAGATCTTGGATCCACTTTTAATCAGGTCTGTTTTTCAAACTTTTAATTTTTGCTTTAGAAAATTCGCGCGTTTTTTTTTTTTTTTTACTTTTATTCTTTCAAATTTTCCAAAGCTAAAAGTCAAAAAACTTTAAATTTCAGTTTTCGACAATTTGAAAAAATAAAAATGTTCAATGATGAACTTAATTCCACTGTCAAATTTATTTAATTTTGATATCTTTAAGTATTTCCAAAAAAATAAATAAGGCCTGCTGGGACTATGCAGGGTATTGTATAATTTCCATACTTTTACTCAAATGAGGAGGAAGAAGGAAACAAATTCGCCGACGAATTGACAGCAAGTTGATGTCAACCCACCTTTGAGTATCTTCAACAAAAGTATCAAAATAAATATACAAGAACCAGAGGTCCGAAAATGAGTCAACACAACCGGACACCGCGTGTCCAAGGCCCTGTGCCCATAAACGGACCACAAACGAACTAAGCTAATAAGATAGCAATATGTAGGTATTCTGTCTGGCAACTGGCTTCTTATGTCGTTTTCGATTGGTAATCCAGAAGCGTCCGGAAGAACTCTCCGCGATTCTGAATTCAAATCCAGAAGCAAATTTCTCTTCTTTTCAGTAGAAGAACTGTCAGTTGAGTGCCAATCGAACGCTTTCAGAAGCGTTCGGATTGCTTCCGGACGGTTCTGGATTACCAATCGAAAACGACATTAGAAAACATGTCAAAAGACAAGGACTTTCAGTCATAGATCTGTGTAAATTCTGCATGTGTCGATGAAACGCGCTACCAAAAGAAAATGTAATAACTTTTTTCCTTTGTAAATAATCGGTTCCATTTTTTCTTCATTTTACAGACTAACATTTAAATTTAACGAAAATGGACAATTGGGACAATGAAACCAGAATTTTGCACAAGGATTTAAGCTTATTTTCCATATAAAGTTCAATTAACAAGCAAAGTGACCCCGCGGATTTGACGATTCGCCTGGAATTTTGCGAAAATCAGTTGAATGGTGGGAGAGGAGGCCCATTTTATCGATTAAGTATTATTATTAAGCGATTCAAACAATAATTGAAGCAATACCCAATGCAAACCTACAGGTAGTAAAAAGATGTCGCGCATTTGTCAACGAGCGTGGGGGCCATTTAAAATCAGTTATTTAAAAAATAAAATAAAATATGTACCTAACATAATAAAAATTAATTATCTTTCAAATGAAATAAAAACCAGTAAGACAATTATCTTCGACTATGCCGAAGCTCAAATACCCGGTACCATATTATTGTAAAATAAAAATACAAAAAAATATTTTAGTATTAAAAAATTATATATTTGTATGGGAGGTATGGGTACTTTTTATTCGACCAAGCTCATTTTTTGTCAAAAATTTTTAAATATTATTAAAACAATATGTGCAAAGTTTAAACTTGCTATCTTTACTGCAGCTATTTAAATTTAATTTTTAACATAAAAAGCTATACAAATCTGATATTTTTGTATGGGAGGTAGTAGTAGTTTTCATCCGATCTTGCTCATCTCCGAACTTAGCCTCAGTTTGGTGGATAAAAGCTTACGTACCAAATTTCAAGTCGATAACTCTTAAATTACGGCCATAATCGTGCGGACAGACGGACAGATAGACGGACAGACAGACGGACATCGCTAGATCGACTAAGAAAGTGATGCTGATCAATAATATATATAGTTTGTCATACCTACAACGCCTCCTTATGTGCGTTACAAATGGAATGAAAAAGTGAATATACCCTCACCACAGTGTGGTACCGGGTATAATAAAGAAATTATATGAATTGAGGCAACTAGCAACTGCCAATAAGCAATACGCAACTTTTTTTTAACCTATTCTCACATCGAAGCAACAGTATTGCCTGACATTTCTAGCTATTAGGCGGCTCTCAGATTGAGGCAACAAGTAATAAGCAACTAAGCAACTAGCAACTGCCAATAAGCAATACGTAACTTTATTTTAACCTATTCTCACATCGAAGCAACAGTATTGCCTGACATTTCTAGCTATTAGGCGGCTCTCAGATTCAGGCAACAAGCAATAAGCAACTAAGCAACTAGCAACTGCCAATAAGCAATACGCAACTTTATTTTAACCTATTCTCACATTGAAGCAACAGTATTGCCTGACATTTCTAGCTATTAGGCGGCTCTCAGATTGAGGCAACAAGTAATAAGCAACTAAGCAACTAGCAACTGCCAATAAGCAATACGTAACTTTATTTTAACCTATTCTCACATCGAAGCAACAGTATTGCCTGACATTTCTAGCTATTAGGCGGCTCTCAGATTGAGGCAACAAGCAATAAGCAACTAAGCAACTAGCAACTGCCAATAAGCAATACGCAACTTTATTTTAACCTATTCTCACATTGAAGCAACAGTATTGCCTGACATTTCTAGCTATTAGGCGGCTCTCAGATTGAGGCAACAGCAATAAGCAACTAAGCAACTAGCAACTGCCAATAAGCAATACGTAACTTTATTTTAACCTATTCTCACATCGAAGCAACAGTATTGCCTGACATTTCTAGCTATTAGGCGGCTCTCAGATTGAGGCAACAAGCAATAAGCAACTAAGCAACTAGCAACTGCCAATAAGCAATACGCAACTTTATTTTAACCTTTTCTCACATCGAAGCAACAGTATTGCCTGACATTTCTAGCTATTAGGCGGCTCTCAGATTGAGGCAACAAGCAATAAGCAACTAAGCAACTAGCAACTACCAATAAGCAATACGCAACTTTATTTTAACCTATTCTCACATTGAAGCAACAGTATTGCCTGACATTTCTAGCTATTAGGGATATTTTCCCACAACTTATACGAATTTTGTATTGAAAACAGGATCTACCGACATATTTTCCAAAACTTTATAGAACGTAGTATGAGCAAATGTGTCAATAATCACAAATGTTGCTACTAGGAAGCAATATTATGTTGCTTTTCAACATGCGCTGTGTATCGCTAGCGATAATAATAATTGAAGCAATCAGCAACATTTTTCGTTCGAGCGATATTGAGTTGCTTTGATGTGAGGGGATCATGACGTTAACTAGAACGACTAAAATCTAGAATGGTCAAAATCTCGAAAATGAATTTGATAAATCTCTAATACAAAAATCTCGAATGGGTCAAAATCTAGAAAGTACAAAATTCTCGAAAGACTATACTCTATTGCACCCACCCCATATCCAAAGAGTAAACCCAAGCAGGGGGGTTGCAGGGGGGCAGCATTCGAGATTTTTGTTATTCGAGATTATGCTTTCTAAATAACTGTGAGCGATAATATTGCGTGTTTCCTATTACCAGTTGCTTATTGATTGTTGTCTCAATGTGAGAGCCGACTGAGTTTCTTAATGTAGCAATATTCATCAGCCACCCCGTACTTATTTAACAACATAGAAGAGATAGGACTTGTCGACCAAGCGAAGATATTTAAATTCTCTAGAGAAATAAAATGATTTAGGGAAAAGGCGTAGGTTTTTCCAAGTGATTGCGATGGGCTAACTAAGGTGTCTAGTGAATTGTGACAGTTCTCCTCACAACCCTGCGTCTAACTTAACCCAACTTTCAAATGAATAATATGTATAACGTAAAATTATGTTAGTTACAAATACACCTACGCAAATACAAACACAAAATAGCACTCAATTATCGGAGAACAATTGTTCTTCTTGACATAAAACTCTTAAAGGCTTCTATATCAAATTTACACAATTTTGCTGGAAAAATAGAGAAAACAAACAAAAATCACAAAGCGAAACATTCCCCCCTCTTGCAACTCTATTTATCATATGTTTCCGGCGGCGGCGTGTGGAATGTTAGCAAGAGAAAAAAAAACTAATTTGCTCGTATGTTGCGATTTTTGTTCCCCTTTCGTTTAACGAGACATCCGCCATATGCGAATAGTATCTCAAACAAGTCATTGTTTCAAAGGAAAAAAAAAAAAAAACTTAAATAAACACGCCGATCATAAGACTGGCCTTGACTTTATATGTACGTATGACCGTCTATCCATGTGTTCCATACACTTGAGATGATAAGTGAAAAATATGAATAGTAGTGGATTGTGGATTTTCCCCTTTCAGTTAATGGACTCAAAGGGCAGCGACATGAATGGCAAATCTAAAAAACGCTGATAAAAGATTTAAACTTATTATTACCACAAATTATTACAACATGTAAGCTTCAATTTAATCGTCAATCGTCTTTGAGAATTTCAAACAACAAACAACTACAACTATGCATCTAAGGCGTAGAATGCACAACATTAGCAGTTCAGTTTTACGATCATAGTCATTATTACTCTGCGTAGCTATAAACAAACATAAAACGGGCTTGCACCTAGAGGGGTATGGAAAACAAAAGAAAAATATACACTCTCTAAACAAAGGCTCCGGCAAATGCGTTATGCATCCAGTTCCAGTGCACACCCAACACACACCCACAAAAAAAAAATTAAATAACAAAAAACATAAACTTGAAATACAAAACGAGTGAAACAATCTATGAGAAAAAAAAAACAAGCCTCTTCATCAGAGAGCCAAGTTGTTTCTGAATGTGAAACTAGAGTCTACTAACAAAGACATTTATTGTTTCAGAGAAGAAAAATAAAAAACTACGTTTTTCCGCTGTTCGCTGTATCTTTCACCAAAACTTGTCAGATAATTGAAACAGAAACAATAAAAAAAAAAAAAAAGTTCGGCGCGCCAAAAAACTAGTGAAAATGAATACCCAAGGTCTGTTGTTGTTTAATCTTTGTTCTCTTTTCGTTTTTTTTTTATTTTTTAGATTTAAACATCTTAGACACAGTCAAGACGGGGAAGATTGATGGTTTGATGAGGCATTTGAAATTGAATGTGTTGTCGGTGAGGCAAACAAAATTAACTTAAACGGTCAAGGTTTTTCTCACTTGTGTATGTATTCTTCGAGAGGAGTGGATGGTTCCATTAAAATAAGACAGTTTTGTAAAGTTGTAAGGCTGTTGTAGATAGAATATTTACTATTTAGGTAATAGGTCACTGACTAAATCTAAACTGGAATTGAGTTTTCTTATGTGGCACAGATAGGCTGACCAGACGTCCTCTTTTAAGAGGACATGTCCTCTTTATATCTAAAAAAAAAAATAATGTCCGGTATCTTCTTGAAAAAATGTGCAATTTGTCCTCTTTTTGGGATTTTTCAGTTTACCGAATTTTTCGACACCACATAACTACCTATAACAAACCTTTTTTTCAATACTAATTCAAAAATTTTCTGCATCTTTCTGGTATGAACACGACCTAAAATTTGTAGTTAAAGGTGGAAATGAAAATGATGCCTTAAACGTGGAAAAAATGTATTAGAGGTTTATTCAAGTTGTTTAAAATGTCTTCAGATGTGGGGCGAATCTCTGGATGAGTTTGATTGTTTTACATGGATGGATTTAAACAAAATTACCAACAAATTAAACGAAAATAAATTTGTTGACCAATTTTATAACCTAAAAATATTTGTAGAGCAAGCACAAAACAATCGCCTCAGAAATAATGTCCTTGGCGAAGAAATAATTACCTTACCCCGAGATAAGATACTTATCTTCCTGACTGTCTCCGGAGTAAGTAGATGGCTCTAGGACCCCACCAAGAAAGACACAATAGGCCCATTTAAAGAGGCCGCAGTAGTGCCAGGGCCGATGAAGGCTCTCCCGACTAATAAATAGTTAAAACATTTCCTTCTGAAAAGAAATTATTTTCATCTTCTAATTTCACTGAACCAAATCGCGTAGGTGAAATATTTTGTCAATCTTTGAAGAATTTATTATTCAAATCGACAATTTTTCATAAAACTTTCCGTTTTATTGAAAATTTAATATTCAAAACCAATAAATTTCTTCAACTCCTTTCCGATTTAGTATTTTATTCAAACGAATGAAATTTCGTCATATTGACAAACTGAAATCGTTGACGAAACTAAATCCCGTAGGTGAAATTGAAGAAAATATTTTATTCATTTTTAGAAAAATCAGTCAATCAAATCAACAATTTTTCATAACATATTTTTAGAATCTTATGGGTTTTTCATCAATTTGAAGAAGTTTCTTTAAAATGTTATTCGCTGTTGCGCTCGAAGTGATAAGTTTTATTCTATAAAGTGAATTGCCAAAGTGAAGTCGGGATAAAGAATTTAAAAATTAAAGTAAAGCAATTATTTGCAAATGCTTTTAAGTGTTTCTAAAACACACTTGTATAAGAAAAATAAGAAAAACGTAAGTAATATAGAAATACTTTTCATAATTACGTCTATGATCCTTCTACCTATATTCGCAGCTAAAAAAATTAGTTTAAAAAAAGTTCACTTCATAATATTTTTCCCAAAAAGCAACATGCTTTTCTAGGCTAGCTTTCTCCTAGTTGGATCAACCGTTGGGTATATGCGGAGGAGATGCAACAAGAAAAAGAAAATTCAGCCAATGATCATCATAAATGAACGGTAAGAACGTCGTTGTATTTCTCAATGACATAATCAAACTTTAATATTTTCAATTTGTTTAATTTTTCCAAGTTTAGCTAGGACCTTTATCCAAGCCGGCTTTCATTAAATCCAAGCATGACAAAAAACATCTTCAAGTATATTCTCTTAAAAATATGTATAGATGTAAGTTACAAAAAAATTCCAACTTTATAATTTACTTAATGTGAAGAAAATAAAGGTTTTTGACTTTAAAAAGTGTTTCTTTTTTATTTTGATGTCAGTTTGGAAAAAATAAGCGATAACTGATGAAAAAAATCATTAATTTGAATAAATAAATAAGTTAATTTGAAGAAAAACGATGCGTAAAAATGAAGAATATTTATTCAATATCAATAAAGCGAAGAGTTGGAATGAAGAATTAAATTTCAATTTAAAGAAATAATACGTAAAAATGAAGAAAATTTCTTCAATTTAATGAGTACGATGCGTCGAATTGAAGAATGTATTTTCAATTTAAAGAATATTTTATTTAAAATGAAGAACATGATAGAATGATGAAATTTTATCACTATAACAAATTTTTGTGGATTTAACACCACAATGAACATTTTTATGAATTTTTATCAAAATGACAATATTTATTAAATATAACAAAATATTTGTCAAAACAACGGACAGGAGGTGTTGACCTTATATTGATCGCCATTTCTTCAAATCTACCTACTTTTTTGTCAATATCACTACCAAATTTGGTTCAGTGTTGTTCATATTCATCTGCTAGTTTTTGTCAGCTTTTTCTTAAATATTCGTCTGAAAAACTTGAAATTTCGTCCGAAAATCTGAATAAATCGTCAGCATTATTTTTGTCTATGTTACTCTATCAATTTTCCCTTTTACTTTCAGAGGATTTTTAAAATTTTCAGACGATTACTATTTGTTATCAGACGTTTTAAAAATTGTTTCAGACGTTTCCAATACATATCTGATTTTCTGATGATTTCTATTAAATTTCAGACGTTTTTTCGATTTTTGACGACGTTTGCAATTTTTTTTTTCTGAAAAATACTATTTATTTATAGACACACAAATTGTAGCCACTAATAATCTATCTAAATGCACCTATGCACGAAAATTGGGTAGAATACTTTAAAAAATAATTACAGTACACAGCACAGTGAACTTTTCATACCTATGTACAGGGTTTTTCAATAAGAGCGCTACAAAAGTTTTTTTTTAAATAAAACAAAAACGGTTTTGGATATCAATGAAATTCTTTATTCCTGTGAAAGTTCGTTCGATGCCATTATGTATGAAACTCGATTTCTTTTGCATGGCCACCACGGGCAGATGCTGAACCCAATTTTCGACGGTTTTCAAGCATAAATCGGCCGATACTGCTGCAATTTCACGTTCGATATTCGTACGAAGTTCATCAATCGTCGCTGGCTTGTTGGCATAGACCATAGACTTGACGTAGCCCCACAGGAAATAGTCTAATTTAATCTTGTAAAGATGTAGGCCAAGATCTTTTCGCAAAATTCGCCACAACGACGTCACAGAGATGCCCAACGCTTGAGAACGACGTGTGAGAGACACATTTGGGCTTTCTTCAACTGAAGCCTCAGCGGCTGCAATATTCTCGACACTACGGACACTTCTTTGTCTCACTGGCACGGGCACATTTTGTACTGTGCCTGTGGATTCAAATTTTTCCACTAGACGCTCAATTGTTGATCTGCTAGGACGATTATGACGACCATAAATTGGACGTAGCGCTCTTAACGTTGAGGCCACTGACTCCGAATTTCGGTAGTAAATTTTAATAATTTCGACTCGTTGTTGGCTCGTATATCTTTCCATCATGAAATGGCAAACCTTACTGAAGAGAAATGTCAAAAGAGCGGCAAGAAATTCGGCGTCGTTTGCTGTCCCTGTCGCTCTACTTTTGTAGCGTCCCTGTTGAAAAACCCTTTATAAATGTATATTGCACACTGCACAGTTTGTTTTTTTCAATTCCTGCACATAATGCTAATGTTGAGCGAATATTTCTTTAATAACGAGCCAATAGAAATAACGGAATAGACTTAAAGTCAAAATTGTAAAAGCAATTTATTTCGTAAATATAATTCTAGAAATATGCCCTGCTCAGAATTTTACGACTCTATTCTAAAAACAACCCATTTCAATTTCCAATTTCAGAGTTTGTTCCAACTTTGATTAATGACCAAAAAGCCATCACGGCCTAATTTTTGAAAAAAAAAAAAAAAAAAAAAAAAAAAAGTATTTCGACCAGATTGCGCAGTCGCCAAGTGGTTTCCACTTTTTCGTGTCTCCGATTAGTTTTAATGCGTGATTTTGTATCCTATATAAAAGCTGGAGTGTGGTTTTCGGCAAAATAGACCACATGAGAGTTGTAATCAAGTTTGAGACGATTGAAAGCCTTATATATTGTAGCCAGATGAAACGAGCTAAAATAAGTAACCATTTTAAGAAACCTAGACATTTGGCAGCCTTTTTGGCAACTACATACACATAAAGAATGGAACGACTATGGGTTTCGGTGATTCAAGTGTCATTCATGGATGTGAAGGTCCGTGTTTCGCTTTAGAGACAGTAAGTACAATTCCATCTGCCTTAGCATAAGGTACACTGTTCTGAGAAAACTTCCTAATTCAGCTGATCGGATACGGCATTATTAAGTTAATTGTAAGTCGCTTCCATTAGTAACAAAAAACAAAATTCAATCAAAGGAATGGTAATAAGAAGCCGAACATAGGGTCCCCTTTAAAGACTCGTGGCACTCACACTTTACTTATTTTATAAAAATGAAGACATGTGCAGGTTGATTATGATTTTTATTAGGTACCGGAAATTGCACTTTTTTTTTTATAAATTGAAGGTTATGATGAATTCTGTTATCGAAAATTTGAATCCATTAAATTTGTCTGCAATTGCTGGATTTTTGGCATTGGATGTTACTGTAATTTAGTGACCATTTTGAAAAGCAGAAGCTATTAACTTTCGCCGTTGTTTTGTTGAACGAAATGGGCTAGTTCTGATGTTATGGTAGCTCTTTTCTTATAGATTTCAATGAAACTGACATCAACGAAATGGGCTAATGCTTATGTTGGTCTTTTCTTATACCTTTCAATAAAACTGACATTCCACCGACAGTCTATACTACAGGATTTTTCAACAAGGACATACAAATTTTGTATTTAAGTAAAGTACAGAATAATTAAGATATCGTGTAGTACAGATGTCAAATTTAAGTATGAAAGTTGATCTCGTTGATAATACTGCCGCGAGCACGTTTGCAGCGATCGGTTCTTTGGAGAAAGTTGTCCTCTCTTCCACATAACGGCCAGACCGTTGTCATTTTGCTTTCAATATTGTTCTTCAGCCCTGTCGGAAAAGTTCCGGCGATTTGTATGACCAAGAGGCTTTAGTTCTTAAGCTAATTTAATTTTGTAAAGATGTAGGCCAAGATCTTTACGCAAAATTCACACAATGTGGGCTGAACGTTTCCCAATTCCTGTGTATATTAATGGAATTGATTGTTTTTGGCTTATTTTGAAATGAAGCACTTACGGCTGCAATATTTTCCGTACCTGGACCGGTGCGTTGTCTCACTGGCAAAGGAACATTCCATATTGAATACTATGACATGAATTTATCCACTATAGCACGCACAGCCTATTTGGTGGTTCGGCCTTAGGTATTACCGCCCAAAACCATAGCCCCTAAATTTAAAAAAAATCTCATAAGGCTCACATTTGATGCTGTAAAATATTCACACAAATTTGGGTGAAGAGACATTGATTTTGGGCCTAATGGCAACAGTGGCTCAAAGTAGGGGGGTTACGTATGAAACTGCAAGTGCTTTTTGAGCTCTATTTCCATCTTCTTTGGGCGTTACACAATTTTTTGGACGTTATTGTCTAAAGTCGGTGTGGGATAATTTTTACGACTGAAAATTGGAGTAAGTGCCATTTAAGTTGAATTTTGGTTGTAATTTTTAATAATTTTCAAAATTAGCTCGTTCTTGAACAAAAACTTGAAACTAACGTACCTAATGTTAAATTGCTATGTCCCTATTGAAAACCCCGATACGTTAGGGTTGCCAGAAATAATTTGAAGAAAGCAGTTATCCAGAATGAAAATCCCAGACATTCTCGGACAAAATAGGATCTAAAAAAGAGTACAAAACTAGGACTAAAATGCGGGTAATATTTCTTATAAAAAGAATTAAACTTTTTCGTTTTCATTGCGGTAGGTACTTCATGTTTTAAGGCCGTGTGTCAATTGCGCTGAATAATTATGTCGGCTGATTTTCTGACACATATGAAAGTTTTGAAAAAAAAAAAATTCAATAAACTGAAATCTTAAAATAGAGATATTTCCATTGTCAGATTACTCCCTATTTTCAAACTTCTAATTGGTGGAAATAGGGAAGAGATAAAGAAAATCAATTTCAATTTCTGGCATTTTGTAAATTTGGCTTGGGACCCGAGTATTGGCGAATGGCGACACAATATATTTCGTATTATACAAACAAAAAAATTGTGTTATAAATTACGAGAATTTTGGCATTCATGGATTTTCAAAATATTGGAATCATTAAAAGAAAATCTGCCGCATTAAACAACCTAAAAAAATTGTATATTTTTGGTGGATTTTTTACGTTTTCGAAATACCTATTATTTTAGGGTTTTAAACATAAGCAAAAGTCGTTCCACTGGGGTGAAAAGAAAGCCAACTCCCTTTTAAATGATATATAAAAGTGACTGGTATTCTATATTCATTGTCAAGCAATTCAGAAAAGTACCTATTTTATATTTTTAAAGTAAGATCGCATTAGATTTTGAGTACTGTTGTGGATATACAACAATATTCATTTTCAGTGTTTTCGAACCTTTATTTTGTCGATTACCAAAGTTGGTATTACAATAATATGTTGCAGAATTCAGAAGCAACAAGTTACGATTAAAAATCCCTACCAAAAAGCGGGAATAAAATTGACACTTTTACACTCCAAATTGCGAATATCCTTTTCTCTTGACGATGACAAATAAAAAACCCGGACAATCTAGAAAAACTATCCCGGACGTTCCCCGCATAGGCGAAAAAGAGTACATGTCCGGGAAAACCCGGCGGATGGCAACGCTACGATACGTCAATGTTGTAAACAAGTTTCAAAATATTTCCCTCTTCGCGGGAAAGGAGCTATGAGGTCGTTTTGATAGCCTAGAAAAATTAATTTTTTGTATCCCGAAGCATTTAAAGAATGGCCTTTTCATAATGTAACTGAGCGATGTCATAAAAAAAAAAGACGCCAATTTGAGATAAATGCTCTGACCGGTGTTAACTTTCTCGACCTTCTTCCAATTCTTAGGTTCACAGATTCCATTATGAGAGTCATCTTGACGACTAACAATGTTTGACAACCATCGATCTTGGTTTTTGAGCTAGCTTATGGAAACGATTTTACTTTAAGGAGCAGACTTATGCCGTGTTCGATAATTGGCTGGTTAAATGAAACTGACTAGTGCGCCAGGATTAGTGGCACATTTCAAGTGTCGGACCAAACTTTAGTGAAGTTTTTGTCAATATTTGCTTCATAATTCTATTGAGCGGTACTAATAATTATTTTACGTGTACCTTTGGAAAGGTTAAAAAAGGTAATTAGTATCTAACGCAATTATTTTGCATCCTAAAGTCGTCTATCAAAACATCCATTAGGTACATACAGTTACTAAATCCTCACTAACACCGTAAACGGGTATTTTTAAGAAATTAATTTAGACTTCAGGACGTTTCAATGTTTATTTGCAACCAGATTATGTCCAAGTTATCACGCGAAAACGAGTTTAGCCATTCTCCACAGTCCAGTTGCTTTTACATTATAATTTATTCCGGTCTGTGTAGTCATTGAGGCATTATTATTATCGGTAGGTAAGTGCGTTAACCGCAAAATCAGGTAGTTACGAATGTGTGTAAAAGAATGTAAATGGCTTTAAGTATAATTTCTTAATGAAGTCCTTTCATCTGTAGATACGTGTATATAACCTTTTCGAATAGAAGAATAAGTCAACAAAAGCAAACAGACAAACAGAAATTAAAAAAAAAAAATACTATGTAATACCAAATACTTGCTAAAGGATAACATAAAATCCATTTAACAAGTAGGCGCGAGTTAATTTATACATTTCATTAGCATTCGACAGTCAACTCACAGTACTGTGTGTGACTTCCTTTATCTCTTTCCAATACAATGCGACATTCATCATACATACAGTACCGACTTTTATAAATTACCAAGTCCCTCTAGATGTCATTCGCTTTTCAAGACAAAACCACAAGTCCTCCAAACTACTGCAAGCATTCTTTCAATTTTCCTTTAACGGAAACAGGTTTAAAAAAAAAAATAAAACAATTGCGGGCATGAGTTTGGCTTCAAGCCCACAAAAACCGCCATCATGCTCCAATTGAGCCCACATTCTTTCCTTCTCGATTCATTCTTTTAGTCATCGAAATTTAATTACCACTTTGGCCATGTCATGTTGGCGAATGTCGTCGACTCAGCAATAATGTTACAGCAGCACTTACAAACACATTGACAATAAAAAAAAATAGAAATTCTACGCCTTCCATGGGGGATAGAATGACATCAAAATCGAAGACTAATGGCCAACACATTTATGCCAAAACTGAACCAAACCATGACAAAACAAAAAAAAAACGATGATGTGGAGAAAAATCATTTCACTTTGCTTCGCTGTTTTAGATATGAGTCAGCAAAAAATTTGATGTTTGGGCATATGGTTCGGGAAATGAAAATGTTATGGCAATGGCAAAAAAAAAAAATATCAAGAAGTCATACTCGTTGTTGAAACAGAAATACATACTTTCTTTTAGTGATAGTAAAATTTTTCTTTTGCATATTCAAGTTTTAGCTGGATGCTGGCGTTTCGTTTTTTTTTTCCCCGTTTTGAATGTGAAAAACTTGTATTTTTGTTTTATACTCTGTACATATGCGATGAAGTCATCATACTTTGATAAAGAATTGCTTTTTTTTGTGAATTCATTAAAGTCTTCTAGTACCGGATACTCAGTGATGCTCCATAACATGACGTTAATTTACATGAAAAATTAATGTGACTCACTGCATTTGGAAACTACTGCTGTCAGGATACTACGAATTCATGAGCCATGTTCTAAAACTCTCGCATCGAGAACGCTATTAATTTTTTTTTTTTTTCATTCAATTCATAACGTTCCGTCGAAAAAGTTCGTCCTGTAGGTTGACCAAGAAAGAAATGATTAGATCAACTCTGGACATTTCTCCTCCACTCGTAAGAGTCAGCCGAGTGGACGGTCCACATTATAATACTACACACCAGTCCCTTCTAATGGGTAGACGGGACATTGAGCATGAGCATGATAATGGTGGCACTAAATATGTTCATTTATTTCATCTAAAAGATAAAAGCATTGTACTTAAGACTAAGAGAATGCCAACAAATTAAGTAAAACATTTTTGAAGCGTTCACGAGAAAAATTCAGATCAACATAATTACAAAGAACTTCATTGAATGAGACAATTGCTCTGGGCCATTACGGCTGTAATTAGTTCTGTGAATAGGTTGAAGGAGAAGGTTTTTGAAAGGTCTATCCGCGGTGTATAAATTGGAACTTGGGCTAAAAGAGATGGTCATTTATTTTGATACCATAACAAGTCAATTGCATTGAGCTTTTATGCTAAACCAATCTTCCGATTTAAAAAAAAAATCTAACAGATTGAAAGCCTACAACGCTTCTTTTTTTTAAACGTATTTTTTTACTTCCTACAACCATCCCTAAATATACCACATTCACTCTACGTAAAGGAATTCCCAAAATACATTATAAAAAGCGGAAAGCAAATACTGGTAAGGTAATAAAGCGTCGCAAAACCAATTTTTAGGACCAGTTACTAAGATGTGCTTTTCGCTGTAAATGAACGCCCTTTAGGGACTGGCTCGATCTTGCAGCAGAATATGGAGTAGAACTAAACCAATCCCTTGAAAATGTCAATGGCAATATAAATTGTATATAATTTTTGATAATATTCATCCAAACCCGTACAGAAGAAGACATCGCCTCTGATGTAGACGTGAGTGTGATAAAGGA
This sequence comes from Cheilosia scutellata, assembly GCA_955612985.1. Classification (NCBI taxonomy): domain Eukaryota; kingdom Metazoa; phylum Arthropoda; class Insecta; order Diptera; family Syrphidae; genus Cheilosia; species Cheilosia scutellata. The sequence goes on from OY015313.1 coordinate 63,375,812, forward strand.
TCCGAATTTATCGATCCGAGGCCGTTCTCAGCAACTTGGTCTCTGCCCGTCCACTATACTTGTAAAATTTTGAGGAAAGATCTTCGCCTACATCTATATAAGATCTAACTGGTGCAAGAGTTAAAACCAGCGGACCATGAATTGCGTCGAACACACGACTGGGCTGAGATTCAATTGAGAAATTGAAATTGATTTTTATCGTCAAATCCTCTTCAGCGATGAGGCTCATTTCTGGCTTGACAGGTATGTAAACAAGCAGAATTGTCGTTTTTGGAGTGAGCACAATCCTCATGAGACTCTTGAGACTCCATTACATCCCAAAAAAATCACTGTTTGGTGCGGTTTACGTGCCGAAGGCGTCATCGACCCTTGTCTTTAAATCCGAAACCGTGAATGGCGAACGCAACAGGTAAATGATTCGTGATTTTATTATTCCTAATGTCATTGGAAATCATTTGGGGGAGAAATGGTTCCAACAAGACGGCGCAACATGCCATATATCGCGAGCAACGTTTGGTGAGTGGTGACCGAATCATCTCAAGAAATGGACTTGTGAATTGGCCATCTCGTTCGTGTGATTTGACACCTTTGGACTACTTTTTGTGGGGGTACGTCAAATATCTGGTCTATGCTGATAAACTAACAACTATTGATCACTTAGAATATAGAACAATCGACGCACTATTGACGGAATAAGTGGTGCAAAATTGGACCGACAAGATGGCGTTTATAAGGCGCAGTTGCGGAGGCCATATGCTAGAAATTATTTTTAAACATTAAATGCCATGCAATTTCTGAGCTAATAAAGCAAAAATTTTTATCATTCCATTGAATTTGTTGTGTTTTATTTAAAAAACTAAAAAAACACCCTTTAGAACGCTCAGCCATTCGTTGGACACGAATAAGGATTTCTGCAATGCAACTTACGAAATCAGCAGTCAATCATTAATTTTCAATGGCCCGCTTATGCAATAAGTGGGTCGAGCGTGGAGGTTTTTCAAGTGGATCCTCTTGATTCTCCGACTTTAAATCTTCAAAAGGGAATCCCCATACGGGTAGAGGAAATGTTATGGACTTGATCTAACAATCTCATCCTGGGTCTACCTAGAGGACGCGACGTCTGTCTGATGGTACAGATTCCATAGCACGAAATCAGCATAATATTCAAAATGAGAACTGAGACCATAGGCCTAAATTTTATATAGCAAAGACAGGATTTTAAAACAAAATGCAGCCCTTGCAATCTAAATGTGGCGGAAGGCGTTTTCCATTTTTTCTTGCAGAATGTCCGATACTTCTCGAAATTAGGAGATTGTATTTCTTCAACAGCGCTTTCTCACACTTCAGGAGGTGAAAGAAGTGTTGAACGGTCTTTTTGGTTGGAAGTTGCAAAAATTGTAAAAATTTTAGTAAGAATACATATATTTGTTTTAATTTACCTACTTATTTTTATTACAATTTTAAAAATACAAATTGTCTGCCAATATTGGCGTGTACACGTTCAGAGAAAGAATAATGAGCGAGAAGGAAGACCCGAGAAGTGACAGCTCTAAAAATTAGGTACATTTAGGTACAGTAACGAGTAAAATTTTATATTTTTACTACAAAATTGTAAAATATAAAAAACAGACGAAACTGAATCGTAGGCACAGTCAGAATTTCTCAAAATGGAAGTGCCTTAAATTGACATCGAGTGTCTTAAATAAAGTTCTAAACATATTTAACGCAACGCCTCTGGTCTTTTTTTAGGCGATCTCAGTGAACTTTAGATAATGGGTACCATATAATATTAGCATTCTAAATAGAGATTTCTTAGAGAATATTGCAAAAACTGGCAGTCGTCAAGTGAAGTTGTGATCTTAAGAAACAACTTTAAGTCGTCAGGTTACATGAAACAATAGCAATAAGCGATATATTGTTGATAAAAATTATAAAGAGCAGCGGAATCAAATGACCCCAAAAGGGTTTGTAAAGTCGTTTTGCGTTTCATTTAAGCTCGAGCAAGTATTCTCCAATGGCATTGGCTAAATGGTTAGTCTGCTGGAGTACTGAGCGAGGGGTCTCATTTCAAAGCGGTTTCCACTACGCCACCCCTCGCGAACGCCTGACAAACATCCTAGAGAATATAGCTATAAAATTGTAGGTCCATATGTAAAAATTCAAAAGAAATTGATTTTAAGCCAAACATCACTAAACCAAATTAAATTTAAAATTCACAACAATTTTCCTTCTCTATTTCTGGTATGTGCTCGTATACAAAACAGCAAAGGGGTGGAATTCCCTAAGGTTGATTGACAATTTTGAGATAGTCAAATGCCACAGCAAAATCGGTTCTTTTTTTTTTTTTTGTTTTTTCGTCGACATAAGCGGGTTGTAAAAACTGGGAAAACCTATCACCAAAGAGTTTAAAGACATATTGTACAAACAATATGTTTTTGTCGCACCAGAGAGACAATCACGAGTGTTAGGTTAGGTTAGGTTGAAGTGGCTGCCGACAAAAGGCCGACACACTTAGACCAATTAGGTCCCTTGTGATACCACATGAATCTATTAAATTTCATCCTACTCGTTGAACCAGTTTGAGCTTCTGATGAAGCAAAGGAGACTACGAATCACGCACGAGTGTTAAGTGTTATAAAATTCACACATCGTAAAGTTTTTTTTTTTTTAATATCAATTCTAAGTCTACCGGTAAAATGTATAAACAAAATTATGTGCAAAGCACGGCAGACTTTGGCATGATGAACTATACGTTTACAATTTTTTTATAAGATTTTGACAAACTTTTTATTGAAATATGGATTATAGTAGTTCCAGAAACACAACAGAGCAACTGAAACTTGAACATATGTATAATAGAAAGATACCCAAATTTAAAAACCGCGGCTAAAAATTTATCAAAAAATTTCTTTCAAACAAACTTTAAGATTATTTTTAAAAAAAGTCTTCCAAGTTTGAAACGTTTACATACAAAAATTCATGAACAGTGAGCGTCAAAAGTAAGTTAAAACCAAATGCTATTTTAAGTTTTTTTAGGGTCTTCAAAGAGGTCTAAAAAAACCACATCGGGGCGAAACGCATTTGGAGTTGAGGCACTTTAAATATTTAATAAGGACTAAAATACCAACAATGTGTAAAAAGTTTGATAACAAAATAACAATAATAAAATCGTATTTCATTTCAATAGTATAAAATACTTTATAGATAATGTAGGTGTTCAATTACTTTTGACTCTCACTGTAAAAATATGATTTGTTCCAATTGATTACAAATAACAAATCAGTCTTATAGTACGTTTACACCTACCTAAATTCATCATTTTGACTAAATTCAGCATTCAGCATTTGGCCATATATTTTCCAACATCGCTGCATTCATCACTGCATTTGTAAGTTTGTCAAATCGAACAACTGACTTTTCAGCTGTCAAAAAAATTTCAAATCTTTAAAATGACAACTAGATCGTAAAAGCTATAAAAAAAAGGAGGAAGTGGATGTATTCTATATACCTTGGAATGTGGACGATTCCGATGAATAATTTTTTGTTGTAGGTATTTAATATTGAATTTAATACGTCTAAATTATCACTTGAATTCATGTTTAGATTAATACTATACCAAAAAAAATTATTCTTTAGGTACAATTCACTTCTGATTTCGAAACACAACAAACATCAGTAGGTAATCAATTCAGAAACTAGCTGTCATTTGAAATGTTGAAGTTTCAGTGGGACCGCAAAAATTGATTTCAAAATTTTGTCTGCGTAATGTTGAATTTAGGTTAGGCCTGATAAACATGAGAAATTTGAAGGCAATTAAGAGGACGATGAACTGACTAGATTAGGTTTAAAAATGTCCTTTAATGGTCCTGAACACATCTGCATAATTCCAAACTTGGGAAAATATTCTACTTTAAAAACCTGACAACATAAAAAGAGAGAACACTGCAAGCCTACAATGCAGGTCAAATGAATCGTTCAAAACTTTATCTTTTATCTATTATATGTATACAACAAAAAAGCAAAAAAGAAATCCCTGAATTTAGGTAAGAGTAATACCAAAAATATAGTAAGATGCAGCAGACTAGCACTAACGCAGCTCACAGTATCAGCTTAACAAAATAATATTAATCGATTAGTCACAATATATATGACACAGACAAATAATTGTGCTTAACCAAGTCGAATCGGTTAAAAAAAACTCCGTAGGTTAGGTTAAAAAGGGGTATGAGAGAGATGTCTCATACGGCACTAGGCACCATAAGGGCCCATCGCGATCTCTGGAGTGAACCAATTGCAGTGACCTACAATGGAAAAACACCTAAACACTTGCTCTTGAGAGAACCCCAATTTCCCTGCAAAAACCAAGTCGCCCCTTGTAGTTGGTATTGTCTATCTCCTCTAGATGTTGGAAGAAGTACCTGCCCAGAAATTTCCTTCTACTGCGACATATTGCCTCACATTCACATAGTATATGAGTTATGTCCTCTTCGGCTTGCAGGTCGCAGAATCTACAATTGTCCGAGTCTGCCAGCCCGAGCCTTTTGGCATGTTTTCCGTCCGTAAAAATTAGGAAATTCTCGTGAAAAATAAACAAGTACTCGTTGGTAAAAATTGACAATTGAAAATGGTTTAATAAACTCGATTAAGATAAAAATGGAATCGTTTATTTTCATAATTTGTACATAGACAAATTGGTTAATTTTAGCCGAGTTAGGTTAGAGCATACAGTATCGGTTGGTGGTTTTTAGCCAACTGATTATTCTCCGTAATCTTATAGGTCGACGTGTCTTAAATCTTCAGACGAGTACGAAGTTAGGCACCAACTGGCAAAGAATAGAAATAGGAACAGACGGTTTTTTTTAGAAACAGAAAATGGCTGTTTGATGACAAAACGTAAGCAAGTCTTTCGAAAAGAACTTCGCGATGACCTTTGATTAGAATTTGAAAGATTAGTCTGAGATCGGGGTGGGGTGTCTGATAAAAAAAAGATTGGCACCACGAACATAACCAAAAGCTAGGTTTCCTAAACACCGTTTATTTTAAACAAGCTGGCTGTTCACAACCTGCAATTTAGGCTATGCATTCATTTACCTAACTATAGTAACTCTAACTAGACTGAGTGCTTTCAGAAACAGAGATAATATCATGTCAATTTCAGCCATCTGTATATCGCATACTTCTCTTTCGTTTCGCTTAATCAGAGAAAACTACACACAGAGCTCGTGCAAGAGAACGTGCTTTCGATGTGCGCATACCACCCCGAAGCATATGAAGCAAAAAGCTGGTTGATAACTTGAAATACTTAAGAAAGTGATGGCTTCTTTAAATATTTTTTTTTTTCGTATCGATTACGAATCAATATAGCAAAGACAAGTTCAAAAAAAAAACAACCATCCCAAATTGTAGGCATGACAAGAACGACATAGCCTATATCTTTATCGCAGTCTTAAAACACATTTTCAAAAAGTTTCATTGAAATCTGTCCAGTAGGTAACACAGACCCCCTACTGTATGTACATTTTGGACCTTTCTAATAACCAATTTTAGTTTCGACTTTAAATTTAAGGAGTTCACAATGGCAATATTTTCGATAAAAACTTCGCAATTTTGAGATTCCATCATTCGTTATTAGTAAGGCATATACAAACCTAGAGGCCTATTATAATCGAAGGCTTATTGTAATCATTTTAAAAAGAATAAATTGCCTAGTCGACTTGAAAATTTGAATACCATATTTGAACGTCAAATTGCAATGATCGATGAACGACTACTCTAAGCTACTACTTCTTTGGAAGCGAGAGTGACATCAATAAAAAAAAAATAAACTCAAACTTACCTATGAATCGGTGATGCTCCCGACGGTATCCTTTGTTGATAGGCCGACATATTTCCTTGCGGCTGTGATGAAGACGGAGCACCTCCTTGTTGATTTTGTTGCTGTGATGATGGTCCGTTATCACTGCCGCCACCACCCCTTTGTCCGGGTGGCGGTGGACCACCGACCTGCACTGAAGACCGAATGGCTGCTTCCATTTCATGCCGACAGCGTGATCATTTTATAAAGATACACAAGTGATAACATCATTATTATTATTTTTAATTGATTATTATATTTTTTTTTTATTTATTTTTTTTTCTAATTTAAACACAACACAGTAACACTCTTCTCCACCTCATCCGGTTTGCTTTTCAAATTTTTGCTACAGAACTTTTTTCTTGATCGGCTCTAATTGCTTTTTTGCTCTGCTTTTTCAATAAAATATTTCGACACAACTTTGCACAGAATTTAATTAATTTGTATTTTCATTTAGCAATTCTTATTATTATTATTTGCGTAGGTATAGTGTAGATATTATATATATATTATAAAATTACTTTTCCCTTAATAATAATAGAATATACAATATTTTATTTTATATTTTATTATAAAAACTGCACATTATTATTTATGTAATTAGATATATTTTTTTAATAACTTTTTATCACTTTTTGAATGAATAATTTCTTATTGCAGAGGATGTAGCAAATTTTCTTTCTTTTTTTCATTCAGACACTTTTATTTTAATTTTTTTATTTTTTATTAATGCATTTTTTTTATATACATATTTGGAAATTTATTTTCATATTATTTTTTTCAGCATATACGTCGCTTATGCAATAATTAATGGATGTACTGATGATTTGCTTTAGCTAAACATTTTTCTTTTACTAACTTTAATATTTTTTTATCGGTAAAATTAACAAATAAAACTTAAAAAAGTGGAACATAAGTTTCAGGCCAACAATTTTACATCCTGTAAAAAAAAATACAACAAAAGAAAAAAGGTAACGCGTTATATAGATTATGTGTAATTATAAATCGCACGGATTATTTAATATTTTCATGTGTAACCTAAAACAAAATGCTAAAGTATCTCATTAATGTACGTGCTTGCTTGCAGTCGTAAAAAATTTTTTTTTCGGAGCATTGGGATTTACTCGGTTTGTTTTTGCTTTAAAAATTAACGCGCGGTGAACTGTGTGGTAAATTAATGATGCACATGTGCATGAGTGATTGCGAATATTTTTTTTCTCTGTTTTATGGCGGTTTTAATGAGGAATTTTTTTTTTTGCGTTGGAATTGAATTTTTGTTTAGCGGGCACAGCAGAGGGGATGCTGTTAATCCATTTTTAGGTTCAGTCAGTCTATCTGAAATAAAAAACAAAAGAATATCATTAGATAAAGTTATAGTTGGTATTACAGTAATTTAATTATAGCAAATGGTTGAAAAGTTAATGTGACTTTTTCACTTAATCTATGAAGACTATTTTGAATTGTTTATTAATGAACAGGAAAAGAAATTAAAATTTCCATTGTAGTTCTAAACAATATTATATAAATGAAGGTCACCTTAAGAAAAGTTTGTCTGTGAAGGAAAAAGGAATACCACAGGACGAACCTTTTAATATGATTAAGGAACATACGTCATACGAGTCTTTTTGGGCCATATACTAATGATACCTTCTTAGGGTTGGACACGTTTGCCTGAAAGCTATTTTCAAAATTTTGGATATTTAAATAGGAAGCAGGAAATATAACTCCGAAAGATTTCACTATATGACTATATTTTCCCCTAATATATCCCAATTCTATTCGCAACCCGGACAGAGTCCAATAGTGTTGTAGATAACGACCTAGGGATCACATTCTACATGGATAACTCAAAAACGGAGATAGGTACGGGAGCAGGTTTCTACTCGAAAGCTCTGGAAAAACAAGAATCTTTAAGATTACGAAAAACTAGTAAGTGTATTATAGGCTGAAATACAGGCAATAAAAGAAGCTGCAAGATACATAGAAGACATAACTATCTTCAGTGACAGTCAAGCAGAACTAGAACTAGCGAATAAAATGAATTCAATCAAATCAAAAGCACATTAGGATATGGCATGACGCACTGATCACCATAAGGCTTCACTCGGAAAAAATCTGTAAAGTTCCCGGGGACAGCTATATGAAAGGTAAGAAAAAGGCTGATGTTTTGACAAGAGTGTTGGCTCGGAAATGTCCATAAATAAATATGACAAAATTGTATCTATCATACGAGATAACTAGGATTTATAGGGGGAACCGTTCGCAACCGGTACAGCAGTACCTAGTGAGCTTTGCTACGCGCTCGATAGAATGAACAAAATGTTCTCCATACAAACAGAATCCCCCTTTCCCGCCGCTGATAATTTATGCACCAAGCAAAATTTCAGGAAACGGATTTTATTTATTTCTTATAGAGGGTACACAAACTGAGTTTGAAATCGATGGGATGAAAAAAAAAAAGAGTATTCCCAAAAGGAAATTTGCTTCAAAATAACAGCCTTCTAGATTGGGTTGGGCGTTGATCACCAATCAGTCAGGATAAACTGTTTTATATATGAGAAAAAATAGAAAGGTTCGACTCGTCTAGGGAGAAATGTGATACCTTTCGTACGTTAGAAAAAAAGAAAACCAAAGAGCCTTCTGGCACTATAACTGGTGTAATCACGGGCCACAGTGTCGTTGGATTCAGGCTACAACATAGAGCAATGACAGTGGCCCTTATTGTGATTGTCGATCAGCGATCGTCACGACGATTGTCGATTGCGTTGTTTTATTTTAGCTATTCGTACGCACAAAATTTTTTCACTTCCAAGAGAAAGCATCGACCAGACATTTGTAATCGACTACAAGCGAGTGTCAAATCGACAAATATCAATCGCAATCGACAATCACAGTTGTCGCTCAACGATCAACTATCGACACTCACAATAGGGGCAGTGTTCCTACTAAAGGAACTCGGGATATTATCCACGAGCCATAGAAAGATCAATGCTAAATGTTCAAGACAACAAGGTAAATTTGTTATCAAAAGATCCAAGCTTGGAGTCAAAGTTAAGTTACGGAATTTTTGTCAACTCTCAGAGCTATCTCTCTCTCTCAGCTACAATCTGCCTAAGTGAGATTATGACCCGGAGAGACCGCGTGAGGAACATCAGCAGAATAGGGATCCCTATACGATAACGCCTTTTCCAAAATCCCTTATTGGACATAATCTCCCTTTTTTTCTACTCTTTTTCCAAAATCTTCCGGGTCAAAATCATGCCAAAATCTCCCAAAAGCTAACTAAACTTTGCATATACACAACCTTGCACATACTCCAAAGCCTACACAAAAAGGGGGGGTTGCAGGGGGGCAGGATGCCCCCGCATACGTATCTCACTTGGTGTTATTAATTGTGTCGCGGCGACAGAATTAATAACGCACCAAATCTAAAAATGGGGGATTTTGTCCCTGCGGATTTTCTCTTAGGGTCTTTTGGAGTAAGAGATTTCAGCACAGGGGAATTTGGAAAAGGAGATCTCATCACCAACCCATCAGACATTGAAATTGATGATTAATTTACATCGGTACAACTTGCAAATGTAGGCAATTCTAATTGACGTTTTTCGTTCGATTATATCATAGACTTGATGGATTCCACGTATAATATATTGGTATTCTTTGTAAAGCTATACAAAAAAAAAACTTGAATTTTATATAGAAAAAAAAAAACATATCCATAAAAAGGGTGATTATTCCCCCTTCTGAGTAATAAAACAATTTCCAGTTACCAACGACACTGCATGAACCCGATTTGTTATCGATTTTAAGTAAAGGAAAACCGACTTCTTATATAAATATGTACATATATATCTTTCATGTATAGATGAGCAGTGTTCCCCCTATACTTGTAATTGTTCGGTTTTGTCAACCACTATAAGGGACAATGTCCTTTAGAGTTATCAGCACAATGATGGGGTCAGAGTGCAAGAGGGTTGGAAGAGTTAATAATTGAATAAAGAGAATGGAGTGAGATACGGTGTGCCCTAATCTTGAATATATGTAAAGAAGTGACATTTGAGAAACGGGATTGAAGCTTTTTAAAAAGAAAAGAGTTTTGACTTCGGACAGACTTTTTTTTTTGTTATCTACAAGTAGTAGGCATTTTTAACAATCGAGTTAAAGGCCGCCCATATTTTCTAAAACTCTTTAAATAGACAATAGTTGCGTTTTTATGAAACCTCCCAAGTGGTTGCCAGTTGAGGCACATTTCACATGCTAATTAAAACAACAACTTGCTGGCAACTGATGACAACAACTCTTGAATTTCTCCCCAGTCGGAGAGCTGCTGGCTGGCAATTGGCTAAATTCAATTCACAATGAACAAACAGGTGGCGCTGGAAGCAACAAGTGGCTTAGAATTTCCGTACAATTTGCTTAAATCATAATGGCGTTCTTATCTCATGCACACAACATTCCAGAGAAAAATGGCAGAACGTAGCAAATATTTCTACCAAATCCATAATTTTATACTAAAACTCGGCTGGCTGGCTTCATCTTGCTGGCAATTGTCCAAATCAACGGCTGGCTGGCGAGGTTTCAAAAAAAAACATGCCTAATATACAACCATTTACCAAATATCAAGGTAAAATCTTCCATAAATGTCAAGCTATATCTAGTATCTGAAATAGTTTTGTTGTATGGGAGGTGTCACGCCTAATTTTTCAAACCCTCCCATATTCCGCCGCGAAGTGTTTTTTTTTTTTTTTTTTTAATACTTCTCTCGAGAAAGGCGAACCTATAACGCTTCAACAGCGCCCCGAGATGCTTGCAGATGTATGTTAGTTCTGCACTTAAATTGCTGCAAATTGTATACTTCTGGAAATATATCCCCAGGAAGCGAGTTCCAAAGTTTGCTTGTCCTGTAACAGAAGGAGTTTTGGAAAGTTGATGTCCTCACGGTTGTCAAGTGTACTGTATGGTCATGAGCATTAGCAGCCTGTCTTGTGGGGCGCCAAAAAGTTGCATTTCGAGGGATAATGTCTTTGAGTTCCTCGGAACATCTACCATGGAAGTATCTATAGAACAAGCATAGGTCAGCGACTTGTCTTCTGTGAGTGTAGGGTCTCCAATAAGTCAAACTGCTCGTCTCTGTATGCTGTCAAGTAGGTTAAGTGAATGTTTTGGGGCCGAGCTCCATATATGGGAACAATATTCCAGGCCTGGTCTAACCTGTGCTTTGTAGAGAAGGAGAAGTTGCTTGGGGCTAAAGTACCTCTTTGCTCTAAATAGGTAGCTCAACTTAGCGGACGCCTATCTTGCGATATAGGAAATGTGGTCCTGCCATGTGATTCCTGAATTGACTGTGACTCCTAGAAGGTGCATTGAGTCCTTGGTATGGATTTTATGGTCATCCATTTGGATCTGAGGTACTGTTGTTACATTTTTCCTAGAAAATGTTGTGAGCTGTGTCTTGTTTGTATTAAATACAACCAAGTTGTCTTTTTCCCACTGCAAGATTTTGTCCAGATCATCATTTAGAGAACTAATTTGTTCACATCTCTGACTGTCTGATGTAGCCGCATTCACAGGTCCACTGTTCGAAATATAAGAGTGCTGTCATCAGCAAAGCTGTAGATATTATTATTTGTCGATCCAAGCAAATCGTTGATGTGGAGAAGAAATAGAGTTGGAGAAAGAATAGATCCTTGAGGCACTCCTGCATTGATAGCAATCGAATTATATGATACACCATCTACAACAACTTGGATCGTCTTCCCAGAAGAACATTTGGTATCCATCCGCGAAGTTGTTGTGGTAATCCATAAGACGCTAACTTGCCTAATAGGGCTCTATGCCAGACTCGGTCAAATGCCTTTGATATGTCCAAGGCTACGGCTCTTGATTCGCAGTGTTGTTCAATTGCTTGCGTCCATAAGTCGTTACGTAGCTTAACAGGTCTCCAGTGGAACGACGGCTTCAAAATCCGTATTGACTGTCGCTTCAGATCGGCAATTTACCACGAAACCAGCGTTCGATTCAGTTCAAAATATGTAACTGGTTATGACTCCATTCAGCTGATTAAAAGCCTAACCTACCTCTCAGAACGAGATCGAGAGGTACTTTTGACAGATCTGCAGTCGATTCTACTAAGAAAATCATTTAAGATATCAATTAATGTATCCACCAAGAAAACCGGCAGCCTCAAAGTTACTTAAGACAGCTTGCTGAATCTATTGCGATTAAAAAAGTTGACATTTTTCAAGCAACACATGCATGGAAGGATGATAACAACCGGAAATAGATTCATATGTATCTTTAAGTCCAACTAACCCATGATACAGATTTATAAAAAAAAAATTGAATCTTCTTTAGATATCTACTGCAACTTTCTGCGTAAATCTAATGGAACCAATATTATTTCTTGATTAGATAACCTTCACAAATTCGTAGTTCATTATCATTACACAGAAAAACGTCACAAAAACTTGTCAAATTGTGAAAAACAAAAATCTCCAATTGTTCGACACATTGCCAGACAACACCAAAGTCGATTGATGGTAAACGAATCAAGAGACCGGCAAAAATTCCAAAAATAAATATCGTTGCAAAAAAAAATAATTGCAATTAAGTGAAACCACACAAAGAAAAAAAAAAAAAAGCCCCGACATCCGCCGCGCCGTTCGGTCATTATACATTTTGTTTACCCTCTCCTATTCATTGTACTTCATTCTTGTGATATCACTACGCAAACCAACATTTTTTGTGGCACGTGTAGTCTCCGTCTCCACTCCTAACGAGGCATCGGGAATCAAGAATTCTAAGAGTATATTAATTTGGGAAGCGCACTAAGGTAGGCACAAATACAAAAAATAAACCCCCCACACCTAGTGCAAACAACCCCTTCAATCGATAGATACATTTACTTATATGCGGTCGTATACAAGAAGAGAAAACGACGACGGACGACGAGTTGTACAGTATGAGAAACGCATACGTATTATCTGAATAAATTTATCGTTTAACTACCTTGAGAATAATTAATCGGAATTAATTTTTAGGCGCGCTACCACCTCATACAGTTGACGGTGCTGTTCAAATAAACAACACGCTATTTGCGAGGGGAAATGCATAATGATAGTATAAGGTGTATACGAGTATATGTATATTCACAAAGACGGGTACGCTGCTCAAAAATAAATATATAACTAGTTACCCAAATGAGAAAATAATTGAACAAACAAATTATTGAATGGACTGGCATTTATGCCGAACTTGAAAAAACTCATGTTAAGGTCAACACAAAAATAAAAAAAAAATAAAAGGTTAATGGAATCGATGCAGAAAGGTAAGTAATGTACATATATGTATACATGTATATTTTTTGTGGTTCATTGTCAGTTGTAAATATAACAAGTTGGAATTTTGGAGCAAAACCAATTTGGTTTGACAATTAGCGTCAATTCGACTTGACAGGCAGGTAGGTAGGTAAGAGAACGGTCTTTATGCTCCAAATACGTATTACGAATTTTGTTGGGGGGGGGGAGTCGCATTTGATTGAGGGTTCATTATCATTAATTTATTCATATAGCAGGGCTATAGCATAAAGCAAAAGCATGTACCTCTTAAATGGGCAGTTTTTTTGGTTGGCTGAATAAGCGATAGCGAACTTGTATGAACTTAAAGAATCTGCAAGTAAATATGTATGTATGGGTAAGGAATAAAGTTATGTACTGACTGTCGTCAATCCTTTGAAAACTGAGGTTGTTCTCTTCACGAGACGGAGGATTTTAACTGGTCTGACTCAGGCAATGCTAAAAGGCGTCACTATCCAGATCTCCGATGAAGCGAAATATCTGGGAGTGATCCTGGATAAGAAACTTCTTTAGGCAAAGCATGTCGAGTCGAAGACATCCAAGGCGCTCTCAGTCTTCTGGCAGTGTAAGGGTGCTTTCGGTAAGACGTGGGGCTTATCTCCCAAAAAGGTCCTTTGGATCTATACGGCTATGATAAGACCTTTTCTAGCTTATTCGTCGGTTGTTTGGTGGAGAGGGCTTTCGCGAAAATATGTGACTGCTTTCTGCACAAAACTCCAAAGAACGGTTTGTCTTGGCTGCACGGGTGCCTTCCCGAGTACGCCGGGCTCTGCTCTAGATACTCTGCTTGATCTACCACCCCTTGATACCTTTATCATGGGTGTTACTATCAAAGCAATCTACCGTCTCAGGCGGGGTGGTTTTTGGTATAATCCACACTGGAGTTTCGATGACCTTGCGCGACACTTATCCTACGACCCTAGTTCTATGGATATGCCGCAATGCAATGCCACATGCAATGACACCGAAACTTCGGCTGCTGCGCAAATTCAAAGTCGACTTTCCTTGCGTTCAGGACTGGCTTCAGCCAGAGTCTGAGCCTGGGGTGGGATGTAGCCGTATTTTCACGGATGGCTCCAAAACTAGTCAAGGCTCTGGTGCTGGTGTCTTCGTGGAAGTCGACAACATTAGACTTCACTACTCTTTGGGCAAGCATGCCTCTGTTTTTCAAGCAGAGATCTATGCTATCCTAATGGCTGCCGAATATATTGTTAGGAATAGGTGGCGGGGTCGGAGTATCTGCGTCTGTAGCGACAGTCATGGCCGATTCACAATACAGCGAGAGAGCGAGACGAGAGCGAGATCGAGTCTAGCGCGAGTTGCCAAATAATTTCCAATCAAAGGAAATGCATGCAGCAATACACAATGCCGCGAGACTCGTTGCCTCGTCTCGCTACCATTTCGGAAATTTGGAAAAATCTCGCCCGAGACACCGATGACATTTACTCTCTGAGTGGGAAGCGACGCCATTTTCATAGAAATGTACTTAAGGTTGCCACTTGTATTTTCTCAAGCAAACAGGGCGGCACTTTTATCGTTTTTTGTTATTATTTTGATACGGTTTCATTATTCTGAGAAATTTTTAAACAATTCAGCGAAAATGTTAGAACTTATTTTCCCAAAATAATGAATGACGGTGAAAAGGTAAATTTCGTATTTCTTTAAACATCAGATCAAATAACACGTTTTTGATTCGAAAGTCATAAAAACTTTTTTTATTTGAACACACACCAAGCGAAACAGAATGAAACAAAACAAAACGTATTGTTTTCTTGTTTCGTTTGGTGTGGAATTTGAGACTTTATTTTAGTGTTGGTCAGACTCAGACGATGAAGTTGTGCAAATCTTATTTACATTTTAAAAACAACGAAAATTAAATTTTGTTTCGCAAAAACAACAAGTTAACTATCGGCAACGAAACATGTTTTGCTTTGGTTTTTATGTTTTGTTTTCGTTGGCGAGTGTTGCAATTATCGTCAACGACGCTGTTTCGAAACAGTTTTGTTGCATTCGGTGTATTTTTGACAACCACCACCGAAACACTTAAAAACAAAAACATGTGTTTTGTTTCATTTGCTTTGGTGTGTGTTGGTTAATAAGAAACAATGTGCTCTTGTTTCACGAAACAAAAAACACGTTTTGCTTTATCGGGTGAGTTTTCAACCTTAGACAACAATTTGCTTAATTTTTTTTTGAACTAACTTTATAATTCATAAGCAACATTTTAAGACCAAGATTGAGTTCAATCATTAAGGTTAAGTGCTCAAAAAAAGCAACAGAATTGTTTTCGGTTGCATTTTACTGATAGTTATATAAGCGACGCCTAAAAACTGCGAATTGGTTGTTTTTAGAATATTCAAACTGCATGCAATAGTGCTAAAAAAGCAATAAAAGAGCAGCTCTCTTTTGTAAAAAAAAATCGAAGTGGCAATATGGTTTGTAGTTTCAGTGGTCCCTCTATTCTTTGTCAGAAAAACTCGCCGACGTACCACGTTTCACTGTGAATTGCCGGACGAGGTTAAAGCGAGAACGAGGCGAGAGCGATTCTCGCCTCGCTCTCGTCTATTTATCACGCCCGCATTGTGAACGAGGCATCAAGCTTCGCTTAAGGCCTTGCTCAACCCTGTAACCCGTTCTAAAATAGTTCGGGAATGCAAGAACTCTTTGAACTCGGTCGCAAGGCTGAACTCTTTGACTCTTGTCTGGGTCCCAGGTCACACTGGGATTGCTGGAAATGAGATATCCGATGAGATTGCTAAGCAAGGCTCAGAAGAAAATTTCTCGGGACCAGAATCTGTGCTGGGTCTTCCTGCGTCCTCGATCAGGGCTTCCATTGACAATTGGGTCTCAAACGAACACAATTGTGTATGGCAAGGCTCTACAGGAAGCGGGCAGACTAAGCGCATGCTCCCGAAAGTCAGTAGTAATTCTGCGGCATTCCTGCTGTCTCTCAGTAGAAATGACTGCAGAAAACTTATTGGCGTTCTTACGGGGCACTTCGCTTTTGCTAAGCATCTTAGTATACTAGGCTTAAGTGATACCACTGTCTGCGACGCTTGTAGAGAAGGCGACGATACTTCGGATCATTTCCTTTGTTATTGCCCTGCCTTTGCTCGGATCAGGTGGCAGATTTTTGGCGCTGATGTGGTGAGTGCTGATACTGTAAGCTCCTCATCGCTGAAGTGCATTCTCGGCTTTCTCCGAAAGTCGAAGAAATGCCAGTAAAATGGGTGATACTGGATTTGCTTCCTGGTAGTACAATGGACCAGTTGCGTCTGAGTGCTCCAGTAAAGTGTTTCCTAACCCGGCAGAAAGAAAAAAAAAAAAAGACTGTCGTTATTGGTCGACATGATAAAGGGCAATTTGAAAGTAAGTAGCCATTTTCCACACTTATAAAATGTTATCTGCTGGTTATGTTAGGTAAAGAGCCGGGTAGCGACGTTTGTAATTTTCACCCAGAGACTATCAAAACTATTCGGATCTTTAATCTTTGAATCTGGTAGATCCTAATCGAGTTTTATTCATCTATTTATGACCAAAAAAGCCGACGGAAAAATCTTCCAAATATGTAGGTATTATCACAAGCACCAATTTGGTCAAGCACTACACTAAATCCTTCAAGCTATTGCAGAATCGTGCTCCCACACAAGAGATATTAGCTAAGTATATTACCTTTTCCTCATTGCAGATTCTACAAGATTCATTTGCCTAGATGCCTATTCCTAGTCTTTCATATGTTTCCAATGATGCACTGTCCAGTTATTACCATGGCGAGCACTCAAATTTCGTTTCTTTCAACGAAGATTGATTTGACCTTTTAATATTGAAAGCTGTGCGTTATGATACAACAAAAAGTGTTGTTACATTGCTTCTCGGTCGAGTTTAATACGAGACTCTATGAATAAACGTCTTAGACCCCTTTTACACGCACCGGTTTTTCACTTTAGTGTCGAAAATGAGTAGGTTAAGGGGATGAAAAGTGCAGGGGATAGCCGAACTCGGATGGGCCGCGAATTCCCATCCGATTCTTGTGTTCTCTCTCACTCTCTTTCGTTATTTTCAGCGTTGCTTTATTCTCAAACCGTACTCAGTCGCGATAGACGTCTGCATTTGCTCTATTTTCGAACTGTGTGCGGTCTGCGCTTCGAAAATGCACCTACCACCGCGAACGGCGAATGAGAAAAAAAGGAAACAAAGACAATTTGACAATCAAGGCACTAAAGTGAAAACATTGAACGTATAAATGCACCATAAGTGCCCAAAAGAGAATTAAGAAGTATCGTGAGTGAAAACTCGGTGCGTGTAAAAGGGGTCTTAGCAATGTTAAAAGAAGGTAGTACTTGTCAGTGTCTGAAAAACGTCGCACATATATCATTTTGCATACCTCCATTTCAGAGCCGCACCTAACTAGCTTCTGTAACGCGTTGTTTCCATTCACAACAATATGTCCAGGAACCCAACAAATGTGATCATTTATTTCCTTCTTACACATTTCATATTTACCAGTTTATAGAGTTAACCGCCTCAAGTGCTGCTTGACTGTTCACGCAGAATGTAATTTCCATTGTTGATATATAGAGCCGCTCTTTTAACCGTGGAGATCCAAGCCTGAAAAATGCTGCAGTAATCTCTCACTCAGAATGACTGTTAATAATACTTATACTTCTTTTTAGAAGACTCGTACTTCGCTTCTCTGTCTTTGGGGCATCTGTGAAGATGGGTATACCTTTTATGACAGTTGGAGGAAAGACAGCCCTGGTCTGTCAGGTAAACAGGCGTTGAATTTTTTGTCACAGTCATGCTTTGGTTTCTTACAATCCGTGAGTGACACAAGACCGAGTAGACTTGATGTGTTTTCTTTCGTCACACACCCCTTCATAACCTGACCTAACTTAACCTAGTCTCACTACACCAATAATAGCTCATGACGCGCTCTTGGGGTTTGGATGACATTGGTATATTTGACAGTTGTATGTAGTGGTCGATAACAATTTATTTTTAATCAGCGAATGTTGCAGAAAACTGCTGAAATTAAATTAAAACTTTGTATATTATGTACATAATTAATTGTAAAGCACATTTCGACTTGACTGGGGAAAATAGACGGGGAATCGAAAATACCAAAGACGGCTAGCTACACCATTTCGTAGAGAAAAAGCCTGGTGCGCCATACGAACCGGCGCGACATCTTTGAGGGTACTGGAGACAATGATATAACAATTACCGTGAAAAACTCTTTTCTGCCTGAGTTGGATCAATTAGGACTAAAAAACATGTGGTATCAACAAGACGGTGTCACATTGCACGCAGTTAGGGCTATAATCCAAATTTGTCCCTGCTAAATGATGATAAAAAGTGGTGATATCGATATTGGCCCAACAATCCTTTAATTTGAAGCCTCTCGAGGAGGGTTCCAACAATCCAACCACAATTTTAATGCTTTAGAGTTTAGAGAACAATATTCAAAATGAAATTGCTGCAGGAGTCTGCGGCGAAATTGTTATGAAAAATGTCTTTAAAAGATAATCCGCGGCACTAATAATCATTTTTAGTGTCCAGGCTAACTTTTACGAAGTCACAGTGGCGAAAATTTCCATATAAAATGGTCTATTGTGACCGTCAAAATATTTAAGTTGAAGGTTAAAAATGATTATTGGTAAGGCCCATTGCCGTTTCATGCGCAACATCATACTTCTCGCTGGCATTTCGGAACTCTCCACTAGGTTACCTTTTCGCCCATTTCACACATACCCGGCAGCCGGCTAACCGGTACCGACTACCCGGTCGTTGGGAGTACATTCTTATGGGCGCGTTTACACCTTCAAACCGAAACAGTCCATTAGAATGTATTCCCAACAACCGGGTAGCCGGAACCGGTTAGCCGGTACCGGTTAGCCGGCTGCCGGGTACGTGTGATATGAGCATTTCAAGTTCTTAATGAAACAACAGTCTGGCGAGCTCCACAATTAGGTACCTCGCAAAATGACATCGACGCAGATATCAAGAATCACTCTTACCAATCGATGTTTCTTCG
The DNA here is from genome assembly GCA_955612985.1 of Cheilosia scutellata. Lineage (NCBI taxonomy): Eukaryota > Metazoa > Arthropoda > Insecta > Diptera > Syrphidae > Cheilosia > Cheilosia scutellata. Next base: position 63,395,055 of record OY015313.1, read on the forward strand.
GGCTAAGAAGACATCTAAATAGTAAATCCCTCTCAGAGAACTAATGCGATGTTACAAAAAATCTTGCGATTATCACGGTTCTGGTACATGGTGCCAAGAGCATGGACCTGGACGAAAGCGGATGAAAACCTCTTGGGACGCTTTTAGTCAAAGATTCTTCGGGTGATTTTCGTCAGGTTTGTATAACGATGGACAATGAAGGAGAAGATTCATTGACAACGTTTACGGGCTATACAGCTACTTAAAAATCAAAAAATAAATAGGTGGCGCAACAGGCGTGTAGACACACTAGGCCTAGCTTCCTAGGTGGCGCAGTAGAAAAAACCTTAAGATGTAATTTGTGTTTTTCCGAGGATCGAAACTGGGACCCTTCGCACAGTAGTCCAGCACACTAACCAATGCGCTACTGCCCCCACTATACAGCGACTTGGACCTGGTTAATATGTTTCAGATACAATATGGCTTTTGGTGGCAAAATCACATGGAGCGTATGGACAATAACGCCTTTCGAGTTTTTGACCTGAGGGTCAAAAAAGCATACGAAGACTCAACCTGAAGTGGTACGATTTGAAAACGACCTCATCCTGACGGGCGGTTATCAACCAAGGGCTTGTTGGTTCACTCCGGACAGCAAGAGCCATCTAAAGAAGAAATAACAAACTATAAATGAAATGCAAGAAAATGCTGAAATAACAAATATCTACTTTTTTGTTTTCTTCGAAAAAAACCTTCGAAACAAATTAAGATAAAATGAAATGGCCGCATTTTTGGTCCAAACGATAAATACAACATAAAAAGGTCTGAACACAAATTTATCTTTATTTACGCGATACGAAGTCTAATTTAACGATTTATTCCAATAAAGAAAGTTCTCATTATTTGATTCGCTTTTCAACTTTTCTCTGTCTCTCTTCCTTAATTTCTTCCATTAAATGTATCAAAATAATTATTTATTTTTTTTTTAAATCCCCGTTCCATCTCCATTAATTCAATGGCAAGTGACAATTTTACTCGCGAAACCCATTATATCTTGTGCTGTCATTCGCATTCGGCAATGACGTCATTGTGTATTCAATAATACACACTATGAAATCCACATCCCACAGCTACGTCAATTCATCATCAACAACAATCAATCAATCAAGTGCAATAATAAAATAAAATATATATGTACGCATTCGCATATGTAATGTGTACATAACTATATAAATAAAAATAAAGAAAATGGATATATGACAACAAAATAACAAGAAATAAATTGCAAACAGCGGGGGTGTCCAAGCCCAAGACACAAAACCGAAAGCAAGAAAAAAAATAAATAAAAATTATAAAAAATGCTTTGTGGAAGGCGTCAATTTAGATATGCAATAATACACCATCTAACAACAACAGAGCTATAGAAATATATTTTGTATCTACATAAGTAAAAAAAAGTTATATTGCACTAAACTATCACTTAGTCATCGTGAGGTTTTACTTTTTTTTTTTTTTTACCTCATTCATACACACCAGAGAAAACATTGTAAAAAAAACGTATGTTAGGTACATACACTTGAATGCACGATACTACAGCGAACATGAATAGATCCATTAAGTTTGTCTCTAGCGTGATGTTGTGTTTAGATTGCACGCCTGTCTGACGTTGTCAATAGTAATTTACTTGAATGTAGGTACAAGTAAAGTACGTGTATCTGAAGATAAGGTTACTTGCCGGGAGAGTATTTTTTTTTTTTATTTTTGTTTTTTTTTTGTGCGCTTAGAAAATGTTATCAAATAATGAATCGATTGTATCTATAAAAAATATCTAATTAAATTTTCGAATTTCGAATACTTGGAATTTGCTTATCAGTTACTAACCACACATTCAATAAGTAAAACTGGAACGAATCACTCATTTTTGGTATATCAATATTGTAAACAGAAGACAAGATTTTATTATAGAAATAAGCTCAAAAGTTGTTGCCTAAAACCCTAACTTTTTGGTACCAATTTTTTTTTTACAATGACTATTTTAGGGTTAAAATCAATCACATGATTGTACTTTGTGATGAATTACTTACATAGTTACATCTATACGTCCTTTGGTGTAAAAAAAAAATGGATTCATTGTTGTCTTCGGTCTGGTATTGACATTGGCAGAATTGAAAACATAGGTGGAGTTGACGTTACCTATGCCAGAATGCAAAACAAAAATAACACATATTATGACACATTTCTTCGTTTTGCACAGGTCTAATGGACTTAAGAGGGAAAGATGTCTTTAGGGGTCCCTAGAATTAAGAATGCTTTCAATTCTTAAGATTCCAGGGGCCAGATTATGTAAGACGAAAACGATCGAACGATATCGTTTCGACAATAGCAGTCTCTGTCTATTGCCATAGATATGATAGAGACAGGTTTAGTGAAAACGAAAGCGGTTTTCGTTTCGTTTTTTACAGAATCCCACCCCAGATTCGTATAGTTCGAAACAGGACTACAGTGTTGGTTGCAGGAAAAAACATTATAGGAATTTGATGATATAGACGTTTCTAATAAATTTCTTTGAAAAACCTCCAAGTGGAGTTTAAAGTTGATCTTTCTGTCGAAGATCACACCAAGATCATAAAAGTAATAACTTCATCTTTGAGTATGTACAAAAAAAAAAAAACCCGGCTAAGTGCGAGTATCACTCGCGCACCGAAGGTTCTGTACTTCGCCCAGAGTTGGTGTCTTGAAAACATTAGTGTGTCGGTTATATTTTGATTTGATCGACTTAGGTACAAAATTATAAACAGTTTTTTGTATGAAGCAACATATTTTTTTGACTAAATTATTAACTATTTCAAAAACCAGTTAATGTATCGTTATGAATATGATTGGTATTTGTCGTTTATGTTATACGCCTGATGTTGAGTGGAAATTTCAGCCTTTTACGTTAATTAGTTGTTGAGATAGACCTAGGTACAAAATTCGCTTAGTGGGTTCGGACGAAAACAATAAAGTTCCGGCTTGTCTCTATGGGAACGGAACCTTAAAAAGACATAAATTGTTGTCAAATAACAGAAACAGGAGTGAACCAAGGTGGCCAACTTGAGGGACAACAGAATAGATGACAATATTCGTTCACAAAAATTATTTAGTTTCACATTTTGAGTAAAATCACTCGGATATGAACAAACTCATTACAGGAATCCAAAAAGTTCCAGTTCAATATTAGTGAAAGTTATTCATTTTCACTATTAAATGTATCCATGTAAAATTCGAAGCGTAATAAAACAAGAATCGTTAATATGCGAAGACAGATTGAAACGCAAGCAAGCGAATATGACTATAACTTTTTTATAATCGATTTCCATCAACTTTAGCCGCCAAATTGGCCATTTATAAAAGCCATCAACCATACGTTGAAAAACAATCACTAGGTTCTACGACACAGTGGCTATAACACTAAAGAAAGAGCAGATGTGAAGTAAATAAATATTTGGCGGTCCGTATAAGACCCTAAACTTAGCTTCTCACAACTATTACCAGGCACACACGCTTTGTACATGAAGCAACTCAGGCTTTTTTCGCCTCCCATCCAACGTCGGTCGGAACCAATTGAGTCAAAATCCTCAAACTTGGAGCGTTATTAACGAAGCTCATTAAAAAGTTTGGCCTCCTCAAACTTTAGTTACAGGGCTTACAAAAATTACAAAAAACGTAACTGACTGTCTGACTCAGCCACTCACTGACAGATCATCAAAATTATGAAAGACGAACTTCCATGCCATGCTAGAATCGTGAAAGTTGGCACATCGGCAGATGATGTGGTGCATACATTGGAAAAAAGTAAAAAAAACGTTTGATTTTCCATTCAGGGGTCGGGCGCCCACTTTTAACAAATAGTTATCATTTATTTGTAGCACTTCAGATTATCGTAGTTATAAAATTTGGTACATTTACCTACAGAAAGGTAAAAATTCAAAAATTTTATTTTTTCCATTGAGGTGTGGTATCCGCCCACTTTTGGAAAATCGGTTATTATTTATTTGGGCTACTTTCGCTTATCGTAAAGTGTTGAAATTTGATAGAGCGACAGAACCTGCATTGTAGGAAAAGAAAAAAATGTGCATGACTGGGTCGCACGAAACTTGCTCGTTTATTGTGAATCTCGCAGAATATCAGATTCAATTTAGCAAATTTTATGTTTAAAATCATACCTACTCAAGATGTACTCAAGTTTAGTAACTGAACCCTTGTTAATTAAAAACGTAATACATACTACATAAACATACGTATTAACTACAACACTTTATTAGGTACTTTCAAATTTCACCCCGAACAACTGACATTTAAAGGAGGCAAGTAGGCGAAGAATTTCGAATTCCCATTTTTTTGATTATTTAAAAAAAGTGGTCTCAATGGTCGGGAATTGGGTATTAATTTTGAGAAATATTCATAAAACGGCTATATTCGAGTTTTCTGAGAAAAACTAAGTACGTGATCATGTTTAGAATGCTTATGTTGTCCTAAATATGTACAGTGGTAGGCACAAATATTTTGACAAAACTAAAGTTAATTCTGCTCATAATTTGAAACTTACTTCATGTAAATGTTGGCACCAATGGAAAGGTCATTTAAATTCCGTTTGAACGATACAAAACTTTCCTTAACCCATTGAGTACCAATTTAAAAATTTTAGAATTTAGAATTTTTGTGAATGTCTACTAAATCATAAAAAATATTAGCGAAGAGATTTTTGAAAATTTTTTTTTGCAGTCACTATTAGAATTGTTTGAAGAAACTTTTTGCATCAAAACATTTTTTTTTGGACCGAGGATAAAAGTCAAAAAAGTAGACTTTTACAAAAGTTCTGAATTTTCAATGGGTACTTAATGGGTTAAGGAAAGTTGTGTAGATATAATTCCAACGGAATTTTAATGACCTTTCCAATGATGCCAAAATTTACATGAGGTAAGATCAAATTATAAGCAGAATTAACTTTAGTTTTGTCAAAATACTTATGCCGGCCACTGTATTTTGATCAAAATCGTTGGAGCGGTTTTTTGTTTCTTTAGGATATAAACATTACCTAGCAGTTACATTTTCATCCAAATCGAAAATGGTGTTTTCGAAATATTAGCAGTTTTTAAAGTATCTACGATTTTTAGCGATTGTGGTGAAAATCGAAGGACGCACTCATTGTTCAAAAAACACTGTTTTGCAACTGTTTAGCTCAAAACCGAGCAAATGGTATTACTATTTCAGCATTACCTACCAGTTATATTTATATCATAATCGAAAATGGCGTTTTTGAGATATGAGCAGTTTTTTAAAGTACTATTAATAGGGATTTGGGTGGATATCAAAGGACGCAGTCTTTTTAGAGAAAATCTGAGTTTGCTATCGAGTTAAGAATGACAATAGTACCTTAAATTTTTTTTTTTAAATTGTTTTTACCGTTTTCGAGAAAAAGTCAATTTTCAAAACTGCCGTTGCTGGAGTTTTTAGCGAAAAACAAGATATGCAATCATGTTAAGCATGCCTACATTAACTCAAATATCAATTTTGGTTCAAATCGTTAGAGCCGTTTTTGAAAAAAATTTGAATTGTTTAATATTTCGTAAAATTTTTATATGGGAAGTACCGTTAATATTAGAGTTAGAATGAAAAAACACGCCTCCTAGCGGGAAGCCCACAAACTCTAAATACGAAGTTTGAAACAAATCCGTCCAAGCGTTTAGATTTCCCAGGGGGGGGGGGGGGGCAGACAGCCATACGGACGGACAGAATTGCGAGACCCACTTTTTTGAGTTCCCCTATAATCGTAATATCAGAATTGATCAAAATCTCGAGTTCGAAATTTTGTACAAAAACAATATCTTTCTCTTACTATCTACGTATACGAGAAAGTTAAAAACAAAAAAAATAAAAATGTTTCATTTAAGAGGCGTGAAATCTGACCACTTAACTTGACCAATAAACATGTCAATTTTGTTTAACATTGAACCTTCTTAAACTAAGAACTTAATGTACATTTAGGCCTCATTACTTTTCGTGGCAGAAAATCGATATTGCTAATTATGTAAATTTAACAAAACAAATAGAATTTAAATATAAATTAATATAGAACCAGAAAAGGAAAAACTGCATTCAAGTGGCGTTGTCAAAAACCATAGCTCTCGAACTTTAAAAAAATATCCAAATTGTTACTACCTAGCAATTTAAACTACATAGCTTCCTAAACGTCTTAAAGAATCGAAAAAAGTTACAATTAAGCAAATTTTGGCTTTCGCATGATTTTTTTCGTTTTTTGAAATGTGAAAGTGATTTTCGTTTCGTTTTTTTTTTTTTGCAGAATCTGTCTCCCGTGTATGTACATACATAATTAAATATGTAAATAATGTTTTAATATAATCAACTTAAACTAACTTATTTTAGTCTGTTTTTTTCTGAAACTAAGTAGTTAGATACTGTCCAAATGAGTGTAAGGTCCAAGCGATCAATCCATTCCCGAAAAAATGTGCACAAAAAGATTCACATAATACTACATAAATAGTTTTAATATAAAGGTTAGTAAATATGACAGAACAATTTTTCAGTGGCTCTAATGGGAAACTACATTTTGGTAGTTCACACTTTTGGAAGACTTTTGTGACTCATTGTAGACCTGTCAATACTATGACTTTTTTTTTATCGAACGCCTATCTCAGTAAACTAAAGTAGACGATACACAATAAAACATTTCAGAGTTACCTACACCAAATATACTAAACTTACAAAAGTTATAAAGGATCACTATGTATCTTAATAAGCAACAAAACAGTCTCAACCTAGAAAGTTAAACTAAATCCATAAAGAAAATACCTGTGCCTATCCACGTCTTAACTGATAAGTGTTTAATGCTAAACATGTTAAAATTCTAAACTTTCTCTTCCTTGTGCACCGTATAAAACGAATACAACGTGATACGCAAATACCTACCTCTGCATTATCGTAACACGCTAAACGACGAACTGCGATTAGATCAAGTCACGACACAGATAAAGAAAAAAAAAACTTAAAATAAATAAAAATAAATATTTACGAACATATTATTGAAGTTGTTGTTTTGTGTGTCGCATTTGACAGACTTCCTATACATATATAAAATATAAACTAATTTATATGGCTTTGGAATTGAAAAAAAAAAAAATATGTAATAAAAAAAATAACACTTGACAACAACAAAAGGCTAGAAGAGGAATAAAAATAAAATTTACTTAAAATTTGCGGAAAGAAATATGTAACTTTGAATTTTTTTTCGGCTAGCTACACAGTCACGGCGCGGCGTTGTTGTAACGATTTTTACGTGTAGGCCATTACCAGCAGCAACGACCACGTGATGTAATAATTTCCATGCCATAAAAAAAATATACGTACTTTATAGATAAATAACTATAATGTATGTATCGCTATAATGAGGAATTTGTTGTTGCTCTTTTTAAATTATTAAATGCAACTCATTATCTTGCGCGCGCTTTTTCATATTTTGTGCTGTGGACTGTAGAAACGCAGGTCAACGTGCTGTGTTTGCCGGTTGACATGAATCGATAATGAACGAGTAAGTATCTAACTATGCGCGATAGTTTGATTAGTAGTTTGGAGATTGATGTTTTTTTTTTCAGTATGTAGATGTGCCAGGGTATAGTTTGGAATAATGTTGGTGAAACAAAATGTATTAGGGTTGAAGTTGTGCATACTTTTATACTTGTTATAAATATTGTGGTAACATCATCTTGTCATGAATGGTACTAATTTATGTGATAAATGTTAGCAATCAAACCAATTATCCAACCGTACACAATTGAGAAAAATTAAGGTCTGACAACGTTCTTGAATAAGGTCATCTCATGAGACTATCAGCTATTAAAAAGAATAAAATAAAAGTGGAATTCAAAGCCAAACTTGAGGATTCCAATGGAATTGCTTAATTCCTAATATGTCGGAGAAATTATCAAAAAACGGATTGTCTATTGGCTAGTTTTAACCACTTAGCTACTGCCGGACATTAACAAGAAAGGTTAAATTATGTCCCAGGGTCATTATGGTCTTTGCAGCTTCAAGAGTAGCTATAATGGCATCTTCAGTTAACACCATCAGACCCCTTACTGTCCTACTGATTCTTAAACGTCTCGACCTCCACATTACAAACATATCAGCACACAGCACGATTAGACTCAGAGAGTTTGGGTTGAGTTTTTTCAAAAAAAAAAAAAACTGGCGTCGTTTATAGCTATCCGTAAAATGCATCCGTAAAAATACGAAACAGACCCGAACTGACACATTTAACCATAGCATAATCATAGGAATTCAGTGGAATACTTCGTGAAACTGAATGAGAAGTTGAACAGCAAAAGTTTTTCGTACGGAAAAATTAATAAATTCGTTTTCGAGAAAAGTTGTAGATCAATTGCTTATTTTTTTTAGATGAACTGACTTTATAATTCAAAAGCAACATTTTAAGACCAATATTGAGTTCAACGATTAAGTTTAAGTGCTCCAAAAAAGTGAAACAATTTTTTTACAAATGCATTTTACTGATAGCTATAACACACGCCTATCAAGAGAACTCGCACCACCATTTCTAAGGATTACATTACTCCCAAAGTGATTTTTACAAAACATTTTGAAGTTCAATGCCCTAACCTAAAAGATTAGATTGGCAAGACGGATGGGTAACTAGGAACTCGAGTTTAACAATCTACACAGGCGCTAAGAAAATGGACTGTGAAGAATAGCCTAAGCCTCTTCACATCTTAAAACCCTATAGTACGGTTTCCAGAACATCTCTTTTAAAGAGAACATGTCCTCCTCTTTTTTGTCAGCGATCTATTTTACACTTGGATCTTTTTTTGTCCTTTTTTTGTTCTCATTTTTCATACCTCCAAATTTCAATATAAAAACATTGTAAAAAGTGTAAAAAAAACAGGCTTGAACAACGTTTTTTTATAAACTTAAGTCCAGTACCTGTCGGAAAAGACTTAATTGGAATCGGTTGTCCAGTCCATATCATTTCAAACGCAGCCAAAAACAGATTTGATTCATTTTCAATTGATATCGAAATTATTGTAATAAAAATATGTATTATTTTTTTCTATACTATATACCTACACCAGGGGTTCCCTAACTGTGCGTCGCAACGCCCTGGGTCAATCCATAATAGGCAAAGATTAAGCGCGTTTGTGTTTTCCGCATTTCCAGTCAGACTTGCTTCATGGCTGGAAATCGTATATTTGATTGGCACTCAAAATTAAATAAGTTTTTTTCAGTTTTTCAATTGGGTCTTTGCCAGCCAGATTCGCCAGGACCATTGCCGTGGCCCAAGAGAATGTACAGGAGAACCCGAGGCAGTCAATTCCTCCACATGCATAAGAAATTAGCCTTTCGAAGATTCCGACTTGGCGAATTTTGCATCGGGACTTGGGCTTAAGCCCGTACAACATAGACATAGACAAAGCCTTTTGTTCGCTGACTTGGCTTCGGAGCGTTTGGAAGAGGACCTCAATTTTGGCCAAAAAATCATCTTTAGCGACGAGGTGCATTTTTAGATGAATGCGGGTATGTGAACAAGCAAAATTGCCATAAATATGAGGCGACGATATTTCAACGTCGAACCGTCCTTATTGAAAACCCCTTTAGTGAATCTTCAGTAAGATCAGCTTCACATATCTGTGCTTTTAGAAGGGCGTCGCAAAAATATTTCAACATCTCTAGGAAGTCGCAGTAAGAAAAAGATTGGGAACCCCTGACCTGCACTAAACAGTAAGAACTGAAGGTTTAAAAAAAGTTTGTATTGCGATGGAATTGGAATTTAAGAACTTGCTCCGGTATTGTACTACCTACTATATAGGTGGTTCTCATTTTACCCTAATATTAATACAGTTTTACAAGTGTTTCCAGCTCTTAAACAATATTTTTTATCTAACGAAAACCGTACATCAGGGGGGAGGGGGTGGTGGTTGTTGATTGTAAATTATGTCCTCTTTTTTCGTTTGAGGAATATGGACACCCTACCCTATAGGCTTCCGGATACCTGCCATCAAATTAAACTATGTACACAGAAACTCCAAAACATTTGACAGCCAAGCTGTCATCAAAGCTTAGTCAATATAACCTCAAAATTAGTGCTAGAATTCCGGAATGAGCTGGCCTGTCTTGAACAGTTCAACGTTACCCTGATTTGCGTTTCACTGAATAGGAAACAAACATGCTGACAAGCTCCTTAGGCAAGGCTCAGCTTACCGGCAAAATCTGTCCCCAATGCGCAACCCCGAATTCCAAGTATAGCCAAACTAGCTAAGTGTAAGGGTCTTATAAAACTTCTAAGAGGCTATGAGAGCTTCCTATATATTACTGGGGAGTTTTTACCAACTCTCTATTTGGTACTACAAATCTTTTGGGAAGCTATGACCAGTGGCGTTACTATAGGGTGGCAGGGCTGGCAAAATGCCACGGGCCCCCGACCCGAGAGGGCCCCGGCCCAAGAAGCCGCGAGCTCAGAATTAACCTAACATTTTTACAAAAATGTTGTACCTAAGTATTTAAATACTTTTTTATAAGCTCTAAAGCACTTAAGTCTAAAGCCACCGATCTTTCAAATGCCTTAAAACGGTTGAAAATTTGTATAGAAGAAAGGTATACACATGAATTTGTAAAAAAAGTGGAAGCAAATAGTGCACCTAGCGAAAAAATTGGTCCATCAACCCTGAATTTTCTAAAACTCGTCAGAGGAAGGTAAAACGCCATTTTGACGAACTTTTCGAAGATGAGCGTCTCCAAGATCCGGAAAGTTTGTTCAAAGTAAACATATTTTATTAAGTATTGGACGTCATTATTAATCAACTGAAATCACGTTTCCTTCCAATGAATGAAATTGTTTACAATTTCAGTGTTTTGCAACCTTCCACTTTGCAAATATTAAATGACACTGATCTATTAAAAAAAAGCTCAAGAATTTGCCAGGGAAATTCTCAGTTTTTGGTCCACTTTTCAAAACTAAAATTCATAAAACCCTATTTACATAAGAAACTCTATCTTAGCCCGATCTTTAAACTTTGATTATGTTATAGATACTTTTGCGGAACAGAAAGCTCGGAGAAACGAATTTTATTAATAAATATCTTTATCTTATTAAAATTAAACTGTTATTTCATTATAAATATGTTTAAACCTAGGTAGTAGGTATGCTCTTTAAAATAAAATTTATTAGATATTTAACTAAAATGCACACAATATTATTAATAGTGTTGGGCAATTATTTGAGTGGTTTATTTCAATTAAATTACGACGTGACGATTTTTTCTGGGAGGGCCCCATCCAAAAAATTTGCCACGGGCCTCAGATGGTATAGTTACGCCACTGGCTATGACAGTTCCGATATCAATTTCTTTCTAAAGGAGCTCTAACAACTCTTTTTGCTATTACAAACTGCAGATGTCTTACCAGGTTCTACTAGCTGAAATATTATTCGGTGATTCCCGTAGCTCTTTTTAATGTCCTATACCTATAGCCATTATATCTGACGTAATCAAAGCTTTGATCTGTCTATAACAGCGCTGTCATGCAACTTCTTTAACATCATAATTGAAAGAATTGTCCGAAAGTCACATCTCACAAGAAATTAAACGAAGAATAACCCTTTCCAATTGCTGTTTCTTTGAACTGAGAAGGCAGCTGAGTATTAGAGCCCTATCACGAACTACTAAGGAGATTATGTAAAAGACCCGTCCTAAAGCTTAGATGAAGATATCCTTGGTCGCTTAGAGAGAAAGATTTTTCGTAAAATGTAAAATGACGGGCTTTGCAATAGGAGAATCAATTATGAGTTGTACAGCGACATGAACAAAATGCCCATCAGTCGTCTAAAATGGTTAGGACACGTAGAGCGTATAGAAACAAAAAATTGGGCCGTTAAATTCTTCGAGTCTCACCTGAAAGAACCTTGCCTTAAGCGACGTACACAAGTAGAACGAGACTTCAACTGGTAGGTACAGCCGCCTAAGTAAGTAAGTGACAGCTGATGGTGTCAATAATGCGTTTCATTAATAAATCGATGACTCTGAGCAGGCTCGGTTCAGATCATGATCTGTTCATTGTTGTATTGTCAACAAGAAAAGTTAAACGCCTAGGTATACCACATACCTAGCCAAATACAAGCCCAACTGACAGTAGTCAGACGATTTACCGTCATTTATAAGTGTATGACTATAAATTCCATTTTAATGATGAGAATAAAATGAGAAAAGAAATCAAAATTAAATAATAATGAGAGTGGTGAAAAAACTGCAAAAAAAAAAAACCTAACTCAAACAGAAAATGATAACAATAATAATAATGACTAGGTACAGAAACAAAAAAAAAAATGCCATTTCAAATTCCCCTCCACGTTCATTGCCATCATAGAGGAAACGATCAAAATAGAAAGTCACCACAGTGTGGCACGGTCTTCTCAGCGCTGTCATTTCAATTCAATTTAAACATTTTGTCGGTGGATATGCACCTAGCCTAGAGTGAAAAAGAAAGAACAAACTACTATATGGCGCAAAGGAAAAACAAAAAAAAAATTATTTAAACGAAAACAAGCCCAAAAAGAAAAACCCACAGTACAGCTCAGAGGCAGCCGCATATTCCTACTCGTCGACAGCACAATACAGAGAAAAAGTTCAACAAAATGGCTGCCCGACTGAAATAAATAATAATAAAACGAACAAAAAAAAAAACCTTAAAGAAAACGTGAACGGGAAATTATACGATACGATACGAATAGATGCCAAAACACGGCGCAATGTTGTGTGAAAGTGTGCAAATGTATTCAAGAAGTTGTGTGGGGCCAAGGCGATGTTACTGGTTGACGTTTGACGTTCTGTCTCTGTGAAATAGTGACGTTTGAAAGTTGCATGACATTTTATCGATTTATTATTATAAAATATATGTATGTATACCGTATATTATTTGATTCCTCATGATCATGATGTTAATGTTGGAATATACATTTTTTTTTTTGCTACAACAACTTAATGGTGGTGATTACTGATTACCTGTAGGTAGGAAGGTTTCCAAAATAAAATTTGCATTCCATTTAAAATGATGGGATGTAATGTAGGATGTCTATCTATGTATGTATATTCTACCTACAGATGTAAGTATTCGAAAAAAAAATTATGTAGCCGTACCTACAAATTGATATTCCATTTTAGTAGGAAAATAAATAAATTAAAATTATAAAATTAATAAAAGTACATTAGACGTAAGACGAAATAATATCAAACATGCGAATGTTCTTCAAACAAATTAATAACATTGCCTTTGTGTTAGGGTCCTTTCAGTATTTGCTTCTTCTTTTTTATGACTCATGCTAATTTTTTTATTTAATTTCGTTTGCATGCCTGGTTCAAAGGTTTATTTGTTTAGTTTTTATGGCTGAGCGATTTGCTAATTATGAATATATGCGAATGGAGAGCATTAAAATTTTTTGTCATTTTATGTACCTATACCAACCTACAAGAGGACAAAGTGAATTTTATTTATAACTACCTTTTCGTATAGATATATTTTTTTTTTTAACATTCTGACTCGCCATGGCGATATAGAGAGAGCACTTCGACCTATAAGGTCTTTTGTGCTTGAAGCGTCAGAAATTAGTTAGGAAAGTAGCGTTTCTACTTTCTTAATGTAGCTGATAATGCATACAGCAGAGATCGTCTTTAGTACATCGGTACTAATAATTTCCCTGAAAAATGACTTCCTTCTGATACCATATAGGGCCGGGCATTCACACATGATATGCTCAGCTGTTTCGTCTTCCACAAGACATAGTCGGCACTCCGGCGAGTCGACTAATTGCATTTTCTTTAAGTGATATCGTAAGCCGTGGTGGCCTGTTAGGTAGCTTATTAAATATCTGATATCACGCCTACGTAGATTTAGGATCTTTTTGGCATCTTTCATCAGCATTTTCATTTCCTACAATGATATAGGTAGATGACATGGTGTCGTATGTTTTCTTTTTTATGAAAGAACTGCATTTTCATAGGCAAATTGGGACTCTGAGTCCAGATGTTCCCGCACCCTTCAACATCGACCAGGCGACGTTCTTCCCAGCTAAACATTACACGGATGTTCTTCTACAGAATATTAATAAGGAATTAGCATACTTTGTAATAAAAATATAAAATTTAGTTGGAAACTGCTTGCCATAAGACCACACAAGTCGGTTGTTAAAAGCCCGCAATCATTTAAAGTAAAATAAAATTAATATTTCTACTTGTTGGGCAAATGTCCACATCAATAGCTTCGTCAATTACCAAAATAACTAATAGGCCAAAAAATAAGAACGGATTTTTGTAGAGGGGTTAAATAATATCATTATTTAGTATGGGCTCCTACAACCCCCTTCTTTCGATCTCTGCTGGATTTTGGAGTATGTGCGAGGTTGGGTATAACTTTTGTTCAAATCCGTACAAAACACGGTTGAAAATGGCTGTTAGATGCCTAATTTTTGACACTTATGTCGTTTTCGATTGGTAATCCAGAAGCGTCCGGAAGAACTCTCCGCGATTCTGAATTCAAATCCAGAAGCAAATTTCTCTTCTTTTTAGTAGAAGAACTGTCAGTTGAGTGCCAATCGAACGCTTTCAGAAGCGTTCGGATTGCTTCCGGACGATTCTGGATTACCAATCGAAAACGACATTAAGCGTTACATACTCGTATCTTTGACAGGTAGCAACCTACGCAGCTGTTAAACCATTTGACAAGTTTATTTGGATTTTTTTTCTTTATACGTGTTCAATTAAACAACATTTTGCAAATCAAATAAATTATTAGAAATTGCAAAACAAAAACATTTTTCTAAGTGCTGTCAAGTTTTTTGTACCATTTAGGGTGATCAAAACACGTAGGTATATAGGAGTGACAGTTTTAATGAACAGAATATTTGTAAGAAACGTCAAAATCAGCTGGTTTTACTGCGAAATTTTGTTTATACATATTTAGGTATAATACAAAGTGAGTGCAATTCGTCACTGCCCCAAAAAGTTCGATTTTCTTTGACATATTTATGTACTGAACTCTTTATATGATTTTCTAAATAACATTGGACTTGTACAATTAGTTAAATAACCAACCAGGATAACAAGAGCATCATTTACTCTTATAGATTGTATGTATACCAATCGACTAAAAAAATGCTCTTTCTTTCATTTCCATCATATTCCTTAATATCATTCAATTTCTCGGGAAGAGTGATTTGAATTTGTTAGAAAATGGCTAAAATTTGTTATCCCTATTATTCACCCTTTTTCACGTTGGCGTTTGTCGTATATGATTAATGTGTAGTGTCGTTACGCTGACCATCCGTCCTTTATTTAAAAGGACAGTCCTTTCTTTTTTACATCTGTCCTGTATTTTTTTTATTCTTAATAAAGGACGGGTTTTGTCTTTTAAAACTGTCCTTTAAAACGCTAAAAAAAATGGAGTGCATAGAGAATTAATTTTTGGGCAATTGCACTCTACGAAGTATCGAAACATAAACTATAATGTTATGAAACTCATGTCAACAATACATTTGACATTAGAATTCCACTTTTTGAACGTAGAAGTCCTTGAGTGGATCTTATTTCTTGAAACCGCATTGGCCAAGTATGGAGAAAAGTCTACCATTTATTTCTCAGAAAAAACCGACTTATTTTTAAATGGCGTACAACTTTTCGATGAAATATCATTATTTGTCCTGACTTTTTGGTGATCAACGCCCAGCCCAAACTGTAAGAGCTAGAAAACACATTTGAAGGCCCGGATGGGTATAGATACTATTTACATAACCTCCACAGAGAGACTAATCCTTTGGACCGGCTTCATAGCAGAGTTGAAGATGTGATGATGTAGTGGCCGATTGTTATTATGGCACCCGCAAATTACAATTTTTGTCAACCAAAATGAATGCGTTGCCTTACAATGGTACATATATTGAAATAGGCCTTTCCATATTTTTATAACCTTTTTGGACCTCTGCCGTGGATTTATCAACATGATAATGCCTCAATATGTACATACAGCCCGGATTGTTAAAACGTAAATATGTATAGAGGCAAAATGTGGAGCTATTAAGCTGACCGGCATACTCACCGAATTTAAATATCATCGAAATTGTTTGGCGATGGTTGACACGTCAAGTTTATGGATCGGGACAACAATATTGGACTAAACTAACCCAAGCCATCGAATAAGTTTGGAGCTTGATTTTGCTAAATTATTTGGCCAATTTGTATCTATGCAAACCGGATGTGTAAATTTAAGAGCAGAAAGGTGGCTCAAAACGCAATTTAACTATTTTTTTTAATCTAAAATACTCTAATTACCTTAAATTTGAGTAATGTTTGATAATTGAAAACATAAAAAAAATATGGAAAAAAATGTAAAATAACAAATAAAAAGCAATTAGAAGTTCTTACTTCATTAATGGAGAAGGGCGAAAGGATTCAGCAAGGGGTAAAATAAGATCGATTTTGATAGTTCTTGGAATCGTATTGCTACAACGATAAATAGCTATTGCCCTCCTCCCTCAAGGATTGGCAAAAGGTACTAATTTTGATAGTGAATTGTGTATTTTAGTTTGTTTTGTTTAGGTTTGGGCAGATTTGAAATATAAAGTGAAAGGTTCTGTATGCAAAAACTAGTGCACTACAAAAAGGAGTCTCGCTCGAGCAACCGGAGGAGGCAACTTTAAACAGGCGATACTTTCGCCCCAAGATGAAGCTATAATTTGCTCTCATTCGAAAAAATCTTAAATCCGAAAGCTGTGTCCATAGCGGCTTCAAATAGATACTTCAATAGTTCAGGCACATTCGCATGATTGTAATACGAACTATCCGTTGACATCACAGGCAGTTTCCCCGCTAATCCCATCACAATGGGATAATTTCCCTGAAACGTCAGCAATATTTATTATCTCCTTACAAACTCGCCAACACCATCCACTTCTTTGTCCCATCAGACTATGGGCATATTCCTGCACAAAATGAATGATCTCTTATTTTTGATCGTGTTAAAATGAATTCCTCTCTTTTTGCCCTTTCACTGCTTGCTTCTTCGTCACGATCTGAACTGTAAAACTTTTCAATGCTATTCATCTTATAAATCTTGAAAACTCAAATCTTTCGAGAAGTAAAAACTTATTTTCGGGATAAGAAAAACAGACTATTTGACAATTCCATACAAGTGCTACCAATCCTTCGAAAAGATTTTACTACATTCTAGACGTCTACAAATCTGCTACAAATTCGGCGGGTCGTCTGTATTAGGTAATGAGGATTGATATCCGACACGACTCAAGAAACGACAAAAGTCGTTTTCGACAACAGACAACGGTAATCGAGGTGATTAGAAGTTTACGACAAACGCCAACGGGAATAGAGTGTCTTTTTTTAATATATAAAATATAAAACTATGCAAATCAAATATGTACACATTTCCGAAGAACAAAATTTTATAATTTAAAAAAATTATATTTATGAAAATTTTTCTGACTCAAAAACTTTTAATTGCTCTCCTAAAAAATCGTGTTTTTTTAGTTATGCCGGTTTTCACACACGACGATCTATAAATCAGCAGGTTTTCTTTGGAATTTCATTCTTCTTTTTAAAAATTAGTTAAAATTGAATTAGCTATTCATAATTTCATTAAATTTTCTGAACAAATTGCCTCCGATGGTCTTCTTTGATCTGTTCCAAACTACGTTTCGTTGGTTTCACTTTTAAGAAATGTGTTATTTTGTTCATTCGATAAGATTGAGCTAATTTTACTTTGAGGTACTAATAAATCATACATATTCTCTTTTCCACTACATTAGTAACCCCAAGAAGGAGTCACTGGAGATCCCATAAAGTTTATGTATGTATATTCTGAAGGTTCAAATTTCAATGTTGTATGCAGTGGAGGGTATCGGCCAAGCTTGTTGGTCTACAGGTTAAATTTTATGAACTTTTTCATTTTATATTAGCTATTGTTACCTAAGAAATATTTAAGTTGAAGGTTAAAAATGATTGTTAGAAAGTCCCAGTGTTATTGCCTTCGGCATTCCAATAGCGGAATGGGTAGAACATCTGGTGTGGCGGTGTCTCATGGGTAGGTTAGGTTAGGTAGACGGGTTGACATAGCAGGGTATATTCTGCTGTGCCACACTTAGGTCCTTGTGGACCCATTGTGATGCCCTTTTAGATGGGAGTTCACCAGTGATTTTGGATGGTTAGCCTCATGTCCCTTCTTCTAGTGATTACTCGACGCTGTCCAGCCATCCTGATATCCTCAAAAACCTTTAAAGATTATAAAGTGAGACATCAGAAAGTTCTTGTAGGTCATGGAAGTAATGACTTCCAAGTGTTCTGTTCCTCAAGTGACAGAGGCTCGGGCAGTGACAGAGGAAGTGAGGTGTGTTATCATGAACCTCTTCGTCTCCGCAGCCTCTACATATATCGTCATCTTTGAGATTTAGTTTCATTGTATGGTTTCTTAGGAAGTTATGCCCCGTTAGAGCCCCTACCGATTTGGACAGCAATGACCTGTCGAACTGTAGAAGTTTGATGGTCCGGCCACTGTCGTATTTTGGCCAAAGCCAAAATAGTTAGTCCCTTCCACCTGCTGTTGGTTTTCATGCAAATTTTATTTTCCACTTGCTCTCTAAGATTACAGAGTGGTGGCTTGATCGACTGCAATGCTAGATCATGATCCATTGCAAACCCATTTCTTGCTAGTTCGCCGGCCCTCTCATTGCCGGCTTTGTTACTGTGTCCAGGGACCCAGCAGAGGACCGTGGAGTGCTGCGAGCAGAGAACCTTTAGCTCTTCGCGGCAGCGATGAACTAACTTTGATTTTATTTCAGTAGCAGAAACTGCTTTAATAGCCACCTGGCTGTCAATGAAAATGGTAATATCATTTCTTGGTATTTCCAACAATGACACCTTACGGGCCGCTTCCGCGATTGCCAGAACCTCTGCTTGGAAGAAACTGCTGTTGTCAGGAAGCTTGAAGCTTCAGAGAATATACCGGCACCGGTTCCACAGTCCATCTTCGATCCATCTGTGTGGATGGATATAGATTTCCTCTTTGTGGGTTCATTTGTATTCCATTCATCTCTACTCGGGAACGAGCAGGAGAATGGTCTATCAAAGTTTAGATGTGGGATCATATAGTCAGAAGTAACAACATTCCCAATGTAGGTATTTCCCAAGAATCTGTGCGTGACCAAAGTTGCGCGGGTTCTAAGTAAAAGTTTGGCTGATCCTTAAGACACTTTTGGTAGCAGATTCCTCCATGTATAGGTCCAGAGGAGTCAGATTGAGAATTGCCTGGGTACCTATAATACGAAGAATTTTCTGTCCCGACAGCTTCTAACTTATGCTGTTCTGGGTCCTGTTCTTCTCCATTAAAGAGACCTATTTACTTGGGTAGATGTAGGTACATATTAGTTAGCTTAAATTACCGGTATATATAATCAACATAGCTACTCTATTTTACAAGTTAGGTACATCACAAGGATTCATTGAACATCGGAGTAGGTAGGTATATGCCAATCGTAGCTGAAATAATTGCAATTCTCATCAACATTATTAATATCTAATATAATGTAAGGTACATACCTACCTACCTCTATAATCTACCCTATATCCCAATAGGGACCTGCTTGGGATAAAAAAAAACCAGAGACATAGTAGGTGTACGTAAGTATTCCCTCAAGTATACGTAGTTTTCTAAATAAGGGGGGCGGCAACTGGCAACTGGCAACTGGCAACTGGCAACTGGCAACCAAATAATCCCAAGAGAAACGAATCCAAAATGAATAATCAATAATAATCAACTTTTTTATGCTGCTGCAAAACTTTTCCGACCATCAGAACATGTGCCTTGCCTAATCATTCTACTTTTTCCTTGTCTTCCACGTGCCTTCTGGCCCTTCCAGAAATACCGGCAGATAGCATATTATAAGTATGTATAGAAACCATACATAGGTCGCATGGTGTATGTATATCAAGGCAAAGCAAAAAAAAAAATAAAAAAGAATTGCCACCACCATTACACCACCACCATCATCATTCTGTCGTTTCTGTTTCTGACGAATCGACACGAAATGTGACAACACATCATTTCGTGTGCTTCTTTGCTTTTCGTGCGCACACTGGCAACGTAGCATTTTGTGCTCTGTATAAACGAGAACACAGCTAATAAATATATCTACATTTATACCTCTCTACAACTACATCTACATCTATATATAACGTAGGTATATATTTTATAATTCAGCAATCTGTTTTTTTTTTTTTTTTTTTATTATTTGATTTGTGTCATGTTCGTATCGCATTAAGTAGACAGAATAAAAAAAAAATGTGGCATGTACCTCCAGTTGAACTCAATCCGTAAGCCAACTCTTCATGGATATGAGTGTGTGTGTGTGTGTGTGTGTACTCACGGTGAATGGCTGTTGGAACATTGATAATTGATAACAGGATTTATCTTTTATAAATAGAGTACGAGAGGGAATTAAGTTGCAGATGATTATGATCATGAAGATGATGCAGAAGATGGAGACAACAAAGACGAAAGAAGGTGCGCACACGTATATGGTTTATAATTGTTTATTTTCGAGAAAAAAAAATCCGTAAAGATTATAATGTATATGTACCTATGTAGCTAGGTACGTAATGTACAGAGCCAAGAGTTAGAGGCCAGTGGGCCGCCGCGGGAGATAATTTTTTTTTTTTTTTTGTTATTTTTAGAGAAGAAAAAAAATTAGCAATTTGTCTTGACATAACACGTGATAGAATTAAACAACAATTTTTGATCAAAATAAAGAGAATGGACCTTACCTATACGTAATTTAATTTGTGGAATGTATAGATAGGTAAGTTAGGTAAGTAAGCCGAACGCATTTTTGAATGTACCTACCCATTAGGGTCTAGCTACCTAAATATGTTCATGAATTATGTATCTGCGTACAGTGCGGTTCACTTGTTTAGACGCACAAGAGTTACGTTATAGGTATTTCTTGTTTTTTTTTTTCGTATTACGTGGAACAAAGAGAAAAGAATCTTAATTGTCAGAAAGGTACATTCATACACTATAAAACAAACATAATTTCAAACTTGATGATGGACTCATAGCGGTAGTTTTACTCATTTTTCCCTATACCATGCAAAAGCGTATGCATTTTTGTGGTTCACTTGAATAGACGCACCTGTTTAAGTCGAAAAACAAAAAAACAAATTTTTTTGCGATATTTTGATTTTTTAAATTTATTTTAATCAATTTTCTGTTATTTTAATAATATTTGAGGTAGCACCATTGGATTTAATTTCAAAAATTCTGTTATTCAAAGAGCCATATGAACTTTTAAGGTATAATTCAAGGATAATATTCCCTCAAGAAGCTTTAATCGCCACAATCAGCTCTTGATTGTGTTGATACTGAATGTTGCCTCAATAAATTTCTCGGGGCAACATTTTCAATAATATTAAAATCAGGCGAATGTGGTGGACAGTGCAATATTTTAATATTTTCGCTGGCAATTCTTCCTTTAACAAGGTGTTGATTGTGTATAGGCACTTTATACTTCTGGAATATCCAAGGAATAGGTCCTCAAAGGTCCTTTACCAAAAATTTACACCAAATTCCATAATTTTGTTTGTAAATTGAGTGCCATAAGACACTAGTCTTTGAATTTTTCGCTTATTTTGTGGTGTTAAAACTTTTACGATCGTTTCTTTGTAGTTGTTTCCATAAGATATCCTTTTTTTTACAAAGTTTCATATCAAGTGTTCACTTCGATCAATTTTATGAGCCATTTCGCGATTTGAAAAGCTTTACGAGAGGTAAACTTTAACTTTAGCCTTTTAGCCAAATTCAAAACCTTTTTTTCTGCCTATTTTAATAAAATTATCATAAAATAATAGTTTTACTTTCAAATTAACGTTTCACTGCTCTTTTTCCGAGAACTTCTTCTTAACTAACCAATATAACCGGTGCGTCTATTCAAGTGAACCGAAAAATGCATACGTTTTTGCATGGTATAGGAAAAATGAGTAAAACTACCGTTATGGGTCCATCATCAAGTTTGAAATTATGTTTGTTTTTTCTCTTTGTTCCACGCAATACGAAAAAAAAGCAAGAAATAAAACGTAACTCTTGTGCGTCTAAACAAGTGAACCGCACTGTATGTGCAACTAGGACAACCTAAAAACTAAAAACAATTAAAATTAACTTTGTACCTATAGTTTAAGATTGGTAGGTAGATAGGACTACCAGAGGAATGTTCAGCAGGTTGATCCTGTTAACAGACAGTCATGGAAATACACCTATCTTTCTCTATTTTCTTCATTTTTTTTCCACTTTTCTGTTACGGATAAGGAGAAGGAGGACTTTTTCATGATTTAGATAATTTTTAATCTGCGATTGTCACAAAGTAAGAGCAATATTTTTGGCAATAGAAAGAGAAGGGAAATAAACCAGCGAAGAATTAATTACACTTGCCAACCGCTTTTACTTGGGCCTAAGACGGCCGAGAAACACCAAGGAGACTCTATATAAGACACTCATCATACCAGTCCTGCTTTATGGCGCAGAATC
Organism: Cheilosia scutellata; assembly: GCA_955612985.1. Lineage (NCBI taxonomy): Eukaryota > Metazoa > Arthropoda > Insecta > Diptera > Syrphidae > Cheilosia > Cheilosia scutellata. Next base: position 63,417,669 of record OY015313.1, read on the forward strand.
ATGAACGTTATCAAAGGCGGATGAAGATCTCCTTGGTCGCTTCGAACGCAAAATTCTTCGAGTGATTTTCGGCCCCGTTTGCGTTGACGGGTTTTGGCGGAGGAGATTTAACAGCGAACTCTACGAGCTGTACAGGAACATCGACCTGGTTATGTAGAGCAAATGGACAACAACAAACGAAGTAGAGGAAGATCTCGCCAAATCTCACCTTAGGTGGCGCGCACAAGTGGAAGGGGACCTTAACCAAGCTAAAGATCGTGCTAACTGGAGAAGCGTGTTGGTTGAAGCCACCTAAGAAAGAGAAACAGTTGCTACTTCCATCTGAGGTATTTAAACGTATCCTGTCTTAATGAAACTTCACTAACATGCAAAGTGCATAGGTAGAAGAGGCGTACTGGAGACGACCGAACGAGCAATGTTGAGTTTTCCCGTTAGGACTGTACAGAACTAGACCGAACTTGGTATCGAAACTAAGTTATATATTCTTAGTTCTGTTTTAGTTCCAATCTTAGACGTCCCTAAGTAGGCCCAGTACCCGCATGTAGATTGCGCTCGATAATTTAGACAATTGCGTAAGTTCGAAAGCTATGAAGAGGCGACTTGAGGACTTGATCCTTCACCCGTGACCCTTGTAATGTATAGAGGCGGAACTCTTGAAAATTAATAAATGGATAGGTCTTTTTTTTTATTAAAGTTTAAGGTCATAAAGAAATAAAAAATGGTAATTCCTTCAAAAAAATTGAATAAAAGAAAATTTATTTATGGAGTATGGCCTGGGCTATGGAGGGTATGAAGGCTGAGGGTTCACTCAACTACACCCCTACCCCTGTGATAAATTGGAGGGACATTAAAAATGAAGATTACATTATTTTCAGTGCAGGTTTTTTTTACGTTAGTACATAATACTAATTTCGCAAGATTTCTCTGGAGTTATCAGTGGATATGGATACTAATGCAAAAATGATAGCGGAGAATAACCTGCTGCTGACAGAAAATAAAAATTAACAATAATGTGACGCGTATATCTTAAATCAATACAAATCTTTTAAAAAAAAAAACTCTTTTCGGTCTTCTCAGTTATCACACTTTGGCCTTCAAGCTTCAGAAAAAAAATAAACACAAAGCTTAAAAAGAAAAAGGGTCACAAGCCTTTTAAGAACTGACCAATTGAGATTAAAATTTAGTTAGATGAAACGGTGAGAAAATTGTTGGCCAAGCAAACAGGTAGTCCGCTATAAGTTCGTTTCAACCTATTTGTCGAGGAAGAAATAAAACTTGGTTCCTTTAAGGTTAATATTTATTTAACTCCAATTAATTAAAATAAAAGAACAAACTAAAAGAGCGTCCAGAACCTTCCTCTTTCAATAATTCAAAAAAATTACTCGATACGTTAAACTTAAAAATGACATTTGGCAGAGTTCATTGTCAGTTGTGTTCATCGATGCTGGTTCTGTTCACTTGGTTAATCATTGTTGACAGTATTTTTAATATCAATAACAATTGTTAACTGGAAACTTGTTTAACCTAAAAAAATGTGCTCAATAAAACAGAGTCAATTTTTTTTTTTTTTTTTGAAATTTGTCAGGAGTAATAGCTACTTTTTGCGATTCAAAATTGTACTTTTCTTAACCAAACCCAAACAATAATAGGGTAAAAAGCCTTATATTTGAGGCCAATATCTAAACCGCCTTAATTGTTTCTGAAGTAAAGGCGGCCTGCGCCGGCAACTTGCTATTGAATTATATTATGTACTTCTGGTCCTTTTTGTATTTTATATGCTCTTGCATTCAAAATTCAAATTATCACATTGCATTTTTATACGTCTTTTCCTGGACTACTGTGCAAGGGATTCGAGGCTTAGCACCCGGAAGAACACAAATGGCATTACAATTTTGAATTAAAAATCAGAAGTTGTATTCTATGTGGGAATCGTAGAAATTAACCAAAATTCTGGGTATTTTAATTAGCAAAATACATATTACCCTTGAAGTCCAATGATTTCTGCTTCTGCAATCAGTTGCTTAAGTATATATGTCAAGGTTTTCCAATGCCGAAGATGAACGAAGAAGCTCTTCTTCTTTCTAAAAAACACCTTGTTTATAAGATCTCCTTGGTCGCTTCGAACGCAAAATTCTTCGAGTGATTTTCGGCCCCGTTTGCGTTGACGGGTTTTGGCGGAGGAGATTTAACAGCGAACTCTACGAGCTGTACAGGAACATCGACCTGGTTATGTAGAGCAAATGGACAACAACAAACGAAGTAGAGGAAGATCTCGCCAAATCTCACCTTAGGTGGCGCGCACAAGTGGAAGGGGACCTTAACCAAGCTAAAGATCGTGCTAACTGGAGAAGCGTGTTGGTTGAAGCCACCTAAGAAAGAGAAACAGTTGCTACTTCCATCTGAGGTATTTAAACGTATCCTGTCTTAATGAAACTTCACTAACATGCAAAGTGCATAGGTAGAAGAGGCGTACTGGAGACGACCGAACGAGCAATGTTGAGTTTTCCCGTTAGGACTGTACAGAACTAGACCGAACTTGGTATCGAAACTAAGTTATATATTCTTAGTTCTGTTTTAGTTCCAATCTTAGACGTCCCTAAGTAGGCCCAGTACCCGCATGTAGATTGCGCTCGATAATTTAGACAATTGCGTAAGTTCGAAAGCTATGAAGAGGCGACTTGAGGACTTGATCCTTCACCCGTGACCCTTGTAATGTATAGAGGCGGAACTCTTGAAAATTAATAAATGGATAGGTCTTTTTTTTTATTAAAGTTTAAGGTCATAAAGAAATAAAAAATGGTAATTCCTTCAAAAAAATTGAATAAAAGAAAATTTATTTATGGAGTATGGCCTGGGCTATGGAGGGTATGAAGGCTGAGGGTTCACTCAACTACACCCCTACCCCTGTGATAAATTGGAGGGACATTAAAAATGAAGATTACATTATTTTCAGTGCAGGTTTTTTTTACGTTAGTACATAATACTAATTTCGCAAGATTTCTCTGGAGTTATCAGTGGATATGGATACTAATGCAAAAATGATAGCGGAGAATAACCTGCTGCTGACAGAAAATAAAAATTAACAATAATGTGACGCGTATATCTTAAATCAATACAAATCTTTTAAAAAAAAAAAACTCTTTTCGGTCTTCTCAGTTATCACACTTTGGCCTTCAAGCTTCAGAAAAAAAATAAACACAAAGCTTAAAAAGAAAAAGGGTCACAAGCCTTTTAAGAACTGACCAATTGAGATTAAAATTTAGTTAGATGAAACGGTGAGAAAATTGTTGGCCAAGCAAACAGGTAGTCCGCTATAAGTTCGTTTCAACCTATTTGTCGAGGAAGAAATAAAACTTGGTTCCTTTAAGGTTAATATTTATTTAACTCCAATTAATTAAAATAAAAGAACAAACTAAAAGAGCGTCCAGAACCTTCCTCTTTCAATAATTCAAAAAAATTACTCGATACGTTAAACTTAAAAATGACATTTGGCAGAGTTCATTGTCAGTTGTGTTCATCGATGCTGGTTCTGTTCACTTGGTTAATCATTGTTGACAGTATTTTTAATATCAATAACAATTGTTAACTGGAAACTTGTTTAACCTAAAAAAATGTGCTCAATAAAACAGAGTCAATTTTTTTTTTTTTTTTTGAAATTTGTCAGGAGTAATAGCTACTTTTTGCGATTCAAAATTGTACTTTTCTTAACCAAACCCAAACAATAATAGGGTAAAAAGCCTTATATTTGAGGCCAATATCTAAACCGCCTTAATTGTTTCTGAAGTAAAGGCGGCCTGCGCCGGCAACTTGCTATTGAATTATATTATGTACTTCTGGTCCTTTTTGTATTTTATATGCTCTTGCATTCAAAATTCAAATTATCACATTGCATTTTTATACGTCTTTTCCTGGACTACTGTGCAAGGGATTCGAGGCTTAGCACCCGGAAGAACACAAATGGCATTACAATTTTGAATTAAAAATCAGAAGTTGTATTCTATGTGGGAATCGTAGAAATTAACCAAAATTCTGGGTATTTTAATTAGCAAAATACATATTACCCTTGAAGTCCAATGATTTCTGCTTCTGCAATCAGTTGCTTAAGTATATATGTCAAGGTTTTCCAATGCCGAAGATGAACGAAGAAGCTCTTCTTCTTTCTAAAAAACACCTTGTTTAGGAAATCTTCGGTGTTCATGTCTGAAAAAGTGTCATCCATCGTGCGAGTAATTGTGAGTAATCGTTATATTGCGATGTGAATGAAATCGAGCACTCGGTTTGCCAGAATCAAGTTCATCATTCTTAGAAGCTTCTAAGGTTATTGTCTCAAAACCAAATCTATTCGCGCTTTTGCACAATAAGTGCACATCTATAAAGACTTCTTTCCTTTTCCAGTTACCCAAATTTCAAATTGAAATCTTTATTTAACAACATTTACACAATAAGATACAATATCGAACTTTCCACGAGTGAGTCGAAAGCGACGGATTGCTTAGTCAAATGACAAGTATCTCGTCAATAGAGGAAAGTTCAGTTGGGATTTACGAGTTACGAGTTTTCAGTGATAGATTCCCTTGCACCAACTTCGACTTTCGCATACATCCAAGCTTCTCTAAGTCTGCTTATTCCAAGATTATATAAACCGCAAGATCTCTTATCATAGCAGGCGACAAATTACACGTAGCCCTGATGCATCCGCCATCGCAAGCAATATGAGGTGCTTCGGGATTGTTTCTCATGATGTTCAGGGGACTACCCGAAAGCTTAATCTTGATCAATTGCCACTTTTCAGGAGAGATCCAACCATCATCACTTCGATCGATCACAGCGACCACGATTTTGTCATGAAAGACCTCTGATATGTGACGTTGTGTGACATTTTAGAGTTGCTTGTGTTATGCTTATGCTTTATGCACCTTAGGGCTTTTGGGTGCCGATACAATTTTCTCTAACGATAATGTCATTGCAGCAGTCTTTGATGGATCGTTCTTAAGCATTTTATTTACTCGCATTCAACAACTTTGTCCTTTACCTCAGTCTAAAGAGGTTCTCGAAAGACTTATAGGATGTGGATGTTATAGCAACGTTTTTTTTTTATTTTTGTTGATTTACACTTATGAGGGCTATTTCTTCTCCGGCAATAATTTCTCAAAAGAAATTGTCAGGGACAAACCCAACTAGCAAGAATCGATGTTACTCCTTGCCTACCACTCAGTTATTTCTTTTTCAGCGAAAGATATACGATTTTTCTTTGTGGAAACAGTGGTAGCGTCATAAGAACTTACAATTCTACCACTGTTAGGAAGTGCAGTTTCTACCTATGTGACTGTTAGCCGTGGATTTACCACAATCATTTCATTGCTCACTTTTGTACGAGCTATACCAGTAGACGAAAAAATTGTCTTTAGTGTCTGAGCTATTTTTAAAAACTGGACCCTCAGCCAAATTGATACTCGGCACCTGATTTTATATTTTTTCACTTCAATATATCTAGGGGCTGTCATATATTTAAGCCTAAGCAAAAGGGAAATTTTTTTATTTTATTTTATTCATTTTATGTAATTTGCGAACTTTGAAACACTTAATAAATTTGATTATAATATTATACCGATTCTGATGAATAGCAAAATAAATGTAGGTCCGCCAAGAAGATGCAGAGTGTCCAAAGAAAATGTTTGCGTTTGCGTTACAAGAAAACTCATTAAAACTTTTCGCCCAAGTTAGGAAAAACTTTGCTTACAAGTTATTTATAAAGTTCGCCGTACTTCACCGTCATCGGTCGTATAGTACGACATCCTTCATCAACTATGCAAAAGCCAAAACAAACATTTTTATACATTCACTGCCAAAAAAATAACTAAACACGCGCATAACAACGGAATGATGAATTAAGCACGAACCTAAAATGTGCAAGCAAAAGATACCTTCCCTGGATATTCATTCATTCCCCTGATTTAGCTGATAATATCAAGATCGCTAAAATTGTAGTTCACGTGTAATATACTGAATGCTGATAGAAACCTAGAAGTAAGAAAAAGTCAGCATTTTTAACATTTAAAACAATACTAATATTAGCAAGTAAATATACGAATACACGTAGGTATCTAAAGATAGCTATTTCAATTTTATTTGCATCTGATAAGAATGATGTATACTTTTGAACATAATAAAAAAAACTACAACAACTTAAGCAAATCCTTTAATTGCTCACAAAATAAAGAAAAAAACACAACAGGAAACATGAAATTCCACTTTTGTAACTGGTTGGTGGTTTTGTTAGAAAAAAATGCCAGTTCCCAACCCGGAAAAGCAAAACTAAACATTCGAGAAAACAAAATGAGTAAATCGCTAACATCTGCGCGTGCATTTGAGTCATTTGGCCTTAGAATCGACTGAGAATATCAACATCAGGAAAATAAGTACTTAAAGAGGACTACGAGTACCTACCTACCTTAGGTAAAGAAACTGGTCCAGCAAAGCCTGGTGAAACGACTTTTTAATTGACGCATCGGTAAACTACTTTTTACCTGAAAGATGGTACACAATCAGAATCACTAATTGACAAATACAGATTTTGAGAATTTTCTGATAATAAGTCGAGGCAGGCTGAAATAAATCTTCTACATAAATGTATTTAAGGGCTGTCCATTGGAACATTTTTAGATTTAAATTAATGTATTTGTTCGTAAACTAACAGGATGAGGTAAGTGAGAGAAGTATTGTACGGTCAATGGACAGGGACCCACCTCGCGTTCGGTATTCACTTCAATATTCGGCAAGTGTTGAAGTGCCGAGTATACAATTTCTGTGGTTAAAAAGTTCGGACAAGAAAGGATAACGGCATTTTCACCAGTAGTCAGGTATGAGACTATTCGATTCCTCATAGCTATGGCAGCTAAATTCGACTTGGAAATATTCCAAATGGATGCTGTGACTGCATTCCTACAAGGGGAGTTATCTGAGGAGATTTTTGTGAAACAACCCGAAGGATTTCCTCAATCTGAGGGGAAAGTGTTGAAGTTGAAGAAATCCATTTACGGATTGAAGCAGTCTTCGCGAGTATGGAATAAGAAACTTCACAAGTCGTTCGAACAAATGGGATTAGTTCAATCAAAAGCTGATTCATGTTTATATCATCGAATGGACGGAGAAAAGGTATTCATCTTGACTGTTTATGTGGAGGACCTTTTAATCTTCACTAATGACGTAAATTATATGAAGTCTTTCAAGAAAAGCCTTATGTCATTTTTCGACATGAAAGATCTTGGCGCAGCAACTAGTTTCCTAGGTATACGTCTCACAAGAGACAGAGAAGCAGGCACCATTTATATAGATCAAGAAAAGTACATAGAAGATTTGCTGAATAAGTTCCAAATGGCAGATTGCAATCCAATATCAACACCTATGGATTCGCAATGCAAGTTTGAAAAACCTGACAAAAAAGACGTAATCAACGTACCATATCAAGAATTAATTGGAAGCCTCTTGTTCCTAGCAAGAATCTCTAGACCTGACATCATCTACTCAGTCAACTATTTGAGTAGATTTAATACTTGTCCCGGAAAAGAACAATGGGCAGCTGCAAAGAGAATCTTAAGAGGCAGCATCAACAAAAAGATTGTCTATTCACGGAATGCAAAAGCTGATTCTGAAGTCTATGGATACAGCGATGCAGATTTTGCTAGTGACTCAATGGATAGAAGATCAACAACAGGATTTGTCTTTATCATGGTAGGAGGAGCTATCACCTGGAATTCGCGCAAGCAGCCTACTATAGCTCTCTCCACAACCGAAGCGGAATATATGGCTATGAGTTTAGCTGTACAAGAAGTTCTTTGGTTGGAAACATTGAAGAAAGAGATTTTACCAGAAGCTGGAAAGATTATTCTTTATATGGATAATCAAAGCGCCTTGCAATTGGCGAAGAATGCAATTTTCCATATTAGAACCAAACCAAAAATAGATGTCAAGCATCATTTCGTACGAGAGGTACTTAAAGCTGATAAGTTGGAGCTGAAGTATGTTTGTACTCAAAATATGACAGCTGACATTCTTACAAAAACTTTAGCTAAGCAAAGCATTGAACATCATTCAAGAGCTATGGGAATCATAGACGACCGTATTTCAGGAGGAGTATTGGAGTAGAAATACTGTTCTTAAATATTTTTATATAGCTTTGACTATATATCATTTTATTCTATATTTACAATCTAGAAAATTTACCCTTCATAAAAACTTCAACATAGGGCGGCGACAAATTTCGTTCATACTTTTCGATCTGCAGCCAGATATCGTACTTCAGCTGTAGCCACGTTTTTTACGCTGTGTTACTGCTGTACGGCCAATACAGTTGATTTCCATGTAGTTTTTGGTCTACCAACTGCCCGCGTTCCTTAAGAATTCCATTCCAGGTACTGCTTCGCGATGTTGTCGTTTGATCTCCTCATCGTTTGGCCAATCTACCGCCATTTCGTCTGCCTAACTTCGTCATTCAACCGCTTTTGATCATAATATAACTGACAATTTTTGGTTCGATATAATTTGTGGCTATTCGATCTTTAAATATATTGCAGGCAGCGGTTTACGTAAGCCTTCTCGAGGTGGAGATAGAGACTTTCCAGGTCTGAGAGGCATACAGCAGTTCGGATTTGACAATCGATTCGAATAACTAAGTTGGTGCGTAAAGAAATTTTACTGCAGTTCCGTACTGAGGATAACATTCGGAAGGCACTGCTGGCTTTATTTATTCTGGTATTAACATACAGATCCGTTCCTCCATCGGACGACGCAAAACTGCCTAAATAGTTAAATTCACACCGCAATCGAAAACGACGTCGTATGTGGATTAATGAATATAAAAATCAACTGGACGAATTTCACCATCAACGTATTAAATAAATTCTTAACAATTCATTGTTTTTTGTTTGATGTTTTTTTCAGAGAACAGAGGACAGAACTGGTTTTGGGGAATATCAGTTGCCATCTTATCTGCTTATGTAGATACAGATGTCTGTAAAAACGAACACAGTTAAACTTGAAGATCTTTGAAATTTGAGACCTCCCTCAATCATTTTGGTTGCTTTGTGTGTTATTATTTTGCATTTGAAATTGATCATCATAGATTTTTATCTATGGGATGTCAAATACAATTTTTTTGTTAATAATACATAAATATTTTGTATGGTTGTGAGGATAAGCCGAAAAATGGTCAAAGTAGACCTACACTGACCTTTGCTTATCCCAAATTACAATAAGGGTTATTCACTTAATCTGATAAATTTATGCAGCTCGTAAATGTATAAATTTCTGCGATGCTTTA